>CM023829.1:3462500-4738333 GCA_013266295.2 Branchiostoma floridae x Branchiostoma japonicum | reverse complement strand
TCATATGTTTACATGGAGACTGTGCTATCTTTAACTCTCATGTAGGGGTGGACGATTATTTTCCGGACTCCTCTTCTTTAACTCCAACATACCTACAGTCTTGTTTTTGTTCTTGTCAATTGTAAACAGGTCAAAGTTGTCTCTTTCCTTTTCTTGGATTCTCCGTATCTTTCCTTCTACTTATTTTTTCTTGTTCACCCCTCTTAAAAGGAATGTAACAGTCCTTGTCAAAAATGTTTTAACATGCACTCAGAGTCTTGTACACTTGACATGATTGGAGGTATGTGACACTGTAGAGCAGTCCTGGTGCACTTGTAACCGTGAGTATCTAACGTTAGGTGTGGTATGGGAACTTGATCAACGCTATGGTTCTATTCAAAGATGGTAACCATAGCAACGTAGTTGTCAGTCAGCAAGTTTAAGGGGAGCATTTCAGATTAATGGTACACGTTACCTTGAATGAACAACACTCTTTTTTCCAACCTTGTTTATTCCTTAACCTTTTATAACCTTAAGTAGCATCAGTTACCTTTAGCAAGGAGATTTTGTTTTTAGTTTATTGAGACTCTGTTACATGAGTACATTTGACTTAACACGATAACACGATTAACGCATTACAAGTTACTGGCTAAGGTCCAAATCAAAAACAACATTCACACTTGGTTAACAGTGCTACTGGTAAACATAGGTAATAACAACAAAGCATCGTACGTATTGACAGTAGACATGTGATACAGAATACTAAGTAAAAACAATGCTGTATGGAGAAAACAAATGTACAAATATGTGCCAGTTTTTACCGACGCGGGTGTGTTTGCAGTGTATGTCAAAACTTCTGAATGGATATCTATGATGTGTATTTTTCGTCGTCTTCTATCAATTTTGTTGAAAGATACTGGTCTATGAAAGAAACGAATTTCATAAGATATCACATGTAAAGATACGTTTTTGGATATTTTGGAAAGATCGATTTTGATCGATTCCTATCCGTCGCAAATGCAACCGTGGGAATGTTCACAGCTGAATGAACGACCTACACTTAACCTTATCCCCTTATCAATGTACATGCATATGTAACCACATGGCATACTTATATTCCAGAACTGAAAATAAACGCTACCTTCTATTTCAAACATGCTGACTATACAGAGGGCACCTTGCTACTGTCACAGAGGCTTGCATACTTGGTCTTTATAATTCTTATGCCAAGCTTTAGGTTCTGGAGAGTTATCTGAAATATAGGCTTTTGTAGAGAAAACGAAATGTATCATGGATATTCATATCAGGTTTCAGATATGACCTATATCTTTCCCCTTAAGGCCGCCCAAATATCATCTACATGTAGCGTTACTAGTCGCTTATCATCATTAGAACACGAATGTAGTAGTACTTAGGTACCTGTTGGTCTCTGTTCTACCCACCATAGCCTCGCTCCAAGCCATCTATGCTAAGACATAGTTACAGGATTATTTGCTTGGAGACTGTATACTATATGTAAGTACGTATGTATTTAGGCGGCCTCTCTTAGTTTCTAGACTAGGACCGCCACCGGTGCCCTATTGTACGGCCGTCACGCCGTAGCCATAGAACACAGCTTAGATTACACCCGGAGAGCTCGACGTGGTTTACACTGCTTTCGGACGGGTGGATATTTGCTTAGTGCCGCACCATTTCGTAACAATTAAGCCTTGCTGACTACAAGCATGTCTTGCTAGGCAAGCGTGGAAGTTTTGGGCCTGCAAGCGGCACGAAAACTCGCCTACATCGGAGGTTCTACCAAGGTAAGCCGTAGGATCGCGCCGTAAGGTAACGTCTAGAGGAGAATCGGTAGGAATTTATGTATGTGGTACGCGTAAACAAGATTTCTAGATGTACAGAGTACATGCGTAGCAACGACATGGGAAGAAAAAGGGGGCGTTTCAACCTCAGTAGGCTCTAAACTACCTGGGTTACTGCTTGAATGTTCTCACCCATACGTACCACCCAATACTACCCCCTTCCCCTCAACGGCCCCCCTCTCTGTTTATTTTTTCTTTTTAACAAACTTGACAGTTTATTGTGGTCGTCAATCATGTAAAATGTTCCCTAGATCGTGTTCCCTACATATAACATATCGTCTTTTAACCACCATGGAGTGGAGTGTTTACAGTTTACAAGCATAAAGGGAACTTGTTTTTGCAAAGACGAAGCACTTTACGTTCCGTTTAGCAAAGTGGATTCGTAAAACGCAGTGGGAAGTGCGAAGAGTTTGGTGAAATACGTTGCTATATTTCATTGTCGTAAGCCGTCATACGATTTTGATGTCGTAGGATTTTCAAGCAGGCTAGCTGTGGCAGAACCAACCGTCGACAAGGATCTAAGGCAGCCTTATTTTGGTAACAAGACAGCTAAATCTTGTACCACACATGCACGAATATCCCAAGAATGCCCCGTCAGTTTGCGATCGTACGACGATCGTACCATGAAACATGAAAGTGACCAGGCCATTACTGAAAATTCAATATTACGAAAAGTCCAAACCTCTTACGAAATTGGGTCGTTTAGATTCGGCTCTGTTAGGGGCAGTTAATCTTTAGATAGTCTCATCTCTTTCGGTAATGATTTCAAAAATGTAAAACAAAATTTTCCTAGGATACCAATCCACACTCTTTTGTTCGGTTTCAGCGGAATCACAAAGACTTTTGATGAAAAGAAAACACCTGTGAAGGGCCGTACGCTCCATAGATTCTTATTGTTAAGTCTTTTAAAGCCGAACTTTTGTTTGAGACGGTCGAACGAACGTAGTGCCTGTCTGCTAATTAGGTTACCAACTAATAGCTTCATTTGGAGGGACTGAAAGGGTTTGAGCAAATAATCTCTCTTTTCTGTTTGCGGTCTTGCTTGCCCCCCTCCCCCATAGCTACATTGTACCTTGTAGACGTAAGACATCACTACAGACAGCATCCGGGTCTTGTAAGGTAAGGATTTCTGATCATGAGGGAAAGGATCTGGAAAGTGTGTAAAGTTTGAAGAGGAAAAAAGACGTTTCTGGTAACTTTGTCTTCTCCCTATTGGTTGATAAATGCTAGATTAGAGCACTTTTCTTGTCTTTGCTTTTTGTGATGTTTTGGCTTGTTTGTACAACATCAGAAGTGCACGGTGTACTGCTCTTGAGCGACGGAAAGGAAGTTCTAGTCCATTTACATTGTGTAATTTGCATGCTTGAAGTGGTTTGCATGGTTAAGTCGCTACGGACAAAATGTAGGAGAACGAGCGTAAGGGATGTGTGACGCACAAACACAGGAAAACATTGGACACGCCTGACTCTACATGACAGAATTGGTCCGGATCGTCCATCAGTTTGCTAGCCTCCCGGATAGCAGGCCATATACCTGAGCGCTAGCTGTGACATTGTCGTAGGTTCTGATGATTTAGTACTTTTTTCTGATGTGCTGTTTTCTACGTACTATTTTCTGGTGTGCTATCTTTTCGTATTATTTTCGCATCCAAAATGATAAACAAACGGGATTCGTCACAGTAAATATAGTAGATCATAGTACGCCATCAGCGAAAACGACTATGTCAAAACAGCCGTCGTAGTAGGGCCTATCGTCGAGAATACAATTTGCCCCGTTTGTTGTTATGGGGCGATAAAATAGTAGAAGCTAATAGCTAATCTCTAAGTAGCTTTTCCCTCGTTCATTTGTAGCGCTGCGTCTTTTACGTTTCGATGTTTGGACTACCAACCAACCTAGGGCTAGGCCTGCTTACTGTTTGCCACAATGGCATAAAATCCCCAGCATCATGCATGAGCAAACCCGTAACACTAACTTAAATCCAGTTTTCCTGTCCGCTCGAATGAAAATCTCTTTTTCATCAACTGTACAAGAGTCTAAAGCCCCCTGGATTACGGCCCATACAGGTGCAGTTTTCCCTACCATCACTCTTAACGTCACAGCGATACTGAACAGAAATACGCACAAAATAATGACTTCAACTGAACCACCCGAGATTAAAATCACCACTCGACTGGAAAAAAGAACTGACTGACAAATAAGTCAGCTTTATACACTGTACTAGCTATACGTGGTTGAATATTTTGAGGCCATGTACTAATATCTACCCAATAGAAGAAGCAATAGAGCACAGAATAGTCCCAAATACCCGGTTTAAGTAATATTGAATGTTAGCTTGCCAGACAAATAAAATGTCGTACGCCAAGGTAATGAGAACCGTTCGGAGCTGTCAAACCGCGTATTCAACTGTACAGCGGCTTGAAAACCTACCGAAAAGAACTGCCGTCCGGTGACTGAAGACATGACAACACACTTTGCGCCTCTATGAGCCTAATCACATTCGTACGATAGCATATTGACCGCACCTGACGATGAAAGATCCTTTCTTTTCTACACTGAAAGCTTTCTACAATATGTTAAATTAGGGTATTCCTAAAAAATACTAAACTTTCTGCTTCGACATGGACTGAATAATCTTTCAAGTAGTTTTCTTTAAACATAGAGATCTATTTAATAATCTACATCTTTCTGCGAAAAATAGATTATTGCATCTAGATCTAAACAAAATATCTCACATAAAGCTCAAGTAAAATGTTGTATGTATATATGCATAATGCTGACCCTATGATGTTGTTTTGAGCAGGAGAGGAGAGCTATTGTCACTAGCTGTGCACGGTATTGGACTCTACACAACAATGGTAGGGTATATCTAGTGTAATATATGTTCGAATGACCGTGTGTGTGTGTGTGTCGTCTCTGTGTGTGTGTGTGTGTGTGTGTGTGTGTGTGTGTGTGTGTGTGTGTACGTGTGTGTGTGTGTGTGTGTGTGTGTGTGTGTGTGTTTTGCATTGCGAACATTACACATTGCCATTGCTTTTCACAAACCGATTCTCAGTTGCCATGAATTTTTCTCCGTAAAACAACTCTTTGATCTTTTTTTTTCTCACAGGCTGACCAGTTGAGTGAAGAACGCATTAAGGGTAAGTTTTCTTCAGCTTTGGTAGGTTTCAAAGCAAATCCCAGAAACTGTCATCTGGCAACGGCTGTTGGCGTTGGTGATTTTGCTTAGACACCATGTAATCCAATGAGTATATTCTATCTGTAAAGAAAGGACGGTACAACCAGTTCTGTAATAGCACTGACTCGTAGCTCTACGGTTAATACATCTGAAAACAAGTAAACATTTTGAAGCATAAACAAACACAAACAAATATTTTTGCAGCTGGCATGATAAAAAGGAACCAAAAGTGGACCAGCTCAGTATACTACTAGTATTCACCCCACTCAAACTGCAGGTACTAGGTATTCCTTGTTATAATGTTGACCTCCGTATTTTCTACCCAGAGCTGCAGGACGCGTTTCTGGTGTTTGACAAGGACGGGGACGGCATGATCAACACCTCGGAGCTGGCCACGGTGATGCGGTCCCTGGGAATGAACCCGACCGAGGCGGAGATTCAGGACATGATGGCGGAGATGGACGCTGATGGTAGGACAGGGAGCACGGAGTCGTCCCATTTATTTAAATTAGACACCTTCACCTTGCCCCATCTTCATCTTGAGGGTCGGGGACCATGGTTGCTTCCAGCACAAGCTACTATAGGTGACCAGCCTGTATAGTAGCCCCCGGGCAGACTGGTTACAGGCTGGTCAATCATAGTGTCTTTTCCCACAAGAAATCTGCCTGGAGCTTCCTCCATTCATGTCTGTTTTTCGCCCTTTGTGTACAGTTTGCAGATAGTCTGTCAAGTCCTTGATATCATCTTCCATCTCCTTCATGCATGGTCTCCCTTTGCATCTGGTGCTACAGATCTCTATCAAGATGTAGGTTGTAGACATGTCAATAATAAACTGCGTTTGATTTACAGTGGCTTGTCTCCTTGTATTTACCAGGTAGCGGTGAGATTGACTTTGATGAGTTCCTGGGGCTGATGGGACAGAGGATGCAGGATGTAGACGAGGAGGAGGAGCTCAAAAACGCCTTCAAAGTACGTCTATACTATATATAGTATTGCGTCTTAGCTACGAAAGCCCACAGGGCCCATAGGTTGTCTGCCATAGCACCAGTTACTATGGTGACAGTCTGGTCCAGGTCATTGACCTTATGTGTTTGGAGAAGAAGAAGGAGAGACAGAGCAAAAACAATATGTTTCCTTGTGCGAAAGTTTTGTTTGTTTGTTTGTTTGTTTGTTTGTTTGTTTGTTTGTTTGTTTGGGTAAGGATCTCCATTAGTGTGACATTCACACTATTCTTCCTGGAGTCCTGGTGATGATGTGAATCACCTTGTGGCTTATACGAGACGGGGGTTCGCCAGGCCTCCATCCAGGTGATTTGAAGTGAATCACCAACTTCCAGTTAGTAGTATTTGAACCATCGCACATAACTATAACGTTTTATTGTGATGACAGTTTTATTCGCTGTATCTACGTGCACGTGCGCTCACTCCGTTGTTTCCTGCCCTACAGACGTTTGATAAAGACGGGGACGGTTACATCACCCCGGCGGAGCTGCGCGTGGTGATGACGAACCTGGGGGAGAAGCTGACGGATGACGAGGTGGACGAGATGATCCATGACGCCGACCAGGACGGAGACGGCAAGATCGACTATGATGGTCAGTAATTTTAGCTGCTAAATTCAGTCAATGTTGTTTTCTTCTCTTCTCTTCTTATCTTACTTTCAAGCTGCAAGGTTTTAATCGTATCCTGTGCATATCATACATTTATGTCGCTCAGAGGCAGTCGTTGTAGATGTCTGCCTGACCTTAAACTCTGTTTTAATACCTACTTGTGAATGAATGAATCATGAATCGCTATGCTTTAATCTTCCTCTCATCTTGTATAAAAACCCTAAAATGATCGAGAGAACTTTTGTTGTCAAGCAGAAGTATTGCTGCAAAATGTGTTCATCCTCCGACCAACATATACTCTTTGTCGGCCTTGCACAACTGTGTGGCCCAAGGGCTATAAAACGGGGTGGGCGCCGCCCTAATACTCTCATATATGGTGTGGGAAGGACTTCAATTTGTCGCCCTTGCTCTACGTTTTACATCTTAGCTTGACTGTTGATGAGTGTACATCATTATTTGTTTTCTTTCTCTGCAGAATTTGTGCAGATGATGTGTGGCGGCAAGTGATCATCACGTGATCAGGACCCCCTCCTTCTCAATTGTACATACAGATACAGTTTGTTTTACATTGTTACCAAAAACTCTGCAAACAGTCGAAGAGTTGGGATATTCAACTGATAGACTTTGGGATGGATAGATATAAGGCTAGCGAGCGAGTAGAGCTACTGTCTAGTAAATGAACTTTAAAAATGATTTTACACCAGAGTAACATGTCTTGTACTGTATGTAGTCTTTCCTTTCGGGATTGTATGGACACGTGTTTTGTTGGGTATTTTCTATTCTGTAATATTAGATGAGTGTTATTCTTAGTTTCAGATAGATATCTGTATTTAGACACAGAGAGAAGAAACCTTTTCTTGTTGGCTTGCCTCTCAAACTGTATGTAGCATAACCAATATGGTGGCAATATTGTATGGGTAAGTCTTAGAGGTTCTGAAATGAAATATTCTTTTGAAAGATTCCTTTGAACTGGTGAAATCATACTGTTTGAAATACTGTACATTCTTACGTCTTGTAAACGTTCCGTAAAACTTCAATTGCAGCCCATGAATGCCGTCCAATGACTGTAAACAACTTCAAAGACATAGCAGACTTTTTTTTTCGATTAAATGTTTTCTGAACAGCATCTGCTCTCCTTTACAGTCAATTATTTTCAGCCCACCAGAGACAGCTTTTCACCTTGGTTAAGTTTTCAGGTCCGCCATTATAGTTCCCACTGTAGACTTCCTTGTTCTTCGCGCATAGTGTTTGGCTGTGAATAGAAATACAACAAGGTCAGGGACCGACAAAGAAGTGGAGTATGAAAGTGGCAATGAATGTGAATTAGGAGTCTCGAGGTAAAGTAAGAAAAGTACAGAACGGCTAGAAATGAATACACGAATGAATGAATGAACGAATGAATGTACAGACGGACCAATGAAATGAATGTTTGATTAGATTGACGTTGGCTAGCTAGAACACGGATGGGCGGATGGATAAATGAATGAATGGATCGATGGACGGATGGGTGGATGGAGTGCATTGTCAGTACAGTTGGTGGCCATGCTATTCTTACCTGTAAGAACTGGGGATCTCCCTGTAGACACCTATCGACCATCTCCCAGTACTGCAGCGTGCTGTCGCTCAGGTAACCGGAGGGTCCGCCCAGGTGTATCCGTGCGAAGTCCTGACAGGTGGGGTCGTACCCTAACACCGAGACGCCGCTTCTCTCCTTCACGGCGTGCCGCCTCATGTAGCCTTCCACCGCCCGGCGACTACACGCCCAGGACACCGCACAACTCTGCCAGTCTGAAATGATAAAACATTCAACAAAAATTTAAAATGGTCTAGACAGCGCAAACCTTCCCCAGAGTTTGCCTAGAATTCAGCCTTGTTAGCCAAAGGCGGGGTAGCGGATCTTCGGGAGCGGACCAAAGCTAGCAAGGCTGGACTCCAGGCTACCCTACTGTTGCAGTCACATGCGTGGTGCGATCTTTTTTTTGTTGTACGATTTTCATCCAGGCTATGATAGAACCGACAGTGGACATAATTTTCCTTCACAAGACAGCTGGATTTAAATTTTGAACAATACACCCACGAATGTCCAAAACAACTTTTCAACTTGCAGTCGTATGGCAGGGGCAACATTTTCCATTCTCTGACAACCGACCGACCAACCAACCGACCGACAAACTGACCAACCGACAGACCAACCGACAAACAGACAGACAAACTGACAGACAGATTATACGGATACAGATACAGACAAACCAACAGACAGATAAACAATGAGACAAACCCTGCACCTACCGTTCATGAGTTCCTCTCCCATCTCGCGTGCGTCCTTCCAGTAGGCGTTGCTGATCTTATACGGCCCACAGACCAGGAAACTCTGGAGCACACACGGGGGGCTGGGCATGCGGCATCCCGGCGTCAGCGCACGGCACATACAGTCCATACACCTGTCGGGGACATACCCCGCAAGAGCCCCTGCGTGACTCAAAATCACGACGAGGACAACAAGCACTCTTGCGGCTGCAGGCTGCATCTGAGAGAGATGGAGTGTCAAAATCCGCTAACTTGATTATTAGAAGCACTAAACATAGTGCTCCGTGAATAATTTCATCATGTTGGTGAATGATTGACTAGCAAAGTTTTTTTTAAATTCACAACCACAAGAGCCGACGTTTCGATGACCGTTTGTCATCTTCATCAGGGCAATTATGACTGGTTCACTGTGCACTGAAGATAGGTGTTAGTGTTACTGCTAACAATGCAGTCCGAAACGTAAAATTATTGTGTGTGACATACAGAGATATTGTTACAACAATAGTGATCGAGGTGTCATAGTACTACATGTATTTGCGTCATAGTGCTATTTGCTGACCAACTCACGTTACCTGCATCCGGAAAGACGTCAATACTGGAAAGGAGGCATTTGCTACTTCCTGTTCTGTGTTATAAGTTACATATTACACTTTAATTAAGTCATATTGTAGTTAACGGTTGTATGTGACTATATATCACAGTCGTATACGACTGTGATATATAGCCTCTCTTCTGGCCCCTACACATATAATACATGTACGTACAAGTAAATGGGGGAATGAATTGTAGTTGTGACCAAAGGTCACTTTTTACCAGTACATGGCAACATGTAAAGAATTAAAAATGTTGCCAACGTCCACGGATTTTTCCAGTATGATAGGCAGCAGATCGAATAAAGAAGTCTCAGCTTTGCTGTCTTGAAGACCTCAGGAGCGTATTAATGAACATTCAGATCGGCTTCAGAATTTTTAAAGACTAAATTTGTTTCGCTAGGGATAAAAGAGAATACGGACGTAAGTGAGTACATTTTATGAGGGCTCGACCACCAAGCCGCCCATGGTAAGAAATGTTTCTTTACAACCGTTGAGTAACCGATTCTAGGAGTGTGGTGTTGACTTGTTAAGACACTAGCTGAAAATGGGAAACATGTCTTACCTCAACGGGAATCAAGAGGGTTTTACAAGACGGCTAGAAATGATGACTGTGTGCTGGTGAGCACAGGTTCTACTGAACGGGAAGTTAACAACAGGAACAAGTTGTGACGTCTCTCTGTGTCTCATCCAGTCGTTGGGCCTATCCTGGTCGTCAGGAAGGAATGCGTGTCCTGTTAAGTTAACTCAAATCATTCCAGTAGATAAATGCACATCCGACGCAAGAAGTCCAGAGATGTTACTTTAGCAGTCCAAAAGCATAGTCGCCATGCACTGATGTAAGTGCATCTGCTCAAAAGCGCCCCCTCGCAGCAATGATATGCACAACAGTGAAACACTTGAACCCCTCTCACGATTTATACATTTAATGTTTTTCTTTCAAGCTGTCAGCGTTTGAAACAGCCGATGCATATCTACTGAATAAACTCTGTACAGTTGAAGCTATAATATTAAACTGACCGTCACATTTATCCATGGCTACTTTATTGGACCCTTTGTCTAATATGTAAAGGCACAGTCTACTCAACTTTCAAGATATAGTAGGGTTCTGTACCCTTGCTCCCAAGAGTGACATTAGAGGTTACCTAACTGAACCTACTGAGACAGCTGATTCCGAACAGCAGACTACCTAAACCCCCTGTATCCCTAAGGCCTCCCTTCTCACTCTGAGAGGTCCCCAAACAACTGTCGGAGATTGTTTATCTACAGTGATAGAACAAACTTTGATAAGAGAGCTGTCTGTGATAGCAGCCAGCTGGGGGTGGAGGTTAACGGACGGTCCCCGGGGTCTCAACATGGGGGCAGGTCATTAATCATAGGGATGATTGTAGCTGAGAATCTAGTTTGATGTATGTCTATTATCATACTCAATGCTTGACCAATCTTTGAAAACTCGATCTAATCATTTGCATTAATTTTCTTCATGCATGCTTTTAAGTTTTATACAAATTCGTAGACAAACGATTCTTCAAAAATATTTCGTGAAACATGTAGACTGTATCTTTGTTATATATTTTGTCTGACCCTTACCTCTTCCCTCATGACCCCAATTTTAAGCGATCGAATAAAGAAAGGTTTAAACAAACAAACATCTATAGTGAGAACTATACGGATGCGACATTTCGTCCCTAAAACTTGCAACAGTCAGGAAGGCTGAATACGTGTACGTGTGATGGCACAGCACTTTGAGGTTCTTCCGACTCCCCTTGGAGGCCGATTCGGCACGAAGATGACATCATCCCGTGACCAGTGTGACAGGACTCCCTGTGCGCGTCACATCGCACCTGTCGGACTAGTCCAGACCTGCCGGCATACAACAGCTGGCCTCCTCCAGTTGTGTCTCTTGACAGAAAGCAGCAAAGACGAAGAAGACTTGCATATGACAAGAGGAGGGGTGGGTGATGAATGGATAAAAAAGATACCGAAGATTAGCCTTGTTGTTCCTAAGGACGTTGACGTAAGGAAATGAATAACGGAAATTGGACAAAAAATCGTAACATTTTAAATTTCTCAAACTTCTAATTTTTTTCTTCCTTATCAGAATTGACGGCTAATATTCGACAGGTACAACGTATGAGCTGACAGAATTGACCATACAGCCACCATGCACATGACCTTGTTTACAAGGTTACCCATTTTTAACCTCATTCATTCGTTGATTTTGAAAAAGCAGTCTGAACTAGACGCCAGAAATTACACGTTCTAAAACGTCTGTCAATCTAGTAGATAGCCCGTAGGTCAAGTATAACGTTACGTCTTGTTCCGCCCACACAATTTCGGTGCAGGATAGATGTGGAATCCGGAGGCAAATTGAGCAGAGCTCTGTGACTAATGGTTTACAACATCTGCTGGTGGAGGTTACATTATGAATAATCGCGTGGGGAGGTTACAGACAGGATAAGAGAGTTTCTCTATCTATATATGTCTATGGGAATTGTTTATCTAGGGACACTGTCAATGCCATTACTGATGTTGCAGCACGAAAATCAATATTTGTGATTGATTGTGGATCATCATTGTGTTCTTACATGATAATGTAACGTAAAACAAAAAGAAGATGTACCCAATGAAGCATTCTTGAAACAACCACAATTAACAGTGGCGAGCTGGGTCACCTTCAGGCATGACCTCCCACTCAACTGTCAAAATCACCTCCCACCCACCATGGAACCAAAGCTATTATTATTAGGACACAAACCCACAACTCACCCAGTACCCGTATTAAAGTAACAATATTAAGCAAAGCAGCATATAAACAAAGAAATTGAGAGCTGTCCTCTGACCTCACCTTGCAACGAGACCAGAATATGGATGATGATTATGGATTATGGCCTAGTTAAGTTTTATGTATGTATTTTGTATAACATTTGTTTACTTTGTTACATGTCACATATGTGTTGATATTACATCTCATGTATGTTTTCCTGGGCCCCACTGTACAACAGTGTTTTCCACTGAGATGGGCCACCCTGGCTAAATAAAACAGAAGTAAATAAATAAATAAATAAAACACACACACACATAAATGCACTGATGAAGACACATTAAAGGCTGTATTGAAGTAATCCTTCCGACTGGCTGTTTCAGCATCAATACTTGCAGTAAAAATAGTGGTACATATGTACAAAGACTGTTAAAAGCACCTAATCCTGATATCCCTTGATATATAAAACAAGCCCTATATGCTCTGGATTCAACCAACATACCTACAACATACACGGTTTTTTAGTACAATTGTTTGCCTAACCTAAATCGTAAGTGCTAGCAAAATGACACATACATTGAGGAAATTAAGTACATATACAAGTATCTAAGTAGCAAATAATAATTACCCGACATTGACAGATTCAATCAACCCATACCTTACACTTCTCTTCATCCCAAAATACAAATTTCTGCCACGAAATGGGAAAAGCTGACATCCCAAATGTTTAACCTTCACAATGACCTATTCACACACGATATGTTGAGGAACAGAATACATTAGATTGTCCCAAATGCTCGCAAAATTAATTCATACTTCGGGGCCAGGCGACTTAGTACTTTGTGGCCAAAGCAGAAAAATAAAGCATTAGGCTGTGACAGCTTCTTTTGTATGTTTTCAGATATACATGAACTTTAAGATACAGTATATGAACCCTGATGTTCCATTCACTGCCTACCAACATCATGAAATGATTTGATGGACAGGACATGTCACAACTCCATTCAGACCCATAGGTGCCTGTTGCAGTAGAAAAAAGTGCCTGTAATAAGTGGACAAGTGAAGCCTCTATAAGCATATTTACCTCATGTTGGCTGACATATTACAACAAAATGCTTGTAGTGGCATTTCTTATTCTCGTACACATAAGCTACTGGCACTGTGTTATATTGCAAAAGCCACCTCTTTCCATGACAATTGCATCAGATCCCGGGGAAGTAACACATGAAGATTTCAATATATCAAACAGTTCATGTATATCTGAAGTGTGTTTAAGCACATTATAAGGCATCATCCCATTTCTTTACTTCCAAATTTGTTTCTTATACACGATTGCAGGCATACAGACATTCTCACTTCAAGGGAGCTAGCTCTCTCCAACAACATGAAAAATATGGTCCCCATTTGTGCTGTACAATAACTATCATCTGGCCAAATCTTATTTTTCAATGATACACACACTTATGATCTCTTTCTCCAAATAGATATTTACATGGAAATGTCAAATGCATCTTAAAATGTTAAATGCGATAATATACCTCTAGTGAGCATTGCTTTTATTGCTAGGTGTGCCCTACTTACATTAACCCTGCCTGTGCAAAAAGATCAAGAAAGACGTTTCACATTATCAGAAAATTACCACCGATATCATTCACTTTTACAATAAATATCCACTGTGCAATGGTGGTCCCACAGCTAAACAATCTCCAAGCAGATACATGGACGTCGCTTTGCTTTTGTATACCTTTTAGTTTTTGGTGGCAGGTTTTTATTTTCTAGATTAGACCACATCTAAGAGGTATACAAAAACAAAGAACATATCTACTCGGACATTATATGCTAAATTCTGTTGACAAATATTCATAAATGAGACAAACAAACTGAGAATTATGTCTACCATAGTTAGCAGGACATCTAAGCATTACTAGTAAGGTGAGTCAGTTATGAAGGTCAGCAAGTGTCAGTGACCTCTGACCTATCTTTACTGGGACATTTTTCACTTGAGGACATTTTTGGCTTCTAGTTCAAGTTTCACAGTCATAATCATGTTCAAGAAATTTTTTTACAAAAAAACAAACGAACAAATGCATCCCAAAATTACCCAAAAGGAATTCGGTGGTGACAATTTATAATAATTATATACACAAACAACTTTTTAAATGTCCTTGACAGTCTATGCCTTATCGTTTGCATCTTGTTGTACATTACTGGGTAAAGTATGGAAAGCGTGGGGCATGTTCTGTTACTTTCCCTGCAGGTGTTAGTTTAAGTCTCACTGAGCATGACAAATCACAGAAAGGTAGGAATGCAAGATGGCTTCTGAAGATCTGGTTTAGACTGGAAGATTACTTTTGTACTCGACAGTGTTTTGCACAACATTACTGATGAATTCCATACATAAATTGTTTATTATGGAAACCTTGTTGAATCTTTCCTTTAGCAGTACATACAGTTTCATAATTTGAACTAAGAGGAAGGACCTATGACAACTGTGACTGTAGGTTAATACAACTGTTTCACCAGATGTTCTTTCTGCATTTCTGCCCATGACAGAGAACAATTAAAGGCTTGTTATTAGTTTTTTTTTACACCTTTTTAAGTTGCAGCTATTGCCTTAGTTTCTCCATAACTAGTATCACACCACAGCAGGCTTTCCATTTCTTCATGTATTATTTCTATTGTTTGTCTATTAGAAGTACTTTGTAAGTAACTAGCCTGTTACGCCCCCCTCCCCCATCATAGCGTATACACAGCACTGTCCTGGTCTGTTTTACTGTTGGTCTGTTCTTCTTCCTCCTCCTCTTCTTCATCCTGTTCGCCATCTTGTTCCGGTGAGGGTACGCTCCCGTTCGTTTTCGTGACTACCACGTCTCTAATAATGTCCTCCTCCTCGTCGCTTTCCTCCTCCTCTAGAGTCTCGTCGTTGTGGTACGCCTCGTTTGAATACGACGACTCCCTCACGCCCTTGTCGTTAAGTAAGGGTTTGTCGTCGGTGGACGACCCGCCGGAATGTCCGGACCCCACCGACGTGCTGAGCGAGCCCTTGCGTACCGCATTGTTCCGCTGGTTTGCGGGCTTCACCGTTATGATCAGATTGTGGCTGTTGGCCACCATCATGTCCGTTACTTGGTCCAATGATTTACCGAAAACCTCGATGCCGTTGACTTCCAGAACCTCGTCGTTCACTGCGAGTAATCCGGTGCTTTCCGCCAGCCCTCCGGGGACCAGTCTGGAGATGAAAATGCCGGGAACCTTTTCCAGTCCGTGGGGGGTCACCCGTACGCTCGTGCCGTCGCGAATGTAAAACCCCAGGGGTTTGTCGGAGCCGTGCTTGTGTAACTTGACCCTGCGGTAGGTTTCCGGTACGATGTCCACGTCGATGATGGCAGAAACTCGCCTGAAGTCCTGCGGTTGGCTGATCTGGAGACGAGGCTTCGGCTTCTGGTTAGACAGCGGTCCCGGCAGGCCAAACTTCTTGCTTTTGTTCAAAGTTCCATAACCGTTAAACTCTCCTTGGTCTTCACCTGTGCAACAAAACAGGTTATAGAAAGGTTACAAAATTGCATTACTGAAATCAGGAGAAACAATTTTAACATACAACACAAGGATTTATACATTTCTATATACATGTACAGCTGTTCTACCCATATTCACAAACCTGAAAATAGCACAGTTAAGAAAAGGAATACAAAAATGTAGCTAAATGAACAATCTTTCTTCTTTACTTTTAGCCTAACAAAATATCTGTAATCCTGAACCAACTTGGAGGCAAGTGGTTTAGTGGTTAACCATAATCATATCAATCATACACTGAATTTGATATTCACATTCTGCCCATTTTATTCTGAAGGTAATGTTTCTTTGCTAGGTGGGCCAAAGTACATTAAATGGTGATGAAAAAATACTACAGTACATGGCAACCTGCTACAAATGTCAGGATTGAAACGCACTTGAAATTCTAGAGCCTATTCCGTCAAGTCGATGGTTCTTGTGTGAGTACATTTGACATCAAAGAGGGCATCAACATCAAAGTCAAGATGCTCTTGAAATACCAGAGCCCATTCTGTCCTGACTAGAGGATTTGTGAGTGAATTTGGCGTCTACAGTGATGTTAACATCAAAGTCAAGTTGTTGGCAGTGTGCAGTAGACATTCCATCTTTTGCACCATGTTCAGTGCAGTATGTTTTGGCTGTATGTGACCCTAGTGTTGCAGGCTCGCTTGATCATAAATAAACCAGTGCAGGTTAGGTGCAGGTAGACATCAGAAATACCTACACAGTTCCAATTTTACCTGCACTAACCTGGTATGCACAGACTGTAATTTCAAGCCCACATGATTCAGGGTAGCATTGTCTGGACTGACAAGAAACATTTCTCAGCAATGAATGGGAAAAATGACAGACCATAACTATTTGTGTGTGTTGAGCAATACCTGCATAAGTTGTGACATATTTCAATATACCGGTATGGTGTATTCACAAACAGGGATTTGGATGAAAGATTTGTCAGGATGACAATTCATTTCTTACTTATCACTGAGACTTGGTCATGAAAAACATTCCTCTCAAAACAGACGATACGGTTAAATGCGTATGACATGATATATGCCTGTATATTGATTATTATGGCTACTCACATCAACCTCGACAGACGAAACAGTTATCGGAACATTGGTTATTTACAACGACACAGTAGGTGGCTGGAGATGGAAAAATTATCATTAACCACCAGCCGTATTACTACATGTATCTTCCACAGATATACTTATTATATATCGTATGGGTCAATACATATACAGGTCATATAATCCTATGTGTAACTGATGATAAACGAGACAAAAGATATTTTAGCAGAAAATGCAGCATATCAGTACATAATTGATATCTATCCCTTTCATACAGGGGCAAGACATATAAAACAAGTATCAAAACCCTAATAAAATTTCTTTCACAATACAAAAATTATTGCTCTAACATGAGATTAAATACTTATATCACATATTTCCAACGCGATACATTTTATCTGTAACAGTAAACTGCTATGAAGAAAGTTTACGACTTAAGGTTTAACCGAAGCTAAAACGATCCCGTGTTTTATCCCATAGCACAATAATAAATCATGTTGGGTTCTGTAGGCAACGGGCAGACCAGTATAGATTTTCAGTAAGCATACAAAATACTATTCTAAAATACATTACACAGTCTGCAGACCAGTATGACAGCCATTTGGCACCAGACACTAGTTCTGCAGGGCAAGTCTGACAGGAAAGAAAAACCCTGGCCCTTGGTTGCCCATTTGAAAATTCAGTGTCAGCGTGTCCTAACAATTGACTAATGTTGGTTTAGACTCTGTTTGCAAGCTTTCTCCCCTCTCGGTCGTCTCACCAAACTGCGAAGCTGGCGTCGCCAATTTAACTTGCCACAAAATAGCAAACTGCTGGGCGGAATCTTGCACCAGGGCCAAAAACAAACCCTTTCTCACTTGTCTGGTAGTCTGTGTATAGCAGAGAGGTCAGCTAACTGTTTGTACATGTATGGAATACACGAACACAAACCTAACATAAGATGGGAAAATTCGGGGACTGCTTCACACTCACAGCACTTAGAATGGCTATAAAAATGTACCTGTTAAGTACTACATGTGCATTAGCCAAGTCAGTGATGGAAATGGGCTCCTTGCAATTGCATATCCTCAGTCCTCTTGATTAAACTCTGCCATGTTACTGGCAATCCCAAATCTCTGAATTAGTATTGGTTCTGCGGGGATTCAGCTTTCAAATGGTCTACTTGCCTATCAGGCGTTGCATTTTATATTTTCTCTCAGGCACACATATCTACGCATAAGGGTAGAAAATTTGTCGCAAGAAAAAACATGCTATGATACCAAGAGAATAACTTGCAATAGCCTTATCAGCCAGCTTATGGAGAGATATGGCCTCTCTGGTCCAAGCCTATTTCACACAGGACCACCACCACTAGCCATGAACTGGCTATCTGCCAGTATTGCCAGTCTCTGTGCTGCAGCAGGCTGCCCAGGGACTGCTACATGTCAGAACTACATGCTACATGAGCTGGATGTTAAGTGGCTGTGTAAGGCTTACCACAGAGACGTCCATTACAGTGTATTTGGTACCATAGTTCGGCTGTGGCTTGCTGGGCTCTAGTTACATGTACAAGTACCTCGGTAAAGGTGGTGCTATTTTGGCGTGTCTGTCTGTGTTCCTGATATATTTGCGCCATCAAAACTCAAGAAGCTGTATATGGGTGGATTCTGATGATATTTGGCATGAGGGGAGGTCTTGAGAAGATGAAGGTCAAGGTCAATTTTGGGCCTCCTACTTGCTTTCCTTGGTATTGCAGGCAGTGAAATTTAAGATTTCATACAATTTTTTCATTCCTCTGCCTATGGTGGCTGAAAAAAAATCAGCATTTGTGCTGCTTCAAGTAAAAAGTCTTGTAATGTATTTGACATAGGAGACTTTTGTTTGACAGTTTCCTAGCAGCAGCTACCATGTCAACTAAAAATTCTCCAGCCAGCCAGCCCGCCAAGGCCTGTACATGTATGTATACATTCCCTGTCCTCTGCTTCCCAACCATGGCACCCTGGTTATCTGTGCAGCCTGGGTGTCTGCTCTATACCCTATTCCCTCAGGCTCGGACCTGGCATCTCTGGAATGTGGACAGGCAAGGACAGACAGAACCAACACACCACACATTCTGGACACATTTATCAGCCTTCATTGCCTTCGTCAAGAAGGGTATGTTTTCATGGGCGTGCGTGTGTGCGTGAGTCTGTCAACAGTATAACTCGAGAAGGCTTAAATGGATTGTCTTCATATTTGGTAGGTGGGTAGGTCTTGATGAGGTCTAGAAGTGATAGGAATATGGGCCCCCTGGCGGCTCGTTATGGTACTGCAGCGGTACTTCCGGTTTTGATATATGGTGATCTGGAGGAGGTAGGGTCATGATTTTTGGATGGTAGATAGGTCTTGTGCTCGGGAAGAAGTGACATAAGTTTGGGCCCCCTAGCGGCTTGCTCTGGAACTGCAGGAGCATTTGTATGAAAATGTTTAAAGTAGGATAACTCAATAACCGGTCGACGGATCATCCTGATATTTGGGGCATAGGTAGGGTAAGTGATGCTTGACATAATTAGATGACCAGTATGCAAATGATGATGTAATTTGCATAATTAATGAAGCAATTCTATAATTCAGTTACCTTCCATGTGTCACAACCTTCCTTGTGACACATGGGCTACAGGCTGTCCCAGAGGGAGAAAGTCCCAGAGGGGATAGTCATTAAGCAGCCCATGCAGCTGCAGGCGGTGTTGCCTTACATGTATATCCTGCACAGATGTTTTCTCTTGCCCAATGCACGATTGCAGACTGCATCAGCAGGGGTAGTTTCACGATCCAACTTCCATATTTAGGGGGACTAATATATCACTTCTACCTTCTTAAGTTATATAACGATAACATCCTTTGACGAAGGCATGAGATCGTTGACCTCTAGTTATTACATGTCCAGACCTGTAGAATCCAGGCTATGTTTACTTTGTGCACAAACATGACATATTAAAAAACATGAAGTTTATCCCCACGAAGTCTATGTGATGGTTCATGTTGTCGTTTAAATGAAAATTAATGACCAATTCATTAACGTTACACATTACACTGACGTGTTTACAATTAGTCTACCTTCTGGATAGCATTTTGTCTCTTGTAAACAAGATAGATAAACGTTGTGCCATGTTTTTGTGCAATTATGCTTACAGATGGAGCGAATATCTCCAGCTTGCTTCAGCAATGCCAGGAATTTTCTCATTATTGTCAGCAGTCCACCTGAATCTTGTATGAGATACTGTTTGTGTGGTTCGACTTGTGGCTAAGCAAGAACTGGGTTGCAAAGCAAGTAGTTATCCTGGTGTTGTATGATTTTATAGTAACATGTTTATTACATCCATGTAGATGTCCTTCTTGGAGTCTTGGGCATGACCTTCTGGAAAGTAAAACCCTTTGCATCTGTATGCAAATACACTGATATATAGCGACTGCAGCAGTATGTTGTGTAAAATACGCCAATAGGCAGTTTTACCACATTACCAGCTTGAGACACATAACAACAGTTCCGTGTTCCAAGTTTACTTCTGCCTTTTGCAAGACTTTTATCACGCAATTTCTGGCTCACGTGCATACAAAAACAATAAACATGTTATGAAAGAACATTTTGTGGAAATAGGTTGACTAATACATTTGTTTATTGGAATGTAGGTGTGGCTATTTTGTAAATTTTGAGTGATATCTGTAACAAGACTTTGAAAAATATACTAAATGTACTCAAAATTATAGTACTACTAATACTACTTTTTTCCCCCTGCAGAACATCTATTCACATGTTAACCTTCTTGCTGCCAAGGTAGCCTTCTTCGTTGATTACAGTGTTATACAGCAGACAAAGGGTTAAAACTTCCACCAGACAAATGATACAGCTCTAGCCTGTCACCTGAATTATTTACATGACGTCCTGAGCACCACAACAGCTATACAGCCAAATTCCTGGGGGATCCAGGGTCAGACCTGACCCCATTCTACAGGATGATTCCCTTCATGCCTGTGTAGTACACACAATGGGAGGGTTCTAGAGTTGGGGACATGTTTACATCAGCCGCTGTCTGGATCAGGTTTCACATGAACAGGTGCTGCTGCACCAGGTTGTCTGAAATGAAATATTTTCGTCCACAACTGCTTTGGTTTCTGTGATCTAAATTGGCACCCACTTGAATTGTCAAAAGGACAAGAGCCTACAAAGATTATCAGTTATACCTTGTTTGTCACATTGTGATGTTAATCTTTTTTCAGTCAAAAGACAAACTGCTATGTGATACCTATACACCACTTTGGGTATATACATGTAATGCACCAATTCTGCATGATTGATAAAATGTTTATTGGTTGCTTCTGTTACCACTTATTCCGAATGTGCTGTCACATATACCAAGGGGCCTCATACATGTACATGTACATGTATATACCAGTTTATCTTATAAATTTGTTGGATCTTCGGAGTTACCCTCAGGCATTACACCTCTGCACAGTATACCCAGTGCGCTCTGCCAAACCCCAACAGTGGTGGCCACATATGCCCTACCAGCCATAGATAAAGCCTTATGTTGATTCTAGAGGTGACAAGATATGAAATATGGCTAGTATGAAGTTTGAGGTCATCAGGGCATAAACCAGAAGGGGTGCACAGCAGGGGGTGGGATGTCTCTTATTTGGTCACATAACTTAGCTCCAAGCAGACGTTTGGATGGTCAATTCGTTTCTACATGTATCTCCTGTTTGCTGGCAAGGAATTTATACCAATATTGAAAGGGTTGTGTATCTGGGAGGCAGGCAGAATGTGGTACAACCTTCCCTCCTGACATCTGCTTGGAGGTTACACATGGCAGTTTTTATAGCCAGACTTTGACCACAGACAGCAAGTCAAAACATGGTGGTGGTAATGTGGTATATCATATATGACATCTGACCTTGCTTTAAAGTTAACATCATAAATAACTTGGAAACTGGCCACTTGTGAGCGACCATTCCAAACATTTTAATCAGGCATGTTTAAAGATCTAATAAAGCATTTATGGGGCTATCAAAAGTTGATCTACTTTCCAGAACAGAAGCATGATGGTGAACTTACATATGTATGTACACATTCTAGGCCTGAGATACGTTTGTCAGCCTAAATAATAAACTGAACCCGAATCTATTTGCCTTCGCTGAAAATGATGATAAAATTCATGAAGAATTTCCAAGAAAGCACCTACATGTATGGTGTAATTGCAGAATTTGCACTGTATAAAACACCTCTGGGCACACCTCCTCCCATATGCCCTACTTACAGGTAAATATCAAAATGACATTTGCAATCATGTGTGCATGTTAGAAATGATGAGGGGACCATTACAATATTCTTTCTGCATATATCTCTGTTTAACACCTTGATCCTAACATAAGGAACCCATCTCACAGAGTAACTGTCACCCATGGAGCTGCCATTTTCCACCTGACCTGGTTACACATCATATAGTGCCCCCCTCCCCAATGTCTCATCCTTTCCTGTACTGACATTTCAGTTTTTCTATGGACCTAATCAAGCATGTAAGATGGCCTTCAGAAGAACTGGACCCATATTTGTCTTCATATCAAACTTAGACCTTTTCATAGTGTGCTTTCAATGGAGATATAAGGGTTGCATCAAATATTAATGGTTTAGACCTGGCCCTAACTAGAGTGCACACATATGCATTTTCAAGGATACTGAATTCTTTTGGAATAATACCTGTTGTTTACATGGTTATAAAGTCAAAGATTCAACTGAAGTGTATTTATAGTTGTTCCATCTTGCAAACATGTATCTCAGTCAGCCATTAATTGATATGTTTTGAGTGTTCATGTTTCATTGAATTGGAACTAGTATTACTGACATATCTAGCTTCTCAGTATGACATCCAAAATGGCCGCCACTTCTTTTATTACCACCAAACACTCTCTTTATTCCTGACACTTAATTACAGAAATTCCATGCATTATGTCTACCAAAAAATATTTTCACGAGGTAACAACTGTCATTTTTAATTACACATCACAATAAACACTTTATGGAGCACGTAACTGGAAAAATATTTCTGACATGTCGTATTTGAAAAGGTCAATTACGAAGGTCGTGAGAAAGTATCTACTGGGTTTACTGAACTGGCATTTACGTCTGGTGTAGGCTTATCGCAGAAAACACGCAGGAAGACTGCCACGTTTACGATTCTTTTTAGACTGAGCTCATAATCCGAAGCATGCAGTTCTCTGTAAAGGATATTGTTTGCTGTCAATCCTACGTTTAGAGTACATTCAATAAGAAGACAAGGACTCAAACTCGTATAGCACAATAGCTTAGTTAAGTACTCCAAGTACAAAACATGCATGTCATACCTAGCAGCATCATACATGGGATACGGTATAGACCTTTTCTGGTGCTCCTATATCATCACTATCTATCTACAAACGGACTATCCAGACTATGAAAAGAAAACGAACAATCCTGGATAGCAGTGGACCAGCAACTAGTACCTTCAGAAAAAGAACAAAAGCACCGAGCCAGACCCTACATCTGCTTGGGGATTTGGTACAGATGCCTGCTAAATAAGGTTACTGACCTGCCATCCAGTGGTGACCAGTTGTTGTGGTCAGCTCTGGCCTTGTGGCCTCATCTATCATTCTGTCTATAACTGTACCTCCCATATCAACAAACCATCCAAAGGGTCACTTGTGGTAGGGACTCTGGCTACTGGTGTAATAATATAGACCACCTGCTCCCATATAGATCTCTACACACCATTACATCTGTCTATATCAAGTACTCAGGGCACACATTTAGAAATTAGTCTCTTGCTGGGACTGCAAATGTACTGTAATTTTGAACCTGTGGGCAACAATTATGCAATTTGAATTTACAGAAAGTACACTAGATCACCAAGACTGAAAGAAATGTCTATACCAATGTAATTGGACAGGAAATGGTTTAAGGAACCCAAAAGGGATTTCTGGAGAAACCTGCAGTCTTTTGTAATAAAAATCTAATTTAAACTCACCCCCTTACAGAGCCTCTTCCGGCTAGACACAAGGTCACAAAATAAGGTTTAAGTGTAAGTGACAAATTGGGGCTTGTATGTATAGAACTGATCCTAGGTCAAAAGAAACACTAAGACCTCTTCTCTACCTGTGTATTGTAGGTGGATTATGTTAGATGGCTGCCCTTGAATTGAGGACAGGAGGCTAAGCTACGTATCTTTCAAAGGAAGCTCCTAAACAAGGGGCAAGGTCACGACATTGAGACTTACAAGGTGAGGAATGGAGTCACATAAAAGGAATTCTTCCAAAATGGCAGACACAACGGTTACAACCTGTAACCCCTGGTTCAGTTTTTCCCTCACGTATTTTAAACCTTTTGTGTACAAATCCTCTGCGATCGAGTCTGAAACAACCGGAAATCTAATTCTGTGTTTCCCATGTGAAAACTTGGCTCGGGTCAGTTGAACTAATCCGGTATGGTTCCCCAAAACACCTGTAGCGGCGTCGGGCCTAATCCTAGCACAACGGACTGCAGTAAACAAGGTTCTCATTGGTCAGTCATCTGGACAACATGTTGATTGTTGTTTTTTTACCTGTACAGGAAATGAAAGGTAGAGCCCCGGTGATTATGAGATACTAATTGGGGATGAAGTATTGCTGCCAGACCAGTTTTGGATGCATGGACTCAATCCAAGTTTGGTGCACTAGTCAGGACAGACCTAGCCTGGATGCCAGACCCATAGCACACTAGTTATCGGCACACAGGATAACTAGTGTGCTATGGGTCTGGCATCCAGGCTAGGACAGACCCCAAGGGGTCAAATAATATGAAATATGCACACCCTCTTGCACAAGTTTGTGTCAAATAGCAGTTATTTCTACCTTATCAATGGTAAAACTTACAATTTAGCCCTTAAATAAATTTTCTACATGTGCCAAAGGCTTTGCTCCCCTCCCACAATGTACAATTCACACATGAATCAACTGTCCATGTCAATCACAAGTAATGAATATCTTAAAGTTGACACCAAAATGTCAGAACCAATTTCAAGGAAGCTTTCTGACAGATTTTTCTTATTTACCAACATTCCTAAATTATTCTCTATGGTATACTGAAACCCTTCATTCCTGAACTTAATTACTTCAGTTAACTAGAGGTCAACGATCTCATGCCTTCGTCAAAGGATGTTATCGTTATATAACTTAAGAAGGTAAAAGTGATATATTAGTCCCCCTAAATATGGAAGTTGGATCGTGAAACTACCCCTGCTGATGCAGTCTGCAATCGTGCATTGGGCAAGAGGATATACATGTAAGGCAACAGGATATACATGTAAGGCAACACCGCCTGCAGCTGCATGGGCTGCTTAATGACTATCCCCTCTGGGACTTTCTCCCTCTGGGACAGCCTGTAGCCCATGTGTCACAAGGAAGGTTGTGACACATGGAAGGTAACTGAATTATAGAATTGCTTCATTAATTATGCAAATTACATCATCATTTGCATACTGGTCATCTAACTATGTCAAGCATCACTTACCCTATCTATGCCCCAAATATCAGGATGATCCGTCGACCGGTTATTGAGTTATCCTACTTTAAACATTTTCATACAAATGCTCCTGCAGTTCCAGAGCAAGCCGCTAGGGGGCCCAAACTTATGTCACTTTTTCCCGAGCACAAGACCTATCTACCATCCAAAAATCATGACCCTACCTCCTCCAGATCACCATATTTCAAAACCGGAAGTACCGCTGCAGTACCATAACGAGCCGCCAGGGGGCCCATATTCCTATCACTTCTAGACCTCATCAAGACCTACCCACCTACCAAATATGAAGACAATCCATTTAAGCCTTCTCGAGTTATACTGTTGACAGACTCACGCACACACGAACGCCCATGAAAACATACCCTTCTTGACGAAGGCAATTAATTGGCTGTCAGAAGTAATCTACTTACAATGTACATGTAACTATTTACATCAATTCTAACATGATTCCTACTTCATATGTATATACTGGAAGGTTTTTAATAAACATACCCTTTCTGGGAAAATGCAGATCATTCCAAAAATCACTCTAGACAGTCTAGACAAATATTAATATGACT
This sequence comes from Branchiostoma floridae x Branchiostoma japonicum, assembly GCA_013266295.2. NCBI lineage: Eukaryota > Metazoa > Chordata > Leptocardii > Amphioxiformes > Branchiostomatidae > Branchiostoma > Branchiostoma floridae x Branchiostoma japonicum. The sequence continues at coordinate 4,712,317 of CM023829.1, read as the reverse complement.
CACAACTACAATATCTTTTTGACTGGGTACATACATGTAGTACATACACATATAAATGTATAGGACAGCTGGCAGTTTTGTCCAGAGAAGTTTTGGTTGGAATTCTGACATACAACCTGTGTGTTCCAACCATTACAAGAAAAGCGGAACCACAAACCTATCATGCCACATAGACACCATAGCCTCACAAAGAAATAGGGGGGAAAAAGCACAGTAAAAACATTGCTACTATTTATTCTACTGACTTGCAACCACCTAAGTCTAACAGCACACTAGTCAAAATGTTGTTCTTCCTGTATACAATCACTTCAGGCCATTTACAAACTGGTTGGTGGCTTCTGGCTAGTGGTCTGGTCTTCATTTCCATGTTTTCCTACCTCCCTAGGGTAGGTAAGGAAACCTGGGTTTCTTTGTAACCCTGCACTGTCCAGAAACATCAAGTATGTATTATCTTTCCTCAGAGCAAACCTACAGGAGCCTTAAGGCTTAAGATTAATCCTTAATAGATATTTAAGATACTCTATCTGTAATACTTTAATAGCCAATGTTATACCACACCCATCAGGATGACATACATGTAACATGTGGTCATGCTTTTTTTTTCATTCTGACAAAAAAATGTCCACATTGCCTGAAAATGGAAACGAAATGGCTATAAAAATTGGTTTCAAATACACGTACAGGAACAGACTCCTGGTATTTGGCTGACAGACCATTTCGCTTCAAGTCTCCTTGTTTCTGTGGTTAGCTACTGTTTAGCTGCCTGGTGGAAGATACAAGATGGCACATTGGTGACAGAACTGGGGCTAAATTTAGACAGATAACAGAACCTGCCAAACATGGTTGACCATCACCAAATTAAAGTTTCTTTTTCTTATTAGTACATGTAATTAAAAACTGTGCGATGAACAACAAAAACTGAGCAACTGGAGATGGCACACTTCACCCCCTGAGTAGTACCTACATGCACATTATGCATACACAGATTTCTATCTTGGTACATGTATGTTTTGTGTCTGAAAAATTTGTTTTTTTCTGCAAGGACACACTAACCTTGGAATGTCTGGGGACTAGCAACAAGATAAATTTTAACTAGACATCAAGGACATGTTATGTGTTTTAGGGACATGAAGCCAATTACTTTTCATCCTGTCTGTATGGGACAGACTGTCCTCAGTGTCTCGTATTTAATTGGATTCTTTTCAGTTGTTGTTGTTGTTATTGTTGTTGCTGTTGAGTGCTTAAACACTATCTCTCCGCGCCACGGAGCAGACATCTAAGGAAGTCGTTTTTACCCTTCACAGAAAACGCAAAACACGAGCTTTCAACCATTTACTGCGCTTCAAAGCACCCCCTCCCCAATTCACCTCATGTATTCAGACCATGGACTGGGTAGCCATTCTGAGAGAAACCGTGCACTGAGCCATCGCTTCCTGAGGATACATGCTTGTGCACTCATCACCTTTACCAAGAAGTTTTGTTATCAGTAGTTACCTCTGCCAAGAAGGTTATGTTTTCGGTAGTTACCTTTGCCAAGAAGGCTATGTTTTCTTTAGTTAACCTCCGTCCAGAAGGTTATGTTTTTGGTAGCATGGTTGTGTTTGTAGTTGAACAGCATAACTCAAGAAAGCTATGGATGGATTGTTATGAAATTTGGTATGTGGTTAGTCCTTCAGCCATCAAAGAAATTTTCAGATTTCAAACCCCTGGTGGCTTTCCTTGGTACTGAAGTAGAACTTCATAACTGTGTATTATATTTTTATAACAATTTGTGCGATAAAATTCTGCGACAAGAGCTTATAGATACATATACCAGTTCTCATTAAACTACATATCTATCTAATAACCATAATATTCTACTTTCTATCTACAGATACTATGTGAGACTTGGCACGTAAGATATCACTTTAAAAAGGAACGTGCATTGTTACGGTATCGCAAAATTGTTATTTATTCTTCACATCATATAAGGTCGTCTTGACAATAAAACACTTTATATCTGATCATCAACAAAAGAACATAACTAAATAATTAATTTCCAATCTCCCAGTGATACTTTTATGATGAAATGACAATGTTTTCCCCCAGGCAACATCAAAACAAAACTGTTTTATGCAGCGGTTGCATGATTGGAATCAGCAAGATGGATGAATGTCTGTTGGCTGTCTGACTGGATAAGAAGTAAATTGATTACAGTCTCTTGGTGGTTGGCTCCGACATGTAGACTGTCACAGGGGAAACCAAATTTAGTTATGGGCAACCCCCATGGTGGAATTAATGGCCTACAACTATGTACATGTCTGGGGATGGTTATGTGATGCTGTAGGGTCAAGTACTATGTGATCACTTACCAAAAATATGCAGTTCCAATGACAATGAAATAAATGAAATACCAAAGTTCTTTCATCTCTTCACTGGCACCATGCTTGAAAATATGCACAAGCAGTCAAGCATGCATATGAGGGGGGGAAAATGTTCTCTCTCGCGGACCCTGGCGTGCTATCCTTCTATTTGACCCATTTCTACTCTGTCCAGCCCCCTTACGAAGCCTGGTAGAGGCTAGTCAAAGGATACACATGTAGTAAACAAAAGCTTCCATTTTTCAAATGATATGTTTTGGTTGTTGCACTATTGACATGACCACACAGCTGCAGATTGCAGCAGAATCAGAATCACTGTATCATACAAATCACACCTGTTTATAGTTATACCAATAAGCTAGCCACATACAGGTCAATAACCGGATATTGGAACTCCACATTGGGCCAAATCACTTTGAAAATTGTTGGTACAAACAACACTGTTTCAATCAATGTATAAATTTTTTCAAATCATGCAAAGCAAAGCCACACACAGAATATATGTACCTACCCATCAGCCAACATTGCATGGATTTATTGAACATTTGCAAGAATGACAGAGAGATACATGTACATTTGTATTGTTGGCTGTGATAGGAGTTTTTCTACAGACCCCTGTATGCAGGGATGGGGAAACCCCATACAGTGCTTTTGATGGGTCTTGCTTGGAAGTTGTCTTTTCCTGACTCACCTTCTGATCTGTTTGCAACACGAGAATGATGATAGCTATCTGTGGTCATTTTTGTTGAGACTAAATGTATATAACTTACAATCGCTGGACCTTCAAAATTTGATACAAATCTAAAAGTCTTCCTCTAGAAACAATGTATGAGAACATATAATCCCTGTAGAAAAGTAATTTTTGCATGTGATTTCATGGTGGCCCTATTCTATGTTCCATAGCAACAGTTCGACCTCCAGGAAAGAATTTGCAGAAATATTCTTCTTACTCACGAAACACAAACAAGCACGAGACCACGAATACAGACTGAGTCACAACGTCAAGAAAGACACAAAAATCCATGCTATTATCCTTACAACACAGTTGGTTTCAACGCTTACAGTTACACAACACTCACTGTTATGTAGGACACAAAAAGAGGTCACAGAAAACACGAACACAAAGATGTACATGCATCTTTTCCACCCTTTTCTCCATAAATCAGACACCTCACACCACCATTTCACTGCTTGAACCTCTGCATGCAGGGTGACTTGAACTTTTATCATGAGAGATTCACTCTTATCAAGTAATGTCCACAAATGGAAACCAAAGTACAGGTCAACACTGTTTCCATCTACATTGTATCCAGTGACAACTAGGCATGTAATTCAAGTGTTGACCTTTAACCTGTGGGGGTCATTTCTGTGGATGATTGATGGACGTTGGACCAGAGTGAGCATGACCAATGGCAGGTTCATCTGTCTCAATCTTACCTCTTTTATTGATTTATCCAAATTTACATCCCAATCGAAAGTCTAGACTCAAGCAGTGTATGAATGACTCTAAGACAGATGAAGCTAACTCAAAATTTTTCTTGAGAAATGGGCTGATTACTAGATTTCCGTGTTACCATATATCTGTCTGTGGTTTTGACAAGTCTATGGGTTGGAAAGTCTGGAATAGAGAAGGAATTTGGCACGTTACCTCTCTTTGCTATGCCCTTTCAGGCTCTTCAGTACAGACAAGGGAAGGCATGGAAGGGCAGAGAGGTGAAACATTAGTTGGACAGTTCCATGATGTGAACAAAGCACAGACCCATGATTCATGTCAAGTAGTCCAGGAAAGTGGATGTGAGATGGTGGAAGTATTACAATTAAAACATGAACAATTGAAAAAAAATGCTGTGGTTCAATACTGCTAATATGCTCTTATCTTAGGATCATATGCTAGTAGAGTTCTGTTGTCTTGGAGTAAACCTAACCTTAGGAACCTCAAACTAAGTCAAAATGTAAATGCCCAAATTCTCAATGAGTCGACAACAGTGCACATGGGTGGGGACAGGATATGTGCACTAAAGGTTACAGATTGTCTGGAAATGATACCTGACTGCTTACACTCTATTTCCAGGTAAAACTGCTCTTTCACAGCTGATACCTGGTTTTGAAGTGAAGGAAAGCTCGTTATGTCAGACATTATGCTATATTGAGAGCAGTAATGTAGGAACACAGGCTTTAAATTAATACCCACCTGCAACTGGCAATTTACAAGTAACAAGGAAAAATTATTTCTTTGAACTGAACGAAAAACTGAACATATAGCATGTAAACGAAATCCTTATAGTTTATCATCATCATATTCACCTAAAATACTTACATTTGTTTATATGAGTCATAACTCATAAGTATCAATTCTGAAGAGATTTTCCTACTCAAATAAGTAAGATTTTTCAAAATTACCAGAAGACAAATGTATTATCAGAACATTAATCGTAATTCACAAACTCTCACTGCACAAACTACATATATAAATTGTACACAAGTAATTGACATGAATGTGTCTAATAATATGTGAGTCTAAATCTAATGTATTAAAGCTTTCGTGGATCAAGGATCTACAACAAATACTTCTGCTATTATATTTCATGCTATCATTTTGGTTTGTTTCCATCTTTTGAAACATTCATCACAGATTCTGATAAGACACCTCTGCTATCTTTATTCGGGTATAAAAGAACACTACTGCAAGAATTTGAAGATTTAAAAAATCTTGAGGGTCAACATTTTCTTATACACAAAATTTTGACACCTTGCCAATGGATTATATGAACCAAAGTGAGTTATGCCGTTAATCCTTTGTAACAATAGCTTATGAATATGCATGACCGGCTACACAATGCTACAGATAACATATACACCTGTATGCACATGTCATGTACTGTACCATCAATCTCAGATTGAATGGCAGCTGTTACATAGATCCCTGCCATTATCTAACCACAATTCAGCGGCTCCAGGGCTATTTGAACCATGAAGGGAATCACCAAGGGTGGTTTGCTTCAAGAATTTGTGTGGGAACTGCATGATTAAATCACCAGGTGTGGGAGGGGGGCATCGAACATTTAAAATGTGCACAAATACAATCTGTTCTTCAGGTTAGACTTTTCATCATTCACGTCAACATGTGACAATGACAGATCGCTGATATTAGGAAATACAAAGCTGGTATGTAGCACATGAAAAGAAGATTAACTAGCTAGTAGTACCTCTGCTGGATAGATTTACCAGAACATACAGTTATAGGTTCGAACGGCTTTTAGTCCTAACATGCTTTAGAAAATTCTGCATGAGATTGATTTTCTGATACACTGTATAGTAATCACCGTAAACTGCTTCTTTCTTTCATTCTATTCTTGTACAACACCACAATGGCTCTGTGACCTCAAAGTGTCAACATTTGTGATTGCATCATATCCAGACATACAGTACAGACTTAAATCAGACATTAGTACAAAGACTACAAAACGGTCAAAGTCTTCCTAAAATAAACTTATTCTAATGGGCGGTTGTCTTGTTCAGATAAGAACCAATGGAATTGCCATTGCTTTGCATCATATATTTTGGGTGTAAAAAAATTCTAGTGTGTACATTGTACCAAACAGTATTCTCCCTGCGTATACATAGTCAGTACCTGGTCTCACTCGTTGAAAGTCTTCTGACTAATGTTTGTGTATTTGTACAGCAAACACAAGTACCTAGGTACAGGTATATGTTCAATACTTGACTCATGAATGTATGACATACCTCCGCCCACAGTTCTATTTACCTGAGTACTTTTGTCCCGCTGCTTTGAGTCGCCCACCTTTTTTGTACCTGTACTGGCTGTAGTCAAACTAAGAGACTGGTGGCTGTTCCTGCACAGCAACCAAGGCCATGGAGTTACCAAGTTGTCTAAAGACTTTTAGATTGCTTGAATGACAAATAGTTAAACCACTTTGTACTTTACAATGTAATTTACATGGACAAACGATGGTAGTGAATGGGGTAAGGTTGGAATGTTACAGACAGAAAGACGGCTTCATAAAGAATCTGTACATCTATCTATCCGAAAAAAGCTTGGTGTCTCAACTGTGTACATCACATGCATCCACACTACTTCTGTCTTGAGTTGACCCAGTTGCAATAAACAAACAATCCCTGAAATACCCGACCCTTTTTTGTTCCAAACAAAAACACAAACCCTCCCCCAAACCACTTAGCACGACACTGTCCGTGGCTGACAGACCTACAAACCACGTTAATCAATTATGCAAAACAAGGATCTAATAATAAAGATCGATCAGCCAAGGGCTAGGATGGTAATTGAATTACACTCCCACAGATAAAGAGGGCTGCAGAGTAGTTTTCAGACAGCTGAACTGGGCCAGTAGCTAATACTTAGGAATTCCTTTGGTATGCGACAGAGCGACAGAGAACTTTGAAGGATATGGATATGACTAGTTGCGGCATGTCTGTTTCAAAAGGAAGGCGAGTCATTATTGGCTTTCCTTGTCCCCGAATTCCTTTGTCAAAAGGCTTTGTATGGGGTGGCGTGACCCCGAGATGATCGCATTCTTTCTGCATGCGCTTGAACGTGTTTCCTAGGACACACGGAAACCTGTGACCCGTTACTTTCGACAGGAGCCGGGCGCGGTACGTCGGGGTTACGTGTCCCGGCTGGCGGCGACCGCGACATACCTGGCATGTCAACTCATAATCCGATATGTGGGTGAAATGGAGGGGGAAGTACATATCAAACATGCTCGCTAAATCTGGGGCTACCGTCCGTGCCAAGGCAAACAACAGATCAAGTAGACCAGAATTAAGGTGTTTAGATACATGTACGTAGGCTATAGGGCATTCAACTCTGCTTGAAAAGCCACAGATGTCAAAACGCACACATTACCTACGGAATTAGTTGGATACATGCCTACTCTAACCATTACCTTTTCCATAAGCCATACACATGACCAAGGCCATTGTTATTTCCTTGCTATGACTACGACATATCCGAGATCACTTAGATACAAATTTCACCTTTATTCAGCTAACACTAAACAAACGGAGTGGCGGCGAGAGCGGGGACACTGCACTTCACTGCCGAGAGCAGGAAGTCGTAACAAGCGAGGATTACTCAAGAAGGGAAAATTGTTTCACCCTGTGATAACAATCAGTGTGTTGGTGCAAACTAAGCTTGAAATTGCTTCCTTTTCAGCACAATTAGCAGATAACGATGAACTATTGGGGGTGTAATGTTGAAAGTACAGGATGTGGATGTTCTTGTGTTGAGTCAGACGAGCTCCCATGACAGTGTGTATCCTGGCTACACCTCTACATGTACATCTGTTTCTCCAAGTTCAGAATCTCTACTCAGGAGTTTCAATCACTCCAGATGGTTTGATGAAAGAGTTCCTGTGGCATTTAACGGTTTCCCAGGGGGCGTTAAACTGGTTGGAACCAGGTTCTGAAGTTTATCGTGAGTTAGGAGTTGTCCATAACCCAGAAAATACCACCCACTCGGATCGATTACACGGCAAAGGTACTTCATGCTTGGTTAGATGCAGGAGGGGCTCGCGTGCCCCCCTCCCCCCTTTAGCCTAGAAGCAAAATCTGTCAGAACTCACCTTTTCTTTGCACGATTAGTCTAACCACGGGAGCCGCCGTGCTCATAGCCTTGACGAAGTTTTCATCGTTGTTGATGGGGAGGAGGTCGCCGTGTGGGTCCGTGTAGCACAGCGTAAAGGGAATGTCCGCGAGGTGGTGCCTTCGCTCAACAAGTTGGTAGAAATCGTCGAATTTTTCGATGGTTGTTTTGTCCAGGGCCCAACGTCGGTATTCGGCGTCGAACTGTATAAGGTGGAGTGGAAGAGACAGTGGAATTTGGATCCGACTGAACGAGGTATGCAGGTTTATCAAGGGGGAGGGAAAGAAGGTCAAACTTCCAGGCTATGTCAAACTATGTAGGCTAGGTTGGGCGGTTGTGCAAGCGCGGTTCGATTCTACCAGCACCGCCGGTCATGCACTGCAGTACAACAAACACATGAGAACTGTTGCCCCTCCAGATTTCCATTCTTAGCGAATTCGACCACGAATTTGACATGGAACCTCCCCCTACCTTAAAACAATAGCCTGACGCCCTACAATCGAACCAGGCCCCGTACCTTGATCTTAAAACACACCCTCAAACACAACAACGAAAGTCCAACCGAAGACAAGGGTACGCGTTCGCTACACGGAATTTTTCTTACCTTACTTTTCACCTCGACGACCCCGCTCTTGGCCCGAGCGAGCGATTTTGACTTTCCTGACATTCTCGAGGCTTTCTCTGCCTCTTCTGGTGTAATTCTAGCGCCTTCCCGGTACTCCAGACGGGTAAAATAGGGTTAGAAGTCAGTAGAAACAGCGCCAGGTCCGCCCTCTATGCATAGTGTCATCTCTAATGAGTCGACAGCCCCCAAGAAATTGAATACGCGTGTTTTGATGACGTCATATCCCCGCCCAACTTCCAAACTGTCTGCAACAAAACAACAAAGGACAGATACATCGAATAAAACCACCGATAGTCTAGGTACTGGATAAAAATTTTACCAGACCATTCGGAACGCCTGAATCAAGAAGGAAAGTAAAATTTTCACGATCGTTTCAGACAAAACACAAACTGGTGACGTAGCTGCACCAAAGCAAAGGATTGTGGGTATTACAAATGGCGGCTAGTCTAAAAAATAATTTTTGTTTTTTCTGAGGTCTGATATTTCTTGCTAGCTACAGGCTACAAGCAAGAGGATAAGTGTTTGTCCGTTGTAGGTAAATATTCTCTAGTTTGCACGTGATAAATTAATGAACGTACAAAAGGTTGGCAAGACAGAATAGCCCATTGCAAAGCCAAAGGGACAAGTGACCATGATATAATTTTTTTTGGCAAGTCTGTTGATCATATCAAGGAGGTTATACGGATAACCTCCTTGATCATATGTGTTGATCGTATGTCATGTCAACAATTCCCTGTTAACATTGAAGTTCAAATAATTTTTTAACGTTTAAAATATATCTGAATACACGCTTAAAAAGAAGATATTTATAAAAAAAATGTTGTCTTGTAATGCTTGTATCTCCCATGCCCAGTTCTAATGATTTCTAGGAAATTTCTTACGTCATGACATGTTTTAATTACATTTGTATATACTAGTACTTTTCAAAAGTCTACAACTGTTTTCTATAGGTTGTTCCCTGTAGCTGGTGTGCAATCACCACATAGAATTTTTAACAGGATGAATGCACTCAAGCCATGGATAGTGGATGCCATAATGAACAGTTCCAACCAAGAACAATGCCAGAATGGTGCAGTTATCACAAAGCTTATAGAGGTAACGTTACAGTGTTTGATGTATTTTCATAGTTATTTCCATGCTTCAGTGCCCCTCATGATACCTTGTAGATATAGTCGTAATATAGTATACTAGTAATTCTTTTGCCTACCCTTATACTTCAGTTATCTAACCTGGTGTATTTGGCCCATGTAGGGCATGAATATGCAATAAATTCATTGTCATTGCCATTAACTTGTATAAGAGCACAATGGAATTGTTATTTTTCTTCCTTTTGCACAGTTGAACCGCAGAGAAAAGATAGACCTAGCTGTACAAGATAGTCAGACGCAGCAGAGTTTAGACAAGGCAGGCTTGGAGGGAACCGTATGTGACAACGAGTGCTCCATCAAAGCTGTCTTCAATGATGAAGCCATAGATGGAGAAAAGTAAGTTGCATCTATTTTACACATGCCCACATCTGTAGAGTGTAGTGTCGGACAGGGCTCTAGCCAGCTCAAAATATTTTTCTGTCACCCCCGGCTCATGATTATTGTTATATTGGATCTTGGGGTTGGAGCGTTGTAGGTAAATCCGGGAAATTTTGGATTTTCAAGCCTTCAAAAACGCTCTTTATCTACTCCATGTTTGTTCCCAGCTGCAGTCAAAGTCAGCTGGATAGTCTACCAGGCATGCACATCATCCTGAAGAAGTACACAATTATCATCAACCAGGTCATGACAGAGGTCAGGCAACTGTTTATTGTTCGTTTATACCTAGGTTTCCATGGTAACCGTCAAATTTTCCCATGACAAAATGTGCCACATGACTGTATATCAAAGCTAAGCTATTTCCAGAAGTCAGAAATAGTTTGTAATGTTCATTTATTTCATTAGCATTTTTCTTTCATTCTGATGAAGAAAAGAAAACAGATGTCAAACTAGGAATTGAATTTGCTTGGCATTAGGAAAATGGTGATGCACATTACATGTATAGTGGTGGCATTAATCCATTAGAGTCTGCTATCTGGTAATGCTTACAAATCAGTATAGGCACTTACATGTAGGTAAAAGAACTGTTGTATGATTGATTGCATCAGAAACTTGGAGAAAGGCAATAATGGAATGGTTACATTGATAAAGTTTTTTTTCTAACTCTCTCTCCTCTCACAGTTTTCTCTCCTTTCTTTTGATTTGATGTGTGGAGAATAATTATGACTAAATGTTACTGATATTACAGAACCGGGGTGAGTACATGTTGTATGTGGAAGAATTCACAACCTGGGGCCATGGTGGCCACTTCCACTTAGATCTCATGGACTGGTGAGTTACACAACAATACGGATATGTATTTACAGTTTGTTTGACTTAAAATCCTGTAGTACATGTATAAACCTTTTCTTGGAAAATCTACCATCTGCTTTCCATCACGGAATAGTCCTCACAACAGTTATTTTTCATTTCAATTGTATAGACTTGACTGAAACTAATTTGTATTTTAAACTTACATTATGTAAAATATTTTGCTGAATGTGTCATCCTGTTTATTGATGTTTTTGTTTTTGTATAGCAATGAGCTGCCAAATGTCAAAAGCATGTTAACAGAGATACACAGGTGAGCAAATTGTTTCAGTTGCTTTAATCTTTGCACTGTGAGTGTAGGAGTTAGTCTGGTATTATACCGATCCTAGTCAAAACTATCTGAATGCATGTCACAGTTGTTGTAGTATGTGGGTTTTACCATGATAACTACTGTATTGTTTTACAGTGATGAGCCTGGAAACAAAGACTTGCAGCAGGAGACACAAGGTAGGATCTGAGTATGCTTCTGTACATAGTTTAACCCTCCAATTGTCACAGGCTGATTAGAAAGACTGGGTGTGGTGTTGCAAGGGTTAAACTTTAAGCTTAACGTGTAGGTGTGACCTGTCACTTGAAATGAACAACTTTGTTTTAAAATTTCTGTCTTAGGGGTAAAAAAAAGAATAAAAAAAGTTAAACAAAAAAGGTTGAAAGGTATAAATGTAAATGTAGTTTACCTGGTATTAATCAGCTGCAGTCCAAACAAATGTCAAATTTGCCTTCAAATCAACTGTTAAAAAGGATCAAGTAGGCTTTGCCTAAAGGGTATTTCGTGCAAAGCTCCAGAAATATGGCATTAACCAGCTCACTACTATCAATCCTGTTACCAAGAGACAAAGTACTGTTGTGGAATTGTCAATATGAAGTTTCTTCCCATAGTTTGTCACAATCAGAATGCGAAGAATTGACTTTGACTGTTGACAAGTTACATTGCTATGATGTTACAACTTTTGTATAATTCACATTCCAAACCTTTTAAAAGACTTAAGCTTGAGAATAAATATTTGTTCCTTTAGAGTCAACTACAAAGTCCAGTGGATATAAACCTAAATACCAGAAAGCAAGAAGCCAAAGCAAACATTTTGCACTAAGTCTTTGTTTGTGGGATATTGAGTACTAAACCAGCTATTTTTGGCTATCTAAGTCAGCCAGTTTTTGCTCATTTGCTTTGAAATTGAAACAATCTTTGAGTGTTTTATTCTTGGTGTCTCTAACTTACTTGTGAACGTTGTTTATTGTTGTTGTTGTTGTTTTAGTTGGCCCCTCATCAGATAGAGTAGACAACTCCACCGAGTCTCAAGTCTGTGTCAATTTGACCCAGCTGATGGAACTAGCAGATGTACAGGTCTCACAGAACGAGGTGAGTATTGGTATATACATGCATATTGGTATCTGGAAAGTAATGATACAACAGTGCCTCCTAGCAGAACTGTAAATAATTGCAGGTAGTACCAGTTCTAAGGGTAAATCTTCAACTTTATGTTCCTCATCTACTACGTCAAATTCAGTTGGAGTTTACAGAGTTTTCTTTGTTTTCTTACAAAATTTTAGTTACTCTTGGTATGTCATAAGGGCACAAGTCATCCTGACACGTTTGATTTGAATGAAGACAATCATGTGGGCCATTAAGTACGATGAACACCCTTCTCTTTACATACCAAACTGAAACAGTATTCTTAAACAGGAACAACATAAAGCAGACATGACTGACATAATGAACAACAATAATGTGAGTACAGATCCTTTTGACACATTTTCCAAGACCATTGTTTGACACACTGAGGGCACTTTATAGCACAGCAAACTGAAACGATCTCGAATAGTTTTATCAGGGTGGTAAATCAATGGCTGTTAGAGTTCTTTTTACACAACTAGAAGTAAATGCCTACCAACATTTCAGTCATTTAATGTCCACATGTATTAAAAAAACTCTTATATCCAAACTGAAAGAGTGTTTTCAAACAGGAACTTGAAGAAGATGACATCACAGAAAGGGACACCACTCATCTTGTGATCCCATCGTCCCAGCAGTCCCAGCTGTCCCATGTTATATATGACCTCAGTCATCTCCTCATCCCTGAGGAACAGGTGCACCAGCTGGCAGACATGGAAGGTTTGCCACTTAAATCATCGCTACTGTTAGCTTTTCTTCTTTAAATCAAATGAATACCTGCACTAAGCTGCATATGCACCCAGTATTTTGAGCCCTGAAACACAATTTTAAACATTTCTGTTTCATTCTAAATACTTTCTTTTTGACTGGACCATTCCCAAGACTGGAAGCCAGACTACGTCCCACCATGCAGTGAGAAGTCATCAGGCAGTTCTTACCTGGACCAGGCTATGGGTCGTGACCTGCCCCTTCAAGGGACATCCCCTCCTGACTTCTACTTGAACAGGGACCTCAGCCCTGACCACAGGTTTGTGATACGAAATAGGATCACAGGTGCCTAGACACTTACTTGTACAGATCCCCAGTCTTCTATATACCATGCCATGGGTTGTGACCTAATTAAAAAATATGTCCTAGGAACTTGTACTGACATGTCTTTTCCTTGCTGGTAGACTCTGATCTAGATAGTCCGCAGAAACAGACATTGGTATTGCATGATTATGTTGTTTTGTGCTGGAAACACTGGTACTTGTATCATCATTTCAACCACATGCTACATACTCTAACCGTACAGTTGATGTTTTATCCACATGAATGTTTATTTTCCACGACTAGTCTTCACGAGCCAGACAGTGACATGATGGGTGACCTGTACCTGAAGAACCCATTGGATAACCAACCTTCGCTCCAACTGAGCGCTGAGGAAGAGGATGATGATTCAGATGATGAACTTCTGTGGCAAGCTGCAGGGGTTCACCCTGCTTCAAGAAACACTAAAAAACACAAACTAGATTCCTCTCAAATGAGTCCTCCACCAAGAAAAACTAGAACATCAGCTACAAATGCTCCAAATACCTTGTCACAGATTACAACAAAAAAGCCAATTTTTAAGGGTGGTACCAAGAAAGCTCCGATCCCCCTGAAATCACTAGATCCACCAAGCACCATCCCTACTACTCAGGAATCACACCAGCCATGCCAGGTTCACAAGCCAGGGCCATCATCCACTGCGCAGGTGAGAATAGCCTTTCTGTCATCTACAGTTTCAGGTAACAGAAGTAGATCATAGTTTAGATGCAACATTTTTCAGTTTCCCTAATCAGATTTATGGTAAGATCTGCATTTTTTCAATTGACGTACTGGGATGCAAATTGTCGTCCATTTAAGAATAAAAGGGCTGATGTGTGATGGTACATTAGACTAAGGACCTACATGTACATCCCAAAACCTGTATTCTATTCTTTTAATCATGTACAGTTAAGAATTAAGAAAAAAGTCTTTATTGTGATTCTGTTTCACATAATGTCTTCACATTTTCAGACTGCAAAGGCAGACAGCGTCTACCCGTCCCAGGATGCCTTGCGGCAGGCAATCTTGAACCTGACGTACCCTCGCAGACAGCTGAAGGCCCTCATTAACATATATGCAAAACATAAGTCTTAAGCAACCAGGGATGGAGGGCTGATGGTACTGATTCAGGGGGACTTGGATGTAAGTCCTGTTATTGAAGTGCAATCAAATCAGGTCTTGAACTGAACTGGTGGTAAATTTGAAAAGAAAAGATGGCTCGTGTAAGAAAAAGAAGTTTCCAAAACCAAGGAGGTTAAACTTCCTCGCCAAATTTGGAAGGTGTAGATTTTTCTTTTTAGGAAAATTAAAGATCTGTTTTGTTAACAGTCAACTTAAAAAGACATTGGTGCTGATATCTTACCACAACCTCTTACTCTGAGTTTCAGTGTAAAGTGTAGGTAGATATAGTAAAGATGCTTTCTGTACATAGAAATGCAGCAATTTATGAGCCAAGGGCAAAAAGTTCTGGAAGTTCTTGTATCATACTGAACATATGAAACATAAAGACTATAAGGAAGATGTTGTAGTAAGGAATAGTTTAATATCAAGATATATATGACACAACCATTCACATATATAACAAAACAATACAAAGCTTTTCAGTGATACAGAGCGATTTTAATGTCTGTGTCTGGTAACTGAAACATCACATCTGCAAAATTAAGATGAAGCCGCTTGAAATTTGCCTCTCAAATGGGACAGAAAAATAACCTTTTCATCACCAAGAGGAGGGAGAAAAATCCTTGCACAAACACAGAACCATCTAACAGATACCAAATGTAATCAAACTTCAAGTCATTACATCACAACAGCCACAGTTCACGTGAGTTATGTCTGAGGCACAGTAGGTCCCATGTAGTAACCACACTCACTTGTCACAATACACAATTGCAATGTTTTTCCATCATTTATCCGATACATTTTTGTTGTTGTTGAGTGGACACACGTCATGCTTATTCCATCTGAAAATATGAAGTTTCTTGGGGTAGAATACAACAGGTGTCAATATCCCAATATATCCTCATCTTAAGGGTCATTATGTAGGATTAGGATGCAAAAAAAGTCAAATTTTTAGTCTCTACCACATAGCATTGGATAACAATATTGATGGCTTCTGCACTGTTCACAAATGCTGGATGTGCAAAGCAATGATGTAGATATGTTTTTACCTAGAATATTTTCAGTTTTGTCCCCAAAACCTTACATACAGTAAAGCCCCTTTGAATCCAAAGCTTTCAGGAGACACATGCAAATACTACACTTAACACATTATTTCTACCAGTATAAGAACAAGTTGAAGGAAATTCTAAAATAGCTACAACACAGAGATGGAGGAAAGTGCATGCTGTCAGCATGGTCGCTAGGTGGCGCCTCTAAAGCCGGACACCAAGGCACATGGCCAGCTCTTTCTTCTGGAGCTTGTTGTCCTTGTTCTTGTCCACGTGCTTCAGTATTGCCTCCTTGTAATCCTCTATCTGCTGCATGGTCAGGTTGGGCTGGGAACAAGAAGACAAAGTGTTCTTTTGGTATTGTGTTCCTTCATAATCTCCAAGCAGATCCTACGGTGGCAAGGCTGTAACCATTGGCCAAAGGAGTGACCATTAGCTTACTCCTTTGGCCAGTGGCTACAGCCTTATATGTTCATAAGTATGTGGTGGACATAAATAGGATTAAAGTCAGATACTAATCTCACCTTAATAAGATCCATCAGGTCTTTGACAAAGGCATCCACTTCAACCCCCTCTAGCGATCCAGTTTTGCTCTGCAAAAAAAAATGACGAATGTTTCACTTTCACAAGAAGAAAAATCAAAGAACAAAATGAGATTAATTGATTGGTTGATCATGCTTTTATAGGCAACAATCCTAGCATATATAATAGAATGGGTTTTGCAGCAGCAGAAACCTATTAGTGTTTCACCCTAAGTCTTGTTCTTAAAATCCTTACCTCATCGTAGTATGCAAAAACCTTCTCAAAGTCTTTTTTCCGCTCTTCTGGAGACTTCGCCTGTGAATGAGAAACAGTAAATGATCCCATTGTTTGTTTGTTATCCAAAACTGACCACAAGAAATCAGACTTGCGTTGAAAAACAGAGATAGGTTAAAGCATTGAATAGGATATCAGTTTTGTTTTCCATACCGAGTCCTTCAATTGCAGCAAGAAGTTTTCCCTCAGTGCCAGCAGTCTGGAAATGATCGAAGATCAATTAGAACAGTTTGAATCATGCCAACACAATCCACAGTACCTTGTAATGATAAAGACAGGAAATGTAAAGGTAATAATTTCTTCTGCTTGTACCGTTGAAGAAAAAAAGTGAAGCTCCTACCGTGCCATCTCCTGCAGCTCCAGATTTCCGTCCTTGTTCTTGTCAAATATTTCCAACTGAATGACGGGAAAAGTTGACTAGTCAATTATTCATGTACATGGACATGTAACAGGATATCAATACGTTTATCTTATACCTTATCAAAGCGCAAATCTACTAGTACTAGCTATAGTTTCAAGTGCCCGAAATCGATATTCAAAATTGATCAAAGAAATGAACATAGATTGCATACTCATCCATCGTAAGAACAGTGAGATTAAAAAAAAATGAGTCTTCTTCATTCTGCGTTAGCATTTTTTGTCTTGTCCGTCGTGAAAGTATTGGACACAACACTAGAATGTGTAAACATTTACGTCATATTGATTTGCATCTGCCTACCATTGTGGTGGTGTACCCGTCCAGTTCCTCAGCACTGGCTTGCTTCTGCCCTTGTTCCATCAGATCTTTCAGGAAGTTCTGCATATTTTGGCAAGGATGTTTGATAAAACTACATTATTATCTTTGTTGGCATTTGGAAGGTAGCGGAAAGATCGTGGATGAACAACGTTGTACGCTATTTGCAGTTGATCTTTCAGTTCAACATTTGAAAATATTCAAAACATGCACAGTCTCACCTTGAGCTCTTCGGTGCTGATGTAGCCGCTACAATCGACGTCATATTTCCGCCACAGCTACGGGTTTACAAACACATAGGAAATGTATGACCACATTAGTCTGTCAGCTGTCCAAAGAAATGGCAATTCTGCTGTGGGGTCGTTTTATGTCTGTAGACATGTACATATCGGTAGCTTTCCGTACATATGATATTGTTGAAGAGAGTAGAACGTATAACAGAATATTTTAACTGTTGACTGCTTATATTAGCACCCCAAACACACAATTCTTTCCTTACTAGTACGAGATTGTAACAACCCATTATGAGGAAAATTTTGTAGGTCCCTACTTTTCTTTGGGAGCCCAACAAGTTGGCACTGGAGTTGTTGAACCTTTACTTTAGTATAATGTATGGTATAGGCATGTTTGTACATGACTTGCTTGGATTAAAGATGAATGAATATTAAGGTCTCTCACCCGCATGAACTCGACGCTGGAATCCAGCGGGTGACGGCGGTGGAACGCAAACAGAAAGTTCTCGTCCGGCGGCATGATGATAGTGGCCAGCTGGAAAGACGGACGAAATTATTTATTGTGGCAGTGAAAAATACCTGAATACAGATGGATACATCCGAGACATGACATACACTCTACGTCGGAGTCCAGTGGAAATTAGCTACGTTTGGGACCGCGGTTGGCCCAGCTGTGAAATGTAATAATTTTTAAGGAAACAGCCAAAGCATATTGGTATTGGTAGGATTCTACATATTAGCAGGAGTCCTGAAAGCTAAATCCTTCAGGAAGTTTCTCGGGCATTGAACGAGAAAAACATAAAATCCACTTTCCCCCAAGAGTACCCCTAAAGTAGCGATGCAAGAAATCCGATAATCTGCTTTTCCAAGAATTTAACGACGAGTGTCGGTTCGGCTCGACGGCTTTATTGATAATCTGGGATGTTGATTTGAAAGTAGTGCGACGTTCCATTTCCACAGACGCACTCACTAATCATGACAAACTATGGACACAGAACTAATCTATGAGGAGTGATGATCAATTCAGCCACCTAGTGGGACAAATGATAACTATAAATGGGAACGAAACTGGCGCCATCCTGGTAACGACGTCTGAAACATATTCCATCTGGGCCAAGATCTTTAAGAAGACTGTAGATTGATTACACAAAATGGGGGATTTTGCTTTCTATGCCTTCAGAATTTTCTCCTAGAATCCTGGTGCTTCCTGTCCACAATGTTTTTGTCACATCAGGGGCGCCTTCGCGTCTATATAAACGGTGACATGATTAATTCAGACAGATATAAAACGGAAGGGCAAACGACAACATCGCTGCATCTGTGTATTCAGGGGACCGTTTGCAAGCTTTGCTGAATGGACGTGTCCTTATCCTCCGGCGCCATCTTATCCACCAGTATTGTAGTTAAACGTACTTCAGCTAAGCTGCCCGGTTAGTCAGTGTTGTAGAGGCATAAAAAGGAACATACGTGTTTGTATCAAGTTGACAAGTTCCAACATTAGTTTTGATTGTTGAAGTTTTAACAATTTGTTAGCTTTTAATCTTACCCATGATATTTGTGTCCTGAAAGTACCGGTAGAGATCGAAAATACCTTCTAGGTAGATTTTTCCATATGCATATGATATAATGGTAAACAACGTGAAGACCCACTATATTTTAATGACTTAATTTGTTTATTTTTGCTATCCATTTGGTTTGTTCTAAGCTTGACAGAACCAGCCCGTAATACAAATGCGATTGGATTACTACACTGTCATAGCCCCGGTTCTATTTGGTCCTTTGCTATTGTTGCTTTTAATTTATTGTAACAATCGTACCTCGAACACGTCAATCTTCCCATCCCCCGTGAAGTCATAGGTCGAGAGGAACGCCTCTCTGGTGAAGTTGACCTCCTCCTGGCTTATCTGAGAAAAAAACGACGTCACATCCGTTATGTAACGATAGATAGAATCACTGTTAGTAGTTCTCTTAAGTGGTACTTGACCGACATAATGCCTGGTAGGCCATAATAATCACGATCTAAGCCATTAGGAGTATTCAAATCAGCTCAGGAACATTCGACACAGTTTGTGAGATCCAAACGGTGAATCTCCAGGCAAAGATCATAAGATATTTTCTGACAGACCGAGTTTTCTGACAGTCCTTCAACCGAACAGTAGTGGTTGTCAGACAAAAATCACATCAGACTAGTTCGTCCATCTCAACTTTATCTAAAGGTACGTTTCTCCTCAGCTGTAAAAGCAAGCCTGCCATAAACATGGAAAGCAATCATGTAAAGTCCACATGTGAGAGATGTAATAACTGATACAGCCTTACAGAGAGCACTGCCCCCATTTAGATTGAACAGATAGATTCCTCATACGACTCTCCAAAAAGACTGTATCAGTCACATTGCCGCCATAGGTATGGTTGAAGCAAAATGCTGCCTAAGTTATATCCGTTTAGCAAAGCAACAGTTACTAACACTTGGGCCTGCGTTGTCTATGGGCCATTGCAGGACTCTCTGTGGAAAATATTTCTATCTGACCAAGGTACTGCAATAAATATATCTTCGACGTTTAGCTCTATGAAAAGAAAGCATCGGCTATATCAAGGGATGCAAAAGCATGATAAGGTTCTCCTCAAGGTTTGATCACTATCGTCATCACGAGAGGTAGGGGGTACGTAGGCGGTGAATATGTATTTGGACTGAATGTATTGATAACAGTTTGAGGTATTGTATCTAACGTATAGTCTTACGAGATTGACTGACAGAGAGAGCACAGAGAGAGAGAGAGAGAGAGAGATCTACTGTATTTGGGGTGCATGTAGATACATTAGTAGACACTGTTGAGCTGGGTGAGGTCATTATAACTTCATAGCCAGAGAAGTAACGTTACGTAACAAGTGAAAATCAAATTTATATATTCATAGTTGTGGCCTGTTGGATAGAATCAATCATAAGTAGAACCAAATTTCCCGGACCTACAACTAATTGAATTACTTCTCAACTCCTAATTCTATAATTCCAATGTCAGTCTGGTGATATCGAAGACGGTGAATTGGGTCGCATTTGTATGTTCTAACTCAGTTTCTTATCATCCATACCATCGTTACCTTCGCTCTTTTTAATTATTCAATTATTGTCATTGTGAATATCATCATATCGCTTCAATATGACATAAAATATGGAGACTCTTTCTTGTTACTATGGTATTTGACAGTTATGAATGTGTGACATTTAATTTTCCAAAAAGTCATACTGGGTCAAGGCCTGTAGGTAAACCACGGTGTAAATAATTGAACACAAACTACCGGTCGGCTTCCCCCGGGTCATTCATGTCGACCAAACCCATTGTGATAAGTGCAATAAAAGCTTTTAACGCCACATTTTAACGTCAAGCTTTTAGTCTAGCCGTTGAACAAGGCTATTCATGTTGTATCGAGAGATGTTGAATATGGGCATTGTGGCTTTCAACCTCTTCCTGCTTCTCTCTCGCAATGAGCGCACTCAAATACTCCAACAGACTTATTTGGTCTTGCAATTAACGTTATCAAAATGCAATATTTTTAAGGTAAACGTAACAATCTTAGGTTGTGGCATTCCTTCTAAGTGACTTTGAATCACATTTTCCTTTCTTTTAGTGGTGTACATCCTCTCATGATCAGGCCAGAGCCGCCGATTTTATGTATCGAGCAACGACCCTGGAGTACCGGCCTGCAATCCGTGCATCTTACTGCGTTAGCGCTGGCCGGCCAATCAGGCACCCCCTCCTGTGTTTGGAGGGAAAGTTACGTTGTAGTAGTGAAGAGGTTACAAAAACATGAAGGACGAAGCCTCCACTCAGAGATCATACTCACATCGGTACTGCCCAGCTTGTGTAGCAGCTCTCTGAACAGGTTGTCCAGCTCCTTGCCCTCGATATGGCCGCTTCCTGTAAACACATGGTACGACGTGCTTGGAATGATAAATCACATTAGAGACAGAGGCGCTGATTCATTCACGGCAGAAATCAGGGATTAGGACGTGCTATTTCAGCCAGATACACACAGTTCTACGTCCTTGTCTGTTCTGTTGGTGTTGGTTGTTTTTACAAGCAATGTTCAATCGATTTGCAGCTGGCGCCAACATTCTGTTTGGAACACACTACCGACTCGTTTTGTTGTACACAAGTGGCTGCTTTAAAGGAAAACTCATGACTTGGAGGGAGCCTGTCATTTAGATAGAATATAAAATAAAATAAAAACACGGTTAGGGATTTCTTTTTCTTCGCTGTATTATATTTGAATTGGTCTACTTCTTTCCTGTAGCAACTATAGGGATTCTTTGTAATGCAATTGTCAAAATAGTATTGCGAACCGTATGTAGTGATATGTGTAAATTTGAACCTTTCCTTCGGGGAATAGAATTCTTTTAACAAATATACCGACCGAATTTTATTTGTATATGTGCATGAACCTCCTCTTGTACCAATCCTCTTTCTTGTATCAAACCTGTTAACAGAACCCAGCCGGGGACCTGGTATCGCTGCCTGTGGTCCCCTGGGTTGTCATTGGACGGAACTCCGCCATTAGCCAACGCTAATTCAAATGGAATCAGTGCGTAGACTCTAATGGTCCAAAAAAGAAATTTCACTTCCGTAATTCGCCTGGACAGCTAAGCTGTGAGGATGAAGTTCTAATGGAGAGATTCTTTGTCATGACAAGTATTGTGTTGAACGTCGGGCGGATGTGCCATGTTATACAATAGTATCTGCGGCTAAGGTGGGCGTAGTTCGGCATCATTAACTATAGCCTCAGTCATTATACTGGAATCGAATAGGCTTTTATGTCAATGAAAAGGATTTAAATGTCACGACCAAGCAATGTCTGCAGACGGCCGCAATTCATCAGGGGTGGTTCATCTATAATGTGTGGGGGTGGGAGAAACGAGACAGAACTATTTTGGAGTGTTCTGTGACTTACTCAAAAGGGAGGATATATGAAAAAACATAAGAATAAAACAAACAGACTGGCAACGTAACATGTCACTGTTATTGGCTGTAAATTTCCCCATATTAATAACAATTGTTACCAGGGCAAGGAAACAGACGTCATAAACTTTATCTAAATGTAGTTCACCTGTATATAAACGCGGAGAGAGTCGTTTATATATATATATATGTTCAGCTGGTAGGCTTAATGTTGAAAAAGACTAGTCCCTAGAAATAGAAACCAAAAGCTAGTGTCAAAAACAACATGGTATACTGAAAACCCCTGCTGAGTAATCTATGCGTGTTGAGCGGAAATATTCCGCTACAAAGCTAAAACACAACGTGGGGTCCATACTTCAGCTTGCTTTGGCCACAGGTGGTTTTGAAAGACTCTTTGAATCCTGGCAAATCGCTGAACAAAAGGAACGGCGTGTTGTTGACAGGCTGTCAGTATGCAAATGAACTTCATGTAGCTTCAGTCGAAAACACCTGTTACTTTCAGAATCACAAATTCCCTTTTAGTCGGGATTCTGAAGTTGTTTATTGGTCAGTTTAAGACTGTTAAATTTGGCCATGTAAAATAATTTTACAGATAGCAAGTGTACGAGATATATTCATCTATCTAAATATCTATGTCTAGAACGTCTTTAAACAAGAACACAAGGACAAAATTCTAATGTAGGGAGAAGGTAGAAATCGGTTTATCAATTATGATATATAAAAAATAACAATGGAAAGAAAAACTAATCCCAGAGACCTGCTATAGATGAAAAATATACATCAACTTTGGTTAGATCTACCGTAAACCCATTTGTAAAGATATAAAACACTCCTACACTCCTGATGCCCGACTTATACAGTACTGTAATCACTTTAGAATGAAATAGGGCGGGGATTCATTAGGGAATCCTACTCCGATTAGATTTGGGAGTTTGATTACTTGAAGAAATCTCGCTGGGCATATCAACCTTTCTTCATCATAACGTTATGAAGGGGTAGAAGCAATGGGCCATTAGCTAGCGTTTTATGTTTTCATTTTGTAAATTGTCCTTCGTTGATAAACGATGCGCCTTGCTATCCCTACTAGATACGTATTATATTAATACACAAACACTGTTTCCGATATTTGCTTGAAGACCGCACTACATATACCAGAATCGCGTGAGAGGCCACTCCGGTGTAGACGTTAGGTAAATACAGCAAATAAAGCCAAATCCTTGGTTGTCTTTATTGTATACACACCATGCGGTAGCGGAGGTGCTATGTTTCTCTAAGAATTTTCCGTCAATATGTCAGTCTCTGTGAACGAAACGTTATTGAAGGCAGATAGACCAAATCGATTTTTTATAATTGGGGCCACCTGCTAGACTGGAGGTAATATCATGGTCTTTACATGTTACGAAGCAAAACATAGCATACTACTAGCGCCCAGGTGACATTTGGCACCAACAGATATTATTTCCTACGTACAGAAAATTAAGAAGCTTATTTTCTCACCGTCAGCGTCGAAATGCTGCCATATCTCTGCGAACTGATGACTCGACATACTGAAGAAGACAGGGTATTTGTCCAGGAACGTTTTCCCCTTCTGTCCCTCAGCCATGTTTTCTTTCGTGGTGACTAGATGCGGACGAGTTGCGAAGACAGCTGGTTCAGAAAAGCAACAACGCTTCTACCACTGGAGCCGGGGAGATCTGCTTAGCGGACGGCACCAGGTCTGTTTTTAACTCGTGTATGAGTGACATCACTCGAAACAACGGCTGCTGTGATTGGCTGTAGCTAAGCATCAGTTGGTTCCAAATATGGTGCTGTTAATGGCGGTTCAACGGCCTTCCTTAAGTGCTGGCGGCCCTCCCTTATTGGTGGTTCTTGGAACAACCCGAGGCAGGCAGATGGATGGTATTGATTGGAACAGGAGGGCCCAGGGGAGGGTCGTCCTGATTGAACTAAGACTTCATAAGACCCGGGGCTTTCTGTTGGCCCATTATGTGGGGATTTGGTCATCACGGTGTGAATCGTGTTGTAAAGGAAACGTCCTAAGCCCTCAATTTGTAATCTTTATTTCGGAAGAGAATGATGTATGGTACTACTTAGGGTGTTTTCGTGATATATTAGTTCCGTGGCCGTTGACATATGGTTTTCGACTAAATAATACCCGGAGATAGAAAAAGGATGAGGTAGAACTGCATGTCGGAAGACTGGCCATTACGTGTTGCTGTACAATTTTAGACAATATTCCAATGTATTTTCATATTCTTCGTGATCACTCGTCAAAGAAGCGCTTGATTGTTTAAGGCAAAAATGATTTATATTCATTCTCTAGGAGTCTTGATGTTTTAGATGTTGTGGTTTGAGAAATCCTGGGGTCATAAAATGAGGATCACTGTATGCATGCCAGAGTACTGGCGTGATGGAAAAAAAACGCTGAGACAAAACCCAACAGATTGGTAGATTTAGATGGTAGAAAATCAAATCATAATGCAGTTATGAGTTGGGTAATTTCATAACACTGGCTAAAATGCTGAGTTACATTTCCTAGTGGTTGCTGGGATCAAATATTTTTCCCAACATCAGGTCGCATAAGGCAGAACCATTCTTTTGTAGCAGTGTGTTATTGTAACTAATGGCGCAGCGATCGCATAACAAACATGCTAGGACACTACTCTACTCTACAAGTGACTATCCTGAATGGGATGGTGCTATACACTTGCACAGATATGTTTAGTTTCACTGGACCGTTCAGTTTCTTCACTTAAAATCGTGACCGACTGTACGATAACTACGTATGGATGTATGTATGTTGTGTCTGATCAAAAACGCTAAGTACATTCTTTATCATAACAACATCATTTATGAATTTTTGCTTTGCACGGGTGGTTACGATGTTATTTTAGAAATCAGACCGCGTCAAATTACACATTCGTAAGGTTGTTCTGATAAAATATAGCCCCTGTTCCTGGCTACAGTGTATTTTCCACTGATCAACCTAACTTCAGCACCAAGGACAGAGCCGTATGTTTTCAGTTCTCCAAACGGAGATCGCCGCAGGGGGTCTCCTACCTCAGCGGACAAACATGATTCAACAGGTTGTTGAAATTCTCAACACGTCAGGGATGGCTGTTATTGGGCAACAGGTGGCTTTGGCAACTTGTTGCCTTAATTCAGAACCATGCGCAAATTGCAACCGTGTGTTCTGTGCCAATTACGCGCTGCGTGCCTGCGAAGCTGGTGTTTTACGCCGAAGAGCGGTTATACTGGATACACAGATACAAATCCAGAATTACTTGACAAGCCCATAGGTGACTTGCATCCAGAGTATGCACTCTAACTGACTTGGTGTTTGATTGCGAACTTACAATTGTAACTGCAACAAACATAGGGCATAATCACTGCAAGTTATGTAGTGGGTTTATCGTGAGATCATGGGCTTTGAACCCCCATCAGCGACATAAGCTTCGCTGAGATTTTTGACAGAGTTGCTATCTATATGCGATTTGAGCTTTCACTCCGATAAGTTTTTTCCTGCGGTTTATTTCCCTATGGCCTTGGAGATATTTCATAATGGATGGAAATGTCATATCCGTTACCTACAGAGATACGTCACCACCCACGCGTAGCCTTGTAAGGAAATCCCGCTGAAACTTTTACGTCCCTACATATGGATGTGGCATGACAGACACCACAGTGGGAAAAAACCAAAGGTCACCAAAACCAGAATGTAGCCCAGGGGCTTAGTGTCAGATATAGCTCTGCGTAGAAAACTAGTGCATTGGAACTCACATTTCCAATATGCAATTTGTAAAGAAAGAGTGAGAGACAGACAGGGAGGCAGAAAGAGACGGAGAGAGAGAGAGAGATTGCTACTGAAAAAATAATAAGGTACAGTTTGTTATAGCTTTGAGCTTCTCTTTGTCATATCCAGCTGTACTTGTATGACGTGACATAACTGCAAAAGTGGTCCAGGTAAAGATCCACTGTAGACCCCTTCTCACAGCTCTGCGAAAAAAGCGACAATAATAAATGACTAGTTGATGCTGTGATATTCGCCAGGGTCACACTAAACAATTTTTACAAGAGGAAATGTTCCTTTTTTAAGTCGAAAACGAACGTTTACCCCCAGAATGCAGATGTGAATATAAAGCAGGGTGTTTTTCCACAAGGGACCATCCCTCTAGAGGCTGCCTTCGCTGAATATTGAGTAACCATCTTCGTCGGTTCGCCCATTAGCAGTATTTCAAGCCTTTGATCTGAAGCACAAGGTCTCATTAGCGATTCCCAATTTTCCCTAGTTGTTTTCCCCATTACGTGCATACGCCAACTGTTGCTCCGAGTTATATAACTTCGCAAATTTGTTGCATATGGTAACAAATGAATGGTCTATTCCATGGTATGAAATAGCGAGATGTATTATGTGAAATTAGAGATAAAATTACATAGTGTCTTTGCATCACAGGCATCCAGAGTTGGAAGTACAAGCGTCCTTTACCTTTAACATAACATAACATAACATAACATGATATGTGATGTTAAAGGTCGCATGTACCTCCAGTTCTGGATGATATTAGCCTAATGGTATACGTAGAACGTGTATTACTGACGCGATTGCGGTCCCTTCTATCTGAAATTCTCATTAGACATAGCAAGGATGGCAAATTTACTCTAATGTACGAATGAACAGGTCTTCTTATTTCTGTTTCATAAACATTTACAATTTACGTCTATAATCTTCATAATTGCCATTTGTATCTGTATAAAACAAACGGCAAAATTTAGTCCCAATGTGGGACATTAAAGCAAATATAGAATTTATGTTCAACGTTACTTGTAAGCTAGCAAATTATGCAATTCAAAGTTTTTGAGTTATTGGAACTATACAGCGACAGTGCTTCTATTTAGTCACATAGAACAAAAATTCAAGGAACGCAGAGTAGCCAGAAGTTCTTATCCACATAGTTTTACGTATACTGCCTGAGGCACTGTGGGCTGACTGGCTAAGATCATGACATAGGTCAGCAATCTTTGCCCCTTTCTTTCGTCTCGTAACCCCACTCCCTTGGTGATTTACATGTCCTGCATGCACAGTATGCATGAACCGCAGTGTCGGTATATTAGGGCACCACCTACACAGGGTACATGGAGTCATGTAGTCTGATGTTTGATGAAGTGAATGTTAATGCATAAGGGAAAGGGAACAAGAATTACTGCCAGCTCGGATTCTCCCTAATCAAAGTTACAATAATGGGCCCACGTAAATCTGGATGACCTTTTTTTTCAAATTAATGGCGCATTGGTCTGTAGCTGTATATCAAGGTGCATTTAGTAAGGTAGTACTGGTAACAGTGGTATGATGAGGATTTGGTAACGATTAGGATGGAATAGCAGAGACGAATTGTATTGACAATGTTCTCTATTTGTATCACTGTATTCACATACCATACGCGCACACACGTACAGTAAAAAAGTCACTTTGATTTGCAACCAAAGTGTCTGCGCTCAAAGTAGCCACAGTTGTGTTTGATATCTTCTGCCATGACAATTGCCCCCATTACAGCTTTTTCAGCAATCAACAGTGCCTGTCATCTGCAGATGCGTCGGATAAAACTGTAGTAAAAACCGTTGCCAGAAGCAGGTGACGACCTTAGCACTCTTCCGCTTTCAAACAATCGCTCTGCTTTATGATAATCATGCCACATCCTGCATGTTTTTGACAAGTAGCTTTTTACATTGTGTAAGTCGTGATCCTTTCACAGGCGCATTGTTAACATCCACCAAACATGTTGAAGGCTTATCTCTTGTTAGGAATTACGATTTCCATAATTACCAAAAATATGTGACTATTCTAATGCTCCCATCTGTTACAAAATGATACGGTCCGGGCACTGAAATAGGAATAAAACGGACATATAAATTCCTTTCACTTTATTCACCTTTGGTTTGCTTACAAGCTTCTATAATGTCTACTTCTTTTTCCATTTTCATTCTGCTTACACGGTGTATTCGATATAGCACCTGCTCCAGTAGCAGATATCTGCTCTATACTGGAGCAGGTGATATATCCATTATAAGGTCTATGCCTAATGTAAGGTGGGTAGAGTATATTTCAAAGCTCATCAGCTATTGTCCTGTGCATGTTAAGAGAAAAATTCCTAAGATCCTTAATAAAACCACAGAAAAATGCGTCTTCATAAGGAAAGGTGCACCCTGTAATTTCTGTGCACGTCAGCGGCTAAGTACGTCATAAATGATAACCCTAGATGATAATTTGATTCATCTACACTTAGCACTCATAGTCTCTATTAGACTAATTGTCTATATATATACTTAATACTAAGGGGTAAATACGTCCATACGTCTAGGCATCCCGTGACTTTCCTTGATCGGATGTTTTATGTCGACTGGATTTCTAAAGAGAATGATACCTAGCGATTACTATAGGAACTGCACAGTTCAGTCCATCTCCTCTCTACGTCGATATCAAAGGGTTTCTTAAAAGGTCCTGCATTACAAGGGACATTATTATTGATTACTATGTATTCTATACATGCAAGCTGTCTATGTTTATTTACAGTGTCCATTCAAGAACACGTAGGTACACGTTTGGATCAGAGATCGGTTTGGCGTTCACACGGGGTTTGAACGGACAGATCTTGTTCGAGACTTTTGAGAAATTGCGTAGCTTCATTCCACAGGCTGTGCTAACTTCGTTCATTTTCGGTACCTTGGCACAGCCTCCGGGATTGTTTATACCGTCCTTATCCACATCTAGAACAGAAGAAGGCGACGTTCTCGCTAGCAGTTCGGCGCGAAGGTACCACATGAACGGTACCCAGTTGTCGAAGTACTCCATCAAGACCTTCCTCCCTCTCAAAACATGGAGGACGGTGGTTAAATCTCCATCCAGCTCTTTGGTCGTCCCGCCTCGAAGAGCAGCGATGTCCTTGCGGGCAGCGTCTTCCAGTTTCTCAGTGAGACGCTCCGGTGGGATGAAGGCCGCGGCGTCGACGTCTGTCTGTCCCAGCGTCGCTCTCTCCGGTACGGTACGGACCCAGTTCATAAACTCCGTTATAGTCACGGCGTAAGGATTAGTCTTACGCAGGAGCGACTTGGAAAGCTGCAGGAGAGCGGGGTAACCAACGTAATCAGCCAGGTTGGAGGTGTGGATCCGGTCGAACACCGTTCCGTCAGGAATGTGCTGCGACACCTCCAGGCAATCAGACAGCACGAACATCACTTTTATCTTGCCTTCCTTGATGTTTTTCTGTAATCTTGAAATCTTGTCGCTGATGTACATTGAGTACATCTTAAGTGCGCAGTCGTCGTCACAAAAGTCTTTGACTGACAGGCAACCCCACGCTCCGAAGGGAGTAGAGTCACTTTGTAGTCCAAGAGTTAGTTCTGGATAAGGCATGGTGTGGGGTACTTTAGAAGTTCCATTTATCGCCTTTGCCACCTTTGCAAAAAAGTTTGCGAAGCGAGTGTTGGACGACATCAGTGTGATATTATCGTTTTCTGCGTGTTTTCTTATCTGGTCGCTCTTACTGATGAGAATCCCGTTCTCGTACCAGTCTCGCACCGACGTTCTGTATCGCTCCGGTAGCCGGAGCAGGTGACTTTCCACTCCCATGCGAGGCTCTTTCGTAAATCCTGGAAGTCGCTTCCAGTAAATGGCCTGAAACTCTTTCGTTACGGATTTCTTGCTACCGGCTTCGTTGAGAAGCTTTAGCCAAGTCTTCCACATCTTCTTCAGTGTCGTGAACTGGCCAGACCTGACAGTGATCAGTCCGGTACAGAGGACGGCCACTTCATTGCCATCATCACACTCCACGTTAAGGAGGTCTTCTAGGCAGGTTCTGATCATCTCCGTCTGCTCCCTGCTGATGAGGATAGAGTACCAGATCTGCGTGACATCCATGGCGACATCCTCCTTGTCTCCATACCTCCAGAGTAAGTACAACATCAGTACGTTCCGGGCCATCACCTGGTAGTCGTTGTCGTTCAAGACGAAGTTCACGTTTCCGGTGAACCCTTCGGGAAGTTCTGCTGCCGTGAGAACAACGTGTCTCATACTGCCTGTCCCGAGAAGAAGAAGGCTAAAGTCGTCATCATGGCAACCGTTGCCGTGGGAACCTTCGTTCTGTGCCAGTTGCAGCAGATCGACTGCAACCGTGTTCCCCCAGTAGTAGGTCGTGGACAACCCGGCATCTTTCTTCTTCTGGTCGGCGGCCAGTCTTGCGGCGATGTTGGCAGCTACTTGTCGTATGTACCGTGTTTGCTGCTGACAGACGCCCTTGTGTCGGGCCCAGTCGGCCCGCTGACAGGTCGGGCTGCAGTAGTACACCTCCTGACAGGCGGAGCAGGGTTTGGCGTCCCGGGTAGACACTCCGCAGCTCGGGAGGCTACAGGCTTGGCTAACTGCACAGTTTGTACACTCCACCTTCAGGGACAAAAGAAAGCAAAACTCAAGCGATCAATATGTTACAAATTTGAACCTCATGAGCCCCCAGAAAAATAAATTCGTTTCAACACTCGTAAGAGTTCAAATTTTCAAATAAATGAAAAAGTCTGAACCGAAGTCTCTGTGTAAGTACTTTTTGCGTTCCTACAACCTCAAGCAGGACTTGCTTGCTCGTTATCCGTAACACACACGGTTCTCAACATACCTCGTGCCTGAAGATGTCCTGCTGCATGCAGTGTTCCCCGCAGTACCGCGCCAGTTCGCACCGCGGACAGGACATGGCCGCTTCGCCACCACACCGCCAGCACGTACCCGGGCGAGAGTCCATTATACTAGTAATTAGTATTCCTTCATCAAGACGGGAGGATAAAGTCATAAACTTTGTGGAGAATGGGTGGGAAGAGCCTATCGGTGCTGAATTTTTCCGTTACATTCCTTTATCAGCGTTTCCTTCTAATCCCATGCGGTAGTTCATGTGATTTGTTTAGTCAAAGTGACGCAGGGTAATAGCCTCTACCACGCTTCAGAGGCGACTCTGCTAGATAGGGGATTTAGTCTGCTGAAGGAGTACAGTTTACCGCTCTAAATGACAAACTGTACTCCTTTCCTTCTAGATCCTCTGAAGCCTGGTAGAGGCTACATGGTAAAGCCTATGGACTAGCCTAACATGAAAGTTACTCGTTGCTATGCGAACCGGCCTGAAATACTTCTAGTATGTATATACTTCTTCCTGGGCTACTGCGGGTGTCAGTTGCAATCAGTCAATACAGTTTAGTCTCTATTACTCTGTGTATTGTAGGATTACCGAAAGGGATTATAGCATAACAGAAACAAGTGGTGTACACGAGTTTTAAATTCCTAATCAGAGATAACAATTTTAGTAACTGATGAAGAATTGAAAGATGAAATGCACATGCACATTCTATCAAGATAAATCATTGTGTGCCTTCAGATATATGCAGAAAGACCCCCCCCCCTCACCCCACCCCCCAAATTCATCGTAGACACAACATAGGACAAGTCAGGTTTTATCAATACGCGCAAATAAACACTTCTTATAGCGTTAAGCGGATTCCTAAACTTAAGTATCTTGCTCACATCCATACGTTTTACATCAAGGCCTAGCTATCATGATCAAGTTCTGTTCATTCTCATCCCTTCCTGTTCCGCAGGCCTGTATTAACGAGTACACGGCTACACAAATGTAACTATGGATAACGAAGGATAACGATATGAACTACTATACATTGAAACAACATGTCAGTCTACAATCAAACATAGCAAATGACCATTCATTGTAGCATAACGAGAAGACATTGTAACACGAGAGAGAATATCTACCATTGATAAAATGGACAATCACAAATGATACCTTGATTGTCGCCTTTTGCCCGGGAAACAGTCTTAGAGAGAGCGAGCGTAGACGTATGAAGAAGGGCCCAGCTTCAGCTCAAATGCCGGCAACCCAACGGCCGCTCGTTATTCATAGGTGCTCATCTTGTCTTAATCTGCGTACTTCCAGTCTTCAATCAGTAAAGATCACTATATAAATAAGTTACAGCTGTTCTCTCACTTTGGTGGGCGCCAATGTGACGTCAAGGAAAGTATGACAGCGTCAGTAATGCAATTAGTATAGATACGGGTCCTGCATCTGTCTGGGCATTGGTGCATCAAACCATATGGCCACTCTCTTCTCATAGAATATTCGAAATTCCGGTAAAAACAAATTTCAAATGCTGGACGTGAAAATATTCACAAGTTCTGCTTGTTTCTCTACTTTGACCGTCTGAATAAAATTCAATGACATAATGATAAACATAGAGTTATCGCAGATGAATTCACTACAGATAAATTCTTCCGGTATCAGCCAGCGTTTGTTCAATGATAACGCACGGAAGGCTTTTTTCATCTCCGTCTCAAAAAAGATGCTGAGATAAAATGTTTTCTTCCGCTGCGCC
Source organism: Branchiostoma floridae x Branchiostoma japonicum (assembly GCA_013266295.2). NCBI lineage: Eukaryota > Metazoa > Chordata > Leptocardii > Amphioxiformes > Branchiostomatidae > Branchiostoma > Branchiostoma floridae x Branchiostoma japonicum. The sequence goes on along the minus strand of CM023829.1, from coordinate 4,679,534 downwards.
GGAAGACCACACGATTCCGTAGCGTATACAAACTCCTCTAATAACGGTATGCACGATTACTGTTTGACATAAAAGGCAAGTCCTGGCTGGTGTGAAAAACTTTCTTCTTTGTTCTAGTCTGTCCGTTTTGTACTTTCAAATTTGCAACAGGAACACTTGGTGTTTTATCTTGCTTGGTTCCAAACAATTTCAATATAAAATTCCCTATCTGGCAGAGAGCATACCCCGATCTATCTGCTGACCATCACTATGTATAGGGTGAGACTTTTAGAAATGTGCAAATTAAAACGCTTGGCCGCTTACGTGAGAGATACAAAATCCCGCCGTAATATCAGTTCATCCTAGCGGTACCTCTCGCTGTTATTATACTAGAGCACTGCTTATAAGATCAGGCGTGCTATTTGGGAGGTCTTAGCCTGCAGTATCCAAACCATTCGAACGTTCACTAATCAGGTGCTACTTTCAGGATAATCGGTCCCTTTGCAATTTCTGGGTTATCGAAGCCTGGGAGCCATCCGATTTTGTAATGGGGCTCCTTGCCACTGACCCGGCTAGGGTTATCATGGTAAGATGTCGGCTTTCAGATCTCTACTTTCACATGTGTTTCCAATGATCATTGTTATCTATATACGTATATATGAAAGCATACTCCTCCAATCTTATCAAGGACTAGGCCACATACTTAGCCAGGTGGTTTTATATGTTTTGGCCACGAATCAAGTGTTGAAAAGTGTTCATTTTGCATACGTAGGCTATAGAGGTATTAAAAGTACGTATGTATGTACATGTACGTTACAGCTTGTCATTTTTTTCGTAGGATTTAATGCATTTGATCGGCAAAAGCTTTTGCATATTTGTCTCGCAGAGGCATTGACATCATCAAGGAGGGCCACCTTGCGGTTTTCATATTTCCCGCAGGCTGTTTTTTAGCGACCATGGATTCGTTTTGACCAAGGAGGTTAGATTGAATATAAATAAATAAACTGAATCCAAAACCTTTTTCGCTTTCATTGTTAGCTCTTTTGTGGACAAAGCACGTCAGAAACAAAAGCGAATAGAAACTCTTCATCCATGATGTAGTAGCCAATGAAAGTGGAAGTATCAAGTAACGCAACCTCTTTCGCTACATTTCTTTATCTAATTTACTTCAACAAGACGTCTTTCGTACTTCTCAATGATTGATTAGAAAGCTTCCTTTGCTCTCGTGTACCTTCTTATTTTGAAAAACAAGAATATATCTGTCTAGCCTCCTTTGCAGGCGTTTTCCACGGGGGGAGGGGGGGGGCGTAGGGCTGATTTTTCCCGGCGCTGTCGGCGTTTTTTTGGGGGGGGGGGGCTTATTTGCAAGTTCTACGATGTTCTGATCTCAAGATAGCACGCGATAGAAATTTTGCCGGCGACCCTGTATCCCCTCCACGGAGGGGATACAGGGTCGCCGGCAAAATTTCTATCGCGTGCTATCTTGAGATCAGAACATCGTAGAACTTGCAAATAAGCCCCCCCCCCCAAAAAAAAAACGCCGACAGCGCCGGGAAAAATCAGCCCTACGCCCCCCCCCTCCCCCCGTGGAAAACGCCTGCAAAGGAGGCTAATATCTGGAACGTGGCTATATACACACCCGGTGTGTATATAAAATCTATTTGTCTCTTATATACACATCCGGTGTGTATATAAAATCTATATGTCTTTTATATACACACCCGGTGTGTATATAAAATCTATTTGTCTTTTATATACACACCCGGTGTGTATACAAAATCTATTTGTCTTTTATATACACACCCGGTGTGTATATAAAATCTATTTGTCTTTTATATACACACCCGGTGAACTAATATACATAGCTGGAATCCTTGTGATCTTTATCTGTCAATATCAAAGCTCATGTTGCAAGTTTTTGGTTAGACAAACTATTACAAAAGGCCATTTGTCCGGATTCCCGACCCTGTCAGGCGCGGCTTCCCGTAATGAATACATCCAAACTTCACCGCTCTATAAACATGAGCACACGGAAACTTTTGGACGCCTTCAGATAATTTCCTGTTCTCAGTTTCCACCTTTTTGCTAGTGATCTTACTGAGCTCAGCGTGTGTTGTTTCTTGAAAGTTGTCCAGTGCTGCCTTAAGCACTGCCCAAGTGAGAAATTCGTCCCCTAACTTCAGTAGGGACGGCGCGGCAGCCATGTTGGCGCGGGAGATGAAAAATAGCGTCAAAACCCTGTGTTTTCAAACTTCGGTGGGGATTTCCGTGTTGTTTTCTGATTTTCATCATCCACTAAGATAAACTTGAAGACCGAGGTTTAAACTTGGTGCCCCTGAATCCTCAAACACTCACAAAAACCCAGGTTTTGGGCCTACCAAGGAGGCTAGTATTTCGGTGTGTATATAAAATCTTTTTGTCTTTTATATACACACCCGGTGTGTATATAGCCACGGCGTAATATCTGTCGTCATGCTGTTGAACAAAAACTTTTTGACCTTTGACCTGACTTAAAGTAAGATGGCCGCCGAATGTTTGCTAAGTTGTAGCTGTGACTGTTTTACGTTGTAAATTTCCGTTTAGAGCAAAGTTTACGCGTTCTCGTCCGTCTAAAAACTCATCCACGCCTCTGTAGCAGCCATGTCTATGCGGGAGATCAAATTATGTTTGTTAGGGGTGAGTAGTTGTCTTAATTTGCGTCGTCAAGGGGCGTTGTTCGATGCCGGGATTTTGCTTTTTCAATTACGTTGCGTTTTAGGATAGCCATATATTTGGGTGGAGCCTAATTTTCTGTGACACTCTACAAATAGATCGTGTTTTGCTTAGTTTTATTTATGTGTTGTCATGCCGAAAGTGGCGTTGACAGAGTGTTATACAGAATCCGGCCTATTGGTATCATTTGCCCTTTTGTGTTATAATCACAGAAAGGCCAGGTCGTGCCATGCCAGTCTTTCATTTCCTTAGGAACTGCATGGAAAGGCCCAGTCTTCATTAAGTGCCGAGTGAAGAGTTTAATGTGTTTGTGTGTGGGGGGGGGGGGGAGATTTACAACTTAATGATACAAGAAGACTTATTAAATGCTGATGGAGTGAATGACTGAATGGAATTGATTGATTGATTGATTGATTGATTGATTGAGTGAGTGAGTGAGTGAGTGAGTGAGTGAGTGAGTGAGTGAGTGAGTGAGTGAGTGAGTGAGTGAGAGAGAGAGAGACAATAAAAATGTTAGAACAAATGAGAGAGCGTAATATAACTGTTTGACTATTCCAGGACTCAGGAGTAGGAAAGTCCAGTCTGGTGGTCCGGTTTGTCACAGACACTTTCACTGCCAACCTGGAGAGCACCATTGGGTAAGGCACAATACAATATCTTCTGCCTCTGTCTCTTAAACACATTAAGCAAGTCTTCTTTGCAACAATGTAAACAATAGAAAAACACTTGAAACATCTTAGTTTGAGAAGAAATGTTCTGTGTGTGTGTGTGTGTGTGTATACAGGATTCTGTCACATCAGTAGAAGTGTTGTATTAAATAGAAGGGGAAGTATTCAATTTCTTTGCGCAGCATGCCATGTGCTGGCAGGTCTCACAGGATGAAGCTGGAAACAGAGTGGCATTTGTTGCCAGAAACCTTTGACATAGCCACAGTGTGGTACTGTCTGTCACTGCTACAGAGTGCATGTCAGCTGCACACTTGAGTCATTAGCCATTCCTCAACTTCCTCGACCCCCTTCAAGCCTTTCTGTCAACAGATATTGAGGGCAAATCACATACATGTATAAAGTTTTACTGTGTAAGTCTATTTGATATACCTATGGGGGCTACACATGCTTTTTTCTACAAGGCATAATCATTTGTGTTTTACATAATTCATAATTGGACAAGTCTAATTCAATGTTAAGAGTTTAAGAGTAACCTTTTTGTTGTAGACATAAACCTAACCAGGTAGACATCCACTCTAGTCATATAATTATAACAAGACATCTTGTGTCCATCCCAGGGCCTCCTTCATGTCGAAGACGCTGGTGGTGAACGACACGTCCTACAAGTTCCAGATCTGGGACACTGCAGGGCAGGAAAAGGTCAGGACACGAAGCTTTGTGTTTAAATGTCAACTACAAGACTGAAAGTCTCCAAGAATTCTCAATACTGTAATACTGAAAATGCTGTAATTGTAGCACAGTGTACTAAAGATACTAATTTGAGTTGCGTAATGTGACTGAAAAATTTGCGTCCTTTGGTGATACTGAAATATATTTTAGTTAGGTGTATGTACAGATGATTTGTCTAACCATTCAGGTTGTACATTGTAGTTGCTTTGATTGGATGTAGGCCAGGGAATCACCTGACTCAGAGAATGACAGTAACTTATATATTTTTCACTACAGCAAACAATTTCCTGTATGTACAATGAAGGAAGGGGCTCTATGGAGAATGAATACTTTTCAAAGGAAACCAGACTGCTAAGCCTTAAGTTTCAGTTCACCAGTGTGTGTTTTCCCTTGTCCAGTATCGAGGGTTGGCTCCCATGTATTACAGAGGGGCGGCAGCTGCTATTGTGGTGTATGATGTCACTAGGGAGGTGAGTTATCTGGCAGTGCTAGCTCAGCTTTCATTTTCATTATTTACTCAGACGTCAGGATGATAGGCCATCATTTTTAATAATTTAGTTAGTTGTCAAAATGAAAGATTATTGATTGGCCAGTTTAATAACTAACTGATTACCCATAATTCATTTGATGCAAACCAGCAGCAGGACTGTTGCATCAGGTAAAAATTTTTTTACTTATCTGTCTGTCCTGATGTTTGTACCAATATCTGCAATACATTTCAAAGTTTGTAAACTCTACATTAGATTCTATCAAAAGATGCTTTAATAGCTTCATTTGCAACATGTAACTGATTTGTGTTGTCTGAGTCTTTCCTCTTATTTCTTTCCACCAAGGGAAGTTTCCAAACTCTAAAAGACTGGATCCGCGAACTAAAACAGTACGGCGCGGACAACATCGTTCTAGCGATCGCGGGAAACAAGTGTGACCTGGAGGACTTGCGAGAAGTGTCCACCAGGACGGCGTTGGAATACGCGGAGGAAAACAACGCCATCTTCTGCGAGACTAGCGCCAAGACGGCACATAATGTGTCTCAGATCTTCACCTTGATTAGTGAGTAATTTGATGTCCAATAGTGTGCTGTTTGTATTGATACTGATGAGCTGCAGGTCATTCAGCTGCTGATAGGTGGAGCTTAGAAGCAGCTATGTATGGTTCTTGTTCATATAAATCTGTTGAACCCTGCTGACCTCTACTGTAAATATAAGCATTGCAAACATAATAATTGACAAGTGCTTAATAAGTGCATCCACAGCAGTTAGACTGTTTTAGTACATGTACTTTTCTTAACTTCATTCTTTGATATTTCTATCATGGTTTTTCAATATCATGTTGTACAGTACTAAGATTCTATATCATCATTTTGGTTTTTCAGTATCATATTGTACTAAGAAAGTCCAACTCATTCTAATCCATCCATCCAACCAACTTGAGTTTAAGTAGACCAACTTTCCAGGTAGCCAATACTACTTTCATGGTGCTGTGTGACACCCTTAGCTTGCATAAGATTAACATAATGTTATGTGTCTTATTTTTCACAGCTCAGAGACTGCCATCGGAATCTTTACTGCCACAGAGCCTCACTGATTCCGGATCTATCCAGTTACAGAACAGATCATCTGCTTCTTCCTCTGGGAAGAAGAACTGTTGTAAACATTAGTGTCTTAGTGAACAATCTTACTACCTTGGAATCCATCCTATTTTAGCTCCGGTTCTCTCCTCTGATCATTTCTTTGCAAAATAGTCTGGTCCCATTCCCATTGAAATGTTTGGTCCTTGCATCTTGCATTATTTTGGGAATCAAATATTTCTCAGAAGAAGTGCAACTGGGATCGAACTTCCAAATGCCTGTTTGAACCCTGTTACCATGCTGTTACGTACACTATGTGACTCAGAGCCAAACTCACACTGTGACTCTCGCCTATATTTTAGGAGGTCGTGGCTATTCAAATGCCAAGTGTTTCTCTACTATACATAACAGGTGCCAGACTTTTCAGCAAGGGAAGAGATCTCCTCAGAGGAGCAAACTGAAGCTAGAATAGGCTGAATGGAAGTTATCAAAGGGGCTTGTTGTAACATTTTTTCGCACGAAAGTAGAATGTTTTTCAAATAGCAACACTCATGCTTGTAACTTGCCTGTGTTGCATTTTTAGACAATTTTTAGTCAATCTTTTAAGAATAATGAATTTTATGAGAAAGTGATGATGTGATATGAATAAGTGGAAAGCTAAAATGACTTATACCATGAGTTATAGTAATGCAAGTATAATCATAAGCATGTACTTGATTTTGAGATGTGATATTTTATTCTATGCTAAGCTAATGTGTTCAAATCACTGAAAAGCATGGAATATTTGTCCACACCATAAGAACTGTTGAGAACATACATGTATATGCAAGAAAAAGTAAATTATTAGCAATTTCAATGTGAGAAATTGTAAATTATCATGACAAATATTCTTAAGTGATCTAAATTATGGAAAAAGATGAGATTTTTATGATTACTGTTTTAAGATGTATGTCATTCTTGTGATTCAGAAATAATGCTTGTATAATGCATTTGATCTGTAGAATGGTACTTTGAAAAATGGCATTTTAATCTATTGTGCCTCTTGTCAAACCTGGACAATAGGAAAGGACTATGATATGGAAGTTATAAATCACAGTTGTCCATTTGTGATCCATTGAAAAAATGGAGTTTGCATGTCCTGTCTGTTTCAACACATGTCAAAGAAATGGATAATTGAATTTCGTTGTCAGAAGGCCATGAATTATTGAGTATTTGTTCCTGGCAAACCGGTGATCGTATAGAGCAAGTCAAAATAGGAAACAGTACAACCTGATCTGTTGTGGGCTCTGAATGTAACCTTAGATGGAAATTTTTTCAAAGTACAAAAACAACAGCTGGGCACAGTTTGCTATCAATTTCTGACTCATTCATTCAATTGTATGAGAAATTAGATATGTCAGCAGGATTGTTGTTAATGGTTGTAGAAGATGAATAGAACATGGTTTCCTTTGATGTATTGATTAAGAAAGTTTTATATGTTGACAAATGCTACACTTCATTGTGCACAATACACACAGCAAAAGGATACCCCAAGCACACATATTAAACATTTCTGGAGTTAACACTTTCAGTGAAAATTGATAAGCTTTTTTTGACTGAAAATCCAGTATGTTTAGCGTGTGTGGAATTACGCAATCTTCTCCAATAAGGGTATGCCTAGTTAGTCTCACTCCATACACATGGAGTGCGGGACGCTCCATAAATTGGACTAGGGTGGTTAGACAGCTGGCGTCAAGTGTTTACTCAGTATGGACGCTTCACGATTCAAGTCTTCTATTATTTCCAACCATGGGGACTTAAATATAGTCTCTACCATACTCCAAGGTATTCTCCAAGCAGAGGTTTAGGCGTCGGCTTGTCTTTGACGTGTTTTAGGCGTTTTTATCGGGCTTTTTTTTTGTACTGGTATCTTTTTTTACGCCAGGCAAATTGATACTGTCTTGCAGGTACCAAAAGATCTGCTTGGAGATTAACTCCAATGAGTTACTGGGAAAATAATAGAAATTGGCCAAATGAATGATATGCCATAGGATTCAATAGCCGGCCATAGAATTGATTAAGGTACAGACTAACTAAATACACCATCAGCTCTACTACCTTACAATGTATGTATTGTATTGCCAGAATATACATGTACGTGTTAATTACTGTGCTACGATTGTCTTGAAGTTGATTCTATGCTGTTTGCTGTCTTGTTATGGTAGTGTCAAGATCATGTTCATGAAAATAGCACAAAAACGACAAAGAATTTCTTAACTGTAACGGCACTATTAAGAATGCCATTAGGCGAGGGAACGTAATGATTAATAAAAAGGTCTGTTTTCTTAATTGGTTGTTCTGCTCCGTATCATTTGCTTTCACGGAGAATACGTCATACACCATTGTTCCATGCGCACACTGCGCAGTACAGCCGGTGGTGTTTTGAGAAAGAGAATCGAATATACGTAGATTCGACGTCCCGTGGATGGCCTTATCTCTAGTGACGTCAGAGTCTTCCAGGATGCAAATGTCCCTAATCGTCGTTAATTGGACTCGTCTGATTCTAAATTTAGATCTTTAAATGGCCTCTCTTGTAAGATAGGGTCGAATTTAAACGTTGCTTTCACACCTTTTGTGAACGAAATTTAGCAAAGTGACTACAGATAACATCAGAATAGTTTCTTATCTTGAAAAATACGTACGAAATGCTTTAAGTTGTAAGTTTGGTGCAGATTTGTTTACTTCAGCAAAACACTACAGGTCGCCATTTTTCTGTCAGACGATAAACAGACTATCAAAATGTTTATCTTCCTTAGGGTTGAACCATTTCAGTTGTGTTTTTACACTTTATCAGACATTGACGGCATAACTTCCAATTTTTCTTTTATTTTCTTTGTAAATCCTCAATTACCGCGAAGATTTCAGGCAAATAGGAGTCTATTTCATTTTTCGCGCCAAAACGTAATATCCACAAAATGTATTTGCGTTAATTGCGTTTGTGTGCGCGACAGCGTTTCCGTTCATTCAGATTCTATACATAGTAATGTATTACTTTCAATATTTGAGGCGAGGTCACATTTTCGCACCTTTGGGAGGTTAAAAACATCCTGTGCTTGACCTAAATCTGACTGGGTGTTCTGAAAAGGGTCTACCTTATCAAGGACAAATGATATTACAATTAGTATTGAGCTTGGTTATACTATAAAATGATTTGTTAATTAGGCCGGCATCCATTTTATTTTGACCTTGCGGACGAATGTATAGACATGGCAAGGCGTCATTGATTGTGGAAAATCCAGGACCCGTCTTTCCAAATCTAATGTGCTGGAAATCTTGTGACGCATAACTTCAAATGTTAGCTGTCAAAAGACATAGATTGTTTTTCACACCCACAAGGAGTGGGGCGAGTCTCTAAGATGGTATCGTCATTCCCTGGTGAGAAATGGTATAGAAATTGGCCCAAAGTAGGGTGAATTATTTGCCAACCGGATGGCTAACTTCGTTGACCAATTTTTTACCCAATTTTGGTTAATTTCTAATTATGATAAAACCCCTGGTAGAAACCAAGAAGCCCAACGAATGGGAAACGCGTATCAAAGACAAGGAACATTCACGTAAAAAAAAAGAATATTTTGTCCGTTACCTGACAATGCAATACCTTAGCGTGCACCTAAAACTTGACTTACCTGTCTGGCAGTTTTTTTTTTTTTCAAATTGCGTTTCAAACTACGTCAACATCCTGCTTTAGAAAGAGAAACCACTGAAAGATTTCGCCGCTACCCCAGGCTCACAACATATCATACGCATTGCGGGTTATGTTTATTTACACATTTTATCTTTTCCCTTTCCATTCGTCGTCTGCCAACATTCCGGTAACGTCATACCGGCTTTCCTGACACCTGGAAGAAAGTGCTCCCCAAACAACCGCAACGTTTCAAGTACCTCTTCAAAATAAGCAGCGTCTGTCCTGCCTTATTCACAGAAATCACAACACTTAACATCTTTACTATGATAATCACTTCTAGTTGAAGAAAAGACAATTCTACTGTAAGAAACGTTAACCATTAAGCGATATGAAAAGTTATCAGTTAACAATTTTGCGTCATAAAATTTCTTTTTCCTACGAATATTGCGTATTGTAAAATCTAGTTATAAGCTGTACCCGTGTTCTCATCACAAACAAAATGCGATTTTCTTTCCTTCATTTGATGAAGGTAACGCTTTAACGACCGTGGATGACCTGGAAGGAACGTCTATTTCAAAAATATCAGACGTTAAAGGTAATTACACTAGAGATAAAAGTTGAAAGATTATGAGATTTTGCACCACTTAATTTGATTGACGAGAAATACTGCATGTTTTGATATATTCCGTTTTAGGGTGGGGATCTGAGCTGTTACGTCAATGAGAATAACTATGAGATCTTCCTGAAGATTCTTAAAAGCTTCAAGACGGTATTACGTCAAAATACTGAATGAAAATCGGTAAAACAGGATGTCCAAATGCCCCAAGGGGCCAAGAAATTGAAGAATCGCATAGGAAGTCTCCTTTTTTGCGTCATCACTTTTCTTTTTGTCCGGTCGTGTGGTGTTTCCAAGGGTGATGCCAAATAATCCCTTTTGTTTTCGTCAGTAATTTGTTCTAATTTTAGGGACGATCTTATTTTTTTCACACCCAATTAATTTCCAGGAACCCAGATCTCTCTGGACTGTACCAATTTTCAATATTTTTTTCCGGAGGGGATTGAGAGTGCTTTACATTTTTTATTCCATTTCTCCATATGGACTCTTCTTTTGATATTTTATTATGAAAAAACTCTTTCAGAAAACGTTAGCAAACTGTGTAATTTGTATTTTCCCGTTCATGTTCATATATCATAGGCAACTTTACACCCCTTCATTACAACTATTGTTTATAGTGGTATAACCCTTGCCTTATTTGCATATCTGGCGGGACAGAACCACGTGGGTACCAGCTGGTGCGTGTATATAAAGGGGGGCATGCGCTGTGACCGGACAGCGATCTAGGACCCCGCCTGTTTTTGGAGAAAGTCGAGCTTCCCCCGAGGCACCCACAACTGTCCAGAGAATCCAGAAAACCCGCCAAGATCCACACGGTAGGTTTTAACCCTTCTCACGCATTCCACAGTCGCTACAAATGCTGCTTCCTCGCCCTGATATGGCTAACTTGTTGACAGCTGGTATGGACAGCATCTACAGTATTTGCCGTGGCGAGTTATTTGATATATCGCTGACGGGGGAACCCCTCCAGTTGTCCCGCCCGTTTTTCTGGTAACCACCCCGGCAAAACAGATGTAAACATTGGCCTCAAAATGCTTCAAGGAACTCTTCAAGGCGACTGTTTATGATCATAGGTTATAGTTCAATGATACGAACATTGTAGTTGTACCCAGAGTGTAAGATATGTTTACGTTTGCGATCGTAAATTCCATCTTCCTTATGTGCAGGGGTCATTCAATCCGAAACTGCCCCAATGTTGCATTGAATGCATGGCTGGAACCAATTAAAGGCTATCTTCCATTAGTAAAGGTGTTGGGTTGTTACGAGTTCCTTCCTACACTGTAGCATTACCTTCCTTTGTTTACCTACGTGAGGTCCATAATTTCTAGGCCGTGTTGTTGCAAGTGCTTGACAATTTCGCCCAATCTGAAGTCACATCGTTTTTTACGAGCGTGTTCAGCATAGCGTGGCAACAAAACAAGCTCTACAGAACTGCCGAGTGTTTATCCTTGGTTAAGTCCATCAAAAAGCACTGCCCTTTTGTATTAACTTCTCCGCCCTTGCATTTGATGTTCAGCGAACCGTCTCTTGGCTTATTGACCGTCACAAAAACTCTCTCAGAGCACAAAATGAAGCTGCGTTCTCGATAACTCAAAGCCAAAACCATGAAAACCTCCTTGACGAAAATCTGAGAAAAGAAAATAACAGGGTCACCCTCTTGTGTTTGAATCGCCGAATCAGTTTTTAAGTATTTACCTTTGTCACAAACACGCAAACGATATTCAGTGGCAGGACTTAGGAGAGCTCACGAACGTTTATTCAACACAAATAATAAGAGGCTCTTGAGTAATGAAAGCTGGCCAAATATCACTGACAAGGAGGTCTTGTTTAGCCACAGTGCAGTGACCCCTTTGTTAACCCTGGGCATGCGACATCTGTATCAATTTCCACTTCAGACATCTTGTATTTATCAAATGATGTATCATTTTCTCTGCATATTCAAGTAGTCATTTATGGGCCAATGGAATTGATGGAGAGATGGCATCAATCTTTGTTGTGTCAGTGCCAGTCATTGGTGTCAGTTTCTAGCCATTCCAAAGTTATTGGCCAAAACAAATCTGTATGTTGGTTGTCGAAAATTACAGGTCACATGTTGTGTGCATGTGCCGCAAATTATAAATATTCACAAGTAGTTTGATCATCCACCAACACCCCACCGCCTACACAAAATCACAAGAATTCTGTTCATCTTTACATGCTGCCAACCTTTTGAATATAAAACAGGTACAAACAACGGTTACTTTTCTTTCCTTTGTGACATTACAGCTATTTATTACCCTATTTAAACCACTGGCCATGATACTTCCCACAGCACACCATGTGTGATTTGAAACAGCAAGCTATTTTAATTCCCTTAATGTCATATTAGAAGCCCAATTTGTTTGTTGTGACAGGCCCTTGTTCTGGTTCCGTTCTGGAATATGTTTCTATAGAGTCATCACTCTGTTGCCAGGTTACAGAAGATACAATACAGCCATTTTATTGTGGCAGTTATAACCAGCCGGGTCGTTTAAAGTGCCCAGCATGCGGCATATTTATTGCCTACCATATGTCTGCCCTCAGCTTTGATTACTAAAACCCACACTGGCATTTACGCTTGATTGCTGCGGAATTGTAGCAACCTTGGCATCTGCACTGTTGAACCGGCGTATCGTCACTTCATATCGCATCCGCGGCCGGTAAGTCGAGGATTTAGGCTTGGAGTGGGGAATACTTCGTCAGTGCCTAGCGATGTGGTCACCAAGTCACATCTGCTCTTTGTAGTTTTCAGCTGTCACTCTGGTGGTCTTCTTTATCTAAGGAAAATAGAGTGTTAATTTTTTTTACAGTGTTGCTATCTCCGTAATGATAGACTGCAGTCATTTAAAATCCATGGCTGCCATGGTAGCTCATGTAGCTGCTCTCCGCTTATCTGTTTAGAAGTTTGAGCAAGACATTTAGGGTGTAAGCAACTCACTTCTGTACATAGAAGCATTCTACTTAAAAGCGTCGCAAACATTGTAAACGCTATTTAAGGAGTCTCAGCCACACCTTGAGCACTTAAAGACCCTAGAACCTCATTTTCTGAAAACAGTAATGGCACACACTTTTGAGCCATTGAGATCATTTCACAGCTTGTTGTACATAACAACTTGATTGAAGCATGAAAGTGGTGTGGAATGCCATGTGACAGTTTGCTGGTTCACTGGTTATGAGAGTCAGATTCAGAAACCTTGCCCTAAAAGAACTACCAGAAAAAAGGGACAGAAACTCTTGGCCCCTTAGTATCCCAAATTTTGAAATTGACCACCAGACTCTTCTAAATACAGTTTTTTGCATACATGTAGTAATCTAGTTATGGTGCAACATGGTAAATGTTCAGACAGGAGTTTACGAAATGTCACAAGTTTTCAAAACATTCCTAGTGTTTAGTCATGTCACATTTTGGTAAACAAAACTCAACAAAATTGCAATTTGTTTGGAAAAAATTATATTTACTCAACACTTATGTTGCGATCTAGCAACATTAGCTGATAGCAAATGGGAATTTCCTGTCATTATGGAAAAAAAGGCACATATTATGTAACAGCAGTTTGCGTATGATTTATCGTAGTATGGTTTAACGATTTCAACAGCGTGTGATTGTGTACATTTCTGTCATCAAGTCCATGTTGACAGAAGTTTGTTTCTGGCTTAGCATGACAAAGTGCGAAGGTTGAATAGCTGGACCAACAGCACAGAGCCATATGTTGAACCCCCATTGTTTGCATGTGACATTATTAAACAGTCAGAGGGACAGAGTGGAGACAGGTGTGTACACATTCCTGAAACGCTGCCTGGGACTCGAACCAAGGACCCCCGTGCCAATTAGGCTGGAGTGGTTTCCACTTTTGGATGCTACATGCATAAAGGCTGTTCAAAACAGGGAAAAATGACAATGCTATGAGGTTTTGATGAATATCAGAGTTTTAGGGAAAATGTTAAGTATTAGTTCAAATCTGTCATATGATAAGTAATAATATTGATATCTACATGTATGAAATTGTTTGTTCAGAAATCAATGCAATCATGATACACATGTAGTTATGCAACAGTTCGGGTCATGGTCCATGCTTCAAAATAGGGGGTTTCCTACCTGAAAATCATTAGAATCAATTTTAGAGGTACATAGGTAATCTACAGGGGATATAACAAATATTTGTTTGTATGTGTTTATTGATTTATTTTTATAATGTACATTATTTTTCACATAGAAAATGTTTGAAACAATTCTATAAAGACTACTATTTTTCCAATAACTCGAGGTAGGGACTTGTGTTTCTTTCCCCGAGGGGTTGGTATGGCCTTGCGTGCTATGGGTCTGCATCCAGGCTACAAAATTACTGTCTGTAGTAGAAAGATTTAGTTCATATGATACTGACAAAAGCCTTTAATATTTTTGTGAAATATAGTCAATCCCCACGGACCAGTGAGGCATTTCGGGATGAAAAAAGATTAGCTATACCAAACATTACCCATTTCCTCTTTACTTGGGACACCTGTGGCCTTCTTTAACCTTATCCCTGCTGAGTTACATTGTAGCCAATACAGGTTTACTGAAAGTACTTAGCATACAGCAGGATGAAGGTTAATATATTATCGAGGTTTACAGTCTCAAGTTGTTCAAAACATAATGGTCACGAAATGGCTGGATTTTTTCAATGCAGCACATGTTGTCAAAACAATAGTGAGTTATTGCAGGTGACCTTGTGCTGAAAGGATGTTTATTATGCTGATGCTAGTTAATTACCTTTCTCTACCTGGATGGGTATTGGGTCAGACACATTCCTTGGGTGCTGTGAGAAGCGTCCCCACTTTGGAGGGCCTATTGTCTGCTAAAATATTGAAGAATGTTGACAGTATTTGAAAGATACATTGATGCAGTTGTCATATTTATCTTAGTTGATACATTGATTTGTTAGTTAGTAGTATGCTTGGTCCCATACTCATCACATTCAAGTCTTTTCACCTGCAATTGCCTTTAATGGTATTACCAAATTAAAAAGCTGTATCTTCTAAAACAAAAAGATTCAAACAACATTTCTGCTCCAGGGAAGTAAATCCCTTGTCATAAAGATAATGAAGATGTTATATGGTTTTTGCCATGTTGTCATCTAAGAAAACTCCTAGGTGAGACCTTAACCTAGCAAAGGGGACAAACAGTAAGTACATCAGGTTGTTGAGCCTGAAATCCAACCTTGTTTAAGTTTTTAATCTATAGGTGTTGAGGTCCGCTCCCCAAAATTAGCGAATTTTTGGGAGCGGACCTACAACTAACAAGGCTGGATTTTAGGCTACATTTGTACTGTAATGCCAAATTATAGGTCTAAATCAACATATATTACAGCTAAGTATCATCTCCAAGGTCTAACATAATTGTGTTGACCTTAGTTAGGAGGTCTGGTACGTTGGTCATCATCTCTGGCCCATCTGTTGGAGTGATTATCTACCATTAGACAAATTACAGGTGGGGGGGAGTCTGGGTAATTACATTTCTGTCAGATGTCTATTCTGCACTGGGGGGAGGACCATTATATGTGATGGTGGGTGATGGTCAAGGATAACAATTATTTCTCCTACGGTCAAAACTGACCAAGAAGACCACTCAGGGGACCAACAAATGTGGACTATGTGGTCTATGTGGACAGGTGGTTGCTATAGATAGGGTACTTAATGCTTGTGTCATGGGGAAAAATTATCTAAGGGACAAAAAAAAGTCACAGTAGTCCTTATGGGGAGGTCATCACTTATACTTGTACAGGTTTGACTGTATATAAATGTGTCGTTCCTTTTTCTATTGGTTTAATTATGAAATGATTTATTACTCAATTTATCGCAATTTGTCAATATGGTCTGTTTCCCTGTTTCGAACATTTTTACTACTTCCCATTTCATTTCTTTCTTCCTTTCTTTTTTGTTCCCTAAACGTTTATCAAATAAAGCAAGGAGGTTATAGGGAGACCTTAAATAAAGATCTCCTTTTGTAAGAAAAGCCTTGACCCATCCACCATCCTTCACCCCTCCCCAGGGAACAGTAATGATCTGTCCCTACAGTAGCTGTACCACCCTTCATGATGATTACAGCAGCAGATTATATTACTAGATAACACACAGGGACTGCCATGTCCTGGTCAGGGGGATTGGATGGTAATTGGTGGTGGGAAACTTTGGTGGACATTCTCTTAATTTGCTTTCTTGTCTCCCATGTTAATTGGTCCATTTATGATGTTTTCACGTGCAATAACCTCTTCATGTATTTGCTTTTTGTTTGTTCTGTCAGAAAATGCTATTTCTGCTCCTGGTTTTGTTGTGATGTCATCAAGTATTGCTCCCATTGAAAATATTTGTGATTGAGCCTACACCCATCTGAAAATGGAATAAAATGTAAGCTAATGAAATATGTATTGTGCACCTGTACATTTGTTTACTTATTTACGCTTTGTCAGTAGACCATCCTAATAGGTGCATAATTGAAGCCTTAGTGAAGAAAACAAGGATACCGCTTTGAAAAAAAGGCCACTTACATTTGATTGCTTTGCGCTTACACTCAGCAAGCAAAAATGTATGGTATACTCTGACTATAGAGTATAAAACAGGGCAGGTGTCCTAACTGTAGTGTAATACTCATGTGAATTTTGTTGTGCTGGGACTGGCATTAAGGGCAATGAATGAATGAATCAACAATTTTTCTAGTTGTATGTTTTGCTGAAGACATGACTACAAGAATTTCTTTTACATTATTACATCTAATCAACAAAGCAACAAAGCTGAGAATTCAAAGAGGGAAGGCAGCAAAGTCAAAACGTACATATAACAAAAGACAGTTTGGGACCATTTTTAGCTCCATTCATGTCCTAAAGAGCCTTTCGTTTGCACACTGTGGAAGAGCATGGCTAACCTTAAATGTGTGTCTGTCAATGTGACTCATTGAGTGGAAACTTCTCGGCTGTCAGTTACAATAGAAGGGAAATGTTTTTTAGGTGCCGAAATGCCATACTGCCAAATCCACACATTCTTCTTGCCAAAGCCTAGACATTAGCAACTTTGTGGCAGTGCATAACTCAGTACATGGTGGCAACCCAACCGGAATGACACTAACTCAATAAGGCTTTCCTGGAGGTTTTGGCCTTCAAATTCTTTTCAGTACAAGAATGTCATGACCTCGTAAGGTTTAGTGTGGAATGTCACCTATGCTACCACAAGGTAGCGAGCCTTTATAGATATTCTACAAAAGGAGTTGAATCTTCCTACAGGGGCATCTTCGCCAGGCAGCTAGGAGAAGCCCGGTATTATTTCTGAACAATTGACTTGCTGCTATTATTCAGGGATTAACTCTTTGTATTTGTCTTCCCACAGTGCTGGTGAAGAGCCGCTAAGGTCGACTGGTGCCCTAGTTCCCGCGCATAAGTCGCTCCCGCTGAAGAAGAGTACGCCGGGGAGATTCGGCAGCATGGGGTTTGACATCGAGAGATTTGTCGGGACCGTGAATGAGGGGCTGCTGTGCTGCGTGTGCCGAGACGTGCTGGAGGATCCTCTCCAAGCGCCCTGCGAGCACGCCTACTGCTCCACGTGCATCCACGGCTGGCTCGTGCACGACAGGATCTGTCCCGAAGACAGGCAGCCTCTGAACATCACCCAGCTGAGGCCACTGTTCCGCTACATGAAGAATGACTTAGACAGGCTGCAGATTCGGTGCATCAACGCCCAGCACGGCTGCACGGTTGTGTGCGAACTAGAAAACATTTCCAAACACGAGAGAGAGTGCGGATTTGTAACTGTCTGCTGTCCCAACATGGGATGCTCCACCATCGTGGAGCGCCGCAACCTCGACGTGCATCTGAACATTTGCGACTTCCGTTGTAAGGAGTGTCCACGGGGATGCGGCATGCAGATACTGAACCACGATGACGCGGAACACAACTGCATCGCGGAACTGCGCACGGAGGTTGAGCTCCTGCGCGCGGAGATGATCTGCAAGTTGGAAGACCAGCGTCGCGAGATGGAGTCGCGTTTAGACTCGCAGCGCCGACACATGGTCCAGCGCGAGGGCTTGCTACAAGCCGAGGTCGACGACCTTAAAGGACAGGTGACCCGCATCATGCAAGAGATGCGCTCGCTGATGGAAATCGAGCGACAGCGGCGGCAGGACCTGGAGCGGGCGGAGCTCGAGAAGAGGGAGCTCGTCGAGCTTATCAAAGGTATCCCACGGGAGGGGTCAGAAAGCATCAAGAGCGTAACCTGTAGTCGATGCAAGAGAAGCGAGAGGATAACTATTATATAAGGTTAGCCGTTCGCTGTTATGTGGTGTGTCGTGCCTTTTGTCCTAACACGTTTTTGTGGGTGGCCAAGTATCTTTACCCTTACTAACCCTTAGCATCAATGTTTAGCTTCCCATTCCATCGATGTACATTTTGTCAGTAAGCCTTTCATTTCGGCCAGTTCAATTTTCATTAAGACAAAACCTTATCATTACCACTTTTAAACAGTTGTTAAAACAGTCATGTTTTTCCTTTTTTATCGCACCTGTGACACAGAGGCAAATGTCACCGGTGGCATGATAGAGGTTTCAACAATGCTCATTCAGGAAGGTAGCACATTCTTTTTGCACAACAGAAGCCCTGGTCTGATGTAACAGGTGGTATTTCTATAGAACTTGTAGCACCAGAAAAGGACTATAGTAGCTCAGTTCTCTCATCCCGCAACATTTTCTGACCTAAATCGCTACTATTGTTGCAACAGGTGAATAAGGTTACGCCATGTAACTTGACACTTAACTTTGAGCCCTGTGCTACGCACGATTCCCTTTGATTGTTCACCCCACGCTATCCTAAGTGGGACTGACAACTTTTTAAGTACTTAGAAAAATACAGTATCAGGCACGCTTCCCCTGTTTGCAGATCCATTGTAAATCTACTGGCAAACATGTTTTGTTCCAGAAAATAGAGGCGACACTCAGAACCTTGTTTGCTGTTTCTCGCATCTTAGGAATAGGGAAGGGTCTTGTCCTTCTTTGGGTCTTTTTGTAAGATCATATTGGCGGGAAAAGTGAGCATCTGCATACAAAATCCTTTACTGAATTCTTGGTCTTCTTCAAAAGGCCATTTTGTCTATGAGTCTCATGGTTACACAGCCCAGTTTAACCATGGAGTTATAAAAGGAACAGGAGAGAGCACAGGATTACTCTCCATTCAACTATGTTCGTAGCGGGTGTGAACAGTCAAATTCGCGTCAAGATGTGAATTACCCTGATTTGCATAGATCTTCTTGCTTCCTTCCATTGTTTACACGCCAGAATGACGCGAGTCGGGAATGACGACTTCGCGTGGAGCGACTGATTCCAGCGATTTTGGAGACATAATTTGAAACTTTAGACCGGTGTCACGGTGTGTAAGACAATTTTCTGCAAAGACCGCCTAAAATTATATCTGCACGTCATGGACAAAAATCCGAGATTCGATAGGAATTTAGCAGAATAGAACAGTCTTCTGTAATTTCCCCGTAGAATTGCATATATGACGATTGTGGAGAAATAAAAAGTTAGCTGGGTCGGCTTGGCTCGCATACGAAACTATCCGTAACCTTCCGTCTCTAAATATATCGATTGAGAGCCAGAAACAAATCGACCATACGTCTCTTAGGAAGTACAAAACTATCCAAGGCATGTCTGGAGTTGCATCGGACACGAACGAAGTCCCACTAACACGATTTCACGCAAAAAAAATCATACAAAAAGTCACCCCTTGGTTCCGGAAAATCCAGACTGGTTCCGGTGCCAGAAACAACAACAAAGTAACGAGCACCGCTTGAACTATTCAGAAAAAACACAACCTTTTCGAGGAAAAACGGCATAAGTTTTTTGTAGCTATATGAAATATTAGCAATATATCCATATTTCTACGGCCTAAAAACGGCGACTTAGCCCACAAAAACAACCGTAAACTCGGCCATGTTGGTCGCACAGCGAAAATTCAAGCATCCAGACGAGCGCCATCTTGTGCTGGATCCGATGATGACGTCAGCCGAACTCTACCGGGCGTTCCAAATATGGGAATCGTCGGAAACCGAAGCCATTCCGGCCCTGCTCGGCCCGCGCTCGGTGCTTGTGACGTCATGCTGCAGCTCATTTCCATAGAAAACCCCGCGAAAACACGCTACGAACATATACATCAAAGCCGGGCCCGCCGGGCGCGCGGACAATAGATCGCGGCGGGGGGAAACAAAGGGGCACAGCGGGGCGTTAAGTGCGTCGTCTCTCCTTCCTTTTATAACTCCATGGTTTAACCCATACCCTTTTAAAGAGGCTTACAGCAAATTTACTGTAGCCATTTTTGGTTCAAACTTCTAAAGCTGCTCTACAAGCAAAGTAGCCATTAAAAGCTCTTTGCATGGTTTTAGAGATGATACTTATACTGTAGTTCCGTAAATTGGATGACTATGAAATGGTAGTACACAGTCTATAAGGCCATAAAACAGCAGGGGGTGAATGGGGTTTGTGAGTCCCCAGAAGGTTTTCCATTGACAGGTGCACCTGTTGTTCAGTGCATGGGTCCAGCTGGTGTGTTAGGGTATGGAGATATGCTGTACCCAGCTGTTACTAATGGTGCCCAGCTTTCACTGTCATCAAAGTTCTTTTCAAAATATGACAGCTACTGTCACTTGCCAAAGACGAGACAAAGGGCCAATGGAGTTGTCTTTGTACATGTAGATCATAGAACACTATTAATAATTGTCTCTGATTGTTGCCAGAAATTGTGCCCCTAAACTCACAGTGACTTTATCCATGTATTGCTGACCCTTCCTAATAGTAATATGAGACATCTGTGACCTTTGCTTCATCCTCAAGGTCATTGTCACTATCATTTAAGAATGACCTTCATTCTCTGTAAAGATGCTGTGGTGTGATAACAAAATGGATTGACATAAACGGAAATATGTCGTGAGACTTGCATTGTTAAATTCCATCATTTTATCATCTTACTCAATTATTCATCATTTAACGGGCTCTTCTTAATCCGCCCTCTTTACACAACACAATGTTGCCATTCTTCCTAATGTCATATACTTGTCTGTCTGTCTTTGAATCTAACCTTTACCAAGTCTTTACTTACATCTCTTCATGCTTTTATGCAAATAAAACAGAATATTGTTTGGGTTGAAGCACGAAGCTATAGGGTATTAACTGCAGTGGGGGAATTGAACTGAGAAAAGAAGAAAATTCATACATTTAGAAAAGAAAAATTCAATGACCTGAAAAAAATGGTTACACCCCTATGTTCCGACACCCTTATGTTCTGACCCAATGTTGGAATGTAAGGGTGTTGGAAGATTATGAATGAGGGCTGTCCACAAAAAAATTAGACATTTTCGTAACCAGCCTTTCATGATGCTAACGTTATAGCTGTAGGTACTTTTCTTTTCTTTGGTTTGAAAGTAACAATGTTTGCCTTGAGGGATAGCACAGCTGGAGCCTTTTGTGTCTCCCAGTTGTTGGTTACTATTAGTATTTAACCGCTAGCAACAGTGTGTTTGGGGTTCATTAATTGATAAATGAACCCCAAACACACTGTTGCTAGCGGGGAAATCGTTCCACTGAGACCAGCCAATCGTACAACCTGGAATGTCATGCTAATAAAGACATAGAACTGTGGAGAACCAATGTACTAAAAGTATTTTTGGTATAATCCACTGGACCCAAATATGCACTTAATATTGAGAGTTCAGTTTCAGTAATTTCTTACAACTCTACATGTGTGTTGACGAAGGAAAGTATTTAAACTGGCAATTACAAGTTTCAGAATTTATTACAAGACAAAAATACAATGTCTAAATGAATGCTGGTCAAAGCAACATGTGATAACATGACAACATAACTGTAACTTTTCTACTTTTAGCATATCAAGTGTGCAAAACTACAAACTGCATTGTTGTGGCCCAAGGCAACAGGTACATGTATAACAGAAGCTGGTCGTAAGAAAAAAAGGGTATTCTAAGAGGAATTTCCTTTGTAGAGTACTTTCTTGTAACGTTACTAATGAGCCGGCAACTTGCCGTTGCTTTTCCAAAGTGTTCCACTGTACAGCCATCCGGAGAATGTTTACCTTTTCCATTGTAAGAAAGAATGTCCTCTAAACTATTTTCCAGACAAAATATGCCATCTATGGTAAGATTGTGTGTAAAAATGCACACGACAAAGATTTTATGTTGAGACAACTTTGTGTAGTCACTTTGCTGTTCATATCTCCCATTCCGCTCTAGTTAGCCGCGGCAGGAAGCATATGTTGTTGTGTTTTTATTGAGCTGAATGTATATTCAATAGTCTTTAGAAGACGTAAATAGTTGTCATTTAGGTGTCTTAAAATGCCAAGCCTTTGCCTCCACAAAACCCTAGCATAGTAAACATAGTAAATCCACACCACCATATCCAGTGCTATTCTAAGTATGTTGACTTCTAGAGTGGCATAGTATGTAAAACTGAGTATAGACTTAAAAGGACGACTGGCTATTGGAATTTTTCCAACATTCCAATAGCTTTGTTAGTAAAAGCGAAGCAAGTATCCAATAAGTCCTATCCAATCTAAAAGCAAAGTAACTTTTTGTTAAAAAATCTACAGCAGTGTAGTACTGTATATAGTTTCGCCTTTTCGAGTTATACGCATTCTTGTTTTTCCTGCTAAAACTAATGTAACTTTATAGACATCCAATTAATCTCGTTAGAAAGCCATTTCCAAGTTCATATACTCCAGTAATCCTCCTGATATCCCAAACATCAGTATCCCATGGCAACGAGGCAGATTAAAGGTCACAGCGACAGTCCTGATTGATTTATTTTATCTTGAACTTGAGAAGAGTCATCCCGCGTAATCTATCTCCACATGGGCAATCACTCTTTCCAAAGATTAAGATCAAATGTATTTTGTCAAAGTCGGAAGGTTATCAGATGATGGGGAATTCGGAAGGAAGCTCCCCGCAAGACAGATTAGTTGATACAACAAGTTGGAGTGATCGCTCAATGATTAAAATGTAGGAGGGTTGGGACTGTTCCAAATGATTTGGAGGGGTGGGAGAATTTTTCATTCATTTTACAATTGTAAAGGTTTTCTGAGGATGCCTTTCACTGAGAGAGGCTTTCCTCTTCAATAGGCTCCATAGGAAATTTTTCTTCTGAATGTTACAATTTTATCATTTTAGATTTCATTAGATGACAGTGAGAATAAATCATAACTGTTATCTTTCTAAAAATGTAAAGACCAGTTATGATGACGGTAGAAAATAGAATTATCTTGTTCTTAATGAGAGGAAAGTGAGGTAAAATGACATGTAACTATTTCTTAATAGATTAAAATGTCATCTTGAGTTCAGGAGATTTTCAAAGAGGATTTTCAACTTACACTAAGTTCATCCTAGTTCATCCTTGATCTATGCAACGTCAACCATTGTTGACACTGGCGCCTTCAAACATTTAAAGAGCCACACCTTATTTAGGGCTTTTACGCTGATTTCAAAGACATACTGTCTGATTTCAAAGACTGTCAAATAAACCCACTAAACCCTCTAAGTGTCACAGACAGACTGGGAAGCCTAACCTCTGATTGACGGAGACACGGCCAGCTAGGGAAAGAGACAGATTTGGGTGTGGTTGAAACATTCCAGCCATGGTACTTTGTTCCACAAGTGGCTTTGCAAAGCATGTGCTTGAATTTTGGAACAGCTACTTAACAAGGGGTACTGGTAAAGGTAAAGGTAAATCAAAAGCGTCTGTCCTGTTAAGGAGGCAAGGCAAAGCGTATAACGCTGTTTTCGGTAGCATTAGTACAATGCAGTGTTGCCACGTATGTAGCCAAGCAAAAATTGCCAGGTCACCCCTGCTCTTTTCGAAAAGTGTGTTGGGTTCTTTCACCTGCAATTACTGAAGCTCACAGGATCGCTGGCAAAAAGCAAGAGGCCTTTGAACGTTTGGTTAAGAAATATTACCATCAACATATATTATAACACACAATTGAGGCAAATTAAATGTGACATGAAGGCATGGGGTCTACCTTATCTACAAAATTCAATGTGAGAATCTTTCCATATTGATTAGAATGTTTTAAATGATTTGGAGACACAAAGTGCAAAGTGTTCAAAAGGATAGACACCACCTGTTACAGGTAGTGTCATATGTTTTACCCAGAAACAATGGTCTAAAAATAGATTGATTTCTATCTGGCTGACCCCTGACCCCAACAGTAAGACATATTGTGCAGTGTGTTCAGGTGTTGGCCAAGTAAGTCACAGAGGACAGAATATTTAGGACTGATCCAAAAAACTTTGCGGAAGAGGAAAAAACAGGCATTGATTTGTGAAAATTTTAGAAGAATGTGGGGGTGGAGAAATTTTTTTCCTTCAAAATCTTTTAATTTATTCTTACAACAAGTATGATATTTACCCCTAAGATGATTTTGGAATAGTCCAGAAGAGGAGCTTTTACAGGAAATTACTTCTACACGATCATCATGGTATTTAATTATTAATGGGACGGTTTCAGGCCTTTTAATCATGCGTTGTGTCGTCTGCAGTTTCTATCAATCATTTGTTCACCATGAGGAAATTACTTTGTTGTTGTGCATGTCTTGTTGCTAAGGGAAGTATATTGTTATGATTTCATTCATAATCATGAATGTCTATATATATGTGCTGCAGGTGCACAGTACACAGTGATTAAATGAATTGTTCATTCAACTGTCATGTCGTATTGTATACCTGACCCAAATTGGCTTCTTGGGTTCTTGTTTTCCACATACATTTGTACTTTGATGCTGCTGGGGACAAAAATGTAGGTCAGTGAACAGAATACAAGTTGTATAAAGCATTTTAATCCTGTTATGAAAATTTTAGTAATTCATTGTCTATCCCCTTAAATTCATATCCTACATGTACAGTTGTATATGAAGAGAAATGGATTTTGAAAGTAGTAAAATGTAGTAACTGTTGTGTGTTTTACTAAATATTGTGTTCTTCCTATTAGTAACTAGTTTTCTTCACAACCTCCTCCCTTGTTGTCAAATGAACGAGCCCTATAGTTTCTTTTGTGGTCCCTTTGTTCCTCAACCTACCTGGCTGTCAGACAAAGGAAAGAAAGAGTGACAATAAATCATGCACACACCTGTGTGTGTAAGGACTAAATGAGGTGGACGTACAAAAGTTTTATGTGACTTTGATTATACCTTTTAGTAGAAAAAAAGCTGTTAATACCTTCCTAATTATCAGTTGAATTTCTTTGATCATCATTGCTTTTGATTCAGGGGTCAAAATGTCCCAAACAATATGCAAAAGGTATCCTAAATACATGTAGACACTGAAATGTTCAGATAAGAAAAATAGATGTACAGAAAAGCTAGATCTTCTTTCTTGTGATGTACAAGTCAAATTTTTTTGCTTCTCAAAGGGAGAAAACAGCAAACACAGGCTACATCTGCTACAATCGCAACAAAGTCTCAACTGTGTCAAGTTACTCAGAAAAAATGACACACATCCTGAAGATTTCTTGGTGCATGGCCCGAGGTGTTGTCTTACAGGTTTTGTCTTCAAACACTTAGAGGGACAAACGCTAATGATTGATGAGAGAGATATTAGGCAGATCTCGACACTTGTTTCGTAACAAAATTCTTTTCATAATGGACTTCAGTCGAATTTAACCTTTCAATGTGATTTTAAAAAGTGATATCATCATCAACATTTATAATAGCATTATACTCGTTGTTATGTTTGCAAGATCCTAAATCTACTACATGTAAATACTTTTAATGGCCTTTTACTGATCCAGAATTAGTTCGTGATTTGCGACAGGCCTAGGACTATCAGGGTGACAGGCCCTTCCGGCACACAGGCCCTGCTGACAATGGTTGTTGTCTTCAAGTAGATTTTACAGGTGGTTTGGCAGGTATGGAGATCGTGAGAACAAAACAAGACAGCTTTCTCTTCACCTATTAAAAAGGGGGCTAAATCATGTTTTCACTACTCATTCTTGGCAAAGGTAGAAGACCAGAGATGGAATGTATGACAATCCAGTTTTTGCTTACTAAAAACTTTGAATAGAAGGACATCATGTAAAGAAGGACAAAAGCTTAGAATTTCTAGGTTCAATGTGCCAGAGAAATTCTGTTAGTTCTTTTTGACAAGTACAATGAACAGTAGACCATGGCTTGATGTCCCATCATAAGGACTGCAACCCTTTACAGTAGCAATGCAAGAGGGATCAGTGACAGCCAGCTGGCATAACCTTTTGGCCCTTTGGAAAATTACTAACCACTGAACTGTGCATGCTACAACCTGCATAGGTAGCAATACTACTAATCTGATACCATCACAGATAACAGAAAGCCTTAGGTTATAGTTGTGCAATGTCTGTATACTAGAGTTGTTTTGCATTGTCAGCATTTCTGTGCCACCTGCTAGAAGATGCTATGATTTCTACCATATTCTAATCTCCTAGCAGATCTTTGGGTGGCCGCAAGACAGTATCAAATTGGCAAGGCAGTATCATTGTAAGGACAGTATCCAATACGCCATCCAAAGCTGGTGAAAAAAAAGATACCAGTACAAAAAAGAAAGCCTTAAAAAGCAGAAGCCTAAACCTCTGCTTGGCATTGGGGAGTAACCATATTTTACAACCATTCATGTATGCATTTTGAGTATTCTAAGTTAAATCCACACAGAAGCATTCCTAAACTTACTGTTTCTGATCATTTGGATGGAATGCCAATACTCTCTTGGGAATTTACCTATCCATCCTTATTCCTTTGTGTTTGCAAAAGCTAATTGTTCTTGCCACATTCACTGGATAACATGCCAGGTATTTTTGTAACAATTGCTTTCTCTATGACTCATGCCATTATTATTGTTTGTCAACTATTGTTACCAAAATATTTGTTTATAGGAGGACACATCTATACTCATGATCATATAGGGTTGGAATAGCAGGTATATTACAAGGTGTCAATTATTTAGATGATACATTTGTTGGTAATGTAATGTAAAAATAATACACTAAAAGTCAATGGCCATCATTTTGAAGTTTTATCCCAGTGTAGTTGGTATCAGGTGCTTTCAGTCCTTCCTCTGTTAAATTATTCAGAACAGAACATCTCAAGGGAGCCCCAGGTACTTTGTCATAGCTCTTACAGGGTAAGGCACAGGATTAAAACTTATATTTACTTAGGCATCATTGATCTGGGGATTTAACTTGTGGGACCTTTCATGTGGTTGGTAGAGGATCAGGACTTTGATGGTTTGCTATGGCAACAGTTGCCATGGACAGTGGGACTTTAAGCATTTCAGGATACATCATCATATTTGTAGGTCTATATATAGCTAGCCTACTGAGGTTGATTGTATATCCTACTGCAAGTTTTTTTTTTCTAGGAAATGTCAGCATATAACTTTTCTGGAACAATTCATAACCTTCTCCCTGCTGCCTAACCCCATAACGAATACAAAGTTGGCTGATGGTTAAGCCCTAACACAAATTCCTCAGTTGATGTACATGTTGCAATGTGTCATACGGTAAGGACCTTATGATATTTTGCAGGGGAGAGGGCTTAATTGTCATCAGAAAGTTGGGTTCTACTTGACATATATGTTTGAGGGATTTAAATGACATCACCGTAAATTATTCCATGATCCTTCCCCCTCTGATGTCCAGTTCTCACTAAATATCACACATTCCCGAAGTGTTGTTGATTGGTGAAGGGAGAATACATGGTGTTTTAGACCTCTACTGTCTCCATTCTTACTTACTATTCTCCATTCTTATGTATGTATTTTTTTCATTTTTCAGATGTCCATGACAAGTTGTTGACATGATGAGGCTGTGGTACCCTAACAGTTCATACAAGAAAAACATCACGTGATCCACCCATGGCAGCAGGTGCTAGTAGTCTGTCCACAGTGGAGTAGGGGAGGGCCAGGCCAGGACAACTCTTGGGTTGCCATTTCTACAATGGAAAAGTAGAGATCTTAACCTAATAGCACACTGAAGCAGCCATTTGGATACAAAGTCTCTAAAACTAATTCTTTTCCATTTGTTTACATTTTTATATCCCCAAATGACACCATTTGATATCAGCTTTCTTCTTTTGTGTAAAGAAATTACTACATAATAGTTAAACTTATTTCAACCTAGTTATTATCTTTGTCAAGTGAAACGGGGCCTCCAATGGAAGGCAATTCAAGTTGATGAATAACATTTCCTGAAATGTTCTCAATTGGGTGTTAATGTCATCCTCAAAAAGTATTTTAGGAAAGCCAGAACATTTTAGTTCATTTCTAAGTTATTATCACAGAGGTGCAAGCCCATGTGTAATATTATATAGAGAAAAAGCTAGGACATGGTAATTAAAGAGGCACTATATTATATACATGTGCCTTATAGTGCTCTACTGCGAAACATACTCCCAAATTTTACAATTACCATCACCCAAGTTGTGATAGTAAAATGTAATTAGTTTTCAGGTAGAAGTTGAACTTTTTAATCCAGGTCATTGTTATTTTTTAGCCTTTTAAATGACAAGATGTGTTACACATGTAAGCTTGGATATAGCACAAGTTTCTTGTGTGGATTTTTATTACTCTATGTGAGTAATAAAGATGTAGCACTTACACATGTTATATAAACAAGGTATGAACTTGCATTCAGGATTGACCAGGACTTAAGCACCATTCAAAGTATGTGTGTGAAAAGGAGGAGAGAGAGTGATTACACTTGTATAAAAAAAGTTGGAGAATAGCATGAAAGTGGCTCAAATTATAGACTTAAAAGAACAATAATGCAATTCCATGTATATGCTGGCTAACACTACAATATAATGGTGCAATCTCTTGCATGTGTTATTGTTAAACAGCATGTACAAATCCACTGCCACAAAACTCAAGAACAGTGGTAGAAAAATTGTGTTCCAGTTGCAGTTAGGGCCAAGGCCAAGCATGTATAAAAATATAACAGTTACAACTCTGCAGGAATGTTGTAGAAAACCGTAGTGCCTTTTACAGTGCGTTGTTACAGATGACAGAATCAATGGCTTCACAAACAATTGTTGTATACAAAAATTCACAAGTGACTTTTGTGACAGGTCTGCATGTTACTACTAGAAACCTCAGGTGCTTCAGGAACTGTTATGTGGTCTAATTATGCCACCTAGCAGAACAATATACAACTGCACCAAGCTGTTCTTATCACACACAGCAGTTATGGGTAGGCGGAACACTAAGCCAGTTAGGTTTAAATCTACTCAGATACCTTGGTGCTTCATGTCAAATGAATATACATGATTCATTGTCACTTTGTGAAAATAGACACTACTGGTAGTACTTAACAATTCATAGTACTAGTACTGTTTGCACCATTACAATATTTTGTTCAATTACAATTTTAACTATTGTACCTTGTTAGAATTGATAACTATCTAACATTTTTCTTATCTTTTATAAGGTGCTTTTTAACGAATTGTAAATCAAGAAACTAAACATACTTGTGCCTCTGCCAGTTTAACACGTACCCATGGATACCTGGCGGATTCATCAATCATTATACTGGAGTAATAGCATTTTATCTTTTTTTGTCCTCTTGCTACGCATCATTTTACACATGACATTTTGTATATCATAGCTGACAAAGTGCAGCAAGCACTGGTAACATTTGCAAAGTCTAGTTATGAAGCAGCCAGTTTTAGTTGTTGTTTTTTTAAGTCATGGCTATCCCAGGTGTTAGTTATTTATGTACATGTATAATGTTTCCATGATAATTTATTCGAATTCTACAGTGGTACCTAATAAAACATACCTCTCTTATTCAGAATGTGTTTTATTTTTATTTCCCAAAGCTACAATAAGTATATCACTGAAAGACGTGTGAGAAGAGTCGGTGTGACTTGTAAGTCAGCTGAAGATCAGAAGAGTAATCATAGGGGAGTGGGGGACCAGCCTGGTCCTTCATTCTTACTGTTGGGTGAAGGATTTTCCACCCTAACATCTGCTTGGAAGTTTGCGGCCTTTTTTTAGCGCCACCTAGCGTTTCGTGAATGCAGCACAGTTTTCTGATTGGCCGTCAAGAACTTGCCTTTTCCAGCATGAATAATACTAGTATTTAAATGCTACATTTTTCAGACGAATGTGCTCCATGACGTTAGCTGCTCGATCTTTCTATCAAGCTAGGACCGATGGCATGTTTTCTTCATCAAAGACTCTCTTCCCATGACCCCAAGTTCGCGGGTCGATGGACCGAAACTTGTGACGTAGTTTCACTTCCGCCTTTGTGTTCCGTCTGACCTTTGGAAAAGTCTCATTTGAATTCGTACCAGTGTTTATTTACAACGCTGTCGTCTACTTAACAACCAGGCTGAATTTGCCAGGCGTGAGTCTAGATGTAATAGATCATGGCGGGACGAGGACCGCCGTCACACCGTCGGGCCCAGAGCGGCGGGACTGGACAAGGACGCGCCCCGACAGCTTCTCCAAGGCTGCCCATGGCCTGTACCTGGTATAACAACCGATATGAAGGCTGTAATAAGGGCCATGAATGCACTTTCCTGCACGTCTGTCGCTTCTACCTGAAGGGAGAGTGCAGGTTCGGCGCACAACGCTGCGCTTTCTCCCACAACCTGCACGACGCGCAGCCCATGGGGGTTCTGAGTAGGTTTGGCTTCGACGTTTCTAAACCCGAGAGTTTCCTTCACGAGATGTTGGCGTCCCCCGGGGCAGCTCCCGTGCCAAGGAGCGCACAGCTCACCGCTAGGCCTGGGGCTAGGAGACGGACACCGAGTGGGGGAGGGGGTTCCGCTAGACACGGGGACGACGGTACCGGGCAGGGCACGGAGATCTGCACGTTCAACCTGCGGAACAGGTGAGGCCACAAGTAGACACATGTACACTCCCACGAGGAACCCAGTCGCACACGCGGCTCAGACTGCCAGGGAAGGGCATCAAACACAGCCGGATTTCCATTCTCCCACCGTGGCACGGACATACACACACAAACATATGTAACGTTATATATATATATATATATATATATATATATATATCGTGACACAAACATACACACACACAGACACACATGCACATATACGTGCACACACACATATGCACACATAAACAAACATACACACACACACATGTACACAGGCGCACACAGACACAAACACGCATACATCTTGCCACATGAATATTATGCGCACCATACACCCTATCGTTATACCCGGAAATGGTGTTGTTTTTTCCCCATAACATTTGTCGCGACTGTGTTTCTCATTTCATGGTCGAATGCATAGACGTCGCTATATCGTGCCCATGGCTGTAGACGATTTCGCAAGGGCTCCGCAAGCTTTGAAGGCTGTTCAAACCCTTTGTGGGGAGTGCTTCAAGAACCATACATTGCGCAAGCATAGTACAATTAGTCGTAACATATATACTTCACCCACAAGGTGTTCCTTCGGTGACACCTGTCACAACTGGCACTGCGCCATGCCCTACCAGTGGCAGTATCGGCATCCTGGGAACGAGAGGTGGAGAAACTATGCCGACGACTTCAACTTCTTCATAGAGAAGCACTTCTGTGATGTGAACAAGGGAGACTGTGAGTTCAACCTAAAGATGTAAGGAGACCTATATCTTAATATTACAATGTAATATAGACTATTTCAATAATATAATATAATATAATATAATATGATATAATATAATATAATATAATATAATATAATATAATATAATATAATATAATATAATATAATATAATATAATATAATATAATATAATATAATATAATATAATATAATATAATATAATATGGGCACCACAACACTTTTCTATAGCTCATTCGTTGACCTTACGCCGGATCTACATTGACAACTGCTTTGCTACAAATGAGTTGACTTTGTAAGTACAGGTGGATGAAAGTTTACGCGCACTTGTTTCTTTTAAAGTTTTAGAAGTCAGTACGTGCTGAGCTTCAAGGACATGAAAACAAGGTCGCAGCGGAGCCCCTCGTCCTTGTTTCAGCGCCTGAGTCTGTCAGACTATCTGAGGTGGAGCGCCGCTGAGGAGAGCGAGCTGCGGAGGCTGTCCACGCCGTCGTGGGGCGCTAAGCCTGCCGGGTACCCGTTCGTGACGGAGTGGCTGTGGTACTGGCAGGACGTGGACGGGACCTGGGTGGAGTACGGACAGATGGTGAGCACCTGTCTGTCTGTCTGTCTGTCTGCCTGTCTGTCTGCCTGTCTGTCTGTCTGTCTGTCTGTCTGTCTCTCTGTCTGTCTCTCTGTCTGTACCCGTTCGTGACGGAATGGCTGTGGTACTGGCAGGACGTGGACGGCACCTGGGTGGAGTACGGACAGACGGTGAGACAAGGCAGAGACGTTCTAGAGTATCGTGGGTTATACGTTTTCACTCCTGCTTGGTTGGTTGCCTGGTCTGTCTGTCTGTCTGTCTGTCTGTCTGTCTGTCTTCTGTCTTTCTGTCTGTCTGTCTGTCTTTCTGTCTGTCTGTCAGTCTGTCTGTCTGTGTCTGTCTACCTGTCTATCTGTCTGTCATAAAACTCCAGTTCTGAACATATAGATTTTTGGTGGTGGGTATATCGTCGTGTTTATAACATAAAGGCGTTACCCCACTCCCCTCTTTAGAACTCCTCCGGCGCGGACAGAGGCCAGAGCAGCCTGACCAGCCAGGATGTCGAGGAGAAGTACCAGGACCAGCCTGACGCCGAACTCACCTTCAACACGCAACACCATCAGTACGTCCTGCGCATGCACGACATGCAGCAGGAAAACGTCGTCTACAAGACCAGGCGTGACGTCAGACGGCGGCCTCGCTTCGTGTCGGAGGATGACGTCACCAACCCGAGAAGGTAAAGTCTTGATATCATCATTTTTACTGTCTTATGGATATATATATAATATATGTCTTACGGATTAGCTTCTTAACCTTTCGAGGCACCCTGCTAAGGTAGCCTTTAGACACCAAATTTGAATTGGTCACAGCACTAGACAGCAGGGAGATGGTTAAAATATCTCTTATAGCAAGTTATACCGATCTCGTCGAATTCTGTACATGTCCAGGAACAAGCCCACAGCCCGCCGCAGGCTGGCGTCAGGTTCCTCGAGTGCAGACGACTCCCTGCCCGCCCACTGGCGCGCGAATTTGTATATTGGTTACAGCATTAGGCAGCAGTTGTCTCTTATAAACGCGATCTCTTCTGTCCAGGAACAAGCCCACAGCTCGCCGAAGGCTGGCGTCAGGTTCCTCGGGTGCAGACGACTCCCTGCCCGCCCACTGGCGCGCGATGGCCGAGGACGGGGACGACTATGACGAGATGCTCCTCTCCCCCAGCGGACCGACGGCCGGCGAGTACCAGCAGGTCAAGGCGCTGTTCGAGCAGCAGGGGATGGCGGGAAGGCCCGTCGTCAACATCAAACGGGTACAGAACCCGTACCTGTGGAGCGCTTACGTCAGGTGAGGATGAGATATGTCACATCTACATGCACTATAGACGCTATCGATTACAGTTATTAAATTTTAAGCTTAATGTTTATTGTTTATTTCAGACACAGCGGTCCATATAAAACAGAAACGTGACATAACACAAAGACATCTAAAAACTAACGACATTGAGCTATGTACAGATAAATATATAAAGAAAAAGACTGCCGCACTGTCCTGCCACAAGATACCCTGGATGCCAGAACTCGTCTTTCGGGCGGCAAGAGCCCTTCACCCGCCGGTCTAAATTATCGCTACGGGGGAGCCGCCCTCCAATCGAAGTAGAAGGGCCGGACAAACCCCTCGGGCTCAACTCCCCCGTAGCGGTAATTTAGATAGGCGGGGGAAGGGCTCTTGGCTGCCGAAGGAAAAAGGCTAACGGCCCGATACTAGTTTGGCACCCAGGGTAGCCACAAGAAGACCCCCTTACGGTGGGTGGGCCAATCTACAATAATGAATACTGAAAGATTAACCAATAATTTTGGCCTTCTTCTGGAAGAGAGACTCACTCACTTCTGACATGTGACTTCACCGAATGCTAAATGCTAAAAAGTGACTATATCTATACTTCCCCCCGACCTATCAAAATCTGTGAGCTTTCATTCCACTATAGAAACTTATATGCACTCTTCTTATTTATATGGTGTGATAAGATATACCAAGAAGGTAATAGGAAGGTCATATGTGCCTTTATGTATCCTCCTTGGATAATAAAGCAAATGACTCGATCTAGAGAAGTGATAGGCATCCATCTTCAACCTTCCAATTTCTATCCCCATCCGCAGGAAGAAGGCTCAGATGAAGAAGCAGAGCGGAGGGACGGACCCAGAGGAGCGTCAGCTGTTCCACGGCACCAGACCAGAGGCAGTGGACGCCATCTGTCTGCAGAACTTCGACTGGCGGCTCAGCGGCACCAGCACGGGGGCTGCGTACGGACAGGGGAGCTACTTCTCCACAAGCTCCAAGTATTCCAACGACTACGCCCAACAAGCGTCTCCCGGACGCAGGACCATGTTCGTCGCTAAGGTGCTGGTCGGTGCTTACACCACAGGGCAGTCGGCACTCCGCCGCCCTCCCCCACTCAACCCGGACGAACCGCTCGGGAAGACCTTTGACTCCTGTGTGAATAGCAGGTCCGATCCTAAGATCTTTGTCATCTTTGACAGCGCGCAGTGTTACCCTGAGTATTTGATCGAGTACTGAGAAGGGCCGCGACTAGAGTAAGGGAGAGAAAAGTATGAAGGAAAGAAAAGGGTAGAAGGAAACAATTTTAACAAGAAATAAAGAAAAAAGAGAAAGAAAGAATGAAAGGAACAAAAACAAAGAAAGAAAGAAAGAAAGAAAACAAAGAAAGAGGAAAGAAGAGGAAAGGGCCAGAACGAATGAAAGAAAAAGAAAGATCCCTATCCCAGCTACCCTCTCAATCGGCATACCCTTCCCACGAAGTGCCTTGTTATATTCGATATAGCGCTTGTTTCTTCCATATATTCCATTTATTTGTACAGCTTGCCCTTCAGAACCAGGTTTAAGGAGAAGATTTCACGGCGCTTGTAGAGAAAAATGGGGAGAGTCAGGCATGAGAGGGTCGTTGGGAAAATAAATAAAAAACAATAAACAGACAAGCAAATACTTTAAAGAAAAACTGAAACAACAAAAGTTGAAAAAAACTAACGTAGCTTAAGTGAAATGAAAAATTGTGTGTTACCCAAAAAGATGATAGAAAAACAAATAATACCACGGGCACGGAATTCAATGTCAAGAATGGTGAAAGGTTTTCAGGTGTAGTTCTCAACACAAGAAGAGCACTAAAAGCATATTTTTGCTTACATTTATATTTTCATCTGCTTTCAACTTGAAACAACCTCCTTTGTATTTCCAGAACTAGTGTTCGATTATAGACTTACTCTTTATTTCTGTCATTACTAACTGTTTTACAATCAACACTATGTGCATGCAAATTTTCCATTTGTAATATAAAGTAGGTCAAATAGAGCTACACTAATACACAAACATAATCAATGTTGATACAGTACAGACATCTTTGTTCGTGAGTCTCACTTATACATGTATGTAAATAAATACATCCGACTAAAACGATGTCTTTGCTTGGGTGTGTTGAACTCTTAGACGTGCCCTAGGCAAGTTAAATACATGAAACACTTGTTTGTATTTCAAACACGGAAATTAAGACTCAACACTAATGCCCCTTTTCAATCGTTTAATGATTCGTGAAAAAGTATACATTTGTCACACAAGTATAACGACATCCGGCACTAGTAGCATCCTTCAAAGCACACATATAATCTTTGATGTATAACTCTTCCTTCCACTGGACATCGCATAGGGCATATATACAAGAACTCTGCACAGAATATTTCATTACAGTACAAATATTGACATTTGAGCCGTACTGATATTGATTAATTAATGGTAATGCTACTTTTTTGTTTGCAGCTGATAAGAGCGAATCTACGGAATATCAGCCAATTATTCAAACGAATCACACTTGCGGCAATTCAAATCATTTGTATTACACAATTCGGCATCACCAAGTTATTATCAATGGCAGCAACTACATCATACTTAAAATACATGTCGTACATATGATTACATGACCGGGATCCCTAAATTTGACAGAATATGTACAAAATAACACATTTCGTAAAGCTGAAGGTGTTTGATAATTATGATACATATTTTAAGGTAACCTCATCTCACAAAAAGTTGTCTGTTCTGTTTGAACTTTGTTGAAAGCATAACATTTAAACGAGGTAGAAGATATTCTACAGAAAAATAAGCTAAAATATCGGCCTTTGTACACTGACATGAATATACATTATACTATACTATTATGATACAAGTATAAAGTTATATATACGTTAGCAGATACTACCAATGACTGCCGCGAAACGTCAGTCTGGGTTACATCCATAGTAATCACAGTGGGAGAAAACTTGGTAGAACACACAAATGACATCCACTCAGCACATACCAACTTTGTCATATCAACGATAGAGTGTGTATACGTATGGCCGTGCTCTTGTCAGATATTTTGGTTTCCACTTCCTCACAATATAATACAATGCCTGTAGAAGGCGTACAGGATTTTCTCCCACTTAACTCCTTCTGAATTTAGAAATTATTCTTGAGGTATGTTGCCTACTACATGTTAGAGACCCGAAATCTCTCTGAGCACCATTATATTCATATTTAGTCACACTGTTTCTTTGCATCATGAGCCAGGGGAATGAATGTCTACCTGCCTTAAGTAAACTGTGAATAGGGGAAATGAAGCATCCAGACCATAGAGAGCATTTTCGCATTTTTTGTGGCACAGCTACGTGTGTCTCAGCTCTTCCTTTTCTGGCTATGGCTACTAATTTCATTGCTTTGCTTTCTTCCGTGTCTGTACATTCTCCCCTGACTGACTTCTCTTACCGAGGTCATCACTGTTGCTATTGCGGTTGTAACGATGCTCACTGACTCCAGTGCTAGTACTGGGGTTCATGTGTCTTTGCTCGTGGCTGATAGAGTCACTACTACAACTGGGTCTGTCGGTGGAGACGTAATGAGCGTGCTGCTCAGGATGAAACATTGTGATTCCGGGTTCCTCACTACTGCTACCAGAGCTACTACTACTACTGGGTCTGTCGGTAGAGATGCACTGAGCGTGCTGCTCAGGGCTAAACATTGTGGGTCTGCAATCCTAAATGTTTCCAGGTTCATTACGCATGTAGTACTTACTTAGCCGGTCGATTAATTGCATTTGCTCGTGGTAGATAACGTCACTACTACTGTCGGTAGAGACGTATTGAGCGTACTGCTCAGGGCTAAACATTGTGGGTCTGCAATCCTAAATGTTTCCAGGTTCATTACGCATGTAGTACTTACTTAGCCGGTCGATTAATTGCATTTGCTCGTGGTAGATAACGTCACTACTACTGTCGGTAGAGACGTATTGAGCGTACTGCTCAGAACCAAACATTGTGATTCTGAGTTCCTCAAAGTTTGCAGGTTTATTACACATTAGCTGGTCGATTATTTCCTGATGACCCCCTGATTCTGAGAACATTCCATCAATAGTCAATGTCTTCAAAGTTCTGTTTTCCTGTATCGCCAAACATAGGCCGGAAAAAGACTGGCTGCTACAGATTCCCTTGTATGTTATAGAATGATCGATTTTTCGTCCATGACGGAGTAACGTTAGCATAGTTAAGAAATCTGGCCTACCCCAGTTTTTCCAGCTAAGCCGTAGTCTTCTCAGCAATTTGTTTTTAGTCACAATTTCCGTCAGTTTGTGTACCATTGCCTCGACATTAAATGTCTCAAGCCCGTCGCATTCAGCAGGTGGCGAGAAAAGACAACCATTCTTCACTGGATGTTGTAGCTCCACGACCTCCAGTGTTCTATGCTCAGAGATACTTTGTAGGGTTGCTGTTAGGTTACCAAACCCTCTTAATTTTTCTGACTCACAAACCCAATCACCTATCTTCACGCTTAGGGACCTGAGACAACTCAGATTCATAACCATGTCAGCCAACAGTGAGTCGTATTGTGAGAAGTCTACGTCGCCGTTAATCCCTATGTCGATGTTGACATGTTGTAGGTTTTGTTTTTCTGACAATTGCCCCAACATGTTTTCCACTGACAGAAAACCAGAGGCGTGGGTGTATACGAAATATATGTGCACACTTTCAGTCCCAAGCCGGGGGACGAATGAACGGACTGGGAAAAATGTGTATTCCTCTGGTGGAACAAACTGAACTTTCGACGATGTTATGATCAATGCCCTTTTGTTCTGTATTGTCACACAACTTATTGTATCACAAACTGATAATGCATCTTCTAACATGTCAAGTGGCTGTCGCAAGCCCTGCATATAAGCCACATCAATCGCGAGATGCTGTATCAACCTTGGATCATGGTTAATTGCCAATGCCCTTTGACATTTTATTACTTGTACCAAACCGTCATTCCACGCAGCTTGATCATCGATGAAGGAATTAACCATTTCCGGATAGTTAGTTATGTGCTGAGACAAACAAGGTGCCGCAATCTCTGCCATTTTACACCCCATTCTACTATCTCCGCAAGTTCTTCCAAGAAACACGATGCAGATAAACGACAAACCATCCAAGATCTCCCCTTTACACCCATCTTTGCTTAGTTCCTCTGCAAACATTTCAAACAGAGGGCCTGAACTGTCCCCGGCCAGGATCGCAAGCAACATGTTTTGAACCTCCCTATATCTCTCACGGTTTGTACACCGTAGTTTCATGTCAACATTACTAGCTGTAGCTTCGGTCATCCCAAACAAACTACGAAGACATTTTCGGCCCTCTTTTCGTTTACTTTCCTGTTTGACCAACTCACTGATGTAGTAGGCAGCCAAGTATTCCTGAAATGTTTTATGTAAGAAAGCACAGTAGAAGGTGCGTTTGATTCTGGAGAAAGAGTTATCTCTTGTCAGTAAACCAATGTTCAACATGTCATCGGCAATTGCCCCATACTTCTCTCTGATATCGGCTATGTTACACTGGAGCTGATCCCGCTCTAGTCCCTCCCAGGACAGTTTTCCCAAGCCTCGCAATGCTTCTTCTATGTTTGAGGGAATCTCATCACCTTCCAACGGAATGTCTTTCTTTGCACAGTATCTCTTAGCAACTGAATACACAATCATTTGATACAGTTCAGCAGGGCTGGAAGGTAATCTTCCCTCATTGTCTTCCCAGACAATACATATCAGCACATTGTTGAGGGGATTAACTACTATTCTCGACAAATTTTGGTTAAATATGACCTGTGCCACTAGCTTGCTGGCAGATTCAGGGTTCTCGCTGAAGTATTTCTGTATGAATTCAACAGAATTATCTTCGCTATAACCGACGATTTTGTAAAACTCGTGACATTTCTCCAGGTCCTTGACACAGTGGTACGGCCTGGAGGTCACCAGGACATGACAGTTCCTAAGGATTTTACCCTGAATCAAGGCCACCACGTCTGTGTTCTCTCTAGCTGCCTGGCTGAGTTCATCTAGACCGTCCAGGATGAAGAGAACATCATCCTGGTTCTCTTGGATGTAGGACCAGAGCTGGTCCGGGGTCATGTTTGTATCCTCTGGTAGGAGTTGCTCAAATATGGCGTCTTTTACTTTCCCAGATAAGTGCCGAATTTCCAGAAAGAAAACAGCCTTGAAAATATCCAGTTTCCCAGAGGACCAATCATGAGCCAGTTTCTGACAAGAGCACGACTTCCCAATACCAGGGTCCCCCTCTACCCTTATCCTTCTAACAGTCGGCCTTTCATCAACATTCTTAGCTTTAGCTTCGCTCGTCTTGTAAATATCTGCTAAGCTTACGATAGTGCCTGTGTCCTGGAAGCGCCCCCTGCCATCTCTGTGTTGATGTTGCAGATTTGTGTAGAATTCTGACAAAGGTAGGTTGAGTTCTTCACACCACGGAAGAGGTCGCACGTTCGCATACTCTGTGGCGTACACGTCTTTGAGACAGGCGATAATGTCATCAGCAGTGCATGACGATTCTGAAATATGTGACATTTCTTTTACTACGTATACTGAAATGCCCTGAAACATCTTCGTTGTTTCATCACTCTGTTCCTAGTTTGCTGTAACAACGGCATTACGTTCGAACGTTCATGTCACAGTTTGGAATTTCAAAGTAGATTATCTATGATGAAATTTCTACGGTTTGCCAAAATATCACTGCTTGAAATCCGTTTCCATATACACTGACCTGTCTATTAAAGCTAATAGTCAAATGAAGCCATTATAACCCGCCTATCTATTTTTGTAACAATTGGATGGCAACACTAAATATGTTTTTGTTAACTCATGTCCAGGTCAGCGCCATGCTATGTTTACATACTAGAGTTCATATAAGTAAAGTGCGTGTGTTTACATAGCCTCCTTCGCAGACTTGTGGGCGGCGTTAATTTTTTTTCGGCGAGCGACGGTGAAACCGGTCTCTCCCCGGCAAACTCCCTTGGCTGCAAAACCGTCCCTCCGCGACATAACTAGCGTCGCTCGCCGAAAAAATCAACTCCACCTACAAGTCTACGAAGGAGGCTAGTGCCTAAAGATGATGTTGTAAAAGTTAATATCTAACGTACCTCCTGATCTCTCCCTTTTTGCCACGTCTTCGGCTTCCTGTGCCAACTTTGTCTTACCAAGGGCTTTCATAAGCTCCCCTTCCCGATCTTATTGTCCGCTTCTAGCACGTTAAAGAGTTCTAGAGGCGTCCCATTTTCCACCTTTGCTTGTCCAAGGTGCTCGTCAGTGACTAGCGTCGCTCGCAGGCTTCTGACGTCAGCCTCGGACAGGTTGTCGTTGATTTTTAAGTAGAGCTTGGCGCGGAGGGAGAG
Organism: Branchiostoma floridae x Branchiostoma japonicum; assembly: GCA_013266295.2. NCBI lineage: Eukaryota > Metazoa > Chordata > Leptocardii > Amphioxiformes > Branchiostomatidae > Branchiostoma > Branchiostoma floridae x Branchiostoma japonicum. Next base: position 4,638,696 of record CM023829.1, on the reverse strand, counting down.
CTCAGCCATGGTGGGGCATCAACTCACCTGTAATAAAAATAGCATATATGATTAGAAAAGCGGAAATTGCGAAGAACAACCGTGAATATAATTAATAAGCTTGAAATACGTCAAGGTCTGGTAGTGTCAGTAGGAAGATTAAAAGTCTGGAATAGTTAGAATACGTAAAACGAAGTTGGAAATCGCTTTCAGAATTCTAATAAGCACAGAACAAGAATTATTTCTCCAGTGCTTTTCAAGTTAGGCAATTAGAATGACGTGATGAGCAATCAAATATAGTCTAAAGGCGCACTTGATTTTATCCGAGATCAAAGACACAAAATAAGAAACCGACATGGACTTTTTAAAAGTTAAACAATCATACATAATACACATGACCTTGCTGTTATGAAAATAAGATATTGGCACTTTCCTGTTGGCCTTTATGACAGAAAAACCTGCAAAAAGAAATTTTGAAACAATGGCGGACTTGGGTGGGCGTTTCGGACTTTGGCCCCTATCCGTTCAAAATGGCGCAACAACAACCTGTTTGCTGAAGGAACGACGAACAGTCGACTAACATGTACCCCAACATCTACTTCATTTAAAAGTACGTATGCATGAACGTTTGTCACTCACTACAGTGCGAAACCATGGGTCAAGGGAACTCACCCCAGTTCTTTAAAAGGCGGCTGGTTCAACAGGGAGCTCGAGGTCACAGTCGGTAGTTTGGGACCCAGTAACATTGAGAGGAACAAGCACCTTCGGTATTAAAATGGCGACTGTCGTTGAAGTATGGCAAGGGCGTGGCACCTTTCAAAAGAGTCACGTGATGCCCCTGGAGGGCAAGATGGCCTTTCCACTCGTCAATTTTGATTTTAGCAAAGAGAAAATCTGGGAAAACAATCTTTATTTCACGTACCAATCAATTGTGTCCGGCATTCCACGCTAAAACTTGAATTTCAGTCATTCGCCCGTGCTGTCCAAAATAAAACGTTTGAAACGGCAGGTAATATTTTCGGCCTAGTTCAGACCCTCTGAGCCAATCAGCTCCATGCTACGCGCATGATGACGTAGCGAAACCAAGGCCAGGTCTTAGCCTCCGCATCAGGCTCCGGGCGGCGTTCTAGTGTGGCTTGTTTTGTTTGTTTGTGCCTCGTAATTGTAAGCGGGAACCACCCCTTTTAGATAGTTTGGCCTCTTCTGACTCAGAGTGAGTGACACGGCAGCCGGCGGAATGCGATCCACCGGGCTGCGGGGTCACCTCCGGTCACACTCAAACTGTCACCACTGCACGTAGATCTGGTTGTGTGTTGATGTACTTGGGCTCGCGATAGTGTATTTGGTTCTATACACTGCACTCGTAGTATACACAATTACTATTTGTATTGTATTAATCGTATTATTTTACTAACATTATATGGTTTGTACAACATTCCGCACGCTTACGACGTTGGCGCCGAAGTAATGAACAGGAGTCCCGACGGCTAGCTACTGAATCACTGCCGGTGCGGTTGAAAGGGAAGCAGCCGAGCACGATTGTAATTAAGTAGGAGAAACGAGATATCCCCTGTAGAGTGTCGGCGAGAAAGACATAGCATTTTAGTATGGAATTATTATTCAAGAACCTGACAAGTAACACGTCCAAATATTGTATTAGTGGTTTAGGTTCGTATCAAAAAGGCATAGATCGTGGCATGCGTGGCATTGAACGACCGACTCGTGTACCGCTCAGAGGGGTGTAGACCGACGCCCCTCGAGTTCATTGAACTTCACTGGGTGACCCCAAAGGTCACCCACAACTAGAAAGATGAACGAGGAATTAATGAAATCGTCCGGTAACTCAGACGCTATGACGGCTGAACGTCAAGACGGTTTCCTGCATTTGATGAATGAAGTCTACAAATTAGTCATTTTTCCCTCGAATCAGACTTCGCCCTTTTTGACAGCGATTACTAAATTTGGCTATGGGTTGTACCCAGAACTGCAAAGAATAAAACCAAACGAAGCAACTTTGGAAGAGAGAAGCGTCAGAAGCTGTTGATGATGAGATAACACGAGAAGGAGACTTGTTGGTCGTGCTATGCCACTCGGGCCAACCGGAGCTTGCCAACCTGTGGATTCGTTGGAGAGAATCGAATAAACCATCGGCACTGAACATCACAGAGTGGACGTTTTCTATTCGCCACCACTCGAACCATCCAGCAGTCCCTCAGTATATCTGAGGTGGCTTTCATACGCACATGATGACGTAGCGAAACCAAGGATAGGTCTTAGCCTCCACCTCAGGCTCCAGGCGGCGTTCTAGTGTGGCTCGTTTTGTTTGTTTGTGCTTCGTAAAGTTGGTTTACTTCTTACTGTCGTGTTCTGATGGCTGTAATTGCTGAGCACTTGTCCGCTGGTACGTTTTCAGCAAAATTTGGTCAATATTTTCACCCTGTCTGAAACCTGCATCAGGCTAACGCCCACACGATTTAGAACAATAAAAGGCTCACTTCCTTCTGCTGTTGTGGCATTCTGAGAGAAGGACCACCAGACAAGAACGTTCCGCTATCAAACATGGAGCCGACGACGGATGGCCAAGACGGTTCACCCAACAGCGGCGGCGCCAGGGGAGCTAACCCCGGTCCGAACCCCCGAGGCCGTGGAGGTTTTCGGGGTCGCGGAGGGAGAGGGAGGGGCTACCGGGGGCCCAGTCCCTCTCCGAACCCCACTGGCCGTGGAGGAAGGGGAGGAGATCGAGGGGGTCGAGGAATGTATCGTGGACGTGGAGGTATTAGTCCGCAGGTGCCTCCACCTACGGGTGGTCCGATGGTCGCAAGTGAGGCTAAATTCTCCATGAACGACGTCATGCAGCTAATGCAGCTAATGGGCGCTGCCCAAATACCTCAAACGCAACCCGAGGGCGCTACCGCGTCTCCACCGGCCCACTGGCCGCCCAGCGGAGGCGGCCGCCCTCGGCCTCGGTCGCGCCAGAGGTCCGGAGCGAACGACTACCCTGCCCCTGTCCCTGCGAAACTTCCGCAAGCCTGTACCTGGTACAATAACCGCCAAAGGGGCTGTACCAAGGGCGACGCCTGCACCTTTCTCCACGTCTGCAGCCACTATCTCGTCGGCGGCTGTATCTTCGACAAGGACCAGTGTGAACTTTCCCACAACATCCTGACTCCCCAAAACAAGAGCATCCTGCAGAAGTTCGGAATCAATTGCACCTCTGAGAAGGCCGTCACCGACATCTTTAAGAGAGATTTTGTCAACAAGAAGAAGGTAGAACAAGACGCCATAGGCGACAATTCTCCGTGAAATTTTATAATTTGCAGATTGAGAGGTGGTATTGGCACTGGCATGCCTGCAGACGACGTATAAAATTGCATGCTGATTGAACAAAGGGGACCGTGGGTTTTAGCTGCGAACACGGAAAAAACGGGTACCGCTCAAGTCAACGTTAACTGCTTAACAAAACAACATGATTACAACAGCAACGGTTAGCACAGTTGCACACGGAAAACACCGTCCCACATAACCGCTACGGTAAAAACAAAGACACGTACACAAAGTCAACTGCGCAACTGGCGGTCAGTCTAAAACCACGTCAACAATTTTAACACTTGCCGCTCAAGTCAACTGCTTAACAAAACAACATGATCACCACAGCAACGTTAGCACAGTTGCACACGGAAACAACACATATCTTGGCGCATTCTCCGCGCTCCGACCAATTTCAGGTCGCTATATTATAAGCTATAAATAGTACAGTGTGTGAGCTCTACCGAACAACTATGATATTAACATCTTGCCAGACAATAGACCTGACCTTAGGTGCAAACCATAAGTCACAATCCCAACAGATACTCACAAATGAATATACACAACAAGTCAACAACCACCTAATATCTGCTTAGAGAACCTCGCCTACCACATATCTACTTAACCTACGGCCTATTCCACAGGATTATAAAAATAGGGGTGATTTTGAAATATCAAATTTACCTCGATATAAAAACCGCTACGGTGAAAACAAAGACACGTGCATCAACACGGACATAACGGCACACCACGTGCCAAAATTCATAGAAATACAACGTACACAAACATGACTTTTACGTGCGAACACATTTCACAATTCCGGCCATCCATAAACCATTACGGTCCGCATCTGGTCTGCATTAAAAACCGCCCCGCGCATCTGCATTAAGCATGCCCGACCCCCCCGCTATTCAAAACAACGGGTTTTTCGCGGGCGGTCCCATTTGCCCCTAAATGTAGGGGTGCTTTTTGAATATTATCTTGACCGCGAAAACACCTACGGTAAATATTGATATACGTGCATCATCACTGGCATGCCTGCAGACGACGTATAAAATTACATGCCGATTGAACAAGGGGAACCGTGAGTTTTAGCTGCGAACACGAAAAACCGGCTGACCCGAATACTCCTGCAGGAGGTATGCCTCCTTCACGGAGTAACAAGGAGACAAGGTCCCCGAGAAGTTGGACGAAATCTGTATCTTCAACATCCGTCAAAGGTGGGTCTGTTCTTTAGTAAGGTATAAGGTGTCATAGTCTTTCACTTTCACTTCCTTTAACCCTCAAAGTGTCAGGGAATATTAGAACTAGGCTTTAAAACCGGCCTATAACACTAGGAGGGTTAAACCAATTGAGTGTGTATTATTCGTGTAGGAAATGTGATTCTTGCTGTGATCTTTAGAGGTCACGACATTCTATATTTGTCTGCTGTAGAGATTTTTTCGTAGGAATGCAATGAACTTAACTCAGACCTTTTATTCATAATCACAACTGAGGGTTTTCGTCATGCAGAATAGCCCTTTGATGTCACGAATTTTTGGATGGAAGAAAATGAAACAAGTTTCGCTCGATCGAGCGCTCACTTGGCGAAACGTTTCGTGCCCTGGACACCGGATATGACGTAATGTAGTTACACTTTCGGTGGCCCGTGGGCGCGCATGTCCACATCCGCTTTTTAGGAAGTTTCGACTGTAATCAATAATGAAACTTAACCAGATTTTCAGATGGAAGGAAATTTAGGATAGAAATTTAGGCTTCAAAGAAATATTAATATTTTATTCAAGAGATTCAAAGGAAATTGAGTTGGATTTCAACTAAAAGTTTCAACTAAAACGCTACTCCTACTGAACTTGTGAAGTCATGCAGACAGATTTTATGACAATACATATATCAATGTCCATTAGGGACATTACATGTACAACGTACTATGCACAAGATGTGCAGCACATGTAGAATGTTATTCTTATTTGTTTACTTATCCCTACACTGTATGTGTCTGTTAACAGGTGTTCCTACAAGAACCTGTGTCAGCGGTGGCACTGCCGCATGCCGTACCAGTGGCAGTACCGAGCCCCTGCAGCAGACAAGTGGCGCCATTTTGGACATGACCTCAACGTCATGGTGGAGGAGGCCTACTGCAAGGTCAAGGACGACAGCTATTCACCGGTGCGACTGGACGGGTGAGTTTTGATTGATTGGTTGATTGATTGATTGATTGATTGATTGATTGATTAATTGTTATTTTATCACGCAGTTGCATGACTACAATGTTACGCAGGCTTGTTTGTGTTCAAAGTGTACCGATACTAATGCATGGCGAGGGTGTTCTCAGAAACCACCATCGCTTAGTGCAGGTTTCGGTGCGCCCCTGACGTAAATGTTTACAAAGTTTCGATGCCCTCGTTACAGTATCAAAGTCTTTCTTGTACATGAAAAAAAGTCCGTTTCGCGATAACTCAAAGAAAATAGCCGACAGCAACTTCTTCTTCGCATAACGTTTGTTTAGTAAATCAGTGGTGATGTTTACAGAAAAAAATGCACGGTGACCTTCACGGACATGAAGGCGGTGGTGGACTGCAGTCCCGCTGACTCTCGCCAGGAGTTCGAAGTGCGTCGGCTCTCCACGAGCTCCTCAGTGAAGTCTCCCCCGGGCCACCTGTTCGTGACGGAGTGGCTGTGGTACTGGAAGGACGTGGACGGGACCTGGGTGGAGTACGGACAGATGGTGAGACTTCGGGCCTTTTAACTTGAAGCGGAAACCTATGATGGGATAGGAAATTCTTGAAGTCGAGTGAATATGTCCTTCTGGTTATGGTACGTTAAGAATAGAATTATTACCTACTGGTACAGAGGTATTGTTTTGGGTGTGTTTGTGTGTTTGCTTGTATTCGTAGGTATTTGAATGCAGCAGTAAAGTGGCGGGAAGGGGGGTTACCGCAGGTTGAACTTAAGGTCAAGTTGGAAGGTAGTGATGGCTGGCAGGCTGGGAGGAAGTGACCCACCCACACAAGTCACCCACTTAGGGCTTGTCACAAAAAGCTCTCAGCTAGCTGCAGGGTTTCTGTCCTACTAGGCACATTGAAAGTATGCCAGACCATCTTTGTTTGTGGTGATGAATTCACAAAAAACTTCCCGGAGGATTGAAATCTCTGATTTCTTGTTCAGTCTATGTCGACTATCAAAAACTGCTGTCGTCATTACTTTACTTGTCCTTAGAACAAAAGCGGAGAGGTTCGCGACACGAGTAGCCTGACCAGTCGGGACATCGAGGACAAGTACCAGGACCAACAGGACGCTGACGTCACCTTCTCCACCGGCCATCACCAGTACGTTCTGCGCCTGCGCGACATGTGCCAGGAGAACACCAGGATCGGGACCCGCCGTGACGTCAGACGCAGGCCCAAGTTTGTGTCAGAGGAGGATGTGAAAAACCCACCCAAGTGAATAGATTAAATCATGATTTTACTCTTTCTGTGTGTGATTGTGAGTGTGTGTGTGTGTGTGTGTGTGTGTGTGTGTGTGTGTGTGTGTGTGTGTGTGTGAATGTGTGTGTGTGTGTGTGTGTTTGTGTGTGTGTGTGTGTTTGTGTGTGTGTGTACATGTGTGTGTCTGTCTGTCTGTCTTCCTCTCCCGCCCTTTCCTTCTCCCTCCCTCCCTCTCTCTTTCAGAGTCTCTCTCCACCCTCTCTTCTCTCCTCCATCTCTGTCCCTCCCCCTTTCTGTCCGTTTGCCATTGGCCATCTCATTTTAGGGAGTCTTTAACAATAAATGTGATATGGAACTTCTAAGGGACTCATACCTCCTATTATACAGACCAAAGCCTGCAGTTCGGGCAAAATCCGCCAGAAGTGCCTCAGCGTGGGACGAATCCACCCCAGCCCACTGGTCTCCGATGTCCGAGGACGACGAGTTCGTCAAGGTGGATGTGGCGGGAACCACCGCGGAGTACAGGAACGTCAAGACGCTGTTCGAGCAGAGCGGGATGACGGGAACAGCCATCTCCGGAGTCAAACGTGTCCAAAACGCCTTTCTTTGGAGCGCATATAACAGGTGAGGTTTTCCATCAAAAATAGCGCTGTCTGCTCTACAGGGGCATGTAACATTTTTTTTGCACCGAAAATTGAAATATTTTCATTGAAAAAAATCTTCGTGTCATTGTAATTAACTTCCATTTTTCAATGTATTTGTGCAATTATCTTACATTTCTGACATATTATATGGTTACTTTTTGTGTCCTCCTAATGTTACATAGTGCAGCTTTAATAATTCCGCAGAACACTGACAAATGTCTAATAAAATATCATTATTACCAGAAAATATAACAACCAGGACCGCTTACCTTCACAGGAAGAAAGCCCAGCTGAAGAAACAGAACGGCGGGAAGGATGTAGAAGAGTGTTTCCTCTTTCACGGGACCCAGGATGCTGTGGTGGACGCCATCTGCCAGCAGAACTTCGACTGGCGTCTCAGCGGCTCGAGAGTCGGGCAGATCTACGGCCAGGGCACGTACTTCTCGGCTAGCTCTAAATACTCGCACAGCTACGCCCAGCAGGCCCCAAACGGGCGCCGGTACATGTTCGTGGTTAGGGTTCTGGTCGGGGCTTACACGAAAGGGGATGCGGGCATCCGACGCCCTCCCCCCGTCAACCCGAGTGAGCCGTACGGTAGAATGTACGACTCCTGTGTTAACGATACAGCAAATCCCAACATTTTTGTCATCTTTGATAACGCCCAGTGCTATCCTGAGCACATCATTGAGTACTAAGTCTCAAGACGAAAGTTTTGTCGACAATTAAGAAACGTTTTGAACGACGTATACGTAACAAACTCTAAAAAGAAAAAAAAAGTTGAACCACTAACCAACCCAAATGTGAATGATGTACTATGCACCTCGCACCGATGTAAAGTTTCAAAAGAAACGATAAATGGTGCGTTGTGTGCATTAAAGTGATTGTGAAAATAATTAGCTGGTGATGGCTATTCTAAAAGGTTGGGAGGGCAGTTGACTTTCAGGAAGAGCAAAAGCTTCCCGCATTTTTATACGCCAGTTTCTTAAAATGATTCCAATAGAAAAGTGATAAAATAGGGAAGTAAGGTCATGTCTTATATGGAGGAAGTGAACTTAATATTACGCTTTTACTAATCATCTCGAAAAGAATGAATGAAGTTTTTAACTCAGCTTCTTGGAAAAAAGTAAGGGTAATACTCAGCGCCTAGTTGCGTGTATACAACGCTTACTAAGAAAATAAACGTCACAAGCAACTACAATGCAAAACTTCATAGCATATTTTGCAGCAGAAGTTTTGAGAGAACTTTGTAATGTATTTTTCTTACCAATTTCCCCACAAGAACTTCGTGTACCAACGTTAAATCCGGAATAAAATTATTGCAAATACCTCGGAGCTATCTGAAGAGTAATTTTTCTCTTCCATTAAACGATGAAATGTTTATTTGGAGAGCTAGGGAGACACACATTCAGTCCACAGGTCACACACCCCGCCCACCAATCCTTTCTTGTTATGATTTACGCCTTGTAATCGATAATCAATATGAGTTGTTGCCAGGTACTTGTATCGTTTTATTGGCATATTTCGCATTGTTATACACTTCCGCATCTCTCATTGGTCATTTCAATATGACTACACAATCATGTAACAAAAGCTCCATTGGTCACTTGGTGTTCCATTGTGAAGTAAAAAGGAACGTCATCAAAGGTGATCAGAAATGGTGCCTACGGTAGCGTGTTCACTCTTTGTACGGTAGCAACGATGGGTTTGTTCCTCCTACTAGTAGGCAAGACAGTTCTCACCAAAGGTAAGAATTCGAAGCTTTCGAAGCTATGTTCGTGTAGTTGCAACTCAAAAAACGAAACAGAATCTTATCATGAAAGTTCATCTGTGTTGGTAGTAATCATAGTAAAAGGCAGGTTGAACTTTATTCCAACACACAATTATACAGGGATCAAATTTTCAACGACCACTGTCGCCTTCATCAGGATAATTAATGACCAATCACTTCACAACGTGATCTCGCGAGAATTACGGTTTACAAACACGTGACCTTATTCACACGAGATTTTACTGATACGTGACGTAAGTAATTGATCAAAAGTGCCAGGGAGTTTATATCGTCCACCATCTCTATTAAGTGAAGGCTGAAGTGCTCTGATATATATGGCCTCCTTAATGCCTCTTAAAAAGTAGTCCTGTTCAGTGTCCAGTATTCTCACTTTGTCCAAAGAGACGGAGTGGCCCGGTGATTCGATGTGTATGTGTTGAGAAACTTCAGATGACAGCGAGCTGGGGCGTTTGTGTTCAAGGAATCTGGTCCTCAGTGAGCGTTCTGTCTCGCCAATATAAGATTCTTCGCAGGCCCCCTGCCTTGTGGTTCCCTGACACGGAATGTAGTATACTACGCCACATTTCTCTTCTTTAGATGTTTTGTCCTTTGGTGCCACGAGGAGCTGTTTCAATGTGTTGGTGGGTTTGAAGGAGGTGGAGATGCCGTGTGAAGCGAAGATTCTGCGCAGGGGTTCTGAGACAGTCTTGATGTACGGGAGAGTGATACGGCCTTTGTCCTTCTGTTTTGTTCCCGGGTTTCTGTTGTTCTGTTGGGTGGGCTTCGGTGCAGTTGCCTTGTCTATGGCCCATTTAGGGTAACCACAGTCCTGAAGAGCCTGTTGTATGTCGTTGAAAATTTGATCCCTGTATAATTGTGTGTTGGAATAAAGTTCAACCTTTTACTATGAAACAGAATCTTGTTGACTCATGGACATGTCTTTACTACAAATGTACGTTAAACTACTACAGTAAAACTAGCATCTCGTTTGTAGCAAAATTACCAAAAATGCCACGAAAATGACCGTTTTCGGTAATTTTGCTACGAAGGAGACGCTAGTTTTACTTTAGTAGTAGCCTAAACAACATGGCGACCCGGTTGTATTTAGAGCGTAATACGGCAGAATTGGTCGCCTTGTGGAGTGTTTATTAGGGGACCTGAATATCGCCAACCCGACCAACGGTGAGGTAAGACTTCAGGGAAGCCCGGGACACCCGAAAACCGGGACGAAAACGGATCATCGCGAAGCACTTTTCGGTTCTGCCAATGGCGCTTTCCACGACTCTTGCTGAGGGCTATAATATAGGCCCGAATCAAGAGTCTCCACGGCTGATGATATATGGTGACCAGTAAGTATCATTTTGTTCTAACTATTTGTATTCTAACATAGTAAACATATCGTTAGCCATCATTCAGTAAAATAGCCTTTAACTATTTTGCTAACGTTGACGTGACGTTAATCGCGTGTAGTTGCTTCTAGCTGGACTTCAACTGGACAAAGTTTATACGGATTATTGTTGAATTTGAATTTAACCAAAAATTGGTAGACATAGTATAGATAGAAATATGCTATCTCAGCTTCTTCACTCATTGCAACGTTCTAGAGCAAGTTTCGAACTTGGGGTCATCCGAGGTCACAAACAGTTGCTAAGCAACATGGTTGTTTACAAGTTCGGTAACATTCGAAGACTGGCCGTGCTAGGAGGCGGTCACACAAGGTAATCTCTCCCAAGAAAAAGAACAGTAAAACAATTTTCAACGACAAATAAAGGCATATATTTAACATAAATTGTTTCTTTCAGGTCCTGGGACACCCGAACGCCAAACAGAGGTAAGGTTAGCTTTCTTTTTCTTCATTTGCGCGCTTGTTTTCATTGATCGGTTTTGTTGTCTCGGTGTACTACACTATAGAAGACCGTTAAATTTGAATGCGCGGCAACAAACAGTCGCTAAGCAGCAGAGTTGTTTACAGGTTCGAATTCGGTATCATTCCAAGACTGACCGTGCTAGGAGGCGGTCACATAACAGGATCTCTCCCAAAAAAATGAACAACAAAAAATAAAGGCACACATTTAACGTGAATAGTTTCTTTCAGATCCTTAGGCACTTGCAGGGCCAAAGAGGTAGGATTTTTTCCCTTTTCTAATGTTTTGCGCGCATATCTTAATCGATCGGTTTCGTTCTCTGGATGTACTGCGCTTTGGAAGACCGTTAAATTTGAATGCGCGACAACAAACAGTTGCTAAGTAACAGGGTTGTTTACAGGTTCGAAATCTGTAACATTCGAAGACTGGCCGTGCTTGGAGGCGGTCACTAAAGGAGATCTCTCCCAAGAAAATGAACAACAAAACAATTTTGAACAGCAAAGAAACGCACACATTTAACATAAACAGTTTCTTGTAGCTCCTGGGGCACCTGTAGGCCTAGAGAGGTAGGATTTTCTTTCTCTTTGTCATGTTTTGCGCGTTTACTTTCATCGATCGTTTCGTTCTCTGTGTGTACTGCTCTAGAAGACCGTTAAATTTGAATGCGCGACAACAAACAGTTGCTAAGCAGCAGGGTTGTTTACAGGTTCGAATTCGGTATCATTCCAAGACTGACCGTGCTGGGAGGCGGTCACATAAAAGGATCTCTCCCAAGAAAACGAACAACAAAACAATTTTAACAGCAAATAAAGAAACACATTTAACATAAGTAGTTTCTTTCAGATCCTGAGGCACCTGTAGGACTAAAGAGGTAGGGTTTTCTTTCCTTTTTCTCATGTTTTGCGCGATTTTATGTCGATCGGTTTCGTTCTCTGTGTGTACTGCACTCGAAGACCGTTAAATTTGAATGCGCGACAACAAACAGTTGCTAGGCAGCAGAGTTGTTTACAGGTTCGAATTCGGTATCATTTGAAGACTGACCGTGCTAGGAGGCGGTCACACAAAAGGATCTCTCCCAAGAAAACGAACAACAAAACAATTTTGAACAGCAAATAAAGGCATATATTTGACATAGATAGTTTCTTTCAGGTCCCGACACACCTGTAGGCCTAAAGAGGTAGGCTTTTCGTTCCTTTTCTCATGTTTTGCGCGTTTACTTTCATCGGTCGGTTTCGTTCTCTGTGTGTACTGCGCTCGAAGACCGTTAAATTTGAATGCGCGACAACAAACAGTTGCTAGGCAGCAGGATTGTTTACAGGTTCGAATTCGGCATCATTCGAACTGACCGTGCTTGGAGGAGGTCACACAACGGGATCTCTCCCAAGAAAATGAACAAGAAAACAATTTCCAACAGCAAATAAAAGCACACATTCATTAAGTAGTTTCTTTCAGGTCCTCGGGCACCAGTAGGCAAACAGAGGTAAGGTTAGCTTTCCTTTTTTTCATATTTTGCGCGCTTGCTTTCATCGATCGGTTTTGTTGTCTCGGTGTACTACACTATAGAAGACGGTTAAATTTGAATGCGCGGCAACAAACAGTTGCTAAGCAGCAGCGTTGTTTACAGGTTCGAATTCGGCAACATTCGAAGACTGTGTGGAGGCGGTCACACAACACGATCTCAAGAAAATGAACAACAAAACAATTTTCATCAGCAAATAAAGTCAAACATTTAACGTAAATAGTTTCTTTCAGATCCTGAGGCACCCGTAGGACTAAAGAGGTAGGATTTTTTTTCCTTTTCTCGTGTTTTGCGCGCTTGTTTTCATCGATCAGTTTCGTTCTCTGTGACTGTGTGCGCTAGATCTAGATGACCGCTAGCCGTGCTAGGAGGCGGCCACACAACAGGATCTCTCCCAAGAAAACGAACAACAAAACAATTTTGAACAGCAAATAAAGGCATAAATTTGACATAAATAGTTTCTTGTAGTTCCTGGGGCACCTGTAGGCCTAGAGAGGTAGGATTTTCTTTCCCTTTCTCGTGTTTTGCGCGTTTACTTTCATCGATCGGTTTCGTTCTGTGTGTACTGTGCTAGAAGACCGTTAAATTTGAAAGCGCGACAACAAACAGTTGCTAAGCAGCAGGGTTGTTTACAGGTTCGAATTCGGTATCATTCCAAGACTGACCGTGCTTTGTGGCGGCCAGACAACAGGATCTCTCCTAAGAAAACGAACAATAACACAATTTTAACAGCAAATAAAGAAACACATTTAACATAAATAGTTTCTTTCAGATCCTGAGGCACCTGTCGGCCTAAAGAGGTAGGATTTTCTTTCCTTTTCTCATGTTTTGCGCGCTTATTTTCATCGATCCGTTTTGTTCTCCGGTCATGGACTACGCTAGAGAACCGTTAAATTTGAATGCGCGACAACAAACAGTTGCTACGCAACAGGGTTGTTTACAGGTTCGGTAACATTCGAAGGATGACCGTGCTAGAAGGCGGCCACACAACAGGATCTCTCCAAAGAAAACGAACAATAAAACAATTTTCAACAGCAAATAAAGGCACACATTTAGTATAGGTAGTTTCTTTCAGGCCCTGAGGCACCTGTAGGACTAAAGAGGTAGGATTTTCTTTCCTTTTCTCATGTTTTGCGCGCTTATTTTCATCGATCGGATTTGTTTTCCGGATGTACTGCGGTATGGAAGACCGTTAAATTTGAATGCGCGACAGTTGCTAAGCAGCAGGGTTGTTTACAGGTTCGAATTTGGTATCATTCGAAGACTGGCCGTGCTTCGAGGCGGTCACACAACAGGATCTCTCCCAAGAAAATGGACAATAACACAATTTTTAACGGCAAATAAAGGCATAGATTTAACATAAATAGTTTCTTTCAGGTCCCGACACACCTGTAGGCCTAAATAGGTAGGCTTTTCGTTCCCTTCCGTAGGTTTTGTGTATTTATTTCATCAATCGGTTTTGTTTTGTTTTCCGAATGTACTGCGCTGTAGAAGACCGTTAAATTTGAATGCGCGACAAGAAACAGTTGCTAGGCAACCCGGTTGTTTGTTGAGTGGCCGTGCTTGAAAACAACAACACCTGTCCCGCCGAAAACGAGCAATACAACAAGTTTGAATGGCAAATAAAGGCATATATTTAACATAATAGTTCCTTCCAGGTCCTGGGGCACCAGTAGGCAAAAGACGTAAGGTTAGTTTTCTTCTTTCATGATTTGCGCGCTTGTTTTAATCGATCATTTTGTTCTGAGGGTGTACTGCGCTAGAACATGAATGAATACGCGACAACATGAATGGCAAATAAAAAGACAAATGTACTTTTGACAGATATGCGGATATAGACAGCTCGAAAGTTTGAAAAGTTGGGAACACGAAGCTAGGGTTGATCAGTTTTTTTTCGCGTAATGCTAGCGCGTCGCGTCCGTGATACTGTGTGCCCCCCCCCCCCCCGACGTTTTTGCCTGTTGTGTTTCTTTGTTTAGTTTTTCTTTTTCAAGACGTTAGTTCTGCTCCACCCTATTGCTGGGCACTCAAACAGCACTCCTGAGGCCATGACCACATAGCGCCCTTTGTTTAGTATCAAATAAAAAAGGTTTTCACAATATCACACCAAACAAAACAACATTCACAACTCCCCCGGCCCCTGACTATGCCCACTTCTTTTTTTAATAAGTCATACGTAAGCCTGCACTGACCATAAAGGAATAAGTATTAAGCCTGCACTGACCATGCAGGAATAAGTAATACGTAAGCTTGCACTGACCATGCAGGAATAAGTAAGCCTGCACTGACCATGCAGGAATAGGTAAGCCTGCACTGACCATGCAGGAATAAGTATTAAGCCTGCACTGACCATGCAGGAATAAGTAAGCCTGCACTGACCATGCAGGAAAAAGTATTAAGCCTGCACTGACCATGCAGGAATAAATAAGCCTGCACTGACCATGCAGGAATAAGTAAGTAAGCCTGCACTGACCATGCAGGAATAAGTATTAAGCCTGCACTGACCATGCAGGAATAAGTACGTAAGCCTGCACTGACCATGCAGGAATAAGTATTAAGCCTGCACTGACCATGCAGGAATAAGTATTAGGCCTGCACTGACCATGCAGGAATAAGTATTAAGCCTGCACTGACCATGCAGGAAAAAGTATTAAGCCTGCACTGACCATGCAGGAATACGTATTAAGCCTGCACTGACCATGCAGGAATAGTAAGTAAGCCTGCACTGACCATGCAGGAATAAGTATTAAGCCTGCACTGACCATGCAGGAATAAGTATTAAGCCTGCACTGACCATGCAGGAATAAGTATTAAGCCTGCACTGACCATGCAGGAATAAGTAAGTAAGCCTGCACTGACCATGCAGGAATAAGTAAGCCTGCACTGACCATGCAGGAATAAGTAAGCCTGCACTGACCATGCAGGAATAAGTAAGTAAGCCTGCACTGACCATGCAGGAATAAGTAAGTAAGCCTGCACTGACCATGCAGGAATAAGTAAGCCTGCACTGACCATGCAGAAATAAGTAAGTAAGCCTGCACTGACCATGCAGGAATAAGTAAGTAAGCCTGCACTGACCATGCAGGAATAAGTAAGCCTGCACTGACCATGCAGGAATTAATAAGCCTACACTGACCATGCAGGAATAAGTAAGCCTGCACTGACCATGCAGGAATAAGTAAGTAAGCCTGCACTGACCATGCAGGAATAAGTAAGCCTGCACTGACCATGCAGGAATAAGTACGTAAGCCTGCACTGACCATGCAGGAATAAGTATTAAGCCTGCACTTACCATGCAGGAATAAGTAAGCCTGCACTGACCATGCAGGAATAAGTATTAGGCCTGCACTGACCATGCAGGAATAAGTATTAACCCTCAACAGTACACCTTCCCGGACTGATTAATCTGTACACCTGGGGTCCGAGCTAATTTTTAGAAATTATCAGTATGCTACCAGCTCAATTGTTTTGCTGAGTCGATGTGTGAACCTCTGAGTCCACATTACGTACAAAAGCAATACATTTTGATCTTTTCTTATTTTTTGGTAAACAAAAGAAGAAATCAAGAAATACCCGTTTTTTTGAAGTTTTTTAAGCTTTGGGGATTCGTGGGACTGGGGAGGGGGCTCATTGCCCCCCTCATAACTCGAGAACGGCATATCGTATGGCCACCAAATTTTCAGAAGATGGTGTACTAGTAAAAATAAATCTATACAACAAATTTTGATGTCGTAATGACGTAATATGACGTCATTATGACGTCATTTCTATAATTTTATTGGCTAAAACTGTCTAAATAGGTTATTCTCTTAAAACTTAATGGTATACAACACAAATATAAAAAAAAAGTGTTTATAATAAAATGATAAGGTCTGCTAAAACTTATGTTGCCCTTAGCAACGACCAGTGACGTCATGCGATGACGTCATACATATTTAATTATCCGCCATCTTGGATCTTGGTTTTGACCAATGACGTCATTAAATTAGCATAAATTATGCATAATTACTAATAGAAATTACATAAGATGTTATTAATGTTAGAAAGCATGTGTAACTTATCATAAATACCTGAAAATAAAGTAAAGTATAAGAAAATAAAGTAAAGTATAAGACGCCAGTGTATCCATTACCATCGAAAGCCGGCTGGGGTCCGCGCGGACCCCAAAAGAAAATCAGATACAAAATTTTTAAAAATGGGTGAAACGGAATTTTCTGCACTGTGTTGAGGCACAACTTTGTGTATGACAATTACCTGAAATTTCAGAAAGAAATCTTTAGAAACAAAAAAAATAGTACAGAATACATAGTGCTGGGGTCCACGCGGACCCCAGGTGTACTGTTTAGGGTTAAGCCTGCACTGACCATGCAGGAATACGTATTAAGCCTGCACTGACCATGCAGGAATAGTAAGTAAGCCTGCACTGACCATGCAGGAATAAGTAAGTAAGCCTGCACTGACCATGCAGGAATAAGTAAGCCTGCACTGACCATGCAGGAATAAGTATTAAGCCTGCACTGACCATGCAGGAATAAGTAAGCCTGCACTGACCATGCAGGAATAAGTACGTAAGCCTGCACTGACCATGCAGAAATAAGTAAGTTAGCCTGCACTGACCATGCAGGAATAAGTATTAGGCCTGCACTGACCATGCAGGAATAAGTATTAAGCCTGCACTGACCATGCAGGAATACGTATTAAGCCTGCACTGACCATGCAGGAATAGTAAGTAAGCCTGCACTGACCATGCAGGATTAAGTATCAAGCCTGCACTGACCATGCAGGAATAAGTAAGCCTGCACTGACCATGCAGGAATAAGTAAGTAAGCCTGCACTGACCATGCAGGAATAAGTAAGTAAGCCTGCACTGACCATGTAGGAATAAGTAAGCCTGCACTGACCATGCAGGAATAAGTATTAAGCCTGCACTGACCATGCAGGAATAAGTAAGCCTGCACTGACCATGCAGGAATAAGTACGTAAGCCTGCACTGACCATGCAGAAATAAGTATTAAGCCTGCACTGACCATGCAGGAATAAGTATTAAGCCTGCACTGACCATGCAGGAATAAGTAAGCCTGCACTGACCATGCAGGAATAAGTACGTAAGCCTGCACTGACCATGCAGGAATAAGTATTAAGCCTGCACTGACCATGCAGGAATAAGTATTAAGCCTGCACTGACCATGCAGGAATAAGTAAGCCTGCACTGACCATGCAGTAATAAGTACGTAAGCCTGCACTGACCATGCAGAAATAAGTAAGTTAGCCTGCACTGACCATGCAGGAATAAGTAAGCCTGCACTGACCATGCAGGAATAAGTACGTAAGCCTGCACTGACTATGCAGGAATAAGTATTAAGCCTGCACTGACCATGCAGGAATAAGTACGTAAGCCTGCACTGACCATACAGGAATAAGTATTAAGCCTGCACTGACCATGCAGGAATAAGTATTAAGCCTGCACTGACCATGCAGGAATAAGTATTAAGCCTGCACTGACCATGCAGAAATAAGTAAGTTAGCCTGCACTGACCATGCAGGAATAAGTAAGCCTGCACTGACCATGCAGGAATAAGTACATAAGCCTGCACTGACCATGCAGGAATAAGTAAGCCTGTACTGACCATGCAGGTATAAGTATTAAGCCTGCACTGACCATGGAGGAATAAGTATTAAGCCTGCACTGACCATGCAGGAATAAGTACGTAAGCCTGTACTGACCATGCAGGAATAAGTATTAAGCCTGCACTGACCATGGAGAAATAAGTATTAAGCCTGCACTGACCATGAAGGAATAAGTTAGCCTGCACTGACCATGCAGGAATAAGTAAGCCTGCACTGACCATGCAGGAATAAGTATTAAGCCTGCACTGACCATGCAGGAATACGTATTAAGCCTGCACTGACCATGCAGGAATAAGTATTAAGCCTGCACTGACCATGCACGAATAAATAAGCCTGCACTGGCCATGCAGGAATAGTAAGTAAGCCTGCACTGACCATGCAGGAATAAGTAAGTGAGCCTGCACTGACCATGCAGGAATAAGTATTAAGCCTGCACTGACCATGCAGGAATATGTATTAAGCCTGCACTGACCATGCAGGAATAGGCAAGTAAGCCTGCACTGACCATGCAGGAATAGGCAAGTAATCCTGCACTGACCATGCAGGAATAAGTAAGTGAGCCTGCACTGACCATGCAGGAATAAGTATTAAGCCTGCACTGACCATGCAGGAATATGTATTAAGCCTGCACTGACCATGCACGAATAAATAAGCCTGCACTGACCATGCAGGAATAGTAAGTAAGCCTGCACTGACCATGCAGGAATAAGTAAGTAAGCCTGAACTGACCATGCAGGAATAAGTATTAAGCCTGCACTGACCATGCAGGAATATGTATTAAGCCTGCACTGACCATGCAGGAATAGGCAAGTAAGCCTGCACTGACCATGCAGGAATAGGCAAGTAATCCTGCACTGACCATGCAGGAATAAAATAAGCCTGCACTGACCATGCAGGAATAAGTAAGCCTGCACTGACCATGCAGGAATAAGTAAGCCTGCACTGACCATGCAGGAATAAGTAAGCCTTTTTATGAGGTATAGCTTTCCTCAATCAAGGGACCTTCGCTTGAGTACCTGCACCTGGCTTTAGTAAGGGACGTCTCTTGCATGGGGCATTCAACAGTGTACAAAAGATGAGAAGAACAAGATTGGTCATTGGCAATGCTGAAAGAACAACATCAATTACAGGCGGATATCAACATAAAGCGTGTAGCCAGATTTATTGCAGGTTATGTGTACTCAGAGAAAGAAAGGAACATGCAGAATAATTGAACAGAAAAGTAAAGTTAGTTTTGCACAAGTCTCTACCCGATCAAACAAGGCTGCAAGTTAAATATTGATTTTTTTTATACTCCAAAGTAGTCCAATCTCTGGCCATATTTGACGCAACGAAAACTTCCATTCTTTCGGATGCCTATACTTTTGCATATTTTTTTAAAATTCTTATATGTTTTTTGTTGCTGCACTGATAATAGATCTGGATATTTATAATATCAATATGACGATTTTACTGTTGAATATGCTGCGCTGATAGCCTTGGATCGTATATAAATTCAACCAACAACAAAAATAATTTTACCTGCTATAACCAAATATAGTTCATTTTTCAGTGAAAAGGCAGTCCTAAATAACTTTGATATACATCTGTTGAACACGTGCCTAAATATGACTCAATCATCACGACTGTAGCACTCTAATGTATTTCTCCTCCCCCTAAATCAAACACAGTAGTCTTTGTGGTTTACAACAAGATTTGGACCAAAAGAAGATAATTTATCATAACATTGTGATACTTCAAGCATCGTCGTCGAATAGTGTGTCTATTTCTGTCATTATATCCTAACCAAGGCTAAACCGTTGAATTATGAGGAACACCTGATAAAGCCTACTTTTAAGCAAAAGAGAGAAATCGTACGTTTGATAAGCTACTTCTTACAACTGTTTTCGTGGGTAGAGATATTATATATAAGGCCATTTTACATTCTATAAATAAGCTGCAGTAATAGCATAAAGGTTATATTGTAATTCATCTAGCAGCAGGCAATACATGAAAGTTTATTTCAGTTGTCCCTGTGTCCGGGCTGATGGATATCGTCTGCCGTGCCCGGTCACCTCGGTAACAACTCAGGCGGTGTACTGGTTTGCCATCATTGGAGCTGTGTCCTTGATTCCTAATGAAATGAGAGAGAGAAACTTTGTCATTTACTTTCCAGACGACATCGCCCTAAGAAAGGCTCTTGCTGTGACCATTGAAATCTTAGGTGTGTATCCACATACCACACTTTCTGCACACTGAAACGGATGATGTCTCCGTTCCATATCCATACATCAGACTTTCCAACTAACAAAGACAGATGTCCCGAAAAGTTTGCTTCACCAGTCTTGAAGTCGTCTATATTTCAAAGACACCAAGAAAATCGCATGGATGGAAGTTGATTTTATTTAATTCTTGCCATTTATCACACCACTAACAGAACTCAGAGCATCAAACTTCTTACATCAAGCTGACTCAACAACTTACCTCCCATGTCCTTCTGGTATGCCGCACGCGCACGAGCCAGGTGGACGCGCCAGGCGAGCAGTATGAGAACTGCAGTCATCAGACCCAGCACCACAGCCACGACCACCCACATGTACACTGTTGGGGAGACCGCCACTACCGCTGGAAGGACAAGAAAGGAGAAACAGATGTTACAACAGAAATGAATGAACTTTCACCAACGTCAATATTTCGTTAATAGTATGTTAAAGTGCTGTGCATAATGCT
Source organism: Branchiostoma floridae x Branchiostoma japonicum (assembly GCA_013266295.2). Lineage (NCBI taxonomy): Eukaryota > Metazoa > Chordata > Leptocardii > Amphioxiformes > Branchiostomatidae > Branchiostoma > Branchiostoma floridae x Branchiostoma japonicum. The sequence goes on along the minus strand of CM023829.1, from coordinate 4,617,853 downwards.
ATCTGTATCCATTGCCTTTCTTGTGAAGAGCAGGCATTGATGAATCCAGTTCATCTATCCGTTACTTCCGTGCAGTCTAAGGACCATCCTTGTACCTTTTTGGCAAACACGGCCTGGGAGTTCGTCAAAGCCCGCCGAAAGATCTTCATACCCGTCCAGACATGCGCACTTGAAGTACCCGACAGTGTTGTGACACGTGGCGAAAGGTGAGCAGTCGTTGTACTCGGGTGATGCACACTCGTCATGATCTGGACAGAACAACAGGTTTCAGGTTTACGGGCAAGAATCTCCGTCTCACGCATGATAAGGGTCTTTCTATGTAAATTCTTGGGTAACAAGAAAGGAACATATTAACTCAAACTCCCTAGCTTTCGCACAGGTTCGATTTGGTTACACAAGAAAGCGCTCCAACGGCTAAGCATGATGAATTGTGCTTTTGTCCTAGCTAGCTGCTGTATCTTGTTTCTCTGCGTACCTGAGACTTTGTGTCCCTGCTCGTGTTCGATCATCAGGTGCGTCCCGTTGTGAGCCTTGGCCAGTTTCTTCAGGCTCTCCTGGAGAATGTGGGGCACCTCGTCGCCTGCTTCCAGGAACAGCGTGCTGTCGTCTGCGAGGTAGAGCTTGTAGTGGGCGATGATACTTCCCGGAACAAACTCAGTAATGTCCATGTCCAGAAACTCGTCCTTGGTCAGCTCTCCCTTGCCGTAGAGGTCTTTTACCTGTGGAGGGTACATTTGTTTGTCAGAACAAAGAGTAGTAGTGATGGTGGTTCAGTTTAGTGGCAGTAATCTGCAAGTAACATGCAAAGGACGTGTCTAAATGCTGGACTCTAAATTCTCACTTGTTGGGTTTAACTAATTGTAATAGTCACTGCTCATGCTACTTTAAAAGTAACATGTAACATTCATCATCATCATCAATCCCGTAGCGTAAAGTAACATTCCTGACACAAAAATAACGTGATTGGTACAAGTAATGAATCGCACTCGAAGTCGACCAATCTCTGTCCAGAAATTCCATGCACTATCTAATTACGGCCCGATCATAACGTTCCGTCAAGCCATTGCTGTGATGATGAAACATAACAGGATACAAAAGGATTCCAGATCTTACCGCATTGCGAACTTCCTTCACGAGCTGTTTGAATTCTTCGGAGTTACTGTCGTGGAGCTCTTCGTAAAAATCATTTGCCAGGAGACGCGTCACCACGGAGTAAGTAAAGAAACCTGCACAGTCGGTAAAACACAGCAGTGTGAGGAAAGACGTCGATGTGTTGTAAACATACCCAGTATCAGGGGCAGGCGTTAGGTGTGTACGTAACTTATCCATGTGGCGTTCAGAACATCGTTAGTGAGAAACATCATTGGCCTACAGTCTTTATAGAACATGTAAGAAAAAGACGAAGCATATGATGACGCTTTCCCGATACGATAGTAGTGCTATGCGGTTCGAGTTTTCAGCCAAGCACACCGGGTCAACCCTACTCTTCTCGATAAGTGTGCAGTGGTCTATCACGTGTAATGTATCATTGCTATAGCTTTCAGCCTTCAATTCCGAGCCTAACTTTGGTAGCTTTTATTCAATGTAACTTTCGTAGTTTTTAATGACAGAAGATTACGTATTACAGATATCAAAGCAACATCGAACCTCGGCAAGATCCCTCCACTTCCCTGTAGGCCTCCTTGCATGGACACTCGTATCCGCCTGGAGTTTGCTTGCATTCTCTTTTCGGTCCACAGTCAACTGTCTGGCATATGTCGACATCTGTATTCGAGGTAAAGTTTTTAGGTGCATTTACATGATTATGTATTTTACAAATGTATGACTGAAAAAATGCATAGGGAAAAATTAGAATGACTTTTCATTACGTAGTAAGCAGTATCGAGATTGACAGTAAAAAACAAAAGTCACATTCTTTACAGCCTCTATTGTAAACCCCATCAGACTTTTCTTTTTCAAATACGCGCAGTTTTCTGGTAGCTACCGGGTTTAGAACTCCGAGTCGGTAATTAGAACCCAGTAGTTATCAGGAAACTGGATGATGGATAGCAAAAATGTCCGGTTGGTGTCGGCAATGGTGGATACATTCTTCAGAACAGCATCTAAGGCTCGGACCTAGCTGGTAACATACAACATCAAAGCTCAGGAGATGCTCAACAGAAACGAGAGTCAGAAATGAGAGTCAATCTCACCGTCGCAACCTCCGTCATCGACACACTCCCAGGCCTCACACCTGATGGTGTTCCCGCTTTCGCAGACGCAGTTCTGACCGTCTTCTCCCCATTGGCTTCCGAGCTAGAAAAGTATTTGTAAGTCCAGAGTTCAAACAAAGTCACAATGACCTGCATCGGAATTCAAAGATATGTTTATCACAGTAAAACAACGACGCACTTACATAAATACTTTTCATTCCGAGCGGGCATATTGATCAATATCAAGAAAGTGCAACTTAAACGAAAATCACAGTTTTAATCAAACTTTATTTGCAAACTCATGCCAGAAGGCTTATTTCAAGGAAACGCACAGATACGATAACGCAAAAAAGGTTTAAATAATGAAATTGTACCAACCGCGAGATAGCGTCCGTCGCTATGGGTACAGCCACACTCTTCCTCTGGAACGCAGTCCTGTCCACTGAGGACGTAGCCAGGGTCGCACTCACAGCCTTCCACACAGTCATGCACGCAGTCACTTGGAACGTCCGTGGCGCAGGTTGCAGGGCAGAAACTGGTACACGACGAGTATTGGCTGTTTGGTGGACATTGTCCGGCTATTGCATGATAAAAGAAGAAGAGCATTAATCCACACACAAACACATCTGTCCTTGGTGCTGAACACCATCCACATAGAGGCAAACACAATTGTCCTCATTAAAAAAAGATACAAGATATGTTTAAATGCAAGTAGGGCATCATAGAATATTTCTTATTGCCGCTACCTTAAGACAAAATGTCGCTCATCTTCCATTTGATTTATGTCATAATATTAGCAAAGTGTATAAGATGTACATAAAACAACTTACGACAAAGACTGTGCGTTCTCCAGAAGAAGGAATGCACGCCTGCCTCCACACAGGCGTCGGCGTAGGTCTCAAAGTCCTCACAAAGGCCTACGATGGCTCCTTCCCGCGCGCACATGTCGAAGACGCAGTTATCGAAGAAGCGCTGGGGATCCACGGCGTCGTGACAGACACCAAACGGGCCGAGACGTTCTTTGAGCAGGCCGCACCGGTCAGGAGACTCGGCAGCTGCTCGTATGTCGTCGTCACAGCTGGGAGGTTCTCCTACCGGACCGATGATACCTCCTGGACAACTACAATAGACAAACATCCCATTGTTAGTACAATACAATACAATACAATACAATACAATACAATACAATACAATACAATACAATACAAGGCAAAACATGGTTCATACTTTTACCCTACCTTGCTGATATTACTAGTAATAACAATACAACGAACATCAGCGCATAGACTCTACAATGCTGTTGAAAAATTTCCAAAGCTGTGTAGGATTATTGCTGTCGACATAAGATGACGGGGAAAATCTGTCTGACATTTTGCCGGTGGTTGGTTCTAATACAGCCTGCTTGAAATCCTATGACATCAAATTCGTACGACGAATGTGGCCGCGCCGTATCTAGACATACGTACGTTTCTGCACTGGTCAGCCAGCTCCTTCCGAACATGTTCACATCGGACACGACGTCTCCGTCTGGTGTGGTGAAGTCGTCGCTCGGGTCGCCGTTGAAGTTGCCGCACAGACCGCCCACCTGGTTCTGGTAGTTCGATGGCACCACCACCTGCAGCACGGGGGTAAAGGGCGTAAGTTTGGGCCTATCGCATTTCTCAGGTGACTAACAATAATGATAATGATAACTTTATTCATTCCCTAAATGGCTAAAAACACACGTGATATAATGGATGAACATAGAACATGAAACACTGAAACACTCTAAACTAATATATACTAAAACATATGACATCTATATTCAATTCATCTCGCTTCCCTCTTTTTAACAAACTCCAGCCAACGGATGGCACATGCATGCGGTGCAACCTTACAAAGTACTAAAGCACGGGCCCCACCTTGGCATAGTGGTTCCCATCGTAGAAGACCTCCACGCCCAGATCAGTCTGGATGTGAACAAACAGCCCGCTCAGCTGGGCTTGGATCCTGCCGCCGGCCAGGCTGAAGGGCAGCGAGCGGATCTCGTCGCCAACCTGTTTTAAGGACACGAAATGCGTTTTTTAGGACCAAAACAGGCTGGCAGCAGAACTCGACTGCACCTCCCCGCGACGCCCACTGGCATAAGTGGGAGGATAAAGTAAAGTAAGCAGCAAGCTGTTTTGTTTCAGTAGGCAAGTTTTTGTACCATTACGCGCATGTTTTGATAAACATGTAGTTTACTGTCGATATGAGATCAGAGAGTAGAGTTCAGTTTTCAGACTTCTAATCAAGGATAACTGAAAATCTGGAAGTTGGAATACACTGTATATACAGGAACTCCACTGTTACACTCAGCATAATATCGTGAACGTGAACGTGATGTTACCTACCGACACGATTTTGCGCTGCCGGATTCCGATGCGGTACCCGTACGCTTCCAGATACACTTCCCGCACGACGGACGCGCTCTCCAGCCAGGGCAGCGGCACCTCCTGTACCTCCACGTTAAAGTCGGCCCCGCCTCCCAGGTCCTTAGTCAAGGTGTACCGACACGTGCCTTGGAAGTCGTGAGATGTTCCGTCGAACGTTTTGTGGTGAGGATCTCCATATGCCACGCAGACCGACTTTGCTGGAAGAAAAACGTTGGAAATGTATACTTATTACAGATGACAATGGCAGCACCATTCCATGAGGGTTAGAAGAGGATATTTGCCTTCACTGGTGCATCCAATGCTCATTGTTTATACACATAAATTTTTTTTGCAAAACTTACAGTATTAGGTTTGACTTCTAGAGGAAAAAAATGCACTGTCTAAGAGCTACGTGGTAGGTGAAAGAAAGCAAAATAAGCAAATAAGACTTACTGATAACTAGTTCACACGTAGAGCCGTGGAATCCCTCTGCACACTCGCAACTGAAGGAGTTGGCGCCATCAGTACAGCTCCCTCCATTCCTGCACGGGTCAGGCGTACAGTCGTCTATATCTGTGGTAAAGAGGAGAAAAAAACATCTACATGGTGACATTACTTTTGCTATTTGCCCCTTGTGAGACATAACACCATGACTTCCGTCTGGGTCTGTCCTTGGAAAACATAACAACTATCCTAAATCTATTTCTACTTCAATAAATGTTACTTACTGATTTCACAGTCATCCCCCTCAAATCCCGCCGCGCATTCACAAGTGTACGAATCCCCAACTTCGGTACATGCGCCTCCGTTCTGACATGGGTTAGGGTCGCATCTGTCAATACCTGCATTAAAAAAGAAACAGTTAATTTGCGCACTGCAACTGCGGCGTGTTACACCGATGGGTGGTCATACAGCTACAGATTCAGATACACTGCAATGTGTGCTTGTATTACTGTATGGCTCTTCAGTAATTTGTCTTCAGTATATTTTGCTTCTATGGAAACCGGATCGTCCTTCTTTGACACTTAGGTAATCGAGAGGATGTTGGGCTTCAGGAGTGCACCTGTCCCGTCTTACGTGTGCAAGTCGGGACAGGTGCACTCCATTCCTGGTCAGCCTGACACGTTATTCTTGAGGCGCCATCCATCTCGAATCCTTCGTCACAGGCGAACTCCACTTCGTCCTGGTACACGTATGAGCTCGCTCCTTCAGAACTCATCTCTCCGTTTTCTGGGACCATCGGCGTCGGGCATTGCACAGCTGCAATAAAGAATGAATAAACGGATGGTAAATGGAATTTTAGTTAGTGTTCAGGAACGTCTTTTGATAGTCGGTGAAGGGGACAACTTTTTTAAATTTGCTAGCGCCTGCTCTCCTGATATGAGAGGGCGCAATGTACGCTATAGTATGACTTTTATACAGATATTGTATAGTTAATATCTATTGTCTTCTCACCTCTGCATGTTGGAACAGGAGCACTCCATTCTTGGTCAGCTTGACAAGTCACAGTAGAGGATCCGTCTAGTTCATAACCCTGGTTACAGGAGAACTCTACCTCGTCCTGGTACACATAGGAGTCCGCTCCCTCAGGACGCAGCACTCCGTTATCTGGGGCCATCGGCGTCGGGCATTCCACAGCTGAAATCATGAAACAATGATGATAGAATTCAGCTTCATCATCAACAGTTATAGAAATCTTGATTCATCGTACTAGTAATTTGGATACTTTGGAAGACAACAATAGGCACTTTATTCGACTATATGGTGTCAATCATGTAACCTGTATCTTGTTATGTTTTTTTTTAGACCTCTTCCCTCATGACCTCAATGAAAAGAGGCCAGCAGGCCGATTTGAGTATTTCATGATCAGGAGTAAACAAACAAACAAACAAACCGGGATAGTCAGGACGTGCCTGTACCTTTGCATTCTGGAACGGGCTCACTCCAGGTGCCGTCAGCCTGGCAGGTCACACTAGAGGCTCCATCCAACTCGTATCCCTCCTCACAAGTTACCTGCACAACGTCCTGATATGACGTGGCGTCCGCAGCACTCAGTGCACCGTTGGCCGGGGCCGTCAATGCCTCGCACTGTACAGCTGGTATAACAAAACAACAGCAACTGATAAAGCCGATGGTTTCTAAGAAGTACGATGACAAGTTTTTTTTTTCTGCAATACAACCTATGAATGGTAAAACAAGTTATCGTTCCTAGACATGTTTTACGTGTACAATTTCGGTCACGAACTATCTTACGTTTGCATGTTGGAACAGAATCACTCCATGTTTGGTCCGCTTGGCACGTGATCCTGTCGGCGCCGTCAAGTTCGTATCCTTGGTTACAGGAGAAATCTACTTCGTCCTCGTACACGTAGGAGTCCGCTTCTTCAGGACTCATCGCTCCGTTTTCTGGGGCCATCGGCGTAGGGCATTCCACAGCTGAAATCATACAGTCCACAAATGTTAGGAAAGGGTTGGAAACCACCGAACCAATGGAGAACTTTGTTGCTGTCATCATTAGCCTATAATGATGAAACCAGGCCTCATTGTTGTGCCCTTGGGAAAGGCACTTTACACCTATTTCCTTACTCGACTCGGATGAAAATGAGCAACTAGCTTCGGTTAGGGACGTCCTCTAGGATGGGACGTGAATCCGAAGACCCCGTGTTTGAGTAGAGCCACACCTCGAGCAATTAAAGATCCCATTGTTATCTAGTATTGTTAGAACATGCATGGGGGTGTAACCCGTTAGCAATGACGTGCTCAGTTGCTGTCAACATGAAACTGGCTAAACTGGAAGATGCCATTACCTGTACACCCTGACCCGTCCACTTCTCCATCGCCCTCATAACCGTCGTTACAGGTACAAGTCGCCCCGGTGTCAGGCGCGGCAACGTCTCGACATGCAGCATTGCGATCACACGGGTTGGGAGAGCAACCGTCGATGTCTGTAAAGATAGGAAACTTGTAGGCTTAATGGCTTGTTCACTGCACAGTGAACTGTAAATGAGCTCATACACCAAGGCTCATGAAGAATATCACAGGTACATGTATGGAGGTAAGCTGTAGGGAATGTTAAGTAATACTGTTCATTTCCCTGAGTCATGAAACGGACTGTATAGGGCAGGGTTGTGTTTTCAATGAGCCACCATTTCACCTTGGATAAGGGCAGAACGTGGACTATTCTCAGAGTAACAAGTCAGGACGAAACAGATAAACCTTCCTTGTAGCTACAGCAGCTGGAAAATGGAAAGCTAAAAGGTTTGCTTCGACAGGGTGCTAGCAGAACAGTGAAATCATCTAAAGGCACGTCTTACGTGCTACCAGGATGAGTTTGGGTAGACACATTACCTGCACATCCGGTTCCCTCTGTTTTCCCATCGCCCTCATAGCCATCATTACAGGTACAGGTCGCTCCAGTGTCGGGAGCAGCATTGTCTCGACATTCAGCGTTGGAAACGCACGGGTCGGGAGAGCAACCGTCGACGTCTGCAAACACACAAAATAATTTGACATGATGGACATTTCACTACACAGTAGCTAGAAAATCCACCAAAGGAAATTTTATTAAAAGAATACCATGACCATTTTCGTCGACAGAATGTATGGAATTTGAATGGAATCTACCTGCTTCACACTGATCTCCCTCAAATCCTGCCGCACAGTCACAAGTGTACGAATCCACACCGTCCGCACAGGCTCCCCCGTTCTGACATGGGTTGGGGTCACAGTCGTCAATATCTGCATTCAAAGAAAAGACAAAAAATGAAACATAATCTTAATGTAATGAAAAAGTGTCAGAATTAATTCTACCAACACATATAAATTTACAATAAATTTACAAGCTAAGAACATTAACAATTTACTTTCTCAATGAGACATCATGTGATGCAGCACTCTTTTGATTCATTTTCATAACGTTAACAGACAATAAATGGATGGATGGATGGATGGATAGGTAGATCGTTTGATGTGAAAGATAAGGTGATGTCAGAATCACGTACTGATTTCACAGTCATCTCCCTCAAATCCTGCCGCACAGTCACAAGTGTAGGACGCCACACCGTCCGTACAGGCCCCTCCGTTCTGACAGGGGATAGGGTCGCACTCGTCGATATCTGAATCAAAGGAAAAAAATGAAACTTACAACGCATTTTATTGCATCAGAAGATTGGGCGTGATCTCCTGTCATACCATTATATTTTCTTCGAGACATGGATTAAGGAACAAGGAACGATTGCATATCTTGCATTTTTTTCAAAGAAAGTTATTCTGTTAGCTAGACCGTATGAAGGTAGCTTGGCTATGTGTCTTCATCATCAAATGTCACCTACTTGTTCCACACCATTCCCCAGAGAAGCCCGGTAGACAGGTGCACGTGAAGGCATCATCCCCGTCAGTACATGCAGCACCATTATAACATGGGTTCGGATCGCAGTCGTCGACATCTGCATTCAACGAAAAGAAAACGAACATTCACATAGACCAAAGGAGACATCGTGAACGGATTGTCAGGCTATCGACCTATATTAGGACTTAGGAGCAATCTTTTGATCTTTATTTCTAACGTATGATAGCAAAATCTGGAAGAATGTAGAATCACTTACTGATTTCACAGTCGTCCCCCTCAAATCCCGCAGCACAGTCACAAGTGTAGGACGCCACACCGTCCGTACAGGCTCCCCCGTTCTGACAGGGGTTAGGGTCACACTCGTCAATATCTGAATCAAATACAAACACAAAGTATTAATACATATTTCCTTGCACCATTTTAGACATCCTTAATGTACCTTTAGCAGATTGGACGGTACCGTCCATGATCTTCTATTATACCATTTCCTGTTTCCTTATAGAGACATGGGATATGTTTACTGTCCTCTACATCTCGATCAAAACACTAACAAAGAACGATTGCATATCTTGCATTTTTCATAAAAAGCCAAGGCAAGGGTCTCATAGCTGGACCATATAAAGATAGCTTTGCTATCATTTTGACGTCGTCGCCATCATTTTTCGTTCCATTATTGGAGTGTGAGGTTCACATTGTACAATTCTGTGAGGAAAAGCCGAAGACTACACATGTCACCCACTTGTGCCACACCAGTCCCCAGAGTAACCCGGTAGGCAGGTGCAGGTGAAGGCATCAACCCCGTCAGTACATGCAGCACCATTATAACATGGGTTCGGGTCGCAGTCGTCGATATCTGCGTTCAACGAAAAGGAAACGAACATTCACATAGACCAAAGGAGACATCGTGAACGGATTGTCAGACTATCGACCTGTATTAGGAGCAATATTTCAATCTTTGTTTCTAACGTGTGTCAACAAAAACTGTATGAATGTAGTTTAACGTACTGATTTCACAGTCATCCCCCTCAAGCAGAATGAAATCTACCAACACATATGAACTTACAAGCTAAGCTAGCAACATTAACGCTTTACCTGTAGCTTGGACGTTCTCTCCCAATCCAGCCCCGTCAGGGTTACCTGCCCCTGCCATTCCCCGTCCTGCATCGTTCTCTCCAGATTCACCGCTTTCGGACTCTGCCGACACACTGGCACTTCCGGATTCCTCTGCCGACACACTGGCACCTCCGGACTTCTCTACCGACCCACTGGCACTTGCGGACGACTCTGCCGACACACTGGCACTTCCGGACGACTCTGCCGACACACTGGCACTTCCGAATTGCTCTGCCGACACACTGGAACTTCCGGACGACTCTCTCGACACACTGGAACTTCCGGATTCCTCTGCCGACTCACTGCCACCGGAAGTCTCTTCTGCTATGTTGCCCAGAGAAAGTACAAATAACAACTGTTACTGTAACTACAGAAAACAAAAGCAGCAGCTTCTATCAACAGCGATTAGCATCTACCTCATAGCAACGGCATAAATATCATTATAATAAGTTACCTGTAGCTTGGGAGTTCTCTCCCGATCGAGCTCCGTTAGGGTTCCTTCCCCCTGCCATTCCCCGTCCTTCGCTGTCCTCTCCTGATTCACCGCTTTCGGACGTCTCCGCTGACCCACTATCACCAGATTTCTCTGCCGACCCACTGGCACTTTCGGACGACCCTGCTAACCCACTGGCACTGGATGACTCTGCCGATACACTGGCACTTTCGGACGACTCTGCCGGCCCACTAGCACCTCCGGACGACGACCCACTGGCACTTCCTAATCGGTCTGCCGACCCACCGTCCCTTTCAGGCTGCTCTGACGACCCACTGGCACTTCCGGACGTCTCTGCCGACTCACTGCTACTTCCGGACGTCTCTTCCGATCCACTGGCACTTCCGGACGTCTCTGCCGATCCACTGGCACTTCCGGAGGACTCTGCCGATCCACTGGCACTTACTGATCTGTCTGCCGACCCACCGCCCCTTTCAGGCTGCTCTGACGACCTACTGGCACTTCCGGACGACTCTGCCGATCCACTGGCACTTCCGGTCGACTCTGCCGATCCACTGGCATCGGATTGCTCTGCCGATCCACTGGCACTTCCGATCGACTCTGACGACCCACTGACACCGGATGACTCTGCCGATACACTGGCACTTTCGGATGATTCTGCCGGCCCACTAGCACCTCCGGACGATGACCCACTGGCACCTGCTGATCTCTCTGTCGACTCAACGTCCCTTTCAGGCTGCTCTGACGACCCACTGGCACCTTCGGACGACTCTGCCGATCCACTGGCCCTTCCGGACGTCTCTGCCAACCCACTGGCACTTCCGGACATCTCTGTCGATCCACTGGCACTGGATTGCTCTGCCGATCCACTGGCACTTTCGGACGACTCTGCTGACCCACTAGCACCTCCGGATGACGAGCCATTGGCACTTCCTGATCTGTCTGCCAACCCATCGTCCCTTTCAGGCTGCTCTGACGACCCACTGGCACTTCCGGACGTCTCTGCCGACTCACTGCTACTTCCGGACGTCTCTGCCGATCCACTGGCACTTCCGGAGGACTCTGCCGACCCGATGGCACTTCCTGATCTGTCTGCCGAACCGCCGTCCCTTTCAGGCTGCTCTGACGACCCACTGGCCCTTTCGGACATCTCTGCCGACCCACTGGCACTTACTGATCTCTCTGACGACCCACCGGTACCGGATGACTCTGCCGATCCACGGGCACTTCCAGACGACTCTGCCGACCCACTAGCACCTCCGGACGACGACCCACGGGCACTTTCTGATCTGTCTGCTGACCCACCGTCCCTTTCAGGCTGCTCTGCCGATCCACTGACACTTCCGGACGACTCTGCCGACCCACTAGCACCGGATGACTCTGCCGATCCACTGGCACTTTCAGACGACTCTGCCGGCCCACTAGCACCTCCGGACGACGACCCACTCGCACTTCCTGATCTGTCTGCCAACCCACCGTCCCTTTCAGGCTGCTCTGCCGATCCACTGACACTTCCGGACGACTCTGCCGACCCACTAGCACCGGATGACTCTGCCGATCCACTGGCACTTTCAGACGACTCTGCCGACCCACTAGCACCTCCGGACGACGACCCACGGGCACTTTCTGATCTGTCTGATGACCCACCGTCCCTTTCAGGCTGCTCTGACGACCCACTGGCACTTCCGGACATCTCTGTCGATCCACTGGCACTGGATTGCTCAGACGACCCACTGGCACCGGATGACTCTGTCGATCCACGGGCACTTTCGGACGACTCTGCTGACCCACTAGCACCTCCGGACGACGACCCACTGGCACTTGCTGATCGGTCTGCCGACCCACCGTCCCTTTCAGGCTGCTCTGACGACACACCGACACTTCCGGATGACTCTGCCGATCCACTGGCACTTCCGGACGACTCTGCCGATCCACTGGCACTTCCGGACGACTCTGCTGACCCACTAGCAACTCCGGACGACGACCCACTGGCACTTGCTGATCGGTCTGCCGACCCACCGTCCCTTTCAGGCTGCTCTGACGACACACCGACACTTCCGGATGACTCTGCCGATCCACTGGCACTTCCGGACGACTCTGCCGATCCACTGGCACTTCCGGACGTCTCTGCCGACTCACTGGCACCTCCGGACATCTCTGTCGACTCACTGGCACTTCCAAAGGACTCTGCCGACCCACTGGCACTTCCAAAGGACTCTGCCGACCCACTGGCACTTCCTGATCTGTCTGCCGACCCACCGTCCCTTTCAGGCTGCTCTGACGACACACCGACACTTCCGGATGACTCTGCCGATCCACTGGCACTTCCGGACGACTCTGCCGATCCACTGGCACTTCCGGACGTCTCTGCCGACTCACTGGCACTTCCGGACGTCTCTGCCGATCCACTGGCACTTCCAAAGGACTCTGCCGACCCACTGGCACTTCCTGATCTGTCTGCCGAACCACCGTCCCTTTCAGGCTGCTCTGACGACCCACTGGCACTTCCGGACGACTCTGTCGATCCACTGGCACTGGATTGCTCTGACGACCCACTGGCAAGAGATGACTCTGCCGATCCACGGGCACTTCCGGACGAGTCCTCACTAGCACCTCCGGACGACGACCCACTGGCACTTACTGATCTCTCTGACGACCCACTGGCACTTTCAGACGACTCTGCCGGCCCACTAGCACCTCCGGACGAGGACCCACTCGCACTTCCTGATCTGTCTGCCAACCCATCGTCCCTTTCAGGCTGCTCTGATGACCCACTGGCACTTCCGGACGACTCTGCCGACCCACTGGCACTTCCCGATCTGTCTGCCGAACCACCGTCCCTTTCAGGCTGCTCTGCCGATCCACTGGAACTTTCGGACGTCTCTGCCGACTCACTGTCACTTCCAGACGTCTCTGCCGACCCACTGGCACTTGACGTCTCTGCCGATCCACTGGCACTATCGGATATCTCTGGTGACCCACTGGCACTTCCTGATCTGTCTGCCGAACCACCGTCCCTTTCAGGCTGTTCTGCCGAACCACTGGCACTTCCAGACATCTCTGCAGAACCACTGGTTTCGGACGTCTCTGCCGACCCGCTGGCGTCGGATGACTCTACCGATTCACTGGCACCAGACGTCTCTGCCGGACCACCGTCCCTTTCAGGCTGCTCTGCCGTACCACTGGCACTTCCAGACATATCTGCAGATGAGGACGACTCTACCGATCCACTGGCACCTCCGGACGTTTCTGCCGATCCACTGGCACTTCCTGATCTGTCTACCGACCCACCGTCTCTTTCAGGCTGCTCTGCCGTACCACTGGCACTTCCAGACATCTCTGCAGAACCACTGGTTTCGGACGTCTCTGCCGACCCGCTAGCGTCGGATGACTCTACCGATTCACTGGCACCAGACGTCTCTGCCGGACCACCGTCCCTTTCAGGCTGCTCTGCCGTACCACTGGCACTTCCAGACATATCTGCAGATGAGGACGACTCTACCGATCCACTGGCACCTCCGGACGTTTCTGCCGATCCACTGGCACTTCCTGATCTGTCTACCGACCCACCGTCTCTTTCAGGCTGCTCTGCCGTACCACTGGCACTTCCAGACATATCTGCAGATGAGGATGACTCTACCGATCCACTGGCACCTCCGGACGTTTCTGCCAATCCACTGGCACTTCCTGATCTCTCTACCGACCCACCGTCCCTTTCAGGCTGCTCTGCCAACCCACTGACACTTCCGGACGGCTCTGTCGACCCACTGGCACCGGATGACTCTGCCGATCCACTGGCACCGGATGACTCTGCCGATCCACTGGCACCGGATGACTCTGCCGATCCACTGGCACTTTCGGACGACTCTGCTGAGTCCCCACTAGCACCTCCGGACGACGACCCACTGGCACTTGCTGATCTCTCTGTCGACACACCGTCCCTTTCAGGCTGCTCTGACGACCCACTGGCACTTTCGGACGACTCTGCTGAGTCCCCACTAGCACCTACGGACGATGACCCACTGGCACTTGCTGATCTCTCTGTCGACACACCGTCCCTTTCAGGCTGCTCTGACGATCTACTGGCACTTTCGGACGTCTCTTCCGATCCACTGGCACTGGATTGCTCTGACGACCCACTGGCACTTCCGGTGGACTCTGGTGACCCACTGGCACTTCCAGACATCTCTGCAGAACCACTGGTTTCGGACGTCTCTGCCGACCCGCTGGCGTCGGATGACTCTACCGATCCACTGGCGCCTCCGGACGTTTCTGCCGATCCACTGGCACTTCCTGATCTGTCTGCCGACCCACTGGCACTTTCAGGCTGCTCTGCCAACCCACTGACACTTCCGGACGGCTCTGTCGACCCGCTGGCACTGGATGAATCTGCCGATCCACTGGCACTTTCGGACGACTCTGCTGACCCACTAGCACCTCCGGACGACGACCCACTGGAACTTGCTGATCGGTCTGCCGACCCATCGTCCCTTTCAGGCTGCTCTGACGACACACTGACACTTCCGGACGTCTCTGCCGACCCGCTGGCACCGGATGACTCTGCCGATCCACTGGCACCTCCGGACGTCTCTGCTGATCCACTGGCACTTCCGGATGTCTCTACCGACGCACTGGCACCTCCGGACGTTTCTGCCGATCCGCGGGCACTTTCGGATATGTCTGCCAAGCCAACGCTACCGGATGTCTCTGTCGAGTCACTGGAACGTCCGGACGGCTCTGTCGACCCACTGGCACCGGATGACTCTGCCGATCCACTGACACCTCCGGACGTCTCTGCTGATCCACTGGCACTTCCGGATGTCTCTACCGACGCACTGGCACCTCCGGACGTTTCTGCCGATCCGCGGGCACTTTCGGATATGTCTGCCAAGCCAACGCTACCGGATGTCTCTGTCGACTCACTGGAACCTCCGGACGTCTCTCCCGACATACTGGTACTTCCAGACTTCTCTGCTGACCCAACGTCACTTTCAGGTTGCTCTACCGAACCACTGCTACTTCCGGACTTCTCTACCGACCCACTGGTACTTCCGGACCTCTCTGCCGACTCACTGCCACTGGATCCCTCTGCCGACCGACTGGCACTTTGAGATTGCTCTGTCAAACCACTGACACTTCCGGACGAATCTGCCGATTCACTGGTACCTCCGGATGTCTCAGCCGACCTAGTTATATCTAGAGATAACATGCACAATTAATTAATAAACAAATCATCTGACTTATCAGGAACTGAACAATGAGCTCAAAAAGATCCGAAAAGGTACAGATAGGTGTCATTGAACTATTTTTTATTACATCAACGATGAAGTATTTTGTCTTACCATCGCAAACGATGCTGTTGCCTTCTCTGCAAGCGCAGTCTTTACCATCCTCTTCCCAGCTCTCTTCAAGCTATGGTAGAAGAGTGGTAATAAAGTAGGCTTAACCAACAGCTTACCCCTAAACAGTTGCACATATAGAACTTCCCCAATTCTGACATTTTCATCCAGCACATGTTAGTGTAAAGTGTAATATACATGTACAATGAAAAATATCACAGCGACATGACTTGAAAACATTATATAATCTACAAAAAGAGGACTCATCCGATTAGAGCCACGTCCTGTACCACAAAGACGATGCAGTGAACGCAGATAAAAACGTCATCATTCATAGCCTACGGTGCTTACCACGTAGTAACGTCCTTCCCCGTCGGTGCAACCACATTCCTCTTGCGGTACGCAGGCTAGCCCACTAAGGACGAAGCCTTCGTCGCACTGACAACCTTCTACACAGCTGCGGGAACAGCTGTCAGGAGCGTCTGGGTTCGTGCAGGTCGCAGGACAGGCGTCTGTGCATGTGGAGTACACGCTGTTTTCTGGACACTCCAAAGCTGTCGAAACGAAACAAGTGTTAGAGTCTGCCCTGGGACCAGTTAACTCACGGTCTGACCAGGAAATTATTCTACAACGTCTTACTACCCAGGCCATGCTGAGTCACAAGCAATTAATCTACACATTCTACTACCCAGGGCATGCCGAGTCACAACTCTGTCAATCAACTGAAACCCAATCTTCGCCCACCCGAAAGTAATGACCTAAGTATCACAATGGAACGTACGACAGTGATCCTCTCTTCGCCAAGCAAAGGCGGCCACGCCGGCGTCACGCGAGGCATCCGCATATGCCTCCAGGTTCTCGCACAGACCAACGATGTCTCCATCCCGTGCGCACATGTCGAAGACGCAGTCCTCAAAGGCACCGGAAGGATCCACCTCCTCATGTCCGACTGCGAACGGGCCGCTGGCGTCTTGGAGCAGCCCGCACTGGTCCGACGCAGACACGGCGGCGTTCAGACTTTCGTCACATTCGACCTGAATTTCACCAAACGCTGGGCCGATGTCACCTCCAGGACACCTAAGGTGGAGAAAAGACGCTGCTGAACAACAATCGTGCAATATCTATGTCCTACAATTGTATTCATTCTTACAAATGGAACGAAAGATGTATGTTTCAGTTGATGTAGTTTTATTTCTTGTACTTTGCTCACTGGAAACCTGATCTAACGTGGCCGTCCTTCTTTGACACTTAAGATGGAACGGGAGGAGAATGATGAGCTTCATTCTGTCATTCTTCACAGGGACTTGTGGAAAGCTAGTATCGTCTCTCAGAGGATGAAATGAAAAGAACTGATTTTTCAAAAACTAGAATGTTCACTAAACTTACGTCGAAGTGTCGGTCACATGGCTGTTCCCGAACTCTGTCCAGTCCGAGGCCATGGTCCCGTCTGCTTTGATGAAGTCGTCTCCCGGGTTGTCGTTGTAGTTCCCGCACAGTCCACACATCTTGTCCTTGTAGTTATCTGGAACTTCCACCTGTAATAGAGTTTATAATCACGTCAGTATTTCACGTCAGACAACTCCTAGATGTACTGGCCTTGGTATACGGGTGGAGCAGCTATAGGTGGGATTTGCACCATAACGGTTTATAAAGCCCGTGTCTCAACTTTAGGACCTCCCCACGACACTCCCCAACCAAGGTCGTCGTTGGGTTGGGAGTAGCCTAGAATGCATCCTATTCTATAAATCTAGCTCTAATTGACTCCTCTGATCGCAGTCACACAGAATGTATGACTTTTCTGACTTTGATCTTACAACATTCATAGTCGGCTGGTGCAGAAGACTGTTAAGCAACCTGGCCGACCAACTCCCAACCAGAGATGATCTTGTTCGCAACTAACTCCCAACAATGGTCTGCAGAAGGTCAATCGGCAGGCCATGGTCGGCTGTGTATGACAGGGGCTTAACTCCCAACCATGGTCTAGAGAACGTCGGGAGGCCATGGTCGGCTAAGTGAACTCCCAAAAATGGTCTGCAGAATGTCGGAAATCGATGGTCAGCTATGTGTATGTGAGAGGGGCTTAACTCCCAACCATGGTCTGGAGAATATCTGGGGGCCATGTCTGACCATGGGTACGGGTGACAGGGGCTTAACGTGGGCGAGTCTGCCCTACGCTTACCTTGACCCTGTGTCGCCCGTCGTAGAAAACCTCCACACACAAGTCCGTCAGCACCACCCGGACGTACCTGCCGCTCAGGCTGACCTGGATCTTACCGCCTGCTACAGAGATGGGGAGCGACCTCCGCACTCCGTTCACCTTTGCGAAGTAAAAAAGCATTCCGTTATTTGCAGATCGACCACAATACCACACCAGACGTGTATAACGTGGAAATGTGACCCTAGCATATAATGTAGGAATCATACAAAGTGTTATAGTGACATCGCCATCCCACACTTAAAAGCAACAAAAACGGCACTCACCGTTACTCTCTTCCTTTGAATAATTCCGATTTCAAAGCCGTATGCTTTCACGTACACTTCACGCACAACGGAAACTGGCCTGATGGTTAGTGGTACGTTTTGGGTTTCTACAGTAAAGGCACTGCTGTCTCCGCAGTCCTTGGCGAAGGTGTATCTGCACGGGCCTTGGAAGTGGTGACGCCTTCTGTCAAACGTTCTGTAGTGTGGATCTCCGGCTGCGCTGCAGATTCTTTTCTCTGCTGGGCATGCTGTGAAAACGACAGCCAGTGTAAAACCGCACTGTGAATACAGTAACATGACGTGTGCGATATATCGCTGTGGACATGGTGTACTTGCAACATTTAAAATGATTTTCGAAATAGTGATTTTTATTCAACGCTGGAATTCAAGTTGATAGAGAGTCAACCTCGTCAACCTTTAGCTATATATGCTGTCCAGGAAAAGTAAATATAACCACTGCTCCAGAAAACATATGAAGCAGCTTCTATCAACAGCGACTAGAATCTACCTCATAGTAACGACATAAACAACTTACCTGTAGCTTGGGACCTCTCTGCCGATCCACTGGCACTTCCCAACATCTCTACCGATCCACTGGCACCGGATTGCTCTGCCGATCCACTGCTACCGGATTCTTCTGCCGATCCACTGGCACCGGATTCCTCTGCCGATCCACTGGCACCGGATTGCTCTGCCGATCCACTGGCACCCGATTGCTCTGCCGATCCACTGGCACCGGATTGCTCTGCCGATCCACTGGCACCGGATTCCTCTGGCGAACCACTGGCACTTCCGGACCTCTCTGCCGATCCACTGTCACCGGATTGCTCTGCCGAACCACTGGCACTTCCGGACCTCTCTGCCGATCCACTGGCACCGGATTGCTCTGCCGATCCACTGGCACCGGATTCCTCTGCCGAACCACTGGCACTTCCGGACCTCTCTGCCGATCCACTGGCACCGGACTGCTCTGCCGACCCACTGGCACCGGATTGCTCTGCCGATCCACTGGCACTGGATTGCTCTGCCGATCCACTGTCACCGGACTGCTCTGCCGATCCACTGGCACTGGATTGCTCTGCCGATCCACTGTCACCGGACTGCTCTGCCGATCCACTGTCACCGGACTGCTCTGCCGATCCACTGTCACCGGACTGCTCTGTCGATCCACTGGTACCGGATTGCTCTGCCGATCCGCTGGCATCGGATTCCTCTGCCGAACCACTGGCACTTCCGGACCTCTCTGCCGACCCACTGGCACCGGATTGCTCTGCCGATCCACTGGCACTGGATTGCTCTGCCGATCCACTGTCACCGGACTGCTCTGCCGATCCACTGGCACCGGATTGCTCTGCCGACCTACTGGCACCGGATTCCTCTGCCGAACCACTGGCACTTCCGGACCTCTCTGCCGATCCACTGGCACCGGATTGCTCTGCCGATCCACTGCCATCGGCTTCCTCTGCCGAACCACTGGCACCGGATTGCTCTGTAGATCCACTGGCACCGGATTCCTCTGCCGACCCACTGGCACCGGATTGCTCTGCCGATCCACTGGCACTGGATTGCTCTGCCGATCCACTGCCACCGGATTGCTCTGCCGATCCACTGGCACCGGACTGCTCTGCCGATCCACTGGCACCGGATTCCTCTGCCGACCCACCGGCACTTCCGGACCTCTCCGCCGACCCACTGGCACCGGATTGCTCTGCCGATCCACTGGCACTGGATTGCTCTGCCGATCCACTGGCACTGGATTGCTCTGCCGATCCACTGGCACTGGATTGCTCTGCCGATCCACTGGCACCGGATTGCTCTGCCGATCCACTGGCACTGGATCCCTCTTCCGACCCACTGGCACTTCGGGATTGCTCTGCCGATTCACTGACACTTCCGGACGTTTCTGCCGAACCACTGATACTTCCGGACGTCCCTGCTGACCTACTTATATCTAGAAATAGCGTGCACAAATAATTAATAAACAAATCTTCTGACTTATCAGGAAATGAACAATGCGCTCAAAGGGATCTGAAAAGATACAGATAGTTGTCATTGAACTATTTCTATTACATCAACGACGAAGTATTTTTTCTCACCATCACAAACGATGCTGTTGCCTTCTCTGCAAGCGCAGTCTTTACCATCCTCTTCCCAGCTCTCTTCAAGCTATGGGTGGAAGAGCGGTAATAAAGTAGGCTTAACCAACAGCTTACCCCTCTACAGTCGCACACAGACAAGCTCCCCAATACTGACATTTTCATCTAGCACATGTTAGTGTACAGTGTAATATACATGTACAATGAAAATATCACAGCGCCATTACATGAAAACATTATATAATCTACAAAAATAGAACTCATCCGATTAGAGCCACGTCCTGTACCACAAACACGATACAGTGAACGCAGATAAAAACGTCATTATTCATAGCCTACGGTGCTTACCACGTAGTAACGTCCTTCCCCGTCGGTGCAACCACATTCCTCTTGCGGTACGCAGGCTAGCCCACTAAGGACGAAGCCTTCGTCGCACTGACAACCTTCTACACAGCTGCGGGAACAGCTGTTAGGAGCCTCTGGGTTCGTGCAGGTCGCAGGACAGGCGTCTGTGCATGTGGAGTACACGCTGTTTTCCGGACACTCCAAAACTGTCGAAAAGAAACAATAGTTACAGGCTGCCCTGGGACCAGATACATCACGGTCTGCCCAGAAAATTATAATCTACTACATCTTACTACCCAGACCATACCGAGTCACAAGCAATATACTCTACACATCCCACTACCCAGGGTCACAACTCTGTCAATCAACCCGAACCCAATCTCCGCCCACCCGGAAGTAATGAACCGAGTATCACAATGGAACGTACGACAGCGGTCCTCTCTTCGCCAAGCAAAGGCGGCCACGCCGGCGTCACGCGAGGCATCCGCATATGCCTCCAGGTTCTCGCACAGACCAACGATGTCTCCATCCCGTGCGCACATGTCGAAGACGCAGTCCTCAAAGGCACCCGAAGGATCCACCTCGTCATGTCCGACTGCGAACGGGCCACTGGCGTCTTGGAGCAGCCCGCACTGGTCCGACGCAGACACGGCGGCGTTCAGGCTGGCGTCACATTCGACCTGAATTTCACCAAACGCCGGGCCGATATCACCTCCAGGACATCTAAGGTGGAGAGAAGAAGCTGCTCAAGAACTTATCGTAAATTTTGCAAAAATATGAGAGGTATGTTTCAGTTAATGCAGCGTTCATTGTTGTACTTTTCTCACTGGAAACAGAATGAGAGTCGCAGACGTGGTCGTCTCCATGAGCTTCGTTTTAATATGCTTCACAGGTTAGGGACTTTTGAAAAAAGTAGTGTCACCTCTCAGAGGAAGAAATGAACTGAACTGATTTGCTGTAACTAGAATTTTCACAAAACTTACGTCGAGGTGTCGGTCACATGGCTGTTCCCGAACTCTGTCCAGTCTGAGGCCATGGTCCCGTCTGCTTTGATGAAGTCGTCTCCCGGGTTGTCGTTGTAGTTCCCGCACAGTCCACACATCTGGTCCTTGTAGTTATCTGGAACCTCTACCTGTAGCAGAGTTTTGAAACACTTTTGAAGACTGGAAGGCAACCTCGCCGACCAACTCCCAACCACAGAACACGTTGCTCACAACCAAGGCTCACGACTAACTCCCAACCGTGGTCTGAGGGGGTCCGAGGCCATGGTCGGCTGTGTGTAACTCCCAGCCATGGTCAGCAGAATATCGGGGGGGGGGGGGCATGACGGCTATGGGAGACAGGGGCTTAACTCCCAACTATGGTCTGCAGAATATCAGGGGGGGGGGTGACTGGGGCTTAACGTGAGCGAGTCTACCTTACTCTTACCTTAACCCTGTGTCGCCCGTCGTAGAAAACCTCCACGCACAAGTCCGTCAGCACCACCCGGACGTACCTGCCGCTCAGGCTGACCTGGATCTTACCGCCTGCTACAGAGATGGGGAGCGACCTCCGCACTCCGTTCACCTTTGCGAAGTAAAAATTGCATTTCGTTATTTGCAGATAGACCAAAATACCACACCAGACGTGTAAAACTTGGACATGTGACCCTAGCATAATGTAGGAATCATGCAAAGTGTTATAGTGACATAACCATCACACACTTGAAGGCAAGAAAAACGCCACTCACCGTTACTTTCTTTCGTTGAAGAATTCCGATTTCAAAGCCGTATGCTTTCACGTACACTTCACGCACGACGGAAACTGGCCTGATGGTTAGTGGTACGTTTTGGGTTTCTACAGTAAAGGCACTGCTGTCTCCGCAATCCTTGGCGAAGGTGTATCTGCACGGGCCTTGGAAGTGGTGACGCCTTCTGTCAAACGTCCAGTAGTGTGGATCTCCGGCTGCGCTGCAGATTCTTTTCTCTGCTGGGCATGCTGTGAAAACGACAGCCAGTGTAAAACCGCACCGTGTATTCAGTAACATGACGTGTGCGATATATCGCTGTGGACATGGTGTACTTGCAACATTTAAAATGATTTTCGAAATAGTGATTTTTATTCAACGCTTGAATTCAAGTTCATATAGAGTCAACCTCGTCAACCTTTAGCTATATATGCTGTCCAGGAAAAGTAAATATAACCACTGCTCCAGAAAACATATGAAGCATCTTCTATCAACAGCGACTAGAATCTACCTCATAGCAACGACATAAACAACTTACCTGTAGCTTGGGATCTCTCTGCCGATCCACTGGTACTTCCCAACATCTCTGCTGACCCACTGGCACTGGATTCCTCTGCCGAAGCACTGGCACTTCCGGAATTTTCTGCCGACCCACTGGCACCGGATTCCTCTGCCGAACCACTGGCACTTCCGGAATTTTCTGCCGACCCACTGGCACTGGATTGCTCTGCCGATCCACTGACACTTCCGGATTCCTCTGCCGATCCACTGGCACCGGATTCCTCTGCCGAACCACTGGCACTTCCGGACCTCTCTACAGACCCACTGGCACCGGATTCATCCGCCGATCCACTGGCACTGGATTGCTCTGCCGATCCACTGGCACTGCCGGATTGCTCTGCCGATCCACTGGCACTGCCGGATTGCTCTGCCGATCCACTGGTACTGCCATCGGATGTTTCTGAAGAGGCACTGCCGGACGTCTCTTCTGACGCACTGGCACTGCCGGACTGCTCTGCCGATCCACTGCTACCGGATTCCTCTGCCGACCCACTGGCACTTCCAGAATTCTCTGCCGACCCACTGTCATCGGGTGTTTCTGCCGATCCACTGGCACTTCCAGACTTCTGTGCCAACCCACTACCACCGGATTCCTCTACCGATCCACTGGCACTGCCGGATTGCTCTGCCGATCCACTGCTACTGGATTCCTCTGTCGATCCACTGGCACTGCCGGCTTGCTCTGCCGATCCACTGCTACCGGATTCCTCTGCCGATCCACTGGCACTGCCGGCTTGCTCTGCCGATCCACTGCTACCGGATTCCTCTGCCGACCCACTGGCACTGCCGGATTGCTCTGCCGACCCAATGACACTGCCGGATTCCTCTGCCGATCCACTGGCACTTCCGGACTTTTGTGCCAACCCACTGCTACCGGATTCCTCTGCCGATCCACTGGCACTTCCGGATTCCTCTGCCGATCCACTGGCATTACCGGATTGCTCTGCCGATCCACTGGCACTGCCGGATTGCTCTGCCGAACCACTGCTACCGGATTGCTCTGCCGACCCACTGGCACTTCCGGATTGCTCTGCCGACCCACTGACACTGGATTGCTCTGCCGACCCACTGACACCGGATTGCTCTGCCGACCCACTGACATCGGATTCCTCTGCCGAACCACTGGCACTACCGGATTCCTCTGCCGAACCACTGGCACTACCGGATTCCTCTGCCGATCCACTGGCACTGCCGGATTGCTCTACCGATCCACTGGCACTGCCGGATTGCTCTGCCGATCCACTGGCACTTCCGGATTGCTCTACCGATCCACTGCTACCGGATTCCTCTGCCGATCCACTGCTACCGGATTCCTCTGCAGACCCACTGGTACTTCCAGACTTCTGTGACGACCCACTGGCACCGGATTCATCTGCCGATCCACTGGCACTTCCGGATTGCTCTGCCGAACCACTGCCATCGGATGTTTCTGAAGAGGCACTGTCGGACGTATCTTCGGACCCACTAGCACTGCCGGATTCTTCTGCCGATCCACTGCTACTGGATTCCTCTGCCGATCCACTGCTACCGGATTCCTCTGTCGATCCACTGGCACTTCCGGACGTCTCTTCCGATCCACTGGCACTTCCGGATTGCTCTGCCGATCCACTGGCACTGCCGGATTGCTCTGCCGACCCACTGCTACCGGATTGCTCTGCCGATCCACTGGCACCGGATTGCTCTGCCAATCCACTGCTTCCGGATTGCTCTGCCGATCCACTGCCACCGGATTGCTCTGCCAATCGATTGCCATCGGATGTTTCTGAAGAGGTACTTGCGAACGTCTCTTCTGACCCAATGGTACTTCCGGAATTGTCTGCAGACCCACTGCCACTGGATTCATCTGCCAACCCACTGGCGCTTCCGGACGTCTCTGTCGACCCACTGGCACTTCCGGACATCTCTGCCGACCCACTGTCACTAGCTGTTGGATATTTAAATGTTATTATATATGTAACCGGAATAAAGACGAGCATTGCTTGATATAAATAATCTAAATCATAACTTCATTTAACTAATTTTTAGCAAATGAGTTAATAGTTTCGAGTTAATCGAGGGGTACTCTCCATGGCATTTTTACGGTCATTGTGGCAATTGCTTTGAGAAATACATACGTTGAATACAACATACACATGACTATGTAAATTATGATAACTTCGACTTACTCTGAGGCGCGGCGGAATGGACCAGACACACGAGCATCAGCAGCGCCAGCCAGACGGCTGACCTGCCAGGACCCATCTTCCTAACGGACATCTATATCTCAACACCGGAGAGGTATGCACCTGTACAGCTGGTGAAGACAACACGCAAAATTTAAAACATCTGCACATTCAAGAACACATCACACAGTCGTCAGATGACGTGTTTCATTCTCCTACCGAGAAGTAAATGATCTTGGCATTTGTCCGTACGCTTGTCACAGAATAGCGTGTTTGTTTGTTTGTTTGTTTGTTTGTTTGTTTTTATGTTTCGTCGTAAGACCAGACTGAAAGTTTTGTTCACTCACACCGGGAAAGACCCCTACTCTTTTCGGTAACTGTGGTGGGATTGAGGTGTGGCTCTCCTCAAACATGGGACCTCCGGCTTTACGTCCCAAACCAAAGCTAGGTACTCATTTTCACCTGAGTCGAGGGAGGCAATAGGTGTAATGTACCTTTCCGAAGAGCACAGCAATGGGGCCTGCCAGGGATTCAAACCTTGCAGTCTTTATATTCTAATGAACAACCCTAACCACAAGACCACCTTGTGAGCGTATAGGATAAAGGTATTCACGTCACAGTATGACTTCTCAACACCCAGGACTGTGGACGTGGCAGGCGGGAGGAGATCCTCCAGATCCGACGTGAAAAGATATATTGTTTAGGAGATCATCCATTTTGGCAGCTACGTGCGTCAGAAGACGATTTTCAATACGTGCCAAAAGATCCAAAGACTGAATCTGCGGTGCCACGTAAGTTAGGACATCAATAGCAGCCCTGTAGTTATAAATTAAACTATTTTTCAACCTCACAATGTTGATAGCTACCTATGCTACCTATGCTACCACTATCACTGCTTGGTGAGCAGCCTTAATAGTGGTCATTGGCAGAAAAACTTTAGATGTTCACCACGAGTCTTCGGAAATGATAGGTGTTCGCTTCTGTCTAAACTTCTGTTGCTTTGTTCGCCAAGCCGGATAAGCGCGCGTTGGATGTAGCGACTTGTGAATAAAAGGAGCAACAGACGTGGCAGAGACTAACGGATCTTCTACTTACAGTACAGCATGGCATGACGAACATTACAT
Organism: Branchiostoma floridae x Branchiostoma japonicum; assembly: GCA_013266295.2. Lineage (NCBI taxonomy): Eukaryota > Metazoa > Chordata > Leptocardii > Amphioxiformes > Branchiostomatidae > Branchiostoma > Branchiostoma floridae x Branchiostoma japonicum. The sequence goes on along the minus strand of CM023829.1, from coordinate 4,591,519 downwards.
ATTGTTGCAATTGTTTTCGCGAAAGGAACACGTTGACTACTTCGGCGGCCTTGGCCCTCCTGGCTAGGATGTGGGTTTTAATTCCTAGCAGTTTAGGGAAAGGCACTTTACGCCAATTTTCTCACTTGAAGACATCCCTAACATCCCCTAGTCTTCCCGGGCCCTCCTGGCTATATTATAGTAGCTGACTTAGGGCGCTGTCACATTCGTCGTAAGTCATCGTACGATTTTGACACCGTACCAAGCAGGCTGTGACAGAACCAACCGCCGACAAGGATCTAAAAACAGCCTTTTCCACAAGAAGACAGCTGAAATTTGCAGGACACATGCACGACTATCCCACAAATACCCTCAGTTTGCGATCGTACGACGATCACACGACATATGTGACCGGGCCCTAAACAAGTAAAGCGTATTGAGGAGGATACTTCCGTAGTGCTCACCAGTATCACCGGCATTGAGCAGCCCTACCCGTTTAAGCAAGTGGCTTCAACATTTTATTTTACCTACATGTGCCCTTTGTACCAGGACCTGTGCGTCAATGATATGAGTTAATAAACTGTGCCATGCGTCGCCGTAACATTTGCAACACTCGGAGACATAGAAAATTTCTTTTGGTAACCCGCAACTTGACCTACCCACAAACGCAATGTTATCACAATTCATCTATAGTATGGGATCTTGAGTTATACCTGCAAAAGTATGCGAAAACACACACGCTCACACACCGGCAGACACACACCAACTCACACGAACGCACGCACACACACGCACACACACACGAACGCACACACGAACTCACACACACACACACACACACACGAACTCACACGAACGCACGCACACACACACACGTGCTAACTAACGCACGCAAACACGAACGCGCGCGCGCGTACACACACGTACACACACACACACACACTGACACACGAACGAGCGCGGCACACACATGCATCAATATTGGTCACTTATATATGTCAACAATCAAAACTAACCCTGGCCACTTCTAGAAAAAGTTTCCAATACAGAACACGTTCATGCAGAACAGAGATTTAGAAACCGCATATGTCATCTTCGGGCCATTAACTTTCCGGCAGATAGAAGAAATAAGTCCGCTTACCTTCTGAAATCACCAAGACGTCTGCTGGAGGGACGATGTTGTCCTGTCCACGCGACTCTGTCTTTACTGACAAGAAGCTGGGGACAGTCCGGGTGTCTTTGCACATCATGCAAATTAGGTGGATGACGACAGGTGCGCTGGAAAAGAACTGCACAAAGAAATGAGTGGATGGTAGTCCCTCCGTTTCCGGTATCTTCGCACGATACCTATTGCCATGAAAAATCTCCATACTTCAACCTTTGTGACGAATTCAACACGTGTCATCTACAATAAGGAGGATTGGACAAACTCCGACAAAGTCAAAGAGGTTAGTGTAAGGTATGTCAATTACAGGTACATTGTACAACACGTCACCGGTTCCGTGACCGAAGCTTGGCTGCTAGGGCTCCATTATGTAATTATCAGCCTCTCAGTCTTTTGAAGACTTTGTGAGTTGCAACTGTGAGGGAGACCGACCGTAAAATAGACGGATCAATATCGCCTGGCTTTTTTGTGAAAAATACAAAAAGGAGAGTAAAGGCCGTGAAGCAGTCCACCAGGTCACGTGACAACCAGCAGCCGTACATACGTGGCAACCGTAAGATCTTTCCATTCCCTCCTGACAAAAAACAATGACGTATGTGGGGAACATTCCTGCATAATTACAATAATTATGTATCAGTCTAATGTAATGTTAGTTAAAACATACGTTATGCGTTATACGTTATAACATAAGGTATGCGTTTTCTGTGTGCAACGTTGTACGCGTGAACATAATACATCAAGATGATACTTACACATTAGTTTGACATATGGCAGCCGTATTTAATTCAGAAATACCAGTGATACAACTAAACGAAAACATATTATTGTATAAAATGACAAAGTAGCTAGATATGATATTTAAAGATTCACCTAACACGTGGAATGCTATCGCTTGTAAATTGTCGACGTTTTCATACACCCCTCCCCAAATCTCAATGGTGTATGTTTTATCTCTTCGTTATTGCATGACAGTGTACCCAGGGTAGCCACATAATTTCTATACTGCGAAGGTGATTTTTTTGCCATCACAAAGTCGTGGCAGATACGTAACGCTGCTGTCTTGACTGTTTTTCCCGCCTGATATTTGTCTCCCTGAAAGACTTTTGTGTGTGCGCACTCGCTAAATACATGTACAAATAGGTTTATCAAGTTCACCCATGTACAGAATACGAGTCTGGTTTATTAAAAGCACAGCCGACGCGACAGTCAAATGTACAAACGTGCGTTTGTGTGGTTGTCATGGTTCCGGCTGTGAATGTGCCCTGCAACCTTTCCACTGTTAACTTACTTACTGTCAGCTGGATTTGGCGTCCGTGTATTTTGGCGCCAGGTTTGACAGCATGTTGGACAAACCAAGAATGACCGGGGGTGTCCAAAACTGAGGCACTCTATCACACATACACAGACACACGCACGCACGCACGCACGCACGCAAGCAAGCACGCACGCATGTAGAAGCGTGCTTTCGTACATTTGGGCTATTTGGTCATTTTGTGCTGCATTCGGTCTTGTGTGGCGCGGTGCCATTATAGCTGCCATAGGCGTCTGAATCGCTAGGTAGCACTTTTAATGTTTTCCCACAGCACACTTATACTGCACTGACAGAATCATTTGTGAGAACTCGATGTCCGATGGCATTAGTTGTTTCGTCAGTGTCCAAAGCTTTATACTCAAAGCATCCATTTGGTATCATCTACCTCCAACACTACTACTTTCATCGGTATACACCGTCAAATTGAATCTTAGATGCACTACCAATCTAGAAACTACTGTACATTTAACTTTCTCCAGGCTGCCTATTACATAACAAATGGATAATTTGTAGCCAAGTACTTCAGTGTGCTAAAGGTTAACTTTTATGGACTGTATGTTGGAAATACACGTATAATAGAACGAAACCCCAATAACATTCTTCTTAAAGGGGTATACTCGTATGGCAGGCTCTTTGAATTCATGAAATGACATGACACAAAAAAGGACAGATAACCATTTTTGAAGTAGTGATAGACTTTCCTTCCCGTTTTCATTCGAGGAAATGAAATACGGGCCAAAGTAAGAACCCAGAAACTTCAGTGCTATCTTTATTGTTTGTAATTTGCCCTTGGAATTTATGATTGTTGACATGTTTACCCACGCTGACATTTGAGATAATTTCATGGCAGTGGACAAACTTGGCTACAGGATGAGGAGGGAGACTGGGACCGACGTGTTCCCCCAGGAATGTGCGTGGGCCGGGGACCACAGAAGCTTCTGTTCCAAAGGAAATGGACCGAAAAACGATTACAAGCAAGTTAACGTGCCAAGAACACGCCACATAGGATAAAGACTTTGTCGGGCATCAAGGTATTGCCAAGATTTCAGTGGAAGGGGGTCGCCACATTTGTGCTCCGTGAGTGTACATGTGTGGTAGTGACTAACAAGGAGAGAAAGGGAGGAAGGGAAAGAGATATGAAGACAGAGATAGAGGAGAGAAAGATGGAAAGAGAGACAAGGAGACCGCATAACCAAGTAGCAAAAATATTGCTTTACAATACCAACAATGGAGCCTCAACCTAATAAAGCTACAATCAAGTCGTTGGTATGCTGTACGGACCTAAAAGCTTAACCGATCTATGTTTGTTTTCCGGTAAACATCCAGCATTTAATCAATAGAATCTTTTATTTGTTCTACATGAACGTTACACACTCTCAAGTTTCCTTTTCACTAAACTTCCAGAATCCAGTCTCCTCCCCTGGGCGGTGATGACATCACCACCTAGACATGAACTTGGCTTTGTCGTGTACGTGTCAAACATCATTGTCGATGGTCCTGCAGTTCTGTGTGCCTGCTAATTGTATCAAGGAACGCGGAATTCTTCTGCAAGGTCAACAAGGCGGCAGGGCCAGAACGGAAGAAAAACAGATGTAGGTAGGAGACTGGGGCTGTGCTCAGGCGGGTTGAATCACGGTTCTGGCAAATATTTCTCATCAAGATTGTCCCAAAGCTTACGATTGTGAATATAACGTAGTTTCAAAACAGCACTTTTTCGTTGATAGTAATGTTGATAAGTCTCCACCTGCCCGATGTTTGGTCACTGTCGCGTGCGTGTTCCATTACTCTTGTGGAAAGACTGAAGTTAAAACTTTGATTTTTGCATGTCCTTTTACGACTTTACGGTAAATGCAAACTCATAATGAACAACTGTTGTTTCCAGAACCGTGCTTTATCCAGAACCATGCTCTGATCTGAAGACACGCGATTCTGGATAGTCCAGGCGTATCCAGAACCGTGCCTAGGGCAAATCTACGTTCTTGGATACGTGGATGTTATCCAGAACCATGCTTGAGCCAAATCCATTCAGGCATAGAACTAGATAGGCACGGTCCTGGATACAATAGTTGGCAATGTTGGTGTTACCTAGTGCCGTTCAACTAATACGCTACATCACTGTCGATGTCACCCCCTGCCAACTCACACTCCGGCCGGGGTTTCCCCGAAATGCACTGCCAAGTCAGACTGTCGCCTTAGCGCTGAGGACAGAAACAACTCAATAACATTTAGGCCATACTGATTTGATTATATGGATGACATTCTTTGGGTACCCCAAAATTGATGCGAGCGTGCAAAGGGAAAAAAAAACTGGGAAAAAATCTATGTGGACAGGAAGTTTGAACAAATGACTGAACAGAGAGAACATGGCATGCCAAGCAATAGACTATTTATTTTAGGTGTGGCAGATCGTTCAGTGTAATATAACCGGCTAAACCGGCTAATATAATCGGCTAAATCACGAGACCACAGTTCCACTAAGCTCTGCATGCTTTGTTCCACCTGTTCTTTTACACCTGCTTGCTAGGCTAAATACGTTTCCTTCTTTTCAAGGCTTTTGTTCTTGAGCTGTCTAAGCTTAGACTGAATCTCTTCTGCGAAGCCCGCACGGCAGCGTCTGTTCCCGAGGCTAGCTTTATTTTTCTCGCCCTGGCATGGCCTGATGCCTGCCGAACCAATGGCGGTCCGCCGAGCTGATTACTCTGAAAGCAGCCTATTCCCGTCTGCATGGTTAATGTTGGTCCTACGGCGGGATTTCCCTCCGCAAACACGCGCTACAAGCTATTTGTCCCACTTCGCTCGGCGGCCGTTTCCACCGCCAGGTCCGCCAGCCAGGGGCCTTTGAAAACCTCTCCCGGCGGTTGTTTGAAGTCTCCCCGCAGCTTGTTGCGAGCTCACCGCACCAGGTCGTGGATTGCTTCTCAAACAAAGGCGTTCTGAGGGCTGGGACATGTGGACTCACGGCGGTTCGTGGAGCTGTTGACTGAGATAACACCGCACGTTGCAATTGTAAAGCCGCTTACTGCAGGAGTTTACTAAGCGGTGTGCTGGTTTGCTCGGTGCACGTGTCTCGTTAAAACCTGAGACAACGCTCAAACATACCGCCGTAAGGACAGTCTGTCATTTCCCATGTAAATATATTGGAAGGGTGTTTTCCAAGAAAAGACGGCCTGTTCTAACCCTGAATTTTGTCAACCCTATTTCAGAGACGCAGGAGACGACTTCATATGCGAGTACAAAAGGTTCGTACAGTCACCGAAATCTACATGTATGTCAACAACGTACACAACAAGCGAAGTGTACATGAAGGATAGGAAGGAAGGTATACGCAATTTACAGCAGTTTCCAGGCATCATATAAGGCTAGTGTGACAGACTGAGTGGTCGGTCCGTTGTCCTACCTAATGTGGGAACATTTGACATCAACAGACAGAGTCAAGAACCACCCAAGCTTCGCATTGAACGGTTCATGACGTCTTAGTGGAACAGGGAGTGGAACAAGGGCCTTGGGAATCTTAAGACGACTGAAGAGATCTTAGTCTGTTACTGCAAGGAGACAAACATGTTTCTCGTGACAACAGTCTTCTTATTTTCGATGTGAACGACTTACCGGGACAGCTCAAGTACATTTACCGCATCTGGCCATTTATGGCAGTATTGTACCATAATGAGGTGACTTGATTTGATTTTCGAGCAAATTTTGTATAATTCTTATAACTTGAAGTCTTGAAAAGAATTGATCAAGCAGGCTATGGTCGCCTTCAAGTCTCCGAAACTATCATTTCTTGAACTCCTTCGGGTGCTGGGAGTATATTCGACTTTGCCAACGTTAACAAAACGAAGTTAAGCCGGGCCGTTTTGTTCCATGACCAGATTCAGCTCATCAGCAGAGGGAACACCCTTGTGTCAAGCCGTTTGACGGACAAGCCAAGCTGACGCTCTGTTGGCTGCAAACATCACAGTTTTCTCTTCTGTGTCCAGATGCCACCAGTGTAAACCGGAAAAGCTGCTGTCGGTAGGTTTAAAAGCCGAAGGTAGCAGGGATGAGCCCCACGGTGTAATAGTTGATCATTTAATTTCTAGCTCGGCAGCGGTGGAAACTGCCAAGCGATTTCGAGGAAGAAGCCGTTGTTTGCAACGGAGTACGTGGTCTGGAATTGGAAACGTGCTAGAAGACAATACGAAAAATTAGCATTTTAAGAAAAGCTAAGCACTAGAAAGCGTAAACTCAGCATAGTGAAGACAACATAGTTCCCTCAACATCTTTATCCCACTTGTTGTCTATCGAGTAGAACTTCCATTTTGCCGAAGGTGTCGCCGTCCATTTGCCTGTCGTCGCGAATCCTCAGGATTCAGATGCCTTTTCTAATCTTATCGCAGGCCTATTTCTTGGGTATAGGCTTTCCTCCCCCAAAGGGTCAAAGAAATGCATTCATTATGTCTTTAATCAACCTATATATAGCTATCCACTGGCTATCATCATCATCAGTCACAGACCAACAGGCATATAAGTGCTGCAAAACCGCCGCCGCTCAGCTAGAAGAATCCTTGTATTTTCGCTAAGACCCGAGAGAGGTTCCCGACCAGCTCAGCGTTGAAGATTCCCAGGGACGTTCGTGGGTTCGCCAGGAAGCCGCTCTCCGTGTGACCAGGACCTCCAGCCCACCTGCCCAGGTGGCCAGATCAACGAGGATTCAGGGAAAGCTTACTCAATCCCTGCGGATTATCAAACACTTTATTACTTAAGCGTATAAATCCGCCGGTCTGCTTGTAGCAGCCGCTTTCGTGCTGTGTTCTACTTGAAAAGACAGTGGAAACTACATATGCAAATAGACGTTACTTTGAACCTAAAGATATATGCAGGCGACTCCTTTCTTCTCGGAGTTATTGTTGTTCATCTTTTCACTGACTTTATCAAAAATTGTCGCAGATTATGTGGTCAGGGTGAGAGGGATAGCACATACGAAATCAAGTAACTCTGCCAAAGGGTTGGTCTTGGCACCTCGTGTCCGTCCAGGGACACCGTCTGGTTTTTGTTACGGCCGCAATCCGATGTTCTTACGGGATAACTACCACACCCGCAGCCTGGGGTACAGATTACAGGGACTACAGGCTGCGGAGCACTGGGAGGTTGCCAGGGATTACCTGCATTCGTGAAAGTGATCTCACACCAGTTTAGTGAAAGTGACCTTACACCATTTTAGTAAAAGTGATCTCACGCCAGTTTAGCCCACTGAAGAGCTTATCACTAGACCACAAGTCTTGTGCAGCTGGTAACCTATCACACATATATGTACATGTATGTTGTATGTTATGTTATTGGTGGGCCGGCTTACTCTCTCCTTGCAGCCAAGGGCTGAATTGTGAGGAGCTTACAATGGTGGTGGGGCTTAATCGCAAGGGTCTGGAGCGGCTGCCATTCGGCGCTAACTCAGGTGACCTCAATACGACCCCAGGTGCGGCCATAAGACTGTAAGGTTTGAACCACTCACACCGGGAAGGACCCCTACTCTTTTCGATAAGTATGGTGGGTTCTTTAACGTGCGTGGGGTGTGGCTCTCCCCAAACACGAGACCTCCATTTAACGTCCTATCCGAGGGACGTCCCTAACCGAAGCTAGGTACTCATTTACACCTGAGTGAAGTGAGGAAAGTCGTGTAAAGTGCCTTTCCCAAGGGCACAAGATCGGTAACATGGGTGGGGATCGAACTCAGGACCTCTTGGCCCTGAGCCGAACGCGCTACCGCTGCGCCACCGACCCCACCCCACATCAGTCTCCTAAAGTTTGACTATCGCAACGTACACGTTGTTGCCTACAATCTACGGAGTCACAGGTACAATGATGTGAATAATGTCATTTTATTAATGTACAGAGAAACGCTGTTAGAAGATTACTCATTCACGTTACGAATTGGCCATGAACTAGGCCAACGAAGCTGATGTACTTCACAGTTGCCGGGTCCCACTGAAGCTGCAGGTCGGCTATATATACCGGGTGACTAATACAGAGACATTATGAATTGTCGTTGAGTGACAGGCCTTACTGATAACAACTGCCACCGTGCCTAAATGTCAGAGACATAAATTGTGATGGACGGAATGGACGAACAGAATGCCGGGGTGATGACTATCGCTGCAGTCCCACGGTGCGCATGTGTTCCCACGGACGGGAATACCTCACGTGGCCAGGGGATTGCCTGGGTCTGAGTCACCGTCCTACGGCTGGTGACATCACGGGAGAAACCATGTTGCTGAGGGGGTACAGGCAAAGCAGTTCATCTCGGCGACGTTAAATGCGTATGATGGACAGTTTGAACTGGATATGATATGGGCCATTAAATTTGATACACAACAATAAACAAAATAAGTGATGACGAGTTGGGGGATCAGAACAGACATTAGTTGGTCGGTTGATCGGTCAACTGGTTGGCTGATTGACTAGCTTGAAAGTTGATTGGTAGGTTTGTTGGTAGGTTGGTTGGTTGGTTGGTTGGTTGGTTGGTTGGTTGCTTGGTTGCTTGGTTGGATGGGTGGTTTGTTGGCTGGTAGGTTTGTTTGTTGGTTTGTTTGTTTGTTTGTTGGTTGGTTGGTTGTCAGGTTGGTGGTTGTATGGTGGTTTGCTTGTTTGTTTGTTTCTTGTTTGATTGGTTAGTTGGTTACTTTCTTGGTTACAGTTGGCCCTCTTGCTATAATTAAAATGATCCCCGTACGAAACCGTGTCCGCACCACTAATGAACCCTGTATGCGGCTTATGGCACGTATGGAGTTGAGCCGGGTCGGCGCATGCCGGCGTTTGTTTGTGGGTCAGAGATGCCTGTGTTGCACATTCAGTAAATAGTTGGGACAAGGGTGTGGGTAAACTACTTGTAGCCAAGGAAAGTAAACAAATCGTCCAATCCGACCCGCAAAATTCGGCAGAGGCCATAGGTGTGAGTGGCCTGCATCCATAAACATTTGTATCGCGGACTACCTATATGCGAAGTAAATAAACAATAAGTCAGATAAACAAACATTTATAGTAAAGAAATAAGTCTATCTACGAGTATAGCTTGTATACTGCAGACGTAGCAAAATCTACAGATGCAGTTTTATCGTGTTTGATAGGAGGGTATTACTTTCTGTCACGACATGTAAAAACGGGGATAAGATGATTTAAGATCGGCCAGTGGCTCCTGTAATTAAGGGCTGACAAGTAAGCTCAACTGGATCACAAATCAAGAACCGGTTCGCTGTACCCTATTCTTTAGCTGGTTTGGGTCTTTTGTAAATCCGTAAGGATCCCTTGACATTTGGGCAGCAAAATCGCGCTTTGAAGAAAGAAAGCTGCAAATCGTCGCCTCTGAGAACCACCGTCTACAGCTGGCCTGTAAAACGGCTCGATGAAAACAGCTGTTAACGCACAGGACCGCCAAGGCGTGTACCAGCTTTAACTCTGACATATCTGGTTCGAGACTAATCCGTGTGAAATAATAAGTACCGTAAGTATTAGGGAGGGACCTGAAAGTAATGTTGGGGGGGGGGGGTAGTTTCTTATTTTGTTACATGTACACTTTGTGCCACTTTTATGTTACTTCTATTGATCTGAGTCCTTCTCAACTTTCTAGCGCATTTCTAAGGGCGCATTCGTACAGATTCTATCAATTTTCTCTCAACAGATCCTTCATGGCACACGCTGAGGACCCGACTCTGACCGGTCCCTTACAGTAGCACACCTGGAGTAAACATCTACCTGACAGGTACGTAGAACAATAGAGCAGGTCCGTGTCAAGGCACGTAGTCCTGCAAGGTGTGGGAAGATTTGTGTGTGAGTGTCAAGAGTCTAGGGGTGTCAAGAAACAGTCCCCCTTTCCTTAGTCTGAATAATATTGCTGTCTCCTCATTAAACGTTATATTTTTCTAATTTGACAAATAAGCTCAATCAGGGCTTTATGTAGCTGCCATAGAGGTATATCTAGAAACGACAGAGAGTCTGGTTACATGTAATTATAAGATAGCACTCTCGTTAGGCTTTCATTACTTTGATTACCATTATTAACATAACTTAACTACCTACGTCTGTGTCGCATCCTCCATATCATGAAACAAATTCATCGCTGACTAACAATAATTGTATGGGCAGGTAACAGAAGGAGAGGGGATGTCCAGTGTACTCCATAAGATTGCTGCTTCTCAAACTTAAAAATAAAAGAACAGTGAAAACTGCTATTTTTGTGTGCTAACCAATTCCCAGAAATCGTCATTTCATTTCATTTTCCTTTCTCCAGTAAATATCCCCCGTCCTTTCATGGACATATTTCCACCCAGCCGAGCGGTGTATAATCGCAGACAGCCTTGACGCGACTCGCAGTTCCAGATAGCGGACAGATAAGTGTGCCCTCTGGCTACATTGTGCTTAAACTCATCGCCGTCCCGACACAAATCCCTGTGGCTATTTAACGGTAGTCTGGGAAGGATTGCGCAGGGGGGCGAAGGTATCAGGGGTCAGCGATTGGCGTTATATGTCTCCGTGGCGTCTGTAGTACAAATGCTGCCGGGCGGTATTTAGGGCGGCCGCGCCAATCTGTTTAAGTCGTAGCGCGTGGTCGATGTGGGTGAATTTTTGTTAGCGACAATGCTTCAATTGGGGTGACTCACTACAGGAAAATCTGATGATGGTAATAACGGTTGCACCCTGCCACCCCTGTAGTGGATTGGTAGTGGTCTCGCCCGAGGGCGACTTCCTAATAAGGCACGGGAGGCAAGCCCAGGGTGGAGGCAGGGGGAGGGCTATTGGGACGAGATGATGTCATGGCGGAAGTAAATATATACAAGGGGTCCTTCAGCGAGGTCACATCATTTCTCTTGTAGGGGAGGCTGCTGCAGCGACGAGCCGGCACGAGGCAACGCCGAGAGAAGACGGGAATTTAGGAGACGCCCGCCGAACTTGGACCTGGGAGAAAAGTCAACAAACTTGCGGACTGCCGTCTTGGCGAAGAAGAGGCCTCTGGCGAGCGCTGACCGACTCAGCTGACAGACTTTATACGCTGCCGGGCGGTTTTTACCCCGACTTTTGCAGCCGGAATTTCTTCTGTGCAGGGAAGGTGCAGACCGCACATTCACGGATGGAACTACCGGAGACGCTGTACTGTGTTCTCCTCGGGCTGACCACGCTGGTGCTCCGAGCGGTGCCGACCCCTGTGCCGCTGACTACAGCCAGGCCCACCGTCAACCCGCAGCAAGGCTTGGTATGTACTACTAGAACACTACCTTCTGTGTTAGCAGGGTCGAGTCGGCGGGGGCCGGCCGCAAGAATTTCCACCGTGTTTTACATGTAGTTCACATAACCATAGCCCGATTGTAGCAGACTCAATAACAAACGGGGCCGACCCAGACAGCCGGACAAATGCACTAAATCCCCGACAGTGCCCGGTGGCAAATTTAATTAGACTCTCGGCCCTTACCGACAGCGATATATCCAGAGCTAGCGCTGTACTGTATCGCGGCCTGCCCTCCCTATCCCTGGGCTGAGGAAACCCGACGCCCGCCTGGCGAATAATTTCCCTTTAACATGTACACGTTAGAACGTCTCCTGTCACCGCGCCGCGCGAGGCCGCCGCTCGGCCAGCCAGGGCGCCCGGGCCGTACCGTGTTGATATTGACAACTGTAAGTTGTGTGTGTGTAGCGGGCACCCTCCTCACACGGGCTTACCTGGGCACCTGCATCACCTGTGAGGAGGATGCAATGGATAAAGTATAGCAGATTTGGCGGCGCTCTAACACAACTTTTAAGTCATGTACATGTACATGTAACTTACGCGAACCTATGTTACAGGCTTCTAATGTATATACCTTCTGTCCTAATACACGTATTAACATTTTGTTATGTCGAGAAGGGACGTCGGCGCACACGTTTACTCAGTCTGCTCAGTTGGTGACTTGTTTCTTGACTTGACTTCGTAAAGCACCTAAAGAAGTTGGCGACCTAACCAGTTTTAAGAAAGATGCACCTGCCTGACATTGGCTTTCTTATCGGGTTTCTCAAAAGACTGATTGAAATTTTCACCTAAAAATATTCCAGAAATATTTAGATGTGTAAAATAGTATGTATTGTTTTTCCATAACGTGATAGGAGGTCCATCAATATATATACATGTATGTAGATGTCCATTTACTTACTAGCAGTATAACAAACATTATCTATGAGTTGGCTGCCTTAATAACTGAAATAGGAGCCTCCAGATTACTTAGGTAGTTGAAGTTTCGAATTCTTTCTTATTTTCCTTCCGAAAAACTTTCCCCTGTGTCTTAAGACCACCATGAAGGAGAATGTCTAGGACTGTTCTGAGACGTGCGCTTGATTACACGTTAATTAACACGGTGGTGTTACAGAAACGTCGCGTGCCGTGAGGACCAACATGTGAGACCGGGGAGGGCCGGTAATGACCAGGGTTGTTTGGGGGTAGACAGAGGTTATGATACTCTGATACTTTATTCAGATATCCATTAGCGGGGTGCATGTAAAACACACCGCAGGTCCTACAGGATTCGCTGTAGGGTAAAGTAGCGTAAAATGGCTCATTGCGTGGACGAAATGTTTAACTGCGAGTTTGACACTATGAAATGGAAGCCGGCGGATACAGCCTAATCTCCAGGCAGATCTTTGGGTGGCTGCAATACAGTATCAAATTGGAAAGACAGTATCAAATTGGCAAGGCAGTATCCTGGCGAAAAAAGATAACAGTACAAAAAGCAAAGCCTGATAAAGACGCGTAAAAACAAGCCTAAGCCTAAACCTCTTCTTAGAGAGTAGATACAGCCAGCAATTCCGTGATTCATCTATCTTTTGTGTAGGATAAATGTGACAATTTTCCGTACAGAACTGAATGGCGCGGCGCGGTGCCGGTGACATACCGATGGCGAAAGTGCAGGAAGGCTGAGCGGAAGTGCAGGAATTTCCTGACGGGTTCGTGCCATACCTTACCCCCCACCTGTACGTCACGGATGGACGGCGCCATTAAGTTAAGCAGGGGGGCTGGGTCCTTAAGCCGGCGGCGTCACCATACAATCGACGAGCGTCTGTCGTATTTATTTATCGCCGGAAGGTCGCCAAATCTAAACATCGCCAGAGAATTGAGCGTATGTTTCACCCGAGGGTATGGACATCAGCCGATCCTAAAAATCGCGAGAGTGATTGAGAGAACACCGGCCGTATTACTGCCGAAAATGTTAATTTTGTCGATTTTCCTGCTTTCTGAGGGGGGGGATTAGTGAGGACGTAAAAGCCCTGGCACGACTGACGCACGCCACGCCGACTGCGGTGTGTCCCCCGGCACCTACTACACACACCTGGCCAGGGGAAACATTTAAACCTAGCCTCTACTAGGCTTCAGAAGCGGCTTCTGAAGCCTGGTAGAGGCCAGTTTAAAACACACAGTAGTAAGAAACCCGGCGGCCGTGGCTTTGCCCGAATTTTCCCCGGCATGTCTGCACAAACTATGAATTCCTGTTCGCACCGAGACTGGAATCCAAGGCTGCACAAACGCTACTGTCTCTTTTCCCCGGCTTTGTTCAGGCATATTTGGTACGTGCGGAAGTGGCGGGGGATGGGAGGCGATTTCACGCACCAGACACGTGAGGTACGGCGATTTCACGGACAGAACATAACTCTATTATTAAAAGACGCGATAAAGACCCTTTGTTCCTGACGTGCTCTCCCACGAACTTCCCGACTGATTCTTCAGCAAGATTTACTTCTCCGGGACTGTACGAAAACAAGGTCCAACTCAGAATGTTCCTTTCCTATCGTTACCTTGGTGCCCCGGGCCCATATAACCAGGAAAACTCACATCCATCCCTTGTAATTACATGTCACAAACTTTAGATATTTCTGTTTTTGACAGGATGATCCTGTCAATAGCCATTCCCATATTTTAATTTGAAATTTCACACACTAGAAACCGCTATACCTTATATCCTGCAGCTGACCTAAAATCCAGACATTTAGACTACTTTCACCGGGGACCACGACTTAACAAAACAATTTATAGAGGAAACACTGTACGGCACGAATTCTAGGTCGGCTGTATTGTCTGCGTACAGTCATTGCTAAACGTTCTAGCCAAAGGTATTAGTCAGAAAAGACAATAGCTCGCTTCCTTCCGCTGGAGTCAGCTACAATCGGGCGGTGTGTCCCCAGTAGCGGTCGTACGGGGTCAGACGGAGAAGTGTGTATGTACAAATGTTATTGTTTCTTCACCCCCACGCTGACTTCAGCTGTGCCAAGACTCCTTTAGAAGCTCCTTTAGGGCTTCAGACTTCTTAAACAACTTCGATGTCGTCTTAAGGTGGCGAAATGGAAAGTTATTTTCGTCTCGCGGAAAACTCCTTAAAAGTGTAGGAAGCTTTCAACACTCGGCTCTTGCCTTCTTTTGACCCAAACCCAGAAATATAACAAACCGAAGAGGTTCATTCCTGGGGAGCGCCTTGGATCCGTGGAGATTTCCGCTGAGCTTTCAGACGTGTTTTCCTACTTGCTCGTTGTTGAACACATGACCACAGGTAGAGTGAGAAGGTTTTGTGGGTCCTAGGCTCATCTACGATGTTGATGTTAAGCCCTGCTTTAAAGTTTCAGTCAAAAGAACTTGGATTTACCATTATTGCTTTGGTTTGAGCACACACGCTGACACGTTCACGCACATATACATACACACACACAAGCAGACACTCACCCTCTCTCTTTCACGCGCGCGCACACACACACAGTACTTTTTCTCAGCCACCCCTAAGTCTCGCTAGCCTGGCTGTTGTTCTGCCGTGCCGCCACCCGTAATTATTCCGACTGAGTGAGCCGTCATCACCGCTCGCCCCAGGTCAGGATCAGCTGTTCCCACCGCTGCACCGCCCCGTCCCGGTAATAGCGCAGGTCAAGTCCTTCAAGTGCGCCTCTTGCTAAGCAGGTATCGGCGCTAGACGAACCACGCTGTGTCCGCCGCTATTCAAAATCATCGGCATCGCTATGTTTAGAAGAACAAATAGAACTGACGGCCAAGTGACGCACGCCAGTTCAACAGGGGCCGGATAGATCACGAGTAGGGCATTTGTAGAGCCACAACTCACGGAGAATAAAGTCAATTCAATTTTCTTAGCGCCTATAAAACGTCACTTGGTCCTTCTGTAGACACCTTTTAAAGCGGAGGTCCCGTAAATTCCCGCCAAGTCTGGAGTAGGCCCTTATCCAACCATTACAAGAGTCGTTTCGAAGTGGAAAAGTCACGTCCGAATAAAAACAAACATTGTGTAGTAATAATAGAACAGAGTGCGTCTGTTTCACTAGTCGGCTGGAACGAGTTTCATTGACGTCAAAAGGTTTCAATCTATTATTAAAGTAGCGGAAAATTCATTGTCGAAAAAAAATCCCGTGCAACTAAAAGAAACAGATCGCGCGCGGCTTTGATACTTGAACTCATAGTGTGATATCTCTTGATAGCATAAGTGTTGAAAAGTCGGTGAGAGGAGCGCCCTTATGCGTGATGCCTCGCACGTGGAGAGCGACCGTTGTTGTTGATTCAGGGTTTTCTGTCAGGACTTGGCACAGACGCCGCCCCGGGAGTTTCCACTTCTGGCCTTGGCAACCCGGGAGACGTGGTCCTCAAGTACATGTAAGTGTCGTCTGACTCGGAGCGCCGCAAAAAGAACCGGGAGATACCACTCTACTATATACGGAGGGGGTAATGGCATCTCTCCCGTTTTCGCCATTTGTTTGTGATAGATAAGATGAGCCTCCGACAGTATGACATGGGGACAAAGAGTATCTCAATCATGATCTCTAGCGGACTGTTATTTTGTGGGGTAGATTTAAGTTCAGGATCTACCTGTTCAAGTTTTAACTGATTAAACCAGTGTATCTCTGCCTGTACGTAGCTATGTCATAATCACAGAAATGTGAAACGGAAATAAAGAAAATTGTTTGAATTTTCTGTTCTTTTGCATGCGTACTGAACGTTGACAACCCCTGACCAAAGGACCTCCTGGTTTTCCCGTTCTTGACCTGTAAGACGACTTACAAAAGGGAACAATGGCGCAGGACAGACTGCTCTGTCCGACGATGCAGGGGGTACCAGTTTGGGGGGCAGGAGGGGGCACGGGTCAAACCCCACCGTCAAAGGGACGTTTTGTCGGCGGAGTGGCGGGAAATGGCCGGTGTGAGGGCCCCGCCGCGAGCCGTAATTTTCCCGCCTTGTGGGGGACATGCGGAGCGGGGTGGGGGTGATTCCGACAAAGGTGGATTCGCAACGGTCGTTACCGGCAGGAGAATGGAGAGCACGTTTGTTTCCTGAGATATCGCTTTTATTTGTGTGAGCGAAGGAAGCGACGGGAAGGAAAGGAGTTAGTGGCGAGATTTAATGCCCTGTAGAATTGGCAGTTTTGTAGTTTTGACTGCAACATTCTGTCCATTTTAGAATTCCAGGTAGACAGGTAACTAGATTGACTACTAGTATATTATATTCCAAGGCCCTGCTGGAGTGTAGGTTTTCCCAAGTGTTATTACTTGGGCTCTTAGCTTTGATCAGAACCGAATCAAAGTACCTTATGCGTGTCAAACTCATTTGAATAAAATAAATGTACTTCAAAAGCCATTATCCACCGAGGCCGATTTGAAAATAAAGACCAAGAGGTTTTGTGGTTCGGCTGTCAACGGTCCTCTCTGTAAGTTTATCTCAGATGTAATCTGTTATTGTTTTCCTACTTCCTCTGCACCTTGTAGACTTTCTCAAGTCTTAGCTCCTTTGACAGGGCTGTTATCAACACTTAGTAAGACATCGCTGACACACCACCGTCACCTGGTGCGTGGTGAGCTGTGGTCGGGGTTCTGTACTAC
Source organism: Branchiostoma floridae x Branchiostoma japonicum (assembly GCA_013266295.2). NCBI lineage: Eukaryota > Metazoa > Chordata > Leptocardii > Amphioxiformes > Branchiostomatidae > Branchiostoma > Branchiostoma floridae x Branchiostoma japonicum. The sequence continues at coordinate 4,574,210 of CM023829.1, read as the reverse complement.
TGCTATCAACACTACCCCACCTCTGGGTGGTTCTTGTCAGCGTTAATTGCAATGTTTCCTCTTCCCTTTGCGTAAGACCCGCCCTCGACGGTCCTTAAAACAAGTCTTGTGATTAAGACATTCCCGACATGATGTAGGTAGCCGCTTTTTCCGTCGCCCTGTCAGTTCCTGAACGCGGTTTGGTATCTATATCTCTAACGTCACTGATAACTCACACCTGTAGGCGTTGATCAGAAAGATTCTTCGGCTTCCGTCTATGAGTTACGCTGGTTCTTTACTTTTACACTGCGACAGGTGTCTGTCCTCAGTGGTAAATGCTCCAAGTCTTACAGAGTACAGACCAGTGGGCGCTCTCCATACGTTTACCACCAACAGTCTACAGATGAAACATTGCTTTAGATGTTGTAGTTTCTTCTGCTGTTTCTCATATCTGTCTTCCTTTGTATCACACCTGTGCTTTCCCTGACAATCAGAATGTGGATAGCCCTGCCTCAGGCTTACCGTCTTGCTGGGTCCTCCGTCAGCCAAGTTTCTGGACTGCCTTTGTCATCGTGTGCTATGACGTCGCTACCTTTGAGGTTTCCACCGACACTTACTTTTTCCTTTCCCACGCCTCGTCAAACAGTAGTCATGAAGTAGATGTTTCACAGAACCCTCAGTGCCGCACTTCACAACACATCAGCCGCGTTCCTGACATGATCCTGACAATGTTTTGATGTCGTCAATTGTTCTGCACTTTGTTGTCGATGACTACATTGTTTGTTTTCCTCACTTCCCTATCGTCATCTCGACTGTTCCGTTGGTCATGACACAAAAGCACGCTTACCTTTTAAGGGCGGCATAACCCTGCCCCGGTGTCCTCTGCCAAAAGCGGTGTCATTGATATGTTCTCGTCCATATCAATTTATGTTGTTTCTCCTTTTTGTTGTTGTCGATAGGTGTTTTTGAACATTATGTTGTTTTCCTTGCATTCCTGGCGTCACGTATAGCTACATCTGTACAGTTGGCCTTGGCATAAGAACCTTCTTACCGTTTTAACGTTTAGGACTGACCTAACCTTGACCCAGTATGCGTTGCCAAAAGCATAGCCACGCCTTGACGTGGTCTCCTCCACAGCCACAGTATGTTCGTTATTGTACACACTATAGTGCTGAACTCCTGGTTGTTTGTTGCCCACGACTGCGTTAACGTTGTTTTCCTCACATCCCTGCCAGTCGACGGTAGAGCTTAGCCTCTACCAGGCTCCTTAGGATGCTGCGAAATAGTAGAAAGTGGGCAACTAGACTGAATAGTATAGCAGAGGAGTTAACCAGCCAGCCTATGAGTACGCTTTGCAACCTGAGTGTACTCCTCTGGCCGGCCGAACCTCGTTGGTCCGGCTGACTCCTCTAGCATACTATTCAGTCTATTTGGCCAGTTTCTACTATTTTTTAAGCAGCTTGGGGAGCCTGGTAGAGGCTATGTACAGCTGGCCATGATACATGAACACAGTTTAAGCCTGACATACCCCTGACCCTGTGATCTTACCCGTGCGGACCGTGAGAACCCTCTCACCTCCCCGTGTCTGTGGACATCTGTTTCCGTCTCTGTAACTTCACAAACGGGTTGATCATTACTGTCCGCAGCACCTGTTCCCCCTGAAACTTCTTATACTTCATCGAAGACCCGTCTAGTTTAAGATACAAGTTATGCTTTTATTGATGAGTCCATGGGATGTTCTTGTGTTGGCTCGCGCGGGTCACGATCACCTATCTGCTACCATATCTGTTACCCCTCCCGCCAGTTCCTATACTACAACCATATAATGCCTGTTAGCCCTAACGAATTTGCCCAAGAACACCAGGTCACCCTTACTCTTATCGATAAGTGTGTTGGGTTCTTTTACGTGCAGCGGTTTGACGCCTCAGCCTACCCCCATCTTGCGTCCCATCAGCTCATGTTCGACCAAACTGCAAAAAGCCACCGTCTGTCCGTTTGTACATAGATTTATTGGAGGAAACAGGTCATGTACACTGTATAGACAAACACAAACAAAAGGGTACCACGTCTATGTTTGCCTTGACATATTTGTCGGTATAAACCGCCCACCCTGCGTCATGTAGAATACCTCTCATGACCATAACACAGGTTCATCGCCCACAAACATGACAACCCTCTGACACGGCGTGCCCTCAGCGCTACGCTCGTCACGTCCGCATCCTTATACTTATAGCTCCTGTTGTCAACGTTCAGTGCCTGTGGGACTGAATTTTACATATTTGTCAACACTTCCGTAATGCAGTTCTCCGGACCATGACACATCAACATCACGTTTACCGCTCATGGATGCAATGTTTATAAATTACGTTACCTCTCCTTTGTGATGCCGCGACAACATCCTCGTAGCTGGGCGCTAGTGTTGTCAACTTCCAGTGCCTCTGGGAATGAATTATAAATATTTCTGTTATTTTACCATTTCCGTTAGGTAGTTCTGTAAATCAAGACGTATAAACAAGTTTAACGCCCATTAATGAAATTGTCACAATGTTTTTGCATGATAAATTGTACTGCCGCCACAACATCCTCATAGCTGTGGGCGCTGATGTTGTCAACTTTCAGTGACTATTATTAATGTTACCGCTTCCGTTAGGTAGTTCTCCACAACATGACACAACAAGAAGTTCAACGTCCGCTGATACAACCCTGATAACGTTATCAAATACGTTACCTCCCGTTTGCAATACGGTAACCACATCCTTCCGCGATCCGGCTTTCTTGTTGTGAACTCTCTCCCCAGCTGAAATGTTGTGTACGTGTTTTGTTGTTGTTTTACCACATCCCTTGCGTCATCCCGGTGTTGAACTCAATCATGATACAAAAGCCATCAAATTACTAATGACGTAAACTCACCGGAAACTGATTAATTGATAAGTATGTCCTCTCTTCATCATACTTGCTTGATACTTACTTGCTCGAAAAGTGCTGTGTTACTGGGTTGTCTCGACCGGTGGAAGGTCAGGTTTTCCTCTCCCTTTACTTCTATCAACAGTTCTAGGTCTGAAAAGGCGCCACAGACTGTTGTTTTCTTTGTTAGCTCTTACACCACTTCAGAACGCCCTTACTCCTGACCGCAAGGCACAAACATAACTTTTAACATTGACACAACCCTTACACGGTGAGCCCGCCCTCGCGATACCTGCCAGACCAGGCTTCCTACTTCCGCATTTGTGTCAACAGTTAAAGTTGACGTTTTGTGAAGATCAAGGTCATAGCTGTTGTTGTTTTCAGCTTCGTCTTCCTTTACCAGAGTCGTTTCCGAGTCTTTCAGTTTTTGCATGCTGTAGGTGATGCATATCTACCGAGGCAAACTTTGAAGCTAGGAAAGTACATGTCTTCGGGGGGCGGGGATTCAAAATATCATATAGCTCTTTTTTTTTTTTTTGCAACATGATATTAACCCGCCACACCCTGTTCTTCCCAGTTCGTCCCTAGAACCTGCACTTTAAAAGAAACGACTTAGCGTCTTGTACCTGTTCCTTTTTCTTGGCTCCACCGCCCCTGGTTAACAAGCTCTCTCCTCCTCGCTATTTTTAGATACGATGTACTCCCTCTATAATACCCTTCAAAGAGTTCATGCTTTAGCCATCAAGCGAGCTGAGTGCCAGCAGTGTATACAAAAGAGCTCGTTTAAGAGCGTTTTTATAAGCTGTAGAAAGAAACCCTACTGGAGTATAAACCTGCGAATAGCTGACGTTTTAAGACGAGCTCCGCTGTTCTAGCCGCTGGCAGGCACGCTGATGCACACGGGGGCAGTGACCTGACTTGAAAGACGACTATATTTCAGAGATAAGGGCCGCGACACGCCATTCCGGAAGGACCGTTCATCCCGCCCAAGACCCGAGGCTGTACTGAGAGTCTAAGGATAGCCACGGCGCGCTGATAGGCGACGCTCGGACCGGAAGATAAGCGTGCTCAGCTCGGAAAGGACCCGAGCCGCGGGACATGGCCGACGCCAGGGCACTGATGGGAAGACGAGATAGCAGGTCCGCTCAGCCAAGTGGCAGTAAAGCTGTGTAAAGTGCCTGGCTGTACATTATATACCGGCGCCAAATGGCAAAGGCATTTGTGTCTTTATTCTGCATCTGGACAACCGCTACAGGCCATGCTGCTTAGGTTAACATTGCCAGTCAATCAAACCAAACAGTTTTCTTTTGGAGTCCAGGTAGCATTGCTCACCTGAGTTTGTAATATGAGAACCAGTCCGTACTTTGATGACTAAAATGGTGGTAGACAGACCATGCAGGTGTGAGTTCTGTCTGTCGCCCATTCTGGAAATCATTCCCTAATCCGCCGTTTAGTCATCTTCAATCACAACTTAACTTTTTATAGAGTATTGTATGTACTAGACTTCTATAATTACGACGGGATAGACAGAAGAATTAAATTGGCCAAATTCTGGTGAGTAATCTGCCATTAGAATTAGTTAGCTAACCAACTGGCCCCTTCCCGGCCTCTCACCCACTCACTCACTCACTCACTCACTCACTCACTCACTCACTCACTTTGTATTTGTATTTATTGGCAATGATACATGTCATTACTAGGTCAGCACAGGCAGACTCAGCTGGTAGCGGCTGACCCACAAAAAGTACAGACGTAACACAAAACGAATAAGCAATTTAGAATCTATGGTAAAACACAAATATAAACTCTGTAGAGTTATGCCTTAGCCAATTGCTAATATTTACTCAACCCCCATAGGAGCGCGGCCGGCACTACACGTAGGCCTATGACCGCGGATGCCCTTAGTGCATGCACCAGATTTGACCATGTCCAGCTGGGTGATGACGATATGAGGTTTGCGCTCTAGTTCTTGGGATGTTGGGTTCTTTCTTAATGGTTTCGATCCATCGACAGTTCAGAGTCTTCAGACAGCGAAGATGAGCCGCTAACCCAGATCAAAATAAACAAACTTCAAACAGACACATGATACGTTAGAAACACTAATTGCAAGTTGATAAAGAGCTAATTAATTATCCTTTAATTAGGAACCCAACTTTAAGCATGATATACTTTATTCTTCTTTAGGTATCTTCCATCCTATGTATTCTGTGTTCTTTTACATTTCTAGGGAATTCAATTGCACCATAAAGATTGACAATGCCTTTCTTGCATTTAGTGAAACATTTGTTCAGTGTACATGTCTACCAGTGTATGGGCTCTGCAGTGTAATGTGGTTTGTTTAAGTGTGTGCGCGTGCAAACTGGAGCTTGTCCGATGCTATCTGGTTTATCAGACTGGCCGGTTTACTACATTTAGACATGCCGAGCTAAATCGGGCGGATGTGCGCAACTTACCCGGAGACAAGAGCCTTATAGCGAACGAGCACAGACTGTCTGTGCCTTAAGGCTAGTGCATTAAAAGTAACGAGAGGAAATGTACAAGTAACATTCATACATAAAACGTTCCCAAATGCTTTTTTCTTCGCGTAAAACGGTTGTAATTGGCGATAGTTGTTGTTGTGTACATGTAAAATTGTTATTGAAAACATGCAATGACCAGAACCTGTAAATTATGTAACCAATTGTCCAGACACGTAAAATGCACGGCGCCCATTTGTTCACATGTTATGTTAGCCTAGCACGTTTGATGATTTACGAAAGCTTGTGGTAGAAATCACTTTTCAATTGTTAATTGTATTACCATAACAGAACATCAACAATACTTTTTTATGTCTGAAAACTTTTGCTTGCTTAATTTTCAAAGAACAATGATCAATTCCTATTTTGTCTTTGTCTGGGACCTCCTAATCATATCTAAGTCCTTACCTGTACCTTATCACAATCTTCCCCTGCAGAAATACCTGCAGAAGTTCGGGTACCTGCCGTCAGCCTCGCAACACGCCGGCGGGCTGCAGGCACAGGGCAACCTCAACAAGGCTATCAGGCAGTTTCAGCGCTTCGCACACCTCAATATAACAGGTAAGGCGAGCTAAGTCATAGTCTCCTTGGTTCGTACATCTGAACATCACAGGTAAGTCAGACATTTGCACACCTGAATACTACAGATATGCTATCTTGACATTTTACACACCTTAATATTACAGGTTAGTGATAAATTTGCACACCTGAATATTTCAGGTAGATCTGCCTTAGGCCCAGTTTTCACACCTGGGTATTACAGGTAAGCCAGCCCCAGGTAATGTTTCAAAAGTTTTCAGACTTGACTATTTCAGGCACGTCTGGTGAAGGTATAGTTTCAGAATTCTGCAGACCTGCATATCACAGGTAAGCCAGGCGAAGGGTGTCACACCTGCATACTGCATAGTTACATGCACGACATGCATAGGTATAGTTTCAGACGGTTCTGCACCGTCATACTACAGGTATGTCAGCCGCAGGTAGAGTTTCAGACGTTTGTACTCCTGAATAGTTCAGCTTAGCCAGGTGTAGATAAACTGTCAAAAATTTGCACACCCAAAATACTGCAGCCGTAGGCATGGTTTAACCCGTTCATTTGGAGTCAGGAAGCCGGGAGACACCCTTGTTAGCTATCACCTGACTCATGTTCGCGCCATCTCACCTGGAATGACCCCGCGACCTACCTTCCACGTCAACGGAGAAAGTGAATTTGGTTTCCTCTCCCGTCAGACAGGTAATCGTCCCGGCGACCTTACCTGACAATTAGTACCTGTCACACACCTGTCCACTCAGGTAGAACATACCTGCTTACTCACTCGTCACATACTGGCCCAGTCAGGTGAAAGATGCTGCTATTGTTAGCGGGTGTAGGCACAGGTCACACGGCAAACAACGCATTCCAGACTGGCATGGATTAAAAACCCTGCGTTTTTCTGAGAAACCCTACGGATAAACTATTGTCTGCATTTTTCTCCGTGTTACAATTGTCTTGCTAAATGTCGTACTTTTTTCTAATGAGTCAAGATGAAAAATAAAACGTAAGTCCTTAGAACCTAAAACCCATCCAAATCGTGTACAGATTTTCCTTTGAAAAGGAATCTGTGTAAAATTGTATCAAAGAAGGAAGAAGGGCTCATCGGTAACCGGCATTTGATACCAGTCTGGCTACAAGCATCGAAGATTTTGAGTATCGTGTCTACTAAAATGCTGACAATGTCACAAAGAGAAACTGTGGGACATGTCGGGCGGGTGGCCAGATGGTTATTCCCGTGAAGGTGACTCATAGACCCCGCTTGTCTGTCCCCTGAAGACCTGTCCGGCTGTTTCCTGTCTCTCAGCTGTATGGTCAGATAGAAAGTTACGTCTCTACCGAGGTATGCTGTTGCAGCACTTTTACACTAACCAAAGCCGTAAGTCCAGCCCCATAAGGGTTGCCTCAGAAATACTCTTCCGGCGCAACGGGCCGCTTGGGCTGATCATAATTGTTGGGCCGGTAATCTGTCAGAAGATACCAGTGGGTCTGCTGATAGGAGAGACTGAAAAGAGGTCCTTGTTTGATGAAATAGACGTTTTCAAATACGAACGGGCTGTTTTGAAAAGTTTATCATTACATTCGCAATTAAACCGGCCATTTTCAAAGACTATGATGTGTATACATCCAGCCCCTACCTGAAAGAAAAGAAGAAAGAAAGACTAAAGTATAACAGTTACTCAGGCAATCGCAACGTAAAACATCTATTCAGTTCCTTTGGTCATCTTATTACCTGGATGTTTAACCTTCATCAACGTAAAGAAAGACTAAGCTGCCAAAATGACCCACTCGTCTACCTGTGTGCTCTGAAACATTTTACACTTTGCTCAGGTTGCCATGGTTCCGTCTATATGTAAAGCAGCTGTTGGCTGAAATAACATTTCACACTTTGCATGCTGTATATTGATGTCACTTGGTGACCTAGTAACCGTGAAAGAGCACCAAGCATTGAGACATGGGGACCACTTCCGTTTACTGTGCGGAGTTATGCCATGACTCATTTTAGAAACCAGTTTTAGGACGCATTGGTCACGGTCGTTTCTGACGAATTAGACATTATCAATGTGTTCCAGAAAATTGGAACGAAACCAACAATTCCTCATCTTCCCAAAATTAATCATTCAGCTTTCTTTTTTAAAAATGGCAGATAAGGTACGCTTTGTGGTGGAAATTTTCCCTAGCAAAATTCCTGCCAATTTTGAACAAGCGTGTCCTCAGATTTTTTTAAAGTCTTCTCAGACTCACTCAGAGTCAAAATGACATTGATGGCAGTGCTGGTCCCTATTTTCCCATCTATCACCATGTGTGAGGTGTCGGTATGTTGGGTATGTGTCCGGGAGTTTCGGTTTCCGCGGATCCTGTCCCCAAAATCCTCCATAACTCCGCCTGGATCACGGAAGCGCCAAATATACCGCGCTAATCCGGCCCTCCCAGTCCCCGTGCCAGACCATGCACTGGTGTCACTCAAACGGCGGTGTATTCCTGCACACTGGGTATGAATGAGCGGGTTACAGTTGGTAATGACATGTCACGGGACGCCCGTGTCACATCTCATATGAAGTAGATGATGCACCAAATATAAACGCTGCGATATTCCCTTACAGCTGGGCATGCTACATGATTCCCTGGCACCCGCAGGGTCACACGTATGGTTCATATTAGACATACAAGGCGACTCGCTGCATATTTTACTCAGGGCTCTTCCAGAATATGTATGATGGCCTGCAATGCCTGACTGGTCCGCTATACATACACGGCGGAATGGACTCCATTACCCTCATTGTAAAAGTAGTTCCCGTTTTAAATGTCTGAATAGAAGTCTCTATCCACTCATGTGTACGTGCTGTACACTTATTGCCAAGTTCATCTTCTAGACTTCCTTTTCTCACAGTAAAGAAAACCCTAGTTTATACACCGTCCTTTCACCAGTAGCATTCCTGTAACAACCCTTCCATCGCCTGGGAAGGCGATTATGGTTCGTTTTGGCGGGAGAACGTGGCTCGTTGCCAGGTAGCCTGAGCGGGTAAGGTCGTCTGCAGACGGAACCTGGCAGGCAGGCAGAGGTATGGGATAAAACTAGAACCAGGCGGCACGGAGCACCAGGGTGACCCGTACTCGTCAGGAGCTGTACATTTACTGAAAGTACACTTTAAGTTAATCACACTTGTCACACTAGATCCTCGCTCTCCCATACCTACATGATCCTACAGCAATCTTGGATTGTTACCTTCGCCAAGAAGGTTATGTTTTCGCTAGCGTTCTTCATTATAATAATTATATCTATACATAAATAGTTATGATCGTTGAAGACTAATCAGAAAACATTGGCCGAATAATTTACATTTCAAGAAGTCAGGAAATACCTTGTTAATCTGGTGTACTACCGAAACGTCTTTGACAATTATAAATCAGTTCTAGGCGACAGCTGGGTGTGTGTACTAAGCTATGTGCATTTGATACCAGTTGAGTACTTGTATTTCTAACACCAGACCCCATCCCCGCCCTCTCTTCTCACTCACACACACTTGAACATGGCCTTGGCTGACTCACTCGGCGCCTCCCACTTTGCTGTGTTTTTTTCTGGCAGTCTATGTGGCGTTCTGGGAGGTTTATGACGATTTCAATGTTGCCTAAACAGTGTAGTGTTGCAATTACATCATGTCAAATATTTCATGGCACAGTGGAATAATTAGGTTGAACAATATTCCCACATGAGTTATGAGCTGATGGGAGGGGGCGTAATGTGTAGCAACAGACGAGAAGCATCAGGATACCATACCGCAGTATATACTGAAATACATTGACGATGATGCTTTCTATCCTTCTTCTTGCTTCTTCCTGCTGTAACCGATATATATATATATATTTTGCGCATATATATATATATATATATATATATATATATATATATATATATATATACGAGGTTGTATGTATATTTACGATGTTGTATGAACTATGTGCCCAAGAAAGTGTGGGAATCTCCATCCAGGGACTGAATTCGAGGCCATCACATGTATCATCATATCCAGCTACATGATCTGTCAAATGCACCCAGAGGCTGGATCCGAGGCTACCCCATCATCATGCCTAGTTACTTCATGCCCCATCATATACCATCACCGAGGATGACGCATCATCACTCCCAGCTACATTATCTATCATATGCCATCACCCAGAGGCCGGGTCCGAGGCTATCTCATCATCACGCCCAACTACATGACCCTCCATATGTCAGAGTGTAACCAGATCGTCACGGACAGTTAGAGAACGATGAAGACATCCAGCAGCGATGTAAACAAACAAGCCTGAGGGCCGCTGTGCTTTAATCCACAAGACTGCAGACGATTGTCCCTCCCAGGCTGGTTATGGAGTTCCCCATTGGCATGTCATTGGAGGCAGACACGACTGCTTGTCCTGTCTAGCTTGTGCTGTGTTGTCTTTGCCCCCTCTAGAACAGAACTCGTGATATCTTTTCTGAAGTCCTTGCCTGATCTCAGTAGTGACCATACTATATAATTGTCCTTTCGTGTACCCTTGTCAGAAGTCGTTAAATACCAAGGGTTACGGACGGTTTTTACAGAACGTGTAAGATGTACAAATGACCTGATCATTGCTGGAACTAACTAATTCCTTCCCTTCGGCACCCCTGTCCTTCTGCCCTATATCTCCATTTGTCCCTCCTTCCGTCTTATCCAAACACTATTGAAACCGCCTGAGTAATTGCTGTACCGTTTGCTCTAGTAAATACTAGTTGAGTACCAAGGTCGGTTACAGGCTTTGAATGGAGGGCTGGTTGTGATTTATTAGCAAGCCGCTGTGCTCTGATAGGGAAGACTACCGTCCCCCTGCCCGCCCTCCCCAATAAAGATCTGGCCTTTCCTCTGAGGGCAGCCCGCGCGGGCAGCCGAGGTTTACTCGCACCACGGCGCGAATATCAAGGTGGTCTCAACGCGGCACGACCTTTCAGGCTCGGGAGATCAAAGGCTGCTGGCGGGAGCCGGTCGTCACATCTGCCGGGAGGCAGGGGGCGGGGAGGGGGCGGCCCTGTTTGGAGAACCCGTCGCAAATGGACACGACGAGCGCGGCCGAAAATAACGGTGTCGGAATGGCGCGTATGTAATAATGGGACGGAATACCTGTCCTCCGGCCCGACTGACGCACGGGGCCTGTGTGATCACTCTTAATTAACGACGGGCTGGCCTCGTCGTGACGTCACGGGGTTTGAAGTTCAAGCTAATTTTGCAGAGCCCCGTCCTGGACCAGAGGACCCCGATGTCTACTATGATAAACTACATCACAGTGTACTGACGGCGCCTAGCTAACACCGCAAGTTGACATTTTGCTGGGTGGCCGTTTTAAGCGTTGGAGCCGTGCCAAGCTCCACGGACAGCTGGGACAAGACCCGTTCATATCTTAGGAGACAGAGGAGTACAACCAAGATGCGTTCAAAATCTTGTGCTGTCCTTATGATATATGTAATCATCTTAAAATCGGTTTTAGCACTGCCGATTCAAAAAATCAATTTGCTCTGCATTTTACAGTCCCCCACGACAATAAATTTGTAGACTCGCCAAATACTACGCTCGGTTCTTTGTCCTGGAACGTGGACCCAAACTAGTTGCACGACAGATCTATGCCACATTATGTATACTATGATGAAATGGAGCATTTTTCCCATGTACTTGCTATGTCTACGGACCAGCAGAGAGAACTGGCAGGGTATTTTAAATCATCAAATAGCGTACGACATTGTTAGAGAGGGACAGACGAAAGTGTCCTTAATTGGCCTGCTTGACCATTGCCTTCACCTACCCAGAAGTGCACCTGTTTCGGGACAGATGTTACACAGAACATGGCGTCCCCTGAAGTGGTTCACGTTCACTGATGGTGTCAGGACGGCCTTGGACTCTTCCGCCCCTGACCGACTTGGCTGTTTGTTATCAGACAAACGTACATTGGTATTGTATTTGAGGAGTTGGATAAACCAATGGTGTTGGTCTTAGTAGTATGGCGCACATTCTTTCGTACATTCACGAGGTCGGGAGCCGTCCTTGCACAACACTAGCCCATAACCCGTGGTCTAGCGTAGCCATTACTCTTCGAGGAGGAAGGATGGAATCGTTACCTACTCTCCAAGCAGAGGTTGATTGGGAAAATTGTGAATGCCTTCTCATATGCCCCGTTTTCTGACAGCCAATCAACTGATCGGGCCGGCTGCGTATGAGGAGGTCACAATCTTCTCAATCAACCTTTGCTTGGAGAGTAATCGTCGCCATCCACTGTTTTCTCACAATCTCCTCATTCAACTTTTGCGTGAACAGTAACAGCTCCGTTGGACGACGAGGTAAGAAGTAGAAGTAGTGCTAACGTTGTACAAGGGCGGTTCCCGAGCTAATCGGTGAATGACAGAATGCACGCTGCACCATTGAGACCATCATCTCCTGAAGCATGTGAGATGTAGAGATGCAGTGGGCACACCTTTCATCTCCCTCTCACGTCCACACGGTCCGTCCTGCGTGCCGGGAGGAGTTTGATTAGTCTAGAGGGTGGAAACACGAAGACAGAGGTGTAGTGAGAGGCGGGGGGGGGGTCAGCAGTGTTCACTTATACCATCTGGTGAAAGTCTCTTCCCTTTACGTATACGTCTCCATTCCTCCGTAACATCGCATCATAGCAAATGCCAATGTATTGGCTGTTCAACGATGTGGTGGCCACGATTTTGTCGATCATGCTGGACCTGGTGATGGACCACCTCGCCGTCGGCCTCTCTAGTCACATGTTTGTTTCCTCAAGCTCTCTTCCAAAGAGGTAGAAATACAAACGCAGGAAGTTGGGAAGAGTTCCAATAAACCCTTTAGAGATAAAAGGTTATATAGAGATCATCTGCACTCTAACAAAAACACGCTTTGATATCAACAAACACATCTACATCGGCGTGCCGTATTTACAGTGTCAGATTTAACATGTGTTGATAGAGGTAATGGCCGAAGTATGAGATGTATCTGTATCTATGAGATCTGATCACAACATGAGCATTAAATTTCTTAAGCTGTGACTTGTTGATTGATTAATTGATTTATTGATTGCTACTCTGTACTGATTTGTGCTGTACAATTACATTTATTCAGATCACGGTGTGTAGGTGCGATTTGAATCTCCTCATCTTCTTCCAGATTGCCGCGTCTTTTGTTTAGATTTAGAGAAAGATCTAGATCTGAGCATCACTGTAGAGTCACCGTACCCTAAAACCCAGACTGTAGAGTAACGGTAACCGGTGTCTGAATCGTGATCTAGAACCGTTGTGACATCGTTGGTTATCCCCTTCCTGTGTTGTTACAGGCGAACTTGATGAGGCGACGCTGGAGATGATGACCAAGGAGCGGTGCGGTGTGCCGGACATCGTGGGGACAGCCAACAGCGCCAGGAAACGGAGATACGCCATCCAGGTACAGCTACCTACCACTGCCACATGTGCTTCATGATGATGTTTGTAGAATTTGCTATATAGTCTTATTGTGTGCGAGGCAAACCCGTACCAATGGCGGCTCCTGAAATCTGATGGGTAGCAGAAATAAGCAACAAGTGAAAACGTCGTAACTATGGAAAGAGATGCTATATCTGCTCAGTGTTCCAATAGGAACTGGAGGAACTAGGTCTAGGTCTAGGTAGGACCATTAGGTCTAGTTCCTTCGATACTGGCATCACAGTCGGAGGAAATTCACCGAAATTGAACAAAACCATCCTGAGAGAAATAGCTAATGAAGTGGTCCTGGTGATGATAAGCATGTTCGTGTGTTCGCGCGGCCCTCGTCGGTAGCAGGCTCACAGGTCAAGTTCGAATTTGTTTAAAATTGGCTTCAACTTAGTCCAAACTTTGTTCGGAACTTGGCACAAGCCCATGTGTCAAGTGCGATCGGGGGCCAGATGGTTTGTATGGACGCCCAGACAGCTCCGACAGCTAGTTTATTGAATTTGCCCCCACCAAGAAGATGGTGATGATTCAAGTGAAGATATCTGCTCCATGTAAATAAAGATACATCAGTGCTGTCTACAACAAGGCTGAAGATCCTCAAATGCAGCTTCAGTTTACTGCAAGTCTGTATACCAAATAACATTATTTTAGTTTCTGTCATGCAGATTTGGGTTTGATTACCCGAAGGATTCGCGTAAACGTTCTGGGACTTCCTAGAAAGAGGGCCATGTTTAAAACTACTTGTAAAACCACACCCTAAAGTTCACCTCGGGCAGCTAATATTTGTCCGTTCTCTTGGTTAGCTCCCGAGAAACACTGGCTCGTGGACAGTTGAAACGTGCCAAGCATGTGGCAGTGATGTTCAGAGATGCCCTCAGTCGTGTACAAGCCACAACAATGGCAGAGGCAGGGTTTAACACGTCGCGGTGCTGCTAGCCGTGGCGGCGCCGTCCAGGGTGTGGTGTCACCACAGCTCGGTCGTGTCGTGTGGCTGACTGGCGGACGGGATGTGGTTCAGTACAAGTAGTTCAGCCTCCATACGTGCTACCACGTGTCATACCGACATACGCGCTTTCTGTTTTCAAAACAGCAACTTCGAAATGTCGAAAGTGGTTAGCACCCTTATGAAATTGGCGGGTAGCGCATTGAAATCGGACCGCAAGAAACGGCAAGAAGCTTTAAGAAGGAAATTTGTGCCAGCTTGTGGCAATACTGTCCACACCAAAACCATAACTATTTTTCACTCGTGGCATTGAGTTGGCACAGTGTTTTAGTACAGAAGCCAGTGGAAAAAGCTGCATGGAAGTACTAACCGAGTCTCTCTTTCTTGTTCTTCTCTGCCGCTACATGCCATGTGCTACCGGCATCTCACAAGGAGGTAGACTACCGCCTTATCTATCCTGCACAACCTTCCGATTTCTCATCCCAGCTGCTGTGTCGTGTTGTTAACCCTCGCCTCCAAACCGTTCGTCACACTAACATGCAATTCCTTTCCTTCTTTCTGGACTATTCTTTTCTATTTGTTGAAAGTTTAAGTCAAATTTTCCATCTAACGAACTGTTGCTTGTGTGTTCAGGAATCCCGTCTTTCCCTATCGCCGGGAGAGGACATCATGCAACCCTATGACTATGTTTCGTACCAGGTTAATACAACCATCCTGACCTCTGACCTTTAGCCTCAACCCAGTTGCTGAAGAATTGTCACCCTTGTGGAAATGACTGCCTAACATTTCCGACATCGCTTGTTTACACTTCTTGAGTCGCACCCCGGTGCAAAGGAGTTAGAGGTAGCCAAGCGTGCTAGGTATAAATTTGACAAAAATGTCTCTTGGTTCTGAATGCCAACGAACCAGAGTGAAATCATTGAAATTAGAGAGACAGGAGTAGGGTATATGTTTGCCGATTTTTGTCTGTTGTGTCTCATTGCATCATGCATACATGTACGTCGCCCTGATTCCTTTCCGATCGTTATGTACCAAACTAACAGACATGGTGTCCCAACTAAACATCTCCCGGTAGCTAACATTCAGTGTTTCTAATCCTTTTGAAATATTCCACTCCCAACTAGGGAAGCAGATGGCGCAAGCACGACCTTACGTACAGGATCTCCGCCTACACTCAGGACCTACCAGCCTTCGAAGTGGAAACGGCCGTGGAAAAAGCATTTGAGGTATGGAATAGAGCGTTGTCTACTGGGGAGGGGGGTTTCTCAATAATGATGTGTTATGAGTTTTCCTCATTCATTGAAGAAAGACAAATATTCATGACACATCCTAGTGTCCGGACCTGCTGGCTGCAACTGAGTGATTATGCTGGAATGAGGTCACATGAGTTGGAGTTGCCGACAATGAAGCAACAGATTGCGTGCAGTTGCTGCCCTTCAGTGCGTTTTATTTCCGTTTAGACAGTGTCTGATAATCGAGCTGTCGGCTGTAGGAACAGGACATGCCCGTGAAGTGGTTACTGCGGTGCCTGGCACCAGTCCTGACGGAAAGGGACCTTTTGGAACTGGCATTTACGGCGTCTGTATGGACTGTTTGTACCCGGGAAGGAAGTGTCTCCGTAAAGAGAACCGTTATCGTGGAGGGGGGTAGAGGGGACTTGGAAAGGTGCCACGTCCTGTCAACTGTCCGGAGGATTCTATTGTTTATCTATAGGGGTGTTTGAATGTCACGTTTGTCACAAAACTTCAACTGAGACGAAATGCTGCACTGATTGTGCCCTACCCCAACCTTCAAGTGTAAAACACATATTGATGAGTCTTTGACAGTGTTTTACAGACCTGTCTCACAACAGTCATCACCATAACTGGCAATGTTATAGATAGTTATAAAATCTTTACTGCACAGGTTTCCTTTCTGTTCGACTCCTTGCAAATTTCTTCCTACCATCTGTGAGGAAGATCTTTATAAGCTACAAGGTTGGGATCATTTCCTGTTAAAGCCTCCTGCTTTACAGTTACTTTGAATGATCATTCATGACATTACAGGTGTGGGCCAAGCACACGCCTCTGACGTTTACCCGGATCTACTGGGGCCGGCCGGACCTTGACGTGAAGTTTTCCGTGGGGGAGCACGGGGACGGCAACCCGTTTGACGGCGCGGGCGGGGAGCTGGCGCACGCCTTCTTCCCGCAGTACGGCGGAGACGCGCACTTCGACGACGGGGAGACCTGGACGGTTCGCACGCCTGGAGGTGATCCTTTGTGCATAAACTCAACATGTAAAGCCTTTCTTTATTCCGCTTTCTGTTCTTTTATTTTCCTCAATTTTCCCTTTGCTCCCTTTCTGTAACGTACTCACAGAAAATGATGGACCGATCGCCCATACTAGCGCTGTCCAGGACCATCTATGGTTCCACACGGAACAGGGCAGCTCTATTATGTGATATCGGTGCAGTTTTCTGTGTTCTTCCCTTTTTCTTTTCAATCCCAGTTTCAAGAATAACACTATTGCTTTACCCTGTTATTTCATTTCTTTACACTTCCCCTTTTGACGTTTTCTTAGTTTTACCCGTCTGTTCTTCTCCAACCCAGCCGCCCCCCCTCCCCCAACCAGTCCCTCCTCTCACAAGCAAAAACAGTATGGAGAAACTAGCAGTATTTTTCATCTTGGAATTGGGGATTTGGCAGTATGCACATGAGCTTCGGTCTGGCTCATGTTAGCACTATCATTTATATCTCTAAAAACATTTTATTTGGCTGCTTCAAAAGGTAACAGGTTCTGATGGCAGGATTACTTTTCACAATTTTCCGCAGTTATTCATTCCGTGTATCCTCCCTGCAGGTACGGACCTGTTCATCGTTGCTGCGCACGAGTTCGGCCACAGCCTGGGTCTGGGGCACTCCGACGTGCGCGGCTCCCTCATGGCACCGTTCTACCAGGGCTACACACCCGCCTTCACCCTGCCGCCCGACGACGTGGAGGGGATACAGAACCTGTACGGTACGTTGGAAATCTGTGAATAATTTCAGAAGGTTGGCAAAAGCTACAAGGCCGTATAACGGCGTTCTTTATGCAACAACCAGTGGATTTATTAAGACTTCAAACGATGTAAACTTTGTCTTATGATACATTTTGGCTGGCCCTTACCTCTTCCCTCATTATCTCAATGAAAACCGGCATGCAGGCCGATTTGAGCTTCTTAATGGTTCAAACAAATTGTCACATCCGACGTTTCGGTGACCGCCAGTCCAGACAGTCGTGGATGTGTCTTGTTGAATGTCGTAGATAACTATACGTGGTTGGTTCTGCCAAAACCTTAGCTATGTACATGTCCTAACCCACTCTAGGGGTGGCTGACATAGACCGGCCCAGTCCTCACCCGCGACCACGGCCCCCATCGAACGACGTGGACGTGCCCGACTACGACGCGAGAGGCACCGTGGACCCCACCACCTGCTCAGGACACCTGGACGCCATCACACGCACCAAGAACGGATCTACCTACGCCTTCGCAGGTATGTCCATTGAACCGTTGTACAATAGACTGTGTTTAGTTCTGTTTGCCCGATGTCTGTAAGGGATCACGTACAGAATGCCTGTACATGATAACTAGCCTGGTGTCCAAACCTATTTGAGTTGCCGAGTCTCTTTCGTCCTCTTCCTCTTAAAAAAACATAAACCTTAAACAGATGAATGGATGGAACGCTTAAATACGACAGGAACTAAGAAGAAGAAGAAGATAGTCCACATAGCAGACAATTCAACATGCTGTGTAAACACAGGCGTCAATTCAACATACAGTGTAAACACAGGCGTCAACAGTTAAACCTCACGCTCACACCATCCCTTCCCCCTATCTAGGAGAGTTCTTCTGGAGACTGAACGACATCGGCCCTGATCCCGGCTACCCCATGAGAATACACGACATCTGGGGCGTTGCTGGACCTATCGACGCCGCCCTCTTCTGGCCAAGTACCGGCAAAACATACCTCATCCAGGTACTCTTCGGCACATTACATGTAGCTCGTTAAGGTCGTCAACCAAGCTTACGCCTCACAACAGCTTCAGCCCGAAGTGTGCAAACCAGAAAAACCGTCAGAGCATCTCCCTTAATTACAAACTTTCCGGAAATGATTGAATCCGTATATATGTGTGATATGTACTATGTATTGTTCGGTTCTGACAGGGTGAAAGGTATTGGCGGTTCACCAACTCGGTTCTAGATGAAGGATACCCCGCCAGTATGGAAAGGTTCCGTGGGGTGCCGACTAACGTAGACGCTGCCTTCGAGTGGGGCCGAAATGGGAAAACCTACTTTATCAAAGGTACATCAAAACTACTTTCCCTCCGAAGGGAAACACATTTTTTTACTGTTCTACTACCGCTAGGCCCCAGTATGAGCACGCATGCCTTAATTTCAAGACTTCGTTGTAACGTCTGCTGACTGCCACGGCACAAAGGAAAACATGCCTTGTCCCGCTGACGACCTGGTCGGTCAAGGGACTAGGTAGGTAGGGAGGTATTGTAACGTCTGCATGAGATAGACGTCCCAAACAGCCCACAAGGGCGTTAACTCTTAGAGATTAGCGTTTGTGGAGTAGTGTAGTGGATTGTAACCCTAGAACGTAAAGACAAAGCATTTGTAGACTTGCGGAAAGCCTAATGAGCAACCTGCCTGTTGCCTAGGTAACCAGTACTGGCGGTACTCCAAAGGCTGGGGTGTGGACGACGGGTACCCGCAGCCCCTGTCCGTGTGGACGGGACTCCCCGACAGGATAGACGCAGCCTTCCAGTGGAAAAACGGCAAAACCTACTTCTTCCAGGGAGGCCGCTACTGGAGATTCGACGACGACAATTTGAGGGTATGACGTGTATTCTGTTTTCTCGTCTTAGACCCATTGTGCCTTAGTACCTCTGCAGCACATCTACCGCCCTTTTCTGTCGGCGTGATCGGTTTGGTGCTTCCTTCTTTCCTTGCTTATACTCTATTTGCTGTGCATTGAGTGTAAGTTCTTTAATAAAACATTAAATTATGTACTTACCTGGCTTTTACCAGGAAAACGTTGAAAGATTGGAAGGATTTAAAGATGTTGATCTCTCTCCCTTCAGGTTGCTGAGTCCGACCCCCAGTACCCCCGCAGTACGGCAGAGTGGTGGCTGGGCTGCCCCTTGCAGCAGGAGCCTGACTGGGTGGGGTCCCAGGACGGGGAGGCGCCCGGGACGGACAGTACCGACCAACCCGCCGACGGAGCCGAGGACCAAAGGGTGAACGGGCTCGTGGGAGGGAGCGCCGCATCACGGGTGTCATGGCGGGGCAGCGTGACGTCGTTGTGCGTTCTATTATCACTGTTGCTCTCTCGGACGATACAGTACGCGCACTGATGACCGCTTGTAGTAATCCTAAATAATTCTTCATGTCGTAACTGTCATTCTTGAACAGTTCTCCATAGAAATCATTCGGGGTAGATGTACAAATGTGACTAAGGTGTGACGATGACAATGTGCAGAGTAACTTGACCTGTAGACAAACCACACACATTGTGTGCGAAGGGCTAGATAGGGTTACGTCAACTCACCTGTAAATAGTGTACATTTTAACTTGAGTGTGGGTACATCTCCTCTGTTGTTCGGTGTGACTAACACATAGGTAGCAGCAGACAGCCAAGGACAAATCAGCCTCTTCTAGACTCCTATTACATGTAGACCTGACAATAGATAGCAGAAATTGACCAATTATGATTGATAAAAAAGTAACTTTCGACTGGACATGGGAATCTTTTATCCAAACTGTTTGGTAGGCTACGTGAAAGTTTTAAACTACAGGAGCAGTTCGACTAGTTAGAGAGTAACATTTTTTTTTCAATTTCGTTTTATCTTATTTTGCATTGCTAAGATTTGACGGGGTGGGGGGACTATAGTCGTTGAATGTCCACTATTTTAAATATTAAGTTATTCAGACTTCGGTAGGACAACGCTGTACTTTCCCCCACTTTCTGTTGAAAGCAGAGTATTTTTGTAACACGTGTTTTGCAATGTGCCGCTCGGCACGCTAGCTTATTCTAGAGACTGTCAATAGCTGTACATTTAAGCCCTGAAGCAGTGAAATTGTCCCGTCAATTGCTACATTTTGTACCTCCTGTATCTCTTTGTGATGAAATCGTATGCTATTAGGAAAGATTTCGTAGTGATCCACGCGTCTAATTATAAGGGAAGTTTCCTGAAAAATAGGTTAAGTCGCCTGACTCCGTGAAGCAGGCACATATCCTGCCCCTGTGAGTGTGAAACGTGTATTTGATGCATTACTTAAATATATTATTTTGATCCAAAGTAGGGTTTTCAAAATGTCTTTGTAAACGTATGTTCTCCCAAGTATGTCTGTGTATTTAAATGATTTTGCTAGGAGCATAGATCGTTATATACTATGAGTAAGACTAGAAGGAGCTTATGTAATACTGTAGGTAGGTACAATAGATTTGCTTGTGCTGGGCTGGACCCCACGTTAGTTCATTTGTGTTTATCGTATATGTGGATATCTTCAGTAAGTAGGTCTGTTTTCCAACTGGTATTCTGTACGTGAAATAAAGATGATTATAGGAAGACGTGTTTTACAAGTCGGGGTTGTCTTTTACTGGCGTCAGTGTTTTTTCTCACAAAATGAATGAATGAATGGATGAACTAGAGGTCAACGATCTCATGCCTTCGTCAAAGGATGTTATCGTTATATAACTTAAGAAGGTAGAAGTGATATATTAGTCCCCCTAAATATGGAAGTTGGATCGTGAAACTACCCCTGCTGATGCAGTCTGCAATCCTGCATTGGGCAAGAGAAAACATCTGTGCAGGATATACATGTAAGGCAACACCGCCTGCAGCTGCATGGGCTGCTTAATGACTATCCCCTCTGGGACTTTCTCCTCTGGGACAGCCTGTAGCCCATGTGTCACAAGGAAGGTTGTGACACATGGAAGGTAACTGAATTATAGAATTGCTTCATTAATTATGCAAATTACATCATTATTTGCATACTGGTCATCTAATTATGTCAAGCATCACTTACCCTACCTATGCCCCAAATATCAGGATGATCCATCGACCGGTTATTGAGTTATCCTACTTTAAACATTTTCATACAAATGCTCCTGCAGTTCCAGAGCAAGCCTCTAGGGGGCCCAAACTTATGTCACTTCTTCCCGAGCACAAGACCTATCTACCATCCAAAAATCATGACCCTACCTCCTCCAGATCACCATATTTCAAAACCGGAAGTACCGCTGCAGTACCATAACGAGCCGCCAGGGGGCCCATATTCCTATCACTTCTAGACCTCATCAAGACCTACCCACCTACCAAATATGAAGACAATCCATTTAAGCCTTCTCGAGTTATACTGTTGACAGACTCACGCACACACGAACGCCCATGAAAACATACCCTTCTTGACGAAGGCAATGAATGAACGAATGGCTAAAACAGTCAAGGGGGTCATGAAAAATACGTATAGAGGGTTCAGAAAGCCTGGCGATAGGGGAATAATGTACACTGTATGCTATCTATATTTTAACTTGGACTTCACAACATAGAAGCTGTCCAGAATTAGAAAGACCTTATCCTGGCATCATTTTAAAAGGCCTGCAGGTATCCAATAAAAGTGATGTGATTTATTATCAGGACTAAGATAGAAACAATCTCAGTATTTGTACTTGATCAAACGATAATCTTTTGGTATACCAAATTCTTCACCGTTTCAGGTTTGTGCTCATGCATTATGGTGTCTGACATACTTGTTGTTGCTTCCCTCCCGTCCCTTCGGCTCGGCGTACAGCAAAGTCGGCGGGGCAACCAGCAAGAACAACAGGAGAATGCGACTCCGAAAACCCGTCATCTCTAGATCCGCAAGTTAGGAACTGATACCGAAAGTACAGGACAGTGTTTGATCGTTTTTTACACGCACGGGTTACCTAATATTCCATGACGACCCATGAACGTGATTTTAGCTGCCCTCCATAATCTAGATAGTGCCGAAGTTTTTTTATCATAAGTTTTGTCAGATTTGTCGTCTAATATATTCATAAAGTATAAAAAAGTCTTACATAATATAACAATATATTATCACAATAATAAAATATCAATAAAGAGTTAATTATAAAATAATATTGTCACTAAATGTGTTGAGCACTTTTGTAAAGCTGCGATAGCCACTGATAATGTACGCTAATGTATTGGCAAACCATCTTGAACGTTGGGCGGGAATTTTAAAGTTACGTGTATGCTCGTTTGACAGGTAAAACGCGAAATTACCACCAAGTTGAGTATATAGCGCTATTATGTTAGACGTCAGCTTATATTCTCATTGGGTTATATTGCAATTGTTGCCGAAAAAATAAGAGAAACCTAAATTCCATTATTCACTTCCCCTTCTTCGAAATGGGCCATCCCGAACCGAGAGAACATTAAAAGGACATCGACTCCTCCTGGCGACCTACATCAGCCCGACAGGTGGGTGGTTTATTTCTGCACCTTAGCGACCAACAGATACATGATGACTCTTCCATCCCGATTTACAGGTAACATAACGTTGCATTTAGCATGTTTCCACGTTTTCGTTACATGTTACTAATTTCTAAGACAACTTATTTAGAAAAGTATGAGCTTTCCGTACACATGTATGAGTCTATGACATGTTTTGCCATCGATTTTTATGATAATAACGTTAGTACAGTAACGTTAAACATGCATCTCTTAATTCTTACTCTCCATACTGTCTCTGGTATCTGCATTTTGTTAATGGAATGTATTCATTTATGCACCTATTTAACTCAGTCACCCTCACTTACTATCAGGTTTATGGTCTGTTGTTCTATTTATATAACGTTACATTGTGTTCAGTTAATCCATCTTAATCATTCATCAGTCCATCTTTTCATGTCCACATTCACTCACTCATTTAAATGTCCAAAGTGTGACAAGTGAGTGTCCCTAATGACCCTGCATGTTTTCCCAATATTTATTGAATCATATCTTAGACCAAGGTAGCTAGAGTCGGCCATAATTGTCATTAAATAATTTATTGCCGGAGACTTTGGCCCCGTTCAAACGAAGTCGGTGTAACCGCTTTCGATGTGGTTTGCACCGAATCAGGATTCATGACGGTATGAGACGGTTCAAAACAGTCGCCGAGGTGACGGCGCTCATGGCGCTCTCAGTGCGCTCCTTGCGCGCTCCCATGGCGACCTTGGTGATCTCTAGGAATATCTTATATTAATAGGAATAATGCCCAGTGCATGTTTTCCCAATATTTTATTGAATCATCTGAAGACCTAAGGTAGAGTCGGCCATATTTGTCATCAATAATTAATTGCCGGAGACTTTGTTCATCAAGCTTCCGTCCCGTACAGCTGTTCATCATACTCACTGTTGCTTAGGCCTCTTTTGTTCAATGTGACGTCACCTGGATGAATTTTTGAAATGTTCATTTCATGTATGTGTATGCATGGGACCAATTGTTGTGCTCAGGTCGTTATTCATTGTGATAGGATGGCTAAATATTTATGTAGCATAGTACATTTACCTTGCATAGTACATTTGAAAGCTCCTTTGAAGAAGCTACATTTCGTCGTGCGTACATGTTTAAACTTTCCATTCTCTACATTTACCTTGTTCATGTTATAATCTTTTAAATTAGCTTACCCATCATTTGAATAGTAACATCAGCAGAAACCTTAAATTGACTCAGCACATGAGAAGTAGCCTGGGTGCCATCCGATTTGTAATGGCTTAGCCCCAATTTTTTCGGAGCTACAGGAGAAAGGAAAAAGGGGTCAAGATCCGGTAGGGCACAGTATATTGTTGTCTGATAATAAAGGGCCATTGACACCCCATAGGAAAAGTATAATGAGCTGAAATTCTGCTTCAAATCTGCTGTTTTGTTTCATTATTCAATATTATTGTTATTGTTGTTTTATTTTAGATTTGAGGATATAATAGTTTTAATACAGTGTTGTACCTATAGAAGATGCTGGAACATGTAGCATGCATAATTCAGGATGGGTGAAAGAAGGGGTCAGCAACCTGACGGACAGGTTGGCTCCTCATTTGCATGATAAAGCAGGTGAGCTCAGGTATCATGCGCCGTCTCCACCTGACACAGGTATTGTGTAAGCAGTTGTATAACCTGTCGCAGGTGTAAGGACTGTCACAGCAGCAAAGTAAGGAGGAAATATTCTCTCTACATCCTACTAACTAGTCAGGTTTTGCTAAACTGTATGTTGTTGAATTGTAGTGAATATTTGTGTGTGTGTTTTGTGCCTTGAAAGCTATTAGTTATCAACCTACTGTCTGCTTCCCATAATGGCCGGTGCATGTGAGATAATATTACATGAAGTACTGAACGCTAAAGTTAGTATAAATAGCAGTTAACAGTTAAAACAGGTATATTAGGGCTTCTCCCTCCTGCTAAGGTAAATTGACTACTACTGACAGGCTTAAACGATCATCAATTTGTTTGTTTGTTTGTTTGAGCCTTGTTTTCACATGACAGCTCAGACTGACCGGCATATTTGCATGTGGGCCAGCCGGGAAGCGCTCATTAGATCAATGAATGTTTGACAGAAGATTATGTTTGTGTTACAGTTGATACATGATTATATCCAACATGTGTGTGGTTTGGATAGACCTTCAGTAGGTTTGAAATGTTCAACCTTTATCAGGTTGTCAGTCTACATTCTCACATATAGTGTGTAATGTTGACAGAACAGGTATTTAATACACCTATCCAGGCCTTAGCTGATACATATACTGGTAACAGCACACTGTCAGGTGTTTTGTACAGGAGATTATGTTTGTGCAAAGATGGAGCAAGAATTTTTTTCACACCTGGAACCTGATTACATTATGTCACTCCTTTCCCCCATGCTCTAATTTTGGGCTAAATTTTCTCTTCAGCCTAAGGCCATGTTGATTTGATTATATGGATGACATCCGCGCGCGCATCACTTTTCGTTCGTTTCCAAAAAAAAAAAAAAATTTTCGACCATACTGGAAATCGTACAAGCAGCTGCAAAATGAGCAAATATATGCCGTAAATAGAAAAAAAAATATATTGGAAAACTATACTAATATCGTAGAATACTAAAATTAATTCCAAAGGAAGAAGAAAATGTGAAGAAATGAAAATGAAGAGTCTATTATTCGCCATACCATAATCTGTGTGTTTAGCCATTTGTTCAACCTTCATGACCACGTAGATTTCATAATGAAGGCAACTTTTTTTTTTTGCCAAACTTTTTTTTTATTCGCACGCTCGCATCAGTTTTGGGGTACCCAGAGGATGTCATCCATATAATCAAATCAACATGGCCTAACCTTCAGCATGCTAAAATATCCATTTGGCACCAAATATGCATTGGTTATGGGGTTAGGCAGCAGAAAGAGGGTTAAATGTTTTTCCAGATCGTGAGAGAAGCAGCAAATCAAATTGGCATGGCCTCAAATTACATATAATCTATTCATAAAGCTATTTTCAAGACATGTTTTCCTCCTCAGCTGCCATCTGAGCCAATCGCATCTCGCTCCGGTGACATCACACCCTTGACAGCACAGTTGCCGTGGTAACCATAGAACCCCAGCATGCAGACTTAGAGTCGACCGGCTCGACGTCCGTCACGCCAACATGGGGCTGCGGGGCAGGCAGTTCCTTCTGCTTCTGTGGAAGAACATCAAGCTACAGGTGGGTTCGTTAACACTAATTAGTGCGTTAATTGGTGCAGCTACATTATTGTTACTCGTCAAGCTATAGTGCAGGGTTCTAAAGATTCAGTATGAAGGGCTCAAATACGTACCCACCAGGAAAAAGAAATTGATATTGAAGATGAAGA
This sequence comes from Branchiostoma floridae x Branchiostoma japonicum, assembly GCA_013266295.2. Lineage (NCBI taxonomy): Eukaryota > Metazoa > Chordata > Leptocardii > Amphioxiformes > Branchiostomatidae > Branchiostoma > Branchiostoma floridae x Branchiostoma japonicum. The sequence continues at coordinate 4,547,990 of CM023829.1, read as the reverse complement.
GGAATATAATGAACTTGAAATTTAGCGAGCTGGAAGAGTGTTCTTTTGTTATTGTGAATCATATCTATCACAGGAAATAGACAGTGATAAACTTGTGTTAAAAACACCTGCGACAGATGGTTAATTTATGCCAGTAATGTCTCTATTTGCATTTTTGGGGGCAATATGTTTTTTTCACTACATCGGTTACCTAGTATACATATAGTAAATGATTAGGAAATGTCCCTTATTCAACATGGAGATGTAATGACATTTGCATATTAATTATAAGAATACTGTCCTAATTCTTACAATCCTCATCTATGCATTGTTTTTTTTATACTTCTCGATGGTCAGTTTTGTCATAGACTTCCTGAAAATTGCAAGAGAAAAAAAAACTTGTATGCCGTATGTTGCTGTGACTCTACACATATCAGATATGTACTGATATCTGCACATAAATTCTAGCAAAGGCTTAGGGTTTAGGTTTTTTCACCAGAGCTTAGTGGTTCAGTTTTCATATGGCGGCATCACGAAAAACAAACAAGGTTTGTCTGATGTACGATCCCTCAGACGGCCAAAACCACCTGCTACGTCTAATACACCTGATCCAAAACTTGTTGCTAGGTTACACAGACCGGTTACGTCAGACTGACTGTGGCTAATGATAATATTGCTTCCCTCAGGTGCAGCCGTGTTAATTGCTCCCATTGATAGATGCTTCTCTGCACACGTCTGCCAGGGCCATACAAATGCAATGATACATATTACCATACATCCAGACTTCAATATTCTTCCTGAATGGTTAAAATTCCCCTGTAGTGGCCTGACAAGTGTTCATTTCACTTGCCAGGCAAGCTCTATGTACCTTGATGAGCAGCAAAAATTTCCAATAAGCAACACTTTATATTACAGCTGCAAATGTTTGGTTGCCATGGAACTGTTTTGCTGCTGCGATGCCTGATGACAAAAGGGAAATGAAAAGACCCATGACGCTCTTGTTGTGGTGAACAAGGAAGCAATTACAATATGGGTGTGACGAGAAAATTCTTTACATAGGTTTTTAATGAATCATCGTTGTTCAATGTACCCCATGAAAATGGCCTTCCGGCAGATATCAGCTTCTCATGAATAAATAATGGTTCAAACAAATTTACATGATTAAAAACTTCTTGAGGCTGATTTGGCATGACAGCCATTCTTCAATGCCTCACTGCAGGACCAATTCATTCTGGTGGGAACATAACACTGGCTACTTGAACACTGGAAAGACACAGGCCTGTTAAGTTCAAATCACTATAATGTAGAATATATCAGACAGTGTACACATTGTAGAAAGGGCCTTCTAAGATAAAATAAGGTATGCATAAATAAACAAACCCCGCCTAATAATGCCCAGCATACAGGGTTCAGGGAGTATCTATTTAGAGTGAGAAATACAAAACACAGCACACATAAGGACAGCTGGAGATGACAGAAAAAAAAAACAGATTAATTTTATGGGCAGATTTACTTAAGCTTCTTAGTGCTTCTTAATGTTTTTCATGGATTACAGTCTACCACATGGATGAAATAATCTGTTTACGGACTCCAGGCTGTTTATGAGTTCATGTTGCCATGCTAGAAGCCTTACAACATATGTTTCTGTATATGCTATGTACAGTCAAGTTTCATATCTCACATACATGCATGCGAAAGATTTAGTATCTGCATGTCTGTCCTTGGTACTGAAGTCACCACTAAGACTGGTATTGTGTTACACAAGTGTAACATACCAAAATACACAGTCACACCCACTAGCATAACAATCATAGATACAGACAAATGAAGAAAGCGTTTTTCCGGCCATGCACAGAACATCAGTGCCTGTCCTTGGTGCTGAAGATTGTGTTATATCAGTGTAAAATACCAAAATACACACAGAGAGGTGAAATAACAACCACAGATACATGTATCCAGGTAAATGGAGAAAAGTGGTTTTCCAACCATGAACATTGCAAAGACATCCATACCTGTCCTTGGTGCTGAAGGCATAACAGAACATTGTAACAGTTGTGACATACAATGCACAAATACACTATCAAAACATTAACAGAATAATGATAAAATGGCGAAGTTCTTCATTCAGAACCACTTGTTTAACAAGAGCTGACGTTTTGATGACCATCTGTCATTTTCATCAGGGCAATCATGACTGATTTATTGTGCACTGAAGCTAGGTGTTACTGCTAACAATGCAGTCCCAAATGTAATCATGGAGAATAATGTAAAATATGTAAAATATACAAAGAATAGGTTGTCCTAGTCTAGCCTGTTTTCCCCCTTTAACATTGCTATTCCTTGTACAACAGATCAGAAGACCCATTGGTACCTTTGTGGAGATATTTGTCCCCATCGCTTTGTTTGCACTACTGATAATTGCAAGGTAAGCAGCTTTTCTACACTACTCTTTATACTAAGTAATCATAAAGATGTAAAATCTGTTGCTATGTATCCAGCCAGTTAAATGCATGCACAATACAAGACATAAAGATGGTTTGCATGTCTTGTCAAGATGAAGTTTGGATTGACATGTAGGCCTTAGATGGTAAGCAATATCAGTCTGGTTTGTGTGTATCCCCACACTTACTAGGAGTTTGAAAGCTGTGCTTTTCTTCCATGAACCACTGGATGCTTACTTAATTACTCCTTGTACATTGCAGCCAAATGTTCCTTTGGAATTTTGAATTTGACAGATTTTGTTGACTGTTGTTTTTTGCAGGAGAGGCCTGGCAGCTACTGACCACTGCTTCTGTAAGTAACGATTGCATGTCCTTAAACCTGGGAATGTTGTGTAAATTTGTAAATACATTAGAGGCCCACAAAACTGTCCTTCCAACTTCATGGGGCAGATTTTCTGGTCAAGAATATGCTCAACCTTCGTGCAACCAGCGATCAACAAATTTGGCCAAAGGTTGTTGACAGCGTGATGCCGACTTTACTATGCAACTCTAGGATTATATACTAAGTGAAGTCAAAATGCTGTACACAGATATTGAGATTCAACAGTTCCCCATACCATACTACCATCTAGTTGTGTTATTATGTACGTTTTCTTTTCTCCCTTCAGCTACCTATGAGCCGGGGTTTGAAGAAGCCCAGACCAACAATGCGCAGGGTTCGGGAGCCCTGAACATGTCACAGTTGGCTGCCATGGCTGCCATGGCTGGCAGAACCAATGAAGTGGCGTACTACCCCAAAAACAACCTGAGTAAGTTACTTCTCAGGATTAGTAGAAAGTACATGTACATGTGTTGGTCTGAGTTTGGCTAATCAGGAGTTATACATGTAGTATATTTTTAGTGGTAAGTTGTCTTTGTATGAGGGTTTACACATTTTAAAGTTGTTAGAGTCTTTAGAGTTTTTCAATGGCTAATAAATTGTCAAAATTGTTATCTTTATCATTTTTACCTTAACTTTAGGGTAAAAAATGCTGTCCACGAGAGTTTTATTTTGTTCGGGTACAGGTACAGATACAGGTACAGGTATTAGTACACAGCCCTACTATCCAATCAAGTACAATGTATTGATACATTAAATTACAATGTTCTGCCTACCATACCATACAGCCACCCAGCTGATGACCCAGATAGCATCTCAGGTGCAGAAGCAGCCTGCGTCCGTGGAGTTTGCCTCGGAGTTTGACATGGCGCGGACGGTAGCCGAGGAGCAGACAACGTACTACGGAGGTGAATAGTCTCATCATGTAAATCTGGTCACTTTAACCTTCTCACTGCTGCCTGTAGTTCGGTAACCAATACAAATGAAGTGGCTACCTTAGCAGGCTGAAGGTTAATATTTGGAAGGCCCTTTTAAAAAATCAGGTGCAATCTTGGAAATTCTGGTTTTTGACTTGCTTCTGGATGGTAAAGTTTCACGGGTCAAAGAGCATGCTTCACTTGATGCCTTCAAAAGTTAACACAAACCTTCGGGACCAATACAGACAGTATTTTAGACTGGTAGTGTTTTGTATGGCTGCAATTTCAACAATTGTGACTTTGTCAGCTATTATTATTTGTGGTACATAATTGTATGTCGTGTAACCAGACATCTCTTCCCATGTGCACCAGCCATTGTGTTCTACATCGAGCAGAATGCCACTGCCCTGCCGAAGGACGTACGCTACGCTATACGTCTCCCTCATGACATTGCGGGAACTCGCAAGACCTGGACAACGGAGAGAACCTACCCCGGGTTTGCCCGGCCTGGACCACGAGAAACTGCGTAAGGACCTTAGTTTGAAATTTTATCTGTGTTGTTAGAAATCATTCTGAAGCAAATTTTTGACTGTCCAACTCCAGTCTTTGTCAGGAAATGAGCAATCCACCACTTCTTTGGCATCAATTTATGCACATGCTGAGAAAAGTAGGAATCATAGACACAGAACGAAGCTTTTTTGCAAGGGGAGTGAATTAAAGAAGATATTTACATCAGGGCCTTATAACCATCCCAGAGATGAATTTTCCTAAATTTTCCCAAAGTCCAATTTTGTGTTGGATATTACACAGTTCAGTTTTGCTTCAACGTGAGGACCTTTTTTCACTGTTAGTCTTGTTACTCCAAGTTTATCAGTTTGATAGCAGATTTTGTTTGTTTGTGCTCCTTGGCCTGAGAAGCAAATTTGATAAATCCTGTTTCTGGGTCTAGGATTCCTTTGCCATGATCTACATTATGTGTGCATGTTCTAACCCTGTGCACTCTACCTGTCCTTGGTGCTGAAGGCATAACTAAATAAGAACATTGTAACAGTCATGACATACAATGCGCAAATACACTATCCTAACATTAAAAGAATAATGATACAATAGCTCACTCTCCCTCTTTTCTCTGCTGCAGGAGCCGTGCGAACTACAAGGCCAGGTTCCTGGTGCTGCAGGCTGCGGTGGACAATGTGCTGATTCGACATCAGGCTGCGGCAAACGGGTCGGCAAACGTTCTCCAAGACGTGGAGATACAACTGCAGGTACCAATAGATCTGTTCACTGCTCATTGTACTAATTTTGTTATCACATTCATCCATCCATCCATCCCTCCATCCATCCCTCCATCCATCCATCAATCAATCAATCAATCAATCAATCAATCAACCAATCATACAATCATACAATGTTCAACAGAGTAAAGTTTTTGAACCTTTAGCATACTGTGGCTGTTTGGCTTAATTGGTTATGGGGTGAGGCAGCATCTACACTGCTGCACCACTATATGTACTAGTATCTGAAACAATTCTGTAATACAGTCATACTGTTACAGTAGTAATACATTGTTACAATCTTGCTGTGGAAAGTTCACTGTGGATTTAACCACAAAAATAAAACCACTGCAAGGTTTACAGTTCAAACCAACTATGTTTCAGCAATTCCCGTACCCCAAGTGGCGCCAGGATACCTTCCTGTCAACCATCAGTTTCCTGCTGCCGCTCATCCTGACCTTGGCCTTCATCTACACTGCAGGCATGATGGTCAAGGTCAGTACAGGTCACTTGTAGGTCAAGGTTATACGTGTGTCACCTACAGGTCAAGGTCAACACATCACAAAGCTTACCACACATTTTGGTAGCATAGCATTTTCTTAGAAATTCTTATGCAGTAAGAAATTACATGTAGGACATTTAGTGTCAGAGGGAAAAGAGGTCTTAATTCTCGGCATCGAAGGGTCTTAAATTTGCATAGCCTGACTAAATCCCGCATCCAGGGTAAAGAGAGTTTGTTTTACTCACACTATGATTTGCACATGAAATCAAGAAAACTGGTGCATTGGCCAAGTGGTTAGAGTGTTCACCTTGCATTAATGGTAGGTCGTGAGTTTGATCTTGGCTGAGTCATACCAAAGACTTTAAAAAATGATACCTACTGCTTTCTCTGCTTAGTACTCAGCACTTGAGACAGAGTATGGGAGTTAAACACACACCACTACCAGTGGGCAAGCCCCCTGCTGTAGCAATTGCACATCAATTGTGTGGCCCAAGGGCTACAGAAACAGAGACCATAGCTACAGGAACAAGCAAACTAATCAATCTTATTCTTATCCCCATCACCTCCAGGAGCTTGTGTATGAGAAGGAGACGCGTCTGAAAGAAAGCATGAAGATGATGGGGCTGGCCAACTGGGTGCACTGGCTGGCCTGGTTCCTGAAGAACCTGCTGTTCCTGCTGCTGACGGTGGTGCCCATCTCCCTGGTGCTGAAGTTTGCCAGGATCCTGGAGCACAGCAACCTGTCCCTCCTGCTGGTCTTCTGGCTGCTGTGGGCCATCGCATCTATCTCCTGGTGCTTCATGGTCTCCACTTTCTTCTCTCGAGCGAAGGTACGTCCCATTCCTCTCTACTGGTGACCACCTTTTCATAAGGACAATCTGGACTTTGATAGAGTCATGTCAGTCAAATTCAAGTGAGCACCTGGTCATTGATATACAGTCAAACCTGTTATAGTGGCCATCTCTGCATAAGGACCACCTGGTATTATAGTAAAACCTCTAATAGTGACCACCTTTTCATTGATATACACTCAAACCTGTACTAAGGACTACTGGCCATTGATATACTGAGTCAAACCTGTAGTAGTGACCACCTCTGCATAAGGACCACCTGTGGGCACTTTTTGGTGGTCTCTCAGTACTACACTGTAATTGTTCCCACCAACCCAAGCATTAACAACCATGTCCCCTGGGACCAATTTCTGCGCTCAAGTCATTTTTCATTTCTTCCCCTCCGTAGGTTGCGCTGCTGTTCAGCCTGGTGCTGTGGTACCTGAACTACATGCCGTACCAGTTCATCGTCAGTTCGTACGAGGACATGACGGCCCCCCAGAAGGCCGCCTCCTGCCTCCTGTCCAACACCTGCGCCTCCATCGGCATCCGACTCATCGTCTACTACGAGGAGGCCACGATCGGCGCCACGTGGTCCAACTTCCGCACCACGCCGTCCGTCGACGACAACTTCTCCCTGTCGATGGTCCTGGCCATGTTCGTGGTGGACACGGCGGTGTACCTGGTCGTGACGTGGTACATCGAGGCGGTGTTTCCCGGAAAGTACGGCGTCCCCAAACCGCCCTACTTCCTGTTCCTCAGGTCGTACTGGTGCGGGCCCAGCAACAGGGTGAAGCATGGCGAGGTAGGGAAACACAAACAAACAAACTCTATTTGCATCTTCTTGGCTCTTTGTATCTTCGTTTTAGGCCACAACAATTTCATTTGTTGGTTTTGTGAATATATATGTTGTCAGATGCAAGATTTCCTTTCAAACTTCTATTTGTCCTTAGTCTTGCTGAATGTCTGAGAGCCAAAAAAGTAAATTGGTGTGGTCTAATAACTTGAAGGTTGTTCAGCCATCAGTGCTGAAGTTATTGTGGTGACTGCTGTTTTTGTGCTAGTAATTCCTGAGAAATGCATTCATCATTAACCTGAGTATATAACAATAGCATGATTTTAGAATATAATATTATGTGGAATCTGCTGTGAATTCATGACTGTTTGCAATGAAATCTATCTTGTAAGTGAATTCATGTACATGTATTGAAATGTGTTGTAATTTTTTTTTTAAACCTTAGTGCTGATCAGTGTATACAGAACTTTACAGAACTTTATTGCACGACAATTGTACATGGTACAATGTACAAATGTATGGTAACATATATATGATGCCAATACTTTATTTTTTGTCTTGCAAATGCTGAAGCATGATTCAAGCTAAGCAAGCACAGTTACATATATTTTTTGTTGACTGCCTGTTGCCAACACACTTCGTAATTGCCAAATGAATGCAGGGTTAATGCATGCTTGTCACTGTGAATGCATCATCTGTTGCATTGTTGGTACTAAATGGTCAGGCAAGAAGCATTAGAAAATGGCAAGTCATCAGTTTGCTTGTAAAATGGCACATCATTTAATGCATGAGCTGAGATGTACTTGCTCATTGCATTATATAGCACTGTACTGGACCCAATGCAATTTTTAGGTTCAGGTGCAACTGTAAGTGCTCATAAAAGTTTTACTCTTTTAAACACAGTGCAACTTTTTAAGAATTCACCCCCATAGACAATTGCCATGTGTCTGTGGCAGTCTATTGCATTCAGTTAGGCCACAATTTGTTTTGAGTCCCAAAAGCTATGTAATGAGTCACCCACTGCTAGTTCACTCACCATGATAAGCTACAGAGCTGAAGTGAAAACAAGCAATGTTTGGGCAGTCCCCCTAGAGAAGACATCTCCATTCTTGTTGCATGCAAAGCTTTGTTTTTTTTTAGCAGGCATAGACAACCTGTGGCATTTCTCTCAGTATTCTGCTATACTAAATCATTTGTCCTTTTGATAAGCGTCAGCAAAGGGGATTATCAGAGGAAGTAAGTTGTTTTTCGACCTTTAAACCCAGTCCCGTGTGATTTGCCTTGTCATGCAAAATGAAGTTTTTGTGCATTTTTGGTTTGCCTGACTTTTTTTACAAGCATGCCCATGGTTTTTAGATTTCTTTTCATTTCCAATTATAACATGTTTCAAATTAAAGATTACGGTAATAAGAAGGTTTTATTTTGTTTTAGTAATGTTTTGTACGGTGTATTCTTAGTGTACACTGTAAGTCTTCAATTTTCATTAAATTCCACAAAGCTAATTTGGAAACTGATGTTAGTAGACTCGAGGGAAGATAAACACTACATTTGCAAATTTCTTAAGCAAAAATTTAACAAAAGGTAAGGGATGAAAAAAAAATCACACAATTTCAAATCAATCCCTTCCTGACCCATACCTCATATAAAACCTTTTAAAAAAACTCATCCCTTGTGGTCTGTAGGCTATATTAGTACACTAATCTCCTGAAGTATCAACCATCCTCTACATTAAACTGTTTTCAATGTTGGAGTCTAACTCTATACTCAGCAGTTACCGTACATGTTTGGTTTCTGCAGAAGAAGACGAAGGAGAAAGACCTTTTGGAATGTTATGACAACCATGTTGCTAGTGAACTGAGCCAGGTTTGGTCATGAACTTGAAAACACGTCTAGATAGGAAAAATATGCTGGTGGAGGTCATCCTTACAATTGACACTCTGAATACTAACTTAAACTAATTAGAAAGACAGATGCTGGAAAAAAGGACCTTGCTCTGCAATACTTTGCTACTGTGAGCTACTGTACATGTACATGTATGTAAGGAGGTTAGAGAGACTAACTAACCTCATTGATGCATGGGACATCTTGTCTAATGGTGTGCAACTTTCTGCCCAGTTGTGTTGATTCATTCTGTATTAATTGAAACCTACAAATCTTACTGCCTGTCTTCTGGCAGAGCTCAAATCCGATCATGTAGCTACATGTAAATTCAAAAAGTTTTATCATTATATTTTCTGACATTTAAATGTGAGAAAGATGCTGCATTAACTAGTGTGCATATATCTTTGAGTAGGTAACCCTACACAAATGTCTAGGTGCACCCACAGTCAAAAATTTGTGCAGCTCTCGGGTTTTGGGTGCACAAAAGTGCATAATATTATGCACCCATTATCTCCTGAGCCCTGTATTTAGTACATCATGGCTACATGTAAGTACTGTATGTCTTTGTCAGGAACTTGAGATGGACGCTGCGAACAACCTGAGCACCACGGACTCTCCCCACGAGCCAGAGCCCCAGGGCATGCCGCTGGGCATCGCCATCAGGAACCTGGGCAAGGTCTTCAAAAGCTCGACAGGGAGGAAGGTCGCCGTGGACGGGCTGTCACTCAACATGTACAAGGGCCAGATCACCTCGCTGCTGGGACATAACGGCGCTGGTTAGTTGTTGTTTTTACCTTGGTGTATCCATTTTTGTTTTGGGTGTGCTTGTCTGTTTGTTTGCTTGTGTGTCCGTAGTTATTTGAATACAGTCAAGTCACAGGAAGTGAGGGGGGAAATGGTGTAAACACAGACTGACAAAATTGTGATGGGGTCTCAAACATAGAACCTCTGGCTTAATGTCCCATCTGAAAGTCTGCAGTCTGTAGCTGTAGTGCAAATTGGTATACAGAACAATAAGTGTTCATCATCAAATAAGTGGGGTTTTTTTTATTTTGATTTTAAAGGCACCAATAGATAAACACTGTGGCCATTCATTGCTGCCTTCAACATTGTTGCCTGAAAATCTGTAACACCGTAAGTTTACGATATTTCTCACGTTGATCCCTCTCAGGGAAAACCACGACCATGTCGATCCTGACCGGGCTGTTCCCCCCCACCTCCGGGACGGCCACCGTGAACGGCCACAGCATCCTGACCAACATGGACGAGATTCGCGGCAGTCTGGGACTCTGCCCGCAGCACAACGTCCTGTTCGACCGGCTCACCGTCAGGGAGCATCTCTACTTCGCCATCACTCTGAAAGGTGTGGCTCTTTTCTGAGCTGGTATTAGATACTTAGTGGTTGGTACTTCCACCAGTGTATTAGTCCTGTATCAGCTCTGTATCTGTATATAGCCAGTATAACTCAGCCCTTCAGCGTACAACACCAGCTTTGCAGGCACGCAACACGCAGCAGCATGGTTACACTAAACGACCTGTCACACCTGTCACTAACATTTACACATCTAACAGTTCAAAGCTATCTAGTGAGGATGCCCCTACGGAGATCACCATGATATTGTAAGTCCTACAGTTGCTGTGTAATAAGAATGATCCATCCTAACTTCACCCGTGTTTCACCTGTCCCCCAGGTAAGACAGGTGATGAAGCAAAGAGGGAGATTGCCCAGATGCTGCAGGACCTCCAGCTGGAGAACAAGGCTGGGACCGTCTCCGACCAGCTGTCCGGAGGGATGAAGAGGAAACTGTCCTGCTCCATGGCTCTGATTGGTGAGGGGGACATGACAACTTGTCTGTGTTAATCATAACAACATGATAAGGAACCTAACGTGTACTGATCAAGGTTTACACCAGGACAAGATAGAACTAGATAGATAACAGCATCTCATCACCCTTTTAACGATGGAGGTCCATGCTACTAAATTATGAACAAATTGATGTAACAGTGTCTATGATTTGGTCGAAAAGGGCCTGAATTAATGAATGACAAACTGTATCAGAGGATGAGATAGGTAAACACACCATCTCTGTCAATTAGAAGAAGAAAGAAGAACCGGGATCAAATTCCACTGCAGCCTACCCCCATCTTTAACACCCTAATCCAGTCACGTGGCCTGTTTGACCTTCAACACCTGGTCACGTGATGACCTTTTCATGAGCTGAAGAAAGATGGCAAATGCCGTCTTAAATCTACTCTAGCTGAACTGTTTTGTCGTATGTATTAGTTTGATCCTTCTGATACTGAGAATTTCCACAGCAGAACTCCGCTCACTGATGGAGGACAGGGACGAGTGAAGAAGAAGAACCCATTGTCTCCCATGTTGAACCCCAATCAAGGTTCAAGGTTCAATACTAAGAATGCTGATCAGATGTTTTCTTCTTCCCAGGCGGTTCCCAGGTGGTTATCCTGGACGAGCCGACGGCCGGGATGGACCCGTACGCGCGCCGGGCCACCTGGGACCTTCTGCTGAAGTACAAGGAGGGCCGCACCATGCTGCTGACCACCCACTACATGGACGAGGCCGATCTGCTGGGGGACAGGATTGCCATCATGGCCAATGGCAAACTCACCTGCAGCGGCAGCTCACTGTTCCTCAAGAACAGGTCATTCTCATTCTGATTTTTTAAAAATTAAGTTAAGAGCCTTGTGATGTCAAATAGCCAAATGTTTGGGCTGGTGGACATGAGATCGAGAGGTTGCTGGTTCGATTCCCGGCATACCTGGCAAGACATTGTATCCTTGGGAAAGGCACTTAATACAACTTAACAACTTTACCACTCCACCCAGGTGTAAATTAGGCACCTGACTTTGGTTGGGGGGATAAAAGGCTCTGTAAGGAGAGGGATGGCCTCTGCCTTCAATTACTCTGCCCTAGACACAGTGGATTATATTTTAACAACCCACAGCTCCTGCTGCCTCAAAAAGGCCTAAGTAGCATTTAGCAGAACAAGAATGTTATAAGTGCTGTGATCTAGACTTCAGCCTATTCTTACTCCACCTATTCTTTTCTCTTCTGCCAGATTTGGAGTGGGCTATCACCTGACTCTGGCGAAGGCGCCGGTCTGCGTGGAACAGAAGGTGAAAGACGAGGTGGAGAAGCACGTGCCGTTCGCGCTGTTTGGCGGGAGCGTGGGGTCCGAGATGGCGTTCATCCTCCCCACAGAGAGCTCCAGCCTCTTCGCGCCGCTCTTCAAAGAGCTGGAGAAGAACAGGGAGCTCTACGGCATCAACAGCTTTGGTGTCTCCGTGACAACCCTGGAGGAGGTCTTCATGAAGGTAAGTAACTTTCAGGGTTATCAAGTTTTTTTCTGTCATTCATTCATTCATTCATTTGTTCATTCATTCTCCCCTAGCAGTTACTGTGGTGTTAATAAAGGCCTGTGACTACCCAGGATACTCCCTATGTACCTTCAAAATCTTGCAAAGTAATAGGAAGATTACTTGCAAAGTAAAGAAACTTGCAGACTCCAGGCACAAAGAAGATCAACTTTTGTTTCCTTTCAGCATAACTTACTAGCCTAAGGAGTTAGTTTCTCATACAGACAGAATTGGATATTGTGACTGCCACATCTCACTGCTTGTGTATACTAGTATAAATTTATACTATAGTTTCATGTAAGCACTTTCACCTTTTGTCATGAGGCCATAATTCAGGCAGCTTTAGTCCCATGAGTTCCTTTAACGATCAACTATCACCCATTAGACTGGTGAAGGGACACTGGACAACATTGGGAGCCTCACCAACCTTCAAGCCAGCAGTAACGGTCAGGCCAATGGAGCAGTGGCCAATGAGACAACCGGTGTGGCGGAAACACTGTTGGCAGCAGACAGTACCGAGAGAACTGCTCCACCCTCCTCTCACAGCGCGATCAACATGTTGGACCAGTCTGTGTACCAGTACCGGGACAACGGGGACCTGGTGAAGGGGTGTGGCCTGAAGTGGCAGCAGTTCAAGGTGCTGAAATTTGCCTGTGTTAAAACTTTTTTGTCATCTCCTTGGTCCTGAAAAAATGGTTGTTGTTACCTTTGATGGTCAAAGAAAAACAGTCTATCTACACTGAAAATAGAGCTTGAAAATGTTGTTACCTTTGTGTTTGAAATCTGTTGCAGTTCTTCCAATCTGGACAAAGATAAACAGACTATCTATACAGAAATAAAGAGCTTTCTAGTGTTAGGAGACAGACTTTGTCTTCATTTGGGTACTAATTTAGGTAGTGAGCAGTCAGCAACAAAACATCAAAGTGTTGACATCATAACTTAATAATGAATGTTAAATCCATCCTCAGGCCATGATAGTGAAACGTTTCCTGAGTGCGAAGCGAGACAAGAAGGCACTGATCACCCAGCTGATCCTCCCGCTGCTCTTCGTTCTCCTCGGCCTTCTGGTCAGCATCACGTTCCCCACCCGCTCCAGCGACCCTGCCCGCGAGCTCAACTTTGCCAACGCCAGCGCCAACGACCAGACGACGGGCCTGTTTGCCGATCTGAGAACTCAGAACAGCAGCGGGAACCTGTTCCAGGTGAGAGAGTCATTTTGCTGAATTAGTTAAGATTAACAGCATAATTCATGATTAAAGATCACTTCATCATTCCTTCCCTATTAGGCATAACATTTGCAAAGTTTAGTCTACAATCCATTTTGAAGGAGACAACTAAGCATCATTCCAAGCTTGTTAGCGAAGATGCCCCAACCATCTGCATGCCTAGATATCATCAAACATATTGATATGGATGAAGTCATATGCCTTAAAGCACCATGGAACGTTGCCTTATTACTACCACTACTACCACAAAGTGACATATATCTGAGTCTATACCTTAAATAGTAGAAACAACATGGAAACATTACAGGCTTTCAAACGAAAGATTATAGATTGCTGGGTGTCTAAGTCTTGATTTTTCTCTTTTCTCTCCTGTAGCATCTGTCCACATACCTGTCCCAGTATAACATGCAAGGAAGTGACGTGACTTCCATCATCAACTCTCTCGTGTCCAACAACGCGGGAAACAGCGTACAGGGGACAGCGCTAACCGACACCGCACAATGCTGCGGCTACCCCAACCTCGTCCTGAACTCGCAGTGTGCTGACACCCTGTATGCTGACTCGGTCGCAGCCAACGCTTCGTCGTCCTACGAAGCCAAGTGTGTGAACAATCAGGACTTTGGTTACTACCACTGCTACTCCTGTATGCTGGCAATGGCACCCACCAGTACCTGTCCCCAAGGTAAAAATCAGTTTGCTCAAAGTGTGGACTGTGTTTTAAATTTATTTTCTATTAGTCATTCATTCCATTCACATCTGTATGCTTTTAGAAAAACAGATCTCTGAGTGTAGTTCTGAGATGCAATCTTACCAGTCCTATCTTTAGTGTAAAAAAATGGTATCTAGTAAATGATTTTACAAGCACAGATTTAAGGTACACATCCCTAATTGCTGTTGGCAAATGCTATGTGAATACCTGAGCTGTTGTTCTGTTTCTCAGGTGTGAATGCCAGCTTCCTGACGGACGCCACCCTGTACTACCAGGAGCACGTTCTCCGGACCAGCGACTCTGCCTCCTTCTTCCGCAGTACCATCGCAGGATTCACCCTCTCCTCAAACCCTGAGGTACGCACATTTCTGCAACATGAAGCTCTCTCCCTGAAAAATGTTTTCCCACACGAATACAACCAATAGACCTTTAAAATCAATGTTTGCCACCATCTCCTAGCATAGGACTCATACCTCACACCAACTTAGTTCAATGCCCAGAAGCGGTCTTTTGGCCTTGAGCAAACTTCTATAGAACAGAAAAAAGTTCCAACTGGGAGGAAGGGTTGTCACATCGTGCAAAACTTCAGCTATTCAATAGTTTCATTCCATGAACAGACTGTGCATAAATGTACATGTACTCAATGTAACAGAGACTTGCTTCAGAACTTAGACATTCAAAGCATAAATAGAAATGTAGACAAGTACATTAAAACTGTTCTGTTTCACTGTCTTACGAGACATAAGAAAACCTAGTTACGCCCTGTTGATTTCTGTGTTGTGTAGAATGAGAGCCAGACCCTGGCCAGGGCCTGGTACAGTGACCAGGGGTATCATTTCTCTGCCGTGTCTCTCAACGCACTGAGTAACATCCTCCTGCAGTTCTACACCAGCTCTGACCACAGCATCAAGGTATGGACATATCTTTTGGTGTGTCACAGTGTGTGTGTGTGTATGAATGCAACTGTGTAATGTATGTGGGAAGAAAAAAACTGTACATAACATACATGGAAAGTTGACATGCAAAAAAGGTGTTTGCTTATGGCCAAAGATACACTTTATAAAAATTAGTACTATTCTTTTTCATACAAAAAGAACGTTGTTAGCAAAGAGCATCCAGACAACTATAAAGTACAGTGTCTTGTAATAATGCTGTATGATAGCTGTTGCCAATCATACTGTACCTTGTGCAATTTTCAAGCTATGATTCATTTATTTTTTCACTTAAGTTTTTTCCTTGAAAAATAAAAGAAAAACACTTCCACTTGTACACTCCCCCCCCCCCACCAGGCGACCAACTACCCCTTGCCGAACAGTGCAGAGAACCTGGCTGAGAACCTAGCTCGGAGTGGGCAGGGCATCAGTGTGGCCATCCTCACAATCTACGGCATGGCCTTCCTCGCCGCCAGCTTTGTGCCATTTGTCGTGAACGAGAGGCAATCTAAGGTAAGGACATCTGATGGGAATGAAAGGCAATGTATTAGGTCAGGAAATCTGATTGGAACAAGAGGCAATGTAAGATCAGCCTCCGAAATCTGATTGGAACAAGAGGCAATGTAAAATCAGGAAATCTGATGGAAACAAGAGGCAATGTAAGATCAGGAAATCTGATGGAAACAAGAGGCAATGTAAGATCAGGAAATCTGATGGAAACAAGAGGCAATGTAAGATCAGGAAATCTGATGGAAACAAGAGGCAATGTATTAAAAGTAAGGAAATCTGACAAGTCAGTATAGTGAGAACACTTGATGACAGTCTAAGGTGGGAAAACTGATGTCAGTGTACGTTGATAAAGGTTTGACATCCCGCCAACCATTTCTCTGGACCAAACTCTTGACCCCATCACCTATTATAACATACATGTAATACTATGTAACACATACAAATGTACACGCTTCCCCTTAAAAGGAAAGATAGGATATTTGGGCATGGCTCTAACCCTTTCTTGTTGTCCACTTCTCAGGCTAAACACATCCAGTTTGTGAGTGGTCTGGACCCTGTGACATACTGGGTGGCCACGTATGTGTGGGACATGATAAACTACCTGGTGCCCTGGGTCTGTCTGATCATCATATTTGCCGCCTTCAACACCGAGGACTATGGGGGAGAGAACCTCGGCACTGTGGTCACCATACTGGTGAGTGTCGGAACTTCTGCATAGGAATTGTAGGGCTCAAAGTATCGGGTGCATCAGATTCTGATTATTGCATTATTGCTGGAAAGGGTTGAGGTCCTTAGAATGGCATGTTAAGCTTTGGTTCATTGTACTTGACGATAAGAGTTGGTACAATATAATGAACCTATAAATGCTGTATCTGTCTTCTCTGTAATGACTGAGCCAGGAAGAGTTAAGCTCAACTGTTCATTGAGTTGGTTTGAGATCATTTTCTTTCGCTCTAATCCTTTCAGTTGCTGTACGGCTGGGCAGCCCTGCCCTTCACCTACATGGTGGGGTTCATGTTCTCCTCCCCGCTGACGGCCTACTCCCTCATCACCTTCCTGCTGTCCATGGTGACCTTGGGCTCCATCATCGCTGTCTTCATCCTGGACGGCATCACCGGCGACAAGGACATCGCAGAAATCCTCAACTACGTCTTCATGCTGCTGCCGACCCATGCACTGGGTAAGTGTGTAGTGAACCCACCCATGCACTGAGTAAGTATACCTCGACCCATGCACTGGGTGTGTAGTGAACCCACCTATGCCCTGGGTAAGTGTGTAGCAAACCCATGTGTGTCCTGAGTGTATAGTTAACCCTGACCCATGTGATGGGTAAGTTTGTTGATAACCCAGATGCCCTATCTGGATATGTAGTGAATCCACCCCTTACCCAGTGCATCGCAAGAATAAATTTGCAATAAACTTATTTATCATTTATAACATTTCTCCCCCAGGTAAGGGTTTTATAGACGTGTCCACCAACAGCCAGCTGCGCGCCCAGTGCACCTCCAGCGACTTTGCCAAGCAGGCCTGCGAGGCCTCCAACATCACGTACTACGACAACAACTTCGAGTGGAAGTCGCCGGGCGTGGGTCAGCCGATCGCCTACATGGCTGCAGAGGGCCTGGTGTACTTCTTGATCACCCTGCTGATCGAGTTCAAGTTCTTCACCTCGCTGTGCTTCAGGGAGGCAGCCAGGGATGGAGGGAGCGAGAGAAAGGTTGAGGACGAGGATGTGGCAGAGGAGCGTAAAACAGTGAGTGGAGGAAACGTTATCTGTATCAGGTTCTGTCTCTGTCTCTATAACCACAGACTGTCAGAGTGCTAGTGGGAAAATGCAAAGTACAGAATCAGCAAGTAACTTACAGTTCAGTTCATCCTCAGTGAGGCGACACCAGTTTCTTCAAAAGTCCCTGTCCAGCATGACAGAACGAAGCTCCTTGTCCTGAAGACCAAGATCCTCCTTGATTACTTCCAAAGTATTATTTACAATTATAATGAATAAAGCAAGAAATACACACTTTGCTCATAGGGTACATCACTAGATTTTGTTAGACTAAGTAAATAAAATGAAATGAAAATGTAATCAAATCCTTATTTATGATTTCCATGCCCATTCCAGGTGCTGAACATGGACCCTAAGACAGGGAAGTCTGCCGTGGTGCTGCGTAACCTGGGGAAGCTGTACGGCATGAGGAAGTGTAAGAAGGCGACGCGCCCCGCGGTGAAGGACTTGTGCCTGTCCATCCCGGCCGGAGAGTGCTTCGGACTCCTCGGAGTGAATGGGGCCGGGAAAACCACCACATTCAACATGCTGACAGGTAGGGAAACACTTTGTAGCTTTTCAATTTAATTATGTTTGTATTCAGTACATACTTGTACATGCATATCTGATTACTCTTCAGTATTGAAGACAATGACAGCCCGCCTTGAAGGTTGTACATTGACTTGCCGCGATGATGACAATGATGATGTCTGATTACAGGTTCAGCTTTATTGATATCACTACAAGGAAAGAAAGTTAGAGGGATTTTTTGGGGTTTTTTGACTAATTTGTTCAGTGCAAGGCCAAGAAACTACTTCTGGCATTGAACTAACTTTGGGCTACTGGTGCCTTTTCATATAGTTCTACATCATTGAAGGTTACATGAAAATGCAATAGAAATTTTTTTTAAAGGAAATAGTGCTTAGTGCTGCTCTACTCCCATATCATTTTCCATGTTTTGACATTGACCCATCCCATCCCCCAGGTGACCTCTCCCCCACCACTGGTACCGCGTTCCTGGATGGCCTGAACATCCAGACCCACCAGAGGGAGGTACGCCAGAGAATGGGGTACTGCCCCCAGTTCGATGCCCTGTTGGAGCGACTCACGGGTACGTTCAAGTTCAAGTTCTTATTGATTTAAGTAGTGAATTTATTGGTGAATTAGCAAAATAAGCAAGCTATGTTTGTACTGGTGAACAAGCCTGGTTCTGGATCAAAAGGTCAGGGGTTTAAATCCTCAGCCTGGAAGAGTTTGAAGCCCAATATGCATGCTACAATGTGGGCTTGTAGCTTTTTGGAAGGGATGCAAAGATGTTGTTGCAGTGTTTGTATGCTTTATAAATAAGTTTATTCCTCTTTGAAAACTTGAAGAATATTGAAACAACTATGATAATTGTGAATGTTTCTTACAGCACGTGAGTTGCTGACCATGTACGCCGACCTGCGAGGAATCCCGTCCAACCGGACCAAAGGCGTGGTGGACGCCACCATCGAACACCTGAATCTGAGAGAGTACGCCGACAAGCTGTGTGGAACATACAGGTGAAGATGGACCTCCTTCATTGCCTTATGAAGATAGAACTGTGAACGTAAATCTGAAAACAGTTAAAGAGCTGCCTTGTAAAGATGGGAGCTTAAATGATGTTTTGCACATCTCCAATGCACAAAGTTAGACGCTCACAATCTCTAACTTTATGCATGGCTATTCTTTTTCTTCTTCCCTTGAATACCCTCAATCATGATGATGATTATTATGGCATGTTGGGGTCAGAGTGTTCCTTCTGTTCATCTGTTTACAAATAATGACCATTTCTGCCTCCAATTTGACTTTCTTCCTGTCAGTCTGTGGTGGGACACACAAGCAAACAAACAAACCAAAAGCAAAGCCTGGACTGCACAAGCTAACTTAATAACATTACTGCCTTGTCCTTCTAGTGGCGGGAACAAGAGGAAGCTGAGCACAGCATCAGCCATTGTGGGGGATCCGCCTATCATCTTCTTGGTAAGGACGTTATACAATCCGTAAATAATTTCATCAGGTTGGTATTAGTCGATTCAACATTATAGTTTTCTTAGTTTCACAACCATGTATCTTACTGTGCCACTGTACTACTTTCATTTATGACAAGATTTACAACTATTCAGTACTGTTGTAAGATATCATAAGCAACCCCTCTCACAGCTATAGCTATAACAGATACTCTACAGTCAAACCTTTCTAGCAGTGTGTCAAGGGACTGGCCAAATGTACAATGTATTACAACAATGAACAGGTAACCACAGTTAGAGAGAAATATTTACAACGATAACTAATCTTGCCAGCATATCTTTCTCACAGGACGAGCCCACGGCAGGCATGGACCCGAAGGCGCGGCGGTTCCTGTGGGACGCGGTGACGTCGCTGATGAAGGGCGGGCGCTGCGTCGTGCTGACCTCACACAGCATGGAGGAGTGCGAGGCGCTCTGCACCCGGCTCGCCATCATGGTCAACGGAGAGTTCAAGTGCCTGGGCAGCATTCAGCACCTCAAGAGCAGGTAGGGCAACATCAGTTCATTTCCTTATTTCTCAGAAGTAAGGGCAACAGTCAGCAACAGGGACTGGGAAACGCATCCAGCACCAGGGACAGGGAAACACAGTCAGCACCAGGGACAGGGAAACACAGTCAGCACCAGGGACAGGGAAACACAGTCAGCACCAGGGACAGGGAACACAGTCAGCACCAGGGACAGGGAAACACTGTCAGCACCAGGGACAGGGAAACACAGTCAGCACCAGGGACAGGGAAACACAGTCAGCACCAGGGACAGGGAACACAGTCAGCACCAGGGACAGGGAAACACTGTCAGTACCAGGGACAGGGAAACACAGTCAGCACCAGGGACAGGGAAACACAGTCAGCACCAGGGACGGGGAAACACAGTCAGCACCAGGGAAGCACAGTCAGCACCAGGGACAGGGAAGCACAGTCAGCACCAGGGACAGGGAAACACAGTCAGCACCAGGGACAGGGAAATTTGGTATCTCAAGAGTAGAAAATAGTTGATATATAGAAATTCTTATTTCAGCCATCATCATTTCAGCCAAACCTGTCTTTAGTGACCACCCAATGTTGTACTTCCCATGTGCAGGTTTGGGAAAGGCTACACCCTGATGGTGAAGGTGGACACAGAGACACACTCCCCCGACCCACTCAGGAGCTTCGTGCAGACCCAGTTTCCAGGGGCAGAACTGGTGGATGAACATCAGGTAAATTGGAATTGCTGTGGGGGTCCCTGGTGGGCAGCAGTCTTCACACTGCATTTCCGTCAAGTGGGTCCATGCCTGTACAAAATTCCTAACCAAAAGGTTAGGAATTCCTAACCGAAGCTGGTGTGTTACACCGAAGGGCGGTTATACCGGCTATACAGATACAGACAGACAAAAGGCTCCAAGTCCTACCCAATGCATATCAAATTCTTCTTCTTTTTCTCCCTTATAGGGCATGCTGCAGTACCAACTGAGTAGTACAGGGGGCCTCACCTGGTCGTATGTGTTTGAGGCCTTGGAGGCGAAGCGAACAGACCTGGGGATCGTCGACTACAGCGTCTCACAAACCAGCCTGGAGCAGGTAGGTGTGCCCGGGCTTCACAAAAAATTTCAGACATCAGTTTTCAATTTCCTGCCTCAAACATGAACACTGAAATACATCAAGTTATGTCTTTTTCCTGTTCCTTAAGAAACTAGTGCCATCTATGATTTTATTTTGTACATCAGAACAAGAATAGCAAGGAAACCTGTCCACACACAAATTATAAATACTGACATGCAACCAAGGCAGCCCCAAAAAGTCCCACACCAATGCCAAGCACAATTTGGCATTTAGTGGACGACCCGTTTTTGTTTTTTTTAATTTTAGTGACATCAGCTGTTCTCTCATCCATTATCCTCCCTCTCTCATGTATCACTGGCTGTTCTTTCCTCTGCTACTCCTCCCTCTGTGTATGGCATTTTCCACCCTCTACATACTGGCATTTTCCCCTCCATCACCACTCCCCTCTTTGTGACTGGCTCTTCTCTCCTCCATCTCTCCTCCCCTCCCAGGTGTTCCTCCGTTTTGCCCTGCACCAGGAGGGTGAAGAGGAGGTCGGCCTTGCGCGGGTCCTGTCCGGTACGACACCCTCCCTCACCGCTCTCGCCATGCGGAGTGCCCACTCCCTTGCCCTGTTAGGTCACCAACAGGTCCCCTCCCACCCGACCCTCCTCCCCGACAACGTCCAGTCCCTTCACCGCAGACTGTATGAGCCCGCCCATGATCAGGACCAAGCCGAGTTTTAGACTAGACATTAACAGCTCAGGTCTCTGTGAAAAGTGGTAGTCAGGTAGACTGTTGCAGTTCAGTGTCAAGTTCATCTTACAGCTCAGTGTTCCTCTGGGATCGTGACTCAGAATCTCATCACAGACTCACATGAATCTATAGCTTTGTGAAGCTTTGGAGTTATCTAACAAGAAAAATGTTTACTCAAGTTGTCTAACATCCAATTGCAAGTTTGTTGCAGTTGCTGTTCAGTTCCCTTGGTCAGGATTCAGTTGGGTTCTTTTTCAACCTGCCATGTTCATCTTTCAGTTCCGTGAATTGTTCACACATTAATTTAATCGGAATTATCAAACAGGAAGAATGTTTGTATTTCACAGTAAAAGACCCATTTTTGAGTAGAAGTAGAGTTGAATAAATATCATGCAGATCTCATTCCCATAATCAACTTTATCATCTTAACTAATATTAATAATTTTCAGGTACTGACATTTCAGACTTACCTAAATTACTAGACTAAGTAATCTTGAATGAACGTTCATCTGTGATTGTAATTGACCTAATTATAAAGAGTTTATAATTTCTGTACAAGAAGCTTCTTTCTAAGTGCAGTGTACAGAAAGTGCATATAAAATCTAGTTTATAATTAAGTAATTTTGTGCATGCACAATTCATGTGTTTTCCTTGCATGTGCGTTATTAAGCCTAAAAGCTTTCAAATAACTCCATGCCACATGGTGACAAGGTTTAATCTTTTCTTCCAGGTGTTTCTAAACTTCGCCAAGGACCAGTTCAGTGAAGATGAGCAGAACGGGAACGTCCCGGAGTACAGCACCTCCCTCCCCAACACCTCCTTCGCCAGCGTGAAGTCCCCCACTCACCGCCAGCAGCAAGTTCTCGTCACCGGAGTCCACAATAACGCCGCGTTCACTAATGAGGGAGACAATCTCACCCCCTTATAGCCAGAAGGTAGCAGCGGAAGGCCTTCTCATTTCTTTGCATGTTTGCGAAGCCGGCAAGAGCAATTTTTCTCGACATTTGAGTAAAAAAAATTGAAAAGCTGCTAAGCTCAACAGTTGTTTTTTCAATGATGTTTTTTTTTATGACGCTTTCATTCATGATACAGAAAATATGACCCCTATATAATGCAAGAGCCATGTGGGGTCTTTTCACTTTTCATTACTTGTTGCTTAGCTGTGGAATAGATGACTTAAATTTTTATTCATTTCATCCTCTAAAGGATATACTTTCTTGTTTTATACATATCTATTATATATTTCTAACTTGGCCTGCAGTGTTGTTTCTAATGTGTGTCATCGACACATTAAATGTATATGGGAGCTGAAACATTTAAATTGCAATATTTTCTACTACAAAAAGATATTTTAACCACTCTGCATGGGCTATCATGTAAAAAATTTCTCACCCAAGTGCACAATATACAAGACAACCACATTGTATTTTCACAAGGAGATATGTACATAGTAACTGAAAGATGTACAAAGTAAAATTTATTTATCTATCACTGTTGGATACATATGGGTAGACCCTTCAGCAAAATTGGGCTGGTTTCCAAGGGAGCCCATGTCAGGTAAACATAAGAAAGCAACAGAAGCAGTGTAACATAGAGAAACATATACACAGGAAAGAAAAACAGATAAACTTTGAGCTTCATTTACCAATTGCTTATTAACTACACAGTCACATTTGTCAACTGTTTAGAGAAAGGAGCTGTTTGGAGAGGTTTGGATGACCTTTGAGGTCCTTTTATTATTTGTTGTACAGATGACTTATCATCAGCATAGTCCTTTTCATCCTAAGGATGATTTAAATGTAATGTTATTCTGTGTGTCCACTTATAAAGAGAGTTTGGAAGGTAGTCAGGTGTTGGTTTTAGGAAAGAAATAGTGTTGGTGCCTGAAAAGACTCAGGAGAATTAATACTGTTTGGAAGTTTGTATATTTTAAATGATATTTTTAAGAGTTTGGACGTTAAAGCCATATTCCACTATAACACTATTATCAGCATTTCTAACAGGAAACATAGTTTCTCATAGGCAATACTTAGGCTTGACAATCTTTTTATGCCTCGGAGACCACAATCTGGCATGTTTCCAATTGTACCTACATTTGTACTAATGCAAAATATGCATTCCTGTAGTTTTGTGACAGTCACCTCATACTGGGAGTTAGCTTCAAGAAGCACACAAAAACTTCTCAAATTTATTTCAGTGCAAGTTTTGTCATGTGTTGCTGCTGAATTGTAGTGGAGTATTAGTTTTCCTTTTTTGTGTAGCAGGATACAGGTCATATACTTGTGGATGTTATTGATATACTTGTGGAAACCATTAAGACTGTTTGAACAAAATATATATCTATGATGTTCTTTACTTCATCACAGGGAAACATTCTTATATTAATCGGAAATGTTAATCTAAGAACTATAGAGTTTGCAGAACAAAATTTGTTGTCTACTTATTCTAGGATGTTTCATCGGCAAAGATTTATTTCCGAGCTACATGTAGATACGTGTGTTCAGTATCATTACAAAATGGTAACTACATTACTGCCAAACTGTTGCTAATGCTTTGGAGACACTCTTCACGGCAGTCTGTGTGCTGTGGACTTGCCAATCTTGTGGAAACAATGTTGTTTTGCTATCTCCAGTGTTCATTTCGTTGTTTGACGATGTATGCCATCTTGCCGTTCATGAATAAACAGTACTATGAGTAACCGTTGTTGCTGCTACAAAAGCGTCAATGGTCCTTCTTATTCATGCTTTTGTAAGGCTTGTAAAGAAATGGTGAAGCAAAACCGAACAATGGCTGGAAGAGACTAGACTAAGTGACATTGCACAATGCTGGCTTGTTAGAAGAGCCCCCTTGTAGTTGCCTCACGAAGTTCAGGCATAACTTGACCCAGCAAGACAATGCAAAATTTTAGAACGGCTATCGTCAATACATATATTTCTCTATAAAATGAAGCTTCCAACATGATATGAACATTCAAATGCTAAAATATCTATGAAATAAAATCTACACTTATATGTATGAACATGAGAAATCTTTACCGGAAATATCTATTTTATATCATATAATATAGTACATGTAAACCTTTCCCTCTACATTGTGCATCTTGTCATGCAAAAAATACACATATGAAAATAATCAATTACTGTATACTATACAATGATATACCACAGATTATTGAAAGTGTATATCTACAAACATTTACACTTTTGAAATTTCTGTGTACTACCACTTAACATTCATAAAATATTTTCAAACATTTGGAAACCTCTATGTGGCACTGTCACCTAAGTGATTAGAGAGAACACATTCTTACTCTCCTTCAAACATGAGAAGAACAACCTGGAAACAATGGTTATTTTTTACCCATATCCAACAACAACTAGGCATAATCATCCCATGGTGAAAAACAAACCCATACTTTCACTATTGCCAACATTGACCCCTACCTTTGGGTCGGTGGTAAACTTTTCCACCACAGCAAACATTGAACTGAAAAACAATCATTATTTTTACTTCTCACTGTAGAAACCTTTGAAGCACCTATATATAGGCTATACATCAGCCATTTCATGTAGATTATGCTTCATCTCACATTGACAATCACATTGCAGATATGTGAGTAGTAAGGAAATTTTGCTTGATATGTTTCAGTAGAAAAACCCTTTAGCCAGTCAGGCCATGAACACAATCCTACCTTCCCTTCCCTTATTCAAGTTACTGTCACAAGTGGCTTGCAGCAGCAATGTCATTGTCATTTACATTTTATTTAATAAGTGTAGGGATAAAGTGTATGTATACACATTAGGGAGAAATGTATATGGTGAGTGTAATATAAATTGACTTGTGCTTGCTTTCTTAGCACCTGCTTTCAACAGCATACACTTTGCATGTACCTTTGGATGAAAGTTTCCTTAATATAATTCATCAACACAGCAGCATTTGTTTAGAAAGACTTACATAAGTTATGTTTTGGACCCCGTCCAAATACTAGTGTAGCTTTGGCATGTACATTTTACTCATATCCTATCTCTGCACAAATCTGGTTGTTTGCTACACAGGTAGCAAATGTTTCTGCAAAATTTCTGCAACACATTCTCCTGTAATCAGTCAGAAGTTAGTGAACCAGTAGCACCAGGACTTAAGCACCCAAAAACATTAGTGATGATACAATATGTACTGCAACAACATAGTAGCAGAGCAAACAAATAATCCTGAGATCATAGCACCAATAAACTACAGATACAGGTATCTGTAAAAAAATATACATGTATCTGTAAAAACTGCTAATATGTTTTTACTCACTCTCTCACCAACATGAGTGATTATGAGGTAGATACATGTAACTAAGTGAGACATGTCCGACTCCTGGCAAAAATAAACAAACCTACAGACATTCTGACTTCACAGGCTTACTTCTTATTGCAGTGGCTGCTGCCAACTTCATCAATCGTCTTCTATGTCGTCCTAGTTGTTGATGGTTCAGTTGCCATGGTGATGCTGAATGTCCAGCCACTTTCGCAGGGTGCTGTCCAGTAGGTAATCGACGGACCTGTTGGGGAGGGGGGCAGGGACACAGTACAGTGTATGTATTTGAATATTGTCAGTAATAAAGGTCATCAACTGAAAGAAAGCATGGTGGGATGCATGTCCTACAACACAAGAATATGATAGTTTGCTTAGCTGTCATAGTTCTTAATACTATCATGCATGATATTGCCATAATGTAGATCATGCTTATTTCATACATTTAAAAAGCAAACTATGATAACAATCAAATGCACATGAACAGTACATCTTGTTTTTGTCTCTTAAATTGGCCTGGTGCCTGAATAAACCAATGGTTAAAGCTTCCAGCCCACCTATCGATAGGATGTATGATGACTGGTATTGCAGACAGCCCGACTGCAGTTGTTGCCCACTTCCTGACAGGGAGGGGCAGGTTGGTAGTTTTCCTCAACAGGAACAGGGACAAGGCACATATTCTGTTGATGGTGAAGCCTGGTATGGCCACAGACGCCAGGCCCTGCCACACGAATGTGTCCACCACGGCCTGCGTCACCTTCTTAGTCTTCTCCGCAGGCTCCACCTTCGGGTTCTGGAGAGGAAGAAGAAATGATTATTCACACAAGGAACAAGGTAGTAAAGTTTTATAACTGAACAGGTAAACACAGCTCATCCTATTATGGGAGTAAGAATTATTTCACAAAAGCTCTTGCCTTTGATTGATCTAGCCTTTGTATGCCATTACAATTTCTCATTCCTATCATGAATGCAATGATCTTTAGTCGGAACCTCCTAAATCTGCATCTGTAAATGTATAGCCGGTATATCTTGGTCCTTCAGCATATCACACCAGTTTTGCAGGTACATGGCAGTGGTGTGTAAGAAATCTGCCACACTTTGAAAATGCTTGGAGTTAGACATACAGGCCACATGTTTGTCTTATTGTTTCAAACTTAAGATGAGCTGTAAGTCACACCCACCTTTGCCATTTTCCTGCCCTTGTCGATAGCGTCTGCTGTGCAGTAGGCCGTGGCGACCACATAGCTGCCCCACACCACACTCACCGGCACCAGCGCACGGAACGACTCTCCTACCTCATTAGCATATCCTGAAATGTGGAGAAACAGATATATAACCGTAGAAATGTCAATGACAACGAAATAATAATACATACTACATCAGACCAGCTAAAACACATCTCTTGTGTGACTTGGGGCCTGGCTAATAGTAATAGCATTTGATACCGATTACCCTAAATTTTTTGTAGGATTGCGTTACTGATACTGATGTTATATCTTGTGGATATACCTGTACTACAAATGATCCATGACATAGAATAACATTAATATGAATAAGCCAGAAAATTGGCAGGCAACCTACACTATCACCAAGACCTGTTTACAATACCCTCTTCTGGACGTGTTTATTCATTGCCTTTTTCATGAGATGATCTTAATTGACCCATACATATGATTTTTACCATGTAACTTTATTTTGTTATGTTGTCATAATTTGCGTTTTACATGCGCAAAAATAACTACAACGAAATCATAAGTATAATGACTTCTAGTGGGTTGACAGCTCATCATAAAGTTATTCTGAGGGCAACAGATCATGTTACGTACGTAATTGCGATGGAAACATTCGCGTAACAGACAGGACCGTTATAATATGTGAGCAGAGGTCACCGAGCAAAATTATGTCCCCCTCCCCATTTCGGCACACAAATGCAGACGGCGTTTTACCTAGGTAACGCAGAAGCGTATCTCGGTAGATATCCACCTCCTTTTTTGTTCCAGAGTCAGCCATGTCAGCCGGTTGACGTGTTGCTATGAATAGTAGTGCCCTGTATCATTGCTTGCCCTTGTTGTTTCACGTGTGTCGTCTGCAGACGCCATTTTTAGAACGTGACCCCTGACCTCACCGCAGCTGACCGAAAGACGCGGGAAATTTGACTTCATTTTTTTGTCAGTCGTCAGCATTGCGTATAGTAGAATTATTGTTCGATTCAAAACCTTCCAAAACCTATTCTGTGAGCATAGCTGTAATCAATGATGATCGTAATGTTGCTGGGAACATTGTCATCAGAATGTTGGACTTGACCTGGTGACCTCACCGCAGCTATTAAATGGAAAAGCGCGGGAACTTTGAAGTCTCTACCATACTCCTTGGGCTGCTAGAAAAATAATGAAAATTGGCCAACAAGCCTGAATGATTTGCCAAGAGTTAGCCGGCCCAAGAAGTTACATATTTGAAACCCAAATGTGTAACTCCTTGGCCGGCTACTACTACTTCTAAATTAGCAAACCCAAGGAGTTTGGTACACCTTAAAGTTTGTTTTCAGTGGTGACAGACGTCGCCACTAGCAGAGGCAATTTTGTGAGTATGGATGCATTGGTCCTGTTTTTAGTTAACATGAATTTTGACGATACATCATGACAAGATCTGTCTCACTTCTTTGGCAATTAGAAATGTCGTCAAATTGAAATTTGAAGTAAGTTATGATGTCACGAAATTGAAGTTTGAGGGAGGGGGGTCGCACCGATCTGAAAACTTGTTGTACACAGATGGACTGTTTGTCATCATTATCAATCAGCAAGTGATACAAGAATTGTTCTGTACTTTTTTTTAGCAGGTGGCAGTCCCGAGGAAGACGTTGATGGTTAGGGCAACTACCGGGATTCTTCGGTGGCAAGACTGTATCCATTGGCCTGAGGAGTGTCACTGAGGAGTGTCACTCCTCAGGCCAATGGACACAGTCTTGCCACCGTAGTATCTGCTTGGAGATTAACTACGGAGACGAAATATAGATGTATGCCAGGTCAGTGAAAGCGTTAGGCTGATTCATGATTGAAGTTTTTCTGTGTTTTGTAAATGATGTGTAGTTAGGCAGGGGGTTTCAGTGACGCCACTTTCTTTCCACAGGAAACCCCCTTGTTAAAACCTGGGGCCTGAAATCATTGAGTGCCCAACTGGTCTTCATCTAAAGTCCAGGGACAAGTGAGTATCACAGTTGATTTGGATGGTATAATATATACCGACCTTAGTATAATTAGGAGGTTCACAAATACGACTACGCATGCCGAGTGTCAAAGGTGAAGGCCCCAAAAAACGTAAACAAAACACGTCACACCATGCTTTATACATGTTCAAACATCGCAGACGTCTTTTGTTTACATCTTTGGGACCTTCAACTTTGACATGTTACCCACAATGCATCATACTGCACATGCTCACTCTTGTGAATCTTGTTACATGTTTGCATAACTAATCTACATAACTGATTTACATTTTGATTGTAAGTGCATGTGGGATGATAACAAACCTTAATGGAAATGTACTGCTGCTTACACTAACATCAATATTGTAACATTATTTCATGATGATTCATCCTAGAGTTATTCTATGCACAAATTGCTACTTTGGTATGTCCCTCATGAATATTGAGTCAACATACGACCATTTACCATGCTTATCGAGTTCTCACAGAGCACAGTTATGTCGTTAAGATTGGGGAGATAACAGGTGTCAGTAAATAACGGAAAGAACAAAGCAATACGTCGATAAAGTACTGTGACATTGAAGTCTATTGCCCACATATTAAGTACAGAGACAGGTAGCCTCCTTCACTATATTTGAAATCATATATATAATTTGGTAATACTAATAGAAGTGTTTCTTATAAGAAGAAACTATTCTACTGAGACAAGCATTAAATAGAATATAGATGCCATTCCCAAACTTGTGCACACAAAGCTACCATTGTCACAGCCTGATCACAGTACAAGCTGTGTCATCAGGGCAAGCAAGGACCAAAGTCAGAACTCATCAGCTCGGTAACAGAGACTGGCAGTTAAAACTTGGGTTAACGTTCCCCCTTACTGCATGCAATTCACATTGATCACCGAGGCAGCCTGATGAATATTCGTGGTTCAGGTTCCCTAGATAAGGTGTGCATTTTGCAGCTGATTGCTTCCCACAATTTCCAGAAGAACTAATTGTTGCTAGACCCCTACTTCCGTCTGGGGACCGTCTGTTGACAATACCTAATCACCTCCGAACGTACCAGTCGGCCTCCCTAATTTGAGTATAAACGTTACCAGACGCAAGGTATGATTGTTGGATCGCTCCTGTGGGTCCCGTGCCAGCAGTGTGAAGCCCGTGGGGACGCGCAACGGAGAAAACCGCACCTGCTGATCTGGGCGGACGGAAAACCTAACTTGTTCTATGTCAATGTCAAGATGAAATTCTGGTTAAAGTCTACCTTTGTGTAGGATCCTTGGAATAGTATTCGTGCAGGGTTTTTGTGTACGGATTTGTTCAGAGATGCCTGGGACGCAGGTAGACCGCTAAATGATGAATGGGTGGATCAGTCAATAATGAATGAAAGAATGCCACTTTAGTAAGTGATAGGATGAAGGAAGTGATATCCCTAGGTCCATTTTACAGCCACAAACATATAACCTGTTCAAACACACCCGTTTGTACAATTGTACATTCTAACCAACGTGCGTCAAAAAGCAAAGGCAACAATGCGAGGCAAATAGGAGGGCACTGTTGACGAACATATACCAGAATAATAATATAAATAATTGATATGCTTATTGTACAGATGAATGAGTGGCCCTTTACTTTACAATACCCGAAGCTCTAACATAATAGCCGTATGACATAGTTAGGATGACATCTGAGACTTGATTGATGATCAAAACTCAACTTCAAGGATAAGAACAAATAAAACCAATATCTTATGCGGCCCAAATTTTAAGTACTTACTAGGTATTGCTCGAAATATCAACATTGTGGGAGAAGCTTTTTAAGGGCATACCTGAAGCTGGAAAATTGGTTTAATTAACTAGATCTTTAGATTAATTAGATCTAAGAATGCCCTTGGGTGTCGTTAAGAAAGCTGCGCCCCATTGTGGCTCCTATATATTTGGTACTGAGCTCACTGAGGGATTTCTGCGAACTGTTGGCAAAAATTCATTTTTGATTGCGCTCACCATGGCTCGCGCAGGGTTTTGCAGCGGCGTAATGGCGCTGTTGTCTCATTACAGCTGCCAGATGCTGCTTTTCACATGAAATCACCACCGCGGTGCATTGAAGTGCGGCGACTCTTACTGTAAATAAAAGAGCAGTCCTGTCAGTACTGCCTTATAACGTTACAAACATATCGTGCTGCTGATCAATTGGTGGGTATAAATAATTAAGAGAAGTATCAAGGAGCTACAGGACTACAATAATCAATCTGTGTACAGCCTTTGTGTTCTTGTTTGCACTCAGTGTACTGATAAGATAAGATTTCTCACTTGATTGTTTCCCTTTTAACGACACTATGTTCAGGGATCGTAATTTATGCACATACCTCCTGGCTGTGGCGAGATGTTCAACGTGATACTAGCATTGCACGGAATATGCAAACATTGGGCAATTTATCTCGGTAATAACAGTGCCAATGATAATAATGCTCCTCAAGTAGCAAATTGTCCCAGCGTGGCATTTAATATGAATTGTTCGATCAGGGTATAAGGGCGGCCAATCAGTTCTGAGAAAGATCAAAGAGATAGGAATGTGTTATGTATAAGGTTAACAATGCAGGGCAGCCATCTGAAAACATCAATTGTGTTAAATAGCTCCTTGATTAAAACGTATTAGGTGGAAAGGACAGGAGGGATACGCTGGAGGGAGGTGGGATGGGGTAAGGATTTGGCATTTCAAAGAGCCCTGGTACTGGGCCGAATGATTAGCCTTGTATGATCTTGTACGGTGAGTGACATCCATCATGAGGTGTATAGGGCAACGGGTCCTGGATATATAGGCAGCTACAGAAAGGAAATATGGATGGATATGGTATTACCAGGGTACCAAATGACTGCACTGACTAAAAATTGAGAGATCCGGATGGTAAGAGGGCATTTTGGGTCGCCAGCTTTGTGCGCTGTGTGGGAATCTACTGCACATTAGACCAGGAGAAAGTTTGGCACCTGGAGAGCACATGTACACAGCAGATGGCAGAATAATAAGTGGATTGGTATCAACATTCCATTCACACCCATGCATCTGAACTAAAGGCTCTTTGAAGGCCTCATAAAGTCGATCATGTCCCTAAGCCACTCCTAAGCCCCCACGTTCTAACAGCACAATCCTGAAAGTGCTTCTGCAACTCTGATGTAGATCCGCACTAAGACGCTAAGTCTTACTCATGATCAACACACGTACACCAGTGGCACTCCGCGCTTACATAACACCTGATGACATAAAACTACACTGAACAGCCTCCAGTTTAATTCTGGACTTCCAGTTTAATTCCGGGCTAATTAACTAGCAACCTTACATGTAGATGGGCTAGTATCGTAAACTATAGGTACAAATGATGTAAGAAATACGTAGCAACCATTGAGGACCCCTTGGGTATTAACCCAATTCTGCAGAATTCTGGGAACTGGAGCCAGAATTCTGGGAACTGGAGCCTGAATTACATCATTTTTACCCGTATAGTTTACGACATTAGCCTATCTAGATATATATAAGGTTGCTGAGATATGGGAATTAGTCCGGAATTAAACCGGAAGTCCAGAATTAAACTGGAGGCTGTTACTGTAATTAAGTAACTTTTCGATATTGGCCTTTATTGACCCACAAAACCATCATATTGTTTTTGGCTTGAATCGCTCTGTACTTCTTCTTTACATGTTCAAAGTTTACACTATCGATCCACACTCTTGTTCTGGATCAATAGTTTAACTTTGGGCATCTTAACCGACCAACAGAGATACGTTTCGATTCCAGTTTGTCCTTTACACATCGAGATGCAGGGATTTTTGGTGATACATCATCCCCATCATGTATCGACTGTGCCGCAGAGCGTTATGTAACAGCTTGGAAATTGACAGAGACAGAGAGGAATTGTTGCAAGCAACAAAGGAAATGTCTATTCTGTTTCTTGGGAGCCTGGTCAATTTTCGTGGATGCCACATTATTCATTTGCTCGACTGTACATGTACAGCTAGGGTTGACCATCTAGCCAGTGACCATTACAATGGGTTAGTCCTAGTGACGAAGAATAAACAGAAAAATTATACATTAATCATAACATGACTGAATGCCACATTTTTTTATTTTTCCAAACATTTTTTGTCCAGTATCTTTCACCTAGCGTACCCCAGCATCACAGCCAAGATTTCTGACCTGTGCACGATTTATTGTCGTAAAAGGTACGTACTAGCGTTTAAAATAAAGGTTGCCTAGCAAACTTGGGTTGCCAGTGTATGTATAAGGGTTATACATGTACCTTGTGAGCAACGCATACATGTATTTGTGTCAAATTTCAGTAATATGGCGGTCGCCATTTCTGTACTCCGTAATCGTCAGCGCGGTGAGTGTAATTTCCACCTGTAGCTGCCGCATCCCGCCGCCCTGCGCACCACTTCTCGCCGTGCGCGCTCCTAGCGGCTGGCACGGTTGCTCCCACCTGTCAGTTCCCATCAGGCGGATCCCTCCCCGGATCCTCCCGCCCAGTCCCACTTATCCGCCATCCATTATTCATGACGCACCTCCGGACTGCGAGCTGCCGTCCGTAGCAGCAGCCCACCACTGATCCCGCCGGCAACACCGGCGCGTCCCACACTGCTGCGTATGTGCAGAGCTAGAGGCGCTCGTGCCGCATGCTTCTGACGTGGTCTCGGGAATGAGAAGACTTCACGGAGGAGTAGCGGACCTGCGGGGTTTGTAGCGTGTGTGTTCCTGCTGTCTGCTGGGGATTATGTAGTCAGCGCGAGGCGCGGAGTCTTGAGAGGAGAGCGTGCAAGTCGGGAGGCGCCGTCCGTCCACAGTCGGCATGGAGAAGCTCCCGCCGTGGTGTGTAGTCCTGGTGGTGGTGCTGGTCGGGCTGGTGCGGGGATCGGACGTCGTCAGGGAGACAGCTTACGGCAAAGTGCGCGGGAAATTACGGGACGTGACCACGGCCACGGGAGTCAAACAGGTGGAAGTGTTCCTCGGCGTGCCCTACGCGCGCAATCCCGCGGGGACCAGGCGGTTTAGCGTAAGTCAAGCGTCTTTTTCTGCCTATATATCATCTCTTAACACACTTCTGCATCCCTCCGACACGAACCGCATCCACTTTCACACCTGCTGAGCCCTTTGTTCGGGTTCATCCGCCCGAAGCTGGGCGTGGAATGTAATCTGGCGACATGTACGTTACCTCACACATGGTCGGTTAGATAGCGAAGTGACAAGTGCTGAAACAATGGCTGCATCAGACACAAATCCATGCTTAAGTCGTACTGTCGACGTGTGTGCCATGAACCGGGGGTTGTGGTAATTGTGATGCATTGTTTTACCCTTGACGTGGGTCATGTTGGATATGATTGGAATGTAAAGTTGAATTTTTTTAAATCTACTGTGTGCGTAACGCCCTGCTATTCCTCCAAAACACCTCCTTCAAACAGTTCTGGTGCTTGTATTGGGTTCACTGAGAGGGGAATTATATTGAAACGTCGGTTGGAAACACGGTAGAAATCAGACAAATCCTTCCTGGCTCTCCGCATCAGTCTCTTATACCGCAGTAGACGCGTCTCTAGATCTGGTGCGTACATCCAGACGCACTTGATGGACAGTCTTTCAGGTAGTACAGTAAAGGATTCTGTATCATTCTACTAATGGAGACAATACATTTGAGGTTGCCGGGCGGACGCTGAACAATGGGCGGTGT
This sequence comes from Branchiostoma floridae x Branchiostoma japonicum, assembly GCA_013266295.2. NCBI lineage: Eukaryota > Metazoa > Chordata > Leptocardii > Amphioxiformes > Branchiostomatidae > Branchiostoma > Branchiostoma floridae x Branchiostoma japonicum. The sequence continues at coordinate 4,512,937 of CM023829.1, read as the reverse complement.
TTTGTGGGACCTGTAGATTGGCCCGCCGGTGTGCTGGTGCTGGAAGATAATGGCACAGGCGGCTGTTTGGCTCCCAGCTGACTGCCGAGGGTCCCTTCTGTGTGCTATCATGATTCTCTAAACCACCAGCAATCGCAGTGGGAGGCAGCCGCTTGCTTTCACTGTCTGCAGCAGAACGGAGCCTAAATTTGGGACAGCCAAACCCACCGTGAAGCGTTGGCACAATTAAATGTCATTACTGCAGCGGTGACATTAGTCTTAAGGAACATTGTTCGATTTGAAGTCGTCTGTCGTCCATCATGCATTAGTCCGTCATTACAGAAGGGAAGTCCTTGCTGGAGTGTAGTAGATTACCAACTTGGCGCTGCGCAGAATTCTGCGTACTAGTAATTTTGCAAGATATTGTAAACCCCCAGTCACACACAAGTCATCCGTCATTCCCTGACCCCAAGGAAGCGGTCAAAACTATTTTAGAAACCTTGAAATTCCGCGGAATTAAAGTGACCGTGACGTTCTATTATTTATAAGACTCGCAACAAGTGTAACACGTCGCAAAATCAGTTCCAAGATTCTGAACCGACGCCGAGTAGGTGAGGACTTCTGTACAGGGACTATATGTCGGTCAATGTTGACATGCCACCACTGCTTCACTCACAATGGTGCTAAAAACGATAGGAACATGGACATGGCTCTACTGGGACGCATGTGATCGATCGTTAGATTCGACAATCGAAATAATTGATAATTGTCTTTATTGTGCGATATCCATGCGCGAATAAACAGCCCTGAGGCACTTAAGGGCTTTTCTTATTGGACAGAGAAGGGATTGTCTCATACATCGGCAGAAGCTGGCCAAAGAGATCTGACGTCACTGTCTTTTGGCAAATTCCTGTAGAGAACCAGAAACACCCACGGTGCTGCCCACATCGAATGCGTCGGTGGGACCTGCTTCAGTTGTAACTTCCGCAGAGGTATCGGTTAGAGGACACAGGAGCACATATTTTATACGTTTGCAAAAGGAGCACGAAGTTCTGCTGTTATCCCTGGAAGAAATGGGAATGTCGTCATCGTATTGTCCATTGATTTCTTTATCCCACAATACATTACGGCACAAAGGGGTGGAATTAGCGCCGACAGATAGCCACCTGCAGATAACGTGGCGTGGTGTGTCTGAGGCTTATGTACCCGCATATCGCAGGTTTCCCTCTGTCTCGCGAGACTACGGTTGCACATAGATGTGGTAGATTGCAACCGTGAACGTACATATTGATAGTGCGGAAGGACGAAGGTCTGGAGCGGCTGCCGTTTGACGCTAGGTCGATGACCTGTGTAAATCCCCTGTCACACATAGCCGAATATAGCCTCCCGAACACTGCCGAACTTCCCCCAACCATGGTTACTAGGAGTAGGTCGGGAGCAAGGTCGTCTACTGTTCGGCTGCGCCAGCCGAATGTTTCAAAATGTTTAAAACATTCGGGTGTGGACGGGAGGTTCGGCCATGGTTGGCTGGTGTTCGGGAGTAGGTCAACAGTGTTTGGGGGTCAAGGTTGATTCAAATTTAACTCAACTTGGATTCGTATAGAAAGGTAGGCCAGACTGCTCACGAAATTCAACCAACCTTGATTGGTTGGTGGTCGGGGAAAGGTTTTGGATGTGTGACATGAGCTTCAGACAATGGTTTGCATGCATGGGAGTCCGTACTTTCTAATCCACTCAGGGGTCACCCCCTCTTTATTACACCCAGTCTGTTGGCGGCAATGAACAGTCTGCCAAACAACCTGTTGATATTGATTGAGAAGAAGCCTGCCAAACCAACTTCGTCAGTCGCTTGTCCAGGCAGAATGGATGATGCTTTTCTTGACGTTTTATTTGGATAAAGAGCAAACGTGATTTTCATTAAGTCTTTATAGATGCATAGATAGAATCTATTCATACAACGAGCCACCGTTTGTCACGTCATCACGTTTTTAGTATAGATGATTAACAACATGCACGGACGTCTGTCGATATTTTTGTCATATTAACTGCCAGTGTACCAATGTGGTCATAGTTTTTGTACCGCGTGCCTGTTGATCTGAACCACATATTGAACGCTATTTATCCGGGGACAAATTCTGCCGGTGTGTCTCGCATTAGACAAATGTTCCTTCATGTATTGATCCGAATACAAAACCACAAAATTATCACATTTTCCACGACCTCCCCTTGTGATCGATTCACCTGCCACATCAGTTCGTTAATAATTTAGCGCCTGAACCTCTCAGATAACCGTATGTAGGACGGATGATCAACCCAGAATCCATCCGGACTTTATTTAGCTGTGTATACAGCATATACATCTGAATTGTGCCCACCTTTACATCTCATGTGCATCTGTCAGTCATTTTAGTATTCACAGATCAAGTCTGTACCAGTCTGAACCTGTTCCAAATGAGATTCTTTTGAACCAACGTATGACCGGATTTTACGGGTCTTATGTTTCGAGTTGAAACCTCGCCTCCTAAGCGGGAGCACACGATTGCAAAGAGCAGGTCATAAATTCTGTAAACGCACCTACATGTATGTAATGATGTTGTATTGACGTCACTGAGGCTTCGATTGGCAGCTTAGGCAGGCTGTACCACTAAACCTAGACCTTTGTGTATCGGCTTCCCGTGACATTTCACTTTTAAAAACTAACTCCTGTACAGACTCATCGGTCTCCTTATACAGTACACAGTATACAACAAAAACTATGTAATTCCCCAAGTACAGGGAGCGGCAAGCCGTCACCAGGATTCCATTTGAACCCTATGACCGTGAGCACCAGATTCCAGCTGCCTCTGCAGCGCATTTTATTCAGCTAGTAGAGCGTGACTCTGTCATCCCCAGATATCTGCTTTGAAAAGCACTTTCCAGCGATTTTCTTCTCGTACCTTAATCCTCTCCCGTCTGTTCACATATTCAATACACCCCAACGGTGATTCCTATTCAAAATACATTGATGTCAGTACAAACGTACAGTCTAGTATACAAGTCTAGTCATGTCTTGTCTTACCTAGTCATACCTACAGGCTACAGTCTGGTCATGTCCGATGTTGATGAAGATAAAGTTTTGGCAGTGTTGTGTGATGAGGAATAGACAGCCACATCACTCGTAGACCACGTAATCGCCGTATCTAAGGCTGTCACTCCGCTGAATATGCAGATCCATCTTACATTATCGTGCCGTGAAACGTGGTGTGCACGAGTCAGGATGCAAGGGAATACATTAACATCAAATCCCACCGCGATCCTTCTGCTTACAGCTTCAAAGGACTCCCGCATGCCCATACACTACTAATGACAAGGCGTCCTTGTACGTAGGTTATACTTCAAATGAAGTAAGCGACGTTCGATATTTCAGACTTCCTGTCACTTTGCTCCACCCCCCTGGTGATTCGCTTTGATCCTGGCCTCTTTGTTGTGACAATTTGTTCTCTGTGATGAATACAATGGCCCTCAGGATCGACCAACATCAAACAGGATATCTCACCAGTACTTCTTAATCATGGCAAGCACCTTTACGCTCACACTTTCATCGTAAATACATGCAAACCCCCATACCCGTACGTCATTCTGCCCCGCACAGCTTCAAGTTGTCAGGACTGTACCACCAGATCTGCTATCGAGCATTACGATAATATCCCGAAATTTATGCAGCATTGAGAGTTTTTCCATTAGGACTCAGAACATTGAGTCATGGGCCTTTACCAGATGACTATCTATATTTAGTGCTGAATGGCTTTCCTAAGGTTACCTGTAGGTTAACATCTACTACATCGATTCCTGCGGGACTAGATTTGCCATTGTATCGATGGAGGTCACCGCCAAGTGCTCAACAGCGAGAACAGTGTTTGGGGTTGGGGCGGGGGTTGAGTCACGAGGGATGAAGTCTTGCAGCGGTGACGTGCGGGTGACGACAAGATTACTCAAGTGGTGCCAAGACGTCTGATCGCAGCATTTCCAAAATTCACTTCAGACACTTTTGATGGTTGCTAGGTGCTACGCTGCTAATGGTCCTTATGACATTGAACGTACTCCAGTCTGCCTGAATCCCATCGATATGCATTGTTGTAAAGGTTGGCGTCAGTACATGGGAATCCAATGGCTGGATGCATGAAGCGACGTGTAATGCCATCACTCCTGTCTACTTGTTTAGTTCCTACGACCTTGTGGCGAGACTACCGAAGATCATAACACTCAAGTTCGGAATAACGATTCCTTCGATCGAACACTGTCAATTTGTCACCGCCACAGAGAGGCTGAAGGTCAAATTCACAAATCAGACTCGTGATCGTTTCAGTCAGGAAATATATGACATTCCTTTATTCCTTGCAGCTACTAGAACCCCAGTGGCTCCAAGAATATATCTATGGTTCATGGTATTGTTCAATACAATGTTTACAATGTAATTTTCCCATTTTCTAAACATAAGCACATTCATGCGATGTACGTACATTAGAACAACGGATGCGTATCATCAGGCCCGACAAGACCAAGGTAAACCCAGGTTATCCGTCTACCCATGGCCAAATCAGCCGTCCTTGCCCTGTCGGATTGTATGTAATGGAATTTGTACGAAAATACAAAAGGTTAGACCGCATGTGATCCCACAGGGAGGAAGCTTATACTTGAATCGAGGTTATTTGTAGTTCCCTCGGCACGGAAATGAGAAAATTAATCACTTTACGTTTCCATGCCTGTGGGTAGAATTAACCAGACGGTGTTTCCTGTCAAAATGAAAGAAAAGTTCAGCCAGTAACGCTGCCAAGACAAATGTAATGCATCAAATTCAGTCTCTCGCTGATAGTGAGCTTCCCTCAAATGGAATCAAGTTCAATTTCCAAGAAATCAAGATTGAAACGGCAATAAATCTAATAGCGGCTGGTGCCAGACATCATATTTGGGATGGTGAAACTGCATCACCGTATTATGTGACATAGGGGAATTTCTGTTGCTCAACATGGTTTAATCCCCCATTTTTTCCCTATTAATGACCTTTGATATAACCTCGGGTAATGTTAGGAATGTCGGTACACCTCTCTCTCTCTCTCTCTCTCTCTCTCTCTCTCTCTTTCTCTAATCGACAATCTATAAAATATCATATCTAGTCTAACGTTACATCCGGCTCTAGAATTGAACGAAACTGGAATTGGTAATTTCTCTTGCCCCTGGGGCTACATGAACTTTTGGCACACTGGAATGAATGAACGTGAATGGCACATGTAAAACTCAGTCCCTAAGTACTTAGACATGCACTGTTCGTCGCCATGCTCTAATTACACAGCCTGACTGACATAAAATAAAATGAATATGCTTAAAATATCTACTTGCTTCATGGCAAATTAGTTTGTAGGCTTATTTCGAGTACCAATCAACTTCCTAAATACAGGAAATGGGAGAGATCAATGCACATATCAGTAATGATTACTGAAGTTATGATGATGATCTGATTACTCCTGATCGCTGGTTTACTTCTCATTCAGACTCCCCGTTCTCATCCTGTCGTAAAAATAATCTTTACATCCACATTTTATTGCTCTGATATCGATTGCAGCAATCTGCGAGGAAAATGTCAGTACTCAGATTTGATAACTGTCTGAATTCGTGCGATAAACAAAGTTCCTACAGAAACAATCTCTCCATTGATATTCTGTGCAGTGCAGACTGCACATATCAAACCAGCCGGTTTGAGCTATGGTACAGGGTTATGTCAATGTCATATCTAAGTGATTTGAAGATGACTCCATGACAAAGGTCATCAAATATTCCTTCAGCCACTGACACATATCAGCATATTGCCTTATGCTTTTTTAATCCGGTCACGGTTTCGTTGGTATCTCGTTGAGACCTTCATGTGGTCGCTTCCGGTGGGAATCCCGCTGACGTCTTATCGTTCGTGTCTCCAGCCCGCCACCTAAAGTGGCTCGGTGCTCTGAAGATCCGCGCACTACGGTGGTACATGGTATCTCAGCATTCACAACAGGTTCTACAGATGTGTTTTAGCTCCCATTGGCGGGGTACTGGACAATGCACCATTCATCATGCCCTGATCTTCCTTCGTCATCCAATCACTCACTGCCACACTTTATCCCGTGTTGCTATGCAACGCTTGTAGCAGCCCTCCTGAAACCAATATCATCACTAAGTACTATTACTGAATTGACCGGAGATAGGCTCACACAAGTATTGATAGCTCCCCTGTCGTTGGCAATCTTAGGCAGCCATTCGTATTTCCTGGCGTATCTTTTCTGCACAGCCGTGATCGTTTTGAATCCGTTATTTGCTCGTTTATACAACCTTCCTGTGCGTTAGTGCCAATCAGAACTTCGGTAGTCACTGACGGCAGTCTTGACTTTGTAGGCTTTATTGACACGTAAATTTAGATTAGTCAACATCCCATTTACATGCATCTCTCACACACGGAGGTTTGGGAGGGGGCAGGGCTTCCTTTGTAGGTCTGCAAGTCATAAGACAACAGTTAGTGTAGCTGAGAAACCTCTGACGGAAGAACCATACATGTCTATGTGCCCGTGGGGGTATCTCTCCATATCGAGCGGTGACGTTTTGTAAGAGGAAAACGTGGGATCAGGTTAGAAGGCTTGGGATAGGGTGAGAACAGTAAGCAGATTCTGCGAGATTGCTGTCAGAGAATCTGCTGGAATGTTGTAGGTGATGGAACGACGCAAGCCCGCCCTTTAATGGCCCATTGAAACGAACATCCCGAACATATCTGAGGTTGTTGACGCTGTGTTTCTGTTCACGAAATTAAGATACGATCGGGGCCTTTGTAATTGTGCTGGCTTGTGCACAACGCCGCCATGTCATGTATATTTGATGAATGTACTTCCGGTAGAACGAATGATAAAGTTTCAATCATATTGTTTTCTTCACTTTTTACCTTCTATACCAAAAAGTACGATATCATATAATCATAGGCATTGAGAAGCCAGAAGAAACTTACATTTTATAAAATGTATGTTTATATTCTGTATATTATCACATGTATGTAGCTGCTACATTAAGTAACAACTTAGAAAAGGTTAGGTCTCATTCATTGATACCCTGTTTCCCGTTGTAGCGCCCGGAGAGACCTATCCGCTGGTCTGGCGTGCGGAACTCTCTGTCAGCCGCCCCGCCCTGCCCCCAGCCCTCCGCACCGGCCATCACAGGCTACAGACAAGTGGGGACAACACCTGATGAAGACTGCCTCTTCCTCAACATCTACGCTCCAAAGGTAACGTATGTTGATGTTATAATCATTGAGTATCTAAAGAACATTACTAAACCTTGCCTTGTCCTACTTTGTAACGGCGAGGTCACATTCGTCACAGGCTGTTGCACGATTTTGATGACGTATGATTTTAAAGCAGGCCACCGACAAGGATCTAAGGCAACCTTAGCTTTTCCAAATTTTGCTGGACATATGCATGGCTATTTCAAAAGTACACTCAGTTTGCAATCGTGTGTCGATCACAGGACGTTTGCAACCGGGTCTTAACAGGTTTTACACTCGGTTACCATATTTACTGTGCGTTTGCGGTACTTTATCCAGTTTCCGGCAACTTTCTTTACTTTGCTTCAGTTTGATGCTCTTTGCTTTTCATGATTTCAAGGAACTACTTCACCTTACATTCTCCGATTGATCTGGCTCCCTCACTTCCTCACTTCACCTTAGCTGACCTACCTTATACCTATTTTATTCTCCATCCTCACACAGTGCCGCAGGGCTCTATTAATGCTTTCCATTAGGGCAGATTCATCGCCTTCTGTATAATCTATCGCTGCTTCTAAGCGGGTGCGATGTAGACGGATATTGGTGTTAAACTCGACCCGTCTGAGTGCCGCGTGCCCTCACACCGGCGTGTTTTATGTTAGGGCAACACACTTTCCGGGAATCCAAATGGCGGCGTTGACGCAAGCATGACGTGTTCGTGTAATTGCATCCTTCCAAATGAATTGTTGGGCAGACCGTAAGATGCGACACTGCTAATTAAAGTCTGGGTTTACTTAATTCAATCTTGACTAATGCACACGAACGCCACCGCAGACGCACGCTCTCTACATTCAACAGCCGTCGTTAGAATTTAGAGGTCGTTTGGTTTCCGTAACGAATGGTATATGTTATGGAAAATAAGTACATTAAAAGTAACAAACACTGTTGTTAATATATAAACAGATATTCTATGTCTAAGATGGAATACTTAAATCCCAAATCAGCAGAAAAATACATCGAGAACCAGCATCAAAACGTCTCGAGACTGATTATGTTACAATTTAGTAATGGGATCAAATGTCATGACTCCTGCTCCTTTCTGCATCAAGCGCAAATAATCAATTAATGGAAGATGTTGGATTCTAATTGACCTACATTGTCTAACCATGAAGGATGAGTGACCTGGTGAGTGACGTGTCGTCTTCGCTCGAAGGACAGAGATGGATCTAGGCTTATCCTGGCTATAAATAGACATGTGTGTGGCGAAGCATGCAGCTGCGTCAGGCCATAGTTCAAACTGGCAGAAAGTTTAATATGCTAGCTTAGTAAGTAGGTAAAACTTTGCTTACCGCTTACCTGATTATCGCCAGGGGTGGGCGTGATGCTGCGCAAATCCTCCTCCTCTTCCTCTTTACTTACCTGTCCTTTGGAGCATGTTGCCTCGTATTTACATTTGTGTTGTTATCTCACGTTACGCACTGTCGCTGCCAGTAAATGACTAAAGGACAAACGCAGCTTCCTTTAATGATAAATCGTTGCTCTTCATCTGTTGCTGACGTCATTGTATCCCACACCCCCACCTCCGCCCACCACCACCACACCATGTCCCACTTCCGTACAGACAATTTCAAAGCGTGTGTGGGGGATGCTGCAAAGATTTACGTGTGGGCCCGCTCCGTTTAAAGATTGAATGGGCTCCCTGTACTGATCCCGTGTCCTTGTTGCAAAAATTACGGTAATGCTCCACTCTGCCCAGGATCAAACACGGTCGTACGGCGGGAGGATCGCCCGGTCGGATTTCGCTGTGCGGGGATTGATGATGCCGTTAGTCTAATGCAGCTCGGAAATATGCGTCTCCTGCAGCCCAGGTGTTCCGCCTCGGTGCTTTTGTTTTATATGGATATGCCGGCGCGTATTCCTATTCACATAGATACAGACTCATCACGGGGAGGAGCTCTCTATTTATGCCGGGTCAGCGGGAGATTACCTTCCGCCATCCGCGCGTGTAGGCTGTATTTATATTTATCGCCGATACGAACATAGAATGGCGCAGGGGTCCACCTCATCATCTCTCTCGCTGCCGGAAATGTTCGGTATCGTTTTTGCAGTACTATCATTGTCTGAAGGGATCCACCGACGGAAAGACTCTATTCGTATAGCTTAATGTGCCATTGTTGACGAAAATACCCATGTTTAAAACTAAGTTTTGCATTTCTTCTCCACTCGCCGTGCGTCATAAGAACATCTCAAAGTTATGTTCAACTGAAATTACTGTCTCCATAACTCAGGTTTGGTAGGGTTCTTTGCACGTACTTCCGTGATGAAGGGTTGGAATAAATGGAGAAGCAGGTTTAGATTTAAAGTGAGCTCGAGTGAGCGAGTGAGTAAGGGAGTGAGCGAATGCTTGTTTGCGTGTAAGAGAAGCGTGAGCGCAGTTACATTGTAGCTGTGTGGGATGGTGATAGACTGGCGGACTCCAATCACACCCACATCTAACACAGTGCGGCACAAACATGCAAAGGTGACTCTTGTATCATTTTTCTTCGTTTCAACATAGAGGGAAATGTAACCAAAAAATTGATATTATGATAGCAACGGCCACTTTTATGGGACACTGTTGCTGAACCGGAGTAGTTTTACCAGTGCGATATTCGTTCCCCAGTCTCCTGTACTCTGGACTTAAATCAGCATAGAAGATGCAGGACGCATGTATGTATGTATGCAGGTACTAGAGTAATGGGTCCACATGACGCCGGTAAAATGTGGTGAAACTCGTAACACGATATGACTTCCTGCGGGGGAATTAGGACCGAAGCTTTCTTCATTTCCCCGCGCGCCGTCTTCCCACCTGTCCCACTTTATACGCCTTTCCAGTCATCAGGGTTATCTGGCGGTGCCACATGTTGCCGCGTGTGGAGAATAAATGTACTCCGGCTTTACTTCTGCATCGAAATGTGGCCTCAGATGTTTCTCTAGATCTCATCGTCTCTACATCTTTCCTTTTACAAAGACGATGTGTCCATGTGATGTCTTTAACAACACTGGTCACTTCTCGTAGCTTGAAAGTTATGATCGGTACCAAAGTCACGGAGTGTATTTCCAAGTAGAGGCCTAGATTGAAGAGGGAAATCCTTAACTCAGCCAGTGTCTTGGTGAATTGGCACCCGATTTTAGCCCGTAGTGATGATGACTTGGTTTTGTATGGTGGATGTTAGCCAGTAGTGCCTAGATGGTTTGGTTCCGAATGGTGTGTTTTAGCTGGCAGTGCTGGGATGGTTTGGTTCCGGATGGTGCATGTAGCTAGTACTACCGGAATGTCTTTGTTCCGGATGGTTTATTTTAGCCAGTAGCACCGGAATGCCTTGGTGCCGGATGGTGTGTTATAGCCATTGCCGGGATGGCTTGGTGTCGGATGGCGTGTTTTATCCGGTAGTACCGGAATGCCTTGGTTCCGGATGGTGTGTTTTACCTGACAGTGCTGGGATGGATTGGTGCCAAATGCTGTATATATAAGAAACGAACGAGTGATGAAAGTCGTGCGTCACGCCGAGATGATCCTCGCCACCCTCAACCTTTTCGCTTTCCACTTTACTCTGGAGACCGTACTGTAATGTATCGGTCCATTACAAGTTACAGGAGTCATCTATTCATCAAATCACTCCGGTAGCACAAAGTACCTTTCACTGCTCGGGGAGGGATTTAAGAATCGTCCCTCATTCTACCACAGTCTCCGGTAGTCTCCGGTAGTCTCAGGTGATGGAAACATTTACTTCATCCTATTTAGTCTGTAACTCGTCAGAGGCCTGAGTAAAGGCTGAGTTAGTAGCCCTACCTGGGACTAGATAAAAGTAAGTAGGTAGTAGAGTCGAGACAAGGTGGCTACCTCATCCACAACCATAGCTGTTTTTGAATCGATTTGACTTTTTTTAGCCAAACAACGTTCCACACGGGTCTGCATAGGTCGTAACTGGCTGATTCTCTGGTCGAAGCAGTTTGTTTTGATGGGACTGTTTGCTTGATGTTCTTGATGCCACTATCAGGACTTAGGAAAACGTATTCACATGTAGTCCTACACACACTCTCAATTATTTTTTCAGCATTTTACATATAGACAAAGTAGAAGACGGATGTTATGCCTTTTTACTACTAGTGATTGCATACATTTTCAAAGCAATAAGGGAAATAACTTTCTTTATCCGTTGCCATATTGACCGTCAGTTAACTTTTTCACGACACAGTATGTATCCATATGCATTGAGGAATAGTGATTGATGACATCCTTCTATACATGCGTTCATTTTTCAACGCTACCGCCACGAATGCCCTTTCCTCTCCTGTCCTTGTTGTATTTTAGGCTGACTGAACTGTCCCAGCTCATTACATGTAACAAGATCCATGCATATTTCAGCGAGCCCTTCCACCCTCCCAATAACGTCCAACCCAGGCAGGTAATTGGCAATACGGCGCACCCCCCGACCCGTGGCCGAGGTCTCCTAAATTTTGCATGTTTCGTTTCACACGATGAGTTCTTACCTCCGTGCTTTAAAGAGTAAAGATGCTTTCCAGTTCGGCTATATTAAAAAATGATTCGTTTATCACCTTCGCTAGCGCGCATGTTGTTTTGATATTTCAGGCGTTTTAATATATTGGTGAGAAGGCTCATTATCTGCTCACAGCTCATGCTGAGGTCACATTTCCAAACCGGGGCCCGGCCGGGCTGTTTCGATTAACGAAAAATCAACAACTAATATAAAGAATATACGCAAATAGTTCCCATTATTCATTTTTTTCAACTTTTTGTTCTTTGTTGTCTTTTATATCATACTTTTCGTTCCATAAGACTGTCCGGCCGGGCCCCAATTTGGAAATGTGACCTCAGCATCAGAACGACTCGGGGTTTGGACTTATGTTGGAATTTCAGAGGCAAACCCACTGAGAGACCGTTGAGATTAATTTGACAGAGATCTCAACGGTCTTTTTGTGCTCTTCCATCGATGATCTGAACATCTTCAGTCACTCATCAGTTGCGCTCTGGTTTCTGTTATGTGGATATAGGGCCGTATGAGTGCTACAGTCTCTAAATAGTCTGAGGCTGAATGAATAAATACATTAGTTCTAAACAAATCATACGTATACAAGTGTAAAACTAGGTCACACCTGAAAATGCTTATAAGTTCGCAAGCCCATGGGAATCGTTTAAGGCGAGTTCTTAAGTCTAAGGTGCTCTCATTACGACGCAATGGTGGTGCTCATAAATGCTAGAGTACCCTTTCCTTCGCTGCGAAATTGTGACACAGATCAATAATAGGCGATCGTATAAACTTTAAACTAGGTCAAAAGTGAAGCTACTACGAAATTCTGAATCCATCTGGGAATCGTTTTAAGACGACTTGTTATGGGTAGGAAATGAGGATCGATGCATGGATTTGTTTCATCTCGAGTCAGTGGATGCGGAAATTGCGCAGTAATTCAATACCTGTGAGAGTCTCGTCAGGCTGCGCCATTTGGTGATGTTATAGGGGGGCTAGAAACGTTAAATATCGAAGAGAACTCGACCGTTTGTCAAAATATTGAGCAGATCCTTTTGCCATTAGTAGTCGAGGAACAACCTGTACATTAATCATGTCCATAAAGTGTGAATGTAGTGGGTTTCATCTGCATTTAGAAGCCCCCAATTCAAAAGAAGCCTCCGCTTCAGTGTGTACTTTTAAAGCAATTCTCTGCTCCTGAAGACGTTGGAACACCATTACACTGTGATGCGGTGTGTGTGTTGAAGGCCATAACATTGTGAAGGCGTGGTCTTCTGATGTGCCAGGCACTGATGATGACAAGCTGAAGATCTATTTCCTGGGCGCGAGGACGTGTCACTGTCGTTACTTCATAACGCCATATATAGGTCATCCGTCGCGAGCAGACGCCTGTGCCGCCATATTGATCCGAACTTTTCATGGTCACCACCTGACATTGAGTACACTAAGCCTAATCCCGTGAAGGACTACCTGATAGAGTGCACGCCCCCTTATTATCAATTATATACACTAATTGTCTGCCCGCCTCATCTATCAAGCCTCACTTCTGTAGCTGATGCCATCAATCACCGCCGGTAGCTATGACGTCACGTGCATCACTGCTGATTACGACTTATGTCATGACGTCATGCCAGCAGGATATTCCACTCCACATGCAATATGATAGGATATCGTGATGATGTAAGTACCTGAGAGCACACCATAAATCTAGTGTAGTGCACCACTCACATCTTCCTGACTGCTAATTTCAATTCGACCTCCAAGCAAGGCCAGAGGGCGGCAGCTGATTCACTGCAGGCAGAAGTACGTTCTGTACCTTGTACAAAAGTAGATGGCGGTGCTGATGTAATATGAAACAGCTACCATATGGACCATTAAATAAGACTTGTTTCCCAGTGAGACCATCAAAAGACAGGATACATTGTCACTGGAGAGCACTAACTTGTAATAATTCGAATTGGAATAGATTAGTGTCTTCTGTGCCTCTCCTTCCTTGTGTTCTCCTTTTTTCTAAGCAACAGTTTACTACAGCAGACACCGTGTCTGTCTCACGTACTCTGCTCACCCGCCGGCCTTTCCGTTCTCAGCTTTCATTTCCCATCGACGCCATTTTCCATAATAGACCGGTTCTGCCTGCTCCATAACTGTAAAATACTAGGATGAACACGCAGGGTTAGAATGGGTTATGTAGGATGAGTCACGAGTGGAGGGAATGGTGATGGGCAGTGCAAGTTCTTTTAACTTTTATAGTAGATACGATCGGCTGAACGCCTGTTACTTCTGCTGCGCACCTCATAAACTAACTGAAATGAACGTCATAAACTGGATACTGCTGTTACAATAAAGGTATTTCATTCCTTTGATATGTGTTTTACAGCAACATGATCTTGTATATCGATTTTTGCATGAACTAAAAAGTTTTACTAACCTGTTGTAACAAATTGAAATGGGATGGACCTGAAGCAGGTCATGCTAGCTGCCAGACATGTCAAGGCTACACTTGTGACTATGAACAACAGGTTCGTAAATATCTAACTGTTGTATATGGGCGATAGAGCCTGTCACAGTAACGTTTACAGGGTACACCAAGTTTCATGTCACGTTCTTGGCCACGGGCAAAGAACAGCAGTATGTACGTTAATACAGAAAACAATAACAAGGGATGGCATAATAGAAGTGAAGAAAACAAACCATTATCATCTTAAAATCACAATACCTATACATGGCTGCCTATGATGTTTCCTTGATATAGATTTCCTATTCATCTTACTCATGTCTTCCATTGTTGCAACCCCAATAAATAAAGCATGACTTCAGCATCATCATGTCCCTACGGTGGAGCGTAGATGTAATAAAGCGGTGTGCGACAATCTCGTCTGTCGGCGACAATGCTATTTGTTGCCACACTAAGCCCGACTACAGACCATGTCCCTAGGCAGGTAGGGATATTGGCACGGGCTGAATGTAATCTGTGATAGATTATTGCCTGACCCATTTTCGTCATGCCTGCAAATTAATGTCTTGGATCGGTCCGGGCACCGTCCCAGTCGGTATTAAAAGCTTTTCACTATAACAAAGAGCAATATATCGATGTGATGTGATTTCCCCCTGTTGAATAATGATCAGGTTCTGCATTATTGCAACCGGCGGACCGCCAGTATTATTTGGTATGGACGTAGAAGAGGTGGTTGGTGCTTCATATTGGCGACGTTAGCGCGGGAAGTGCACGAAATCGCGTGCTGAAAATTAAATCATCCTGTAATCGTACAGTTAGCTCGTACAGAGCTACGTATCACCCTCAGTCGTCATGCGATGTTTCATCATAATATGTCTCGAACCCCTCTGATCTAAAAAGTAAGTAGCTGCCTAGCCTGTTGGAATAATGCCATTCGGTTGGATGCCTTTAGAAACAAGGATCACGCCAGGCAAGGAATTGCTGCCTTCTTTGCTTGGCTATATGTATCCATGCAATCGTCGTTTTGATAAGTACTGTAAGCAACATAATATACATTCAGCAACATGTTGAGTGTGCAAAAATGATCAATACAAATGCACACAATGTGCAACAAGTGTTCTACAGGGTGGACACCATTTCCACATGTCCAGGAAACAGCAAGGAAGGTGTTTAGACTTTGCATTAAAACTTTACTTTCACATTTCTGTCTTTTACCTGGAATAAGTCACACCAGCCCTGGGGGGTGCAGAAGAATCACTATTACGTCCAGCTTACCGGGATCGATCCCATCGATTATCTCATCACAAAGCCGGGAGCTTCTGGCGTAGCGACAGAAATGGGTTAACACCACGACAGGATGATAGTTTCTTAGATTACCAACCGATCCAACTGATGGACAGGTTGTGGCTGTAACCATCTGCTTCCCTCTTACAGAAGTTGTTGTTGTATTTCATGTACTGTTGAAGTATTGAGGAGCTTTTCCAATGCTGATTTTACGGTTTATGTGACCATAAATTTACCCTCTAATGTATTTGAGATCAAGTTTCGAGTAAAAACGAATTGAACCCAATAATATTACTCTGCAATCAGACTGATTTATCTAAGGTGACAAAAGTCGATCTTTAATATCAAGTCCGTCAGCAAATAAGTCGAGAAATAGAGCTTTTATCAGCAATGCCAGGAGGTGTACGTAAATAATGCCTGTCTCTTCGGTCTTGTGATGTATCCCCACAGTTTCAGTGTGTCCGGGGTTTAAATGTACATTGATTGAACGTCTTCCAGAGGTTACCGAGACGTGCTGCAGACCTGCCACTGACCCCACTCACTTTTGTCCAACAGATGGAATCTACTGATGTACTGTTATGACGCCAAATAACAATTTCTCAAGATTTACTATTCCCATAAAAAGCTCAGAAAAGTCATGGTTTGGGATGCTGCCAGACGATCGACAGGCTGCGGCTTACCGCCAAACTTTGGAATCGATATAAAAACGACACCGTCGTGGAGACCGAGGCATCTCGTGGTTGACCTGTTTTACACGAAATGTCATGTTATCCATCAGCCAAGTCCGAGCCTGGCTTTGTTGCAAGTGGAGCCGCCACCCTGGGTACTACAGCAGTCACGTATCCGGCTCAGGGTCGGTCCAGACAGCCCAGGAAGCAATGTAAGGATTACTGTCGGCGTCTATATCTCCACCTGCTAACCCACGCACAATTCACTGCTTATCGAAGTCTGTTCTTTGGGTACGACCTGGGGTGTCCTGACGCCTGCTAATCTTAAAGAAGTCCCGTTTGACCCAAGGAGAATGAATCGTCTCACCCAAGGCCGGCGTGATATCCCCTAATCTTCAAGGAACTTGGAATGACGTTCATTGATTGGGTTCGTTTCCTGAGTTAAGAATGTTGCCGCAGCCAAATTGCGAAACCAAATCCCTGCCATTTATCAAAGATCCTTGTCGTTCATGGTGGCGTTCTTACAAATCGGCTTAAGGAGTGATTTTACGTAGAGTGTCCTTGGTCCTTATCAGTGCATGCGCCAGACCAAGTTATTTGCCATTCCATTAGAATGTGTACAGTTCATGCTATTGCTGTGACTATCCGCATTGGTGAGTAGCGCTGTTCCCTTTGTACCTGGCTGACCAACAATCATGTAGACTAATGAAGCTCTGATGAGTTGCATCTTTTCATTTGTTCAAACGCCTTTTCAAGTTACGGTTCGCAGGCTCGAATTGCTTTCAATACTGTGTTATACACGTCCCTCGTCGCCGCTTTTCCATGACATCCCCGGTTACTGGGCGTTCGTCTATTTGTGAAGGATGCACTCATCTTAGCACTCACACGTCTTGGCGTTCTTCTCATTCAACAATAAACCCCATACGGCGATGTTCACGTCTGACGCTCGTGTTCTTAGATCCTGACGATTCATCACTGTCCGCTCTTGCCCCGCCTGGAACTGTTTCGATCCCAGGAAACCACGCGTATGGAATGACAATTACCTTTTATTTGTATGTAACACCCCTAGCACAACTACTGACGTCATGTGTTCCCAGGGTCACGTGTCCTGAGGGATTGGTCATTTACACCTGATGAAGGCTGATGTACGGGCAGCCGAAAATTCGAAGAGACACTGGAACGCAGTGTAGCAATCTACTTCATAACGTGTGCGCTTTTGTCGACGGATACGTTCTTTCTGAAAGACATAGAATACTACCTACAATATTACCTAGAGTCTTGAAAGTAGATTATAGCAGTCGTCTCAAAAAAGAAGAGAATTTACGGACCTTTTGTAGCCTTTCACGATCACCAAATGCTGATTTGCAGATATTTCATTTCCCCAGCTATCGTCTTTTATCCAATCGTTACTGGGAAATACATTTTGTTCCTTTGGTACCGCCTCCGGACTTTAAGTCATTGTTGCGTGAAATAAAATGGAGATAGCCCGCCCGCAATGAATTGTACTTCCGAATTATGCATTTGGAGTACATAATCATCCCTAGTGAGAGAACTATCCTAAAGAGCGAATACAATTTGTGACATACTGTTATAACAAACATTGAAGCATCCGCCATTCACGTTGAAGCAAATACACAGTAATGTATCTGCATTTACTAGTAAGAGAAATATCAAGACATTAGTCACAATACATCCCATTTGGACATTTGGTAGTTCTATTCCTAACCGTCCACGGACGTTTCCATCTGCATGATGAACTCTCTGGCGACATTTGGCGTTCCGCCAGAAGCAGGATGATCCTTAAGATTGTCCTACTTCAAAGTCGTGGCGCCGCATAACGCGCCCTAACTTCGTTAGGCGATGTGGCGTTATACTGCTATCAGGGGAAATGCAATTACAAGCGATATTGGCCACCAGGATGTGCACGCGTGATGCTAGAGGAAATCCTTTTCATTTGGACAAAGTGAGCGGCGTGCTCAGCGCCGTGCCTGGCGCATTTCAACAGCGCGTCGCCGCCATGCATTAAAGATGCAGCCACGCAAGGCTACACCAATTGACTTCTTTGCCAGGGGGCAGGAGCATAAATCTCCCTTGTATGATTCATTGCTAACGGTAATCATTAAGATCCACAATTTATATACCTTGGCACGCCAGTGATGCTATCTGAATCATCTCCTGCATTGCAGAGTCGTATGGGCCAGGAACAGGATATAATCTCAGCTGCTGAGGACGCACACATGAGCCTACCATCAATCAGTTGCACAGAGTTATGTAATGTTAGAAAAAATAACCAGCTGAGCTGTAATAGGCAATCCAGGTTTCATCACACCAGTGGGTACAGGGCACGCTAACGATGTGCCATTGTTAACCTTTCACATAGGTCAGACATCAAGATTGAACCAAATCCTCTGCTCTTCATGGCGAAAGCTATAAGCATAGCAATTTCTCCATCTACAGTCCTGATGTAGAATCTATTCATAGGACTTGTCCACCGGAAAGCTGCCGTATATCAAGAAGTTGGAGGTGAGGATATTAAGGAATGATCCTCCCAGGGAACTTGATCGTACTTTACTTTGTTGCTATCAGCCTGTTGGATCATTGTTGTCACGGGGGAAATTAAAAAGCCACCTGAAGTGTCTATGATATGGGAAGAAGTCCAGTGCTGCTCACAATATGGGCTCTAGGACCTCTAGGGCTACGCCTTCGTCAGCAGAATTTCATAGGCAAATATGAAATCAGATTCAGTTAGATATTCATCATATTTGAGCAGGAATCATCCCGGCATGTCTGGATGAGAATCACGCGCAGACAACAGTTCTGGCACGCCATCTATTTTTAGTCCTCACGACCAGAAAGCTGCCGGAAGAAGCTGAATGATCCGATGCGGAAGGATGGTCCTCACATGGAACTTATCGTACCTTGATATATCAGCGACCTGTTGGGTCATCGCTGGTCCATATCGGTGACCCTGACTGGGATCATGACTACAGGGATCAGTAACCAATCAAACGGGAATTTTTCGACGAAAATTGCCTTGAGTTTAACACCGACCTTCAACTTGAACGCCAATAAAGGATTTGGGGGGCCACGATGTCAACATTAGTGCTCCGACTTCGTGGATATGATTAGGAGGAAACGGGTGGGCTAACGGGAAATATTATAGTTCAGTAGCTATATAGCCTATATGATAACGTTATATTTATACAGTTTTTAATGTTGATCATGCATGCAATTAGCAACCTTCTAGTACCTTTTTATGATTATGTCTTACTGTAAGATGTATTGAATAGCCACATAGAGCCGCTGCTGTTAACGCATTAATCAATCTGAGAGGTCATTGTTGACGAGGCACCACCAAAGCAAAATCGTTCCATTAATATCTGAACAGCTCAAGGCCTATCCAATTCATATTAACAGACACATGGGCAGGCCGTGTGTAAACTAGATAAATAATGTATTTCCTGAAGGAGCCACTACCGTAATTTTCCAGGGCAAAGTCCGCTTGAGATGGAATTGCTTGATTACCGAAAATAAAAGCCAATTTAGAGCCTTAGTTTTATGACTGGTTTAACGTCTTGCCCCTACGGGCGGCCAGTAAAATTGATTGAATTAGCCGTGATGGTGACCATAAGTGCTGCTCGCAATTGGCTCTTAGTGGCGTCTGTTTACAGGCCGTGGGACGCACCTATACATAAACCCAATAATACAATCGATCGTGCACAACTTTGCTGCTAGACTTTGTCATATCATACTTTATACCAACAGTTATGCCCCTGTCACACATTCATTCAGAACATTCCCCCGAACACCAGCCGACCAAGGTTGACCTCTGAAGTAACTGGCCTCTGCTGAGGTTCTCATGCAAGATGATTCCCCACTGATCCACTAGTCTTATAAAATTGTTTTCGATTATCCAAGTTCTATTGATGTTATATTGACAGCGATGTGGATCTGTTTCAGTACCATATTTAAGTTGGGGATTACTCAAATGTTCCATTCCCTGCTATTAGTAGTTAAGTGACCATATTGTTCCAGTGAAGTCACTGGCCTATGGAATCAATAAGACGTTTGCCCCTCACAGCAGACACTCGTCCAGATAGGAGTAATCCAATTACGTAAAGACCATTTTTGCAATCGTAGACACTTGGCCGATATGGTACGTGGTGAAGTGCTACAAAGCAGGGAAATAACGTAGATAACATCAAGTTTCGTCGACCTCGGAAGAACGCATTACTGATATTGAACGCTCGCTTGTGGTGTCAAATATCTTCACCCGGGAAATGATCTTGATCGTGGGGTCAGACCGTCGTATAGAAACATTTAATGACTTGGGCTTCAGGGCAGAGATTGAATTGGACCGGCAGAATTAGCATGGTGACCCCATAGACAGAGGAGGGCGCACCATGACGCACCCAATGCTGCTATTGTGCTGTAATAATAGAACTTTCGCTCGTGCAAAAACTACCACTATCGACATTATCAATATCACCGCTTCTGCCATTTTTTCTGGCAAGAAGTGTTATGATATGTATTGGACATATATAATGTTTCTCTAGAGTGCCTTGCCATTAGCATCTAATGTGCGTTACGGGCAAGATATAATTAATAGGTTACCTATACTACCCCGTCATAGTTTTCAGTATTGTCTTATAATGCTCAGTGAAAAGCCATTCTACCGTGCGATATTGCATGATTCAGGTTCTAGCCAAAGAAATGCCAAAAGTAAAAGAATATTTGCCCCCCAAGACGTATCTGTCTTTTGAATCATATATCTTGTTTACGTCCGCTTCTTCAACCTCGGGAGGAAGCACTTAATAGAAGAGCTATGATGTGATTTCCCTGCTAATTTCACGGTGCCGATGACTTCCATCTATCTACGTTAACAGTTCGATGAGCCGAAATGTCTGTACACAGCACTGCCTATGGCATCAGTGGCTACATAGAGCAGTTGGGTGTCAGGCTGCCGACTTAACGTAAATCATTCTGGGACATTCTGTTACGAACCTTTGTCTCCTTTCTTCTGCAGTACAATACGTCTGTAACTGCCATTGCCAGGAAACGTCTTACCTAAAGGCTGCCCTGGCTTATAGCCAGTTTACCACTTAGGGAAGTGGCAAACACGTTGTTGATTCATTACTTTAGACTTAACATTAAGAGCAAAATGATAAATGACATAATCAGACTTTTCTGATGCAAAACGTGACTTTCCATGACCATAAAATCAGCGCTGACAGTAAATATTGCACATCAGATGACATGGATGGTTTTAATCGTAAAAAAACTCGTGGTGGCAATAAAGAAATCAATTTTTATTACAACTAGAAAGTCACGAAAGAGTCAGGTGAAGTGATCATGTGGTAGAGTCCAGTGATGCTCCACCATGGCTACCAGTGTCAGCAGCAACGCCGGGAGACCACCGCACCGCAGGCAATATTTTGCAGAGAATTGGAAAATAGGATCAATAGGGTTAGGCTTCAGGAGCACTGTATCATCCGTGGACAAAGCCATAAAACCGTCTGGGATGTTTAGTACACTGCCTGTTTTAATCTCGGGTTCTAGCGAGTCGATTTGTGATTTTATGGGTGGTTGTTCAGGGACAGAGGTGGTCAATACATGCCATATTTCTTACGTAACATGCCAAAAAGCTGTAGACATTGTAAATGTAAGATTGGGTGGGGACTTCGTCGTGCTTTGTGCAGTACTCTACGTGTGTTCACAAGCTCCCCGCAGCACGTAGTTGTAGCAAAACAAACATATTCCAAGTGGGAGGCTGCCATGAAACACAACCTCGGTTGTCTTATATTTCACCGGGCAACCATCTTGGGCCTTTGTATAATAGCCATACTTCAGGCTTTTTACGGAGTTTACGGTGATCAATAGCTTGACCTCCCAGTAAACTGACCAGCTCCAGTCAGTCCCTGCTGCTAGGATACTTTATGAGGATGATCCCATTACCCCATGAACTGTGAAGGGTCCAGGCGTGCTCCCAGACGTTATTAAGTGGTCGTTACAAGCACCATACTTGCTATGCTTGTTTCGTTAAGTGGCAGTTGTAGCTTGTTAGTAGTCTCCCTGGATGTCAATCGCTGCAATAATGCCAGTTGCTGAATGATTGGGGTAAACTGTGATATAAATATTGCTGGCCTGTCAGATGTTATTCAATAGCCTCTAAACATGACAATTTTATTTACCCGTAATAGTAAACTTTATCTTCCATTAATTGGCTGCTACACAATACGAATTGTTTTTCTCCACAAGAAGGCGCTCACTGTATCGTATGTTCTTGTTGTTTGTTTCAGCACTCGAAGAAGCCCAAGAAGTACCCAGTGCTGGTGTTTGTTCACGGCGGAGACTTTATGTTCGGGACGGGCTCGGCTTACGACGGGAGTCTGCTGGCCGCAACACAGAACATCGTGGTGGTCACCATCAACTACAGACTAGGGGTCTTAGGTAAGGAGATAGCCTGCACTATCTACTTCGCACCGCTTTCCTTGTGTGCTCTAAACAATCAACAACTGCACAGCATAAAACAGTTCTTCCCTGACGCGTCTGGTAAGATTAGTTTATCATCTTTATCATCACTTTATTCAAAATATTCAAAAAAATGTTACAATACGTTACGATACATTAACAACCATACCGACAAGGTCTTTTCAAAACGGGGACAGTCTATGCTTCATACGAAGATGTTTTCTTCTATTGTAGCACACTGGTTGACAGAGCTCGGGTTGTAAGCTCTTAATGAGCAGGTCCTGTTTGTGATGTTGTTGCTTCGAAGGTACTAGTAATTTGTATGCTCCAGGCGACTCTATGGAACAGGATCTTAAAGATTTATTGCCAGTCGCCAGTGTTCACGCGCGTGAGGATTTCATGAGCACGACAAATTGCGCCGCTGAAACTTACAAACGATGGCACTAGTCAGCAGAAACATATGTGACTTATTCCGGCGGGTGACTCGCTCTCGTCAGGATCAGACTATCCCATGAAAAATTGTGTTGCACACCCGTGCTCTTCATCTCTACCATCCCCCGTGACATGTTGTCGTTACTTCGATTGGGGGACTGTTTGATATATACTTATGTATCGAGTAACTGTCCAAGTTACATTTGCCAATTAAGTGCTTGATAAAAGCACAATAGGACTTCATATTCCAGCAAGATATTCTTTAGCAGACAAAATGAAAGCAATGTGTAATTTAATATATACGCAAAACGTTTTAAAGATTCCAACTTCTGATGATTGCATCGAGCATTTCGTGACGCTGTAGCTACAATATTACTCACAACGCTCCCAGCCGGGAGCTCCCAGAACATTGCCTCCAGTCCGGCCGTCTCTCCATCCCTGTCGGTCTGGGTTCACAGGGGTTTTCAGCTGCCCGTCAGTGTTTGGTATAACAGACCAATTAGGCCTCATTCCTCAGGTCAAATCGACCAGCTGCCAACAGGATAAGGTGAATGAACCTGAGCTGTCAGGTCTCCCTTTCTCCAGTTCTCAACAAGATGTGCTTATACAGTACAGAAAACATCAATTGCAAAGACGTTTTGTTTTGAATCAAATAACGCGTTAACGGGCAGTTTTCCGAACTTATCTTGTACATTAGGCCGTGTAGGCATGCTTTAACATGCAATTTGTAGTGTGCAATGTCCTCTTGTCGTGATTGGCTGGCGTCGTTACAACGCGATTTTAGGTTGTAAAAGTTAACATCACAGCCATAACGTAGCTGTCTCGTCAACACTTTTATGACCAGCATAATGAAAAACACTTGTTATGTGAAACGAGTTGCCTCGCATTAAATCTCATTTGAACCATTGACATTTAGTAACTTGTTTGGGAAGCGAGGGAAGTGGAAAAGGCCCTTGAAATTTTCGTCAGCGAAGCCAAGCCAAGAAGAAGAAGTGTGCATACGTTCTTAAATAAAGTCAACAATTGAGATTAATGGCATGTCCCCATGTCGCTTTTTATGTAGATTACTAGCTAGCCGACACAAATACTTCCACACGTATCGGTTTGTCCAATTCACCATAAAACCAGTATACACAGGCAGCTGTTGGAATCGCAATCATCATTAAGATTTTATAGCCATTGAAATACGACGGCGCGCAAAAAGATGGCCTCTAAGCTCCAATAGTAATCAGTATGTGGATCTATTGTACATAAAACGGGTCCCAAGCCCCTAATGCATGTAATCCAGTGCCATCGGGATAGCCATGTATTGTTTACATGACCCAGATTCTCTTCGTCTCGAAATGAAATTCTCACAAATAAATAACCAGGTAAGAACTCGGCAAGCCAGGAGGCGCACTTTTGTTTAATTTAGCTTTGTTGAAAGTAAGAAGGACTCTTCATTGGCCATTTAATGTGTGAGTGGGCATTTTAGAACGCCAGTCCCAGAGTTTTTTTACGCTTTTTCATGATCTGTTATGTCCTGAATAATCAGGAAAAGGTTTATAAAGATTTCCATACGCTATTTCCGTACACAAATTACAGTGCTCACCAACAAGCTTCCGATCAGTCTTCTGATCCTTCCCAAATTGAAATGACCTGAAGCCTATGTTGAGGGACCTGAACGGAAGTTTGACGTCAGAAACGGGTCAAAGGAAAACTAGTGTTTTATTAAAGTTTCAAGGTTAAATCGGACTCGAAGAGGTAGCTGCACAACGTCACTGCCTCTCTTAAGAATGTATGAAACAGTTGGTAGGGCTGGACTAGGTCGATAAATCTCCACATCAGCTTCATCTCTTGATGGTATGATAAGACGTTATGCAGTCATTTCGTCCTGTAATGAGCCAATTATAGTCCTCCTAATGGATCCTCAACAAGCGCAATTGCTAATCAATACTTACAGCCATTTTGCTAAAGCATTAGGGTCTGCCTGCATCTTCATCAGGTGACCTTAGAGGCAGCTGTGACTTGTCAAAATTCTATACAGTGCTAGTTTGCCTTTCTGGATCTGAACTAAATAGATTTGTCCATAACAAATTCTACAGTCAAATTTTGCCTCTCTGAACTGACTACTTAGTATGTAAACATCCCAGAACAATGCATACAGCACTTACTGCTGTCAGAATTCGTGTCTAGGCACGAAAAGAACATTCCGTAAACAACATCAATTACCTGCGTAATGGAAGAACATGTGAGAACAAATGACTCCTACGTGTATTTTCTATTTCAAATCTGTCATCAGGGCACCTTTTGTCAGTGCAGACAATGCATCAAAGATGGGATGTAAGAAAAAAGGCAAATAAATAGATTGAGGAATGAGAGGTAGACACACGCGCATCACTCTTGTTTCTTTAATCAATCAGTCGACATTCGTACTTTGATTAACGTTGTGTTGTTCAGAACGGATGGCAATGTGAGTTTAATGAAAATATATTGCTTCCGTGTAAAGCCAAGATAGATTTCCTGATCTAATGACGTTATACATGATTTAGACGGACGTAAATTTATAATTCATGGATCATATGTTAGCAAAATGACCACGGGTTTAGTTCGATATCGTAGTGACTTTCATAGATGACTGGTGTCTACCTTAGCCTGTGAAACCCAAGCTCCGGGGGGCTCCCTACATAGTGGCGGACTAACTAGGGAGCCGGCGAAAAGCGAGGTTCAGTCAGGCTAGTGTCTACCTCATTTCATTTAGAAAAGACGAACCTGCTGTTCCCCTGAGCACAATTAACCACTGTGCAGAATGCTTTCAAGTCAAACAACGTAGATATATACGTGTTGTTTTTATGCGATGGATCACGTCCAATGACACTTTAGATTAAGTGGTACAACAGAGGTGACATTTCACCATCAGACTCTGTGGGTCTGTGGGTGTTCTTATCACACCATCAGACTCTGTGGGTGTCGATCATACCATCAGACATCTTGGGTCGATACCGCCACGAAGAGAGTTTTTTTTCCAGTAGAATTTCCAAAACGTATTTCCTGAACCAAATTGAACCAAACGTTTATGGAGGTGTGGACGTTTTCTCATTCACACTGGCTGAGTTACTGACTGACGATTTCTGAAGAATATGACCTTCGGTGTTCATGAAGCCCTCGAGACAGAGAAGAATATAAATGAAGTGTAGATTTATGCTAACTACCCAACGGTAGTAGCCATACAAGAGAAATGAGAGCTTTAGAACATGTATGTTATAATTACTTCTTTTCAAAGACACCAGGCAAAGGCCTTTCAAGGCAAGAAGCCGTGTGTGAAGACGTCCATCATCGGCGGATGCAGATATATGGTAAATGAATGAATGAATCTTTATTCAACCGGCAGACTTTCATACATAACGTATCTTGTATTTCACAGCACGTTTTACGGTTTATTCTATGATTACAATCTTCTCGCGTATGAAGCTGCCATGTAAATAATTGGATCTTCAAACTTTAAGATTGTCTGCACAGCACAAACTTTCTCGGACGTTAACTTGCCGACTTGCGTGCCTGTCAGACATAATCACGGGCCTGATACGTTGTTGTTGACCCGAGCAATTCAAATGTCAAGTCTTTAAGTCCCGTGATTTCAGTCCGATCTCATTTCCCAGGTACTTTAAGCAGAACGATGAAAGGTTCACAGCCAGGCGTTGATGGTCGATATTGAAGAGTTCTTCTAGAATAAGATTTCCTTGGACGAGCCGTTGCGATCGAAGCTGCTCATTGCAACTCTACACCCAACCCTGCTTTCGTGCCCAAGAGGCTCGCCGCCTGATAAGTAAAGCTCACAAATTTTCCGGTCTGGTCGTCCCGTAATAAAAGCCGTCATGAAAGATTCATCCACGCGATGTGCAGGGGTGGAGGGAATGATAACACAGCCCCGTGTCAGCGGAAAGTTACACAGTTCAACCAGTTCGGTGGTGCAGCGCAGTTCTGTACATCACAGGTTCTTCTTCTCCCTTTTATCTCCTGGCGTCCGGTGGGGATTGTTCACCCCACACCAGGAATACGTAATTACCTTGTAAACAGTTCACTGTGACACTGTGGGTCAGCAGCACGGTGATATTACTGTATCTCATGCCAAGGTGTCGTAAAGGTCGTCACGCGGCGCCTCTTCTTCCTCCTCCCGCATGTCGCTCACGCTTTGATTGACGTCAATTCTGGATGCAACGCGAGACAAGTCACGAGCCCAAACATGTAGAACATTGATGGATTTCTGGAATGGTTTTATTGCTATTGTTATTGTTATTGTTCAGTTCGACATCACTAAACATTGAAAGCTTTAGTGTCCTCAAATGCAATGTGCAAATACTGTGTCAATATAAGGTAGGTCCGTGATTCAAACCCTTCATCCAAACTGTTGAATCCGTCGTCGCGACGAAAGCCAGGGTATTCAGTATCATTAATCAGATAATATTATAATGGAAACAAAATTCCTGGCACTTCAGAAGCTTTTGAGGGAAAATTGCAGCGTCCCCGGGAGAGCTTTTGAGGTTTGTTACCGCGGGAGATCACAAAGTGGCGTTTGATAGAGGATTGATTACTATGAATAATTGATGCAGCACCTTAGTTTAGGAACTCAATATCTGACGCAACAGCCGTAAATCATATACTTACGAGAAGTTACAGCCACGATTTCAACTGGCGACAAGGCGACAGGTTGATGTGCACAACTCCTACCGTATAGTTTTTTTCTTCTTTTTCATTGTTTTTCGACGCCAAATCGTTCATGGAAAGAAGCAACACTGACAAGTCTTGAAGAACTGAAAGAAATAGCCTAAGATCGCCAGGAATGGCGTGGGATGCTGAGAAGGAGAAGATGGAGTCCGAGTTTTCTTTTTTTTTCGTCAGATTTGAAACGAGTTGGACGGCCACCGATATAACTTGGGGAGAAGGGCATTAAAAGTTCAGTCAGCAAATTAAGCGTTCTCAGCAGACCTGTGTGCCAAATTCCATTCGAGTGGCGCATGATTTATCGAAATGGCAATAGCTGCGAGCAGAATAATTTCATGCATATAATGGAAAAGCACTTGTGTCTAACGTTAGGATATTCCCAAATTGCCACACTTTTACCATTTCTGGAGCAGTTTAAATGTATTTGTATTGTAGCTTTTACTGCTTGACAGCCACATTTTCATTCTATTTGTCATTTTTGCCAAATGTCTACCAATAAAAGGTATAGGTTTGATAAAAATATATGCAGTGCCTATCCTTTAGGCTTATTTCAAAACATTATGGTCAACCAGCCTATCAAAGTTGACTGTTAAATTCTGACAGGTGTCTGTCCAGCATGTCCGTGGGCCGTAAGGATCTACCCAAATGTAGACACCGTGTCATTTTATTTGTAAATAAAGCAGCCTCTGTCATAGTCCATAGATTATACAAGCAAAATTGCCATTCTAATGCTGCCTATGTTTGTGTCTTTGTGACGTTGATCCTCCAGCCATGTGGGCTTACAGACTCAGCACAAATACAGATTTTAATGTAGTATCAAAGGGGTTTCCATTTTCGTCAACGCGACTCGGCACGACTTTGCGAAGAATGACCACAATGACGATTGTCCACTGTATAGGTCATAAAGACTTAGTATACGAGCTTAAGCTTTCGATGAATCGGCCATTTGGCGCTATCGTCCTCTTTACGATCGCTGTCTGAGAAACCTAGGCAGGACCAGCAGCCACAGCTTACACAAGTAAAATTACCTTATCGGGTAAATAATACGGGATACTTTGATTTTTGTCCACGGATTCAACAGTTTGGTGGTTTTCGTTACAACGGAATCCGGAAATCCTTTTTCTGACTATGCAATGGGCAATGGTGCATTCCCCGACAAAATCGTTTCAAATGTGATAGCACCGCGATCGATAGGTCACAGCAAGGGTCAAGATGAGTTGGCCTTAAAAGGCTAAATCCTGATAGATATGATTTTGAGGACCTAACTATAGATTGATTGAAATAAAGACTGTGATTCATAGGGCTTTAAGTGAAAAGAAAAGTGATCTCGGTCTAGTTTAGCTCACTCAAGAGATAACTTTTCACTAGTAATGTACAGAATTTACAGGTTAATTGTATCGGGGAAATCCAATCAACAGTGGACTGCAGCTTAACGTCCCATCCTAAGGACTTGTCGGGTGAGCGACAACAGCTCGGATTCGAACTCCCAACCTCTTTGTCTCGATAACCACTATACTTCACACGCTTTAAAATGCATGCACTGCCCATTAGACTTACCGTTAACGCCCAACGTCGTGCAGGTAACCCATAAAGTCCCACAAGAGGATACGGTGCACACATCTCTTTATGCCTGATCACTGCCTTGTGCTTCTTAGAGAGCAATGGTCAAGAGGATACTAGAGCCGAATGACTGATGGATCAAAAGCTTCATTACGAGGGTAATATATTGAGCTTTTATTGCCATTATGACTACAGTGACAATCACCAACGCCTGTAATGTGCTGACATGTCTGTGAGCGCAGAGGGTTCCCTAATTATATATTGGATATTTGACCTGGCCTCGCTAACTATTCCAACCTGTCCATGCACGTTTTTGCAAACATCCCCGAAGGGCCAAATGACTAACGCTTTAAGCTGATTGCGCTGCATTAGATGGTAGCCATGACAATGCCCATCTAGTAAATAATGCAAGCTCGCACACGCACGCAGCATCGCTGTGGAGCGCTGAGGACGCCCAAAGCCGCGGGGGTGTTGCGTACCTGCCCGGGATAATGGCATTACACCGCGCCCGGTGATAAATCTACCGGCCTTACATTGAACAATCTCTCTACCAATTTGGTTTACAACGAGCTGCTGAGAGTCCACTTTGCCTAAGTTGTGATGGTATCGGTGATAAAGCTATGCCAGAATCTACGCAAGCGGTTTTGGCGCCGATTCACGTGAGATAACACTTTAAACATTCATTAGACAGAACGCAGGCCGCTCTGCCACAAATGGAGCGAGTCCGATTGGCCTGATGGCGGTTTCGACCGGACCAGTCCTCTAGTCAGTGCCGCTGAAGTTCCGTGGTGCGCGCGTTATCCCGAATGGTAACAGCTCCATGATGGCCTCTTCTGCATGGCAATCAAACGGGATATGTTGCAAATGGGGTGGCTCTAATGGACACAGTAGTAACGACTGGCTCACACCGGGATGTCTCACTCCCGAACAGACAACCTCTAGTGTGGAAGTTGTCGCCCAAGTACAAGTGCGTCCCATTAAGTGAAATGGTGGCGTGATGTGATAGCCTCTACTGACTGCACCAGAATAGCCAATGAGGTTCTGTGTGGAATAAAAATCAAAAGGATCATGTAACTCGATTGCTCGAATGGCGACAAGGCAATTCCCAGATCACAGAGGGAAGCGGCGCAAAATGTATGACGAGCTAGGGGGCGCACGGGAATCTATTTTCCCTAATGTAAAAACCCAGCGGATTGTCCCAGAGAACATCCTCCATTACAATCCTGTTGCATGTATTTGACTTCTTGCCTATAGTACAGGCTTGCCCTTGGTCGTAAATCATAACTTTAAAGAGGCTCGACCAATTCCTTATTGGAAAACGAGTGAAAGTTTGAACAGTCCTTCGAACCCCACGGCCTTCGCTGAAAAGCCTGTTCGACTCAAGCAGCGGTGCGTGGCGGCAAACTTCTCCGTGTGCGCAGCCCATTACTCTCTGTCCGGAACCGTGCCAACGCTTTCCTCTGATATACGGCATGTCCGCGCTGAGTAGACGGTATATAACTGCGCGTACACCCAGGACAATAGCGCCCGTTTCCACCGCCTTGACCCGCCGGGTGAGCTGCCGGGACAGAAATATGACAAATATAATGCGGCCACTTAAGTGATGTATGAAACCATTACACCTACATGCATAATATTTTCATGGATATGAATGCATTTGCCATGTTTCGTTGACATCTTTCCTATAATAGCGAACTGGGTGGCAGCAGGGTCACTTCTAATCACTTCCCCAAGACAACTACGACGTCGTCTTAAAGATATATTTCGGGATGATAGGGCTATAACTACGTGACCGTGTTTGGCCGGCCAATGCTTAGCCTGCATTGCTGGTAAGCTGTATCTATCGTCTGGTGTAACGCCCTTACACCATACCATTTGAATACACCATACCATTAGAATATACAGCAAGTTGGATGAGGGGGAATATGCTGTAACCTTCATGTATTTGTCTTTCTGCAGGATTTCTCAGTATGGGGGACAATGACCTTCAGGGGAATTATGGGATCATGGACCAAATCGAGGCTCTAAAGTGGGTGCGACAGAACATCGCCAACTTTGGTGGGTTTAGGTCAGAGGTCACCGTGTTCGGCCACCAATCAGGAGCGAGCTGTGTGTCGGTACTGATGGTGTCACCTCTGGCAAAAGGTGCGTACAACAGTAGTATGGTTTGAACAGTGCACACATCTGATATACGAATACTGGTATTTTGGTAATATACTATATAAATAAATTATACCTAATATGTAAGTGCGAATAATTAGATTATCAATTCAAATATCTTAATAGATTCTTGTCCACACTCCCTATAATCGATCATCCAAAAGGTGTAACTTTTTTTCGTATCATTGGAACTTGAAACTGTCATGCCTAGTAAAATTCCACGAATGCATTTCTTTCGAATGCATTTCTTTCGCAATTCTACGGATGCCAATTGTTTGAGTTTGAGTTTAAATGTGTAGACGTGCATCCAATCCGGTTTGCGCGAATGATTGCCTGCAGGAAAATTTGGACCTTCACTCGCGACTCTGCGTTTATTTACGCATAACCTGCACATAAAGTGTCCAGTCGTGCGGTTTTGACGTGTGACCCCACCCGACACCACAGCACCCCTCCAGTAACACCATCTCGGTCTGATGAAGGTCGTCTCAAGGTCGTGGCAGCTCCAAGCTAATAAAACTGTGAGGCGTGGGAAGGAAATTTTCTGCTTCACCCATGCAGCTCATCGGCAAACTTCCAACTGAATTGCCTGCACCAACACGCCTTGCCAGATTGTGTCTGACCAAGCATGTCATTTTCTTGATTGCTTAACTCAGCCGTGGGTGGCAACAGAAGTAGGCTGCATTTGACTACATCCTTATTGATGATTACTGGAAAGGCCTGGCATGTTGATTTCTGTGGCTGTGCAATGTATGGAACATTTAGCCCACTTTCAGAGCTACAAAATATTATCGATAACAGGAGAACAGCACAGAGACCTTCATATGATCCACAGGCTACCGACCCAATGTCTTGAACAGTCTAACACCAGACACACGCGCACCCTCAACTCTGACTTCCTTTAAGAGATCCTCACAAAAAACTCAATTCTTCTAAATTAGCCTTAGGCATTGTACTTCAGGGAACTCAAGTTTTTTAGCACCCCTGTTAAACCCCTCTTCAAACGCCACGGGGCTCCTGTTTAATATGTCACAGATAATCATCAATCATTATAGATAATGGATAATCTGGCCTGAAGATGTGGGAAATACATAAATATCCAACTTACCTCAAATGACCCTGGCTCCTGCTACACCTATTATCATACACACTGCTAGCATAAGAATGGGCAAAATTCTTCATGCTTTTATTTCAGAAACTTTGCTTCCTTAGACATTGAGGCTGTTTTTTTCATACAACTTGATACACATTCTTCTGCAATTGTCAAACCTTCTTCTAACAGTCGTACGTGTTATCTTTAAAAAGGTTTTCTAAGGTCATGTTATAGGAAACCAGTTGCGATGCGTTTGATTCTGCAATATTTCTTTGCAGAGTAGAACACCCGATGGGCATGTAAAGGGAACAGCGATACTCTGAGATAAAAATCAAATGATGGAAAGGGGGCTAACATAGGAAATCAATTATATAATCTTGACCTACATCACTCTGCTGACAAGTCCCTTTGTAGTCCAGGAAATACCTTATACCATTTGGAATGTCCAATATCTAAATTCACGGAAATATGTGCCTCTGATGCTGATTTAATGTGGGTCAGACCTTAGGGGAACACTTCACGCAAAATTGACAACTGCAACGTTAACACTGTCAGCATCAAAGCGATGAAACATGGGAGGCATTACCCCTAAAGTACATTGAGATCATCTCTGAGCCCAATCTGAAGTCGTCAGTCTTGAAAATCGCCCCTCAATTTTACTTGAATAAAAAGGCAGTGTGTATCTGTATTGAGGATCTGACAGCAACGTGTGTGTCGTTTGTAATATATGGCAGTGGGGATGGTGCAATTTCCCTCCAGCACAATCCGCCAAGAGAAGTACATTAAATCTTTACAAAACTTAATCTAGCCTCAAGGCCAAGGCACTATCTTGGAGGGCTTTACATAGAGGCAGGGCAGCAAATATGCATCCTGGCCATCACGCATACACTTCTTCTGATGAACATAAGCTAGCTGATGAGAACCTAACCAAGCACGGCACCGTTCATAGCCAGGTGTTTCACGGGTGGAAGCAGACGCGCCTCCATCATACCCGCGGCATTTAGTATTTCCACGCAGATTCCATCGTCCAATTCCCGCAGCACTCAGAGGTTCTCACGCTCCAACAACCAAAACCATTAGGAGCTCCAACGCCTCACGCATCTAGGCCGCCCCGCAGCCAACCCCTGCTATTGCCGGGGTCAGCTAATATTGCCTTGGTCCAACCCCCGGCACGCACTCATCTCTCCAGCCTGTGCAGTCATGAATAATTTTAGTCTGACTACAGCATGCAACAAAGTAAAATGTCCGTAGCTTATGAGTTTCGTCAGCAGACAGTTCTGCCTTCTCCCTGCATCCCTGGCTACTGCAAATGCTGATCCTACTCTTCCAGGGACAGATCAAAATGCATGGCACCACACCACCTTATGCTAATTAACCAAACTCATCTCACGTAGTCAACAACCGTTCTGACCTTCTGAATAGTACATAGTCGAAAGGAATGTCAAGTATTTCGTGCCCAAGCATCCCTTGCCAATGGAATAAGAATTACCAGAACGGGAGTTCAGAGCTAAATCAGGTTTCCAGCAGACTCACGCAGACTGGGTCGCCTGGTAGGCCCGTGGGCCTTGCTGGGAACGATGTAAGACGAGACGCACGCCGAGTGCAACTAAGAATCAGCTAAATCACCTGCATGCACTTGACACCGATGACAGTTCTAATCAGCTGTATCCGTACCAGCCTGTGTATCCCGAGGCAGGGTAAGGTTCGCTGCGGCGGAGTCTGTTAATGTAATACCTGTCCCACCTGGTTGCACGTAATCCTGGGGAGCAGGAAATTGGACCGGTTTGGCGCCTGTATCTTGTCAGACACAATAATGTCAGATACAGTAATGACGAGTGTAGGGGGTAATGTATGACTTGCTAGAGCATAGAAATGATGCTACTCAATTTGGCAGCTGAGTTAGTAGCCAGGGTTCCCATTTTTAAACAGTCCGTCAGGACAATCGTGAAGATTAGAGTCTAAGATGGCAAGAAGATCCTTCACATCGGGAGTTTTCCTGTTCTGCTTTAATAGGAAGCCCTGGCTATCTATATTCCTCTCTTTGCAATTGAACTTAACTTAACATGTATCAGATGATCATAGATTCCATTGGAGAAAAACTTCCAGCATTACGAAACTTGGCAACACTACCCTGACATCCGATAATGGTGGATTTCATGCAAATTGAAGAGGAACTCCAGCCGTGTGGTAAAAGGAAAGCACCATCACTACCCCATCATTTGCCATAGGAGTCTTTACCTGGCTTAAGTGAGAAAATCGCGGGAGTGGGGCAGTGAAATTTTACGAGAAACATTGACAATGGGCTCTAACTGCACCATAAAAACAGCCATGTCGGCGGTTTCGCTGATGAGATTTCCCTTAAGTCAATTTACTTTATGGTGGAAATAAACTCGCCCGTAAACAGTAACGACTCGCTGCGTGTCCAATTCTTCCCACACATCAAACGCCCTCCCCGCAATAACACTGCCTAAGTGATAACTTTCATCCAAAACTCACCCTCCTTCTATACTTTCCTGTGAGTTTGACGACTTTTTAATGGAAGCGCCCAGCCCTCAATAACATTGTCCGAGTGATAAACACAACTGTGAAAATGAGTGAAGTAGCCCGGTATGATTTGACACAACGTTGCAGGGGACTGGACATGAGTTACATGTAGATATTAAGCATTCCACGTTCGTTGTACTGGCGCATCTCAGCTAAACAAAACTCTGAAGCCCTCCATCTATTCAAAGGAAGTGTTTTTTGTTTCAAAGTTCGAGACAACCGTATTGTAAAACTGTCCCACATTTAGCATGGCATTTAAAGGTCACTAGTCTGCCATTCAGAAGCTATATTACTATCCACTTGACCACAACATAGGTAACTGGTTGTTTCACCATGTATCGAATCGACTTCTCCAAAGTAGCGAATCGACTTGCTATGTAGCGAAACGAACTGTAGCGAACTGACAATGTAGCGAAACAACCTGTATTCACAACCTTAGATCTGTTCAAGAGGACGATCCTGTCCAGCGGCTCCCCCCTGCAGGCTGTTTCTGTCCGCCCTGCTGACCAGGTGGTGAGGCAGACCCGCGCGCTGGCCGAACACTTCAACTGTGACGGCTTCACCACCACCTTACAGATGCTGGAGTGTCTCAACAAGATCCGCTACGAGGCCCTAGTGTCACAAGAGGTATGGGGTTAACAAGTAACAGTTACTCGAGCAACTGGATAGATTTTGAAAACTGCCAGACGTTTCAGGTAGCACTAGGCATACCTTTCGTCAGTGACTGTTACTTTGGTATCTTATTACCTGGATGTCAAACCCTTTGTCGATGAGTTAGTTTAGCTTTCTTATCTTATCACTTCTTGAGTTGTATATTGTTGAGCTTCAAAATAAAACAAGAAAAATAGAAGAGCAGTGCCAAGTATTTCAACAGGTTGTAGATGATGGTGTTCCTGTATTCAAGATAAGACAGTTTGATAATGATATGTATAGGAAAGATATTTTCTTGAAAATCACCTACCACCCCTGAGGCCTGTTTCTGGCCCGTTTAAAAACTATTATCGAGTGTCCCAGCCCAGAAGGCTCAGTTAAGGCCCCGCAGTGGTAGTGAATCAACCTTATCTCCGGCACCAAACGCGAAGGTTAGGGCGTTTTCTGAAATCTCACGGTCGTTTTTAGACTGCTACATCCGGGAGTTAATGTGTGCGGTAGGGACACAGGAGATAGTAACACACGCATCTCTGCAGATCCTGATGACTGTTCGCACTTCGCAGTAATCTCCGGAGCTGTAAAACCGTTTTTACAGTAGAAAACGTTGCCAAAACACTTGCATAATGATGATTACAAATTGCAACTCTTCTAAAAAAAGACTAAATACATTCCAGTAACTGTACCAATATTTTATCAACCCTTATAAACACAAATCGCCTCATATGTATTCTTGGCATTTGTTTTTACTTTGTATGTGTCACAGTTATAAGTTGTGAGCATTCCACAGGGAGTGGGATATACTATAGATAATGATAGCGTCCTTTATGCACCATTGTAAAGACCAGTTGCAAGTTCATAAATCCACTGTAGTTATATGGAATAAATTCGATTCGCCTGTCTTTTATAGTAATGCGTGTGTGACACCCCTGATCCAGTTTCCACCAGGGACACAGAATTGTAATTACGCGGGAATTGGATTCTTCATAGTTCGATCCACAATATATTGATTGTGATGCCGACGACCTCCCTTAGTCTTCCTTGGGATTAGTGCCCGACAGTTTGTCTGATGACGTTAGAACCCAGGTTTATTGTCACCAGCTGGGAGGTATTGTGTAGAACTAAATGATATAATGATCCTAACAGGAGAGACCAAAGTTTGTAACAAATTTCGGCACATCAACAAAATAAACAATACAGAAAACATCAACCATAAACATTATGAAGAACGATTAATGTAATTAACATTATAACGTCAGTTACCGTCACAGATTGAATTTTATTCAAATGTTCAATGTTTTCCAGACGTCCTTCCACCCGGATGTGGCTGACCTGCCGAAGTGGACACCTGTGGTGGACCGGAAGGTCCTGCCTGTACCCATGGACCAGCAGCTCCGCAGGATGCAGGTCAACGGAGAGGCCTGCATGCTGGGCTTCACCGGGACGGAATGGGCCAGCAAAGGTACTGTTATTGCACGGCTGCGAGTTACTGTCATTGCTCGAGGGGGTGTTACCAGATTGTGTAGCTACAAGCGACAGCAACGTCACGTTTTGTCACCTGATAGCTTACATCCTTCGGATGGGACGTTAAATGGTCGGTCTCGTTTGTACGGGGAAGCCTCAAGTGTTAGACCTTTACACGTTAAAGAACCCAGCACACTTGTCTACAAGAGTAAGTAAGGGTCAGCCCCTGTACGTGTGCTTGGGTATAAAACGAGAACTTGCTAGCTGCATTGTGCTATCAGGTACTGAAAATGCATCACGCTTCGCCTCATTTGAGGACGATTTGCTTGACTTTTTACGATCAGACAGTGTTAATGACTACGCCGGGATGCTAATCCGCATTGTCGGGGAGGACCCATAATGTATGTGGCAACACGTTCTACTGCAAGGAGTGGGCTTTAGGGAAGATTAGCGTGAAGACTGTGGGTGGAAAAAGTAAATGGGTCGGAAAATTTGTCCGCCCATATTGGGTGACAAGAACTTCAGTTCTTGGCACCAGGAACTACAGGGATTTCCATACATGGAAGAACTGTTGCCAGAATCTATGGTAGGAAATCCTGGTAAATATAATAACGCGGCGTGATGGCCCCCAGCAAATTCGTTAGGATTGTAGCATGACGTGTTTGATATCAGAATACAGGAAAGGGGCTTAGGGGCAGACACCTAACGCTTCAAAATGCCCTAGATTGACGACATCCACACAGGTGATTTAGAAACCCCAGTTCTGGGTATGCTAGAATGCATAAGGTACCTGTGGGTGGGCGGGATGGGGCATACGTCATGATATCACAGATTTACTTATGTTAGTCCTTAGGGTTTGATAAGTAGAATTTTAAGATTTATTTTGTATTTCTATTTCGTACTTTGTAGTTAGCCTTACGAAAATCGCCGTACCTTTTGTTGCGTCAATAAAGCTTCTCATATGTGTTTGATGTACGTCCCCATCGTCTGTCCCCAGCTGCAGTAGAACTGGCCCTTGACGGCGGCATGTCTGCGGCAGAGTTCCGCATGCTGATCGAGAACCTCATCAGCCAGATCTACCCTGACGCGCCCGCTGAAGTGGCTGATCTGGTGACGTACGAGTACACCAGCTGGCTCCGGCCGGGAGATCGCTTCGCCACCAGGAACAGCTACATACAGGTTTGTTTCAGCAGGGAAAGTCATATTCTGGTTAATCTCTCAGCGGATCCTAGGGTGGCAAGACAGTATCCATTTGGTCAGAGAGTGCATGTCTTTCAGCCACCAAAGACACTCTCTGGCCAATTGGATACAGTCTTGCCACACTAGGATCTGCTTGGAGATTAATCTGGTTGGATACGATCGGATGAGCGAACTGGAGCCAGAGTAGGATAGATTCCAGACTACTCTCAACCCAGCGCCGACCTTGGTAGGACGGGGGAGGTGTCGTTCGCAGGTTGTTGGAAGGTCCTGAATTTGTGACAGGGGCTTTACACAGCGCCTAGAGATGGATGTGCAAATGTTAGTTGTCACAGGTCATAACCGCTGCTGCCGCTGTGTGCCTGCGGAGCTGGTGTGTTACACCGGCAATACGATACAGAGATTGTGTTTGTGAAGTACGACATGGTTGTTGGTATTCTTCAATAGTAAGAGAGCAGTAAAATGTACCTTGGTGATCTAAGCTGCAGGCCCTGCGTGGTCACTAACGATTTGTGGACAATATAATAGCATTTGAGTGTTTTGATTTAGATGCATCACTCCTTCTGCTTACTCTATATTAAGACTAATCATCTTCATCAGGGCCGTTGACTCATTGATTCCTATGTCGTTGGACCCAGGCCATCAGTGACGCGTTATACGTGGCCCCAGCCATACAGTCTGCTGCAGGTACAACACTGGCTGGACTCTCCACGTATGTGTACCAGTTTATACAAGGCTCTGGCGGGAAGACTTTACCTGGCACAGTGACTGTGGACGGTAATTATGAATAGTTACCATTTTGTCGAGCAAACCCCTGCTAGAATATATCACTCAAGAAGTACAGCTTGACGAAAAAACACGAAACGATGTGATGACAGATCAAAGGTACCATTTTGTGGAACTTCTACTGTTAATCAATGGTGAAACAAATAAACTTTATATTATTTATAAGATTCCAGACAAACAATGTAATGTAGAAAGCAGACACACAGCCTAATCATAAACTAGACAGAAAAACCAAACAGTGATTCAACTGGTAGTAACAACAAATCCTGACGAATATTCCCTACTTTCCGAACCCAATAATGTGCCCTTAATAATGGTAAGTACCTCCGTTATAAAGTACCTTGTGTTGCTCCCAGATAATGAATACAATCATTCAAGACCTGACGCATTTACTTACACACATCGTCTGTTTTATCTGTCGGTTTCCTAACTGGGAATGTTGATTGCGATATTGAGTTGAACGTCTCCATAATTCAGGCGGTTATCACGGCAGAATGAAGCGCACAGGAAGCCGGGATACCGGCGCACTGCGGAGATTACGCACAGGTGTTCAGATTGCTCTTCACGGATCGTGGCTTTTATCTCCAAACAATGGATTTTAATGGATGCGCATGGCTCAATTTGAACTGGCGACGGAAATAACATTTATTAACGCATTTTGATGATGGCAAGGGCAAAAGGTCAAGGATCTATGAGGGTTTCGTCCTTAAACCATTAGTGCCACGTAAATGAAAATCAAACATCACGGTATGAACCTGTCAAGACACATTTTGTACCGAGCATACGAGTTGGTACAGATCGATAGATCTGATGATACAATACCAGGGTTACTACATACAGAAATAGCCCCCAACACTGCTTCACCAATAAACACAAGACCAAGTAAACGCTATGGCCTGTGAAAGTACACTAATATCACAGCATACGGCCACGGTTCTATCAGTACCAGACCGTTAAACGATGTGACAACGAACGAGACAAATCTATTGCCGTCTGGTGCAAACTAGGGTGTCTTTCAATTGATTAAACCCACGATTTATGTTCCCATAAGTCTGGTCTGATTACAAAAGAAAAATCCGGAGCTTAACCAAATTATTGTAAATGTACAGTCTGGATCTTTCATTGCACCGGTTCTAGTTCTGTGAATCGATCTTTTAATAGGAATCCAAGCCATCTTCATCCTTAGTTGCACGTAGTAGCATTTTCAGGCGTTAATTCGATGTTTTCCAAACCAAGAGGTAGTGGTGCACATATATCACAAAACATCAAAGGCCTGGTGATATTCATGGTGGGTGGGACTTCACTTGGGTGTTTCCTTGATATCCTCCCTGCACACATCACTTTACTCCTAGCCGTCCCTCACGGCGAAAACTCAAACGTCTCAACTCCTCAAGCCTGTCTAATGATCCCCCACCTGCCCACGCATTACTGTTTGTGCCTTGCCTCCCCCACAGACGTCTCCCTTATCTTCCCGGAGCAGCCGGCGCGCGGGGCTGCGGCAGAGCTCAGCGCCGCCATCATGGACCTGGTGGGCAGCTTCGGCAGGACAGGGTGAGTATTCGTATGTCCTGGCAGCACGTCGGCAGAACAACGTACTGCGCCTGCGCGAAACCCGTAATGTATTGTGCATAGCACTTCAGAAGAACGGCTCATATAAGGTCGAATTCGCGTATATAAGGGTGACATCCCGTCTGTAGTTTTCAAATGTTGTGTAGAAAAAGATATGGTCTACAAATGGCAAAATTCTGATGCAACGTTGATAAAAAATCCAGCGAAAATCCAGGTTTTGCGCAGGCGCAGTACGTTCTGCCGACGTGCTTGTCCTGGCGTGGTGGGCGGGAGGAGTTTTTACATGGGTAGTAAATACTAAATTCTACTTCAGTGTTCAAAACTTATGTAAAATATGTACAGGCATTGCCTTCTTCGGGTTGGTGAAAAGGTGAAAGTAATACATCAATATCATCACTTTAAAACGTTCCCAGGACATGGTGAGTAGATGTGTGAACTGGTAAAAAGTTTTATTCGACAGGCAAGCTGGTCCTATTATTCCTGCAAATCGACCACTTACATGTACCCCCACAACAATAATAAATCATGCATTTTTCGGAATCCACCCATAACTAGGTCATTTAGGCAGTAGCGCTCATGTAATGTAAGCCTTTATCAGAACAATTTGTTATGTCTTCAGCTGAATGAAAAGGATGAATCAATGTCGATGGTGCCTTTCGTACTGGATCAACTTTTTTTTAAAGGTTGGTTTTGTGTGGATCTTATCAAGCTGAACGTCCTCCACCTTCAGTTTGAAGCCGATAGCTAACGATGCAGTAACGCTTTGTTCGGTCACAAACGAGGATGGGTCGAACAATCACAGGAGTTACGACTTTTTAATGGCATATTGTACGACAGCTAGTGGATTCCGATTGATCGAAAGACCGGCGGGAGGAAGAGTGATGACTTCACAAACAACAGATCATTGACTTTCTAATTACGAAATCTATTTCCATGTCAAAACACCCGACCGTAATTCACTCCAACACACGGCTGATTGGTCTCTGCAAGGAAGAAAATTGGAAAACTTGCTCCGAAATGATGAGTGTTTTGGTTCACATCCCCTGTTATTGGAGAGTACACTGCCTCACTCAGGCTTACGTATTGATTAGTACCTTCAAATCGTATCCAGTTGCCTTTACTATTGTATGTGACCTAATTTTGTATGAATGGGCAATAGATATTTTGCCCGCGCGAGAAAAGTGGGACCAGATAAGAATGCTTTGGGGACAATGTGAATTATCAAGATCCCCTCGACCATAAAACAAAAACGCTAAATATTGTCTAGGTAAGAGTATGTGTTGTGTGGGTCCATAATTTTGGCCCTGATTGTATGGATGGATGCACAGGATCGCTGTAGTTAACCTAAATAGCATCGCTACCTGTGGATAAATGTCCATTTTCTGTGAAATGGATGCGAAAACGAATATGTAGGATGGACGAAGACAGCTTGGAGAACTGATATCATCAACATACATAACACAAACACTAGCTAATCAGCCTGCTGGCCGCTTTTCAATGAGGTCATGAGGGAAGAGGTCAGGGTCGGACAAAATATAACAAGCTACAGGTTACATGACTGAAGTCCTAACAAATCCATAAACATGAATATTTAATAAAAACGTGCTGAGTTTTTTTTCGTTTTCTTTTACAGCACGCCGCAATGGGAGTCTGAGAACCTCCATATATTCAGCCAGGAAGCGCAGGATTTCCTGAAAATAGACAATATTAACGACACAAGGGAAGAGAGTTTCCCCAGGAGAAAGCAAGTGACCTTCTGGAACAAGATCGTGCCCTCCCTCATCACTGCTGCCGAGAGGGCGCAGAAAAACGCCGGGCCCACCAGCGCCTCCGACCGCGTGGTGCCCACGGTGCAGGCCCCTGATATCAGTTGGACAACGAAAGGGGTTATCATTGGGATCATGGTGATCGGCATTTTCCTTCCTGTCATGACCCTGTTCTTCGTTCTGTACGTCATGGACTTCCGTAAACAGTGGCGGAAGAGAAAGCTCTCCAACAAGATGACAGACGAGAACAGGTACGCGCCCCCTCCCACGGTAGCTGCCAACGACAGGCCGCCGTTCCCCAGATTCCAGATCACGGAGGACCAGGACTGAGAAATAGTATTGTAGCGCCCTCTAGCGTCTCCAGTTGGTATTCCAGTCTACTCCGCCGTCTGCTAGTACAGGGTAAATGCTGTAGCGGCTAATGATAAACTCCAGTCCCTTTCGTTGTGTGACTTCTGTAGGTGTCTGATGTAACCATGTAGATCGGTATTCTCTAATGTTTGATTTGTTGTGAGCTTTCTCGGATCACCATAGAGACTGCAGTTCACTTTGATATCGCATAGAAATTTGTAACAGTTCCCTAACATCAAGGTATCACAACGCCCCCTTGCGTTTGAACTTTGAAGTAAGGCAACGGGTTCAAAAAGTGTCATTCCAAACATCAAATTGAACGTGTGCCTGAATAACATCGAAGTATGTGACCGTAAGGATAGACCAGTAGAGAACAGGTGCGTGTATCTGTGATATTTATTGGATCTCTTGTTTTTCAAAGAAGTTTAGGAATAGACCTCAAGTCAGAGTGTTCTTCACGTTTTGTCCCGCCCCATATTCACCCCCACAGGAAATATATCCCCGCATTTGCAATTGGCACAATGCCACAACACATGGGGAGACGTTACAACACGAGGTTTGTATCGGAATCGTGCCCACTCTGTACATCAGAACCGTACAATAGCTGTCTCTGTAAGCCGGGAGGGGATTCTTCCTATGGTTTGGACAATATTGGGTCTTCCTATGGTTTGGACAATATTGGGTAGGATGAATTTCACAAAGTAAAAAAAGTGACGTTACCTCTAGCCACAAGACAAATGGTTACGAATTTTCCATAATCTACTTCGATTTTACGAATGATGTAAATACATTCAGAAATGTAAAAGTCGTGTTGCTATAGTGACGATGTTGCAATCTGTGAAGTCTGAAATGCTAGGCTGGAATGTCTTCGGGCGGCTGTCTGCCGGCTGTACATACATCACGAGTGATAATACATAACCTGAACATATTTTGATGTAGTGCAACACGTCAGTGTATATAAAAGCCCGTGTTTATCTGTG
This sequence comes from Branchiostoma floridae x Branchiostoma japonicum, assembly GCA_013266295.2. Classification (NCBI taxonomy): domain Eukaryota; kingdom Metazoa; phylum Chordata; class Leptocardii; order Amphioxiformes; family Branchiostomatidae; genus Branchiostoma; species Branchiostoma floridae x Branchiostoma japonicum. The sequence goes on along the minus strand of CM023829.1, from coordinate 4,469,045 downwards.
CAAATATTGTGCGAAACGATAGTACATATATATGACTTTTTCTGGTGTCTTTGTTGGCCTGAAACTCTTTCTACGAAAGAAAATGGGGGACTATATACTAGCATTTGCTTCACGCGATACCTGCAATCGTACGTTACCAAGAGAACATGTCACCTTTACATTGTGTACTTGCTTGTTTTCAGACAACATTGTAGACAAATCCTAATTTTGCTTAGCTGACATTTTGCTGACCAAACCGTATTAATGTCATATGATTAGGCTGCCATTCTGGATATTAGGGTTTTAGGGTCTTGTTCAATCAATGATGTACAAATGTACCATAACAACTGCAATTGCTCGTCCTTCTCCAGATACATTAATGTAAAGGGTCTACATGTATCCAAGTCTGTCACAGCTTCTCTAACCTCTCGAAGGTGACATGACTAACTGTGGATTGGTATAAGATGGGTGAGTCAAATATCACTGATGGTCATCTCGTTATCTTCTGTTGCATTCAGGTCACTCCTGTAGCAAAAAAAACAACTTCTGGTCACAAAACGTTTTGTGAGCTCATGCAAATTCATCATAATAATCAACTTGTTTTGTCTTTGTTGATGACATGTTTATCATTGGCTAATTATATGGTTTAAGAGTAGATGTCCTAGTAGCCCGAACAGCTGTAGTGCAAGCTACGTATGCATCCTTCTGAACACTGAGACACAGAGAAAGGAGGAGTTGGAATGAGAATTCCTGTTTAGGAGGTTACATACAGTAACGCAAGAGGAGAACATGTGAATTGTGCAGCAGCTGCGTGAATACGTTGTCAATTGGATTCATTTGATAGCAGACACTGGTGGGTAGCAACAACGGACATTGCAAAACCTATTTCTTGGGAGAGATTTTTCAGATGATAACCGGCATAAAACAAAAGGTATTTCTGTGTACTCCTGGTACGTCAAGCAGACCAAAACATGGTAGAGATTTTATGTTATTTGGCGTGTTGCAATTGCCTTCTTGAGTGAGGCCAAGAGTGGTTAGAAATAACAGAAATCGTCAGTATATTGAGCCAGAAAAGTGGCTTGTACCTTTGGAGCTGGGTTACGTTCATTGCTTGTGTAAACAATATGTGAACGGGATTTCCTAATGAGACTATTTTTGTACAGACGTGTGTTTGGACGCTTTTTACCTGGCCGCAGTGACACCGTTGTTGGTACGTTTTGATCTATGCATTGTTGTATGTACAGCACTGGAGAAGTTCCCCTAACAAGCCTCATGAATATGAATAAAGGAGCAGCAATACTGTGACTGTGTGTCGTGATTGAGTCTATTATACAAGAGGTTGTTTGTATAATTTCTGTATCACACTTCCTTACATTCACATTGCCACACATCCACACTTCCCCACATCCACACTAGGCACTTTACACGACTTTCCTCCCTTCGCTCAGGTGAAAATGAGTACTGTATTGTCCTCTGTGCTGGTGGCAGCATAATAAGTTAGAAAAAACGTGAGTGTGTGTCTCCATGTCTTGTGATTACATGTTGGAATTAAAAAAATGGCAGTGGAAGGATGGAATCTATCAGTTTGTAGCCACAATGCACTAGACACTATGGGACTACCTTTAACTGTTTTTACCAGTGAACCCAGTGGATATGTTGTTATGTCTCTAATTTTGAAGCTGTCCTGCCATCATAAGGCAAAACTGTTTAAAACTGGTAAACTCGTATACGTCCTGTACAATTTTATTATTTTTGTGCTCATGATGAGTCAAAAGTCGAAATCAGCATGCTGTTGTATCCCCTTGTTAATCCTTTATATTCCATCCCTTCTGTAGTGCCATCTTAAAGAAAGGATGCGACAAGAAGAGCCATGGTGATGTTTATTATAGATTCTGTACATTTCTGTCAAGTGCTTATGTGAAAGCTGTGCACACAAACCACTCACGAATATTACAATCCTCACAATTTTCTTACAAAAATACTTTCTCCGTGTATGAAATGCACCAGTATGGTGCAAAGGTCATGTGCCCATGCGTACCTTCCTTAGGTGGATTTTGTCAAACGTTGGCGTTCTGTTATAAAGTCGATTATCTAAGATTAAGCCAAAGTTGATTACTAACAGTATCTTTAAACAATAAGATTCCAAATTTCTCGAAGGGTGGGACCTAAAATCGTCTTTGCTTCTTGCGTTTTCAGAGCACTTTTCTTGCAAAATATTCACATATTACCAACGTCATTTATTTCACTATGTCAATAAACTACTGAAATGAAATCTGTGTTCAGTTGCGACTAGGGCAATAAGAAATATCAGACCAACAAAGGCATATCTGCCGTTCTAGCTAGAATCAAACCAAAACTGCCCCAGAAGCTGCCAGAGAGCACGTTTTTACATATGAAAACGCCTCTAACCCTTCACCATACACTTCTGCATCCTTATGATCTAATATATAAATTCATATCACCTGTAAAGTTGAAGATCTAAGAAACCTGTGACTAGATTAACTGAAGTAAAGTACAGAAAGATTTACAACTTTGCCCAGATGATGCGCGGTGATGACGAACAAGAGTAAATATATCGGTGACGTCACGGATATTTTACGCGTTGCACTCTGGGTACCTGTGGTTGTGTTAATTATGACGATCCCTCAACCCCTGAAGGTTTCTTATTGATTATGCAAATATGCAAATAAGATCCTCATTTGCATAAGTATATCTCAGAATCACTTAATGATATTCAATACCCAAATACATGTAATACATGTTATATAAAGTATGAAAGAAGTCTTTAGTAGCATTTCTCATCAATTATGCAAATGAGGCACTGATGTGTATAATTAATAATATTCACAACTAATAAAGTGTGAAATTTACGTCTTGTACCAATCTGGTATTATAATACAGTTTCCTCATTAGTTTGCATATTGTTCATCTAATCATAGCAATCATTACTTAAGCTATCTACAAACCAAAAATCACGACGATTCGTCAATCCCTACAAAAGATATTAACGACACATTCCTGTGGACACATTCCTGCGATATTCCTAGAATTCTTGCAGACTGCCAAAATGAACCGCTGTTGTGGCACACGATGGTCCCTCCCAATCAACAAGCTTTTTGCATAGACGCCGCCATGGAATTCAGTTTGTCGAAAAGTATACCTGTAACAAGAGTGCAACGCGCCTGAGGGCACCTGTGATGTTCCGACATCTTCGAGCCTGTTCGATTCACTTTCATCAGTATAACGCTTCCATCGATTTACCGCCTCTTGTACTTATCAGTTCACTCATTTTCCGGTAGGCGGCGTTCATGATACGCCGGAGGGATTTTGGGTAGGTATCCAGGCAACATGACCGGGAGGAAGGATTAACACTTTACAATTACAAACGGATTCCGTCTGAAAAAACAAGAATAGTAATAGCATCGCTAGCCGTCCAATATGACCGGCGCCGTGGTAATCTGTGGTTTGCACTATTGAAACAGGAGACAATTGTCTCTGTACCTTTACTGGCCGATTGAATGTGACTTCCTGACAGTTGCTATTCATTCTATCAAAATTGTTGCCGAACTACATAGCCTTCAGTATTTACGGGGCATTATAGAAAAATTTCCTCCTTAATTTTTTTTTCATTTTAGGGCCAGGCCACAAATTCTGGTGTATTTCATCCGAAAGCTTCATCACTGTCTCATTTTCCAATATATATACTTGCCGCTTTTCTCTGAGGAAGTCAAATATACTTACTTGTAACATGATCTCACTGATTTCACTGCTTTCCACAAAATGGGACGAAACTGACGAATAACATAGCTGTAAAACTCACAACGCAGGGTAGTTGTATGAGAGACGGCACATACAATACGGAATTACATTTGTAGCACAAAATAGTACATTTGGTACTTTACAATAGATACAATGTACAGAAAAACCCACAAACAAAAGCATTACCACTTTGTACGGTCTCCAAATGTGAGTCAACTGTCACACTGCCAACTCTTTGTCCGTAAATGACAGACCAAGTCGATGAGCCAATCCCAACAGATCCACATTTAGCTTTGATCTGGGAGAATTTAATTAAATCTGGACCTAGACGGATCTTAGTGCAAATTTCCGCCGAGATTAGCGTGGGAGCCAATACAACAGACTAAGCTGGGAGGATCAGGCACCCGAATGAGGATCTATTGCACAGTTACATGTCACCTGGTGACGGTGGTAACGAGCAGCTATGGATCAAATTGTGGTCAGAGATGGTAGAGGCTGCTGAAGCAATGTTTGACCTCCCATAAGATTTCTTTTCAGGGCCAACCAATTCTTTTGATATCCACATTTACTTCTGGCCTAAGGAAATTTAAATATATCTAGTTATGTTGCTAACAAACCGTGTAATTTACTGTAAGTTACTAAATCCAGGAATTTTTCACGCGAGTCTAGAAAAGCCTCACAGGAAATGCGTCATCACGAACGATGCACAGTCTTGGATTACGTGATTAGCGAAGCTGCGATGAGTTGTATCGCAATCAAGTAAGGCTTTGTAAGAAATCTTCTTAATGCATCCACAGGTTTGATATCTGAATCTGTCACATGCAGACAGAGAGATGGCAGCTTGACTTTGCATCCCTCCAAGTGTGTCAGGCGTCTGTACAGAGTCGGATGTATAGATTATCTACATTACTGGTAACTTCTGTCTCTACGTATCGGGGTACAAATGTAGCTGGCAAGATGCCGGGATTCTACAAGTCTGCTCGGACTGCAGATGAACAGAATCTTCAGCAGCCCTGGCATCACTCAGAGCCTCAAGGGGGATCGGCATCTGCCGGGTTCGGACGGGTGACGGTCTCATCACGGCCTGCACAGATGAGCTCCCTGTCAACAGGCCTCCCTCCGATCCGTCACTCGCCACGATCGCTGCTAAGGGAACCGCTAAGCACGTCATGAGTCTGGGAACATTCAGGGCCCCGGTTATAGAAATGAAACATTTGCCAATCAATACCGTGTGGTTGTTAATATGGAGAACAACGTTGTTACGGGAGTCAATTTGGCAGAATTCACAGCCAAGTTCGCATCTTTTCCAATTTCAGTATCGGAGAGCTGTCAACTAAAAGTAACAGAATTGCCTTCGGCAAACGAAGAAGAAGTGTTCTGTGCATACATATTGCCTGCCGCACAAGTATACTTGACAGATAGATATCGGCTGCAACTGCTGAGAGACACAATAAAACTACTACAGACCAATGAACTGTACAGGTTCCCTTTGTTCCATGTCTTTGGTGCTCTTTGATTCTCATCAAATGCCTCTCGAAATGTGCGTCTTTCCTGCCCTGAGTTCCTTCAGCCACGGAGGGCCTATGAATGATCAAACCGTGCCAAATGTCGTGAGTGTACTTCCAACAGAACTTCGCTTTCTTCCTGCCATCAGATCCAAGTTTTCAAAAGACGTGTTTCTTTCCACATGAGCCTGCATGCTCAGCACTGGCTACAACTACAGACTCACACAACTGCACAAATCCACTGGCTTAGCGACAAGTCCACGTCACTTGGAACAAGCTCGCAACTGTCGTAAACGCGTGAGTATAGTTGTTAGAGTTGGCTGCTGCCGTTTTGCGGCCCCTCAGACGTCCTCTGACAGCTGGAGATGGTACGGTTTATCATTCACCTGTATTGTAGGCGGCGGCGCGTACCTGTGCTCGTCCGACATCTGGTACAGCAGCTGCCTGTTCCGCCGCTGCTGCTTGAAGTCGGCCACGTACATGACGAAGAACGCCGTCATCACGGGCAGGAAGATCCCGATCACCATGATACCTATGATGATCCCCTTTGTGGTCCAGGTGATGTCGGGGGCCTCCTCGGTCGGCCGCGACACTTTGGTCGGCTTGGTCGGCCCGGGAGACCGCCGAGTCTTATCCACCACGCGCAGTAAGGATGGAAACACCTCGTTCCAGAAGGTCACTTGTCTTCTGCGAGGATATCTGTCCATTTCAGCCTCCTCTCTGCCTATCTTCAAATACTCCTGCCTCCCCGCAGTGAATGTATTCATGGACTGAGACTGCCATTTCGGAACCCTGAAAAATGCAGCACAGAAAATATATGACTTACAACACCTTGGCATTGAGTCATTGCTGCTATGATGATGCTATACACTTACACAACACAAGCCATGGTACTTCAAGGATCATGCTTTCTTGTAGAAAACGTAGACAGTTACTCATGGTGTTACTGTTTATGAGCTATCAAAACTCCCTACAAAGAACACAAACACCCCACTTTTCTCTCTCTGACGCACGTTACAGGGGTTTTATTTCGAGTAACGTTTTGCCGGATTGTTTTTCTGACAGCCTTAAAGTTTGATCTGCACGCGGATTATCGTCAACATACCATCCCATACAGCCGCTTAAAACCCAGGAAGGATGGATCATACAATCACACACAGCTGCCATAACATCTCACTCAATAGCTATATTCCCTGTAAATAATCAGTGGAGAATAGCCTTTTCTACCGGACCGAAAAAAAAGTTTCGTTTGACAACAAATCAAACGGAAATGGATTTCCCTGACTACTAACCCATTCAAAGGGATTCACAGCAGACATTTAGCGGAAGATATTTTATTGCCTTGTCATCAGCGATTGTCTGAGCATGACCGAGATTCGATTATAGGATCACACCGTGGCAGATGTGACCGGTCGGGCGGTCAATGAACTCTTCGCGGCTCCTCCCGTTGCATGACGGGTGCCATGGTTAGCTTGGGTAAGCCGCAGTTACAACGAAGTAGGATTCGTTGTCGTGCGATTTTCAGTCGACCGGACATGCCGGACATAAGACAACATTTTGACACGACAGCAGAATTTTGTACGACACATGAAAGTCTGCCCAAAGGATGTCCCTAATTTGCCCTCGTAAACTCCCGTACAAAGAATGTGGCAAGAGTTATGCAACTCGAAAAAAATGCCGTGAATTGTATTAATCCATGAATGTTGACTGACAAGACAGAAGAAACGTGTACCCTGTTCTGATGAAACTGCCGAACAAATCCGCGAGTCTCAGCCGGAGAATCTGCTCGCTCTGCGTCAGGGAACCCCCGGCGGAGGCAGGGGAAAAGATGAGGAAAACGTCATCTGTACAAACATCGGGAACAAGACAACAATAGATTTTCAGTACCATAGTGTCTTCACTGTTGGTCATAAAAGTAAATCAGCCTCCTAGAATTGTTAGGTGTCAACTTCCGTATATGTACAAGTTGTCACACAGTTCTTCTTTTTCTCTATATGTTAAACACATGGTAGATGCAAGTCATTGACACCAGTCAGAACATACAAGTGCAAGGCTTAAGACTTCAGGGAACAGCGAAGCGAAATCAAACAGGCGGGGGGCAGGAAGGATCACTACACAATCAGGCAAACTCACATCCGTCATCCTTAATGTCTGCAATAATCAATACACATCAGCAGGTTCGCACGGTGTGAGAGAACCTGGCACCCACTTGGCCCATTACAGATAAACCTTACAATAACATACATGTCAAAATCTATAGGCTTCAAATTGAACTCCTAATGATGCAGTTCCTCTGTCGCAGAGAGGTGATCAATTGACATCACGAGATTACTTTTCGGGCGTTCCAAATACATCTGTTTCTATGTCTATATCCATGGACACTTGTAACCAATGCCAGTATTATTCTGGACCTTTACTTAAAATGCAGGACACCCAGTTATACATTATCGGCTCTACGCAAAGCCCATTGTAGTGTAAGTCACATATCCCATCCCATGCAAGGACACAAAACTTTCTGGAATTGCGTATGATGTCAGAATCGCCGATCTCCGTCGCTAGATACGTTGCTTAAATATAAGTGCTTCTGTCTGTGTATTTCTGCATTTAATCTTTGGTTCTGTTTATTACTTGGAAGCTGATAGGTAGCTTAGGGGATGTACCTTTGATGGGGGTTCTTCTGTCGCCCTCTGCAGTAGGATATCTGTACTGATAGACGTAGGACGGGAGGTCGAGCGCCATCATGCGTTCGGCCGAAGACACTGCAGGCGCCACGAAGAGCGCGTCACTAATGGCCTAAATGGCAGGGCACAAATCCATGATCTTTCAACTATTACTGCAAACACACCTTCCCAGACTGTATTACAGATACATATGTCTACGGGTAAACAAATAATCATCCATCAAACATAAGCACATTGTCAGGGAGAACGGTACTAGAAATATTAGTAAATGGTTCTCCCAGAAAAAAAGGAATAACATATATGTTGCAAAATGGAGGACGACATTTCCCAGGGAATGGGGTCTCCAAATGCACTTACAGCATACATACGTGCACTGTACATTGGCAAGTTTGGGTTGATTGAAAGGGCTAACATTCTCAAGGGGACACGGTATGGTTTCATGTACATTACCATGAATCCGATTTGCTGTTCATTGTTTTATCTATTTTGTCCATGTAAAGGCAAAGAAACCCAAAATGTAAAAAAAATCACGTATTTTTCATGATGCCAAAGAAATGTCGTAGTGACCTGTGAATGTCAGCATTAATATCCCCAATGAGTGCTCTGAGAAAAGAAGGTTTCAAAACTCTAAGATTCCCATCTGTACGTCTGTGCACGAACACCTGTGCTTCTGCTGTGATAGATCCATATCTTCACCTCCGGCGAGTCTCCAAACAAGGTCACTGCAGGTCAAGCAGTAACAATAGCCCGACATTGGACATCGGGAAGTACGCGCGCCAACAAATCATCGTGTTACTTATCGGAAAATCAATACCATGAGCAGATCATTCACGGATATGTGCGGAGCAGTATCGATCCACTTTGGCGGGCCGCCTCGTCTGTTCGCTACACAGACCTTCACGTTGAGCCCACATCCTGATTCCTGCCTGACTCCTGTTAAACATTTATCCCTTTTATTGACCGTCGGATGTCTGACTGGGCATAGCGACAAATGAAGTACTATGGACACTGCGACATAGAGTCATAGATGTAGGGTTGTTACCTAAACGATTACTTTTGAGAGATATTGAAATTGGCTTCTGCTTGTAAGATTGCATGCTAACACTGACAGTTCCAACTGGTTGTCTGAAATGAGAATCATTGTGGAAAACGCTGAGGACCCATCAGCATGAATGTATGCTATTCACAATTTACATCAAAATACTTAAGGGTGATTTCGGGATATTGGTGGGGCTGTGGGAAACGTTTGGCTCCAAATGCATTTTTTCTCGGCGGTTTGAGTGACTTTTCAATGAAACAAATCTGTGAATGAATATACACATATACACCATCGTTCAGTACAGACTGAGCCATCATGTACCAATAACGATCTCAAACTGAATCACCGACTAACATTGGCATTACTGCTGTAGCATTGGACAGTACAAAGCCTTACCTGTATGTAGTTGTCTGTTGTTGTGAACCTGTCTCCAGCCTGAGACCAGTTGGTGTACTGATAGGTGACTAAGGAGGCGAGTTCTGGGGGCGCGTACGGACTGAGGTCCTTCAGGAACACGTCCATGTGGTGGTGGAAGTCCTTGTCACTCATCCCCCCGTCCATGGCGACCGGCCCGCTCCCCGGGACAGCTGCGGAGTCAGGGAGGGAGTTAGATTTTCTCTGGAATCTGTTACAATATCTCATGATCAGTGACTTTCGTCAGATTTGAATGAATCCATGCTATATTCAAATGAACCGCTTCACATATACGTGTCCAATGTTTATGGTACGTGCTGGGCGTATTAACACAAAACACAGTCCTGATAACATCTCCTCCATACATTTCCTGCTACCTAGATGTTGTATTGTTATGCACTGTTGGCAGGTGGGGGGAAATGATATAAATCAAGGATTCCCATATCAATGCCTATTTCGTGTTCCGGTTTCTTATTAGAAGGATTGTCGATTTTACATGAACTATCGATAGTCTTGCTGCACTTTTGTTTTCTGTGGTTCCTGAGTTAATTACGTCGCGTAGTCAAGTTTGTACTCCAAGGGTACTCAAGATCAATGCCTTACATTAGCTGTCCTCAAAATGGCTATCCTTTCTATGGCTATCTCCTGCACAGAAGTAGACCCAGAGGAGATATCTCCATCTAGAAGGAAGTGCTTTGGGTTCACCATTTGAGTCTACGGATGACGTTTTCACATCTCCCAGGAATGGACGCAATTATAGGTGGATCAGGCAGGAGCCGGACTTCCGCCCCAGAGCTCGAGATGTGATTTGGTGTTGATTGGTCAGGCGGGAGTCTATCTGGTGTGTTCTGCGGCCGCCAAGTTGCCAACTCAGTGCTGCTACTTCTTCCATTTCTTTGGCCAATAGTTTCTCACAGTATTGTCAGGGGCAGCCGTAGTATTAATCTGAGGGGAAACACTCTATTACGCCTTACCATAATCTCATTTAAGCTCATAGACGCGGTGAGCTGAGCATCTCGCAACCAATATCTGCCCTAATCCTCTGTGGGCAACACTTCACTGGTCCCTGCAAATTGCTGCTGCAACGCTCATCGGCTTTTTCATTCCGTGATTTAAAAAGTCTCTTCCCAATTTGATTCGAATCCTCGAAATGAATACGGTGCAATGAGGGTCAACTGGTTGGGGCGGCGCTCAATTGTTTGCACCGTGGATGATACCTGGTGCAGTGTCGTGGGGAAAATGCATCTTCCAATAGAGTAGATAAGTCTCCCATACCCATCACTTATCTAGGTGTGGCCCTATCTTAACGTTTCGATATTGTGCCATCATGAAGTCCATTACCTGGGGCGGCCCGCGGAGGAAAGGAAGCTAACAGAGACTCAATCACTTGGCTCGTCCAATAAAGACACATTTCCCCTGCCTTCGATCCATAACGGAGGAATTTACGATCCAATCAAACCGCCAGCAGTCTGACCGAATCCAGCTTAGGTCAACCATTTACAGCCGCCGTCCCCAACACTGATACGGTTTTAATGAACCCTGTAGGGCTGGAGACAGATATATTGCCGTGATTATTGATTTAACAGTACCTCCCGCCTACACGGAGAAAACGAGACCAATTTTTACTGCACTTTGGCTCCTGTATCCCTTTCCTAGATATAGAGTAAGGGGCCTGTATATGCAATATGGATAAAGCGATGATTTGCCCTATTCATTGCTTCCTTTACAGCTTACACATAAGGATAATGGAGCTACATTTTATTACAAGAACGTTTACATTGCTATGAGTTATGGCACATATAATGTAACTAATGTATGTAGTGTGAATATAAAAGATACAGACCTCTCGGTGCCCACTCCCTGCCGGTGAAGCCGAGCAGGCACGCCTCCCCGTTCACCTGCCCCCGCCGCAGCATCTGGTCCGGGAACGCAGGCACCACCTGGCCGTCCAACACCGGGGTGAGCGTGGACCCGGCCACGGCTCCATCAGCCTGGACAGGCGGCAGTGTGGGCAATCATCAACTAACACATAACACATCAGCCTGGACAGGCAGCAGTGTGAGCAATCATCAACTATAACACATCTCATAACACATCAACCTGTACAGGCAGCAGTGTGGGCAATCATCAACTAACACATCTCATAACACATCAACCTGTACAGGCAGCAGTGTGGGCAATCATCAACTAACACATCTCATAACTCATCAACCTGTACAGGCAGCAGTGTGGGCAATCATCAACTAACACATCTCATAACACATCAACCTGTACAGGCAGCAGTGTGGGCAATCATCAACTAACACATCTCATAACACATCAGCCTGTGCAGGCAGTGGTTTGGGCAATTATAAACTAACACATCATATAACTCATCAACCTGTACAGGCAGCTGTGTGGTTACTCATCAACAGATCATATAAATTATCGGCCTGTACAGGCAGCAATGTGGTTACTCATCAACAAACAGCACATCAACCAGTACAGGCAGCAGTGTAGTTACTCATCAACCAACACACCATATAACTCATCAACCTGCACAGGCAGCAATGTGGTTACTCGTCAACTAACACATCAAATAACTCATCAACCTGTACAGGCAGCAGTGTGGTTACTCATCAACTAATACATCATATAACTCATCAACCTGTACCGGCAGCAGTTTGGTCAATCATCAACTAAAACACATCATATAACTCATTGGCCTGTACAGACAGTAGTGTGGTTACTCATCAACTAAAACATCATGTAACACATACGTCGATGGAGGTTAAAAATCCAGGTAATGAGATACACAAGAAAACAACTACCCAAACAACTGGATAGAGTTTGAGTTTCATCCAGGCGGTTGAGTAACTGTTTTCTTGTGTATCTTATTAAGCTCCTTCTTCATTTCCCTCAACTTGCTACATCTCTTTCGATCTATCTTGCTGAGTTACTTGAGTGCTCACCTCCCGCTGTAGAAACACCTGATACTTCAGCTTCCTCAGGCAGTCTGCGATGCCGGCGGCGTTGTCGTAACCGCCACAGTTAAAGGTCACGGCGAGTTGGTAACTTTCCCTCCTCATGTCTTCTGTGGAGCGGAGCAGCAGGGGCCGCAGGGGGGAGCTGCCAGACAGGACCACTCGTTTGAACAGACCTGCGACATGGGGGAAGAAACTGTCTTTACAAGTCTGTCACTTTCCATAGTTACTTTCAGGACGGAAGTATCAACTTTTGGCTGGCTCAGTGGTAAGTAAGAGTTTGTATGTATCCAGTCCGCACAAAGTAGGTTGACACTGCGTCAGGCCACGTGACAGGAGAATGACAGGCCACATGACAACTGAGGAAATTAAGTGACTTGAAGCTTACAAAATCTGGCATAGAGCGAGAAGCCGAGGATTGCATGAGCATATTACCATTTAGGCTTCCGAAGACTATATAACTTCATATTCTTGTTATATTCCTTGAAATTGCATTCCAGCTGCAGCTCGAGCATAATCGTTCCCAGAGCAAATGGCGTCATACATGTTAAAGCCATCAAGCTTTAATCTCTATAAGTTCTGATTCATGAACCATGTCTGGGTAGAAAAATACATTTTTAAAAATTTCATTTCTAACCAATAACAAACATACAGGAGCTTCAGGAGGAATGTACTATTATTACAGAATGTACTAATGTTTCATCCTTATTTCGGTTACTTGAGTTCAGTGTCGGCTGATGCATCCCTGAGCCGACAGTAATCCCAGAGGAGCGGGTTCAGCTGATAACGGTAAGAACTTCTGGCGCCACGATGTGTTGGGAAAACATGTCCGCTGTAGCTGTCAGTCATGTGCGCAGAGATAGCTGTGGACTTAGTTAACCCTCCCATGATCAAAACAAGCGGAGCAGAGCTTTCGGCGGGTTGACAGCGCGTCATCTTCGGTAAACTCACTTTGACTTTCTCTCGCCATTGAGTTGTTTTCCCTCGGGCTGAACCTACAATGAGCCCGGTGCCTGCTGCAGCGGCCAGATAGTACACAGCCGTCCGAGGCCCCATCACCTCACGTTATGTCGGAATGACGGTTACGCCTGTGTTGGCAGGCAGGTTGACAGTGACATATGTAGTGTCTCTGACCCCGGCATACATAAAGAAAACAGGGGCACAGGCGTGGCAGCACGTCAACTCTCGCTCGTTAGAACACCTAATGCGACGTTTACGTCTAGAATCGTATCGTTTGTCTCCAGTATAAAGAGTTTGAGGTCCTGCAGCTAACGTTTGTAAATGATTGAAACAAGCTACTAGACCTATTCAAACCCTCAAAAACTGCTGGCATCACACAGACATTTGTGGTAGGTTCTGGAGCAGGTCCCGCCGTAGGAACGGAAGATTCAAGGACGACCGTTTTCTTTAATTCGGGATATTGATCCAAGTGTCTCGTGCTTTAATGCAAGTCTCCACCCATACCGTTTACCTTGTAACTCATGTTTCCGAACGAGCCCCAGTTTCCAGAACACAGTACGATCCTTCAGATGTTTAACAGTTTGGGCCCCAGCAGACACTAAGGTCCGAAAGGCTACTGCAGGAATTATACAACCGGCTACAGGGGGCCCTGGGATCAAGTAGCGGTCATCAGCAACATACAGTAGTCTAATGAAGCTTCTGCCTAATCTCCAAACAGATCATACGGTGGCAAGGCAGTATCCATTGGCTAGAGGGGTGACCGAAGGCTAATGGTCAATCCTCTGGCCAATGGATACTGCCTTGCCACCGTAGGATCTGTTTGAAGATTACTTCTGCCGTAGTGCTGGCTGTAGAGAATGGGCCCCTAAAACGCCGATGTGAGATCACAGCGATACAAGCTCTGCACAGATCTGCATAAACCATAAGGCAGCCTGGGGCAAACTTTGACTTTGACGGGTTGACGTATTGAGTCTTCTCTATCGGATAACACCGCAACCGATAATAGGATTCCGTTTAAAAAAAAACATATTCTATAATAGCTGGGCTGATTTGGGAAAATAAAACTCAGTCACCTAAAGAACAAATACAATAATGGTTTCACGAAAGAATTATCAATTATCTAAAACGCTAATGTTCGCGCAAACAAGCACGTCGGTAGAACGTACTGCGCCTACGCGAAACCCGTAATGTATTGTGCATAGTACTTTGGCAGAACGTCTCGTTTAAGGTCGTATTCGCGCATTTAAGGATGACATCCCGTCTATAGTTTTCAAATGTTGTGACGGGAAAGTTAGCGTCTGCAACGGGCACTATTGTGATACAACGTTGACCAAACATCCAACGAAAACCGTGAAAAATCCAGGTTTCGCGCGGGCGCAGTACGTTCTGCCGAAGTGCTGGTTGAACATGTTGAAAGATCCTGCTGTCCCTACGTGCTGTACGTGCTGCAAGTGTAGCGCGTGTACCGCACCCATCCCTGGGGCACACAGTCCCAGATGCCTTATGATCCAAATACCAATAATGCGCAGTATTCGACTTAGGCAGGTTTATCAGACAGCGAATCGTTCACGGCGGAAATGATGCAAAATGATAGACATGTCACGCAGTAGTTTTAAAAGCTTTTGTAGGCGTATTCTCTCACAATGCGACGTTTATGTAAATGGAGAAGCAGCAAAGAACAGAATCAATGTACTAACGTCGCTAGACATTTACATCCGGGCAACAGATGACGTACGTTGCTCACTTACTGGTAATTTCCTGTAATGGTTGCACTTTGATTTGTACCGTAACCTTGGGGAAGGCTGACTGCACCATGGGTACGTTCTTAATGGCTCCAGGAAACATGTACAAGTTAGAAAGGCTCAATCAATCATCAGGCAAACACGTGATGAGTGATAGACTTCCCGGCGCTGAAGGCCTGTACATTTACACGCGATATTGGTGAACACCGACAAGATCTTCAATATTGCTGAAGGTCGCTATGCGTCAGTACATAATGTTCCTTCCATTTGTCTGTATCTTTTTCTCTTCCTTTCTTTCTTTCTCTCTCTCCCGCCCTCCAAAACACTACTTATGTACTATTAAACTTAACGTAATTGAAAAATCACGTGAAGGAAATGTGAACATCAGTTACCAGGTGTAGAAATTGCGTGTGGCGCGAGAATTACTTCTGAAACATGAGAACACCAGACGTCACGATGATAGCCTTGTCTAGACGTCAACGGAGAATCATGTTATCTTTTTTTTTATCAAGAGGACGGTTATCCCTGTTATGCATTGGCGCTGTTTTTAGTTGATATCGTCCAACTGCCTGGGACCATTCAGTAAGCTAATGTATTGCTGGAAGTGTCGGATGTTTGAAGGGATTCATAACCCTCATTTCTAGCCTTTGTTGCTACCACTGGCAAAAATACACAAAATTACGCATTATATGGAAGTATAGGCTAAGAATTTGACCCAACAAGTGCACTATACTCATACCGGTGTTGCGGTATAAAACAAATAAACATCATAAGCCGCGTGAAGGGTTTATACACCCACCAAACATCCCGTTACTACCAACATTCAACAGGTGTCCTCGACCTGAACTCCAAAGTTTAACCCAGTTTTATGACCCCTGTATGTCCTCTGGAGGCCATTCAACATGACCTTCCGGTGACCTCTCAATGGGACGTCACCGCCTCACACACCCGCAAAAGTAAGTCAAACCACTTAACCTATACTACTTTTCAAAGAACAGAAACAGATTCCATCTCAGTAGAGTTTCCGGGAATGTAATTTGGAGACATTAGAGGCACCAAAACTCGCACGTAGTGCCGGACTCCGGTCATTAACGTAAGTGCAGGTTGACAAATGAGTAGCACTAAAACAGTGAACCGCGAAGACAAGCCTTTAAGACAGCCCCATACGTGTCGTTACTTGCCGACCTATAGTGCTTTTAGCAAAGGTAGGAAACGCGGTAATGTGTTTATAAAGCACGAGTTGGCCCAGACGCACCAGACGTCTGATGTACCATACAACAAGCTGTCATATGTTCGATCTACAACTTTCCTTCACACAAATGGAGCATGGAGTTGAAATCACAGAGTGCGCTCTGCACTTCAAAATGCTTTTAAATGCAAAAGCTCGGGGACCTAGCGCAAGAGTCTCGGCGGGTTCCTTACCTTCATCTTTAAGTGTCTTATTGATCGACAGACGATTCCTAAAAGCTACTTCCTTTCTTCTGCCATCCACTTCAAATACAATCACATGCTTCCAAAACTCTCGCGGCACCTTTGGAGGTGAATACAAAGTCACCTTTGGTGAAGAACACTGGTTGTAAGTTCATCTGTGGTGCCCCAACGGTCGAATAATTAAGACTTAGGGATAGATAAAAACATGAGGTGAGAAAAAGTCACCTTTAGCCATAGGAGACAGCAACAATATGGCGGCGCAGTCCGCCCCAGTCTGGTGTCCGAACAGTGTGACGTCAGAGCCAGACCCGCCGAAGTAGCCGATGTTGGTCTTCACCCACTGGAGCGCCATCATCTGGTCACGGATGCCGTAGTTACCCAGGAGACCGGGGTCCCCCGCGCTCAGGAAACCTGGAAACACAACAGAACATGGGGTAAGGTCACGTGGTCGAAAGGTCAGTCTTACTGGAGAAGGTTGAAAGTTCTGTTTGAAAGAAAGGTTATAATTTGGCCACAAATATTACGTAAAGCATAGAAAATATGTCTGCAATAAGACGAGATAGGCGAAAAGAAAATTAATCAATCATTCGGATTCACTCACTCACTAACAGTCCAATATACTAGCCGTAGGGCAGTCTGTCCACAATAGTTCTCACACTTAATTAAATCGAGCTATATTTTCGGAACATCTAAAGCCAGAAGACTTCAATCAATAACAATGCTTTATAAAATTCCAACATTTTGTAACACAAAATGCACATTTAAAACAACACAGCAACATCTTAGGCGAAGTGGACCTGTAAGCAGTTAATGTACCGCTCTATAATTGCGTGCTACCTCATGGCTTTAAAACTATAAGTTGTGGAGCTGACTTTTAAAACAGAGTACTGCCATGTGTATGATGGATGATACGCCATAACGCCACTCTATATCGCCGTTCAACATCAGTCAATAATTTTGCGACGTCAAGATATCGCGATGACTGACAAGTCGGATACATTTTAGCAATAAACCGATAGGCGTTAAGGGCCCGGGGGTACGCAAGGACAGGCTATAATAGGAACGTGTATTACATCAGCCGCCATTTTGGACTTATCTGCTGAAATGAATCTGGCAGATGAAGGCTGGAGAAAGTGCTTTCTGTACAACACGTCTTGCGCTATCACATCGCGCTGACAGGAGATGCTATAACTGTACCACAGTCGGGTCGCTGGGATCGGAACTGCTGGCAGGTTGGCTGATTGTGATGGAGACTCAGGTGGAAACGCGCAGCTGAAAACGTTTAAAACATACTCAGGGCATTACCTGGGTAAGATCGCTGTCGTCTCTCCTTCAACTTCTCGGAGATCGATCGATTCAAGAGAAAGGCATGCAGTAGCTCCCTGGGGCTAGACGTACAGCTGCTTACGTTTTTATATGCTTCTCTGTACTTACAGCACCGAGCCTTCCAACAGCCCATAATCACCGAAACCGCCTCTCAAATCTTTTAACGTTATCAAAGCAAGCAGATCGACTTGCCGCAAGGCAGAGACAACCTATCATTTGTTGAATAAAGAGGTGAATTGGAAGGTCAAGAGTTTACAGGTAAGATTTCTGCAGACGAATGTCTGCAGGCAATGTTGAAATTGGGTCATGAATCATCGTTTATTCATTGCAACATGCTGGTGCTGATGGTTTTCAAATTACAGTCACTGTCTGCACCTCCAAGTAGCCAGCAGTGTCTATTATTCCTACACGAATCACCGGGTGCTATCTATGCGCGCTAATAGCTCCAACTTCATGCTAGTTGGCCGTAAATACACCTTACTGTTAGAGATAAAGTACTTCGCTTAATCCCTCACAGTTATTGGATTGATAGTCCAAAATCTCTTATAGGTTCTACGAGTTGCCTCCTTATGGTCTAAATTATGAAACTGTACATAACTACGCATTCCGGCATATACGCAGTTTGGAGATAAAGAAACACAAATTTCGTGCTAAGAAGATTCTACCATTATAGCCTGCAGGTGCAGCATTACGAAGCACCAAGGAAAAGTTCAAACAGACTCAATGGCTGATCACGAGTGTAGTTCGGCTTCCAGATAAGTCCTTCCACTTTTATGACGATCATCTCCGTGATTCCTGGCTGCTGTAACTCACAGACAAGAGCCGTAAGTGCTTTCGCAAAAGTCTCTCTATAGCACAAGAGGCATGTACAGGCTGTCTGATAGCCTGTTGAGTAGAGCTGTAGATCCTTGTGGTACGTAGGCATAAAGCTGGATGGTTATGTTGACTACTATCTGCCAGGTCTATGATATATATCTACGAGTCTGGGTTGGGTCACACAGAGTGCAATCACCGGTTTAACAAAAACACAGACGGATTTAATCGGGTTTTAAAGATCCAGAAAGATCAAGATGACTAAACATCATCAATATAATAACGTCGTTTCTGAATTTCATTCCGGTACTGCCATAGCCACCTCCACGGTACCACGTATTCATTCAAGAATAAAATTATTTGATTGTTTTTCGTTATGAGTTAACGGATCGATGTGTTGAACTAGAGACGGTTGCCCCATGCCGGATAGCTTTACCAGTCCCGGCACCAGCCTGCCTGATGATGTCAGTAGGACGTTACTTCACCAGTCACGAACTTTTTTACAAAATCGTCTTGTATACCCAACGTAATTTTGCCCACGGGATTCAGGGCTAATGTCTAATGTCGAGGTTCGCTGGTTATCCTTTCTATTCGGTCCCACCAAGATCATCCATCAGTTTTGTCTGTTTGCGTGATCCCTACTACTAATTCATCCACAAATCCATGAGTAACTAGGATGGTGTTGAAACCATTTAGAACGTTATTGTATGTGGGTACGTTGTGAATAGATGGCGTCACCTGGGCGTGAACTGGTGATGGACATTACATCTGACGGCTTGTTTCTTATCGTCTCCTTCCTTCTGTCTCAACCGAATGATGAATGCCGGCACCTGCATGTTTTTCTCTGGAAAGTCTATGCTAATCTAGTTCCATTCTGGAGAAATGCCAATGGCACTTAGCCACAGTGATTCGTCTTCCCGACCGTTCGATACCGTACATAGTCCGGGTTTGTGAACCTATTACAATCTGAGATGGGTGCCTGCGATAACTAAATTCGTGAATATCACGTCGTCATGGACCTTCTAGATCATTGAAACAAATGTAAAACGGATTACGAATGTGCTCGCCGAGCAGAGTTCAGATATCGCCTTATGAAACATTCAAGGTCTCCACTGGCAGATGTTGTCATAGATTAGCCTGGCTTATAGAAAATCGTTTCTTCTTGTTTTATCCCACGCTAGGGCAGTCAAAACAATATGTGCAAAGTTGTACTGCAACGTTTGTTGAGTGAGCAGCAACAAGTCGTCCACCAAATGAGCTATGTTCGTTGCAAACGTGAAATACCTACCTACACCTTTCAGTCTGTAAAACTTATGTCTAGTTTGGTCTCCTTTAGTGAAAGTTTCATTTCATTCTGGCAAAAACGTCCACCATCAGATACAATACTGGGTGAGTAAGGTAATGGGTATGTACTATGTATGTATGTATGTATGTATGTATGAATGAATGAATAAATGTATGTATGTGTATATGGATGGATAGATGTATGCACAACACTAAAGCATCACACGCCCGCACACTTTGTCGATCAGGTTCAATAACCTGGGAATTGAAAAAACAGCCGCTAGCAAAAACAAGCGTGCTCTTCAAGACTGTCCAAACTTGTTTTCCAGCCTATTTGTTCACTGGCCAGTCAGGAGATAACGGTTGCCCTCCACCGCGTACCTGCCCCGGGACGTTCTTTACCGCCTACGATATCGATACAACAGGCGTCTGACGGAGGCCGGAAAACCGTTCATGGCACAGAATGCAGCCTTTTCAACGATTGTATGCACCCGAAGCATTAGATTTATTCATCAAAGGCATGCATACTGGGCGGCTCTGGCAGAAATATGATATGCGTGAATCTGGTGGATATATCAGTACGTCGCCATGGTAACGTACGTGTATCTTCTGAAGGAATGACAGGGTCCATGGATCACCCAGTCGCAATGTAACAACACAAAATGCACTTCAGACTTCTTTAGTGCCTAACGTCCTTGACTCTTGCTTGCTATTTATGATTTCCAGCGGTTATTTACAGCTGTGCTATTGAAGACTTCTTTGTGCAACTGGCAAGAAAAGATAAGAAACAGAATGCAGGAAAAGGAATTCTGGAAGGAAAATACACGTTCGGTGCTATATGACGTCACGTGCAAAAACCCTACATACAATTCTTTTTTTAATCTATTGCTTAACATGAAAAGGTACAGGACACAGTGGTGAACAACTCTAGCGACTGCCTCACCACTGAAAGAAAGAAAATAAATTGACAGAGACGAACACATGTTCTATATCGAATAACACTACAGCTTGAAGGTTGGGCAGTCCGAGAAGAAAAGTAAAACATGTAAAACAGGATCATTGTATATGTATGTGGTAAAAATTGTAAAATTGAATGGTTTCAAACACAGGTTCAGTCAAGTGTAAATCGTTGATAAATGCAACTCTTTGTGGTGGTAACTGCAGAGGAAGTAGTGACAACAGTTCAGCAGACTGTCCTATAAGGCGGCATTCGGCGTGTCATCTAATCACATTGTTGAAGCGTAGTTGGGATCAATAAAGCCAAGCAGTCATCAAAGCATTTTACTGGTGCCAATTTGAGTAGCAGTTTACCCCAGCTCAGACACACACACAGGGCGGGCAATTAACAGCGCAGACGTGGGGATGGCAATCGTGATAAACAGACTGGTAGAAAACCAATACAGCTTACAGTTGGAATAGACTACAGTTTTCCGTCATCGAGTAACATATAATTGGAACAGTCGCACGCCACATGCCCCACACGTCCAGTAAACTTCGCCCAGGTGGTTTCCTTAAAAATACCAATTAGACGCCTACGCCCTCCTATAGCTCCGTCCTGGCGACATGATACAGCTATGGGAGCAGCCAGCAATGGTGATACAACCGCGAAATTAATTTGGGTTCCCTGTAGAGAGAAAACCACGCTTGCATATTGACGTGAGCAGTTTCCCTGGCGTCGTTGTCGGCAGAGCTCCGTGGCAGATTCGCTAATGGCGAACGTGACTGCAATGCGGGAACGCAGTGTCAACTAGAAAACATATCAGAAAACTCTGATCTTACATGGCAATAAAACCAACTTTGAGCGGATGAAAATCCTTGCAGAGACTTTACAGAGACATCTGCATGTTTCCGATATAAACGACAATCTATCAAAGGTAACGAGTTCTGATCATGAACATGTAAAGCTGCTCGTATATTATACTTTTATGGCCGTCACTTAGGTTTTCAAGGCAGGTGGTACAGTTTCCACTGCTTCCACATAGATCATGGGGAATTCATTAACGCCTACGTTCCCCACGCACTTTGCAGACAGAATACGATTAGAAGCCAACAGAGGTGGACAGTTGCACCTGATTCCTGATGAAGGTGACGATAATGATGACAATGTCATGGACCCCTTAAAGCCTTAGACCTCGTAAGAAGTGCAATCTGTCTTAAGGCATTTGCATGTTTTCAATTAGTAAGCCTCCTGTTGCAGTAAATACGTCATCCCCCTGGGTTCACAAACAGAATCCGTCTCGCACGTAAGCTAGAAAAATCTGCAAGCTGTGAGGAGGCTGATAGGATGAATTGCTCGTTGCCTAACACTCATTCAAAGTTCATGGCAGAAAAGGAGAGAAAGGCTTACTGACGGATGTGAAATCAGCTTGAAAGGTGGTCAACATCGTCATAGACAAAGTCGCCCACACATTATGTAGGGCGATACATTTCAACAAAGTTTTCTAGGATGTCAAAATGTTACCATGATTTCTTTGACCTTTTCTGGTGACAACAATATGAACTGGTCAGATCTTATTTCTAACGAAAGGGGTAACATACTTGGCTACAACGACCACTCAAAAAGCGACAAGTATGACGTAAAACCCTGCTGTGTCCCTCGTGATATGCTTTTTGTCCTTCTTATACGGAACATAAATTATCTAATCAAAACAATTGACTGGAAATTCCTGTAGCGTTAAACTGGGGAAAGTAGTGCCCTGGGAACAGCTATAACCATAAACCCATATACAGTCCCCTGCTGTGTCCTGTCAGGGCTTTGGAAGCTCGATTGACCCGCTAGACCACATAAACTGAGTAAAAGCCATGGGGATTCCAACCATGTCTGTTGCTAGAAACAGAGGCATGGTATTACAACACAGGGCAGAAAGGTATTAGCATATTACTGGCCATGCCTTGTTGAAAGAATGCTATGGAGTATTCTCTACTAGTTTTCAACAAAATGTTGTCAGACAAAGCAAACTGACTCAGAAAGTTGCATCAGTGCTAAAGATTCCACATTGTACTTTCCGCACGTTCAGTTTAGAAGGAGAAAGGTCAACAATGTGTTAGAAATTCATAATATTGACATGATTTTCCGTTATTTTGAATTCAGTGTAGAAATGACTGTATACCCTTTCTTTTGAAATCTTGCTCTCTACCATTGGCTTATGGTATCTTTTCGAATTACAAATGCCCTTCGTCTTTTAAAAAAATGACATAGCAATTCCAGCGACAACAGCAGGTCGGTAGTCTGTTGTTGTTGGCCTGAGGCCGACACTAAATCCGTCTGGTAATATACAGTACCTGTCATGGTGGTGAAAGCTTAAGATGTTGTAATATATTACAGGAGAGGCAGCTGGGGGCGTCTTGGGGAGGAAGCACTTCATTCTAACCCATGAGGGTGAGTAGATATTGATCCGGAGGAAATGGAAGTTTAGCGGTATCCCCTCGCTGTTTCCTAAGGAGGTACTTCGTCGTTTGAAGAAATCACCTAGGCACCAGGCCATGACCTACTACTGGAGTCCGAACTAGTGGGTCATTATTCCTGAAGTAGGCCATAGTTTCCGTGATCCTACTTTATCTAATATTTATCTTTATAATATCTGTTGTTGGAATTAATTAATGGATGTGAATAAAGATCTCCTTATAGTTGTATTTTGATTTGTAATATAATTGTTCCTTATGTCTTTTTTTAACAATCTCCAGGAAGAATAGCCTTGTAGACAAATGTGTATGAAGCTAATGGAGAAATAAATCATCCAAAGTAAAGTATCCTTACCTAAGACCCCTAGTCTGTAGTTGATGGTGACCACCACGATGTTCTGTGTTGCGGCCAGCAGACTCCCGTCGTAAGCCGAGCCCGTCCCGAACATGAAGTCTCCGCCGTGAACAAACACCACTACTGGGTACGACATGGACCGGGTGGTGCTCTGGGGAACAACAATGCACACCGGCATCAGCACTGGTCAAGTCAAGGATGTACACAACTATTTACACCTCTTTTTCTGATTGAGGTTTTCTAAAAACAATGTTCTAAAACATCATCATCATCATCAATAATATTGTCACTGTTGTGTTTTATGATCTTACCCCATCGAATTATACGTCATGTTTTTTAATAATTTTGGTTCACTTCTGCCAAAGCTGCCATAAATAGATAAGTCAAGATGGCGTTTCCTTGATTGTGCGAGACGAGACCTTGCTGACGTCATACTGGTTTCCATGGGAACGATATGGAGGCGGGGGGCCCAGGAAAAGTTAATGTTCAAATTAGCCTAACGAAGTTTCTAGTCGTTCTGGCCCCTAAACGCCCGAGTCATTAGCGCATTAATCAATTCTGCAAAAGGCAATCGTCCCTTACGTACCGTTTATAATTGAGTTTTACGGAAATAGATGGGAACGCTCCCATATGGCTTATAAAAGCAGGGTCGTTAATGATTTAATATCCATGCATCGCTGTATCCCCGCAGGGGACATTCATAGGAAAGGCCCTACATAATTGATAGATTATCGGTTTACCACTCAATACGTTACAGACGTTCGGCGCTGTCAACAGTTCGTGCACCCTAAACAGTTGAGACTAACATTGTCAATGATACTTTGTGTTTATATTGTCCAACACAAGAGAACGATAACTCACCGAATTTGGTCAGATATCTGATGAAAACCAATGGATGTGATAAAAAATTCGTCATGTTTCTGTTGTTAGCATGGACTTTCATAATTGGAGTCGGCAAATTACAG
The DNA here is from genome assembly GCA_013266295.2 of Branchiostoma floridae x Branchiostoma japonicum. Lineage (NCBI taxonomy): Eukaryota > Metazoa > Chordata > Leptocardii > Amphioxiformes > Branchiostomatidae > Branchiostoma > Branchiostoma floridae x Branchiostoma japonicum. The sequence continues at coordinate 4,444,427 of CM023829.1, read as the reverse complement.
TACAATTAAACTGTTCTCTAACCCAATAAATTGGACTTGGTGGAATTTTCGACTGACGTCAGATATGAGTCAAAAGCAGCAATAGGTCCGGAACACAGTTTCCGTGTTAGAATTCTGAAAAGCGAACGCAACTACTTTAATTTGTGAGAGAAGTAAAGGACGCCATCTACATCAGGGCGCACCAACATTCTCTCAACCGGGACGAGGGCTGCTATCGACTTCCAATAACCTTTGACCCATTGGTGTCGTCAGACGAAAATTCCAGTAATTCCAATATTTTAGTTGGAGAACAGTTTAATTGTTATATAATCTTTCTGCTGTGTTGAATGAATGTAAAAATTGTAAGTCTAACTAAGTGCCAATGCAGCTTTTTTTCTGATACTTATGTTTCAACAGAATTGACAAAGTGTTCTGAGAAGTGATCCAGCCAAACAGCTCCGTTCCAAATGTTGCCAATGATCGACCATTCTAACGCTCATCTGAAGTGACTGGCGCTGCGGAGGGGTCATGTACATGTATGCACGTCACAGCGAACGACATCGACAGGGAATCGCGTGCATCATTGCTGAAGTCCAGAGAGAGAAGGTGATTAGTGCTGCCCCTGATCCATCGCCATCTTTCCGTGCCGTCACCAGGTGGTCTGCTGCCTGTCAGTAATCCGCCCGGGGCCCCGGGGAGTCATTAATGGTTAGTTAGCAACGAAAATCGATAATTCTTGCCCTGAATGACATTCGAGAATTTCTCCGTGCGCGCCTCAAGGACTTACGTCACGGTTGGAATACTTCTTCTCGCCCATATCAATTACTGCGCTGGTGAAACTTCTGCTTCGCGATCTGATGCAACGCCCGATTTGTTAGAACGGCACGATATCTTTCACCACCAGCTAGGTCAACGTGGTCATTTCTAATGGAGTGCACGTGTTCACAAATGCGGCTAGAGTTACCTCTACCCTTTTCAAGTCGTTCCCATGCAACCCCTGCTCTATGCGTTAGTTACAAAGACAGTCTGAGAGTTCTCCAAATGTTGTACACGTATACAGGAGTAGAACCGATGGTCCCATGATCTACATCCGGCCTCCACGACTCAGGAGGGTACCTTTGGGCTGACCGATTTTCCTTGCCTCAGCTACGATACTGTTTATAAGTTACAGAGTTTCACATGGATGCAAATAAATAATAAATGAATCTCACATGAACATGGTGTTTGCCCAATATACAAGCAGAAGAAACCTACGAATTCCGCAGCACTCTTAGATCATGTGTCCACTGACTAACCTCGAGCTGCGTAATGAGTTATTTTGTTTTATCGACGTATTTCAGGACCTCTAATGAATTTGCTCTGTCGAGTCTGTCCTAGAAGAATTGCAGGTCATTTGTAACCCGCCACATTCGGGGAGAATCAGCAGATTAAGAACCTTAAGTTGCTGAAAGGAGTGGGTAGACAGATTTACATTTCTGTGGAGTAAGGTCATTTTCAGTGTTTGATTTATTACCAGGCTTTGTAAGTTAGGTTTGACAGCTGAATGACGGGGACTTAGTCTGTTTTACCGCTCAGTATGGAGGCACCGTTGGGCGCTGGGCCAACAGATTATCATTTGCAGAATAATATGACAGTTTTCTGGTTATTTGATTGCACAACACCCTTCTGTGAGCCAGGCAGTCCCAGTGGAGACGTGCGTGTGCTGTTTAGAAAGTTATCTCACGATACCAGAGTTGTGCAGATCCATCTAGGTGAAATAAAATACTCAGGGGCGAACCGGGGCAGTGCACAGCTGACACTGAATAACAAGAATCTTGTTTCATCTCATCTGACAATTTTGACCCGCGAATATTGGGGGTCACGTCCAAGTGCCCGTATATCGATCGATTTGGACAGTGCCCTGCATATATTGTGCGGCAGTATTGAGTACAGGGCAGCACCGGCACCGCTGACCATCTCACCAGATTGGGTTAGGAGAGATGACATGTGCACGGTGCCAACCTGAGCCACTGGCCACAAATGGCTCGGGTGAAAAGTAGGAATTGATTTAACTTGTCATAAACGGTAAAACTACAGTCCGAAGGGCTGATCGTGATGGACAATTTCTTGGCGCACCGGACTGGTGAAGGCGTTCAATCTTGATGGAACTGCCGCCTCAGGCGCAACTCTGAAACATTGTTGGCAACCACCACCACATCACTCTCCGTGTAGATTCCCCTTTCCTGACATTATTCAAAAACTGCGAGAGCTACTTTGCATTCAGCACTGTCTATATGCATGGCGTGGGTACCGGTGTGATTTATCGCCTAGAGAGGAGACAGTCTTAGATGTTTTCCCAAGAGTGTCGTTCTTAAGAGACAGGGTACTAAATACAGACGAAATATACGTCTTCATCGCCACTTGGTTCTCCACTAGGACATGCATCGTGCAGTTAGCCAGTACCACACGTCGGCAGCAAATCTTACTTTGAATACTGAACTGTTAACTGTGTGTCAACACGTTTTTATGGCCTCACAATTTTGGCACAAACGTAACATAACACTGATAAGCCCACCAATCCAGGCACTGTTTCGTACATCAAAACCTGTTCCTCAACCCAGTTTTCGACACTAGTGAATGACGTATAGTGGCTACGACCTCCATGCAAGGACAGGAGGACATCTGCATTCCTGTGAAGCGTAGAAGATCTGGGACGTCAAGTCTTTTTGCACGTAATGTTATCCGACCATAAAGGCCCGCTGACATTTTGTGTGGGCGGCGGGTCCGAGATTTACTACTTACAGATTCTTTTCAGCACTTCATTCCGAGCTGACGTCAGTCCTGTTAGTCCTGTCAGTCCTGTTAGTCGTGCACGGCTGGGTACGAAGTGTGGCTCTGTCGGCGATTTGTTTGCAGCGCGCGTTGATGAGGGACTTTCGCCTCGCAGATTCACAATTTGTCATAAAACCATAATCCTAGCTTTTCATTTTCTCTTTTGAATTATTCATGCATATGGTCTGTAGCGCGTTACTAAACCTCTGCACACGTAGCGGGAATGCGTTTCAGTGTGCAACCATATATGATAGGCTCTACAGACACCTGCGGGTGCCTTGGCCGTCGTCTGACAAGGCAGAAGAGCCGAAGATGCCGTAGCTGGCAACTTTGTGTAGCAATTCTCTTTGCTACATTTTTGCCTTTATTTCGTATTCAAATTGCAACAGTAATACACCGTGGGGCACCAGGCAGTAGATTTAGCTGATGTTGTACACTTTGATGTAAGTAAGCAAGCACCGTCAATGGACTCACTAGACATTGGACCTTCGGAAACGGCAGTCCTGTTGCCTGTGACTCAGACGATTGTTTCTGGCAAGGTGATGGAAGACCCAATTGTTAATAACAGACTCAAAGAGTTTGCCTATACTAAGTCTGGATGCCTGACCGCTGGGACTGTTATTACCTCCTACCACTAAGAAGTACAGGGATGAACATCATCAATCATTCCCTCCAGTTAACCATTCCCCCAGGTTATTTTAGTTGGCACTGTTCTACAGGTTGTCGATAGTAACAAGCACGTCGAAGACAAAGACGCCTGCTAACATCCTCCTCCGGCTCCGATCTTGACAAGACAAGTACTGACTTATGCCAACATTGTCTGGGCAGGCCTCATTTCAAACCCACCAAAGAATCGGAATAGTTTGTACATAGGGTGACCTAATATTTACCAAAGCAGGGATGATCCTGATATTGAATAACTGCTGGGTTCACACATCTCAAGAGGTCTTTTCGGGAGGTTGTGGAGAATCTATACAAAGACGTGCTGAATCTGCATTAGAAGAGCTGACGTCCTACGTCAGGCCATGAAAGTCGCTTTACTGTTTCTCCGCGTGTATTGTCCGCTCCATTAGCGCTTGATTCGAAACTTCCATCATCAGGAGAACAAATGGAAAATGCGGAACCTCGACCGCACTTGATGAGTGCTATAGCATTGGCGTGGTCGTATCACCGCTAAACACGTGATGTTGATCGTAAAACTCAAGTTACGAGTTAAAGTAGAAGCACGAGGCATATGCACGTTTTCATACCAAACGATTTATCACAATTCCCGGAAAGTACGCCCGTACATGTCGTACATGGGTGACTGAATATTAATCATTATTGAACACAGGTTCCAGGAATACATGCTATTAACCAGCACTCTGATGCAAGTGGTAATTGAAAGTTGGGAAATTCAATTACACAGCCAGTAATTCTGTTTCACGGCTTTTCCGTTCGGCATATCTAAGCTATTACATGGCCTCTTAATTCGCGCTAACGGGAGTGGTTCAGGCAGCAGTCACGTGCGACACGGCCCCAGCGGGGAGCCGCCGCCAGATGGCACCCAGCTCTCACGGTACCCGGGGACTGAGATTGGGGATCTATGACGTACATCCAGGTAATCTTCATCTTGAAGAAACTTGCAACTTTTAACAACCAGAAGATGAGGTTAATGCCGTTAAAGAAAAAGTAGTGCTGCTGTAGGATCTAAAGTTTTAGTGCTTGGATTCAATTCTTAGTCATATCAGTGATTTAAAGTTTCTAAATTTAAACGTCAGACTGAATTTCTGTGACTTAAATACAAAGCCACGGACAGAGGAAGCATTTAGGAACTCCCCTTAGAGACATGAAAAGACTGAAGATTTAACTAACTCGGCCAGATGAAAGACTCGTGTTTAAATGGGGCTGAGCAGAAATAAAGGAGAAGAAGAAGAACCCACCCAGGGAGCCATGAATGCCCCTACGTTTGTTCAGACAACATTCCACAATATAAGGTCATGATCAACACCCTCCACACGTCTGCGAAGGTCAATCCAATCTATCAGGAGCTGATAACCGACATTGCCTGATGGAGTGTTCCGCTGCTTTTATGGAGAGTGAGGCAGGAGTGAGATGTCTTTCCAATGGGCTGCGGAATGACCTCTACCCTTAGCTTTATCATCGGAAGAAGCGAAGACGCATCGAAGAACAAATCTAAAAGATAGATATCCCTTCAGACTTACTTTTTTTTCTCCCAGGCTTAAAGTCTTCATCAAGTTTTAGCCCAAAGCGAGGGTTTATTATTTGGTCCATTGTGGAGCTGCAGGCTGGCCTCGGACCGATCTCTTCATGAGCAATACCTTAGGTCAGCATCAACATATATGCAGGGAAAAGGAAACTGACTAGAAATAGAGTACATTAATGCAGCAGTGCTACAATGATTAATGAATGAAGAAGTTAAATGTACAAGAATTAAAGGTCGATGAACTGTGTGTATGTCCTGGTAGCCGTGACGCGGAAATGCCGCAATTATCGAGGATTACCAGGGTTCCCGATTAATGAAGCACATTAAGACACAGCTTACGAAGACAGATTGGGAAGACATGTGAAAGAAATATCATTTTGTTGGTTCATCATATCCCAGTCACGGCCTTCCGTTTCACGTATGGAACAGGCAGCTGTAAACGATACAAATAGAGTCACAGAACAGAGTGATCAGTCACACTAAAGAACTAGGTCACTGGGCTGTCCCGCATGTTAACAGGAACTAGCCGTAAACCGCCAGCAGGCCCTGGGGGATTGGGATGACATCTCCTATAAATAACTATTGGGAATTACCATCGACATCAGATCAGAAGTCATCAAGTCATGAAAGTGGTCACTATTAGGCATCTAGTGAAGCTTAAGACACTGTCAGGTGGGTTTTCAGTTTTTCTATGTCATTTGACAGTACATACTACATGATTCAGCTGGCAAGGTCAGATCTACCTGATTGAGGAACAAGACCCTGGCTGAAGATTCCAGCCCAGAAACCTATCTGAGGTTTAGAAGTAGGGTAATTGCGAAAAGGAAACGGATATGACGACAGTGGCGACGTTGATTCGCTGACGTGTCGACGTCGCCTTTCTTTGACGTAACTGTTTGCTCTTTGAAACTGTTTTGCAATTTCAGAAGTTCGCTAGAACCCATTTAGCTTCATCCATTAGTACTAAAACTCACCTCCGAACTACATCCCTTGTATTATCGACGCTTCCGAGTCCAATGTCAAATAGTCGTAAAACCCTTAAAAAATCATACCAACTGGTGGAAAAATGAAATGGAGTGGATTGACTTTCACCCGACATTGGCCAAATCTATTACCGGAAACGTTCGATGAGCTGTCCTTTCAGAAGTTCAAAGTCATTCTGTTCGCGCTGCGGCGGATTAAGGTTGATGTTGCACTTACAGACGGACCTCCTGGGGAGCAGGCGTCAACACCCACACGTAGATTGATTGATCCAAGTAACAAAACACGCAACACAAAAAAAACTAACATGGTTTCTTGAGCGATGTGAGAATGCACAACATAAGGTTCACACAAGGCAGTAGCAAGGAGGTAAAACGATGACCTGTGAGCACTGATACCTTTACAGCCGCACTATACTCACTGTATGTACAGGAAGCTGTCAAGTGCCATATTTCTACACAGACCTGTACAATAATGACCAATGTAACTGGTCAATTATTGCTTAGCAATTGGTTATTAATTGCAGGGCAATGAATCGTGGCCACAGAATCTGATCAAACAAATAACTAGTGGAGACTCCCCGTCTGTCTGTGTGTACATAATTAAAGCACATGGCGCACCGTAGGCGAAGACGTATCGTTATCACAGACTTTTGATGCCAAATTAAGGACAGAGTTCCCCCGGGTACGGTCTAGCCCCCCATTGTTGTGTCGACGTGATGCGGTTGTAATGAAATGACATGAGTCACCGTGTTCGCGCTGTAAGGATCTGCCTCCCTTTCAGCGTAACGCAATCCCGTTGAACACTGGTGATTTGTATGTTGTCTACAAAGGCCGGGCTAATTGGAGTGGAGCGCGCATCCCGCCCATTGTGTACTTGTAATGGGAGCTCTGATGGAGGCAATCTAATCTGCCTTCCTCCTGCCTGCAGTAACAAATTTACCTCGGCGGCAAATGACATTAACGGTATCACCTTCCCCCGGAGACAAACGTCTATGAAATGGATTCTTTTATTTAACTGCCTTGTTCCCTGATTACGTTTTAATTTCCTTCTGGCTCCAAGTTCCTTTCATTGACGTACACTTTGTATTGTATCAAAAGATCACAACAAAGACGCGAAGTGTGCGCATTCTGAGGACGTCTTTACATGTCTGACATCCACCAAGAGCACTCAACTCGTGGGCACGTCATCCTCCTGCCAGTAACTGGAAGTGAAAGGTGCTTCATCACCTTCCATCAGCAGCCTGTTGTTTTCAACGCGTCCGGTTTTCCACGGAAATCGACCTTGGTGATCTACCAAGGCGCAGCTTTTATCCAATTAGAGGCCGATCGTGCTGAGTTTGGCGCTGTGATGAGATGGATGGGCTGTCAGGAGATCACGAGGACGTGCAGGTGATGAGTGTGTTTATGATCCCTATCGGCGCCCAGACTACCGCCGGGCCGGCCTGGCTCCGACACAGCCCGACATGCTGACATCAGCAGGAACCCGCTGCCGACATGATGGATCTCCTTGGAAAACTTCCAGACTCTCTGCCTTCCGATAAGTCCAGACTACGTGGTTTATGCACAGACTAGATGTCTTCTTGCCAGACACGAAATTAAGGAAACGATTTCTTCTTCAACATAATTGTCGTTGATTTCGCCTTTACCTTTGTTTTACGGGGCAGTGGATCATGTAACCAGTTACGTGATGGTAAACTTTGGTAAAACTCAAAAGTTCAATTTGTTTTTAATTTCAATTTGCTTTATTCTACCTGTAATCGCTAATGTACCGTTATGTCATTTATCTGCGATTGGAAAAGGAACATCATGCCGCCAACAATTACAAGTTACAGTAGGACAATGTTCTCCAAGACGACATACATTTTCTCTAGCTCTCTAACATACCCGCAGTCCTAAAAAGAGAAGATATTGAAAAGTGCATTACCTTGTGCGGGACATAGATGTTGAGATAGAGGCAGTCCTCGCTGTCTCCCACGGTGTCGGTGGCTGGGTTGCCGGGCTGGGGGCAGGCAGGGCCGGGCCGGTAGGCGTTACGCACTGAGTAGGACGTCTCGGGCCTCTCAGGGGGCTGCAGAGGAATAAAACAAGCTTTACTTCATCCGTAAAGTAACCGATAAGTGTTTGTTCATTTGAACTTGATGCAAAGTGCAGTGCTGACAGCCGAACAGTCGAAATAACGTGTCCGCTGTGTTGAAACGAAGCTTTAATCATCTATATAGAGAGAGAGGGCGAGAGAGGGATGTCGACAGGTACACATGATAGCCATCTGTTAATGCATATGGCAGCAGCAGCTTGTGTATGTCACGTTCTCTATATGACAGCACATCATAATGTATTATGCATGCTCCTGGTGAAACTATGTTCCATTTACAACCTCCATGCGCGAATTCATTCCATATGTTACATGTTATTTGGTACAGTGCGTCCATATGGTCTAAGTGTGATAGAACGATCTGCTTTGCCTGTGCATCATATCTTGTTCTGTTGAACTGTGGATTCGGTTTTGCGGCTTTAGTTAAACCTTTCACCAGCAGGTTTCACCACTAAGAGCGCCCTATCGCCAGGTCACAGGCAGGCATGTTCTGTAACAAAAGCAATTTGCCGTCTAGTTGAACTAAAAGTAAAGGTTCACATCTGGTATATTCCTGCGTCTTCCCGAATTTCATGCACATCTGTGGGTGTGGTGTACGTCTTCCTTAAGGGCCGTAAGGAGCCGCTTTATTTATCTGCGAGTCCCAGTCGGGAGGTGTTGATCCTTTTATCCTTTATGTGTCCGTGTTCCATCTCTCCTGACCTCCCCATTTTTGCCCACAGTTTTAACGTTACACTCTGAAGCACACACGGACGATCACGTTGGAGACATATTGATTGTAGGGATGCAGGCACCGAGCCAGGCTAACGCAGGTTTTATATCAAACGCGCGCAGTGTCATACAGCACAACCGGGAGGCACAGTTCACTATGCCCCATGTATAACCTCGACAAAGTCCGTGTTCACAGTTAGCAGATATTGTAGATATTCCGCAAGTTTTTTTTTCAAAGTTGAAGAAATCAACGAATTGGACGCGCACAAGACCTGTTGAGTCGGGCCATAGATATGCACCATATGCTACATACATTGCATATCGATTATTTGGATCCTTTTGGATCCAACGTTCTAGTCTTTTATGTCAAAATATTCACACAGATCCTGGGACGTGTGTCCTTTGCAGCTGTAAGCCTGTCAGTAATATTGCATTCATCTGTGCGCATCTCGGATCCCCGGCGTTTCTGGACACATAAGTGCCGTTGCCCAGCAACGTGACGTCAATACGCTAATTTAGCCTAGCGGGCGTGGACCTGTTTTCAGACGACTGCATGCCGTCCGCCACACGTTCGCTCCATTTCTTCATCTGCAATAAAGGTTACTCCCACATCCTCCCCTTATCCGGATCCTCCTCCTCTCGTCGTCATCATCACCATCACCATCACCAACATCATTCTCCTCTCTCCTCAGCCTCTCATCATCACCATCATCATTATCCTTATCTCTCTTCAGCCTCCCCTTTTCCTCATCACCATCATCATCATCCTCTCCCCTCATCCTCCTCTCATCCTCCCCTCATCATCATCATCATCCTTTCCCTCTCCATCTCCTCCTGATGTAGAGAGCTCGGAGACTACAGAACAATCCCCGCGTGGACCTGTTTCCAGACCACTGCGGTCGCGCAGTCGGTTTTATTCACCCGTAACAAACGTTACCACTCTCCTGTTCTCCCCTCTCCCAGTCCATCCACAACTGGAGTGTACAGCTCAGCAAATCCAGAGTAATCTTCCCGTCGTGCTAGGTCAAGGCTGATCCGGTCGATTTCCTGACCATCTGCAGCTCAGCGCGGTCCTCTGGACAACCCGACATGGTCACATTAATGGGCACTTTATCTTCGGATCGATCACAGTTAGGGTTCAGTAGCTACTCCAGACTAAATATATGGATATAAAGATATTTTCCCCATGTATTCGTAGATTCTACAAACATCCTTTTCAGCCCACCTGTAAACTCTTGATGTTTTCCAGTGTTGTGACATCATATAATATTCTTTGTGCAGTCTAGAGTTTTCTGATATTTTCTGGCATAACAGTTATAAATCTAGAGACAAAATCTGTCAATAGTACATCTGTAAATTTTTCACTTGCACCATCGTATTAACATTCGTGGCTATTACGATGACCTCGGTGGGCACTACGGGACTTTTAACGTGTTTTTAAAGATGTGGACTCGACGTCGCACTTCATCCTGCGCAGCTAATACAGTATATGATGGGAGGGGGGCGCCACAGGTCGGCGAGGCCAGGCAGCCATCTTGGTGACGATATATGTGTATGGCGCAGTTCTTAATGTAGATACACAACAGCGCACTTATTAAGGGAATATTTGTTTCTACAGTTTGGGGCCACTAACTGGGATAATAGGCGTTTCACGAAGTGCACCATGTGGTGAAATCCACCTGGACGGTATGTGAACTGAATACTGTGTGCCGGTAACGTCATAAGAAAAATCCTCGTCACTTTTTGTCCAAAATTAAATGTACACTAGTAAGGCGCCATTTATACGGACAGAGACGATTGGGAAACCGGTAAGGGACCATAATCATTGGTCATGGAGATCATTTAAAGATCATTGAGAGATCATTAACAAAATCTTGCAGATCACTGGGAGATCATTAAGGTCTTTGTTAGATCGTTGAGATCACGGAAAGATCATCTAGAGACCATAAACAGCCCCTGGAGATTACTGAGTGCTCACTAAACGACCGTCGACAGATCTGTAGAATTGTTGCACACTCACGCCTCTGTACAACCCCTATTCAAAACAATCGATGCCCTTCTAATGGAACCAGTTACATCAACGGCCTCTTCTCTGCTAATGTATGGTCCCATCCTGCCCATCAGAGGAATTCGTATGTGAGTATTTACAGCCTGCAACAAGATGTATATGCTACGGGAGGGGGAGGCTGGATATGTGGTCTCGGGGTCACAGTTACTACAGAGTATCTCTGGTCACATTTTGTTTCCCTGCAGTAGAGGTAGCTCCCGTCATGCATTGAAAGCAAGAAACGAATTTGCAGGAAGTGTGGCGAATTTTTTGTCACCACCACAAACGTGCCTCCACGTAGATCACGTAGAATAACTACGTCATCCACAGTTTCGCGCACGAACGTCACTTTTTCCACAGATGACAAATAAGCTCGCGTGACCAAGAGCTTAAAGAGCTTGGCAGGACCTGGCTACAGATTAATGACCCACATATAAGACTGCAGAAAGGATCTTACAGGGATTACCATTCATTGTTGTCAGAATATATTTCATACGACTTATCTGAGTACACCAGGTTTAATATACAATCGATTTACTCTGTTTGTCATTGTTATTCAATGTGGTGTGAGGCTGACTGTTTCAATATCTAACATCTGTACATAAATTTGTGAATTATTTGGCCCCCTCGGCTTTAATCTCCCCCGCATGCTGATGTAGTCTGATATATGGTAGAATACACAAAAGGCGCAGGTGTAAAATCCTTCCCAATCATAGCCACAAACAGTGATCCTACTCCCTCCAATGTCTGCTCTCACTATATATATAATACTTGTATAGATGGGTTGATATAAATCTTATGTAAAAGCTGAATTGCTTACAGAGGAAACTTTTGTGACAAGGACTACTGAAATAAGTATTGGTTTGATGCCTTCCGTCCAATTAGAAAATTTGTTACGCTTTAACAGTACTCGTCGTTACCATGCAACAATTGTATAATTATACTACAGTGGTGTTCTGTCCAACAAAAGACAGAGCAACAAGCATCCTACCTTTGGTCTCGCCCAACATCGACACCCCCCACCCCCCGTCGTCGTTTTCTGCGAAATGTCCAGATGTTGCAGAAGCGGCAATCGCAGGTATCCATAGATGCTAGGAGGAAATATGTCTCGCTTGAGGACCACATTGTCCTGAGCAGCCTGTAGCTGGTGATGTATGGTGGGAGAGAGGAGACGCGGCGTGCACGGAGCGCTGGTTGATAGCTGAGCTGCAGAAGTGTGTTATCAGTGCGACTGAAGCCAGAGAATCGCCGATAAGAGAAATTGAGGATTTTTCTCCAATCGCCCAGATCTAAGGGTACTTAGGGCTAATGTCCTCTCGGCAGGGATTTCAAAAGATGTTTTGCGTCTTATCGTCGTAGATGTTCTTTGTAATCCTGTTGTTAAAGACGTTCCCAACTTAAAGAGCTTAAATAGTGTCTTGGACTGATAGAGGAGGAGGAAGATGGAAGAGAACAACATTCGTGTGGAAGCCGGACAATCGTTGATAAGAGAAGGAAAATGGTTTTTAGAATCATTCCGGTGTGAGGTTGCTCATGGGCGATGTCCTGTCGGCAATGATTTCAACAGATGGACTTGCGATAAGCTAGATATCTTTTTTTGATCCTGTTCATAACCTTGCAGACCTAAAATAGCTTTTTCGTTCGATAACGCAGGGGTAGAGGAGGATGATCTGTGGATATTCAAATGTACCTGCCACCAAGTGAAGAGTTTTCCACTATCACTCCGATCTAAAGCTGATCATGAATGATGTTCTCCCAGCGAGGGGTTTAGCAAATCGACTCACAATGAGCGGCTTAGGTTTTATGTCCGGAGCTAGAGATTTCTGTAATCCTAGTGAAGATTTACCCAATATTATGTCGCCAAGTTAGCTGCGGCGGACAGATAGTGAAGGAAGGGAGGACAATTCTTCACGCTGAAGAAGGTGAGGGACTCTCCTTTGCCTCTGGGAGATGTAATGGTTTACAGCCTCCCAACCTTTCAAGCGTTATTCCTGCGCATTTTTCTCCCGTGATTGTTTAATCCACGCATCTGCGCCCCTACTGCGTCATGATGCCATGGAGACTCTACTTCAAATGGCGGCAGCGGAGCAGCTAGTTCTGGCCGCTCGTCGCAGCTAATTGCCGCGGCAATTGTGGAACGATCAATACGTCATCCGGTCATGATGCATCCCGAGAAAACCTGATGCGACTGTCGGCATTGGCAGATCGAAACTCATTATACCGTCGATGTTGGAAAGTGAAATCATAGCTGGGGGTAAGACGGAGACTAATGGGGGTGAGCCATGCGTAAATGAAGTAACGAGAACATCGGCAGCCATGTGTTTATGCAATATCTAGATCCCTGCCAACCGTGTCTGTGTAATACTGCCGGCCCGGCCGGCCACGCGACCAGGAAATATTGAGTTTCTAATCAACCGTGTGTGATGGAAATACAACCTGATTCTGACAGCAACAAAAAAACACCTCATTTCCGTAACAGAACCCTGGATGATATTATTTCGAACCACTGTTTATTTTCATTACGTTCTTGTAGTTAACCATAAAACCATTCACACGAGAGGCAGAATGAGCCAAAATGCCGTCTGAATGAGAATTCTTTGTATATTCCTAGCTATTCGAAGTGTGTGCTGAAAATTTGGAGTGTATTCCAAATATTCGGTTCTCCCTTGAATGCGACCAGAATGTTTCGAATGCTGTTGGAATATCGTAAGAATAGTAAGAATGAGATGGAATACCGTCTGATTTTGGCCGGCCCGAATGTTTTGGTCGTGCTCAAAACTTTCCATGTGAATTTGAAGTGGAGAAATATCAAACGGCATGCAAAGTGTATTCTAACTGCAGCAGTATGACTGCATTCTGAATATCCTTATGGTGTTACAACAGAGTTTGAAACATTCTTATCGTATTCGAGGGAGTACCAAAATGGGCCCAAATATTTGGCATACACCCCAAATTTTCAGAATACACTTCAAATAGTCAGATATACTCGAACAGTCATAAATATACCAAAATCTCTTATTCTGACGATATTCCGCCTCTCGTGTGAACGGGGCTTAAGCCACTTGAGGTGACGGAGGGGGACTTCAACGCATCACGCACGCAGAACTCCTCCGCTAATTGCAGCCTGAGAAGCTCCTTGTTGACAGCGATCCCTTGCAAATGACGACACATTTCGTATGAATACCGCAATACAATTGAGTTTCTGCCTGCTCTTTCTCTTTGAGAACAGGTTGCTCTGACAGCCTAAGAGACGTGCGTATGCGTTGAGCATTTTTATGTTTAACAGCAACAGTAGACTTAATTGCGATTTCTTCCTCAAAAACACGTAGACTACAGATTTAATGATTTTTTCAGTAGTGACTCCACGTCTTGAGCGGTGGTTTTGGTTCGTTGGGAAGGATTTCTCTGGTATTGACGCATTCCCTGTATGGATCTCTGAGCAGTGTCTGGAATACACAAACTCAGGTAGCCTGATACATAACCATCGTGAACGCCATCCAGACGATCTCAATTGATGTCGCAACAGTGCATAAGTCCTGTAGGGTGTCAGCATTCATCTGCTTCTAACGGTTCCCAACTGGCTTTAGCCGTTCGCTAAGAACGTGTAATAGCGCACTGCGCGCGATATCGTTTCTATCAAGGGCCAGATGCCAACGGGAAACAAATCTTGCCACTTCAAAAACGGGACTTGATTAAATCCAGCGCGCGTATCGGATAATTTCCGGGAATTCTTTGGCATCATTTTATTTGCACTGAGAACATCAAAGGGAAGAAAGGCGCCATCTTCTATTGCTTTACAGGCTTGATGGAAGCGGTTTATTGGGTTCTGTTGCAGCAGGAGGGATCTGAAGGCCCTGAGAATCGGCAGGAGGTAGCGGTAATTTCTGCCATCAATCCCGCGGCCTTAATGGCAGGTAGGACGTGCGGAACACCTGTCGCGCCGCCTGTTGCAGCACCCACGGCTCGGGCAGGTGTCGTGTACAGACGGCTGACAGGATTCATCGCCTTGGGGAGAGAGGATATTTATAGACGAAAGGGTCGGGAAAGAGAGCGTTCCTGCTTTCATAAAAGCATTACCACCAAGGGCAAGTGCCCAGGGTTTCGGGCGGGGATAAATCAAGGTGCAGAAAACGACATAGCCGTGGTGTGGTGTGAAAATAAATGAATGTTGCACCTACTTTGAATCGGCGCTCCCCCACCGGTCCGCGCGCGTACGGCACCCCCAGGAACACCTGGACCTGCTTCCCGCCGGCCGTGGTGGAGACGTTCCCGCGAACCTTGCCGTACGCCGTGTCCCTGACGACGTGCGATCCGTGGCACAGCCCGGCCAGCGTCAGGACCATCACCACGCTCCAACGCGACACAAACGCGACGATTTCCATGGCGGATCGCGGCGGCTAGATCCTAGGCGTAGGCTGGTGCGCAGTACTTCCCATGTCTCCTGGCGAAGCTTCGTGCGGTAGTAGATCGTGCGTGCATCCTCTGCTGCCAGCGAATCTTTTACATCTGATTTACATGGAGAGACAGCGGCACCACCGGAGCTCGCACATTGCACATTCTACCCGCCGCCTCGCTCACAGTCGGGATGCGGACCCCAGCGCGTGTGGAATGACTGGAGCCTGGCGCTCTCCGATCCTCCGTTATGGACAGACGCACCACGTTTATCCGCTTCCCTTCCCGCGATGATGAATTATAGATACCAAGAGCACACGGCTGAGTCCAGAGGCAAGCTGCCTCGCGCTATAAACTCCGCCTGTTGCCCACAGTGTGAGCTGGCTGCTCCTCCGAATGGCCAGGCGACTTGGCTACAGGCCCGGACCATCAGCCATTAAATTATGCTTCCAACCAATCAGCAAGTAAACGCTGTCTTTCCTGGGGAAGAGCGGCGAGAAAAAAAGTCACTTCTTCCCGGATAAATAATCGGCACGCCTTTCATTTCTAACGTCCGCGCTCCTGGCAAAATTCAAAGTCTCCCGGCATCTTTGAAGGTGATTCAAACAGGTTGTACCGATGTTCGGCTGCCTCAGCCGACTTTAACGGCAAGTGTCTGGGCGACTTGGGCTGAACCACTCCGCGCCCGGGGGACGCCGATCAATATTGTACATTAGAAACTCGTTGGCCGATAACGTCATCGTCATCGCTCACTTCGGTGAAGCTTGGTGATAGGACAGAAGACCCTGACTAGGCTGGCACTAGTAAACATGCATTATATCGTGCATTTGATGAATAATGCTGCTCTATTCTTGCCATGTTTTATTCAATATACCAGTCGATTATATGAATGTTGTTTCTTTTATCGTTTTATTGTATTGCACATTAAAGAACTTCACGGTGACGCATGATGTTCTATTCATCCTTATCTCTATTCAAAATATCTGCTGTTCATAAACATTTCCATATACATGATGATGATACATTTTCCTCCATGTTGCTGCCAATTATTTCACCATGATTCAACCTGCAAGAAAACGATGTCTCATTCCCTGATTTGTCTTCCTTTTTCATGTTTATCTGCGCGGTATACGGTAACCAAAGTTCAGGCTCGCTGTATGTTATTTCATGTTCATAACGCTGAGGATTTCTGCAGCCGCGCGAAACCAGCCTTATCTCTGACCCGTACATGTAAGGGCTGCGTTTTCAAGGACTGATGACGTCAGAAAAAAAGGGGTCGTCTCAAATATTCATACACAACTACAAAGCAAAGTAATATTCTTTCTGGCTGCTCGAGGACTGACATAGACTTTACTAAGGGGACTTCAAGTCAAGATAAAGCGGGGTTATGATTCCTTTGAAGCAGACAGATGTTAGCCGGACCATTCCCAGTACAAACCCCGTGATTCCCGCCATTTAGACCAAACTCTCTGAGTTCGCACATACCTTTTTTTAAAAGAGGGAAGAAACACGTAGACGATAGACTCAATGATAGCATAGCCTTATATATTTATCCGTTTGTAAACAATAGATGTAGTGTAGGATAGCCTCAGTTGTATTGTTTCTACGACTGTCTCATATGAACTACATGTACTGCATTTATAGCCTGTTAAATAAAAAAAATCTTATCTTTTCTCTGCGCAGTGTGACTGCGCAGAGAATATCGACAATACGGACGATTTGAATCCCGACATACATCAGGATACTGTGCTTTCTCGTCACTCCAGGATTCTTTATATTAAATCCGGAAAAAAGAGAAATTGACCAATCTGAGGTCAGCCACGGTAGATCAGAGGTGTGCTCAATAATAGTGTATAGGAAATCTGCCAGGGACATTTCTCCCACATCCGAAATTCCAAGATGTACAACTGGATAAATGGGCATGTCATCTTATCTACTACACGAGCGCCTGTAGCTGTAATCTCGCTAAGTCAGCCATATAATAGCATATGGAATAGAGAAAATTGCATTCAAGCCCGATATAGAGGGGGCCGTATATTACAAATCAACAACCAATACCGACGTTTATATGACAAATCAACAAGCAATATTCATAATGTACTGTGCTTATTGGCTTTCACGTCTTCAATTTTGAAGGAGATCAATATCACAGGGCATATTCCGCCACCATTTATTACTCTGTCGCTGAAGCGGTTTGGCTAAAAGGTAGGATTTTAAAGATTGTCCTTTGGCTCCGTCAGTTATTACCTTTTTTATCTGTTGAGCTCCGTCGCATCGTTTAGGAGATGTAGCAAAGCGTGCAGACAGTAAGTGTATGTGGTAAGGAACGTACCATGTAGATCAGGCAGTAAATTATGAAATTACAATATCGTGGAGAAATTAGCCTCCATTTCCTTGTAACTCATGTATGTAAATTTAGCTATTGATTATGGCGGAGTATGAGCCTACTATCGAAGCAGTTGAGGTTATTGTGACCAAGGAGAATACAGTCTATTGGTAAGATCCATTGGTAAATAAGATGCTTTTTAATAAGTTAAGTTTATTTTCAAATTCATGCCCGAGGGCTAATTGCAATATGAGACAATGTATAGAGTATACAAACCATTGCACTCTATAGAGTATACAAACAGTGCAATGGTGACAAGTGGAACAAGTGACTATTCTAAAAATTGCTACGGAATAAAATGATTTTGGGGTGTGACTTCTTTTTTTTTTTGGAAGCAAATAAACAAAATCTTGTGAAGAAGGAACATGAACATCTGAGACCGTCGTTCTGTCAATTGCCCAGGATTCTGCCTGTCCTGCCTTCCTTCCCCGGGCTACGATAGTGGTGAGTGGAAAGTGGGAGTGTCCTCCTCAATTTCAGCTCCGTACGATTAGCGGATCCCCCCCTCCGGGCTTCCATGCCGTATTTCCTGATCCTGTCTAAAGCCGATAAACCACCGCGCAAGTATTGAAAATGTGCATTTCATCAAATAGGGCCTGCACGTTTCATTAATCACACGGCAATGCCTGCGGGAGGCGCAACCACTTGTTCATTATATACATGTATCCGTATCTCAGGCAGAACCAACGCATTTACTGAAGTGGGTTTTTCACGGGACAAATATTTGCTTCTTCGCTTTCCGCTTCGTGATACGTATGAATCAATGCATTTCAGACAGGGCCTTAGAGGCCGTTTTGGGGTCGCATGTTCATTTGTTATCATCACAACACAAAAACAATAATTGACTAAATAGTGATGTGATGAAGTTGTATAATGACAGGTTTGTTGCAAACTCATAAATACAAGGAGGCAATAGAGCGGTAAATATATTGATATCCTATACTACATTAACCTGAATCTAGCTAAGCTAGCTTTGTTGGGTTTGACTGCCCTTTGAATGCAGTGGAAGACGGATCTACTCATTCGTCTTCTCAGCCTGATACGGCCACAAAATAGAAATAAAATATTTTGAAATATGTATACAAATGGAAAAAGCTTGACATCAATAGGACGTTAGCATACTTTGAGTGCATTAGAAAGTCGATACTGACCTGTTCCTTTCAGGCACAAACAAGATTATTCAGCATGAAGGAAGGGTTTTCAATGGGAGAAATAAGTTTTCCTCAGCCGTATCAATAATATCTTGCCTTTGTTATCACCGAATCTAGGGCGACTTCTAATCTCCTGAACCAGGAATAGCAGATGATGCCCCATCGCACGATTGTGCTGATATCATGTATTTTATTTCCGCTCATTTTGGATGTTTCCTGAGTGAACTTGCTTTCCTACTCTGCAACAACATTAGATTATTCGATACATAAACAGCGTTCCAACAAAATCAAGAAAACTGTTTTCTGCCGTTCGTAATTCAGCCTTCTTCAGGTTCGAACGACCAATCACTTGGGACACGTGACCTGACAAACATGTGACGTCAGCAATCGGTTTGCATCAAAGTCATGTCTTAACTATTACCATTTTCAAAATAGTTGCTACACGTCCTTTGTGTGGAAGAACGAGATTGGGGCCAATAGATTTGTTTGCTGTGGCCCAGCCCTTTATAATTTCTGACATTAGCTTGAGCAGTCTGGACACGGACAGCAGGATTTTCATGTCAACCGCACTGATGACATGTCGGTCTCCTGGGATTAGATGGGCCGGAGAGAGACAGGGGCAACATGCAACCCGAATGGCATCTTGTAAGGCCGGCTGTGTTCACCTGTTTGTCCATCTCCTCAAGTTTATGTGTAACATCCAAATGAACTCAAAACTACATATTAGCATGCCCGTCAATGCATATGTTTTGAGCGTGAGATTACGTGCCTCTTACTGCTATATACAAATCATCCTCATTATATACATATTGTAACATACACATATACATCTACTGATAATAAAGGCAGTTTGTCGCCAGAGAATCCTTCTATTCCCTAATCAAAAGGTTTATATGCACAAGAAAACATTTACTTTGTTTAACGAGGAAGGATAAAACATTGCAATCATGTGCGTGGAGATAAAACTCCACATTGGGATTTCTCACTACCTTCTATCATAAATTGAAATCAGCACAAAATCGTTGCCACTGCAAGAAGAAGAAATAGATAACTTAGCTAAAATACAGAAGCGAGGACCCAACTCTAATCATACCTAATGACAGAAACCTACAAGCACATCGTAATGAGGCCGTACGGGATGAGTCGGCAGGGAAAACTTCCTGACGAGTACTGTCTGAGTGAACGCGCTGAATCTCAACCGGATCTTTAATACATGCAACAAAAGAAGCGTCGCTCCGCGGCAGCGCTTTGAAGAGATAAGGCTGAGGTGATAAAAGGAAGCGGATGGAAAGAGGCGCTCGCAGCGCCTGGGAGAAGTGGGCTGCGGCGCCTTTAAATTTAAAAACCGCGCACATATGTATGGTGTTCTCTTCCTCATTCTACACCACAGCCGCTTACTGAAATCAAAGCCGAACAGCAGGAGGGGCCGCAGTAGTTACGCCGCCTACACACAGGAACACGCAGCAAATGGACAAGAGCCTGGAATGAAAGCCACCTACACTCCCGTCACGGACTAATCACCGGTGTCCTACATACCTCCGGCCCTGGAAACGTGTAATTCTCCCTCTAATCTTCCACTGCGGACTTTGTTCCGAGCTAACCCACTCCCTGTCCGCATCATTAAAGGCAGAACCACTCCCGGGATGAGAGCTGGACTCTACAGACAACTCGTGTCATCGTAAGACATTTCTGGGGGCATTAGGACGTGTTACGCATGTTACAACCTTTTCCACAAGATCGGGCAACACATCAGCGAATATTAACGGAATACAGATATTGTTGCTTCTCTCTGTTTTGTGTTGTTGCTGGTGTCTCTAGTGTTGGAAGTAGGGAATCGCTGACTGAATAGCGAAGTTCTTTATTCGCAATCACTTGTTTAACAAGAGCCGACGTTTCAATGGCGGTCTGTCATCTTCATCTGGGCAATTATGACTGGTTCGCTGTGCACTGAAGCTAGGTGTTACTGGTAGCTGTAGCAGTAGCACCTAGCATTGTTAGCAGTAAGAGCTAGCTTCAGTGCACAGTCATAATTGCCCTGATGAAGATGACAGGCGGCCATCGAAACGTCGGCTCTTGTAAAACAAGTGGTTGTGAATAAAGCCTTGAACTTTGCTATTCCTTAATTCACCAACCTCATGAAAATAATCACGGGTAAAATCGCTGACTGCTGCACTACAATTGGATATGGGCCACGAGCCGGAGACAAATAGTTAAACAATAAACTATAGGTTCCTGCGCACGATTTCATTTATTATAATTCCGTTAAGAATATCATATTTTTGAAGCTGCTGCTCAGCTACTCACGGGAACTCATTAGCCAGTTCCTCTTCAATTCTCAGCTACTAGTACCTCCTACTCCATGTACTAACGGGACGTGAGTTTAAACCACATATCCTTTCTCATGTACTGATCTATATCTACAATGCAGGAATTTTTCATGTCAATATGTCGTTAGATTTTCTCTTTTGATCCATTTAGGAGAACATATGCTCAGGCAGGCACGAAAGGAGCCAGACAGCAGACAGGCGTTCGCATGATATCAGCGCAAGTGGAGCTCATCAGCTTCAATTGCCGACCGTTCACGGTGAAGTTGTTTGATGCAGATTCCTGCACTATCTTTGATAATTCCCACCATGCCGTATTGTGGCGTCTGCGTCATCCGCCCTGGGAAGGAGATGGAAAGATTCCACGTCTGCACGTCTGGTGAAGGAGGGTTCGGACGTCATCAATACATACTGGATTCTTATATACACAATCAAAGGGACTTTATCTGCCGACGTTTTGGCTACCTAATCTCCAAGCAGATTCTGTGTGGCAAGGGAAGTCTATACTGGCCTCCTGTAACCATTGGCCTCCCCTCGTGGGTTACAGGAGGCCACTTTGTTGATGAGGAGCTAGTAGGTATCCTTAAGAAGAACGGGGCGCTAAAGTAAACCATCATCAGGTGCAAAGACGTCACACGGACGGTTCATGATCAGACTTCCCGACAGTTCCATCCACTGCGGCTTGCTCATGTCCAATTCCGGAGGGGTTGAATACAAATGTCACGACCGCATCGGGTTGGCCCGCGACTCGACCTCTGCTGTCCGAACACCATTAGGCCGTCGGCACTCATTTCTCGCACGGGATTTTATGTCCGCTCGCCCGAGGAGCCGAGGCTGAGAGCCGTGCCAAAACTGCGCGATGAGGTCCGCACTGAAATGTGCTAATGCAAGGTAAAACTGGACCCGACTTTATCTGTATTCATCACAAGCTCTGTACTCCTGCGTGGTGGTTCGGGAAATGTTTTGCTACTTACTGATCCTCTTGGTGTGTGATGGATGCCACATACAGGCCTCAGCAGTTGTAGACTGAAGACACGGCGTGTAAATATAGGCCTACTGTAGGCAGTGACTTGTTATTTCATGCATTACGTATTCCTCGGTAGAGAGGAAGGAGCAATGTACTCCGATGTGACTAAGGTTACTAGAGAACAGGTGGAGAGAAGCAAATGAATAATATGTCTTAAAGTTCAAGAGGTATTCCTCAGTTCTCTCCTGTTTCTATTGGCCACACGGTCACTAACCGAGGACAATATATTAACAGTACAATGTATTCACATATATTCTTCTTCGTCTCTCTTTCCCTTGATCCTTGATAGATTCATTAGATAACAACAGACAAATCAGTGAGGCGACGTGTAAAGCATCACCGCTGCAGTACCGCTTATCTACTGATCCGTCTCGCGCGGTGACGCCGCCTGGTCTCATCCTCCTGTTCCCCCTGTTCTACCAGCCTAATTGGCGCGTTCCCGCCGCCAGCTCTGATCGGCGCGAGGTGCATATCAAGATAAAGTGGTTGAATTTGGTTCTTTTGTTCCCTTCCCGCGCCTGGTGAGCACAGATACACATCCTGACAGCCATCAAATCGGCAGACAAAGCAGCACTTATCTGTGCTGAAAGCTTCCCATTTACAATCTCCGGGATGTACTAGTAACACGCCCTGTTCAGCTCATCGCCCGCAGGACAAAATCCTCATGTCTTTATTGCTGCCGGAATGACGCATTTCGCCGCTTTCTGTCCGGTTGGAGAGACTAGATAGTTGTTCGCCTCCACGGCTGATTGTAGGGTTAGGATCTGCCGGCGATTGATGGAGTTGAAAATAACAGTAATCCACTTTTGGTACAAGACATGTCAGCCAGCTGCCAGCTTGACTATGTTCTAAGCCTGCCAACTTTGTTGTCGACTTTGAATCCTCCTGAAAAACGGACCTTTCTGCAATGCTCGATTCCAGGATTAGCTGTCCTCCACTTCGGTATTACTGTACTCGAAGCTCATCCATTTTCCCTTCTCTGGTCATGAACAGGGCAGTACGTCTTTCTCTTTCTCTCCTTCTCATTTCTCTGCATCTCTACACAAAAGAAGCTAGCAACTGGTATGAAATACCGTCAACGGTAGGGTGCTCCATCCTAACTCAACCGAGGTGTTTAGTCGAAGCGTCAACGATAAACAGTATTATGGAAGCTCTTTCTTGTTGAATCTACTTCTGACCTTCTATGTTATTCTCATTTCCTACCCGAAAACGACCTTTAGTATGAGCTACATTAAAGCTACAAACGAACAACGGGACCTTACACCCCTTCGATAATGCCTCGTTTTGCTGAACAACACTGGTTGATGAGTCGCCCAAAGAACTGCAAAGTTGCCGATTGCTGCATTGAATAATGGCAGGAATCAGTCGTAACATCCCTCAGTTCACTGTCGGCATGTATCCCAACGTTTGTCTTCTATTCCCTGCACATATCTTACATGTGTGCATCAGTGCACAATCCTCCCATCCCCTGCCCTGTAGGTACGGGTGAGTGGGAGTGGCACCGGGGAAAGCGACTGGATCCCATTCCTGAGAGAGTTGGTGTCAAAAGGTCTCCCCAGCCGCCTGCACGGCGCCGACAAGTCACACATTAAGGTTCCGTCGTGATTCCGCGAGATTCGGCACAACGCAAACCGCAGCTGTGTTAGAGTATGAGTAGGTCGCTACAGGGGCACACAGATTGTTCTTGTAAGAGTAAAGATTAAGCTACGCCTCCAGAAGGCAGATGACAAGCAAGGAAGAACGCTCCTCACAATGAGCACGCCTCCTGACCTATGGCGGAGTAGAAGACCTATGGCATTAGAATTAAAGCTCATCTTCTGTGTCAAAAATCCAGTCTTTCTACTGTGGTGGATAGAAGTAAAAACCTAGACGGGCTATTAGAGCTGAGGACGGGGGTTCTTCGGAAGGGGAAATCTTCACAGTACTAGTATGTCCTGGTTGGAAATCTACATAATTATATTGGAGCCCTTAACTTTCCTGACAGCAGATGACTTGCAGTCAGGTCGCGTGGAGCAGAGTCTGAGACTCCTGATAAGAACGTATCAGGAAGTTGGAATCTGTTCCCATTCTAGGTTAGTGGGGCACTCAGGATGTACAAATAAGAGTTAAACCCCCTTTTCTGTTGAGACTGGATTTTATCATCAAACCCATCCCATCCGTAAGCCTCTGTACTAACTCTGGCCGCCTTGAAAGGAAACTGACCGTGCATCTTGCACACACGTCTGGGGTATAATTATCCTGGCCAATCTTCTTGGCTGAAGTTGGACCCCGTCGATAAGCCGTGAGTGGTGCTAGAAATACTTTCTTCTGTATATTTTCTCCACGTTTGGCGCAGGTTGACATTAGAAATACCCCCAATATTTTACCCGGACTAACCCGCATATGCAGGTGGTATGTCGGGCCCTGATACTGAGTTCCACATGACATGTCGGTAGTGCTGGTTCCATGAGGAGATAAGCATACCGCATAGTAAGCGTCTCCTCCGACTGATAACACTGTGGATTACGGGAGTACTTCTCATTCTAATCAATACCATTTATCGGCAATCTACCGAGTTGACCCCGATTCTCCCGCGCTGTTTCCTAGCGAGCTAAGTCTTCATTCTTCACTCTGATAAAGGGAAGACAGAGTAAGGATGGAACTGATACTGTGGTGGTTGTTTTTATCCACACTAAACAATGTTGAGGAGTATGAAACAAGTTTAAACTGTAATTTTCAACACAAGAAATTGAACTTACCCAAATTTTTGACTGTATAACTCAAGTCTTTGGCAAGGAATGAGCAATCCACCGCTTCTGTGATGTCACGTTATGCAGAGCAGATAGCACATGTGACTCGGTGAGCAGTGGATCATAGCTTGCAGAAAGTCTGCGGCGCCCCCTGTCTTTGTTCACGGATGGTATTGTGGTTGTTGTTTTTTCCACACTAAATGATGTTGAGAATTTTAGCACAATTCACACATTGTCAGCGTAAAGCACGGTTCAGTGCCGAAATCCTGCGAATCACGATGATTATGGCCTGCAATTGGGTCAAGAGGTTACTGGGACAGGAGGTAGCCATTTTTGTGCCATTTGTTAGGCCTTATCTGTCTCACTCAAACCGCCAACTGCAGACAATATGTGACGGTTGACGTAGACAGGGGAGGATATCTAGGCACATAAACACTGTAATGGGAATTACAGTAATCCATTTATTGGGACGAGAATCGTTCGTCTTTGTGGTGAGACGTGAGCTCGGTTCTCGTGCAGCCTGACAATCAGCGGAGGTCAGTCAACTCTTACCTCTTATATTCGGGTTTGCAGCCAATCAATACGTTAATCATAGTGCCGTGGCACGGACAATTTACGACTTGATATAGATATTGGAAAGTAAAATGCGAGAACGACTTTCGTAGGTAGATTGATGTGCTGGAGGTTGGAGCTGCCATCACTAATCAATCCATCTCCACCTGTCTCAACAATACAACGATGAGATATCTGCTTCACTGCCCTCATAAAGATGGTTACGAAGAGCAACTGTTGTTCCAAACATCTGAAAGACGGGGAGAAAAAATCCCCCTGTGTCAGCCTGGTCAGTGAAACTAGCCTATCGGTTCAGAAGAAAAGGCAACGTTTATGGCCAGCCTTTTCCCTCCTCACTCAGCCTAACACAGTTTTAACACGGTAAAACAAAGTTTTCAGAACGATTTCGTATGTTTTACCCTCCAAATCAAGACCTCTATCGTCTTACAGTCGTACCTGTGATACTTCCCAACTGTTACCAAACCTTTTAAAGATAAGGACACACAATCACAGGAGTGAAATTAGCTTATTCTTTACAAGCAATGTCTTCACCCCGCCCCACCAGGTTCAACAGCAGACAACAGATGGCTTCACGACGTTCCGCCCTGTCCTCAGGGACTGGCACAATCGAATGTTTGATAGTATGTCTCGATCCTGGGAACAATCTGGGCAGTGGACCAACAAGCTGCTGTAGGTGGCTCATATATCTCCGTGCTTGATGGACAGGAGGGCAAATTGGATACTTTATGGTTTGATTTCCGACAAGGCCGGAACCTCATACACCTGCACACTGATGAGATCTGGTGCCAAAGGTCAATACCATTGCTTTCCCGATACCTACAGCCGGGCCCAGGCCACGGGTTGAGCCATGCATGTGAGGTTCGGGTAATGGAATCTATTGCTCTGTATCACAGGATACCATCTGTAGGATTTGGGAGACAGAATCAGGTTTAAATCATCCAAACTCCATGTCAGCACGAATGGATGTCTCTTCTGTGAATACCTGACATCGGTCCCAGGTCTGACACATGCTGTAGGCGTTTGGATAATGGAAACTGTTGCTGTTGGTTATGACCTGCAGTATACGTAAACAACATGAAGGTCTTCATCATCCAAACGCCATTTCACCTTCACCTTTGATGTTATCTGTTTCCAGTACCTGACTTCGGTATCCAGGCCACACTGTGTGCCACTGTATAGACGTTTGGATAGTGGAATCGATTGCTTTGTAGTATAGGTTATCACCTGTGGAGCAGTAAAACAAAATTAGAGTCTTCATCATCCAAACGCCATTTCACCTTCACCTTTACCCGTTCTCTCTTCCCAATACCTCACACCGGTCCCAGGTCACGCTGTGAGTTATTCTGTTTGGATTACAGGTAACGATCTGCGTGATTGTGGGACTGCACCATGCTACAAGCTCAGAGTCTGCATCATCCTGACATCCGGACGGCACCGTTATGTTAACCTTTACTGTTTATCAGCTCAGAGGTGGAGATGTTACTGCCACTGCTAAACAGCGCGATGTCTATTACTTTGTATGATCATCTGCTGTATTTTCCTTGCAGAACCGTAAAACAGAATTAGAGTCTTCATCATCCAAACGCCATGTCATCTTCACCTATATACTGGATATCTTTTCCCGAGGTCTAATGCCTGCCGCCGGTCACGTTAACGTTGTGAGCCGTGCTGTAATCATTTAGATAATGGGACCTATTGCTCTCCATTACAAGTTATCACCTGCATTACTTCGGCGACAGAATCCAGTAATAACGCAGGAGGCTCTGAGTTCGCATCATCAAAGCGCCATCTTAACTTCACCTTCACTTTTCACGATATCTAATTGAAGTCACACAGTCGTTACAATGACTGCCGGTCCAATAGCTTGATTTCTAGACTCTGTACAGATCAAGGTTCGTCGTTGGGCACATCTAGCTGGTGATTTCAAGATGGTTCTTGGTTGGGAGCAAAGTGCTGGTGATTTGACCCGCCATGCGTACGATTTTAGATAGCTTGGTCTTGGCTTGGCTGGTACTTTTTCCTATTTGATAAACTGTAAATGTAAAAGAATAGCTATCTTCATTTACTCCGGCGCACATCTGCACATACATCTTCAAGTGCAGGTCATACATCCAGTCATGAACAGACTGATACCCCCGATAAAGGTGTCTGAAGCAGGGAATGTTTCGTGCTGTGATTTCAGCTTACGTAACTGAGACTGTTGTCTGCATACAGACAGAGGCTCTGCCGCTCGACTGCTCGGCGCCGAGTGGATACCCTATGAGCCGGACCTGTAAATATTAAGTTGGTGCTCTTTGTGTTGAAAGTGACTTGGGATTTTCAGTCGTCAGCTCGACGTGGGGTGTCTACGGCTGCGAAATCCAAGGTTACGTTTTACAACTTATCTCAGAAGCGCCACAGATGGAAAGGCTAAGGAGGCTGGATTACGAAACTGATGGAACACGAATGTTTCCCAGTTTACGAGTGGACATTGCGGATCGATAAGGTTCCCATTTGCAGGGCATGTAATGCCCAGATTGCATCATAAACACAATGTAAATGGAGGTAAATGTGACTGGTCTCTGATTCCTAGCTATGTATGTAGTAAAATGAAGTAATCCTACAGCCTGGCTACAGTATTCCCGAGTGAAGCATCAAGGTCTCAGGGAGGACATTCTAATGGCACGTCTCCGTCTGCTAAATAGGCATTGAAGGATGCAACATAAGCTTCCATTTAATGAACGCTGTACCACCATTACATCCCATGCCCTAGTCGCGGTATGCCTAACTCCACGAACCATTCCTCCAGCGGAGGAGGTGAAACGGGTCGCACGGTGGGCGGGGGCGGGTTGGGCTGTGCAGTTCAGAAGGCTGGAACGGTGCCATGCTCTAGTGTAAATCTTCACAATAGCAATAAAACTTTCAGCACCACAGACAGATACTATATTAACAAAAACATAGAAAGACATACATATTGGAATATAAAATTGCACTTAAATTTGACGTACCCTTTAATCTGAACCCTCTCCAGTAGACTGGTTCTCTCCCCCACCATGGGCCGGATATCATTAGAAGATGATTAGGGCTCTGAGACAGAAACGAGATCATGCCGTGGCTCATGATGGCATAAAAGATAGGCCTATGTCTGCACTGTTCTTCTGTTAAATCTACACATTACATCATTACATCCTTTAAACTTTAAACTGACTAGATGACTTAGGCTGACAAATGTTCAACAACCCGTTAGTTGATATTTGCTCACAAGTCCAACACTACTAAATATAACTCAATACAACGACAGCTTGCTTTGCTCTTTAGAGCGTTGTTATTGCTTGCCTGAGGTTAGTCTGTGATTCAGCCCCTATCACAGATCAGACAGTCATAGCATACACGTATTCTGTCTCATCTATCTCGATGAACTCTAAAAAGTTAATAAGAACGCATAAACCCAGGGGCCCTATGGTTACCCGTAATAAAGGGCATGTCGTTTCGGGTCAGACCACCAGATGTAGCGGGAGTCATAGCAGACATAATGACAACGTATGATTTTACATTACGGAGTTAACTTACAGTTATATTGTCTGGAAACACGTGGGGTGAATGAACTGGAGGTAATGATCTCTCCAGTTCATTCACCCCACGTGTGTTTCCCGACTATATCCGCGCGCCTGGTGGTCAGACCAGCGCTACGTGCGGTCTTCAGTATTCACCAGGGGGTTCCTTGATGAGAATTACACCAAGGATTACGTCCTAATCTTCCCACTCGACGGTTTGACTCTGATTTTTGTGGCGGATATCCTGCCGTCTCGACTGGTCGAACACTCCTGGCCAATCAAGAGTAGCAATTGCCACCGGAAGCTTACAGTGAGCTTCGTTGTCAGGATTGTAATCACGGGAGATCAAAGGGACGAGAAAGCCACCAGATTTCACCACGCGAAACGCCACTAAAGATCTCCGCCGGCAGAATTTAAACTATCAGTTTGCCTGATTATCCTTCCACAACAAAGCCCATCTGCTCAACAGAATGAGCTACACCATAAACATAAACCAGAACTGCAAAAAATATGCCCTCTCCACAATTTTCACGCATCATAGCATGTTCTGGGTAATCAAAGCAACCCGAGTTATAATATACATGTACGTTACATGAACAACGCTAGATATAACCTCTTAAAGCCAAAGATATCAAGCTTGGCGGTAGCGAAAGGAACGAAAAACTTGAATGTATGGTTGTTTAAAGTTGTCTCAGACCAGGTACAGAATTTTAAGTGCTCATCAGCCTCTATTTCCCGATTTTATCTTCCACAACAACTCTGCTGCAGTAGCCTGTGCACCTTCCTGGCTAGTCCATGCCCACTTGCACTACGATAGTTAGTACCATTGAGCAAGCGACTGCCTCAGCAAGCGAGATGTAACCAGGTTGGTACCAGGGCTATACTGTAGGTCTCATTGCCTCTGAGAAAACCCACTTCCTTTAGATTTACCCTGGGCATTCAGAGGAAGCCCGTTCTCCGTCCTCACATCACCGCTCCCTCCCCCCCCCCCCCCAGGAGCTCCTACCAGCAGGTTCGCGCGTACATGACTGACCTACAGGATAAGAACACCGTTCTCAGATGAGTAAAGGGGCCGGGGTCTGAAGGCCGCAGCTCTGGTGATCTGTCACGGAGCCTGATTCAGCAGGACCCATGCATCAACCTGTCCCGGGCGCGCCGACATGGCCCGTGTGGCAGATGTCAGGTGAAGGATGGTTGATGAACTTTCCCATACATTTGTAACGTTTCATTAAACTTTAATGAAGAAAGTGTCCTCCCCCTGACCCCTTCCAGGAATGGAGCAGTGAGGCGTTTCCTGGAGAGAGTTGGAGCGGAAGTATTGTGTGCACAGCAAGCCGCCCGGTGGGAGTAGAACATGTATTATTGTGGGATTTACGCCCTCTAGTGATATTTCCGTACAGCCGTCAGGCTTCTCTACGCTGTGCCTTGTATCAATGTTGGCTGGAATTCGGGCGTGCTTTCGGTTCCAGGAAGAATTCGGATTCTACTTACGCGACATGGGGATTCCTACTTAACCAACGTGCGAAGAAAAAAACAAATGCAAAGAACACTGAGCATTGAAATATGAGAAGTATCTTCACGTTCCCCGCTTACTCTGTTCCCAACATCAGAAATTTCACTGTAGCAGCTCAACGATCGTCTCAAACCTTTGATAGACCAATCACCGTCATCGTGACATCATCACTATTCATCACAGGTCACAAGTCTTAAACAAAATGAACCGGGCTGGAAAATTCCACAAAACGTTCCAGATAACGGCACACAATCACGGCTCGTGCTACTAAACCGAACCGTAAACCAAGGCCAGATCCCTCCGCGATCCATCTAAAACTGCTCATACAGTTTCCTTCCCAATAACCATCGAAAAACGACATGCACTGCATTCAGAGGCTGTACACTGCTGAGGCAGATGTAGAGGTTTACAGGGATGGCCTCAGTGTGACGGGGTTTGCGCTCGTGAAGCTGATGAGATGGGAGGCGGTTGTCTTTTGTAGTATGATAGAGATTGAGATCTTGTAACGCCACAGCCACGCCACTGTGGTTCGTTTCCGTTCAAATTTACTGCTCAATCTTGGTTCTTCAGACCGTGTTGTAAATAAGTGGTGTTGTGGTCTGTATGAATACTTTAACATGAAAGGATACCGGCTCCCGTAGGCAGCAAATCAAGAACGCTGAAACAATGCAAGAATGAATCGAAATGTCCAGGAAACTGTGATGGAATGAAAGCTAAGTCAAACTCTTGCAAGACCATGAATTCACCAACGCTACGCCCCCCCCCCCCCCCCTGCAACTGGGCATTTATGTCGCTTTGAGATATTTACAGTGTCTTCTGTGTAATCATATAATTCTTGTAGGTTTATTTTTGATGAAATTTCTGTATTTCATTCAAACTGCAACTCAGTCTGTCAAAGTGAGAAGCCAACCAACCAACCAACCGGCCAGCCAACCAACCATCGGTTCCTGATGAATGTCTGTATTCTGCGCGGTTCCTGTGTGTTTCTGTGTCAGTAGGCACGATCAACAGGTGAGCCTGCATGCCGCACGCCCGTGTCGCTCTGCGCTCAGATTAATCGCGTTAGCATTTCGTCCGGCGATGGGAAGTGACGGGGGCGCGCACCCCGGCAGATGGAAGGGAAATTAAAGATCAGATTCAGGACTCTTCATCCGTCAACGGGGAGAGAGCTCTGCATGGCAGGACGAGCTATGGTCTGAATAAAGAACGACTGGTTGGTAGGTAGGTAGGCAGGTTAGTTGGTTGGTTGGTTGGTTGGTTGGTTGGTTGGTTGGTTGGTTGGTTGGTTGGTTGGTTAGTTGGTTGCTTGGTTGCCTGGTTAGTTAGTTGCTTGGTTGGTTGGATGGATGGATGGATGGATGGTTAGTTGGTTGGTTGGTTGGTTGGTTGGTTGCTTGGTTAATTGATCTGTTCCTTGTGCCTGAGCTGAATAGGATAGAGCTAGGATCAGTCTCCGCGTATCCAAGAACGTAGATTTACCCCAGGCACGTCTCTGGATACAGCAGGACTCCCTGTACGATCAGATGCTCATCTCCACCGACATCTGGAGTGGATCCCGACTCGCTTCACGGACCGCGCCGCGAAACACAGCCGGAAGGGATCGATGAAACCGCTCTGGTGGAAACAACATACATCTCACCGGGCTGTGTCTGGGCGTTTCCGAATGTATTTCGTTTGCTGAGTATGAACTGTTCTTTAATTCCTAATTTCTCCCTTGTTCTGATGACTGTGAAAAACGGCAGCCATCAGAAAACGGTGGCAATCAGACCACAACAGGCTAGTTGAGGAACCTGCTATGGAGACGAGTAAAAAAAGTAAGGTAAAGTGGCCATACTCAGGATGAGACAAAGTATAGGGCTTTATCTATGACTGGTAGCGCAATGCGGTATAGTCACACCTACTGTTCAAGGGAGATGCCGATTGGTCAGGGAGACATATTCAGGAAGCACGTCGTAACAGTTTGAATCACTGCGTTACAACATAATATCGCCAGAGGACGCTTCCATCACATGGTTGGCTGCTATGGAGAAATACGCTAAGACACCTGTTAAGCAGTTGAATTTCTAAAATGCAAATGCAGTGTATTCAGCCGAATGCTCTCAAGTGTCACAGTTGCTCGCCATATGGATGCCATCTACGGTTAACAAAGCTCTTTTCATGCAACCAAGAGATATTTGAATGACCACATTTCGGTAGTCCTTCTGCTCCCTTCCTCAGGGCAATACTGACTGGTGCAGCTTCCCACCGCTAGCCGGCGCTGGTGAGAAAAGGATGCAGTCCCAACGGTGGCAGGTAAATACCTGTTGGTTGTGTGCAAAGAACTTTGTTAACGACCCAATTACCGACCTGATTTGTCATCGTATTTCGGTAGATCGTAGCTCCAGGATACACGGCATCAAAGGTTTTATCGGCAAGCTTTACTTGGGTATGATGCTTTTGGAGTTTGCCGCCTTAAGAGAGCACATGCCTTTGAAGTTTGCTGCCTTAAAGAGGACATTAACTGCTATGCAAAGTTTCATTTGTGTGAAGTCATCATCAATGGATTTGGCTGCCTGGGGCCTAACTGTTTGTTCTCTATGCTGTCCAGTACCTGGAAAGCCTGGTCTTGTACATTTAAAAAGAAAGCA
Organism: Branchiostoma floridae x Branchiostoma japonicum; assembly: GCA_013266295.2. Classification (NCBI taxonomy): domain Eukaryota; kingdom Metazoa; phylum Chordata; class Leptocardii; order Amphioxiformes; family Branchiostomatidae; genus Branchiostoma; species Branchiostoma floridae x Branchiostoma japonicum. The sequence continues at coordinate 4,411,343 of CM023829.1, read as the reverse complement.
AGTCATAGATGACACGGTATCAGAGAAGACGACTGTTAACTACATTACGTTAACTATATTACTCATGCACCTACAGTACATCTTGGTACAGTGACATGTAGCAGTGATCAGTACATGTACACACAAGGTCGATATTTTTTCCGCCTAGTCTGAGTGACGAACCTTTCCACACTTTTGGATCAACTCTCGCTGTTTAATGAGCCCGGAGATGTCGTAGTTTGCTTAGGTTGGTGTCTGCTACCTTAACAGTGGTCGAACTTACATAAGAACGCAATGCTGATGTTTCATAACATGTTTCGTAACCGCTACCTTGCAATTATCAGTCGTCGTCGTAATTAGACTGCCTCGCGTTGTAGCAGTTTCCTAATTACTGTTTCATAACAGGTTTTTTCTAGTTATCAAATCCAAGTCACGCATTTGCAACAGAGAGCAATTATGACTTGTTCGGTAGTGACCTTCCGGAGGTTTCATAACGCAAAATTTTGGAGTATCTCTCAACGTGTTTTTGACCAGGTAACAAAATTGAAAACCCATTACATTGCCTTGCCGTGCTTCAGGGCTTAAGGGCGTTGAAGGGCCCGGATGTGCGCTGAACAACATTACATGCACCCGTGCTCGTGGGGATCAGGAGCGAATTTTAAGCGAAGAAAAACACATCATCCTTCACCTTAATAGAGAATGCATAGTCACTTAATCCTCTGTTACCGGCTTGGCGATCCCGCCCACAATATGCCGTTATTAGCATAAATTAGCATCAGCTGCACATTCACGCATACGCCCTTCATTACGTCTATTTTAATTAGTTCTCAGATAGTATCATATCATCACGTCATGGATCATATTCATTTTATAAAGTCATAGGTTATACAAAACCAATTTTGGTCACTCAACAGTTCCATCCATATGTAAAGGAGGCCTACAAATGTCAGCCATTATTACGTATACCTTCTTTATGTTGAATAGGTAATAGGTACCTGGTCATTCGCGAGTGCAGCATACCTATCGAGAAGAGTAGGTGTAACCCAGTGTGCTTGGCTATAGAACGCAAGCTAGAGCGAATCCGCATTGAGTTGCACATATGTCCGCTATGGACACGCTTCGCCTCAAGCATCCAGCTCCAAGTCTGACCGGCTTTTTCGAGTGCAGTCTTCCACACTGCATTTGATGTGGCGAGGTAAGCAGAGATGGCGTTTCCACTCCACTTGTGGTTTTCATCTATCGAACTCATTCAGGCATGTCTGTGTTCAAAGCAACCCATCCCCAACAGCCGCCCGATGAAAGGTTGAGAGGAATGAATTGGAAGGAAATTAAAGACCTCGAACACGTCGTGATGTTCCTGAGTGGAAAAGCAAAGAGCTGTGCGGCTTGATGATGCTCGGCGTGTTGCTAAGAAATAAACACGCCGACGATGAGCATCATCCTAAAACCACATGAAGAGCTTTGAGTAGATGTGAATCAAAGGCCCAAATACTTAAAACATGCTTCTCAAACAACTACAGCTCTGAGTGACCACCTGAACCAGAATCTCTGTTAGCTTGTTTTTTACAATCGTAAATCCTTGGATTTTCTCCCACCTGGCCATAGTTTGTGGGAATGTGATTTTCACGCTACATTTCCTTCATCACAGGTAGATCGTTGCAGACTTATCTATTACTAAAAAAGAGCTGGTATGTTACGCCGAAGAGGGGTATACTGGCTATACAGATACAGATACAGAAGCTGGTGCGTTACGTCGAATGGCTGTTATACGGGCCATACAGATACAGATACAGAAGCTGGTGTGTTACACCGAAGGGTGATTATACCGGCTATACAGACACAGATTATTGGATCAGCAGTAATCCATGGGCGAAGGATATATGATTAACTTACAGCGTAAATGGCTGGGATAATGGGGATGATGCATCACACTACATCTTACCTCACGGCTTGTCAACAAACCACGGATATACATGTAGCACTAGCACAGCGTACTTAATAAGTAGTGCGAAATTGGCAGCTTGTTATGACGTGAGTGGACCTACATGTAGTTGCTGCATAAACGCCGATCTCATGGTGTGATTTAAAACGACAAAACATATTTTTCAACGTTATGGCTCAATGTTTGACTTGGGATTCCAAATCTAAAAGCCTGTCTGCTCAAGCCGTTCTGAAAGCCGTTCTGGAAGTCTTGTTTACCTTTGCAATCTCGTGAAAGATTGAAATGTTGCTCACTGGGCCTACAACAAAAGCAAAGATAAAATTTGCAAAGATGTAGCGCGTGATTCATCAAAGACTTTCCACACGTTGTTGAATAGGACCTCATTGGTAGATGGAATGGCTCTCTTCCGAGAAGTGGTTTGCTCGCGCAGTCAGTTTTCTGTCCGGCTGTACCCCCCCCCCCCCCCCCCCCCCGGGCTTACTGCTGCCATAAGCGACTATGTAACCAGTGAACAAAATTTGGTGATTTTCCTCAGTCTCCACGGCCCAGTTACACCTTCTTAAGAAAACCATTCATTTTCAACGCTTTCTTTTCTGTGTACAAAAAGTCACCATCTAACAAGGCTCGACACGATATCGGGGAGTGACGAGGTGAATAATGAGTTATACTGTCTACAATGGGAACATCGAGAGAAGGAATCCGTCTGCAATATCTATTCCCCCAGGTGGATGGAGACAGGATAGGTGGCCTGCGAACCGACTGGACGATATTTCATTTGCTCTTGATTCGGCAATGTTAAAGAGGCCTTAAATTGACGGGTGATAGGCAATAGTCCATTTAGTATGTTATGCAAGTAATGGTGCCATTTGGCTGGGTCCTTGCTCATCCTCTCCCTCTCCAATTCACCCCCACTAGTACCCTCACTTATCAATTCATTCAGTCACACACACTCACACTCACTCACACATTTCTTCACTCAACATGCCCCAAATCCCCGTCTGTCTCTCCGTATGACCAAGGAGGTATCACCATCCTTTCCATTTCCCATATAACCATTTACAATAACACGTACTTCCACTTCTCCCTCTAGCTCATTACATTGTAGTTGCCATTAGGCTCGGTTTGACCTGTCAGCCCTCCTCTAAACCCTTCACTCTATAGTTCACCCCGTAGAGAATTCATGAATGATATGGCTGGGGTTGGGTACGTGGGCGGTGATAGCCTGGTTACCAGCCCTATTTTAGCTCCCGACTCTGTATATATCCTCTCCTATTTGCGGACGTGGGTGGTCAGCCACAACCGAAGTACTGCATTTCCGACCGTCGTGAAATTAGCCTGCATTCAACTCAGTGGAGAGGCGCGTGTGCGTTATATAACATCCGTTATATTGTATAAACAGTAAGTAATACGTTAGATATAAGCAGCACACATTCAAGTGGGGTCGGGTGTCCGTCCGTACTGGACACGCTCCCGCCAACGTGCAGCTCGCCGGAGTTCAAAACTTTATTTTCACTTGAGAAAAATCAATGCTCGAAATACAAAGCCCTTATTCAGTCATAGAAAATAAAGGATATCTGCCTTCTTCCCGAAAACTCTACAGTTCTATCACATAACCTATGCAAACAGCATGTTATTGTTATAACCTAGCAGTAATATACAGGCGTGACAAAGTACTGGTTTATATCCTGTATAAAGACTACCAAGCCTAGGTTTCAAACAGAGGGGGCTTTAGGATTATGCCTGCGGGAGACCATTTTGACCTTCCCGACAGTCTATGGTTACACCATTTCCCCCTCCTTTAATGAGATTCTACTCTATTCAAATAACTGTGGATACACAAGCAAACAAATAGACAAACACGATTGCCATGAAACCCCTGCATACGGAGTTAATGATGCCAGTCGTGACTGCTATAACGACTTTACTGAACTGCAATCAGAATCATTAGCACCTAGGAGGTGGGACTGAATCATGTCTCTATTTTCAGCATAAGAAACTGTATCATGCTGAATGGCCACAGGTAAAACTGATCATTCCTAGTTTGACTAGAGCCGCTAAATATAACGTTCTATCGCCCCCTCGGGGTTACTTGTAGATACCGCTCACTACAAAGTCCCTGGCCTGTTTTCGGCCCTTCCAGCTAGTACCGCTGCGGTGACACTTGACGTGCCATGCTTCAAACTCATTTAGGCACTCACGTTGTAAAACATACATTGGCAGCGTCACTGACCTGCAAAACCTGAACTAACAATAAGTAAAATTAAACTACATCCCAGACAAACGATACCATGAGTCAAAACAGATTTCTTTTTAATAGAATTGTTCAAACATATTATGACATCCAAGCACTACGATGTTAACGAAAAACTATGTAAATTTGTTCACACATGTTTTAAAAAGAGAGAAGAGATCCTGTAGATAGACCCTGTAGATAGAGACGTAGCATAGAAATGTAACACTTGTTCCTTCTTTACCTGCCTAGTATACCCAAGTTATCTAACTCAGTGCATTTGGCCCATGTAGGGCGTGAATATGCAATAAAGTTCATTGTCATTGTCATTGTCATTGTCATTGTCATTTAAAATAAAACTAACGTGCACTGATGTCTAACCAATCCACGATAGACATTTGTGCCAAGCCCACGCCCACGCCTTGAAACCCACACAGGCAGAGACCATCAGGAAAGTAGAATACAACCTTCCACTCAGGCGGACTGCCATGAGAACCACTTACAAAATCTCGAATAAGGCCCATACATTGTCTTATGTATCTAAATCTTCTTAGTTTTAATCGTAATGGTCTTATGTATATAAATCTAAATATGAACTCCACAGGCAAGTATTTATCTGGTGGTGCTCTTTCCTATGAATGGTCAGGCAAGGATCTTTCTTTAATAGGCTCAACGTGGTTTACATAGTGTCACATCTAAAAAGTGATGAAGGTTAGACATCCAGGTAAATGGGTCTCATAGACAAATCAATCTCTACTGCTGGATGAAATACGGGGATTACTTCCTGACGTTTTGAGTGACTGAGTGAGAGATCACTCTTCTTCAGCGTCACTAGAAACGCTAATGGTACGCTGAAGAATAGTGATGGATCACTAGAAACGCTAATTTTACACTGAAGAAGTAGTCTACACCTTCCTTCAGGGGTACGGATCGTAGAATTCGGCAAAAAAGGCAATAATTAGCCAGGAGAGTATAATTCGGGGAAAAAAATAATTGGCAAGGAGAGTCAGTCCGCGGGAAGGGAACTGCGCGAGCAAATGAACTCTACGGTGGCTAAACTCCCCTGGCCAATTATTCTCCCCATTTGGCTAAATTAACTGTTCTGCTGTTTTTGAACCCTACTGAAGAAGAGTCACTCGAAACGTAATCTCCGTATTCTATCCTGTGGTAGAGTTTGAATTGTCTATGAGAATGCTGTCAGGACGCTTGTCTACATCCAGTCTGTGAGCTTGCTGAGAGCGTTCCACATCGGGCGACGACGAAAAGGACACTGAAGCATGTTGTTGGTCACTGACGGGGGAAAACTGGACAAGATGAGCGTGCATATTGGGTCACCTCTTCTCTTCTCGATAAGTGTGTTGGATTCTTTAACGTGCAGAGGCTGGTCGCTGGTTCCTTATTGACGAGAGAGAATGCATGAACCTATACACCTCATCTCTTTTATTAGGATTTACCACTGAAGTGGAAAATAAAGCATGTAATAACTATAATTGTTATACCTTTACCATTTCTATTCCTATTACAAGTTGTTTCCACGCCTGAGGTTCCCCCATATATGGAAATAGCGATGAAATCGCCAATTGCAGCCCCCTCTCAGCTGTGACATCACGGTAGCCAGTTCAGGTCTGACCGGTTCCTGAGCTGAGCGTTCCCAAACACCGCTCACAAATACTCCCCCGGGACATTCTTGATGAGTTGTCTAACTCCGTTTGTTTTTTTAGGACGTGCGTACGTCAGCCTTCACGTGGCCCGGCTGTAGGACAGAGGACGTGTGGGTCCGGCGGACCGGCACGTGGACCGGCCGGCTGTTTCTCCGCGTTTTCTCATACACATATATGAGGTAGCCAATCGCATCGCACCTGACGCCAGTGTGATTTCAGTCAACACCAGCCTCTGGTCAGACCGTGCGCTGGACCTCCCCATGGCGACCACGGCGGGAGACCCGTTGGACGAGCCGGCGGACGGAGGCGGGCCCACCGCCGAGACAAACGGAGACGCCTTCGCCTCCAAACTATCGAGGGAAGCCGACATCGTCATCGGCGTGTATCTCATACTCATAGGTACGCTGTCGTATGTTTTTTTTCTATCCGTCGTTCTCTTTAACAGATAACGACGAAGTCTTTGCAGCGCACATATGCATGTTTTAGTGGACGCGAATGAAATGAGTCTGCATTCTGCAGATAGTGCATCCATAAATTCATCACAATGTTTTTCTTCCCTCTGTAGGTCTGCACTAGAATTCATTTATAGAAAAAGGGCACTTGGGAAAAGCAATCAACGCACAAATTAGCTGATGAAAAGCCATTAACGAGTAAATCAGCTCATAGCCAAAAATTCGTATTGTTTCTAGTGTAGGCAAAGTTTTGTTGTATTCGCATTTTGTATTGGAAATTGGAAAGAACTCGAAAAATACATGTTTACCTTGGCCTACTTTGAAAATACAGTCCCTGACTATCACATAGCACGTGTATGTGTATGTATGTGTGTGTGTGTGTGTGTGTGTGTGTGTGTGTGTGTGTGTGTGTGTGTGTGTGTGTGTGTGTGTGTGTGTGTGTGTGTGTACAACATTAGTAGTCTGACCAAGGAGCTTTGGTCTGACTCACTAGAGCATGGTGTCTGGCTTTCGGAGTATGGAATGTAACAAAATGGCGTTTGCAATACTACCAGATTCTACTGCACGCACTATCTAAATCATTAGATAAGATTGTTTTTCGGATGGGGTCGTTAAGCCTTTGGTCCCGTGTGTGAGAGAGAGAAAGCCTTAGGTGTCAAACCCTGTTCACGTTAAAAAAAACCAACACACTTATCGAGAAGAGTAGAGGTAACCCAGTGCGCTTGGCCAAATTCTTTAAGACGTTACAAGCTCATGCCTTCCCTACCGTCACATAATGGCCAATGTACGGGCGAACACCAGGCTGATGAGTTCAGCTGATTGACGAGATCAGACCAACGTGGTGTTGCCTAGAATGACGTCCTTCCAAAACGAAGTGAGCGCCATGCATACTCCACCAGAATCGGTCTCCATTACACATTATTGTAAGATCTACATTAGATTAGGAGAGAAGAAATACTAGGACCTAGCTAGCCTTTCATCTTCTAGATAGCAGCCTTGCCATTATTCACCAGCAGCAGTTAACTAATAGCATCCCAAACGCATAGAAACAATTATTAAAATGAGAAGCGGACTCCACTCAGACTCAATTCATCAAGCTAACGAGGTCCATACCATCAGTCACCATCAGTAGATAACAAGCATTCCAAATGTGTAGAAACATAATTAGAAGTGCACTTCACTCAAACTAAAGCTAATGAGGCACCTAGCCTGGCAGCGAGACCATCGTAGGCTCCCCGGTATCTCTACGGTGCCGGGAGTACAGAACAGTATTACATTGCACACACTTGTCTGTATACTATAACGAAATAACAACAACATAAGACCAACATATGGCTTGCCAAAGCTACACCAGCTTTCAGAGAAAAAAAAACAGCAGAGATGACGGCAGGTGTTTTCGGCCGGATTAAAGACAGATATACGAGCCGTGAGCGGGCATTGGTTTTCTTCCGTGCAGACTTTCATCCCACACACATCCCGTGCACTGAATTCACGGGTTTGGCGTCATGAAACAAATGTCATCTTCTGCAGAGTGAAATACCTCACGGGCATGGGATTAACAGCGGCAGCAGGAATCAATCCCTGCATAAACTGTTATCGGTATTCAACTGGGTCACTCCGTGTGCACGACTGTTATCGTACACTGAGAAATGAGTACGGAAAAAATAGATACGGGTCAACTCTGATGTCCATGTGGGTAGAAATAACCAGCGTATTTGCTGCAAACAGATGGTATCCACCGCTATGCCCACCTGTATGGATAGATAACTCAAAGGATGCGTAGTTTTGAGATTTCTGACGCGGTCTGATTACAATTCGCAGCGAAAGATGTGGATCAGCTAGAGAGACAACGTCACAAATGTGCAAAAGATGGACAATAAGATCAAAGTGGCTGCGAAGCCCCTTTCAGACGTTACAGATAACGTGTAATAGCCATGCAGTTAGCAATCTGGGGTCTTGATCACAAGGTTAGGTGTGCGAATCCGGCCAACTTGTCTGTATCTGAAGCCCCTGTCACACATTCAGGACCTTCCCCCGACCACTACACAACCAGAGAGCAGTCTGACCAGCCACACCTATCTTTCTCGACGACTACGTCACAACCATTTCACAACCAGTACATGACTACTCCCAACCTAGCCCTGAATGCCTTGTGGCGTGGTTGTATTTGGGACGCTGCGTCGCTCGGCACTCAGTGCAAAGACAGTACGCCCAAATAATCGCGATATTTCCGCTACACCTCGCGGCTACTCGTATGGACTCTCGCTGGGAACTGACAGAAACCTGTGGTGGCACGAGATCTGCTTTGAGGAAACCAATTATGCTCCATAGCGGGTGTTTTCTACTGATCACAGCAGGCCATTACCAGCCCGCAGAAGTGCCCGGGCCTGGAGTTGACAGACTTACGATTCATTTCCTTCTTGAGTCCGGGCTTCTGGTTTTTTATTAGTTTGTAGTAGTAGTAGTAGACAAGTTTATTGAACAAGAACAGCTTTGATGGCTGAATTGCGAGGCTTTTTACGACACAACATTTCGACATGGATACATACATTTATAAATTTTAAAGATAAGAAGAGTTGCACTTAAAAATTACGCTTGGTACATAGTTTAAAATTGATAGGGAAACCTGGAGAATTACTAGATCACATATATGATATAGTTTAAAAAAAATAAAGGGGTCTAAACTCACAGTCGATTCATAAGTAGTACCAGTATAATGACTAGGCTCATTATGCCGTTTAACGATGGCGGGAATGGCGCTCGTCATGTAGCGTTGCATCGCTGCGGCTTCAAACTAGAAATGAAGATTTAAATTTTTCGTTCATATAAATTCTTTACCTTTGATTACAGCCGCTATGCAAGACTTCGAGAGATGCAGAAAATCGTTGTGAGCGCTTTCGCGATTTGTCTTCTCTTGTGAGAGTTTTGACAAGCCGGGTCCGCTGCCAATTGCCGCCGCCTCAGGTGCCCAATTACCACGTCCGCCGCCATAAATCTCTCATGCATGAGCAAACGTACATAACGAGCGGCAACACCGTACATCCAAAACACGAAATGATCCTCATGTCCCTGGACAGATACTTCTTCTACTTTTTTCCTCCAACTTCTAATTCCGCCCGCATGGCGTAGTGTTATCGGAGGTCTTTTATTCGTCTTGTTGTCTTTTATGTTTTCTGTGATGTTGTCTTTGATGTTGTCCATATAGACTATTTTACTTTCCGACTGTAATTGGCAAAATGAATTTAAAGAGGTTTGTTCATTATCTGCCGACCAAAGCCTGGACTACATGTAAGTTAGCACAGTCCCATGCCACATTAATCTGTCCTCCATCGCCCTAGCCATCTGATGGAACTCCGCCCCAGTATTTCTAGATGTTTGCTCCACAGATGTAGCAACCTGTCCTTGGTACTGAAGTGTGGCGACGTGAAATGTTCGGTTTGTCATTGTACCAAATCCAACACTGTGTGCATAGCTATGAGCTTCTACGTCACAAGAAGAACAGAGTGCTGTGGCGCAGTGCATACCATATACAGTTAATGAGATGTTGGGGTAAGGGGGATTGGGCCGTTTTGTAACAAGTCAGATATTGTCAAAGCAGCCCGGCTGTCAGAAAACGGTACGATCTTCTACTTCCAACATGTGCTTAAAGCTTACCGTCCAATGACGGATGTTCCTCGGCTTTGACAATGCCTTGATGCTCATGTAATGCTTAACTATGGAGCACAAATGCTCTGGGAAGCATGTTTGAGGACTAAATTTTTTGCCTTCCCAATGTCGCAGGAGGGTAAATGAAATTCTCAGGACATACTGACCGTACCACGTACCATGGGAAAATCATAAATCGAAAAAAAAACAAATAGCTGTCAAAAACAAAAGATCAGGCCTTCTAAAAATGGTATTTGTAACCAAATTTTTGTATGGGCCTCCCTATCTTTTTTTATTTTTTTCATTTATTATATATAACATTCAATAACAGAACATAATGGCAACAGACTCAAGCTACATGGCTTATTTTAGTGTTGCCATCAAAACATACAAAGGTGAAACATACAAAGGTGAAACATACAAAAGTGAAATGACACAAAAACAGACATGCAAAGCATAAGAATAATAAAGTAAACTACGGTGAACAGCATATTAAATGATATAACATTTCTTCTTTCTTACCCCGTGGCATAGGTACCGGCTCCATGCTGGGGAACGGGCGGGTCTTGTGGCTCTCCTACCGGAACTGGAAGACGCTGCGGCCCGTGGAGCTGTTCGTGGTGAGCCTGGCGGTGACGGACGTGGGCATCTCCCTGTTCGGCTACCCGTTCGCCGCCACCTCCAGCCTGCTGGGCCGCTGGTCGTTCGGCACCACCGGATGCACCTGGTGAGAGACAACGGTGTTAGTTTATTTGGTTTCCCTTATATTTCTTTTGATCGTCTTTTGTTACATTTCCTAAGGAGCCGGCCTTGTAGAGGAACAAGGTCGTTTCTGTTGCCAGCTCCTTAGAGATTTCTTGTTTGTAAATCTGTGAAGTACAATACATAAATACTTTACTCTCCTCCACTTTTCTCTTGTTCCCAAGAGTTTCTGAAGTCTGTGTTGAATCTGTTTTAGGTACGGCTTCGCGGGGTTTTTCTTCGGCATCGCCAGTATCGCCACCATGGCACTCATGAGCCTCCTGCGCTTCGTGATTGTCTACAAGGGATATCCGGGTAAAGGCAGTCCCCATGCTAGTTATGTGTGTGTGTCTGTTCATATAGACAGATAGTACTGTTTGTTCCATGCCTCTTGCTTGCATCCCGTTTTTAATTGGGGTATAACTAAATCAAAAAAGAAGGAAAACTAGACACGAGAAACAAGCTACCCACGACAGGTTACTGTCCATGCGCTCCCACCAACCCACTTCTGCCAACTTGACACATCAAAATAAAATAAAGACATAAAAGACAGACAGTTAACAGTATGAGATTGGTACGACAAAACGGGGGGGGGGGGCGTAGGCACAGTCATTTCCCCCTGGTTTGTACAGATGTGTGAAACAGAAAACGTTGTTCCCCTGTGCAGGATCGTATCCGTCTCGCCGGAAAACCTCCATCATTGTGGCCGTGGGCTGGCTCTACGGGCTCTTCTGGGCATGCGTACCACTGGCAGGTCAGTTGTAACAATTAATGCGATCACTTCTGTTGCTATTTAAAGTCAGTGACTGTTAAGACATCAGAGCATTCCGCTTTGCAGACTTACCCATGAGGAAATGTAGACATATTAGATTTTCTCCGCTTTTTATTCGATCATCAATGATTATCAAGATACACATGAAGACACACAGATTCAGAAAACTGACATATCATGACTTTTGAGAACATCTGCTCCATCAGTGGGTTTTTTTGTCGTAGCAGAACAATTCTGTGAGACTAAAATGGGTAAAAATGTCACAATTTAAACATAATACGGACCGTCAGCCTTCCAACCCACTCAGTTGGAACCAGGTTCTGAAATCCAATACCCTTCAAATGTTGCAATCAGTTCCTGTAGTGTTCTATGGAACCAGGTTCTAAAAACTGATACTCAGTCATCAAGACACCTAAATAATGTTGCTTTTCAGTTTGATGTTTAACATATCAACGCCGAGATTCTGACTCTAGGAAAAGAGGGATAGGAAACATCCTGTCGTTGCGCTTAAAGGTTTATGTTTGCTTCTTTTCTTCATCGCTTTCTCGGACTCCTTTCCTCCAGGTTGGAGCCAGTACCACGTGGAACCTTTCGGCCTGTCCTGTACCGTGGACTGGGGCGGCTTCAGTCGGGACGCCAATGGGATGTCCTTCATTCTCTGCATGCTCATCTTCTGTTCAGCCGTCCCTGTGGCCGTCATGGTGGCGTCATACACCGCCATCTTGTACATCTACAGAAAGTCCAGGAAGGGCGTAGACAGACATCTGCAGTTCAACGCCGCCTTGAGCCAGAAACGGAGAGAAATAGAGAGATCCATCACACTGGTAACGTTACAGTTGGTAGTACTTTGATTACTGATAATAGAGAGAAATAGAGAGATCTCCCTCACACTGGTACAGTTGGTAGTACTTTAATTACTGATAATAGAGAGAAATAGAGAGATCTCCCTCACACTGGTACAGTTGGTAGTACTTTAATTACTGATAATAGAGAGAAATAGAGAGATCTCCCTCACACTGGTACAGTTGGTAGTACTTTAATTACTGATAATAGAGAGAAATAGAGAGATCTCCCTCACACTGGTACAGTTGGTAGTACTTTGATTACTGATAATAGAGAGAAATAGAGAGATCTCCCTCACACTAGTGGTACAGTTGGTAGTACTTTAATTACTGATAATAGAGAGAAATAGAGAGATCCATCACACTGGTACAGTTGGTAGTACTTTGATTACTGATGATAGAGAGAAATAGAGAGACTCCTCACACTGGTACAGTTGGTAGTACTTTGATTACTGATGATAGAGAGAAATAGAGAGACTCATCACACTGGTACAGTTGGTAGTATTTTGATTACTGATAATAGAGAGAAATAGAGAGACTCATCACACCGGTACAGTTGGTAGTACTTTGATTACTGATAATAGAGTGAAATAGAGAGACTCCTCACACTGGTACAGTTGGTAGTACTTTGATTACTGATAATAGAGAGAAATAGAGAGACTCATCACACTGGTACAGTTGGTAGTACTTTGATTACTGATGATAGAGAGAAATAGAGAGACTCATCACACTGGTACAGTTGGTAGTATTTTGATTACTGATAATAGAGAGAAATAGAGAGACTCATCACACCGGTACAGTTGGTAGTACTTTGATTACTGATAATAGAGTGAAATAGAGAGACTCCTCACACTGGTACAGTTGGTAGTACTTTGATTACTGATAATAGAGAGAAATAGAGAGACTCATCACACTGGTACAGTTGGTAGTACTTTGATTACTGATAATAGAGAGAAATAGAGAGACTCATCACACTGGTACAGTTGGTAGTACTTTGATTACTGATAATAGAGAGAAATAGAGAGATCCATCACACTGGTACAGTTGGTAGTACTTTGATTACTGATAATAGAGAGAAATAGAGAGATCTCCCTCACACTGGTACAGTTGGTAGTACTTTGATTACTGATAATAGAGAGAAATAGAGAGACTCATCACACTGGTACAGTTGGTAGTACTTTGATTACTGATAATAGAGAGAAATAGAGAGACTCATCACACTGGTACAGTTGGTAGTACTTTGATTACTGATAATAGAGAGAAATAGAGAGACTCATCACACTGGTACAGTTGGTAGTACTTTGATTACTGATAATAGAGAGAAATAGAGAGATCCATCACACTGGTACAGTTGGTAGTACTTTGATTACTGATAATAGAGAGAAATAGAGAGATCTCCCTCACACTGGTACAGTTGGTAGTACTTTGATTACTGATAATAGAGTGAAATAGAGAGACTTCTAACACTGGTTCAGTTGATTACTGATGAGGATGGTCCACTGAGAGCCATCCATGTTCGTCTTCTGTCAGCGTCTAATCACGCCACCTAGCGGAAGCTGGGGAAAACACAAACTGAACACGGATGGATCCGAGGCAAAACCTTATCACCTTTTTATGCCGTCTTAAAGAGGTATAATGCAACATTAGAACAATGTAGAAAGGACATTTTCCTGTCATTTCTTTACATAGTAAGTTAAATCAATCCTATAACAGTATTTAGGGAGGAAATTGTAGAATCATTGCACATTTAAATCCACCTGACTGGTTTTAGTTTCTGTCTGCCTAAAAAGTACAAGTTTCTTATGTTCTCCCGTATCTTTCCACAGATGGCGCTGGCCGTGTGTGGCGGATTCCTGCTGGCCTGGCTTCCCTACACGGTAGTGGGTGTGTGGTCCGCCGTCGCTGGGGTAGATGCAGTACCACTCGCTCTCGCTAGTGCGGCGCCCCTGTTCGCCAAGAGCAGCAGCCTGTGGAACCCGATCATCTACTTGGGGATGAACGATCGCTTCAGGTAAGAGTCATCACCGTTCGGGTGTTTTTCAAAGGCCACTATGTCAGCACTCAAATTCATCCATCCGAAACTTTACACTTTCGAAACTGATACTGATAGATTTATGGTCTTTTTTATGGCACCATGACAAACGTAATTTAATCCTTCCTTTTTGGAATTTCCATATCTCATATTTTGCGTATTCACTCTAATTGAATAGTAAAGCAATTGGAGCCAAGGTCCTCGTCCATGATGACACTGGGTATCATCCTTTGTCGGCTCTCTGTTTTCTTCCAGAAGTGCCGTCAAGTTAGTCAACGACGCCGGAGGGCGACGTTAGTATGTGTTTATATGTTAGGACACAAAAACGAACATTTCCTTCAAATTGGCACTTGAACTGCCATATTAAACCATATGATACCCGTGAACTTATCAATGTCCCCGTCACTGCTCCAGGTTAAACATGTGTGCTTGCTTCGCCACGACGACTCGGACCCAAACGGCGGTGGATGCGCATGCGCAGCAGCCGCAGATGCTCCTCCGCCTCAGTCCCAGAGGGCCCCTGGTCAGTAACCTCCCCACGGCGGTGGGACCTCTGCCGGGCACCACACTCCACACATCCCACAACTAATAGACGCCTCGGAACATCCGGGTTCTGCCTTGACTTGAAACGTCACAAGACACCCGGGTTCTATCCCGAAAGGTTATAGAACATCCGGGTTCTACCCCGAAAGGTCATAAAACATCCGGGTTCTACCCCGAAAGGTCATAGAACATCCGGGTTCTACCCCGAAAGGTCATAGAACAGCGGGGTTCTACCCCTCAAAACGCCGGCCATAGACATCCAGGTTCTGCCTTGAAACGTCATAGAACATTCAATTGGGTCTTCAATGAAGTGAAACTTTTCCTAATCACAGCATGATATAATGATGGGCCTATATTGCTCTGACTAGAAGTCTGAAATGATGGTATAGATTTGACTATGACGCAAGAATTGTCCTCCATGCCGCCTGAAAAAAGTAGGGGACATTGTAACATCAGTCCTCGCCATTTTATCAATCTTTTTATCAATTAAATTGCGAAAACACAGAATGACGTGTGCCAAAGTGTGAAAATGAAGCTAAAGGTACAAGAGATTCGTAAGCAGTGGATTCAAAGCCATGATCGTATTACAGTTATGTGTGCTCATCATAGCCATAACTGCGTAGGCACCGGTATTGGCGCAGGCGCCAAGGGTGTAAGGTGGGCGACTTTTTCTGGAAAACTGACAGTTTTAACAGATGACACAGAAAAGAAACTTTCTGATTTTGATGACGGAAACATGACTTGTGCATTATGTTCATGTTTCGGGTGTTAGGGCATCTCTTTTGTAAATTGTTCTGAACGTCAGTATATGTCAAAGACAGAGAATGGGAGAAACATTTTGGGCAGAGGTTGTATGTTTTAAATATGCCCTGCAGAATGGGTGTCAGAAACCTTTCTTATAGGATTGTATGTTTGTAAAAAAAAATGTGGCGTGGCCGATACGTACACCATTAGGTTCTTAATTGAAATGTACAGATAGTATTAATATGTAGACAGAAACAATGTAAGGATGATGTTCTTGTCTCAAAGTATGACTTTTGTAACTGTTGGTGCTTTTTGATCCCTTAAAACCTGGGTTCTGTCCTAGGCTTCCTCACCAAACAAGGCACGAGTGTGTCTGACATTATACAAGTGCACACAGCCCTGCTCTAAAGTACGGGCGTGTCCTCTCAGGAAAAGAGGGGGGTGGGGGTCCAGACCTGCCAACGTTAAAGGAAAAACGCGAACTAGCTACAGTAAATCTGCTCAAAAGCATGCTGAATCATGATCAACCCCTGCATGGTCTGGTCCCATTGGCCAGGTCAGAGCCCACTGGGAGGTCACGGAGAAACTCAGGAAGCGTCACTGTTCCCAAAGCCAGGCTAGTAGACTGAGCGATTTTTCCCCTCCATCTGCAAAATCAGGGCTGAATCATGCATAATGGTTTGTTTCTTGGTCGAGTCTGTCAATCTCCCGTCTATTTATTTGTGTGATTACTGTGTAATTAGTATTGTCTCATTACTGTGTAATTAGTATTGTCTCATTACTGTGTAATTAGTATTGTCTCATTACTGTGTAATTAGTATTGTCTCATTAGTATTGCCTCTCAGGAGGCCGATGAATATTGTCTCGCCTTTTTATTTGTAAAATCAACGTAATTCAGAAGTATGCCATTCAGTGTTTTCATTTCTGCAATGTTGATTGAATAGATATGAATAAGAGATAAAGAACAGGCCAGAGATTTGACAAGTCATCTATTCATTATATGTTAACTGTAACAGTTAATATGAATAGTAATAAAGGTAATAAACTCCATATCTAAAAAAAAGTCGCTTTGGGTGTCATTATTTGCATGGTAGGTAAATTACTAAAGTATCTGACGTCAACGTACGTTACAAAGGCGTAGATGGCATGTAAAATATAACTATATAGAATACAACACGGCGTATTCCGTATCACCTGATCGGATCGCCCGAAGCCCCGAGGGAGAACCGACCCGCTGATGGGCTGGGACCGACTATGCCATACCCACCAGAGAAAACACACATTTCAATGCGACATGTGCCAGACGTTGATAAAATTTTGTGTCGCTAAACAAAAAATTGTAACAAAATCAACTTCAACGTCCGAATCCGGTACTCGAAAGCGGCCCCACGCGAAACGCTGAAAGCCCGTGTGAAAATCGTTAGAACCCTGTGTGATACCGCTAGTTATCACACGGGCTGGACCACCGTATCTAACGTTATCATGGCCCAGGTATGACAAAAGTATGGAAAATAAATGACTGCCATTCAGAGACATTTAGAAGCTGCTGGGCTGTAAATCTGTTAGAACCTGTGGCTTTTCAAGAGTCAGATCTTGATGAAGTGTTGGTCTTCTGCAGGTGGAGCAGTCACAATTACCAGTGTTAACAATGGTCTACAAAGCATCATCTAGAATTACTCGTTATAGTGACTGAGCTTGATGGTAAGTAGGCGTGTTGCTTAGGCATTGTAAATGACTGGAGAATACACAATACATACATACATTAGGTCGTTAAGGCAGCGGTTTCTCAGGGGGACCCACTCGAATTTAAGGCCAGCAATCTCTTGGGGCAACAAGCGAACATCGTCGTCTTGTAGGAGACTAGAAAGTAGATTCATACCAATGCCTCGGTAATGACTGTCGTAGGGACAGACGCCTGGAATTCACGGTTTTGTCTGACGAGACGCAAACTAACGAACAACATGAGAACCCGGTCACGACACTCCACGATGACATTACCACTTCTGTCTCTCAAAGCAGTAACGTTACTTTCATAAAAGCTAAATAGCTAGGCTTTGTTTCTGATACCCGTCTTAAGCTTAGGCGTAACACACCAGTTTTGTACACGGACTGTGAGGTTTGACCCACTCACACCGGGAAGGACCCCTACTCTTATCGATAGACATAACGTGCTCAATGTTAAACACGGGACCTCCGGCTTTTCATCCTATTCAAGAGGGCATCCCTAAAAATAATATAGCTAGGTATTCACCTTCACCTGATTCGAGAGAGGACATAGGTGTAAGGTAAGAGCACAACATTGGGCCTTGCTAGGGATTCGAACCCAGGACATGTTGTTCGGTAAAACTTATAAACATGGGCTGAGCAGGCTTTTAGGTCCCCCACCCACCCACCCACACACCCACACACCCACACACCAACCTTCCTGATTACCTCCACACATGCACCAGAGACAAGGCTGGGTCCACAAGGGAGAAGTGATTAGCTTTGTAACTAGAAAATTGCCTGTTTGTCGGAGCGCCCGTGGGAGTTCCCATTGTCAGGGATTACCTTTCATCTCCCTCGTTACCGTGTCGGTACGTCCGTTTCTGCAAAACGCTACTTTTTTTCTTTACCTTTCATTTCTATCAATAACCTCGATGAAAAGCGGCCAGAGTATTTCATGAACAAACAAAGGCTCAAACAAACAAACAATACATGAGTCATTTTACAAACGTCATGGGTGACTCGCGACCAAAGCAGAAAGACTGAAGGCTGCTTTCATCTTCGTATCTGGGGCATCATGGATCCCTCGCTGACTTTTTGTTGTTTAGAACGAAACGAAAGATGCGACGGCCATCTTTTTATGTGTACTTCCGGCAGCCTCTTTGTTTTTTGCCATTTCCTGTGTTCAAGTTCCTGCTATGTGCATGCCTGTTGCCTATGAGAGCCAGTGCATAGACTGAATCAGCGAGAAATTCCCAGAACTACCCAAAACTGTGCTGTTCTCCGTGTTGGCAAGCGACGCCATCTTGGCCTTCTTCGTCCAAGTCCATCCCGTGTATTACTGTCACATACTCTAGCGTGATTCTCGTCAACTGACGATCCTCAACACTAAAGTGTCATAATGCCTGTTGTCAGCTCATAGCTCAAACTATACAGATGTGGTCAAGTCGATACGACCGAGTCGCCTCCTGCTATCTTATAACGCAGCAGCGTCTCTTATCGTCCCCCTGCTTTTCAACGGTTTTCGTCGTAGAGACCCTTCACAAAGAGCGTCAGCTCTATCAGAAAGCCGCCCATATTACACCATGGTAAATTCAACAATTCAACGCCCGATCCATACGTTATCTGGTTGTAACACCTTTGGGCCTGATGTTTGGGAGGTTTATTCCGTCCAACAAGGCGATAGAGCTCAATCCTGCTTTATTGTCAAAAACAACTCGCATGAATCTACAGCGGCTGAATAAAGCACACGCGGCATGTGTTGTTAGTTTTAAGGGTGTACTTATGGAAAGAAAAGTTGAAGGTGAAGGAAAGTTAGCGTATAGAGTGATGAGAAACGTGACGTTCATTAACAAATCATCAAGGCATTTGAGTGTCATTCATACTTGTGACCGGAGGCAGGCAACAACGCTGCACAAGCGGCTACAGGTACTGAACTGCCATCCACTGGTATGTGACGTACATCGTTACTGCATGCCATCAAAGCCCAAAGTTTCTCCATTATTTCGCAATAACCGGTCCTTTGCTGACACACCTTTCTCTCTCTCTCTCTCTCTCTCTCTCTCTATATATATATATATATAGGCAGATAATTCTTAAGTTGCCGGATGAATCGTAAAATTTCGTGTGGAATGAAAACGTGATTTCAAGTGAAGGAAAGTTAGCTTATATAGAGTGATGAGAAACGTGACGTTCATTAACAAATCATCAAGACATTTGAGTGTCATTCATACTTGTGACCGGAGGCAGGCAACAACGCTGCACAAGCGGCTACAGGTACTGAACTGCCATCCACTGGTATGTGACGTACATCGTTACTGCATGACATCAAAGCCCACAAGTTTTTCCATTATTTCGCAATAACCGGTCCTTTGGTGACACACCTCTCTCTCTATATATATATAGGCAGATAATCCTTAAGTTGCCAGATGAATCGTAAATTTCGTGTGGAAAGAAAACGTGATTTCAAGTGAAAGGAAGTTAGCTTATGGAGTAATGAGAAACGTGATGGTCATTAACCGGTCCTTTGGTGACACACCACTATAGGGGCAGATAATCCTGTCCTTTTTTTTAGAGAAGTTCTAGAAACACGTCGTCCGCGACCGCTGAAACGCTGTGTAGACAGCACTGTACATCGCACGTCTTCACATAAGCCGACTGACTTGACATGATAAACTCGGTCTACATAGTAGATGTGGCTATACAGTTAACGTTCCATTACACGGCCTTTCATGTGATTATGAAAATGTCAACATTCCTCCCTGCCCCTGGCATTACTTTATGTAACTCTATTCTTTTCTTTTCGGACGCCATATCTCGAAGTTTCACACTCCCACTGTGAACAGGTGGTGTATTGACCTAGCCTCTACAACGCTCCCCAGGTTACTGAAACATTGTAGAAATTGACGAAATAGCTGAATAGTGTACCAGAAGAGTTGTGCGCTACAGGGCACAGTTTGTAACCTACGGACTGTACCCTGTTGCCGGTTTACTCCTCTGGCATAATATTCAGTCTATTTGGCCAATTTCTACTATTGTTCCAGCAACCTGGGGAGCCTGATAGAGGCTCGTATTGACCAGCAAAGTTTCCTTTTTTTTCCTGACTTCACAGCTTTCATGTCACCCTCACTGCACTCTCCCGACTTGTCCGCGGCCTTACCGATGGCTACACGTTTACTGGGTGATGTTACATCGGCAGCAGTCCTCTTTGTCCATATACTTCGTGACTCAGTAAATCTATGTCAATGACCTGAGAATACCGTGGTTTGGACACGTACGTTTTCAATTGAGCCACGGCGTCCTTGTACCACAAACAACGTCAACAAAGAAAAGTTCATCCTAAAACAGCTCCACCTCGCCATAACTTATATATTTAGATGTGTGTAAAAGCCGCACAGTTAACAGACGCTGACATCAGTTAAGCCATCAGTTCGCCCCCGGTAAGTGCCGCAGGGGAAGGCTGCATTGTTCAGCTTCCTGCCTCGCCATCAGCGCCCATAGTTCCCATCATAGTGCAGCAATCATACAGCAGGGACCTGTCGTCACTTCCTGCAGGTTCTTACACCACGCACCACGCGGTCACGCCTTCTCTTATAAACCGCGCGGAGCCGGGCTGAGAACACAGACGGGCGCACGGCAAGTCCACGGGCGGCGCAGACGGTTCTTCACTCTCACCTCTCTTCTTTCGACGGCTGTTCTGGTTGGGGAGACATGTAAGTACCTCGTTCTGCCTTTAATCCCGGGGAAAGTGTAATTGTTTACGTGCTGTGCGCTGCTTTTCCGAGTCATTTCTGCCACTTAACCGCGTGAGAAGGCTGATTTGCCAGACAAGCGTCGTGAAATTAGCAGCGCGAGTCCCAGTGTGATAGTCCATTACCACTGTAAACGCGGCGCTCTTTTATCTTCCTTATTATCTCATGCATTACCAACAACTCCTAAGTCGTCCTGCTGTTAGCCGGCATAAATAGACTGACGAGTTTCTCCTTTTTCCGAAGCAGTCTGTAGCTTCAATGTAACTTTTCCTTTCGTCGTGGAAACGGTATTAGTACCATGTATATTTTTGAGCCTGGACGCGTTGTTTGTCCGGCCATATCTCAGCTCGCACCGGCAGTGCAACATGTTTGCTTCAAACAAGAAGAGAAGCAGAAGAGAAGCCGACACAATCACGACAGCCTTCCTGTAAGACTTGTCAAGGCGACAAGTGCGGAGTGGCGTGATTTTATGGCACCCAGATATGCCGGTATCACCCTGGCCCTGCCTGTACCCGTTATTACTGTTCTCTCCCAGCCTGATGTCAGATGTGTACATCCCCACATTCCATTATGTCAACCTGTCAGCCAGTCAGGTCCGTAGGGTCGACACCGGGCAATTAAGTCTTTCTGTTCGTTTTATCGGGGCAATTGTGCCTGCCGTGGCCTGTGTTATCTTCAGGCTTCTTTTTTTTTTTTTATTATTGGCACTTCAGTTCATCTCCATACTTCTTTTTTCAAGCATGTCCTGATTCGATATGCCTCAGGTCATAATTCGATTGCCGGCTCTGATCTTCGTGAGTTTACTTACGTGAAAACATACATCCCTGGAAACATGAAATCAACGGAAATTGGGTCATGCATACCTTATCTCTGAGCTGTTCTTTGCTTGTGATAAAAGGAGTGTAGAATTCGAGCTGGAGTTTCGCGCTTGACTGAAGGACCAGGCTACGTTTTTGATTTCCTTGGTCCCGTATCGGCCGTCGAAAGGTGCGCACTGTACTGTAAAATCCGGTAGAAAAGTGAAGTGTGAAAACAAAGCGTTCACAGTACACATTGGGAACATAACAGAATACATTGGGTTGCAGCATATGCAAATTTAAGGGATAATACATTTGGGATAAAGGACAAATTGAAAATGTTTTGTTCCACCTTTCACAAACCATCATAGGGTACAACCAGTAATCGACAAAGAAGAGAATACACTATGGAGCAATTGTCAACTCATTAAAGGCAATCAACCAATTACTCATTCATTATATTCCACCTACCTATTAGACGGTTCACAATTTGTCGGTTTTCATTTGACTTCCCGTCTTTTTAATATAAAGTAAAGAGTTCCCCAGGGCCAGCCCCTAGTTACGTCTTATATTCATCAATGACGTTCTCATCGTTTTCAATCTCCCGTGTAACCCGGATGGACATCTCACGCCTGAACCTCCAGGAACCCGGGTTTTGGGCTAATATACGAAGTACCTTATAGTTGAGCAGACAGTAGTTATTTGTTCTCTATTACTTTACTTTTACTTTGACACTGCACATGCAATTAGCATTCGGGCATGACAAAAGTTCAACCAGAAGGCAGGAGAAGAAGAATTACAAGAAACATGACCTAAAACGATATATTTAGCTCCCATACCTGTGATATGGAGTAAAATAATCAATATATAGGGTGGGCGAAACCATTAGCGATTTGATCTTGCAGTGGGGGTGGCGAGATCTCCGGAGGGGGACAAAATCGCTAGAGATTTTGCCCCCCGCTGAGGGGGGCGAAATCACTGGGGGAGAGAGATCGCTTTGACACCGTTATTCTACCACGACGGGGATGTTCAGCAGGTGTCTGGAGTTGTACACCATTAATTACCAGAAAAGCGGAATTTAGGTAAGATAAGATGACTTTTAGTAGCAAATAACAGACGTACACCATTGAATGGTATCTGAAATACCTTGAAAGGTAAACGGTAAAACAAAAAAAGACAAAAAAGAAACAATAGCGTCGCAGAGGCCATCAGAGATAGCAAACTTCACCCCCTTTCCACTACTGCTTTGCGACCCTTCCAATCTTACAGAAATAGCACCACTGAGGATGTATGGTAATGCCACGTAGTGTATATTGGGCATCGCAGAAACACAGACACACACAGACGTACACTCACACAGACAAGAGATAAACAATACTTAATTCCCTTAGATTATCTGATTAAAGTGATAAATAAATAAGAAATAAAATGTTTAGTTCATCACAGGAGACTTCCTGCAGGAAGTTGATGACTTATTTGGTGACGATCAGCAGAGTGTAAAACAAGAGAAAGCAGTAGTTTATTCCCTTAGGGTGAAGAGTATCGTAGGTTTCCTGAGAGAAAGTTGATGAGTAAACTATCTTGGCGACGATCAGCTGAGTGAAACAGGAGGAGGAAGGAGCATGCTGATTCCTGGCACGCATGGGCTGCAAATTCTTACAAGTCTGGAGCGCTTAATTTGCCGTCTTTGCGAGGGCACTAATGTTCGCAATTTCACAAAATTCCCAAAAAAGAAAGGAAAGTTGCCTGCACATTCATAGAAATCCTGCCTTTTGTAGATTACTCCAGCCAAATTACTCTAGTAGCAAGTCCCATCCCCCTGACAATCTACCCGTCTTTTTTTATCCCTTGCAAATGAAACTGCTCTGTGAAAAACACGTGTAGACGTCAGTCTGCACGGGAAGGCGCGGTGCAATTTCGTCCATTCACTACCGGGTAATTAAAGGACGTTTCAAGGTTTGGTTCTACTCAGAAGGGGAAGGACAAGAGACTATTTCGAGAACATTTTTCCAATTATCTCCTTAAGTACCAGGCTGAGATGTCGCGGTAGACAAGTTTGTACCGGTAACAAGCTTTTTAGACTGTGAAGAAAAAAACTTTTGTCGCGCCGCGTACGAAGCTTCGAAGAAATAGACGTAATTTGCTGCCGTGTCATTTTGACATACGCTCCGCTGCTTGTCTCTGTGTCTTTCTACGGGAACCCTAATGGCCCTCTCGGGACCTGTCTCTTCTACACCCTGGCTGATCAGTCTCACGGTGCGATAGGGGGAATTAATCATCTACATGGAGGCTTATGGTTTCGTTTCTTGACTCAGCTTGCTTTATTCTAGGAAAGTTATTTGTCTTCGCTGATTCTGATTTCTGACAATGACCAGAGAATTCTGACATGTCCTCAGATCACCCTGCTGAGAAGAACTATATACTGCTCGGGTACGTTTGACGGAACGTGTTTCTTTTCAACAGAAGAACGCAAATCATCCGCACTCCATCCGCACTTCTCCCCAGAACGAGTATAGCTCAAAGTGAATACTCAAACGTGATTGAAGATATTGTTGAAGGAGGGTCCTGGAACATGTGACATTTTCCTCATTTTCCAACCGAGTGCTACTCAGCAACCTAACTCGAACCCTATATCATTGTTGGTGCACCTTTACCATTATGGTTATGGTTTTCTATATGACTAAAAAAAATCTTGAACCAACAGATGAATGCAGTTGATTGCTTGGCCTTTTGGCCGTATTCCCTAGAGAGCCATTGCTCCACACCATTTATTTGGTTATTACTTATCTAACGTCTCAATGGATTTCATATTATAGCTGGAATGACCCATTTTCTTTCACAACGTGGTCAATATTTTGGTCAATAGCAGGTGCGTCAGATGATCTATTTTATTTCATTTTTCTTCTCTAGTCTTAAGGAGACAATGGGATGGCGCAGGTGGGAAAGGTTTTGGAATGTTGCCCTATATCGCGAAGCTGGGATTTCTGATTGGCTTTGTTCCTAGAGTCTTACCCAGACTATCGTTCCATCGTGAAATGTGAACGGACTTAAAATCACTACTCTCCAAGCAGAGGTTTAGGATTCGGCTTATTTTTGACGTGTTTTATGCGTTTTTATCGGCTTTCTTTTTTGTACTGGTATCTTTTTTTTCGGGTGGCAAATGGATACTGCCTTGCGTATAGGTGTCTTGCATCAGCCTAGCGAGCTCTGAAGGACGAGCATTTATGTGACTGAATGTCATGACACCTCCGGGTCTTATCTTCGCCTTTGTGCCTGACGTACCAACGCCTTTGTATCAAAGCTGCCACAGGGAGTGCGACTGTGTGGTATGCCGTGACATTCAGAACCCGGCGTTTTACAGCGAATGTCGTTTCACAGTCCTTGGAGGAGGTCCTTGGTCTGACAGAATTTGGGGTCAATCTCAGCTCACCACGTTCCTTCCTGCAGTTTGGTAAATCTGGTAAATTATATGTAGTGCACACACCAGTATGTTTAAAGAGGACCTCGTCATTTTGTCCGCCAAAATCACCTGCGCGGAATCCGTATTAGATCTGTCTATCTAGTGCAACCCGAAAGCAAGGTAATAACTTGTAGATCCGTAAATCTCAGAATGGGGCTTTCGGCCGAAATAAGGAACTTGCAAGAATGTCTTCGCTCTGTGAAGACGTTATTTGTGGTCTCCAGGCGGGAAGATCCTTAGCCTCTGGCGGGAAGACATCTTATTTCCTGTTCGTGCCACAAAGGAGCAATCCGCCCCATTACCCAGTGAGTTAGGAGTCGTTACGCAGGCCGGGAACCCTCCGGGTGGCGGCCAGGCAGACACTTCAACCAAACGGCACGTTTCGGAGTTTTAGCAGAAGATTGAACCGCGGAGAGTTTTATGTCTAGAAAACTTCCTCCATTAGTCCATTTTGTTAAACGTCTGTAATGAGTTCGTGACGCAATTAAGACACTTTTCCCAGAACAACACTTTCTTTATCTTTCCGAACCGGATGCACTCGTCTCGTAATGTACTCCTTAAGGAACTTTAAGTTATGGTCTTCAGGTGTAACTGCGAGATCTTTATCTAAAATACACGACGTCTTCAGTTTCGTTTCCGTCTTTTCAGGTACCGACCACGTCAAACCCTCTTCCGGCACATCCTTCTATTTCCCCCGTGCCTGATAATGTGCCAGTGGGGACCATTGTTCGTGATAAGCCCTATAAATAACGCTTTAGACTTCACAGGAAAACTCAACGGAGTTATGAAGGATGTTCAACAATGATTATCAATCAGTGAATCAGAGCTGTTTATTCACTTCTTGTACCAATTCATTTTTGCCCTACCACAGCAGGTCTTAGCCATGGGGCCGTACCGTCTGTTTGCTTTCCTAACTCAACTCCCTTCTGTGCAATTGTGAAAGTGGTGCATTTCCGCAATAAATGGATGACATACGCGCGCACATCAATTTTCCTCTGCCGACTCCCACAAAAAAGTTTGCGACCATACTGTTTCTTTAGGTACTTGAAGGATGACAGAGGTTGAAAGGAAAAGCAGGGCTGGAATATTACCACCAAGCTTTTCAAAGTCAAAGAAGATGTGAAAGAACAAATATAAAGAATTTAGTGTGTGGTAGACCATGCTCTGCCTGTTCAGTCATTCTTCACCACTTAGATTTCATCATGAAATCACCTTTTTCGATCGCTCACTCGCAGTAGTTTTGGGGTGCCCAGTGGATGTCATCCATATAGTCCAATCAGTCTGGCCTAACTAAAGTTGGTATTTACAAACCCAGACACTAATGCATTCTCCAGAGAATCTTAACAGCCATTAATGCACTTTCTACTAAAGACGACGCTACAAAAGTGCTGCACCCGGCCTAGCCTTGACTAGAGGCGGTAACGTTCCGTTCAGGCTACCACTATCCGCCCATGAAAGCATGAGCAAAGACTGCCACAAAGTCCCCTAATAGACGCAGAGAAAACATAACAGTGCCCATGTGTGACGACCTTTCAGTCACAGGAGATTCTTTTTATGTCCCATCGCATTTTCCAAAAGCACATTTGCAGCTATTTTATGAACAATATTACTTAAAACATACGGGGGCGGGCGGTAACATCTATGGGGCTTTGAAATAATCCATAATCCTAAAGGCTATGTCATTAGTCCCTTTTATAGGGCAAAACAAACGTGACAACCCAAACCGTATGATTTAAGTTATAGTTAACGTCCCTTAGCCACGGCCATTGGGGCGCTAAGCAACTGTGCGCAGTGCTTCATCTTAGTCTTTCGTATGCAATAGTCTGAGTCTCGGCAAAGGTTTTGCAGTAATACATCTTGGACTAAAGTATATGTGCGATTGCTCTGCTAACTATAATCAGTTCTCTGCTAGTCATCCAGATTAAAGAGTCGTCTCCAAAGTCGAGCTTGAGAAAAACCTTCGTCACAAGAAACAGTAAGTTTTCCGTCAGTGCCTGCCAAAGTTTGGAACATCAAATTTTGTTCCTACAAAAGTTTTATCCCATCAGGTACACGAAGAAAGACTGGTAAAACAGAATGAGAGCTGGCGAGAGAAACTCGTTACGAATCAGGTTCTTCTGTGAAGTGTTGTCGGGGTGAAGCAGCATGCCCCATGCCTTTCATTCTTTGGGTAATTTCCCCCGGAGGTCTGACCTTTTATTCTTGACATTTGAATGTCAAAATGGCTCTTGAGGCTGGACAATGTACAAAATTACAATACGTCACAAAACAGAGGAAGGGTTACAAAACATGAGGAACAGGCTGCTACCGAGTCCCGGATACTGACGTCCTGATGACGATAGTGACAAGGATTAGCCTCTTCTCAGAACCTACCTTTTCTGTATTGCAACAAAGGACACAAAAGGACAAAGCCAACCTAGCTGTGTCTTTTGAGAGGAATGACGTACTTGTCACACAACGGTGATGTCAATGTCAAATTTGACATCATAAACTGAATGGAACGCCAAGGTAGCACTGGAATAACTAGAACCGTGTAATCTCCAAGCGGATCCTACAGTGGCTAATTGGCACTCCTTGGCCAACGGGCACTGCCTTGCCACCGTAGGATCTGCTCGAAGATTAGCTTTTAGAGAGGATATCAATTCAATATCTGGTCAAGAAAAAGCAGCAGAGTTGAACATTGGATTAGATTATTCAGCATCGGATTATTCAGAAGGACTCTGAGCCCAAAAAGCGACGGACGGGGATAGAGTCAGCTCGACAGGGAACTCCCAACTGAATCGGCTCACACGTTGGGAAGCAAGCCAACTTTATTCCAAAATCACTTAACAGCCGTAAGTGTGGCCTCACACACACACATACTTGGTGAGTTGGTTTTCCTTTGCTTCTTCCCTCTTCATCATCCGAAGAACACGATCAAGGATAAACGTTGTCAAATTATCCATGCATATTGATACGCTATAAGGTGTAAACTATCAGACAGAAACAGCTTGATCTGATAGTCTTAGTTACAGTCGTCCCTCCTTGTTGATGTCTTAAAGATTTACCATGTAATCACTTTTGTAATGAATCAGCAATTCAGCCTTCAGGCTGCGAGTGATTTATATTTGAATAAACCATTCATCATCATAATCACCACCAATGGACTCTTCCACATCAGACAGACAAACCGTGAAAGTGAGACAAAAAGGTGACAAACAGTAAGAGACATCCGCAGTTCTTCTCACCTTGTGACCCTGAAGCCTTCAGGCGTTGAATCAATTCTATATAGTGGGAAGTTATCAGTCATTATAACATGATAACATAGACAAGGCCTAGGGGGGATGTCAATTTAGAGCACTATGAAATCATAATGAAATTATCAAAAGGCGTCGAACGTCAGAGCGTCAGAACGCCGAACTAGATTATGCATTGGTAATAAGTGCCATGGCAATGTATAATAGAAACTTACGGACCTTCTCTCCTAGATCGGGCTTCTGATGAAAGAGTTATGAATTATTCTTTACATGATTTGTCCCCGTGGGGCGCAGGTTAACTCGAGAGGGGAAGGAAACAATCAGCGACGCTTGCTGTTCTAGATGATTCCCCACCACGTCCCCACTCTTATCTAATAGGGTATAATTGCGGGTAATGTAATGTACGAAAGCACGCGGAACCATTGAGTTGTTGGGAGTTGTTGGAGCAGGTTGGGTGTGAAGACAGCGGCGAGTTGCTGACAGATTAAGCGGACCAGAGTGGCGATCTCTTGTATGTAAGTACACGTATATATCATAAATCATCGGATCCATGGTTGTATCAGGTCCTTCTTTGGAGCTGGCGTCACGATGTCAACGGCCGAATTTGATGATCACCGAAGAGTCGAGTGTATATTTACCTGTCACATTGAAAGGGGCTCGGTGACGATGGCCTGTGCACTTCGGTCTAGTCCCCAAGCAGATCTTTAGGTGGCTGCAATACAGTATCAAATCGGCCAGGCAGTATCCGATTCGTGGGGCAGCCAATGGTTACAGGCGGCCAATATAGACTCTCCCCTTGCCCCAGAGAATCTGCTTGGAGATTAAATTCAGCCCCAATCTCTAAAAATCGCCGAGTGACGGAGAGAACGCCGGCCGTTTCGCTCATGAAAATGCCCTTTTGAGCTCACAGACTCGTCGGGCGCAAGCTGTTTTCCTCTGTGTGCCGCCGGCTTTAGCAGTTAACAGCGGTAGGAAAGTCGTTGAAAAAACTTGATTGCGTTGCTTTATCTGTGAGTACATGGTTGTGACATTTCGTTCAGCTGCCTGCCTGTCTGTAGTGGTGTAGGTGTGGTCTTCAAGCTGTTGTCGCGATAATTTTTACTAGACGTTTGCCATGTGTACTATGGTAGTTCTTCTGGGTCCAGTTGTTCAGTAGGCTACCTAACTCCATAACTAGTACAATTATATGGGAACAAAATGCTACATCAGCAGGGAGAAGGTTAAACGTTAAACGTTAAACTTGTACGACACACGGCAGGTATCCTTTTATACACCAGAGGACAGATTTTGTGCAGGCCTAACGTCTTCCAATCGGCATGAGTTATTACAGTAATCTACACGTAAAAGTCACCAATTTTGACTTCCATTGACGCAGTGGCTTAATCGCTCGACGCAGGGAGGAAAAGCGATCAGATTATACTCTTCAAAAGAATGAATCTCGTTAAGTACTGTCGCCGTGACCTCCCCATGCCCTTGTGCTGTCCCTCCCCTGGGACACAGGCGTCTGGTGAATGTCAGCGCTTCGCTTGTATAAAGCAGCGTTGAGCTGCATTATATGTCCCTAACAACCTGTAAAAATGTGTAATGACTAACTGCATTCTGCTGCCGTGAAATGTGTGAAAGTCTGATTACATTGGCAAGTTGGTAAATTCTGATGGATGCAGATTGTGCGTGCTTCGGCCATGACTAACACCAGCACTCTTTATTCGAACTATAGACCTGTTTTCTAAACAAAGCACTGCCAACGTTTCATTACCTAAATTCCCCGCACCATACCGTCAGTACTGCAGGGTTCAGTCTGATAAAGTACACCGGTATTTCATCTTTCGTTACTTTTCTGTGGTGCCTTAGAGGAACAGTGTGGTATCTACCATTGCACCGCGCGCTTTGGCCTCTGAATCTTGTCCCGCCTGATGGGTAACAATGGACGGCCTTCAACCGATTGCTGATGACAGATAAACTCCTGTTGCAAAGTATTGATACATTAACACCCAGAATTTCAATGGGAAGAAGCGATTGAATGATGCTAAGTCGTACATTGAAGCGCCAAACCAAGTCTGACAGGGTTGCCACACGACGTCACAGTTAATGTGCGTGCAGTGTTCTCCGTCATGTGACAGACTCCTGACTCTATTATTCACCAGTTCCCATTCCATCGATGAAAGCTTGTAATCTTTTCCTCGAAAACCAGCAGGGTGGTGATTACCGGCTTATGCGTCATGAAAAGTTCAAAGTGACAGAAAATTAATCTACCCGCCCCCTCCGAACACATTCAAGACGGAACGTTGTCGACGTCTCCGCGTAATTTCTGTTAGTCGGATTGAGGCACGTCTCCTGAAGGCCATTCTGGCGGTGAAATTACTCCATTACCCCCGCGATTGACTCCGCCGATGACGGGGCACAACTCCGGCCCCGCCCTGTCGCTGAGGGCGATCTGTATCAGCAACCGTTGGTGCTCTTTCTGGTAAGATCCAAGGACATCCGAGGTGGGCGATCCTTACTGCCGTAGCCGATACAGTGCAGCGTAAGGAACCGACTCGCTGTTTTTGCTAGATCGTCCTTCCAGTAGTGCACTTTTCAACTCTTTGCCTCCTCCGATGAGTGCACTGTTAGAAAGATGACTAAATGTCACAAAAACACTTGAGGAGAATGAGCAAGATACGTGTCCTTGGAGATCAGTTAACGTTGGTGTTCTCTTGGGTGTTAACCAAGAAGCCGATGATATTGGGGTGGAAGATCGTGACATTTCCTGTCTGAAGCTCTCCTTCCTTCCATCTATCAACAAGTCCGGCAGCCTGTCAACGGTACAATCTTCCAATATCTGCTTAGAGATTGTCTTTTTCGGTTCGTTTGCGTTGACATGAGCCTCATTGGATCGAACCGGAACGATATGAACCATTTATGCTGTTCCTAGCTTCAACGCACCTCACAAGCCATCTTTCTCATAGTCAGAAGTAGTATTAAAAAACAACAAGGTTTTCTGGCGTGTGACTTGAAATAGAAATACTTCACGGGCATGCGCAACAAGAAACGCACAACTATTATTGAAGACTACCGCGCGGACAGTCAAGTGATTACTAGTAATTGTTCCATCATGACCAATAAAACACCAAAACGGAAACAAGTCTTTCAAATTCAGACGAACACCACACAAGCACACGTGTGTACATAGACACATGATCAATATAGATCTTTATGTCATAGATAGGGCCACGATAACGTTTGATACGGGTGTTCCGGCCCATGTGATAACTACCCGTATCACAAGGGATTCTAACGGTTATCGCAATCCGACCCGCGGTCGGGCTGGGACCGAGGGTGATACGGAAAACACCGTGTAGTATTCTATATGTATTGACGCCATCGCTGACAGAAATAACGAGGTATTGGATAACTGTCGGGTCCGTTATAGAACGGCGATCCCTCGGTGACCACCCACAACATGCGCACCGGGCAGATACGTCTCCTTCAATTATAACAGCCGTCAGAAACAATCAACGCTGCTGTGTTTAACGGACTGGATACTCTCCAAGTAGATACAATGTATTGGAAGGCCAAGGGACGATCGTGGAGTTATTTGGCTGCTGTTTGTCTGACACGCAACTAAAAACTAACCTCCAAGCAGATGTAGGAGAAGGTGAAGGTTAACAATACATCTGCTTAGGGAGTACCGAAAAGTAGGGGAGTCAGAAAACGTTTCTTTGAACACTCGTTAGGCTCTCAACCCAACCGATCAAACGCTAACACAGGTGTTATATATCTGCGGGCGCGCGGGTGAGTAACCTCTGTGAACAGTCCTATGATGTACGTACGCTTTGAGTTAGCACTAGCAATACAATACTCAGCGGACTGGGCCCATGCACACACGACTTTCCTCTGGCCCCTTGAAGTGCTCTCATAGAAATACTATCCAAGCAGAGGTCGACTGTTTCTTCCCCTGTGTTGTGGGTCTCTTGTATTACATGTTTTGTTTGATTAGGCCATGTTGATTTGATTATATGGATGACATCCTCTGGGTACCCCAAAACTGATGCGAGCGTGCGAATAAAAAAAAGTTTGGCCAAAAAAAAAAGTTGCCTTCATTATGAAATCTACGTGGTCATGAAGGTTGAACAAATGGCTAAACACACAGATTATGGTATGGCGAATAATAGACTCTTCATTTTCATTTCTTCACATTTTCTTCTTCCTTTGGAATTGATTTTAGTATTCTACGATATTAGTATAATTTTCCAATATTTCTTTTTCTATTTACGGCATATATTTGCTCATTTTGCAGCTGCTTTGTACGATTTCCAGTATGGTCGAAAACTTTTTTTTTTTTTTGGAAACGAACGAAAATTGATGCGCGCGCGGATGTCATCCATATAATCAAATCAACATGGCCTTACTTAACGATTATATTAATGACGCGCAAACTGCTTGAAGAGTATGACAAAAGGAACTCACATAGGGTTTCACATTGGGTTACAGCAGGGCTAGGTTACAGTACCGCCACGCTAAGGGGCGCAATGGGACGGGGAAGATTAGAGGCCTTCCCTACTGATCACGCCGCCGTGATATTTAACCATCATATGCAGGTAATCAGGAGGAGTTCTGGGAACATTCCGAGAAAAGAGCGCATGACTCACAAAACGTCGGAGGCAAAACATCACGTGGGTCTGATGCTCGTGCTCGTGACGTCATTGGATGACTCAAGAGAATTGTCAAATCAATCAAAGTATACATCGGATCAATCATTCAATGGAATGTGTCGTTCTAAACTACATTCATGTCAGTAAATAGAAAGGGTGATATTATTACTGCCCTAGCGGTTAGTGATATTGTCCCTGACTTGCAAACTTTGTACCAAAGTGCAGTACAAATGTAATCACGGATAAAAGTTAAGTATATACTCTAAAAAGTATGGTGAAATGATGTGTTGATGATTGTGTTCCCTGTGCGTGTAATACGCATCTGTGTGCAGACCCTCATTTGCATATTCAGGACAACTTAAATGGAGTCAAAACCTCCCAACCGACCCCCTGGGGTGGGAGGGGGGCGGTTCGACCTTGAAACTTACCGACGGAGCTCGATAGAACCGACGCTGACAGGTGATGACGGCCGCCGGGGGGAGGGAGATCTTCAGGAGGTGTAGTTTGTGCTGACAGAACAGGATGGAGTTAAACTTGTGTGAAAGAACTGTCAACACGTATAAAAGTGTAACAAAATCGCCATATATTTACGGATGAGGTGACAATGGGGAATTGTGGGCCTGAGATAGGAGGTACCAAATCTTGGGTAGGGGTGGTATCATCTCAGTCATATTTCCAGCTTGACTTGACCAACTTTCATCGAATTACCGCGATAAGTTAATTTGCGAGAGGCTCCACTCAAATCACTGACTAAATGCGCTATGCACGAATGTTATACCAGATAGGTACCTGTCTTATACATCAATTTCGTCGCTGGTAAATGCGTTTCAAATCATCTTGAATGGATGAGCTGATGGTTCAGCATTTGATTTGTCTCGTCTTTCGAATGATGTATGTTTGTACAGAAGCAAAGCACGCCACTTGAAATACTAAATACGCGCAAAACGAGCGAAAGACGTCAAAACAACTGAAGATGGTCGATCGAACGCTGCGGGTCAGCTGTCAAAATGTCTGCAAAAGTTGGTGAGCCGTTTGTTTCCGTATTTCACGGCTACTTTCCAAATGCTAACAGTTCACAAACACCATCATATTGTTTAAACTACAGCTCCTTGTGCGCACGAATGGCTCCAAAGCCGCTAATCTAACCCATAACCCTTCCCGATGGTGCTCCGCATGTTTGTCACCCATCATCTGTCGGCTGGCTGTGAGATCCACGGACATCAGTGGGAGAAAAGTGAGCTAAACTCCCCGATTACTATCTACCCAAGGGCCATATAACCTCTCATCGTGAAGGTTATAAATCAGTTAAGACTTCAATACGGCAAGAGGTCGCCTCGCGGCGGTCCTTTTCTAATTTCCTCTTCCACTGTTGCCGGGAGATAAGGAGGAAGGAGATGGCAGGTCTGATGAAGACATTTCTCTGGCCATTAACCAGCGGTACGTGCCAGAAAACATACACATGATACACGGGAAACAAGTGAGGAATGGGGCTACGATATTTGCGGTGATGATTCCTTTTTGTTTTCCTGTTTTTCACTACGTTTTTTTATACATGCACTTCTTTTCAAAGAAATATCAAAGCAATCTACAATTAATGTTCGGTGTAATGTAGCCAGCTGCCGCCGAGCCGAGTGCCTGCGAAGCTGGTGTGTTACGCCGAAGGGCGGTACCGGCTATACAGATACAGATAATACAGAGCTAAAATGAAACATTTACGGTTATAAATGCACGCAATCTAGAATTTGATCGAGCTAGGCGGTCCTGGATCTTAATTGATCACCGCGATATCACGTTTTTATACCACCTGGCCCTGTGCCCATGTTATTGGACATCTCAGGCACTGATAGGTCGCAGTGGTTGATGAAATCCCCTGGCTGCAAAGCATTGGATTGTTTGGAGTTCATCGGCAAAGTTTTGCCAAGGTGACATGACAAATTCGTTTCTTCATCCAAGAACCAGATAACAGCTTGAGTCACGTGCTCGCCCCTTTTTTATAGGTCGCTTCTTATTATAACTAATATAGGTAAACCTTAAATGTCAGACCTTTGTTCTTAATTGTCGATAGCCTGGAGTTCAATCTTGTTAGCTTTTGTCTGCTTCAAACGCCCGTTATAGGTAGTCCGTCTCTAATTAATTAGTGACCTTTGGGAGCAGACTATAGGCTAAATTGGCGAAACATCGTCAATGAATAGAGGGCTTATGTTTCAATCAAACCTTTTCTATAGAGGGCTTCTCATTGAAAGAGAAATGGCTTACGTTTCAATCGAAGCGTATCTAACTACAAAGTTAGGTGTTAGTTACCATGACTACAGAGCGATCAGGTTAAAGAAAGGTCCGTGACCATTTCACCTTTCATGCTTCATCATTTTTATAATCGCCATAGATTAAGACGTTATAATGCTACACGGAACAGCCGATATGAACAGTATTCCCCTCGTGACCTTGCCGTTCAATTTTCCATTCAAAGAAATAGCAAAACAGTCGGGTAAGCGACAAACGACGGGGATCTCGAAACTTCTTACACCAAAGAAACTGACTGAATACGACGTTTGGTCGGAAAACGGAGACCTGCTATCCGCTTAGTATGATAGGTAGTTGTGCAGGGCGTGCACAGCTATAGGATGAGCTGAACTGCACCAAAAGGTCTAATCTCTAAGCAGACCTTTCGGTAGCCAAGATTGGCCCGTTGGATACTGAATACTGCCTGGCCTACCGAAAGATCTGTTTAGAGATTACAAAACGGCCACAAGCAGAGTTGGTAACAGCTAAAACACGCGCGTTACTTTAGAGTAGAAACAGGACAGCGTCGGTACAACATCAGTCAACCTACTAGTAGACCTAAGTTGTTACTATGCATATTGTTCCCTGTTTGGCGTCGGTGGAAACATCGTCGCCAACAAACAGGTCTGGCGTCCCAATCTCCGGATCTCGCGGGTGAACAATTCCAGGAACTCAGCTCCGATACACGGAACACGTGAGTCATTAAACCAGAGAACATTTGTACACGTCACAAGAGAACAATCCATGCGTGACGTTAGCATCCTCAATCATGTACCCAAAGTTCTTTTGAAAACCGTTGAGTCGTCCTTGATAATTTCTGTGAACCCTGACAATCACGCACCGAACTGTCCGGGATGTCACGTCATTTCCGGTACGTACGATGTGAGCACGTAGGCCATAGGAGACTCCCCCGCTGCTGTGGGTGGGGTTAAATACTGGAGCGCCTTTCATACGATCAGTGACGAGGCTATCATTTGGTGCAGAAGGACGGGCGCTCCCAAGTTCCGAACGACAAGGCTTCTTTAGCTGCTTGGCTGGTAAGGTCTCGACTTTTCCAAGCTGTATAGCTAGCTATAGCCTTGTCAACAAACAATATGCTTGATGTCCAGGGTACGTATAAAGTTCTACCTGTAGAAATGACAGCGATGTCTACGGATGTTCAACGTTTCAAGACGGGGGATATTTTGCCAACCATATTGTTATGCGTCACTATGAAGCATTTGGGTTTTACGCCCCAAATATCAAGGCCAAACTTTTGTACTTTGCGGTTTGGCACGAGTTCCTTTTTCGTTTTTTTTCCTCGGGCTCAAGGCATTAGTGCATTTCGTTCTACTCCTTGTGCTTGTAAAGTGGCATTGCATGGTTGTCCCTGACTGAGCATTTACCTTGCTGTATGCATATTCTAGTCCTCCTGCTTTCTGGTACGCCTTGTTGGACCACGTAACGTTACACGTTAAGCTTTTATACTGGTTTTATACAGCGAACATAAAGTGATAGCTGCGAAGATAATACCTGTCTGAAAACCAATATGAACGACAAGGTTCAGAGGATGATTATATGCAGCATGTCAGGTGTTGACGAGGCGCAGGATGTCAAAAATATTTTTTTCGTTCCTCTCCGGCATGACATACCAGGTGTCTATCCTACTGTCAAGCACCGTGATAGTGGAATGGATAATGACATGCCCGTTTTTTTAAGAAAAAAATCGTCATGGCCACGTCTGATTTTTTTGACTGCACGGGGAGACGCTGTCTTGTACATTTATTGTATTCACTGTCGCGTGTGCTCATACACTGTGCATGTCTCGTCATGCGTGGCAATTGAGTAGTTTCTACTCTCCAAGCAAAGGTTTGGGCTTTAGCTTATGTTACGTTTGGCGTGTTTTTTATGCTTTTTTATCGGGTTTTCTTTCTTGTATTGTACTGGTATCTTTTTTGGCGTATTGGGTTCTGTCTGGCAAATGGACACTGTCTTTGCAGCCACCAAAAGATCTGCTTGGAGATTAAGTACTTTCGTCGTAATAGTAGCTGTCATTATTATGCAATCTCCAAGCAGATGTATGGATCAGTGTTTTAGTACATTTAGTACGTCTTTCTAGCAGCGCACCTTTCCTCCAGTTTCTCCGGCTCCTAGTGGGAGGGTAGCTCCGTGAAAGCACACATCACTAGAGTTACAAAGTCAGAAAAGCAGAAAATGATCAACGAAATTAGCCTCTACCAGGCTCCTCGGCTTGCAAATTGTACTCTGGCCGGCTAACTTCTCTCTCTCTCTCTATATATATATATATATATGTATACTGAGTCTATTTTGCTGATTTCTACTATTTTCCAACAACCTGGGGAGCCTGGTAGAGGCTACAACAAAATAACCCCGACGAATTCATCTGCCTGTAGATTACTTCTGTTGCTTCGGAAAAGGTTACCGCCACTTTGTAGGTATGGAGGCAGCGTTCGTCAATGACAATGATCGAGGAAAAAAGGGCAGCCTTTCCCTCAAAGTACTGTGTAATTATGCATAAGGTGGCGACCCTGATGTAAGGGGCTTTCCATGGGTTCATGACATTTACTTACCATGGCGAAAAACAGAAACACGGCTTGTAACCTGGGTTTGTTCACCGTGCTTCAACAATATGATTAAAGCTTCCTAAGGCCCGAGGTTTTAGTAACCAATGCGACAAAGCTTTCGAAATGACTGGGGCGCAGGTCTTCTCAGTCGGGGGCGATCCACAGTGTTTGTAACAGTTAGGCTGGAAGCCTGGAAGCAAAGTCGGGGCAGAGTGCCAACTCTGTCGGTGGGCCATGTTGCTCCCCCGGCCGACGCGATTGCTATCGCCTTGCGTTGGGTGTCTGGCATCAATACCATGCCGCGCTAGCATCACGTAGGCCATTCCTAAATACCAACACTTTTTAATGTCACACATTTCTTTATATATTGACGACAGTGGTTCCAACTTGAATTCTGAAAAAAACAAAACGAGTACAAAAGTACCCAGTAGGTAAAGCTCTACTCCTCTGTTGTTCCTCTCCAACCACTAAATATTTTTTGCCTGATCATGCTACACTCACAGTACATGATTACAACGTATACTAGTACATCATTTCATCGTGTCTCACAGAAGGCAAATGTTGACCAAGACCTGAATGCATTGCCCATATT
Source organism: Branchiostoma floridae x Branchiostoma japonicum (assembly GCA_013266295.2). NCBI lineage: Eukaryota > Metazoa > Chordata > Leptocardii > Amphioxiformes > Branchiostomatidae > Branchiostoma > Branchiostoma floridae x Branchiostoma japonicum. Next base: position 4,372,741 of record CM023829.1, on the reverse strand, counting down.
ATATCTTCTCCATGTGAGACTCAACTTATCTTCTCTCCTATCTCGTGTGTTTCAGAAAACGCTATGCGCACGTTAGTGGTGTTGACTTGGATATCCACGCTCTTCCCGTTCCTGCTGGCCGCCACTGCTACGGGGTCGGACCCCCGCACCACCTACAAGGTCTCTCGGTGGGATGAGGCCTGGCGCCCGCAGCGGTTCGGCCGCAGCGGCCGGGGCGACACCAAGGACGGGTGGCGACCGCAACGCTTCGGTAGGGGGCGCGACCAGGGCTGGCGGCCGCAGAGGTTCGGGCGGACCGAGGCCGGGCTGCGGGAGGTCTTGGGCGGCGAGGCGTTCCCGCTCCTGCAGATGACCAGAACCGACCTCCACGATGACCTCCCCGCCATGGCCGTCAGATACACACCGCCGGCGCGCCTGCGGGCTCTACCTCTCCTCCGGCTGTACGATCGCAGTGCGCTCAGTCAGCTGATCAACGGGCCCGCCACAAACCGCGAGGTTTATCCGCCTTCAATCAGAATGATCCGAGCAGCGGCTGAGGGTCTTCGGGGATTCGCGCACCAGCAGGATAAGGACACCGAGGAGAGCTTCGCGCCTCCTCGGAGCACCGACGACTGGCTGGCCGAGATCCAGAGGCTGGGACTCCGCGGCAGAAAGCGACGGGATGTCAGCTAGAGACGGCATAGGAGAGAAAGATGGGTTTGAGGGCAGGAGCGGGCAGGCAGACGCCTCTGATGACCAAACAACAAACAACAGCGTACTTCGTGAACAGAACTCTCACACAGCGATCAAACATCGGGATGAAACAGAACTATTTCATATTGTCTCTAAGTTGACTGTCAATCTTTCAAAGGTTACGTCTTAAGAACATCTTGTCTTAAATGTCAACATAGGCACCATCTGTGCGAAGTGTAATGACTTCAAAACTAAAACATAAAAAAAATCACAGATTGAGAAGTCGCTGTTTGGGGACTTCCCCTGTCTTGTTCTCTTTGTCAATTGAATACTGTATAAAGAAATGTGATTCAGATGTCGATTTTGAATGAGCGAAACGCCCACGTGGCCAAGTACTTCTCCTCAAGGCCATTCGAAGACTAACTCGTACAAGACCAGGTGATTTGTCACAAGAAGCCTGGCTTAAACACGTAGGATTGTAGGAACACGTCTTTGATAGGAGATACTCAAGTCCAAGTACTAGTAACACACGTTACCAAACAAAGGCGTCCAGGATAAAGGATTACACCAGACATACATGGACTCGACCACGTAAGGAATGGAAAGATCTAAAATAGAAGGCAATGCTTACGTAGTGCAGCACGAGTCTACCGTGACGTAACTGTGTACGTACGTAGAGCCTGGGGAGATCAGAAAGGCCTGTGTAATAGTGACGACGGGAAGACCCCGACGGTTTCTTAGGTCGCACTTCGGGCATTCAAGCTAAAATGGAGAAAGTTACAAACCATAGAAACGCAAGAAAATAAAGTATATGATCTTTGAAGATATTACGGCTGTGTCTTACCTGCTTATGTCTCAACTGCAAATATCCTGTAGATGTTCTTGCAGTCAAAATCTAGCTAAAATGTGTGTAGAGAACACACAAATACAAGCACGCACACACTGCAATTGCATGAACCAAAGTCATAATCACCAGGGTTCATTCGTCATAACCCACACCTGTTGGCTGGCCAATGACGTTACGGCCTCTTAATCAACATCTGACTAAAAGCTCAGCTTGCCTGTCTGTCTCCGTACTGCGCTGCAGCTTCGATCTATTCTGCCAGAGGGAGCAGTGCATTTTCAGTATGTTCGGAGAGAGGTAAAGTCTACGATCAGGCTCGGTAAACAGAGGGGTCCTTGATTGGAAGCTCTAAAAAGGGACAAGGTAGCCTCTACCAGCTCCTCAGGCTGCAAATGGGCAACCACGGATAGCCAATTGAACTGGACCCTCTCGTCGGCTTACTGCTCTAGAATGGTATCCAGTCTAGTTGGCCAATTTCTACTAGTATATCATTTTTCCAGCAACCTGAGGAGCCTTGTAGAGGCTACTACGATGTCACCTCGGTGGAGGCGCAGAGTTTGAAAGGTGCACTTTTAGAAAGTCGTACTAAGACACGTGTACAACATTGAGCCGGATCCTTATATCTGCTTGAAGATGACTACGATACGGGCACGGCTACGGTAGACAGCAACTTTTGGGAGTCACGGTGATTTCATGTTTTATATCAACTTGCCTAATTTTCCAAATACATGTTGGAGACTGAAACTAAAATAGCTCAACTCGAGAGAAAAAACATCAGTTCAAACACGCCGACCGTTCCTTCCAGAGCACTGGGTGCTTGTTTATTTGCAAAGAATAAACTGCTTCGACTTTAATTACAGAAATATCGCGGCAATTACAGCTGGCATGAACATGATTATTACAAACATTAGCGACCTTCTCCGTAAGAGCTAAATCACGTTGTACTTTATTAGTCCGCTATTTTGTACATGAAAAACTGGACTGGTTAGAAATAAGCCTTAACACATGACGTGTAGAAAGTTGCCAGAAGTCATAGGATTACAGGTATGTCTCTTAGCATCATTGAGAACAGAAATGACCATACATACTTTTAAGTGACAAGATTTTCAGTGGCACACTTAAGATCTTAGAGATAAGTTACATTTTGGCTGATTGAAAAACGTAACTCCTTGTGCGAGAATTCCATGAACCATGATTGTGCAGACATTGTGTGCGGATGGTTCCTACTCTACAGAAAACGTCTACTCTGGTTTATAGTAAGGCTGCACCTGACACAGGCTAATCTCCAAGCAGATATGTGGCCTTTTCTGTGTATCCAGGTCTCCCTCTACTGATCCACCCCCTTCTAGGAGGCAGCAATGAGTTTAAAAGATGCACTTCTAGATAGACCAAAAACATGTGTAAACACTGAAATGGATTCTCACATCTGCTTGGAGATTAAAACCAGGACAGGTGTGCCTCCACCAGAGGTGGTTTGTGGGGTCTATTTAGACCTCTTAAAGTACAAAGATGACGGCAAAAATCCTACAAACACTGGTCACTCTACGTAAGGAAAGGCACTCCAGATTCAGTAACATAGTCCTGAAGTCAAATGTTACCAAGTTAAGAGATCAACATATAATATATGAAAGATTGAATGTTCATTTAATGAGATATGAATTGAACAGTACCTCCACTAACAGATTAAGGTGTATTGCCTTAGAAATTTAGGAATGATTTTCCAAGTTAGAGTGACCAGTGCTTACACATACTGACAGCACATCTGTTGAGTTCAGTCATGCCAACTTGTTAACAACAATGGTGTACATTGTCAGCCATATTCTAATGTCCTTGCCAAGGCCCTGAAGTTCCTTAAGATAACCTGGTGATACACAGTTGCATAAGGTCTGACAAGGGCTTTACAAAACTGTTCTAGGCTGTCTGTACTGACATACATGTACTGTTAGTGAACTTTAATACACACTTTTCCTGTACATAACATTAAATATATAGATATCTCCCCTTGCTGTACAAGAACCTCTGCTGGTGGCCTTTCTGGGCCACACTTCTACGGGAACATTGCAACAGTCCCTCCTCTGCTAAGTCTGATCCTTACAAAAAGGCTACAGTCTGACTACCAGCATGTAACTCACACTACGTACTTGTACATGTACTTCTCGTAGTTTGCAGACATCTATGAGAGCACACATGTCATGTTAGAGCCTTCTGGCTACTGATGGCAAGATGTGGGAATTGAGTAACACGACTCTAGCAAAAAATTGAATCCTCAAAACAGATACATGATCAGCATACCGGTACAATGCACCAAAAACTCTTTCACTGCTTGCACTCTATACAATGTGGGCGCAGCTAAGATACAGTGAAGAAATTCCTACGTTGTGTCGTCCTTACTTTAAGGCACATTTACTTACTCCTTACAAGACTAGAGCGCCAACAAAGCATACCGGTCACGAGACCCTAACCTCCTGTGTAAGTCTTACACATGGCTCACAGTCACAGAATACAAAAATGATAAAATAGAATTAAATAAAGGTTGATTTACATATAATATCTACACGTTGGTAACCCGGGTGTAACTACGACCTGATTGTCGGGACTATTCACATATGTACAGCGGTGTCGTTGCCATGGCAATCCTGGTCCGGGACAGTTTTGGCTGTTATTGCTGTGAACACTCTTTAGTAGATGGCTAGCTTGTAGTTTGGCTGGGAAACCTTGTTAGGATTGAGGTGAATAAACAGGAGGGTTAGAAACAAGTTGGGTCAACTTTCCCCTCTGTGGCTTATTTGTTGAAGATTGTTGTTGTTTACTTGTTTGTTTGTTACAACGCAAAGTCTGTGCATCTTGCTGAATGCAGCTGCGAGCTTTCTCTGTTCCACAGAGTCCAACAAACACACGCCTTGCTCCAGGCAAGTCCACACTTCAAGCCGCCACACTTTATAAGTTTCCTTCCCCGCTCCTCAAGTCTGCTGTCCAACCAATCACGAGGGATTCCCGTATCGGTCATCGCAGTTCCGAATTCCGGCAACCCCGTCTCGCATCTGGAGGAGCAGGCATGGAGCAGGGTTACTACGGTAACGGTTGCCGTGACTACAAGCGCTGAAGCGACAACAAACGAGACGAGAGCCCACTCCAGTGTTAGACGTCTAGACCTGCCGGTTAGCGCTACGAAGAAGCGTCTGTGACACGTCAGCTACTACGTCACTCCTATAGTCATACCTGTGGAGATAGTGGAGAAATGGGACCTGTTAGTACCTAACACCATGCCATGATATCTGCATATTTTCTCTCACCTACATGTAACTACATGTAAATCATACCTGTGTACACACTGTTATACTGTCTACTCACAATTTCATTATCAAACTGGTATCAGACAAGTTATGACTAAACTTCTCAAGCATAGTAAATCTGAATTATTTTTAGTAATGGAGAAAACTCTCTAATTGAAATTCACTAGATATTTCCTGATCATCTTTTAGATACAATTGACAGTTATCCAAGTGTTAAAACTTGGCATAAGTTCTTTGCTGTTATTTTATGTTTAGCTATACATGTAGTTTCCAAGTCACGTCAAGAGACAAAGGCATTATGATAAACCCTTTTGTTAGTTCAGTTTTTACAGTCCAGTCCCAGCTGCAATGCAACAACACCTACTACCATGGAAACACTCCTGTATCTGGTTTGGGCTCATCTTAACAACTTTTGCAAATCTTGAAATTGCACGGGGAAACATTCTTGTATACCACAAGAAAGCACATCATTTCTCTGCCACTGAATTCATAAAATTCTTTTGCTGTTGTTTCATTAGAGACAGAAATCAACCTGTGACATCAACATTTGACATGGTCTGAATGGAAGGGGGAGTGGGGCACATAAAGTTGAAGGTTACAAGGTCAAATGCAAGTGCTACCCCAAAACTTCTCCCCACCTGACAACCTCACAACCATTCCAACAGTCAAGGCATATTCCATTGTGGAAAGAGGGGGGCATGCACTTAGGGGTGGTTAGGGCACATACAACAACCAGACAAACCACAAAAAAACTGAGACAACGTGTTGTGCGACTCACCCCAAGTAAAATGGCGGACACCAAACCGTTACTTTCTTTGAATCCCAAAGAAGGTTTTGGCCTGAGGGGGTTAGGGAGAATTGAATTCCTGGTCAGTGGCATGCGTTATTAGAGTGCGCAATGACACAAAGACAGAACTTCGAACGGGACGTTCCAAAAGAGAATGTGGAATGGGGGAGCTGTGAAGTAGATGTTAGACCCACATCCCCTCCAAGAAAAAGTGGTAGCTTCCTATGTACAGAAAATAGTGAAGATCTAAAGGGGGTGGGGGGTGTTTCCTTGGTAGTGGGTTATATGTGACACTGCAGTGGGTGGAACCATGCTAGAGACAGTGCTCTCACTAAATACACAGAACGGAACGGATGGATGGTGATGATAGTTACTCGAGTTATTACAGTAATACAGACAGAAAACAGGACAACAAATGTCGACAACAGTTACATATGATTATGAAATAACAAGCTAGTATATAGCTATTACGTGATAGTAAGTGCGTTGTGCAAAATAGCTCAAAACCAGCATTAGCCGTAGAGTAATTATATTAATCGCAATAGAACAAAGGTATACCAGATACGTCCTAATCTCACTTTTCACTTGCATATAGTGAAAGCCTTTAGATTCTGGACTTTTAATTAACACTAGGCTACAAGTTTTCTTTGCATTTTGCTAAGCTTCCGTTGCTTCTCTACAACTCCAGGGAGTACAACTTGACGTTCAAGGTCGAACTACTTACAGCTGTGACAAAGTGGCTGCTGGTTTTCTTCTGTGTGCGTGGGGAGGGGGGCGACGTGACGAACGGCGCGTCGGTCGGAGCTGGGGGCGCCAGTGAAGAGGAGGGAGACAAGGCATTGGTGGAAGGAACAGAGTCACTCGAGGTCTCCACGGACGACCGGCTTGGTGTCCGGCCGTCGGAGTTATACACGCTCATGCTGCCGTCGGTGGACGAGCTTCCCGTGCTGTCAGGCCCTGCATGCAGCAAAACGTGCAGCACAGCATTAGTCAAACAGCCAATCAGGGCCTCTGAACACACCACAACAGCCAATCACTGCCTTCATACAAACCACATTCAGAAAAGTCAACAGCCAATCAGTGCCTCTGCACACAATGCATTCAGAACAGCCAATCAATGCCTTTGTACAAACCACATTCAGAATAGTAAAACGGCCAATCGGTGCATTTGTACAAAACACATTCAGAACAGTCAACAGCCAATTCGTGCCTTTGTGAAACCAGATTCAGAACAGTCAACAGCCAATCAGTGCCTTTGTACGAACCACATTGAGAACAGTCAAAGAGCCAATCAGTGCCTTTGTACAAAACACATTCAGAAAAGTCAAATGGCCAAACTGTGAAACCGCACAAAACACATTCAGAACAGTCAATAGCCAATCAGTGCCTTTGTACAAACCACATTCAGAACAGTCAACAGCCAATCAGTGCCTTCGCATAAACCACATTCAGAGTCAAACAATGAAACATTGCCTTTACACAAATGCATTGTGTAAAGATGTTAGTACAATATAACAGCCAATCACTGCCTCAGTACAAACCACATTCCGTATACATGCTAGTACACAGAAAAACTGGTCACATGAAAATTGGAGACTTTATTTCAAATAATACTTCAGGCTTCAATAGGGCATTCTTCACCACATCAAAATCCAATTGATGCATCATAGAACTACTTGCTACAGTGTTCTAGCCAGCCTGAAATTTTTTCCCGTCATCTCAATTTTATTACAAGTAACATCATGGCACGACAATCCTACGGGGCGGAGGCATGCCCCCCCAGGAGAAATTTTTAAAATCTTGACCCTCTGAAACACTATTTCCTGCATTTTGCAGGGGAAGGTTTGCTGGTGACTAAACTTGGTTTAATGAAATCTCTTTCTATATCTTTACACGCCGATTTTTGTCCGTAATGAGCATCGAAATTCTGTCTGGATGCTGGCTAGAACACTGATTTGCTATAACATTTAATAAAGAACCTGTAAGTCAATTCCCACAGATGATGAGTACATTTCTGCAGGTCTGTTGCACAAAACTCACTGAGAGAACACCTACTGAGGGAGGTCCTGATGTTGAGTTCCTCCTCGTCCGCCTCCATTAGCGAGGACGGGATGTCGAAGTTGGCGAGCGCCAGGCCGCCGAGGATGGAGGAAGTTTGCGTGCTGGAGGAGGAGCTGCTGGACGTGGAGATGAGCGAGTGCGGTCTCTTCAGCGACGGGGAGTGCTCGAAAGATGGGACCGCGATGGAGTTCCTCGTTCTCGCTCCTGAGGCGGAACACACGCAGGGAACGAAACGATTACAAAGATGTTTACAGATTAAGATGCATTCAGCCTGTGTGGTGTTTGTGATTCAGAAAGATGTAACAACCTTAGCTTGAAAGTTCATCTGTGTTGGTACAAGTTATTCTGAAACAGGTTTGAACTGTAATTTCCAACAGAAAATATTGGACGTCACAGAAGTGGTGGATTTCCCTTTCGTTGACAAGGACTGGAGTTGAACAGTCGAAAATGTGGGAAAGTCCAATTTTTTTTCTGTTGGCAATTACAGTTCAGCCCTGTTTCAGAAGATGTAACAACATTTTACAGATTTATATGCATTTAGTTTGCATGGTGCACCAACAGCATTCTGCTAAGGACTTCAACCACAGCTTAGCAGCAACACATTTCATTTTCTCATCTTAGAGTAAACCTAAACCACAGCATTCTGTTTGAAAGTTACAAGCAAACTTACATTAGATTTGAAATGTTTCAAATTAGTTGCTTTTGGTAGTGTAGCAGTCAAGCAAGAACAAGAACCAAGAGAGGAAACAGGCTGAGGCAAGATTCAGTTGACACAAACTCATGCGCCATGTGTGATTCCGGTATAACAAACTTTCCCCATAACCTTCTGGTATGGCTTTGTAATTGTGTTGAAACAAACTTAAATATCTTGTACATTTACCACTTTTATTATGTCTTTCCTGTGACCCTTTCATTCACCGGGGAGAAGGAAAGAAAACAACAACAAAATGGTGCATGCTAGTTTGTGACTCAGAAATTTCAAAAACTCACGTGCCATGTACTTTTTCCATTTTGCTTTTTTCTGAAAGCCCAATTTCAGAAGAAAAGTTCAAAACATTCAACTAAGAAACAAGACCATGTTGCTACGTTTCAGTGAGAGTTAGGGAAGGTGAGTCAGATCCAGACTGGATGGGTGTGTAGTAAGCCTTACGTGCTTTCTCTAGAGCTTTCTCTAGAGCGTTTTGCGGAACTGATTTGGATCGTTTACTTCGAGACGGGGTGGCCAAGCCTGTGCGACACACTATGGGTGTCGGGTAACTCTCCCAGTCTTCTGCAGTGAAGGATCGTGAGATAGAACAGAACAGGAAAGGTGAGAAGAAAAGAGAGAAAGAAGAAACAATACAGTAAGTAAGGAAAGAGAGCCACCTATAGCATGGTAATGGTACTGCAGGAAGACTACAGAAACATTGAAAGTGCAACCTACCAAGTTAGTAGTACTGTAGGAGAGCACACACAATGTATTACTTTTCAAAGCCTACCAATTTCTTTTACCATGCTAAAGGTGTATAAGATGTAAATAAATAAGACTTCCAGACTTATAGAACAGAGAGTAAAAAGAGTAATGATCATCTAAGGAAAACTGTTTTCCTACAATGTACAGGCATGATGCGCATGAAAATACAACTTAAACAGCAAGAACGCGACAAGGAACGTGGCGGAATTTCTTCTACAAAAGTATTTCTTCTTTTTGTAGGAGAAAAACTCTGCCACTTCAGAATTGTGGGACAGATAACACTGGCTACTGGCCACATCTTTTGTTTTAAAATGTCAGAGAAATAACATAGTGTGGCCTAAAGTGCCCAGTGTTAGCCGGAGTAAGCAGGGTGGAGTGAGGCTCACCTCGTCCCCGCATGACGTAGTCGATGGAGCGCGCACTGATCTGGTTCCCGCTGGGTTTGATGTCCAGGTGGGGCTTGCTGCCGATTCCCATGGAGGCCAGCTCGATCTGCTTCAGCTCTGTCACACACGGACGGACGGACGGGAACGAAGGAAGGGAAGAAGGTAGGTGAGAGGAGAGAACATACCAGAGTGGACCACCTTAGGTTCTGGGGTACGTCAGTTCTTTTGGAATATTTCTGGCCAAAGCCATTTGCTGTAAATTCGCCAAAATTAAATATTTTATCACCATCAGAACTGGAAAGGTGCAATTACAATTGCAGAAATTTAATGTTACAGGTGCAAATCAACCCAAAAGTTAAAGCAAGTGCAGTCAAATGTGCAAAACCCAGGAGGTCCTGATGGAACAATCTAAAGACTACCTAGAATGGAAGACTTAATGCTGCTAAAAGAACTACAAAGGCAAATGAGGCAAGATTTACACTAAATCCAAGAACAGTTCAGAAAATCAACTTAATTTGTTGGTTCTCAGACAGTCTTATGTAAAAGTTTGGCAAGAGGACATTGCTAAACAGAAGGCTGGGGTGAAAACTTACAACTGACTCTCTTCACTCCCTGAAACTGCAAGCACTTGTCTGTTTTTATGTTGATATTCCAATCTAGTATTATTTTTTCTTTATCTGAGAACCAAGAAATTAAATTGGTGTGGCTTAACGGCATTAACCAAGTCGACATGGCCCTAACACCCAGCAAGCCTACCTTTACTTCTGCACGCCTGTTTCCATAGCAACTTGGTGATCTCGTCGACCCACGCGTCCTTGACGCTCTGGTTGGGCGCCTGCAGGATGTACGTCTCGCCCGGTTTTCTGCGCCGGAACCAGATCTCGAACTTGAACCCGCTCTCGCCGATGGTCTCCGTGAGACCGACCTCTGTGCTCTGTAAAACACGGTTGAACGGATTGGTCAACCCAATCTCCGTAGTCTGGAAGGCACAAAAGGGAAGAGTTCAGGGACCAGGCATTAATCAGGCAGGGGAGGGTCTGGTTTGCTCCCATCTAGCCATGAATAATGCACGGTCCCTAGGTAAGACAGAACAGCGCAGAAAACACCGTAGCGAAGACAAGGATTAGGTGCGAATAGCAAACTAAAGCAGATGTCTTGATGAGCAGGCTACTGCAGTACCTAAACAAAGTGCTAGGAGGCATTACTGAGCTGTGACGCAGTATACAGAAGTGTGCAAGCAGTTGCCTACATGGCTAAGTGCTTAGAAAACTAGAGAGTACTTAAGTTTAGGTAGTGGTGCCCACTGCTTCTTGCCATGCAAGACAACAGATAGCAAACAGACGTTTGGGAGCTGGATTGCAGTCTTACCTTAAAGCTGTTCTTGTACAGATAGACATCGTGACCCCCACTGGTCCTCTTGGTCTTGCTGAACAAGATCAGATCCTCGAACAAGAAGACGTGACGAAAGAACTTCTTCCTCCCCTGCCAAACTAGGAACTCATCCTGCAAGAGAAACAACAAAAGTGTTTGATAAGTTTTTCACCCTCTCCTTGCTGAATGATACTGTCATTGATACAAAGTTGGTGCATAGATACACCCTAAGGCCACACCAATTTAAGGTCTTGGTTTTTGGATGTAGAAAGAACAATGCTAGATATACCATGTAACTAAGTCAAAGGGTAAATTCTGTGTATGTCAGATGCAGGTTTTCACCTCAGCCTTCTCTTTCTGTTCTGTCCTCTTGCCAAAATTTTACATAAAAATCAAAAATGTCTGAGAACCAATAAGTTAAATTGATGTGGCCTTAGGAAGGAGACTGCTATCAGAAATGCATGTACATAACTGCAGATACCAGAAATGCTATGATTGTTTTCTCCATGTTGTACAAGGATTTGCCTGTTTTTGACACAAACACAGTTCCACCATGTAGGTTATGTGGGTGAAATGGCACCGTGTATATTAGGGAAGATAGTTATCTGGGTTAGTGTTTATGTGTAAACTAAGGCACGGTCTCTGATGCACATTTTGTCAACATAAGATACCCAAAAGGAGGACAGTAACTTTTGAAGAAGCCGCAGTCTCTTCGACAGCTACACCTTACAAGTTAAGGAAACCATTTTACAGACAAAGACGAAAAAATCTTGACATAGTTTGCTCGACAGTTGTAAGAAATAATGGAAAGGAAGCAATACCTACTTGAACTTTACCCTTATTCACTAATACAAGCACTAAGGGGGCATAAAGAAACCACCACTAAGTGTTAGCAAACTCTACAGGGGTATGAGCAGAAGGAAGAACCAGGGGGAAAACAGGAAACCACAACCACACAAAAGGGACCACCCCAAAGACAGGAAGAGGATGTGGTGTCCTACCTCTAATCAAGGGTTCAGATAACCAGATATATGATCAATACTGATTAGGATTGCCCTTGATGTTAGGACTTTCATCTGTTGGATCTTACCACTTTAAAGCAAGCTCTAATGTTTGTACTTGTAAAACTGTGGGCATCACTTTGCTTAACTACCTGATAATGATAACTAGGGTTAGGCCTGCATATTGAGTTGTCTTTTTGTGCGAAAATATATGTCAACACCACATGAAAGCCTTCATAAGTTTGTTCAGTCTTGTTAAAATATGTTTCTGTTTTACCAGTTATCAAAAGGGCTGGGCACCAGAAACATCCAAGAGATATTCCTCTGAATTTGCCAACATGGAGTAATGCTTTGTGTGAAATTTGCAACTTTGCTGAAAGATGGCAACACCTTTGCTCAATCAGACAGGTGTTATGTATCTCGGCTTTTGGACAGGTAAGTGTCAGAAGACCTCCTCTAAAGGATACCACATAACTCAGGTGTGCCCAGGTATTTACCCATCTAAGTAGTCACCTTACAGAAGGTTAAAGTAAGGACAGGTGAGTGTCAACGGAAACACGTTGAAGATAACATAATGTAGGTGTGCCCACCTGTCTGAGTAGCTTCCCCTGTTCGTTGATGTTGACGTCACAGTCGCGCAGGGAGTCCATGGCCAGCAGGTTGTTCCCATGTCTCAGCTGGAACTTCACCAGGTCCTCAGCAGCCTGGAGGAGGGCAACAAGGAGGTATTGAGGTCTTAAGAAAAAACTCAAGATGTCTTGAGATTCAGTAATGGGGAAGGAAGTTTGCTTCTTGTAAAACGTGATAAAAAAACAGCTGATTCTTAATTGAGGAAGGGAGCAAAGCTGTCTTCTGGTCAAGTATTCAAGAAGTTAGCTTGATTAAGGTCTAATAATGATATTCTTATCTTTTAGGAAATCTGGTATTAAAGAAGAAAGTAAAGATGGTGGGTGGTTATCTAGGATTTGATGATTAGACCTTTGATTTTGCAGGGAAGGGGAACAAAAACCTCTTTCAGCAAATAAGTGCTGAGGAAGAAATTTGATCAGCCTGTCATCAGATTTGACAAGAAACTTTGATTTCTCAGAAAAGGGGGAACAAAGGGTGTCTTTCATCCAGTAAGTACAAAACAAGAAACTTGAGATGTCAGCAGATTGTGATAATGAGATTCTGATCTTGCAGGGATATGGGAAAAAGTAAATCAGGTCTTTAAGATGTCAGCAGGTCATCTGAACATCTGATAAGGAAAGTTTCTGTCCTATTTACCAGTCCTTGAGGGGAACCTGAGACTTTGGTATGTCTGCAATCATGGTGGTGAAAGTTGTCACAGTCTTGGAATGAGAACCATTTCTTCACACTATCCAAGGAGCTTTCGATGAAAGCTCCTTGCACTATCATGGCAACTCAGTTTTATATTGTCATTCTCTCTTTTGATTACAGATATTCAAAGCTCATGCATACATATTTGCCACAAAGCATAAACATCACACAACTTTTCACAACACACCTGTACACATATGTGATAGTGAACTACTGAATTTGAATTGAATTGAATTGCCAGTTCAAGCTTCTTCTTCAGCAGCCTGGACCTGCCAACACTCAACCAGGTCTGGCTCTTCAGCAACAGACACACACACAGACAGACATACAGACAGACAGACATACAGACAGCCAGGCAAACTCACCCTGAGGTCTGCCAGCTCCTGTTCCTCGGCTTGCACCTGCGGACACTCGGCCAGCAGTTCCTTCAGCAGCAGAGCATACTTCCCCATGCGCTGCACCGGCTTCAGCAGGTAGCTGGCCAGGTCCATCTTGTCTCCTGTCTCCCGCTGCTTCTTCTGTATGGAAAATAAAGAACCTGCAGTCAGATACTGGGCTGTGTGATGAAGACTGTTCTGCAGTTAATTGTCACTCAGTCCTGACAAACTGGACCAGACCTTAGTGTGAGAAATTCGAAATAAAAGGCACCTAATGGAAAAAACAGCAAGATTTTGTCACATGTATAAACCTTCTCCCTGCTGTCTAACCCCATAACTAATACAGATTTGGAGCCAAACGGCTACCTTACCATGCTGAAGGTTAGATAACTGCCAATAGTATCAAACTATGAATCAAAGCAAACAGCATGTGGAGAGCTAAAACACTCATTTTTGCTAGACTATATACGTAAAGAGAGTTATAAAAACAGTAACAAAGAAAACCAGAAGTTTAAACACACTCCTCACCCTGAAGAAAGCGCTCCCGTGTTCAGCCATGAGTGCGTCAGACTTGGGCTTGTTCTTGCTGTACAGCGCGTACAGGTAAAACTCCTTCTCATGCTTCATCAGACACCTGGCCAGCTTCAGGGGGTTCTCCTAGAGGGACAACAGCAGGGAATGAATGAATGAATGACAAAGAAACTTGAATGAATGAATGAATGAATGGATGGATGGATTGATTGTATTCTGTGGCTTTGAACTGCTGTGCCATGTTACAGAAATGATAAACTTTATTGCACAACAATTGTACAAGGTACAAAACATGGCATCTATTGCTTGCTATATAGCAAATATACTATGAGACAAACTACCTTACAAAGACTATTACATGTAGTATGGGATGAGAATGTGCTTTCACAGTTAGTGGTCAAATTTCTAGTGTTTAGGCATTCTTGAGATATTAAATAGATGAGAAAAGTTATCTAAACAATCAAAGATATTGAGCTGCCATCCGTACAACTGGTACAATTCTATTTCAGGATTTAAAAGTGCTACCTTGATGGACTCGAGCTCGGCGAGGAAGTAGATGGAGTGGAAGTCGTAGATTTTCTCCAGGTTGCCGAAGATGACGCCGCGCTTCCCCCGCAGCTCCTGCGGGATATCGTCCCTGTCCATCTCAGGAATGTAGTGCTGTAAGCAAGGCAACAAAAGAACTATTAATTCTACTCTTATTCTAATACCTAACATGAAATGACATTTTCTGTATCTTGGACAAAAAATACTAGTTGGGCAACCCTGGCTAGCCTGGAATCCTGTCTTCTTGTGCTCTAGTCCGCTCAGGTAGCAAACTTTCAGAAGCGGACTAGAGCTCAAGACGGGATTCCAGGCTAAGCAGTGGGTGTATGTCTTTTATAGTCAAACCAAAAGTAATCAAATACATATCTGTAAATTTTAAGAATGCATTTCTTCATAACATTGTCTTTGATTCGTATTTTCATGGGAGCACTTAGAAAATGCTTTCAGAAACCTGGACAAATCAGGAAATACACGAGTACACAACTGGCATTAAAACATCTAAATGCTGACAGGAAGCTATCTAATGTACAATGTAGAAGACATTACTTCAGTGTGAAATGTTCCGAAATTTCTTGAACCACATTTTACAACACACAGTATCAATCCGTATCAATCATGCAGTTCAATTGGAACAACTTCACTGAAGTGCTGTGCAATATTTATGTTCCAATGCAAGGCCACGAAAACTACTGGGACAGAGATTTACACACAAGGCTACTTGAATGGCCTTGTTTTTCTCTAATCCACTCTGTATATGATGACTTACATAAGTGACTATCAACAAGTTAGAACAACCTGCGTAACTAAGACAACACCTGGAGTGGGGAATGACCACTTCAGGTGGAAATTGGGCTACTATTGCACTTAGTGATTCATCTCTATTGGTACTTATAGTATGCAGGTGTTCAATCTATGGTGCAAAGTCAGCAAATTTTAGCATAAAAGGCTACTGGGGTGGATGGTCACTGTACCTAAAATTACTGGTCATTTCAAACTTGGAAAGACACTACGAATTAGAAATCTGTTACTGGTCTTTTCAAACTTGGACTGACAATTAGAATTAGAAATCTGTGCAATCTTTTTTTTCTTTTTGAAAAGTCCTCCTACCTTGTAATTTGACAGGAATAAATGTATCAGACAAAGCATTTACCACGGATTGAACGTTTGAATCTAGTGGCCTAGATGTCAAACGATTTCAGTAGACTGCCAGACATAAGCCTTGGGGGCAAACTGTCTTAAAGAAGCCCTTCTTTTTAAGACGTCTAATTTGTGTCTGCCCTGTCACTGACCCATGAGAGGCCTGAAGACTTCTTTTCTTAACTTCTGTTTGAAGCTTTCCCCAAGGTCAAAAGGTCAGGACGTGGTTCTTTTCTTTTCACACTACTCAAGACATGGAAGAAGAAAGAGGCTATTGTGTGGTTCACATTTAACTGTACATCAAAGAAATGATTAGGACATCACACTTGGCCAGATAACTTTGTTTAAACTCCACTTTCTCAGTACACTGGACAAAACACAGGTCTTTTTTTCAATTAGGAAAGATAGTAGATGTTTAGAGTTTAATGTCTAATACTTGGCTCTCTATATTATTGCAAGCATTATGCAAGTGATCATGTTCTCAATAAGAAGACAAACACTATCAGCTTATATCACCTCGAATTATCACATTTTTGAAGAGCGATTTGTTGAAACAGGTGCCACTTGACCAGACGTGGAGAACACAAAAACACCTTCCTACGTCACACGTGCACTAAACATCACAATCCTTGCCCTTTATTGTTACAGCATGTAGACTTGTCCAGTCAAGTGCCTATTCGATGGCCCCATACTGAAGGTGGGGTCCGACCAGGTGGTTTTCTGGACTTTGTTGTTTTGTCTGTATACAACCACATCCTTCACCTTTTCCTCCTGCCTGAGAGTTATACAGAATGGACAGCACTCAAACTATCCAAACCTGTACCAAGGCAGCATACTGTCATACCTGTCTGCTGTGACTACTCAAGGGATTTGAAGAAGGCAATTGTCACAGTAGACAGGTGGTCACTATAGACAGGTTTCTTAATGCTTGGCTGGATGGCAAAATAATTTAAGGGACCTCCCAAAAGTGGTCACAATGGCCATGTGGTCCTAATGTAGAGGTGGTCACTAGTAGTAGCACAGGCTTGACTGTATGTACCCACTGTCCGATGTTATTCAGGTAATCCCATTTCTGCATAGTGTTGAATTTGCACTTTCAGCCTTTCTACAATGTCTTCTGCCATCAAAGATGCAACAAGTGGATCCTCAGTCTTACCTCGATGATGTACTGTAAAGAAGCCACATAGTCTCTCTCTGTCTGTAGGAACTCATCCATGATCAGGTCCAGCTTGCTGAAGACATAAAGAACATGCAACAAACGGTTAGAAGAGTTTGCTGTTGTGTGACAAATACTTGAGAAACTTGTGGTAATATCTCAGGAAAGATTCCCACAGTCTCAGTGTCTGAGTCTGTTCATTGTCAGGTCCATCCTACTGCAGACCAACAACATGCAACAGTCTGTTGGGAACATGTAACAAACACAAAAACTATGGTCCTTTGTACGTACAATGAACCCTGATCCTTCTGGTATTTTCATGGTCTGTAACATAAATTTCTCTCATATCAAGAAGACTAAAGCAATGCAATTCATTCTTGAATAGTAAAAAGAAATGCCCTGTTCCCTACAAAACTTGTCATCAAAACAATGAAACGAAAATTTGAGTTAAACTTTAGGGTTCTTTGTTTTCCCGTTTAGTCTAGATTCAGGCATGTGGTGTTCAGGTATGGCTTGGCAGGTACCCAGTGCCCAAACAACAAGAAACACTTAGACAAGTTTGTTGACAAATGCTTCAATGTTTCGAGCTAACCGTTCTCAGACTTGCTGTCACTGCATTTGGGGTCTCAAGAAGAATGTCAAGTGCAAAGTCAAGTTTAAGTGGACTTGCACCTGTGACCTGAATAGAACAAATGTTGCCTCATTTGATTGTTTACTGTCATGCACTTTGTATATCTATTGTTTTATTGTATTATCTTATTGTATTGTTACTTTATTGTATTGTATTCTTACTTTATTGTATTGTACTGTTATATTTGTGTTCTGAGGATAGGGCTTTTCATAAGCATTCTTCTTTCATCCTAATTGTCAAATAAAAATGTAAAGAAAATATAAAGAAAATAGAACCAATCTGACCTTGTCTTCTTGACCTCTGGCACGACCTGGTCCCCGTCTCCCTCCAGTCTTGGCACACTTGAAGACTTCTTCAGGTGAGTGTTTGTCTGCGGCAACAGGAGGCTCTCCTCCCCGGAGTTAAAGGAAACCAGCGTCTCCTGACTGTCCTCTCCTTGCAACAAAGTGTCCTGCGACCTTGAAACAGCCAGATCATCCTTGGTGATGGGGGTGGTGGGCGACCTCCCCTTCCTGGAGTAGTCCAGTCCGGGAATTTTGAATCTGGAGAGCTCGAACGCGGTGCTATGTCTCTTCATGAGACGTTTGACTGGGTGTTCCTTTGGCCGCGCCCCTCCGACCGGTGTACTCGTGGTGGCCGAAGGCGTGGGTTCGCTCTTAACAGACTGGGAATCGGGGCTTGCAACATTAGAAATAGGAGAAACCGGACAACTGCCGGAAATCACAGAGGCGTCCAAACTCTCTCCCTCCACGAACCCTTCGTCAGTTCTTTCACTGCTGCTCGTGTCTCTGCTGTCTGTGCTCCCTGCGCTGTTCATCTTCGCTACTACTCTCTTTATGCTGTCCCTCGTTTCTGACTTCTTTACTACACGCTGCGTGTCACTAACTTTACTCTCTTCCTCTATAAGCTCCTCCTTTGGCTGCGTATCTACAGTTCTTGTCACCACAAGCCTAGCCTCTTCTCCACTCGCTACAGTTCTTCTACGCGGCTTCTCGCTCTTGCTACCCTCTAGATTCTGCTTGGCTTTTCTAAGCGCGGCCTGTTTCCGTTCTACCAACTGTTCGGTCTCGCGACACTTAGTCCTGGCGAACTTGCACTGCTCGATGCACTTCTGGTTGTCAAGTTTGTTTGCGAGCGTTGCCATGCGGTCGAACTTGTCCTGCGGAATGGGGGGGTGGTCGCGGAGGTACGTGTCCAGGTCGTGCATCAGGTTGTCGCAGCCGCGCACAGAGTGGCACTCCTCCATGTTCATCAGGGCAACAAACTTCATTCCTTCCAGCGCCCACTCGTACGCCTGCAACGGGAAATATACAAACTGTCAAGGCTTTGTTTTACACATATCACAGTAAGGGACTGGGTAGGTAGGTAAACAGCCAACAAATTGCTCACGAAAACTTCACAAACGAAAACTCTAACCTTCCCAATAATACAGAAATACAAGGAATGATTTCTGAGGCTTTAAACTTGCCTAACATGGCAACGCGTTCACACATGAACAGGGGCTGTTTTTACCAGTTCTGACCAGTCTGTTGCTACAGAGCTTGCTTGACCAGTAAATAGAATGTTTGATGTGCTAAACATAGCCCAGACCCCTTGGCCCCAGACTTGCATTATAATGTAGGACTTGTCTACATGTACAGCCAAATAAGCTGTTCTCATTTAAAACTTTCATACATATCTAAAAAGGATGGTCTACTATCATTTATGTAAAGTTGAACAAGACTGAGGACGTAAAGAGGTAACCAAACAAGATATTCATCCATAAAAGTATATCACAATTGCCTTCGCAGATAACAGAGTTGCCAAAAGATTATCCAGTTTATTATCAAGTTCATTATAAACAAACCCAGGCTTCAGTTTATGTTTGCTCTATGCATGCATGGGCATGGATGTGTGTACAAAGCGTGACATTGCCTGTTTGTAAAGAGAATGGCATGTCTTTGTGGCAGAGTTTAAAACTTTGTGCAAAGTTTCGACCATATGGAACCTAATATCCAACACAGCTGCTTGCAGACCACATACACAGCAACACACAAAAAAAAGAAAGTGGTTCAAAGCGTAGAAGATTACTATAATTCGGTCAGGCTATTATTGCAGAGATTGCACACAGTGACAAACAAAGGCGTGTCACAAACTGTAAGTGTGCCCTGTCTGGCACAGACAATGCACGGGCGAAATGTCAATGGTGACAGTGTGAACAACCTGACAATTCTGCCCATCAAACCCCCACCTGCACAACCAGTCTGAGGTGCTAAAGGTGAACAAAAGGTGTGAAAATGGCAATTGTTTGGCCACTTCGCAGTTTGGCAAGAAAAAATTTAATAGACTTCAGTTGACGGGACACAGGGAGTTGTTTCCGTTTTCCTCAAATATTTGACCTCTTCCCAGCCGAGTTTTGGCATGGGAATATTGAGAGGAAAGCTTTCCCACCTTCAGAAACTTCCCAAGCTGGAACAGATCCCGACCACAGGGGAAAACCCACACCAAAGACCACCCAAACCACACATATTGTGTCTGCCGCAGTCTCCTCACACTTCCCCCTGCCTTGGGACACAACAATGGCTCAAGTACGCCCGGAACACACCAGGAATCTGAACGTCAAGTTCAACACAAAGCCACCGTCCTCCCCCATTTAAAATAGCGGCTGCGTAGCCAGACTAGCTATGTGTGAAATGTCGGACATGACATTTTTGAGGTAGGAACTGGCTTTACTCTACCCCTATCCCAAGGAAAACTTCAAGGACAAAATCAAACAAAACTCTACCAGAACTTTCTATAACTGACATGCCCACTCATTCCCACATTTCCTGTACTAAAGCCGACAGTAGGAACAAGGTTTGAAGTACGTACCTTGGGCGATAGCACATGAAACTCTGTGTTCATGAAGCGTAAGTGAACGTAGGTCTCCTGAAGAACCTTCATTTTCAACACATAATTCATCCCTCCAAGCATAATGCCGCATATCTTGTCCACATTAAGAAACAGTAATGAAATCCTATCCCCAGGAAGGAAACTCAGTGCTCCAGGCAGTGAGAATGACCGTAGGAAGTGTCCCTGCCCAGAGCTGTGGTGAGTTGCTCGGTAATGAAAGATGAGTCACGTTCTGGGACAGGATGTCTCTCCCAGCTGTCACTCAAACGGAACAAAGTGGGGTCGGGACAGAGGTCATGTCTACCCAACAACTTCGTAGCTCCACACCAACGTGAACAGCATGCAAACTTCTACTGATTATGATCTATGAACTTTAGCACTTCCCTATTTCTTAGAAGTGGTTCAAACTAAACAGAAGGAACAAAAAACATGCTCTAAAACTTGGTGAGCAAACAAAATTTTGTAATGATGGTTAGACAACCAAGTAAGGAGATACCAAAGTAAGTAACAGTTACTCTCACAGATTCAAAATGTATCCAGTTGCTTGACTAACTGGTACTTTGGTATAATTGTGTGTTGGATGAAAAATTTGAAGGTTTGTCTAGTTGATGAACAAGACTATAATTTGCTATGTAGAACCAAGAAAGCCCCTGGAAGTGATTTTGTCAGTTACTTCCCTGTACGAAACTTCCTTTGTCGTCATATGAACTGATAAATCAGGACTTCTCTATATACAAAGAACCCAGGCCTGGCTTATCTGCATTCAACGTGACGTACTGCAAACCTCACGAGTGACACATCCTAGCCTGGACTTGAGATGGGACGCCCAAACAAAAGTAATGTTGCCTTGTCACTTCCTTGAACATTACTTCCTTTATAGTCATATGACTTGCTAAATCAAATCAGGACTGTATGCAAAAACCAATTTTGTCTTGGTCCAACTGACCCACTACAAGTCATACAACATGACAAGAACCCTGTGCGATCTAGAAGAAACAAGAGTAACTCTAACTTATGACACACCAAATGTAACATGGCTTAGTCATTACCATGTACGAATATCAACTATTTTATCAAGATCAACTGGTTTCTATGTAACAAAAAACCATGTCTATCTTAGTTCAAACTGACCAAGGACTGTACATTGAACCAATTCTCATCACCCACCTCATGCCACAGGAACGACCTCAGAAGTTCTGAGTCTGTAGTCTCTAATGTCTCCATTTTCTCCTAGATACGTCCAACATTACTCTGTGTGACCAGAATGCAGAGCTAGTCTGTCTGTAGTGTTGCCAAACTCAGACTGGGAGAAGTCAGGTGGGAGTTGAGTGGGCAGGGGAGGCTCAAGGGTAATAAACATATGAAAGGGCCAATCATGGAGGTCCTTACTCCCAGGGGTGGAGGCCTGCCTTCTCAGCCAATCAGAGCTCAGCTTGTATTGCTCTAAGGCATGTTGTCATGGTAATGTGTCAATCAGAGTGAACTATGGCTGGTGTGACATCATCTTTTCAGATGCAGATGTACAGGGTTTAATTCACACCAACGGAACTAGGCAAACTTTCAAACAAGCCTGCCTTTGATGGCAATCTGATAATGCATGCATCGATGATTTTTACCAGTTTGTTGTCTATTGCCTAATTCTTTTCACAAGGAAAACAAATCTTGGCTCAAAAGGAATTACTCTTTAACTTGGAAATCTTAGGAAAACATCGAGTCATTAGGTGACTTTTTTCCCACAGACCAAATGAAATGGAAATCTCACTGAGTTAACAATAATCCGCAGACCTTTCAAACAATGTGCAAGGGAGTGTGACAAATGTCTGACATACAATTGATCATGTTTCAGAAAAAAATGTGACCAGTTAGGTTGATGAGATGTTTCCTTCTCATCATCTCGTTGTACCTATCATTAGGCAGCATTAATTAACACCATGCTGACAACTAAATTATACAGTCAAGTCTCTAAAACCACCACTTCCTCAAGTAATAACTCTTACAACATACTTGAATCATGGGTGGCACAAAAGGCCACAAACTGATATCTATTTTACCTTCATAGCTATAAAATGTTGAACTTTTGCACTGTTCTGAAATGAGCTGTATCACCAAATCAACATTATCAAAACAGATTTTTTGGTATCTCTGGTACAGACAGGAGAAAGAGATCTCCACCAGGCTAACAACGCTGGCTGAAAAATAGTAAAATTTAGCCAAATAGGGAGAATCATTTGCCCTTACTACAGGCTCACTCCTTTGGCCAATTATTCACCCCGTTTTTGCAGAATTCTACTGTCTACAACCCCTTAGGAAGGCCTGGTGGAGGCTAGCAAAGAGCAAAGCTGGGAACTTGTTTACGCACTACAGAAGCAGATAAATAGTGGAAACGATGCCTCTACACCCTGCAGGGTACACAGTTCTAATGAAGAGTTCCCCTGTAACCGTTTCTATCCAGCCTTTCTTCTCCAAATCCCAGCTAAATGGGAGGTGTAGTCAGCTGTGTACGGCAGCGGAACAAGAAAGACTACGGGAAGAAAGGAACAAACGAAGAGGAACATTGAGATAATGCCGCATATTGCCTAATGACAAGACAACATAGGCTAAAACTTAACAAACCACATAAGATCACAGAACGACACCTAATGCCAAAATGTCTCACAATGGAAAAGCTTCCTGTCCATTTATGAAAGCTAGACTTTACACCTGAATGTTTGCAGGATTTGATATATCGTTCCTGACTGCAGGAGCTTTATCCAACCCATATGGGTCCATTATTCTCCAACAGTGTTAAATATCAGTTAGCTACATCCTCAGGCTATATACAGAAATCTTCAGTACCTCCTTAGACTGATACAATGTCTTATACAGTCCCAGGTGGGAACTTTAAGTCACATAAACTGACTCATACCTGTCTTACATAAACGTCTGTGAATACAGCCATTGTATAAGGTGTAAACAAAATGGACATTATATTGTTTGTCAACATTCCAATTGCTAATAGTCATGTTACAGTTGCCACTCTTTCTTTACAAAGCATGTTCTGATAAACAAGAAATTCTTGGCCAACAGTTCAAAACTTCAATACGTATCTTAAAGAGATTGCTACAGTGTAGTGGCTGGTTGTATCGGGTAGGGACAAACCTGTATAGAAACTAAAAGGCAACAAACGAATCTGAGCAGATGAACATGTAAGAACAGGTGTTTCCCAGTAATCAGCCTAACATACTAGTGTGTTGTCCTGAGGCATCCAGCATGTCATTGAGGCATTCACTGTCTTAATGTGCTTATCTCAATTGCTGAGGAAATTAGAAAACTGGCCTTCAGGCTACTCAGGAAGGATTTGATATGATCACTGTGAGTCTCAAGGATTCTTCCCTCTTGCTCCTTTTTCTTTGGGTGCTTCCTTCCCTTCTCCTGTCCACCTATCCATGCAAAGTTTGCCAGCACTGAGCTACCGAAGTATACATAGAATATACTTAGATTTCTTGTTCATCAGTAGAAAGGTCACTGATGAAAAACTGACATTTTGCTATGTTCCTTCTGCACATGCACTGAGTTACAGCGTTGAAATACAATATTGTTAATGCTTCCTTGAAAGTCCAAAGAGATGAGATGAAATGGCAGGATTTAGAGAACTTGCAACAGAAACCTTGAACAGGAAGAATGGATTCCACTCATATTACAACATAATCTGTATTCAGCAAACAATCTGTCCTAATTCTGGGGATCAACTACGCCATCAGACCTCGACATAAAATCCAGAGATACCTAGTAGTAGTACCCATACCTTATTGCAACACTGCCCTTCAGTCACCTTCTTTCAAACACTTCCACACACAGGAAACATGGGAAACTGTCACTGATCTGACGAGGAAGCTGGTTCAGCTGAAACTGAGGACACCACACTGCTAAACGCTACCATTAGCCTCCACCCAACCCTGTCAGTGCCGCCCAATTCACAGTTTCCCTTCTGCAAATTGATCTATCATTATACAGGATTGACCCATCTGATTATCATGGGCAAATCATCCTCAAACAGTTCTCAGCAAACTTCCTGTTTGTAAGAGAATCCTGCTCATCTGATGGGCCCTCTCATTGGACAATGGTTGCCATGGACGCAATGGATAAGATTGAAGACTCTACAAACAGAGCAGTGACTAAAGGAAACAATGACATTTCCCAGAAGAAGATATCCCCACAATCACGTCACATCCCTGCATCTTCCCACTGATGTCAGGTAACCATAGCAACCTGGCTCACCCAGGAGCAGCACGGAGAACCGAGGCATCATGGGTAATTTTGTGGGTAATCCCTGATCAATTTATGGTAGACAGGCTGCAAGTCTGATTCCCCACGATAGGGGGCGTTGCTTTCACATTTTCCATTTTAGGAAAGAAGGAATATTTTTTTTGCAAGAAACTTGAGAAAAACTGAACTAAATTGACAAAAGCATGGTTGCATGTAACACTTGGCAAAAATGTTATACTTAACAACAATGGATTTTCTATTGTACAAATACATGTACCTTATCAGTTGTTTACAATTTGACCCTATCGTACAACACTATCGTACGTGTACTACGATGTAGGTTATCAAGCTTTACAAAGATCCCAAAATAACCCTTTCCAATCTACATTCTCTTGAAGGTTTTTCAGTAAGAAATACAAGGTATAGCTCGGTGGTCTTGCAGTTAGGGCTGTACACTTAGAATCTAAAGGGTTCGGATCCCAAGCAGGCTCCAGTGTTGTGCCCTTGAAAAAGGCACTTAACACCTATTTTCTCACTCAACTCAGGTGAAAATGAACTTCGGTTAGGGACGTTCTCTCGGAAGGGGCATAAATCCAGGTCCTGTGTTTGGAGAGCTAGAGCCACACCTCGAGCAGGTTAAAGATCCCACGACCACTTATCGATATAAGGAGGGGTTCATAGCAGTGTGAATCACTGAATGGATGAAACCTTAAAGTCCTCAGTCTAAGGTTGTCTAGAATTAGAAAATAATAGCAACTCACCGCCTCAGAAACCATGCTGTTCCAAGTGTTCACAACTCTTTGGTTCAGAAAACAGAACTTCTCCATAGTGCACCAGTCTCAGCGACTAACTGCTCTTGTTCCAAACAAATTTTGATAAGAAAAATACTTTTTGATTGAGGCAAATTGCTCAAATGGTTGCCAGGGTATGGCTATTAAAAGTTCCAAAGTCAACCTTTGCAGTAGGTGTTTTCGGAATGCGTTGGAATACTGACTAACGTGATAGGAATAGTTCTCGTGAGAACAGCAGAAAAACAACTTTGCCACAACAGCAGCTCATTACAGCGCAAACCCTGCTACCAAACTGGGCTGTGAAGTGGTTTGTCTTAAGATTTAGTCCACGTTCTTTGTTCGTTTTGCTGCTTTTCTTCTCGCAGAAGTGATTTGTCACAATTATCTTGGGCAGTCTGACCTTGCTGGTGGAAACGGGTCATAGGGACCACACGTGCAACGTCTGCACATGTTGCCCTGTGGGGTCAGTCTGGAAGGAACTAGGCAACAGTAGACTGCGCCTCCCAGCTACTCCATTACACTAGAGGGCTGAGACCGCTGAGTGACTGAAAATTTGACAGATGACTCGACTAATTTCTAAGAAGATAAAAATCTAATTTTTCACATTTTGTCATACTTAAACATTGTGAATCATATTCCAATCATAAGATAAAGGGTCACACAAATCCAATTTTGGCCACTCGATGGTCACCCAGCAATTGCGGTCTAGTGAAAAGGGGACAGCTGCTGTGGTCTAGTGATTCGCAGCTACCTGCCAAGAGGGCATTTTTTTCCTTTTTTGCTGAGGACTCCTTCAACTGTTAATACCCCAAACCCCATCCCAGACTCCGAAGCAAAGATGCAATTTATGGTGTGCTACGAGATTTGGCATGAACCTTCTAGCAAAGGGCACTGTGTCAAAATATACAACACTGGTGCTATCACAATGTGTGGGTTGGATGTTGGCCCATCTCAACACACTTACATGTTAGGACTACCAATGGGTGAGAAGTTGCCATGTCTGTGAACATGACTCAAGAGAAACATACTCCTGAAGTCCAACATCATTCCCTAGACATACGTAACCACTTCCCGAATGCCAACTGCCAAAGACAACCATGTCTGAATCATCAGACTGTGCTTCAACCTTAAATGGTTGGAAATTGTGTTTTCTGTTCACTCTAACATCCAAGCAGATGTAGTGTTCAGCTCGGTGTTTTTCAGGCATTTTCTTCATCTATCTTGGAAGGGAACAAACAAAAACAAACAAACATGGAGAACTGGAAACAACTAGAAAATGTCTTTAAAAAAGTAAACACGAAAAACGCCCAACATCTGCTTAGAGAATAATTCACATGTCTGCTTCCTTTAGGTCGGCTGTACTGTGTGCGGACTGTGAATACTAGCGAGGGTGTGACAGATATCAGAGACTTGCTACAGGAAATCGAAAACAGAACTCGTGTAAACAAAAACGTACATATAGCTGACCTCACAAACATTACCCCATTCCTACACTCTGAAGCTTGTGAGGAAGACATTTGTCAACTTGCTAACTCTCCAAGATGTAAAGAAACATACAGGTTTTTACTTTGTTGTCAAACTTGCAGAGTAAGGAGGATATTTAGGAAAGAAAAAAAAAACATGAACTACTGGAAACAACTAGAAAATGCCTAAAAAAACACACTAAATCATACCCTACATCTACTTCACACTCACTCACTCACTGGGTCGAGCTTCCCTCGGTTCCAATGATTGCTCTCCATCTCTTTCTATCCTTCATTACTACCATCAGGTTTTTCCTGTCGAGCTGGGTGTCGTCCATTAATTGGTTAAGATATTTCAAACTGTCAACATCTCAACTCTCCAAAACGTAAAGAAACAAACAGTTTTGTTGTTGCTAAACTTGCAGAGTAGAGAGGGCATTTAGAAGTGACCTGACCCCACATGTTACCCAATATAGTACGAAATACCTCATGGGTTCTATATGGGTCTCAGTAAACAGTGGAAAAGTCTTCCAGCCAAACTCTAACGCTGTGCCTGGCTTTAAACCCACCATTTTCCTTCTATTCTAATAACACCACAGGGAGGAGACATTCTTCCGTGCAAGGAACTGATTGCACTAGTCTGCAGACATGTAGGATGATTCAAACGATTAACTTGATGTTGTAGTGAAATCCTGAAAAAATAAACCCCACGTCCAAACCAGTGCAATGCAGCTGGGTTATGTAAACCGCTAGAAAACAGAGACGTGTTTTTATGCACTGTTGTGAAAGTGTTCCAAGCATTACATCATTTCTAGGAGGTGATCTTTTAAGTTGTTGATATAACCACGTGACACAGAAACAAACATTGTCTGTTACTGATACCACTTGATGACGCAAACCGTTGCAAAACTGAAATACATTTTACTGCGCTGTTGTTACAGAATTCCTAATATCACTACCACTTTTACAAGGCATTGACGACATGTATATACATGTATGTGACATTATACTCCTGTAACAACAGTCGCCATAACTGTAAACCACATCCCCCACCCTTAGTGGCAACAGAAATGGCAAGGCCAGAAAGTTCACACCAGGCGCGTGACGTTACCAATTCCTCCGGACAAACACGCACTCACCGGGCACAATCCTTCCCATAATTCTCCCCTACACCTGTTCCAAACACTCCGTAGGATGCAAATTCCATATCCAGGAAGCTGGATCCATCCCGAAGCGGCGGTTTTTGGCCGGAATGTCCACAGGAAAACAGAAACGTTGAAGGCTAGATGGCGGGTTGAGCTATTAACAGAGGGTAATGGATAGATGTGGCTGCCTTACAAAATGTCTGGGCATGGTTGACATAACTGCTGGGCTGTCCAGTGGTGTCATGTGGAGGGGGTTTGGATTCTGGGAGGCTACAGAAGGGGATTGGGAAGCAGCATTTCTATGAATATTTGCCAAGGTTTGAATCTTGGCAGGCCTCTACTATCTATTTTTTCGATGTCTTCTAAAAGATTCTGGGACTTTAAGCCTTTATTAATGTTTGGGCAGGATTTAATTGAGATTCTGCTGTAGAAGATGCAGTCAAGCAAGAGATAAATCAACTCTTCCAGCACCCCATCCACAGCCTTGAGAGGGTATGCTAGGGTGAGAAGAAACACCTAACTTCACAGTGTGTATGTTGCATTTACTCAACCAAAGCTCATGACAACTTTGGTCAACAAGAAAATATGGCTTCGACTACAGAGACCCTGCCCTCATGATGGCTTACGGATTACAGTTGAATGTGGTTAAAGAACAGAGTTCTAAAGAACCCCACAAACATCCTCCGAAAATACATCATCCAATGGGAGCCCAAATCCATTAGAGCAACATTAACAGTGACCTTCAAATCACACATGACCTTTTGTCTACATTATCCCCAGTTCTGAATGACATCTCTCCAATCATCCATCACAACACAACCTGCGATTCATTTTAGTCAAACAGAATTTGAAAGGTGGGCTTTAGGATGCCCTTATTCACTAAGAGATCAAAACATTTGTGCATACAGAAAAGTACTCATACTTAACGACAGTTGATGTAGAAATTGTTTCAGGAGTAGTTGTTACCTCCCTTTTTTTGTACGTACTAGTACTAGTATCTCATTTCTCCACCATTTGAATTGTATACCATTGTGGTACACTGTTGTTTGTTTACCTGCAATAGCACACTCCAAGTGTGGACTTCCAGTAAAGTTATCATCATCAGACATCAGCGAAAATGTGAGGCAAATGTGAGGCGTGATCATGCAAACTAATATGTCATTATCACATCCCCATTGTGAATGAATGATAATCAGCATGTAGCAACATGTTCGCTAAAGTGATTACTTACAAAGCAATTAATTTGTCTGATGATAATGTCAAACATGATGGATGTTGTAGGAGAGTCTCACCAGGGGAAAGCTGTCGTGAAGGATGTGGTTTTACAATATCCTTTTGTAAGAGTTTGTTACGTCAAAGGGCGGTTATACTGGCTATACAGATACAGATACAGAAGAGGAAGAGAATAATGACCTACTAAGAAATTCAAATTGAGATAAAAGCTGACGAGTTTCCCACAAAAGCTTCCTGTCTGTCCAATGCAAAGATATGGTTAGACAACAGAAAGCACTTGAAGAATGCTGCCATGGTAGACCATCCTTTGGCAATTTTGACTAACGAAAAAGGAAACAACAAAAATGAAGAAAAAAATCATATAGGACTCACTAAGCTAGCAAGACTCATATACCAGTATAACCCTGTCAGAATTATACCAGAAATGTCTGATAAAAATATAAAACTTTTAAGTTGACCTGCTGGACAGAGCTGCCTGGAAACATGGTGTGAAGACCAGCCGACTGCTGCCCACCCCAGTGTCAGGGACTCTTGCAGTGGTATAATGAAATACTGGATACTACTACTACTACTAAGATGCATTTCTCACCTTATCAAAGAAGTAATACAGCTTCATAGTCTTCTCCAAGACGTCCCTCTTCTGCTCCAGCTTTCTTGAGAAGCCCAGGAGCTGCTCCTGGAGGGACTTGGCGCGCTCTCGGATGCCCGTCGTGTTGAACTCTCCCGTCTGCGCCAGGCTGCTGGCCTCCTCTAGCAGGTCATTCCCTTTTGCACATTGTTGCTGGAAAAACAAAACATCAGAGATTTCAGACCAGTGTTCTGTTGTTTTTTTGTGTGTGAATGTATAATTGGAACTGTGATGGGATTGATGTAATATAATCGGGTATTACACACAGTCCACCACTTCCTGAATTCCCCCATGATGTGCTGATCAATGTAGCTGCAAGAAGATTTGAATGTACATTTGTTTCTTTTCAAGACCACATGTTCCAACATTCCTGTGGCACAAATAAAACAGTTGCCCCCTTGGCAAATAGTGACTAACAGTACATGTAAGTAGTGTTGTGGGAATACAGGCAGAACTCCACACTTCCTGAGGCACCAAGTGCCTGGTACTTGTACCTGCTTTAACAGTTTCCGAGACTTCCTGTTCGCAAATGACACAGACAAAAAGGAAATGTACAGTCAGACATCAAAAAGTAAAACCATATGCCATCGATAATCATTTTGTAACCTTCAGCCTTCTGAGGTAGTCATTTGGCACCAAATTTGTACTAGTTATGGAGTTAGGCAGCAGGGAGAAGGTCAGCGTGGTGAAAATCTTGTCTGCACATGTACTGTAATATTGCGCAGTCACACATATGAAATCCTGTCCTCAAGTGAAGCATGATTCCGACATTCCTACTTTGAAGTTGAACACCTTAATGATACCTTTCACTTCCTGAGATATCCAGACACCTTCAGGCTGGTATAACATGACGTGCCCTGCTTACTATCTACCATACATGTAGTTATTAGACCTGAACCTCATATGAAAGGCAAAAGCTTTGAAATATGATTCTAACATTCCATCGTTTGAAGAAGACCATCAGAATAACTTCCTTATCTTTCTAAGATATGATCATATCATCTTGATAATGGTGATACAGATAAAGGCCAGAGTAAGCAGACACAGTGCATGTGAAAATTAAAGTTTTGAAACATGATTCTAACATTCCTACGTTTGAAGAAGACCACTTGACTAACCTCTCTAATAAGCTTATAACTCTATATAAGAGATCATCTTGATAATGGTAATGAAGATACCTCAGGCCAGAGTATGCTGACAAGTCCGTGCTTGCTACCATCCATGCAGCCCTGATCCTGGAGTATTATCGTGCGGAGGCTGGTAGGAATGCTCAGAACAAAGTAGTGACCGGAAGGCAGCTTTGTGTCTGGACAGGGCAGGGTTAGATACGGCACATAGAGATGTAATGTAGGCAAACACGCCCCCAGCCCTGGGTGTGTCACTGTCCAGCTTTGATCTCACCTCTGACTGCTGTTACAGATCATAGGAGACCCAAAACTTGTCCAAACTTGAAAGGCAGCTATACTTTGGAAGTACCTAGAATCAACTGAACTTCAGGTGGCTTTCCTAACAACCTAACGAACTGGGTTAATAAAGACACCAAACATGGCAACACACCCTGACATTTGTGCAACATTACCATGACAACAAGGGGCTCTACCCTGCCCAGGCCTGTCCACAAGCCAGTAACCTAAAGGGCACCCTGACATTTGAACTGTATGACCCTAGCGGCACCAGAACCAGAAGCAGGCAACGCTGGACCATCAGTTTGGCACCTGAGCAAACCTTTACTTCCGTCCTCCAACTAACGATCCTCCTCTCATTCACTCTCCCATTCTCTCCTTATACAAATTTACTGACGTTATAGCTTGTCACACAGATTTACTTGCGTAATGGATTCACACATTTGTGTCAATTTTTTGTTAGATTTACAGAGGCATGCATACTGTTTCCATTACCGTTATGGTTTCTGTCCATTACTACTTGATTACGAATATTGCTGAATCAAAAACTTGCTGTTTTCATCCTATTGCTTATAAGTTTTCTGACTCAAAATCAATTTCAGACAATGATGAATTTACAGATGCAAGCAAAACTGTTAATCCACTGTGTCAACAATTTGGTATCAAATTTTTGTTTCAATTACCACAATTTCCTTATTATGAATATAGCAGAATCAGAAACTGTCCTTTCCATCCCTTTGTATGAGCTTTTGGACCCAATCATCAATAGATTTAAAGAAGGAAGCAAAACTGCCTCGCCACTGTGCCAACAATTTCAGTGTCAGACAGTCAAAGTCAAACAAATAAAGAGGACGTATCACTTACAATGGCCAGGACGGGTTCGGTATTCCTTCCTCGACGAGAGCCAAAAGTGTGTAGCGCTGCACTGACTAAGCGAGCGTGCATTGTACTGAACACAGAGAGCATCGGAAAGGCTATATGTTGCGGGCAGGACGCCCACGGACTACCTGAATACAAGGAAACTCGCCATGAAATAGCCACAGCACGCAACCCGGTGACTCAAAGTGTTGGAGGTTGGGCCTGCGCATAGTTCCCATTCCATACAGGGGTAGACTTGTGAACAGAGGGTCTGTACAAAGGGGCTGACCCTGCAGCCAAAAGGGTCAGGAGGGTTTAGGGAACATGTTGGGATGGATTTTGCATAGATCGGAGCATGAAATTTGGGAGAGAAGGGTGGAACAAAGAGGGATGGGGGAGACAGAGAGGAGGAGAGCTAAAAATAAACCCTTAGAAAGAAAGAGGGTCATGCCACATGGGATGAAAATAGCTCACATAAAGTACCATGTTTTCATATGAAAATCAGCCGCCATAGAAGGTTTTTTTCTTGGATGATAATCTGGCTATTGAAAGTCTTCATTTGGGCAATGAGTCCAAAGAAGGGACAACCTTGAGTTCGTGTTACAGCAGGGCAATGGACATGTATATCATGATGTGAACTGGTCCTCTTCTTCCGCTGAAGGTTTGGAGGAGCATAATTCATGAGCATCCAGGTTATCCATCACTTAAAATAAACAGAAGTCATGCTGCTCATGCTAGAAATGACAACAACTGAAATTCCAACCAAGCACTGTCATCTGCCTAAAGAGCAGAAAGATGTACGATTGCATCATCTCGTTTTGTAAAAATAATAAAATTAAAAAAATACAGCAATTTGGAGCTACATGTAGGCCCAGTACGTACACAGAAAAACTAGAACGCCTTTGTCACGTTACAGCTGCTCATTTCTCACATAAATACCAGTAATCAGAAAAAGCACTTAGAGAGCTCAAGCCTTTTCCACGGCAGGAATTTTTCCCAATCACACAATTCTTTTATGATTATCCTGCTCACAGACTAACCAACCAACAAACCAACCATGAAAACAAACCTAGCTGTAGCTTTCCTAGCATAGTCACCTATACCTCTCAGCTCCCACCAACTTAGAATAGAAGTGGTCTTTTGTCCTTGCATTGAGCAAGAAGGTCTCTTTTAGTTTTAGTCTTTATAACCTCACTGCATTGAGCAAACTTCTTTAAAAAACTTTACCTTTTATGCACCCCCATACAGAAAGGCACATGGACCAGTCCACTCAAACAGGAAGTTTGCAGATACAAAGGTTTACTTTAATCTGTACACAGAATGACTTATACTCCATCAACACGGGCGACTCCTGGCCCCTGTTTGCACTCCTTTGTTGTGGAGTGTTGGAACAAACGTTAGAATGAACAGTTCTACATGTATGTCTTGACTGAGCAAAGTACGGTGTATACCTGTGACAAACATGACATTTGACGTAAAAATAAAACAAGATAATACTGTTTTAATTTGCAACCGCTGCAGTTCAAATTCATAATTAAAGCTTTTGATTTTAAAAATAGGTTTCATTTTTGTACAGAATGCAGATAAGTACTTGTCAGAAAAGTACTAAGTACAGTAAAATGTCATTTTATGATATCAAGAAAAAAGGATTGATAATTTTGTACAATAATAGATTACACGTATACTGAACAAGAATTATGCTAATATATAAAGCTAAGCTAAAGCATTCCTAAAACCAACAGACTTTCCCCTCCAATCCTCTCCTCACTACATACTTAGCTGTCTCCTCCATAAACAAAGACTTCAAGCACACTCTAAGGACCACTCCACAGCTTCTTCAAGATGCTAAGTGCACACCTGACCACTCTGGGGGGCATCTTGTTTCCTTAATCCTTGCCTAACACCTGAATCTGCCTACTCAAGTCTCCTGTACAGGTGACACCAGTGTTCTAGCCAGCCTGAAAATTTTTTTAGTCATCCCAGTTTTGTTTGATGTTTGGCCTTGTATTTTTGGCCTTGGCCAGTTTTTTTGTTGTTTTTTTATCATCTCAGTTTTGTTTGATGTAACATCATGTCGAGCGATCCTAGGGGGGTTTGGAGGCAGGATCTCAGTTCCGTAAAATCACAGACATCAGGATAGGTGTGCCTAGTAAAGTAGCCACTTCCTTGAGGGTGGTTTCCTAGTAATTTTTCCATCAGGTAGTTGAGGAGGAGGTTGAAATAACACCTTTCAGCCCTACTTGCACTTGAAGACAATCAACAGGAACAAGACCCTAATGATTTCTGGAAGTGAAGCTGAGGAAACACCAGGGACAGGTAAGTAGGTGTGTCTTGAGTCAGCCTCCTTCCTTCCAGGTGGTTTCCTCACCCAGGTGAGGTTAAGGACAGAATAAGGATGTGGTCTGGAAGGTACAGGTAGATTTTTACACCTGTCAGGAAACTCTACATGGCTTTTTTTCTCCTGACAACCAACACAGGTTACTTTTAGACGTAAAGACACAAGAAAATTTTAATCTTTACCAAATTCTTACATCAAATATCTCTAGACCTGTAATATTGAAGTTTCAAATACAATTTTTGTACCTGCGTGCTATAAAAAGTAATGAAACTTAAACACATTTGGGAAGCTGAACAAACTCCGCTTCCAAAGGAGGCTGGACTTTCTATATCTAGAACAGCAAGTCATCAATCTTCATCAATCATCCAAGTGTTCCCAGGTTGTGCGGAGTGATGGCATTACCTGGCAGGTATTTGCAAAGCCAGTTTACCTGCGACAGGTGAACACAAGCGATGCTATTATTAGCCCCGGCCTACAGCTCAGCGTTCCATGAAGGGACCTATACTCCCAGGTGAACATGGCAAACAGCACATTTGTATGGAAGTCATCTAAAAGTGTCAGAGGCTGACTGGACCAGATTGGGTAAACATGACCCACATCTAAAGGCTAGCCATGGGAGCTGAAATGAAGTATGAAATGAAAAAGGCTGCAAGCTGGATTCCTTTTTGACATCTTCCAGAAAAGTAAGATGTACCAGTCCTATAAATTTTCTTGCGGCTTGCTTTCAAACTTTTAATACTTTTTGGTTAAGAAAAAAAAAACAATGACAATTCTGGCATAATATCATAATTTTTAGGGACAATCTGAAAACTTGGCTTGAAGAAAGTGCTGTACATTAGGAGTCATCTTAACAAACATACCCATCGAAATCTTAATCTTTCAAGATTCAAGTTATATCGTGTCCCGATAATGTGTCAAGAAAACATCTTAGCTTGTCAGACTTCTCGAAGTGACATGGAAGAATGAGAATGGCCTGGAAACCTGATGAGAAGAAATTTGCAGGGATCTTAGAAAACACATAGACAGAAACCTTCATCTGTCAAGTATCCTGTTACTTCTTCTACATCTACAAGAAAGGTTCGATTATGCCCACCTGAGGTATTCATGGGAAAATCTTTGTGGGGAAAAAACTCTTGTCAGCAGCCCAGCCGAGCATGAGGTTAATTGGACGCCTATCGTTAATGACTTGTAAAAGAGTCAATAGGAAAAAATTAGGTCAATGTGTCCTTGTGGCGAGGGACCTAGAGGTTGGGACAAAAGGTGTGTGTGTCTGACCAAGTCGGTACTGATGGAAAATATTGTAAACAGGTCAACTGTGTTTGATTCAGTCTCCAGGCAGCTATTTCTTCTTGTTCACCACACTTGAGTCATGGATGTTCTATTCAAGATATGATACTATGAAGCCCTCTAGTCTCTCATTTTCTCATAGATATTACAGTTTTAGTTGGACTCATAAATTCTTCATCTTTCAGGTGGTACATTTTTTTTAACGGACACTGATGAAATTTAAAAAAAAAACAGGCTGACTAGAGGAGGAGGTTCTTCCAAGCCCCGGAAAAATGGAGGAGACAATTGTCTCAACTGACAAGCCCTAAAGGCTAACGGGGGAAGATGTAACGTGAAAGAGATAGGTGTCCTAAAACACAATAGATTCTATGACTATGTATCTGTATCTGTATCTGTATCTGTATAGCCGGTATAACCGCCCTTCGGCGTAACACACCAGCTTCGCAGGCACGCGGCGCGGCGGCAGCTGACTATATTACACCGAACGACCTGTTACACCTAACCTTTGAACGTCTAACTCTAGACATTGTTTAAAACTATCTAGTGACGATGCCCCTACTGTACTTGGAGGCAGCGAGTTCCACTCTACGATTGTTCTAGGGAAAAATGAGTTTTTGAACACCTCAATCCTTGGTTGATAGCTCTGGTACTTGAAGGCATGACTATTTCTTGTTCTTTTCTGGGCTGGTATTAGGTACTTGGTAGTTGGTACATCCACCAGTTTATTAGTCATTTTGTACATCATGCATAGTCTGGACATTTTTCGCCTGTCATCCAGTGGCGCCCACTGTAGGTTTCTTTTCATGTCCGTGACACTGGCACCCCTTTCGTAGTTGTTCGTGCAGAATCTTGCAGCTTGGTTCTGTACCCTTTCCAGTTTATCTTTGTCTTTCTTTGTATGTGGATCCCATACTGTCGCGGCATATTCTAGGTTGGGTCTTACAAGTGATGTAGATTTAACAACGTTGAAGGTTGAAACTGTAAGGTCTACAATGGAAAAAACATAAAACCTATAATACACACCGTAAGATACAAAATACAAAAACAAGTCAAACCCATAATTCCACTTTATGATCAGGAATAATACGGTGACCTAGAAGCCTACTTCTCAAATTTATGTGCACTCTTTTCTCTTTTCAATTTCAAGCCTGACATGTTCCTGTGCCTCCATAAAGCTTAAAAGCCATCACGTTAATGTCAAAAACACTACCAACAACAAAGGAAATTTACGACCCAATTTCGTGAAGAAAGCTACAGCAATACGTCTCAGTAATGCCGTCGTTCGGTGTATGAATTATACATTTACGGGAGAAGAGCACCCAGATCAGTTTGACACCACGAACTGAAAGAAAATGATGACACTCAACTTCAAAATTGAGGTCATCACTAGAGGTCACGCATGTACACGGTAAATGTTATGAAGGTCAGAGAGACCTTAGTAAGAACGTGATGAGAGTTTCACGCTGACGGGCGAAATGACCCCAGGCTAAATACTTTTATAACCAAGGGAGGGAAGTATTGATGATAAGCATAAACCTCCCAGCAAGGCAGCATAGCTCTCCCCATAGGTATTACATGTGCGTCCAAAATATTGGGCTATACAAATTTGATAAGTTGTTTATGGAGTATTGACGAAAATATGGGTAAAGGGGTAACAATGAATAATACTGTACTGCAGCCCCAGTGCAGCACTGCATGAAAGCATCATTGATTTTTGGAAGAGTGTGTACACTGTATGTTGCTTTCCTGATAGGAGTACCTGCTTACTTCAACATATTGACGAAAATAGGGGGGAAGGAGTAACAGTAATACTGTACTGAAGGTTCAGTGCAGTACAATGTACATGCAAACATTATTGACTTTTTTCAAGACTGCATATGTTGGTACCTTCCTGACAGATGTGTTTGGTGCCTGCTTATATATTCTACCTGCCCATTAACCACATAAACAACACAAACTTCCTACCAACATACTGTCTCAGCAGGATGAGGATTAAGAGAGGAACCAAACTCCAAGCAGAAGTTGGGAGTTGAATATGCCTCCCTTGTTGTTTGTGGTTAATGGGCAGGTAGAATATATCAGTAGGCACCAAACACATCTGTCAGGAGGGTACCAACATACACAGTCTTGCCAAAAGTCAATATTGTTTGCATGAAGTACACTGTACTGCACTGAGGCTGCATTACAGTGTTATTCATTGTTACCCCTTCAGCCCTATTTTCGTCAATACTCCAACTCCAATACTCAGAGTTTCCTGACTGTTGGGCTTCTCTAACAGTTGGGATGAGTGGCTGTCTGATCAGGAGAAGTCCATCATCTGAAGTCAGAAAACAGTACAATCCACCCAACATCTGCTTGAAGATCCTAGAGGAAATATCTGCCACTCACCATTGCTTGATAGTAGAATCTCTCGAACTCCTTGGTGGTGTTCTTGATTGCGTCTAGCGAGTCGCCTGGCTCTGAGAGACGTTCTAGCCTCACCTCGCCTTCGTTCTGTACCCAGGACAACACCTGGGGACGGCAAATAGACAGGCGTTTCCAACGAGTTTACTGTAGATTGTGAAACTTTCGCAGTGGTTTTATTTTACGTTACGAAAGGGAGGTTTTCGCTGTGTTTTAAATTCTGTAGTACAGTAGTCATATAAGGGAGGCATATTCACAGTGTCATGAATTCACGGCAGAGAAGTCACTGTGAAAATGGCAAAAATAAAACCACTGCTGAAGTTTCACTATTTACACTACCTTACACTATTATGATATCAGAAAGGGACTCTTCTTCAAGTGGTCCTATAAAGGAGAAAACATGTCAAAACATACGGATACAAGAAAATTCCCATTTTCTTCACAACAAATAAAGAACAGCGAACCAAAGGATTGGCCAGAATGTCTGTGAGTCTGCATACTTTGAGTTGGAGGAAAGATTCGGATTGCTGTTAAATATATGAAAACGTAAAAGTTGGTCAATTGACCCTATAACCTCGTATTGGAGACTTGTACGCTTCGTTGACTCAAGGCAATACTGAGTAATATTTACTGTCTAATAAAGCTACTGAAATATTGCTGCGCTGGCTGTGATCAATGCACAGAAGCTAACTTCAGAATGTAGACAAACAACACACTAAATTTCTAAATATCTCTAGTGTTCTTTACAACAACCATGTAAAATGTTATGGCAGAAATAAAGATAGCACAAAATGGAAGAAAGCATTTATTATTAGGAGGTACAGTCGACTTCCATACTGGCATTTGAGTACGGTAACTTCTATATCATTGTACCTTTATTCAGTTAAAACGTATACAGTTAAGAAGCATCTCACTTTGCAAATTGACGGTCACTAACATTAGCAAGCTAAAACATTGGGCCTCCAATATGGCAACATGGGCCATGGAGACACAGAAAATGGCCGT
The DNA here is from genome assembly GCA_013266295.2 of Branchiostoma floridae x Branchiostoma japonicum. Classification (NCBI taxonomy): domain Eukaryota; kingdom Metazoa; phylum Chordata; class Leptocardii; order Amphioxiformes; family Branchiostomatidae; genus Branchiostoma; species Branchiostoma floridae x Branchiostoma japonicum. Next base: position 4,333,505 of record CM023829.1, on the reverse strand, counting down.
CCAAATTTAACGAGACCAGTGCTGTATCCTCCAATCGAAGTCTTCATTACCCATCTCTCGGCTTCATTCAACCCGCGGTCTGGTTAATTTTAGTTCCTGTTAATCCTGTTGCTAAGTTCATTTGTTAGCCGCATCTTTTCACAGTGATATTGTCTTTTGGACTTAGTGGCTTTTCCTTCCATGTAGACCGGCAGATCGATAATGGACAGGCTGAAGTTGCTTGGAGCAGGAGTCTGGCCATCTTGGAGACCAGCCAGCCGCCATGGCTAACAGCATTCATGGCGCTATATGAGCTATATGAGCTCACAGTTAAGCCACACCAGCTACTTTGCTGGTCTTCAGATTTGACAAAATAACGCTTATCTGGAATATAAACATTTCAAGAGAGTCCAAGGGAAAAGCATGTACTGTTTCAGGAAGTGAATAGGGTCAGTTTTTTCCTCCCAGCCTTCTGGTTTCAGTATGTCATCTTGCTTTAACATGTTGAGGAACCAAGGAAATAAATTGGTGTGGCCATATGGATTATGCGCAGTACATATAGCTTGCACACTACACGCTCTAGAAATCTGGAATCGTCAGTGATATCTATAAATCATACACATGAAAACAGACAACAAACATGCTGTTTATGTGAAGCTTCATATCCAGTGACGAATTAAAATGCATGGCCTTCTACATGGAGCTCTAGAAATTTCGAAAATAACTTCCCATAATAAATATGACCGGTGATATCAGTAACGTCCCACATAACGGTAGATGACCCCATCTCAGCACAATTGAGGCATTCATCATCGCAGGAGTATCAAACCAAAAGCCCAGATAAAAACACAGATAAACATGATGGAACTGTGAACAGATTAGACCACACAGAAACCACCCTCCTGTCACCATCCACTTAAAGCAGGGTCAAGACTGTTCAATCTCACCTTGAAATTCTGCCAATAAAAAAACGCTACATCCCTCGTTTTGCTCCAGAATGATCTCATCACGTTCGAAGAAGACATGACAGTCTAACCGAAGAAGAAATCCTGCGATGTCGTCGCCGGATTGCACGATAAGTCACGTCCATTCTCCCAGACGCGTGAGTCAGCGCCGAGGCGACCAAGCATGCGTGATGCAATCCCCCCGCCTTCCAAATGGGTATCCGAAGATCTGATGGCGTTTTAGTTATTCCACCTTGCACCCGGCGGGCTACAGGCACGGCACCATGCATTACATACTGATGTGTACTCAGGGCTGGTCCAGGGTGACACACGAGAGGAGGAGGGTACAGACAGCAGACTGGGTGCCACGCTGACTATTTTACTGCCAATTTGATTGCTCATAATTGAATGTTGGATACTACTACTACTATCAGTATTGAACCAGAAGAGGAAGCCAAACTACTAGTAATCAGAATAGTATCCTGGCAAGACAGATAAAAACTGCCAGGCAAGGATTGAAATAAAATTACAGAGAAACTGTTTCAGCCTCTGCATCCTCGTAAAAATACAAAAACAGGCGAGATGAGGTAATCTTTAACACAGTCGTCCCCCTGCCGTTCCTCCTCATTGCTTCTACACGAAGCAGCCCTAGGCCTGCCACTAACAGATAAAATGTAGCATCCCAAACACAGGATGACAACCTGTTTCATTTTCTAATTCCGGTTGCGAGATGGGACATCTAGGGAGATAATGAGATTGTTTGAATCTGCGCGACACGTTTCTAAATCTCATTACCGCAATTGAGCCCCAGGTTTGCTCGGGAGGCAAGAGCTTGATTGAACGTCGTTAGCTTCCGGGAACCTTGCAGGCATGTGGGGAATAAGAATGAGATAGGAGAGCTTCCTTTTGCTTTCCTGGAAACGTTCCTTATGATTCATGGCATACCTACTTTTCATTTATGGAATATTCAAACTCCTGGGTGGCTCCTTGTAAATAAGGTGGTTTTCAATTGATCAAGGGACCATATGAATATATTTCAAATCTTTGTCTTTCTTTATGTTTTTCTTCCTTTACAAAAAGATTGATATCAAAATATTGGTCTCATTTTGCAAAGAGGACAAAGTTTTAGAAAGGATTCTCTTACAATTTTCACCACTTCAGCCTTGGGTCAAGCCCTATCAACAACAGTCAAGAAAATCTATAATTTATACAATATAATATGGCCTCCGCCACTCAATATATTGGCCAATTGGTCAAATCCTAATTTGCACCAGTCATACAGCATCAGCATCAGCTATAAACAGTCCTATATGAGAATGGCAGTCTCTTCCACATAAGACACACCTGTAACTTTAAGCTGCATGATTCAGTTCTGTCTGACTCTTTTGGTTAATCTTGTTGATTATACTATAGAACTGACTAGCTAGCTAACCAACAAATGTCAGCAATCCTTAGACCTAGACTTGGTTCTTCCAGACAAAAATGCGAACTTGATTGAACTGATATACCAGATTTAACTTGAAAAGGAACAACAGGAAGGAAGAACTTCAAAGGACGACAAGAAAAACAGGTGTTACAGTTCAGCAAGTCTGCAGTCCTTCCCGATGACCTTGACAACTAGTAGGATGTGGTCCCTTAATCTCTAAGGAATTGTTTCCGAAATTCAGAGTAAACATGTATCCTTCATCCCGTGTTCTGCCCTCCTTCCTAGAAACAGGCTTGTCTGCTGCATATTCAGTCAGGGTAAAGTTGATTGACGTATGTAAAAGTTATGGTTGACAAGATCCCCTGACTTTTTAACTATTGTATTATGGACATGTAGCATAAACTCTTGTAGATTTATTGTGTATGTTTTTGTGTTATGCACATGTATCATGGAACATTATAGGTTCACCATGCATACATCCGTGGGAAAAAAATTACACATTTCTGCACGTATGCTAAACAAATATAAGTCAACAGTTCAAAGAAGATGCTTTGGATAACATCAGCCGAACCAGTGCTTTGCTTTTGGGGTGATCAAAATTTACAAGTAGGTAAAGCCTCATCACACTGTCTCCCACATTCAGGACCTCCCTACGGCCACTCTACTCTCCAAGCAGAGGTTGGTGGGGAAGATTGTGACCTTTCTATCATATGCCCTGTTTTCTGTCGCTACTGTTTGGTGGGGAATAACGATAGAACATGGGGCATATGATAGAAAGGTCACAATCTTCCCCACCAACCTCTGCTTGGAGAGTAGGATTTCATAATGTGACAGAATATTCCATGTATTGTAAGAGTCCTTAGCACAAGCCTCACCTGTATACACCTGTCCTCGAAAGCCTTGAGCTTCCTGCCCTGCTCCATCTGGACTCTCCTCTGCTCCGGCGACGCCGTGAGTTTGGACACCATGTCAGAGCAGTAGTTGTACAGGTACGTCACATAGTCCAGCGAGTCCCTACGGAAAACACAGCGATAAAAATCATTATCATCTATTCAGCAACTTCGAATTCAGTAATAAACCTACAGAACAGTAGTTGTACAGGTATGTCACATAATTCAGCGAGTCCCTACGGAAAATACAGCCAGGAAAATCATTATCATCCATTCAGCAACTTCAGTAATAAACGGCTACAGAGCAGTGGTTGTACAGGTATATCATATAGTCCAGCAAGTCCCTGAGGAAAAATACATCAGCAACTTCAGTAACATAAACCTTCAGAATAATACCTGTACAGGTCATGTCACATAGTCCAAGGAAAGGCATGACAAGTTCCAGTCTCATAACACAGAATTTTGGTCACACAATCTTCTAACAAAGAAGTATGCAATAACAATCAACATTATTCTACATTCAGCAATATCTCCTGTTACACAGGTATGAAAGTGTTTGTCCCAAGAGACTCGTAAATAAAAAAGACATCTGTCACTGTCTGGTCTTAATGGTTATTCTGAATACCGGTACCATCGTGAACTGCCTGGTCAATATAAACAGTGCATTAAAGAAGAAAAGCTCACAGGTCCCCCAGCCCCATCCAATTTTCAGGTACAAAATATGCCAGACTTTCTGGCAATTTTGAAATTCTGTGACCTTCTGTCGACCAACAAATACAGCCGAGGGTTGTCACATTCGCCAATTCATTCAATGAGTTTCCAACTGGCGCAATCAAATGAATGTAACGAAATACTTTTTTTTTCATTGGAGATTCAGAAGCCTTGAAGATCCACAGGTTACCAAAGGGAATTTAATACATCAACATGTTGGCTGTAACGCTTATTGATTATGAGTTTATTGCGAGGCCAGGCACATCATTCTGGGCGTCCCCAGAGAGGGAATATGTGGTGTTATCATCAATCCTGGAGAGACAGGTTGATTCATGGTTATCACTGGTCTATTGTCTCATGAATAGGAGAGAAATTGGATTCTTAATTTGGGTCAAAAAGTCGACATCTCTATCCAATGCATTATGACAGTTGGGAGGTGTGTATACTGTTTCAAGTGTTTGAATATCACTTATAAGAAATTACATAATGATCAAGACATTCTTTTTTAAGAAATAGACACTCGAGTGTTTAAAATGTCTGCTGAAAGGGAAGAAACACATGCCACCATTGACCATTACCAATATCATCTAGCATACTTAAACAAGTTTCAAAGTCACACAATACACTACCAAGCAGATAGCCTGGGGTAGCCGTTACAGAACGGATGGCATCCAGGCTACCAAGCAGATACAACTTTTCAAAATTCAAGGACACCAAAGTCGAATGCATTTTGTTGTTCAATTGATTTACAGTCTTAAAATTAAGTCTTAAACATTATGTAAAAGACCATACTTCCCTCTAGATATCATTAATAGTAGTGTCTTGTTAACTTCAAGGTGACCAGTATCAGCATATATGAACAGTATCATTTATACGATAAACTTATCTACGCACCTGAACCGCTCATACCTGGATCGGCACATCTTTCCAGGGAAAATTCAATTTTCCAAAATTTAACTTTCCAAATGGCAAAACTAAAGACACGTAGAGATCGAACCAATACATATACTAGCTGCGGAGCAGCGACAATCTGTGCAGGGACGCGGCGTTCCCTGAGAAGAACTGGAGGTGAACACAACAGGATCCACGCCGGCTAACCTGAGCATGTCTACACACACACATTCTCCACACACCACTGCCTTCCGTTAACACTACCCCCAGCACCACGCTAAGTAAGGCGGGAACTGAGCAGTCCTGTCACGTACCGTCACGCTCCTCCAACACAACTGTCAATCACTTCTCACCAGGTGTGATGCTTCCTGTCTTCCTCAACTTTCTTCAAGAAAAATCCAAGAACCTGAGACTACCTGTATCACACGTAAACGTTTCAGCCTCCACCTGAGCAAGTATTACCTTGCTCGTAGGTGTGTGCAGGTGAGAGAAGAGGTGTGTGCGAAAGAAAAACTCACACACACTTCACTCAGAGATGATGTCATTCAGAACCAGCCAACTGGTAAGAGCTTTTAAACGTGGCAACCCGCATAAATGCCCTTCATTACAAGCGGGAACCTTTAAAGTTGGACCGAGCGCCCGGCCACCAAACAGGGGCGGTATTGTTTCCGCCGGTCCTGACAACACCAGTAAATGGTAGTCAGTTAGACCACAGAAAGGGAAGAGGTCAGGCATTGCCTAAAGGGTCAGCAACGAAGAAGCACCCCGCAATTACCGTACGCTGCGATTTTTTTCAGTGAAGGCAACCGAAATACTGGAAATACTGGTCGGTTTTGTGTCTGTCTTCTACGAAAGCATTCAGACAGGCGGGAACAACGAGAAGCCAACATCTGTGCATGATTTATTGTATTCAGGTCTGGACTTGGCAGTGATATGAAAGATGCTGTTTTCATTCAAATCTGGAAGCGTTAAATCAATTCTTCGTGTTCAAACCAAGGTCTAAACGTTGGGCAAAATTGTTGAATTTTCCTCATAATATATCTGTTGCAGTTACCAACCGCAGTGAAAACCTAGGCTACTCTAGGTCAATTTAGGAGGCCTTGTGTGTTGTTGTTTTTTAAGTGGTCCCCCTGTACCGTATTAAAATGCTCCTAGTAACATAAATGTTAACATATCATATTATCATGAGAATTGACCAAGTTCTCAACCAAACTATCCTGTTGGGAAAGACAAAATAAAATGAAATAAAGTCAACAGCACAAAAATTGCTTTTCAGCAAGAAAAGAGAAGACAGATGGCTATTCATAATCTTATATGGCAGCACTTAAGCCCTGTGTTTATTTTATTACTCCATAAAGAGAACATCAAAGAAATTCTTTCCGAAAATTGATCACGAATTTTTGCGTTGATTCACCTCCTAATGGCACCATTAGGATACATTAACATGGAAATTGTCGCTGAGTCATTTAAAAGTCAGTCATGGGGAAGGATTAAAAAAGCAACAATTTGAAGTCAAATCGATAAGTAAATATGCTTTTACCTAATAAAGAATAGATGGTTGTATAATCCTGTTCTATGGATGAGTTTTGGACAAATATCGGCTGTAACACAAAACGATTGACTGCAAATTCTGGCTACCAATCAACATTTACTGTCCACTTGTCGATCATTATCACCATGGTAACAGAGGGACCGTTCTTAGGTAATGGTTCCTGCGGGAATTGAGGAACTTCCCAGATGAAATTGAAAGGACAAATTTTCCATTTGAAGACTTGATCAATCAAGTTTGACAGGGGAATAAATAGTTGTGAATCACTGCTCAGTGTGTGGTCTGTAAGTCCAGAGGAAAGGCCGAATCAAACCTACTTTGCTGAACAAACTTCAGTTTATCTATGGATGACATGCTTAGAGACCCTACAAAGCATTGTCAACCAGTTGCCATGTATCATTGCCCACTTTGAAAAAGGGACAAGTTACAAACAAACATACCAAACATTATACTGTATATCTCTAACAGCAAAAGATGCAGTCAGGCAATACTACTACATAAGCAAACAGTAGAAATGCATCTAATTCCTGAATCAGGAAATCAGGAGTAGCTAAATACATGTACTACAATCTCTAGTATACTCAAAGACATTATATATCATGTAGAATATCCTTGCTGTACTCTCTCCAAGCAGATGTTTGGTTTCTGAGTTGAATGGTCAGTGTCAGTGCACACAGACATTGTAAGGCTTCCAAATACATATGCAAATTTACCTTGACATTCGAGCATAATACATTGATCCTTGCAGTGTTAAAAAACAGCAAGTCACAGTGCTTTTACTCTGCCATTATCGGCACAGATTGCACATTACCAGAATAATAGGGGACAATCACAGTACTGCACTTTCACTAGACAGATGTAAGGGCAGTAGAGGTCATCCTGTAGAGGTCAAAACATCTAAAATGGTGGCTTAATTTCTAAAATTCAAAGTGAACATTAAAAAGATGAGACAATTTGGGGGAATATATTGACCTAAACAAAGGAGAGAAAAGGGGGAGGAGGGGGCATGATGTTCTGTGGGGTTCCATCCAGAGGTCATCTGAAGGGTGGACGAGGTGACCTATCATTTTGGGACAAGGCAAGGTCATTCCAGCCATCAGGAAAAATAAGTCATCACAAGGAATAAATCTTAAACTTCTGAGGAGACCCCAAAGACCTACAAAGTTCCTGGCTGTCAAAATACCCAAATTTGGGGGTGTCGTTGATAGAAAAGCTCCAACATGTGTGAGATAAGGGAGGGACCACCCTACATATCACCAGCTTATCTTCCTGTTCTATCACACAAATCAACACACAAATATCTCAACAGCATACATGTGCTGATAGCAGTGAACTTATGGGGCTTGTAGCATGGCAATGCCTTCTCCACTCCACTTGAACACTTTCCTCACATCTGTGCCAGCCAGTCAACTACAGTTTGCCTTCTACTCCTAGCCCAACATTGTAAAAACAAAGAACCCCCCTCCCTCCTATAGATAAATGTAAAGGATTGGCAACGGCCAGTGTTTTTAACCAATAAAGCCTAATGTTTTAATCAGCCTTGACAATGAAAGGTTAAGATCTTAGAAACCTCTCTGTCCTCCCATCAACTGGTTTGAATGCAACAGTATCAAGGAGAAGCTCTCTTCATCACTCTTATAGAGATTGATCACTTTGCCAAGAGTAATGCCGAGTTCAATTGAACCCTAGTACTGGTAGGACAAGGCAAGAAGTTCAGCAAAAACAGACATGTCACTATCAATCCTGCAACAATGCCAATGCCAAATGCCTATAGAAGGCTACAATACCATAGCATTCATGAATTGAATTTGAAAGGTCTTTCCACCCACCATTATTAGTGTAGTCCTTCCACTGCCACCTCTTCCCTTACAAGTAGCCTCTGGCCCACCCTACTGATACTGATTAGCTGTAACCCTGCCCAAAACAAATGCCTTTGTTTGTTGTTGGCCAACTCCCCTTGTTTACATCCACCCATGAATCATGGGTAAATTGGAGGATGAGTCCGGCCATCTGCTCCCCAGGATCACACACTTGTCTGTCACGGCCCCATTTGCATAATGGTCATTGTGGATTCTCATTTGGGAGTGTGAAAACTCAGTTTGCATATTCTTTTTAGTACATATTTGGATGTGTAATACAATTAAATAATAGAACAGGATGGGGTCCCACTGTTGGTGGGAATAAACAGTGCCAGAATTTGAGAGACGATATATTTGTAATATGAATGAGCTATTCTGTAAAAATTATATTCAAGGCATTTTATAGCTTCAGCCAATACAAATAACAAGGCAAGGTTATCCCTATAAAAAATTACAAATTCAAATTTTTTTACTTCGTCTTCACTATATGTTGGGCTCAACTTCAAACGTTATGAGATGAAAATCCCACTGATTTGCGGAATCTTCCTCACCCCAACTTTACGACCATCAAATGACGCTCGGAATTCTCAGTGTTCCCTGGTGGTCCATTGACACCAAGGCTATAAACCTCTCATACGTTCTTATAAACATCACATAACCAGTGACCTGCTGCACAAGTCCAGGTAAAACCTTGGTGGGATCTTCAAATACATGTAGCACTTCAATATCAGTGTTTCCATTCACATTTCCTACAAATGGTGGCACCATCATGTCAGAAAAGCTAATAAAAACTTATATGTAAAAAAAACAAACTATTCATTCAATTGCATTGAAGAAGAGACGTCAAGTACATTGGACAAATATTTCTCAATAATGTGATGATATTTGTACAATTCTGATCCAGTCCCTACCTACCTATTGATGCGAACTTTATACTTCTGAAGGAAGTGTTAGAATCTTCCCTGTACATTGAACCTGAATATGCTACCCATAGCATCTGTCTCTGTCCACTATGTGAATCATGATATTTCCTGAAGAAAACATATTTTTGAACACCTCAATCCTGGATTGGTAACTCTGGTCCTTTCCCTTGTTCTACCCCTGAAACTGACACTGACAGGAACACAACAAATGATCCCTTTCCAAACAATATGATGAGCCCGTACCAGCTGAGACCACCGTCTGATATCAACCGCCTAATATGAAAAAGAATAATGTTCTTCTTTATGGGGAAACATTACGGCAGAGTGCCCCATAAGGCCGCTGCTGCCAATTTTGGAGAAATCACTTTATTTTCAGGGGACTGCCTTTCACGCCCATTGAGGCTTTTCATTCAGTAATCAGACTCACAGTGGGGCAGCAACAGGCAAGGCTAAAAACAGGTGTGCAGCTTTATTGGTTTATCACACGGTCGATGCCTTTGTTGCATAGGAGAAAAATTAATATGTTTTTCCTTTGTTTGAAGACATTTTGACTTACAGACCTTCATTAACCAGTGCTTGGTGCCTGTGTTGCGTACAGGAGAAAATTTATGTAATTCTTTTGTTAAAATGACTTTTTTGATGTACAAAATACAATTGACCAGCACAAATTATAATGAAAAGATTTGTTCGTATCTGTTTTGCATGAGGTAACTTAGGAGGTTATAGAGTTGTTTATGCTCTAAAATTTATGTGCTGAAGCCTAAAATAAACTTGAAATATAACAACCCTAAAAAAAGTTTTTATTACCTACCATGATAATGGGTCAGCAACATCTGCAGCTTAAGTAAATGCCTTTGTCCCTTTCATTGCCTAGACGTTTGATAACTACATTGTATATAAGCTCCAAATAACTGGTAAATTGTAGACTGAAAATGAACTACCCAACCTGTCGGTTGGAAAGTTGCCAATGTCTACCAGACTGAACTAGCATGTGAAAAAGCACTGCTGTATTTTCTACACTGGATCAATATCATATGTAGTTTAACGCACCGCCACCCTTCAGTGTGAAGGCCTTCAGAGAACAATATATTATCTATTTTCTATACCTTAACCTTGACTTCATTGAATTGGTAGAAGTTGGGGAGCGAAGGGGTTTATGTTTTGTGGGGGCAGGACTTCCGATGTTTGTTTTGACAAGGAAGGTGTAAAATCTGACGCAAATTTATTGTTTTCTGGAAGAATTACACACCAAATTTCCCTCCCATCTCTATTCATGGCTAGCAGGAACGGAAATTTATCGGGAATCCATTTCTTCCGAACAATCAAATTTGGAATGTGAAAATTGAATAACCCTTTAGTTTGCCCCAAGGTACCTCCTAGCTGGGAATGGGAGAGGCCAGATCATCACTTTCCCCCACAGACAGGATGGGGAGTGTGTGTTCCAGTTCTTTTAAAATTCATGTGGGCTCATTTTGCCCCCCTCCCAACCAGAACAAATCGACAATTAGACCCCAAAATCGTCAGGCATCTGTGAAAACAGACTGGATCTAAACAAGCCTGACTGGAGGCAGAAAGGACAAGTAATTGGGTTCCGAAATTACTAACCGTTACATTTGCGGGAGGTGAATTATGAGTTCACCGTTCAGAAATGAGGTGAATTGGATGCACAAATGAAACAATGCTTTGGTAGATTTATGACACTCCATATGCAGCTTTCTGCAGTTTCCAATACAATTTTTCTCGTGGCACAAGTTGTCAGAAATATATGATTAGATTGCACAAGAAGATTTCATCTACATAATGGCCTCAGACTGTGATGAAATATCAGCTTACAGCTAAAAAAACAGGTTAATCAAATGTCATTCACTGGGGGCAAAAATGGATTTGCAATTACATATGCTTCATTTCTACGGGTTAATTCTGTAATAATTTCTGCTGCAGAACAGAAACATATCCCCCGACTTGGCACAGTATCAGATCGTTGCTGACAGCAAGACAGATAAAGATACTGCACGTCCAAAATGGGGCTCCTGTAACCTTGCCAGTACACGACCCCAGAAGCATTTCTGTACAGGGAGTGGGTGGGGTGGGGGCGGAGAATATTTATTTATAGCTGTTTATACAGTAAATATGGAACATAACAGTCCTACCTGTAGTCTTGGGAGGGCGCCAGAGCGGAGTGTTCCGTCCTCAGCTTCTCCAGTACCCCCTCCCCCTCCATCTGTAGTGCCTTCACTCTCGGGTCCTCCAGAACTTCCTTCAGCCTCACTTCATCATCGCACTCCTCGGCAACCGTCTCCTCCTCCTCCTCCTGTCCGTCTCCTCCCGTCGTCGCCATGTCGCCTGCGAGAAGCTCCTCCCAAACGGCGGTCAGGAACTTTCCCGTGCTCCTGCTGCCCAGAAGGAATGGCTCGAGCTTCTACGCCGTGCCATGCAAGGAAACGGAGGACATTGCGGTGAACACAGGGCACATAATATATTTAGTGCAGGGATCGCCAGCATGTAACCCGCCAGGCGTATTTTTAGTGCAGTATTGATTTACCAAATGACGACGCTGCCAAAAGATGGACTGTCTTCCAGTTTTGGGTAGGGATGTCAATACGTCACCCATACGAGGGCAGGGTGTTACAGCAAGAACGAACCAGTTAGAAAGGCTAGAGCCATTCTGACAGATGGTTTACAGGGATGAAGAGTTTAATCCCAGAGGTTTGATACTCCCAGGGTAGGGTTTAGAGGGAGCAAGGGTGAAAGACATGCACAAGTGCACTGAAACAACACCCCCATTGTTCCTCCACCCTCCCATTTAGCATATTTCAAATGGGTTAAATTTCAGCCTGGTATGGGGTCATGCAAAAAATTGCAATATTTCAAATGTCACACAAAGTACGAGCAACAATAGAGCACACTAATAAGTATGGCTGTATCATTGATTGTGCACCTGAAATACACATCTGGCACCAACAAACAGGTTGAGAATCAAAATAGAAAATGTGTTGTTTAAAGTCGATGTTATTGTTATCACAATCAATAAATTGAATAATGAACATAATCCCCAAGTGTTGTAAGTTTGTCAGCAGCTAGTCATCAGAGTTGGCTAATATGACATGTTAGGAACCTGAGGAAGGACCATTTATATATTGTCCATATTTCATTCCAGTTCCCCATATAGACAGAGAGGCTTTTGTTCTGAATGAAAAACTATACCATAGACCTGATATTCTGACTTTCAAGTTCAATACAGAACTAGTTTTCAAGGAGAGAGGACTTCAATATGTCAAAATAAGCTATAGACTTACTTAATACAGCTTACTTCTACATAATCATTTCTGATTAATTCATCCCATAAGGAGATGAATAACATAACATTCATTCTGAAATAAACTGGAGAGTCCACCTCTTCACCATTTCACCAAGGTACATGTAGTACATCATGTATACTGCAGTTCACACAGCATCATAAAATACATGTAAGCTGACACAAAAGCTACGAGTGATTCCAACCTGCCTTACCCTGTCACTGTCAGTGCTGTGATCTATCCTACAGTCTGCCATGTGGACCTGCTAGAAATGTCCAGTGTATTCAAACAACTGCTTTTTTCTGAGGAGAATATGACCACTCTTTCCACATGTGCAAGAGAAACTGTCCTTATCAATAAAATGAGGGGACTGGAGTTGGCAGGGTGGCTATCTCTGGTGCATAATTTAGGCCACACCAATCAAGTTTCTTGTTTCTCATATTAAATCTAACTCTAAGGCAGGGAAAAACAACCTGAAAACTACTAGAACTACCTGCAAGTGTAAAGACATTTTTACACTCAAATTTGCAACGACAGATCCAGCATAACTTTCACTCTGACAAAATTGTGCCTATGAGAAATTTATAATCTGAGACTTTTTAGAAATTATTTTTCACAGAAAACGAGTGATTTTCTTGCTGTGGCCGAAACTCACATATCATGTTTACAGTCCCTCCCTCACCCCCCATGGTTAGTACAGATTAGGGAGCTGTAGTGCTCAGGTGGTGGTGCACACTTCCCCACACATCCACCCCTCCCCACTGGGAGTCAAACACCCCCACTATTGTGTAAGGGACATAAAACCACAGGAGCAGGTGGGAAAAATCACAGCTACTGGTGATGGAGACTCCATATTATAATAAAAAATCTGTCTGCAAAATACTTTTTATTAGCATTCATAAAACACTGGGTGGGAGGTTGACATTTTCAGCAAATGCAGGTCAATTTCTTCATCATCATCATTCTTGTTTTCTTCCATGATGCTAGTCAATTCTTGGTTCATGTACAGAAACCTGTGCTGGTCATATGACCCATATAAAAACACACATATAAGTTATAGCCACCTTGACAGAGCTTAAAAAAACAGCTTGAAGTTCACAAAAGCAGCGTAGCAGGTTATGTTACCCTGGACGACCTGTCACACCTATACATGATGCTATTTACCTTATTAGAAAGTGTATTGCTTTACCATTTTACAAATCAGGAAAGAAGACTCTGGAAATGTTATGAATGATGGGACAGTATGGAACTTGTTTCAGTGGTAGTAAAAATATTGGCGGGGTAAATAAAATCATTGATCACCCCCAACTGAAATGATGGAATAGCCCTAAATAGGATCCTTCTTTAGAGCAGAGTAGAGTAGAGCATCTACGGCCAGGTAGGACGTCAGTCCAGTTGAGGCCCTCCTGTTGACTTCCCCTCTAGCTGATCTCATAGTGGGTTTTTGTTTATTGTAAATTTGATCCTTTCTGTGGTTTGCGTGTCTCCTACAGGTGATTTATCCTCACACCTGAGTGGCAGGTGTCACACAGATTAGCCCTGAGGTGTGAAGTGCTCAGGTGGAGGGATTATCCAGGGTCACAGGGGGTCAAGGATTACAGTCAAGGTGTGAAATCCTCAGACTGAAGGATTATCCTGGGGTCATGGGAGGTCATGGGAAGTCAGGAACATCGGAATTTGATCTACCATAGGGGGAAATTATGGAATGTCAGTGGACTTGGTGGAAAGTTGGAGAGGAAAACAAAGTACCTTGGTCTGCTCTAAAAGTCTTAAAGTCATTTATAAAAGTAATAAAAGTTTTTTTACCTGTTTGAAACAATTTCTTACAATTCAGCCATTCTAAAATTGAATTATGAAATGAAATATGGCCGTAGATGCTATTCTACTCTACTCTACTCTCATAACTCCTTTTTTTGTCTTTTTTTGACTTGTTGAAATAAACATGCCTAATCATTGAGGCTACTTATTCATGTCATCAACGGCTTTTGTTTAAATGTTTTTTTGTTTATTAAGGATGACAAACAGTCCTTGGAAAAATAGCTCAGCAGGAAACAAAGAAGAACTGAAATATTTATGGCCAGAATCCCCCTACTGGACATCCCTTCTATGCAGGTCCATATGTACCACTGGCACTGTCCAGTTTGAGACTATGTTGTCATTGTTGACATGAAATATTTATGAATAATCAAGCCACTTAGTTTGTCTAACTCTTTGAATTCTGTATAGCAGGTGACAAATCACCTGAGGGACCTGGACTCAGAAGCATGACCTACATCTTCAGTCTGTTAGACAGGTAGAATTATATATCACCTGTGAGGGAATACTTCTTAAAGAACCATGCCTAATACCTTCCATCTGCCTAACAGGTGGGCCTATAAATCACCTGAAGGAGGCTACCTAAGGAAGGAGGGAGTCTAGGAGACTAGAGGGTATTTGGCAGACCTTTTGTCTGGGTAATACTCAGAGTGCAACTGATGGGAATACAGCAGTACATTTTTTCTTGGAGGGTGATGGCCAGGGGTTGTATCTTCCAGCCTCCAGTGTAGGCTCTGTAGTCTGTAAGGCTTTTGATATTGTCAGTTTTTGTTGATTGCGTATTGTTTTCGAACTTCTACCACCAGGAAAATGTATTTTGAAAACAGGAGCTAAAATGCTAGCCATCAGGCTGGCGATTGAGTCTGCTCTAGAGGCTAATTCCTTCACTAACAAGTTTGAATAGTATTAGAAGTTTAGCTCAGGATTAGGTTTCAGGTAGGATTAAGATTAGGATTAAGATAAAGTCCATAGTTTTCTACTGACCATTCTGAATCTGATCCAGTCCTCATGGCTGTACTGGTACGTTCCTCCAAACTCTTCCGGTACCTCATCTTCTACAAACAGCTGCTGTAGCTCTGCCATGGCGGTTATTGTCTCCACCTGCACATTGAGACACATGACATGAACAAAAATCAAAGAGTTAGACCAACTAAGTGGCTTGATTATTCATAAGTATTTCATATTTCTGACTTGTCAACATAGTCTCAAACTGGGCAGGGATACAGGCAGCTAGTACAGACTAGCTTTGAACTAGAAGGGATTTTAAAAAACAAAAATCTTACACCTTTCTACAGATGGAGAGGAGTACACAATAATACTGGCACACGGGTAGGACAAAGTTGCAAATGCAGCCTTGCATTCAACACAAGATAAGAGCATTGTCACCATTGTCATCATGAGATATAATGTAGAAACTTCACCTACATCTGTCCTTGGCAGATGAGAAGAAGTGAATGAAGAAGTGTATACGTATGTCTTAGATTGAAATGGAACTGAGTACACCGGATAATGTATGAGGAACAAATAAAGGTGTGAAAATCTACACCATAAAAACACAATAACACTGCTTAGAAAGTCATGGGAAGAAGCCTGCACAACCTATGAATCACTGCAAACATGCATAACTTCTCAGTGACTTCTCAGGTTGTTTATGATTCCCAACATTCAAACACCACTCTCCGAAACACGATACCATTTCCTGCCATATTCTGTGAGGGGTAAACCTGCTTTTAAGTGTGCTTGTTTTGGACACACCTGCTTCAGACACTTCAACACCTTTATGACACCTGTTGACCTGAGGTGACACCACATGGGAAGCTTGCAGCGCTGCAACCAATTAGAATCTTCCGGTGACCTTCAAGAGCAGTCTATGACCTTGCACATGGACTAGATCTGATAGCTAACAAGTCTGACCAGATTTAACCCCAATTTTATCAACAGGGGAGCTGGTAGGAATTCCAGCAGATTTTTAAAAGGTGACAATCAAAATATTACAAATGTAGATGGTAAACAGTGGGTTCATGGGAAGGCAGGTGGACAATTTTGTAGGTAAGCGAGTTAGTAACCAAGGGAAGACAGAAAGATAAAGGGAGGGATTCAATGAATGAATGAACGACTGAAAGAATGAATATATGAATGAATGAATGAATGAATGAGTGAGTGGGGAGTGAGTAAGTAAACAAGTAAATCCTTGAATCCTTGACAAAAACCAAGAAAACTACAACATGTCTGAAGAATGCACAGATGTGACTCCTCAAGACTCATGTATCCTAGCCCTGTCTGTGTGTTTGTCTTAGGACTTGACATAGCTGCAGGTTACATGTTTGGGAAGACCAGGTCTACATGTTTGTGCAACTTAAAAGCTCCCCAGTGTGGACATATGGCAGGGACTACATTCATGAATATGTTTCTACGTGTCTAAATGCCTGAACAGTCACTAAAAGCTCCCAGTATGACTACCATCACTCCACAGTATACAGAGTCAAGCTGCCTGGAGCCCAGTTGTCTACTGAACAATGGTGTTTCTTTGTTCCCGATTAAACTGCCAACAGCTTGTCTGTAGCACCTGGGGCCTTGACATTGGGCTAAAACGTGTCAGTTTCTGACTGTTGGGTGATCTAAACAATGTGCTTGTGGACTCCTTTGGCAAACTCTTCAGGATCATTAGAAACTTCGTTTATGTCAGTACTTGGTGTGACAATCCAACTGAAGGTCTCTTCTTGCAAGGGTTTTGTTCGTGTTCATTGAAGTGCAGGACTTTTCAAGATATAGCAAAAGGAATCTTCATGTATTTTCTGGCAGGAAAGTTGGACTTGAAGTAAACTCTATTCTTCTGCTTTTTATCTGTCAACTTCGTTGAACAAACATTTCTTTAACCTCCCATGTCCTCCTTCTCACATACCCTCCCTGTGCATTCCTTTCTTGTCCCGGCTGGTTATGCCAGCCTACACTAGAGTTCAAGGACCTTCTAGTAAGTTCTGTGTCAGTGTCAGCTGGCCTGTTGTTTCCTGTCTGCTGTTTTTTTTCTTTTCTGCTCAATTTAACCTGGAAAGTTTCAGTTACCTCTGGGACAGATTGTAGCAAACAAGTTTGGAGTAATGTTTCAAAATCTTTGAATGAACGACAGTTTCTTTGGCAAACTAAAACTCAGTTCAGCCATTGTGGGTATCCACTATTTTAGGAGGTAGGACAAGAAGACAGAGTGAAGGAAAAGATAAAAGCAAGAACTAGCAGCCATTTCAAGAATCCTGTATTCTAAGTCTAATCCTTCCATTCAACAGTCTCTTCTTACATTTGTCCTTGGTTCTAATACCAGCTTTAGTCAGAGTCAAGGTCAGCAGAGCCAAGGTCAGCAGAAAGGGATTTACCAGCTTGATACTAACACCCCTGTCCCTGAGCCACTGGCAGAACAGCTGAAGACCCACCGCAGACAGAGGAAAGGAAGCCATTACAACCATGGGCGCTGGCCACTGGTCAAGTCCATAAACAACCGGAACTGAGGATAAAACTTCAAGTAAATCTACCAAAAAAATATGATAAATTCTACAGCATGGACATCAGTATCTCCATGGGTACCATGTAAAGGAAGCAGTACAATAACAACACAATAACAGGACAACAACAGTACAGTGAATGTAGCAGTCCTCACCTCCACTTCAACCTCTCCAGATGAGAATGAGGTGTAACAGGTGTCGACCAGTGGGGAGTTCTCTGGCAGCAGCACCAGCACCTGGTACACCGCACAGGGGATGTTCTCCTGGAACACAAATAAATAAACAGGTAAATAAACATGCAAAACAACAAGAGACACTGGTAAAGAGTCATCACCTGGTACATAAAACAGGTGATGATGATCTTCTGTAATATGCAAAACAACAATTTCATAAGCCCCAAAACTCAAGAAGAAGATTACATTCTTAACAGACAGATATTTCTTGGTTTGCTTGTTCTTTTGTGGACAGGATAGGAAAAATACAGAACTGATTTCAGTGTAAAGGGGATCTTAAATGTAAAGGGAACCTGAGTGTAAAAGGTTACCTATGTTTACAGCATATACCTGTAGAACACAGATGGCCCTCTCACCAAGTCCAGTGTGTGTTCACATAGAACTGATGATGTGCATTTCAGTGTAAAGTGAACTTGAGTGTAAAGGGAACCTCAGTGTAAAGGGAACCTCAGTGTAAAGGGAACCTCAGGCTCAGTGTAAAGGGTGAGCACATACCTGCAGCACACAGATGGCCCCTCCCACCATGTCCAGTGTGTGTGGAACAGCCTCCCTGCAGTCCATCACCACAATCATGCCCTTCTGTCTCGTGTCATACCTACAGGGAAAAACATCACAAGAGTCAAGAACACAACTGGTTTGAGTTTGTCTTTGCATTGACTGTCAAGTCTAAGCCTGGCAATTTCTTGGGAAAAAAAGACATAAATTTGATCACAAAACAACATATTGAAAAGATGAGTTATACAATATTTATCATTCAGCACTGTCACCATTTTCCAAACAAATGCTGCCAACTGCAACAAAAAATATTGGCAGCCAAAACATTTGGTCCCAATTCTGCCTTTCTGACAAGGAGTTCTCATTATTCCATCCCTTCACAGCTTGAAGTAAGAGCAGAGTCTGGTGCTCAGTAGGACAGCAGTCAGGGCAGACATTACCTCCATACAGGGCAAGCATTACCTGCACCTGGTTATCATAACCTTTTCAAACCAGGGTACATGTGTAGTATATATCATCTCTAGCCTTCTCCACTGTTCATTATGAAACATTCCTGATGAGCTATCTGAGAGAAAAAAAAACTGTATATACCTGGTACATCCTTTCTTTTCATACCTGTGTCACTCTTCCACAAACTTTTGATAGTGACATGTAACATTTTTAAAACCTAAATGTTTGACGAAGGAGTAACTTTCTGTTCTATTACTTCTAATCTTTTATACTGACTTGTTAATCAAGACATTACTAACTCTACCATTTATGTAAGTAAAACAAAATAAAGTGCTCTAAGATCTCCATCCTTGCAGTAGGGAGAAGAACCACTAACACATCCCAGACCCATGACCTTGTTAAGTACCTGTCCTGTCCAATAACCTGTAATTGGAAATTTCTCTCCAGACTTCCTCTGGGCTCATAACCTGCCTGTCAGGGGCCTGAGGTCCTGTCTACACTGACAGCTACATGTATATCTCTGACATCCAGACTCTACTATAAACTGACTTCTTATAAGAATATAGATTCATGTCTTATTTAGTAGTATCTGTAAAATGGTCTGCTAGAGTGCTTTTGTAAGTTTATTGTACTGGTAAAACTGTCTCCAGTATCTAACTGTGTCTTGGAAATTTCTAACCTCCAGCCTCTGCAATGAACTGTCTTCTTATATCTGTCTTATTCAATACTACCTGTAAAACTGTCCTCTAGAGTGTATTTTAAACTTTATTGTATCAATAAAACTGTCTCCAGTATCTAACAGTGTCTCAACTGGCAACTAAATCTCTAAGTCTAACATCCAGCTTCGACTGTAAACTGTCTTCTTAGATCCATGTCTTATTCAATAGTATTTGTAAAACTGTCCTCTAGAATGTATTTTAAGCTTTATTTCATCAGTAAAACTGTCTCCAGTATTCTAACTGTGCCTCTGCAGACAATAACTCATCACTAAGAACCAGCCGAGGACTGGAAACTGTACTTCAGCGTCTGATTTGTTTGAAGGCATCTGTAAGGGTTGCCCTTTGAGCATGTTTACGTTAATGGTACCTGTAAAAGTGTCTTAAACGTTTAAGTTTATCTGCCTGCCATGACATCTCAGTGTCTCTGCTTAATCTTAAACATCTGACCTAGACTGTAGACTGTCTTCTGTATCTGATTCAGTATTATCTGTAAAACTCTTAGTCCTCCAGAGTGCATTCTCAACTTTACAGCAACTGTAAACTGTATCTCTGATGACAACTAAATTTCAAACATCTGGTACGAACAAAAGAGTAGACTGTCCTCTATTATAGTCTATTGGAATTCCAATGATAATACCTACATATGGGTGTCTAATAATACCATACATGTATCTAACCTTTGCACATCTAGCTGCAAGCATTGTTTAAAGCTATCTAGTGAGGTTGCCCCTACTGTACTTGGTGGCAACGGCTTCTATACTCTACGGTAGTTCTATGAAAAAAAAAGTTTTTCAACAAATTAATCCTGGAGTGATAACCAAGGTACTTGAAGGCGTTTTCCAGTAACTTACCTGGGTATTCCATGGAAGTACATGAGCAACCGTGCCAGTTCCGCAGCGCTGTATTCCGTGTGTTCCAGGACAGCGTTGGCCGCCTGGACCACCAGAACTGTTCGCCCGCACTTCGACATGCAACCTGGGGAAATAGAGAGGCGCATCAGTGTGATCGTTCGTTTTAGATGAGCAATAAAGAATGAGCCTGACGACAAGCTAAATTTAGTAGTAGCCATCCTTCCATTGGGAGAGATATACATGTGTGTATAAATGTAAAATTTACATATCAGTTCAGATACTCAGTTATATACAGGTTACACTTGTCTTAAAACTCATTCTCAGTCACTGTTGAAAGACAGTGGATACTATCTGAAATGTCTGACTCTTCAGAGAAATTACCCAGTTGCTTGATTTATTTTGTATTATGTAGTAAACAACTTCGACAACTTCTATTGCTTTTAAAAAAAGAAATTCCGAAAGACTAAGTTCAACATCTTTTATCCTTCTGGTCTCACCTGGCAGATAAACAGCACCAGAGTGTAAGAGGTCAAAGTTCACTTCCAAGGTCTGCACAGGCCTGTCCAGCCTTGACCCCTGACCCCACTGTGGGGAGGGTGGGGGAGGCAGCTCCATTCCATTTGGCGGGGGTGGCAGCCTCCCTCCTGGAACAAACTGAGTGGTATCTTCCAAGTTCCTATGTTGCACATCCTGAGAAAACGAAAACCTCGTCCCTTCCCTAACTTCCTCACTTTCACTTGTCCTGGTACCGTGTACCAACATCCTCCTTGTGAAATCCTCGATATCGCTGTCACTGTTACTGCTATCCACACTCCTTCTCCTAGTGGGGGAGTACACACCTGTAGGTGAGTATATACCTGGGGGAGAGTACACCCCTACGCCTTCACTTAACGCACGCGGCCGGCTTCCCCTTTGTCTTAGAATGTAATCGTCTTCGTCGTATCCTAGTATTTCGTCCTCGAGTAGCGTGGAACCTTCTGACATTTCCTGCTTGAACCTCTGGAAGTGCGTGAACATCTCGTCCCGTTTCTGCTGCATGCGCTGCTTCATGGCCTTGAAGTCCGCCGCCCCCGAGGAGCCGACGAAAATGTCATCGCTGCTTCCAGACGACTCCCTCAACATGTCGGACGTCAGATTGCTTTCCGTTGCTTGCGGGAAGGGTTCCGACCGCGAACGCTGTTCCGATCCTGCGTTCCGCTTCTTCCCGCCATGTTGCCTCCGCTCGCGGGAACCCCTGGACTTCGTGTCTTCTGATGCCGCTGCCTCGCTGAGCACAGTTTGATGCGGAAAACCTGTGAAAACAAGACAACAACATTAGCACGCAGGTACCAGACACAGACATGAACTCTTGGCTTTGGTACACAGGAGGTCGCTTGTTAGAAACTTCTCCAGTTCCTCCTTGGTTTCCCACAGTTAGAAGATGTCAAAGGGCATCACCTATGGGGTTCATCCCCCTCCACAATAAGTCCTGCTATACTCCGAAGTTCCAGCATTGTTTTGATCAAAGCATCAACAGGTTTAGTAAAAGTACACTCAAGGAACGCGGAACAAAGTAGAAAGATGACAAGAAGACAACAACATTGTAGTGCTACAACATAGACAACAACAACATTTCAAGTGATCATGATGTTTGTCTCTTGTATTCAAGACCGATATCATCACATGTCAACAAACCAGAGTTGAGATCAATCGGAACACAAACGAAAACACAAACTGAGCAGCTGCAGTATCTCCACATCTACTGTGTGTTATGCGGAAGGGCGGTTATACCGGCTATACAGATACAGATATTGTCTGTCCATAACAAGGCCTAGGTGCAAAAGCCCCAAAACTCAAAACTAACAGTTCAAAACACTTGCCTTTCTGTCTTGCCAGGTATCTATCCCAGTAGAACTTCCACATCGCCTCAACACCAACCAACAACTCCAAACCTCCTCCTACACACTAAACCTCACAGTCAAACCCCAGATTCAAATCTCACCCTGCTCCCTGCTGATTGGCTAAAGGGGCGAAAGTAATGGGAGTTTGCGACATTTGTAGGTAAACCTAGACCTGTCTGCCCCTCTGCCCTCTGGCCTACGCCTACAGAACATGTGGAGAGCACAGTTGCAGACTGGAATCCTGAATTCCCAATGCTTTTTCCATGAAATCCTGTATTCCCAAAGCTTCCCAAAATCTCCAGGAATCTCAGGAAAACCCCAGGAAGTCCATCTCAAGTTACCTTATCAGAAAATACCAACAGCTAATTTGGAAAACCCTTTGTTTACATGGCTCAGATAGATTTGTAGCCTAATGTACTTGTATCTAGACTATTTGTGCTAAAGCGATCTATTATTTTACAGACTAACTTGACAGTACATTCTCTATTACATGTAATTCGCTTTTATAGCATTCTGCACTTAGTAATGATGTTACATAGTTATCATGTTCTGCTTAAGCATTTATGTGCATAACTTATGAGTATAAGACCCAAAGTAAGATATTAAGATAAAAGTTTAAAGTTGAACTTCACCATATGGGTATGCTTATCTACATTCAGGTACAGCCATATCTTCTTCACTAATTGCAATGTGTAACAAACTTGACATTGATATCTGGCTGGGGAAAAGCGTGGGTGTTGTTTGAAGGTTCTGATGTTCTACTTCATACTTTGGGGCAGGCAGAGGACTTTGATACTGAAGTGGGAGCCTTGGTAGGTAGGGCTTTTCTCAACTACAGTAAAATGTAGTTATGCGTAATAGAATATGGATCGAAGGGTTGTCAGCATATTATAATCAAACTGCCAACCACCTTGTCCTAAAATTTCAATATTCCTTGACTGGCCTTTTTTATTATTTCCTTGTACAGAAGTATTGTTTTGGGTGGCTGAGCTGTGGGTTTGTGTATCTGTTTGTCCAGACAGAGTAGGATGACAGCAGAGGGTTGGGTAAGATTGACAGGCAGAATGACAGGAGGTCAAAGGTCTCAGAATTTGGCTAGGTACCATGAAGCCAAGGATTGCATCCCTCCAGGAAGTCTGCAATCTCTTGATTTCTTGTTGTCCGACAACCAAGCGATTAACTTGGTTGTGACCTTGGCAAAAGTTACTAGGTCGGGTCAAGTAACATCTCGGTAGGAATGTCTGCAGGAATCTCCCAGCCACTCAGGCAAACTGCAGGTTACCTGTCTGGGAGATTAGCACATCCCTGCACTGTCAGGCAATGGCTTGGCCAGATGGGAGGGACCAAAAACTGGACCACATACATAAGCTTGAAAGTCATCTGTGTTGGCAACAGCTCTTAGCCTGGATACCAGACCCATAGCATGCTAAAAATTTAAAAGTTGAAAGATACGTTCCTAGTAGCACCAATTATTCGCTGACTTCACTAATGCTATTTTGAAGAATGAAAGGCTAGTTCTTGACCACCACTGGTCCTATGTACGTCTGGGGCTGGTTTTATCATTAACCAGTGCAGGTTAGGTGCAGGTAGACATCAGAAATACCTGCACAGGTCCAATTTTACCTGTACTAACCGGCATATGCAGGTGGTATTTCGAGCCCTGGCTAGGTATGTGTTTTTCTGCTGCACACTAACCCAGCTGTACCATCTGGCAAGTAGCACAGGTAACATTACACCCAGGTTACCTGCTAACGCACTTTAGTACTGCAACTCATGCAGCGAAGCTGTGGTGATAGACACAACAGAGAGTGCTGCTAGAACTGTAGGCTAAAAATCTAACTTTTATGGACTAGTTAAACCATTTATGAACCCCTTTTGACTACTTAAGTCAGTAGAGTTGGTAGTTTGCCTGCTAAAAATCAGTAAGTGCCCCCACCCCCCTCCTCTGCAAGAAAAACTGCTGGCAAACTTGTTGTGCCAACAGCCTTCTGTGGGTCATGGGAAGTAAAGTCTCCCCACAATGCCTCACTTGTGCCCCTCTTTGCACCATAACATCCATGTCTTCTCTGTAAGCAATCTATCACCTATACTGCAAGGATCAGGTATCTTTGGTACCTCCTTAAGACCTTCCTTCAAAGAAACCTTTGTTTTACTATCTTAAGAAATAGGAAATCAGTGGCTTTGAGTTACTTGTTTATGTCTTCACCTGTCATCATCCAGGTACCCATGCTTGGGTTGAAATCTATCTTGCTGATCTTAGAGATGTCCATACTGTCTCCTTGTAAATTTTCTTCAAGGAATGGAACACCTTAGTTCTGGTGTCTTAAAGAGATTTCACAGTGCCAAGACCTTGATTTGACTTCATGACTTCTGGCAGCTTTAAGTAGCTCCTCCTAGGAGGTAAATACCCTTATAACACCTTACCAATCTATCAGGTGTCTTAACTGCCTCCTTGGGACTATCCTTCAAGGAAGGCGTTTAGTTCTGCTGTCTTTAAGGCGATTTCACAGTGGTGTGAGACATGTGATGGGTTCTGGCTGCACTTGGTTCCTCCTGGGTGGATGGAGATGTAAATACCCTTATTACCTCTCAGTAGTCCATCCTCTTAAACTGGCCCCTTAAGTCAATCCTTCAAGGAAGACATGTTTGCTATGGAGCCTCGAGGACCTTTCAGTTTTAGTAGGGAGCACATTTTGTGGATGTGCAAGAGGTAAAAATCTGGGGGGACTTTGGGAAACTACTTCAAGCCACTTATTTTACTTCTTGAAGCATTATGATGAAAATATTCTTTAGAGAAATATAACGTTATATATTCTGTTACTTAGACTAAGAGAACATATTCTGTTCCACATATCACAATGTCATAGAGTGCTACCTCATATTATTATGCAATAGTACAATCTCCAAGCAGATGTTGGGAGGATGGCTAACATTTTCCAAATGCACTGTCTGCTGACACACCAAGAAAAGGTATCCATGAAGAAGAATTGAAGAGTTGGAAAAATTTCTGCTCCTAACATCTGCTTGAACATTAGCAGTATGGCACAGTGCCTGACAATGCTGTCATGTGTAGACCACCCTTTTAGGGCTGGCATTTGTCATATTACACACTGGAAAGGCATGTCAACTGATAAACTCATAACTCAAGCTACCTAAAATTCCACTACTCGATTATGGGTCAAAGTATGAAAAAATAATGATTACAACATTTGTTAGATAGAACTTGAAATATCAAATTCCTTTTGCAAGATATCATATTTATATCACAGCTGGGTATGAAAACTCACAGGACTGTTATTCTCAAGATCAAGTTGAATTTGTGCCCTTGCAACTTTTATTTTCTATTTATTTCTTAGATCAGCACTGTATTTGTAATTTTTATGACTCTGGAAAGACTAGTGTAGTACATGTATATGTATATACTCATTATTATTACTCACTAATGTAGATCTGTATGTCAATGGAGATCTGTCAAACTCAAATAAACAAGCACCTAATGTAGGTTTCATCCTCATTTGAAACTTTTAAGCAGTCAATTGTGAAAACCAAGGAATTACATTAGCACAGACATGTGTGACTCATAATAAGTTTTGCACAAACATATAGACTGACCCAAGGAGATTATATCACACAGGGGAGGTCTGGGTATGCGGCAGGTCAAGTCTTTGTACAAATGGGGAATTGTGGGCACGTCTGAGATCAGGGTAACCCATGTCACTGTTGCTTTAATGTGTTGTGTTATTTCTCACTTCCATCTGCCTGTCAAACACAGGACTAAATTCAAAGGGAGGGTGAAAGTGTCAGAATCTATGAGTGATCGACATTTCATTGTAAAGTTGTAGGAAATGTCTTCTGTCATAAGTTTAATCAATATTTTGCATGTTTACATCTTTGATAATCTGGAATATCTTATTAAATGCAAGCACTAGACTTTCACATATCATTGCTAAGATTGATTATTTTGTATAATTCTGTCAAATGAATAAAATAAATACACAATTGACACTATATGAGCATTGTCACTAATAGATATCAAAAGGCAATGAAGTTCATTTCTTACCAGCTTTCTCAAAACTTACATTGGATTATATAACCAGAATGGAAAACTCATTTCCCTCAACATTGCACATTCCCCAACCCATATGATTCATTACATCGAGGTCCATAAAAATCTACTTCAACACACAGTTGGACATAAAAATATCTAAAGCTGGAGTAAAAACAAATTTTCTGCCAAAGAATTTCTCTTCCATCTGGTAAGCGTGTCAAACTTGGCAAAGACACACAAACATTCCTCAACTAAAAGCACATTCCTTCCATGTTCGAGTCATGTAAAAGCTACAGGCAGTTAAAGTTCTAGTGAAACAAAAATTCCTTCTCTTTTTTATGTCTATTGATTTAACATTTGGCTAAGCTCCAAGCAGATGTAGCAGTATCAAGAGGAAAGGATACACACCGCCACAAAATAAGCACAAAAATCCCGACTACATCTGCTTGGAGATTCGTTAGATTTCGATCTGACGAAGGACATGGGAAAGTAAAGGAATGCAGGAGATTGTGACAAATTGATGTCACTCAATAATGCATAAATAATCCAATTATACACAAAATAAACTATTCTCCTGTGAATTATTTATCTAGGTTAAGATGATTGGGGTCATCCATTATGACCCAACTGGACATAATGGTTACCACAGATGGCATCTGAATGAATACAGGTTCCTATCTACTAAATAAGATGGACATAATATTACTACATTCTGCCGCTTTGATGACCACATTCAAACTTCTGTGACCAATTAGTAGGAATTAATCAGGCCCCCCTCTATCAGTAGACCCCCCACTGTTTGGTATATTATATCCACCACATCCGCAGATCCATCAAGCTTTCTGAAGGCAGCGCACATAGAACAGATATGGGTCAGCCTGGTGTGGTGGGAATATGGTAGCCTGGGTGCCATCCGATTTTGTAACGGCCAGCCCGAAAAAAATTTTTTTTTCGGGCTGGCCGTTACAAAATCGGATGGCACCCAGGCTAGGAATATGGGGTGGTGGGAAACAATATTCATCATACAAAAAGGCCTTCTTTGCCATATCTGTTATTAGCTCTGAACAGTATCAGCAAGTAGGTTGTGTTTTCTTAGTGTTTTTGGTTTCTTCAAGGAGCTTCTATTCAAGTTTGGTTTCTTCAAACTTCCTTGAATTGTTTGTTTTTGAACTGATGAAGACGATTTAGAATTGATTTCTGCATTTTTCGTTTCCTTTTTTCTTTTTTTGCATATCTTCTTTGCCAAAATGAGATTAAATTTTTAGCAAATATCTGGATCATGATACAAAATTGTTGGATATTTGCGAGACCTGCTAGAGGTTCGAGCCCTCAGAATGCCTATCCTTGTTTACTCTATAACTTATATGGATTGCATAATGTTTGATTGCTAATGTCATGAGAGAAATGTTCATTACGACCTCACCTTTCCATATTTAGTGGTCAGTCCCTTGTGGAATTCTGATTTATGTTCTATTACACCTATAACCAGTCATTCGTCTTCCTTGAATAGCAATCCATCCGAATATTTTCCATCATAAGAAACCACATTTGGTCAAAGGGAGTCTTATGAAAAAATCAATATTAGAGGTCAAAGTTACTCTTAAGCATCAATACATCAATTTTCTTACTAAAACGGAAACTGGATATGTCAAATAATATCAAGTACGGTATAAACATTGGTGTTTAAACCTTTCTTCTGTCCAATCGTTACCCACAATGTTTATGTTATCGGTTGAAGGGTTAGTATATACATAGACTACACGTTTAACTTTAGACTATACATTCAGAACTGTTTCCCTTCCCAGGCAAAATGTTTTGGGCTGTTTCGGACAAAACGCATTGGTATGAAATTACCGTAGAGAAAAATATAATTTTACCTACATGTAGATTGATGAAATATGAGTTATCATCATTAACTAAAACTGTTGCCTTGGCCCCTATTCAATTTTCTTCCTCTTAAAAAAAGTAAAATAGACCTTTGCAGCCACGAATTACAAAACTTCATACTGGTACATATAGATTCTGTTACTATATTCTGCCCTCCCCAATACATGATTCAGACACATGTACACACAAAGCTCTATTCCATTATAGACACCTCAACATCTCACCTAGGCCTAGTGACAACAAGTAACTAGCCTAAAACTTACCCCATCGTGCCAACACGAGAAGAACCAGGACTTCCAATAGCGCGATCCAAACGGCGAGAGCCAGCGCCGAAGTCTCCTCCGCACAGTAATCCGACATGGTCAAAGGCAGGGACAGGACAAGCGCCGAAAGCGGAGGAGAGGGGAGGGGGGCGAGGGTCGTAGGCGGACATGTTTGGAACCCACAGGTGGCAAGGTCGTCATCATTCACATCTACGGCAACTCCTTCTTCCCAGACTGCCTCTCCTCACAGTGGTGCAAGACGACGTACAAGAAACAGGAACAAACCAAGTTCACTCCTTCAAGGTGACGGAACCACCATGTTTACAAGGTCATGATGGGAGGCAGCGGCTTACAAGGTCACCATCTACATGTACAACCTCCCAACTCCGACAGAGGAGACTCCACAAGCAAGTAGAACACGTAGCACAGGGTGTAGCACACAGGAACACACCCACAGCCCACTGCACCAGCCAAGTCTGCCCTGCTGAGTCCACTGGGACCTACAGAACCTCAGCCAATAACCTGCCTGCACCGCAGGGTGCTGCTGAAATCATCCTCAGACATGTACTCGACCAGACCTTTAGAGCACTGCTAGGACCTGCATGTGGCTGGCTGGCTGGGAAAATTTATTTTGCTACCCCATAACTGGTGCTGAGGAACCCCAGGAGACCAGGGAACCTGACTCAGGCCACACCAAGTACGGTTTATGGTTAACATCATATTGAATTCTATTGCTGAACATAGACCTGCCAAATTATAGAGTTGGAAGAAATATATGGGTCACAAAAATAAGATGCCTTTGTTTTGAAATTAGAAAGGTTACAAATGTTACAACAAAAATCAAACTGGAAGAACATGAAATGACAACCATTCTGATATACTTGAAACATGAGAAAAATGGTAAATATCAGTTGTCACTTTCAGTCTCTTGACTACCTGTATCCCTTAAATATTCAATGCCAAACATTAACAACATACTAACACTTCACAAGAAAAATTGTCACCCTTAATTTTCCGTCCATAACAGTTACTTAGTGTGGCCTTGGGTAGGTCTGTCTGGCTGTCAGGTTTTACACCTTCCAGACCTCGGGTTTTAACCCTAGCAGAAGAGTATTTAACCCTTACATAAACTTTGCTCCTAATGGACTATCACTAGTGATAGGAAGGGTGGATGAAACCTTTGATATGTTATCAGTGGATAGCTACAGTTACAGATTACAATACTGTATTGATACGATAACTGAATGATGTTATGCTATGATTTATAAAAAGACGTTTGCAGGATGTAAAATACACAAGTTAGTGAACAAGCTTTTGCCATGTCAGTATCATTTGTAGTTTAGATAAAAGGAAACCTAAGTTGACATGAGTGTCAAACACCACTTCTGTCCGTCCTGGGACCTCCCAGTGTTTGTTATTGTTCTGGTCAGCAACCTTTCATCAGGTACAAACTGTTGTAGCACTTCTCTGTTCTCAACATTTGTCTGAAGTACAAAGAGATTCAAAATTTGGTTAGGTTTGTAAAGTCAGTTTCAAAATGGCAAGGGCACATAGTTCATTGTTTGAAGTCGTATGTTTCAATTCCTCACTAAGGTTCATTGATTAAAAGTTACAGAAATGGTCAGCGTTTTTCAAATGTCTACATGACAGTTGAAGGAATGTGAAAGTGATTGTGAAGTCGTATGTTGTATTGTGATCTTTTTCAACAACAAAAACCAAGGAATAAACTTGTTCCAGCCACCTTGGACTTGATGTCACCCCAGCTTCCACTTCCTAACATGTCTCTGTTGACCCCTGCCTGACCCTTGACCCTTCACACACATCTGCAGACCCAGGCTCCCCATTCCCATTCATAACTTCCCCAAAACCATCTGGTCTTTGACATCCAATTCCCATTCCATTTCCTGTGACCTTTCCGACATTGACCTCTGGAAGCCCAACCCAATTTTTCTTTATTAGGTTCTATTGGAAAAATGACTTCCTTATATTAAGAAGTTATATCCTTGCATGACTTACCTACAAGCAAGGACATTATATAATACAAGGCACCACATGATGTTGTGATCAGCAGTAAAATTGGAAATTGTTGAAAGTTCCTGGTGGCACACATGCTTTAATTGTAAGGCAAATCCAAGAATTTAAGGTTGAAAATTTTTGCAGGTTTTAGAATAACAGGTGCATGAATTTACTTCTCTAAGAAAAAAAACAGAGACATTTTGGCAAACCTTGATAAGAGAAATAAATAGCAGAAAACATGTAATCTGTACAGTATTTCTGGTTATCATGCACCACAACAGAGACAGAGCAGCCAGCAGCAGACTGTGTCTCCGGTTGTTGATAAGCTGCTACCCTTATCTGTACAGCTTCCAGCTCCCCTCAGGCGAGACTTCAACACTTTCTCCAAGTTCAAAGTCAAGATTACAGCAGTCTCCCATCCAGATGTCTGTCCTGGTCACCATAACAACCTCTGGCTACAGGCAGGGAAACAGGGCTTTTGGGCCAAAACAATGTCATTACTGGTACTACAGACTGGTACAACTTCATACAAAACATTTCTTGCAGATTTTATTTCTTTCTTTCTATCGCTGTCTTTCTTTCTTTTAAACATAGACTGAGACCAACTTGAATCTACTCTTTCTGTCCCATAACTTAACATATGAAGTTAATTTGTACCAAAACAACTTCTGGGCTTCTAGGCAAAAATAATGCCATTGTCTATACTTCAAACTTTGTACATACATGTATGTAAGATTCGCAAGACTGAAAACTATAAAGCTTAGGCCATTACACATTGACTGAGACCATTTAATTTATCCTCTCTATGCTATAACTAAATATATGAAGTCCTTTCGTTTCGCAATTTATACTATAGTTCTGCAGATAAACACAGTGAACAACATTTCCCTAGCCCCGCAATGTGTGGCATTTCCATAAGACTGTTAATGTAACTACCACCTGCAGTCTGACAAAATTGCACCTGACCTGAGGACAACCGACCTTGTTGTTTCTTCCGACAACTTCAAAGCCAGACTAAGTTCCTACAGCAGGGAAGGCAGGCTTCAAGTGACCTGGAAATTCCTCTGCCAGGTCTTATATCACACCTGCCAGGTCTGGCCTCTGCCCAAAGCCCCCCTCCCCCTTTATTCCAACTAATGTTTACATCATCATCATCACATCTTGATAAACATAGATGCATCTGCACATTTTGCACTTCTTGTTCTTCACTCCTCTATCAAGACACCAATTGCTTAGTGCAGGATTGGGATGTAAGGGGATACCTTGAGAAGTTTGTGCACCTCAACCTCAGGAACAGTTTTAACCATGTCATGTTCCCACTAACAAGGCCACCATGACCTTCCCACCAGGAAATGCCCTTGAACCTGTCTTCTCCACAGACATGTTCTCCCACATCTCAGACACACACCAGGAAAAAGCTCCTTAGTTCTGAGCAATCCCCTAATTTGTGCAGAAATTGTATGAATCTTTGGCTAGAACACTTTAAATCCTTGTTTATTGGGTTACTATTTCCATAATGTCCTTTTTTTTCAGTAGAAAAGTGAACAGCTTACACTAGGCCAACAGAATTTAGAGACTTATATCACATTGAACAATATGTATCACTATGCTCCTTGCTTTTTTTGTCTTTCTGGAAACTACTACCATTACTTACTACTAAAACCAGGAAAAGTCCTTGGCATGGCCTTGGAGCACCCTGACTGCAGTATATAAAACTTATCTTGACTGAAGCGAAGTTGGCACCAGACTGGAACCTACTGGTCTTAATTAGTAAATATTTACAACTCAGTTCAGCTCTAACAAGCCTTTTGCTTTTCATTATAGATACAGACAGATGCTTGCTAGAAGGGCCTTCTGGACTTGTACAAAAACTGCAATTAGTGAATCAAGCAACCGGGTTGTTGCACAACTCAATCTATGAACCTGGTGGAATGGATAACAAAATATATCATTATATATAGACTCATAACATTTCCTTCTACAATTATTGAACATATCATCTTCAATAGAATTCCCCATCCTCAACTTCAACTTTTCCAAAACATGGATATCTTCAGATAAATCTTGATTTTAATGCTCTTCTAAAGTCATTTCATCTTTACCATTCGACTCTAATCATGACCGAACAAATATTTGCGAACAGGACAAGCAGATTTTCCTGCCAATGTCGGCACAGACAAATGCGGATCTGCCTGTCAGATCAGCAAACTGCAAGAGACATGGAGAAAAACAAACATTTGTTTATCATTAAATGTCTGTCACTTTAACTAGGTTACTTTTTGAGACACACCACAGATCCCCTGCAAATTGAATACTTTTGCAACATCGAGAAAGTTTGCCCACTTCAATCTAAATGATAAATTCAAACTTAATGGTGCTCTTGTTTATGACTTCGTGTGTAGCGGGTATATATACTCTTTGAATCATCGATTGTAATATTCCAGTGTCTTTTCCAATGCTATTCAGATGCATTGGTAACAGATATTACTAATACTGATGCTGTACTTCAATAGTTGTATTTGGATATCCTCTACATGCTCATACTAAAACAACAGTGTTCGAAATACCCGTCTGCAATCTGCAATTTGCAGATAAATTTTTAAAATTGCAGAAGAAAAAATCATACAATCTGCAATTTTGCAGAAGGAAAAAATAGGGTCCGGATTCAATAGTTTTCAATTTAGCAAAGTAGCGGCGCTGTGGCTAGACTGGAAACCCGCGCCGCACGAATCTGGCGGCGTTTTCCAGCTGACTATAATGGTCCCATATAAGGAAATTTGGGGTCAAAGTTGAGCAATTCCGACCATGCGACGAAAGGCGACGATAACCAAATAAGGGCACTCGCCATTTTCCGATGTTAGATTTCGTCACCCGGGAGGACACGACAACTGCCTCGGCAATTTTCGGCAGTTTTCGCCGAGCATTTCCCAGCAGGCAACGCGGCAAAACATGGCTCCGAGAGTCAGTCAGGCCATCAGGCCGATGAAACACCAAGAAAACAAAGACGATTTTGTCGTTCTTTGAGAAAACTGACGGCAATCGGGAATGAAACAGCAACCCATCGCGCACCAGCGAGATCGGCAAAACTCAGGATGGTTGCTGTCGCGGTTGGATTCTCGAGGAGGCGGCTGAGGAGGCCGATACAGATCTAGACATGGCAGATCAAGAAATTTTGTAGAAACTCTCGCCGAAGATCGCGCCCAGGAAAATAAACGTGCAAATTTTTATTTAGAATGTAAATATTGTCAAGTTATTGTGTCCAATCTCCGTATAACCTTCTTGGTCCAATTTAGCAAGGAAAGATCGTGTGTTTTTCATAATTTTCTTGTAATTCTATTACTGATTCTATTAACTTCTTCAAGTTGTTGTTGTTTTTTTCGTCAAATTATTTACGATACTATTCCAGGAATATTTACCTTCCTTGACAAGTTATGAGTCCATCAAAACATTGTGCTCATTTAATTTCTTTCTATAAATGTTCAAGTTAATTGTTTCTGTTTTTTTACCATTTTTCACATGTCAATTTTAGGTACAAAAATTATGTAGTGACATCACAACTTCAGTTATGTAGTTCTAGTGCAATCCTGTTACTGCATGTGTCATTGTTTCCATATTTGTATATTTCTTCTGTGATGCTGCTGATATAATCAAATTGCTATATGTTAATTATTTTGCCATATATTTTGCAATGAAAAATTTATATGCCTCCCATAGAGAGCCATATTAGTTTGCAGAAAAATGGGATCATATGCTTTCAGCGGTGTCATGACATGATAGTAGGAAATGATAAATTTTCTGTAGAGAAGGATCTATATAAAGTCTATTAAAAAAGAGTGATATTTTGAAGAATTTCAGTAATGCTACAGATTTACAAAGCTATACATGATGTAAAAATAGGCATTATTGGTTTGAGAAGGTTGTAATATGGGGGCTTGTGTATTTGCAGAAAGTATTTCCAAATTGCAGGACGAAATTTTGACTCTTCTGCAATATTGCAGAGCACTGAAAAAAAGTATTTCGACCACTGAACAAGTTGGTATTCTCCGCTCAAATAATACCAAGTTTTACGATGAAACGTTGAAGTTACGACAGGAAACCAAAACAGCTCTACATCAGTGGACTGGGCAACTGGGAAGGCAGGTTACTGGGAAGCCAAGGTCCCCATCATACCTGGCCATCTGGTAATCTGGTGTGAACAGGACATAATAGGCTTACAGAGGCTCCTGACAAATTGCTTCATCCAAACAGAATTATAAGAAAAATAAACATTCCTGGGAAGGTGTAAACAGTTATAATTAGGACCAAAAGGGCAGGTTTTCTATAGATTAAGCAGGAGGGTATGAAAGGGGGGTTCCTGATTCTTTACAAAAAACAAGCTTAGGCACTTCACCTGAAGACCTCTAGCAGGCTAGGGGTTTACCAGTACCAAAATGTTCTAGCAGGAAATTCTGTAGGTTTTGTAAAAATAAAAATAGTGACTTTAAAACCCCTTCCTGACCCTCTGAAAGAGAATTTTCAAAGCAGAAACATACGAAGGATTTCATTACCTTTTTTTCTTCTGACTCCTTCAAGAGGCTACCAAACTGGTACCAATCAGAAGAAAGTAACCGTCTTTTCCTTAATGACTTCTGAGAATACCAAAGAAAGCAAAGGAAGGAGCTAGCTGTCTTACATAATACTAAACAATGCAGGGTTACCGGAGGTCAGACTGATAAAGCCCTACTGTAGTGTGTTACTGAAAGAGCTGTTTTCACTCACAACAACCCCCAGAGCTGCCCTCAGATCTGTGTGTTTTGTGTCCTTTTTTTTTCCGCTGTTGGCAAAGTAGGACCTGTTTGCTGACAAATGTTGCTCCAAATCCGAAGACCGTTTGAAGGAATACAACAGGACAAGTGTTTTCTTGTGCCGTTGTGGCTTCGGGTTTCCTCCCTAGCCCTGTATCTAGGTACCTAGATAGGTGTTCTCAGGTTTGACACATTTCTGTGTACATCCCCACCTGTGCTCTTGTAGAGGGATGGAAGAAGCATCTCTATGAGTCTAAGAGTGATCAATCTAATTGTGACAGGTTTTCATTTCTGTAGTAATTTGCTTCTACAGCATACCGCCCAAGGGCTAATACTGTAAAAAGAATATACTGTAACATCAATAGAACGCTGTTCTAAGATACATGTAGAAGATAATTGTCTAAGCCCAGGTTTGGCAGCGTACTTTCTTCTAAATTATGCAACATTTTCCCTAATGTAAGTCTATTTCTATCAATCCAAGTTTATCCCAAATACAAAATGTACATTACAAAGGATGATGGACCTCATAAACTTTGATAAAGTAATTTGCAACTTTTGCAATATTCTTATAAAGCTAACAAGAAACATGCTGTGAACAAAATGAAGTTTCCGCCCCCTCAGGTAAAACTACACTAATCTTTCACCACCCACCAGTCAGACCGACCATGACCTTGCGTGACCTTGGTGCCAGTGGCTGTTTAGAACAGCTTGTTATTCTTGACCACCTGTCTCAGTTGGTGTTTGGGGAGGTAGAAAACAGACCAGCCCTAAGAAAACATTGCCAGGTAAGTTTGTGAAGAGGACAGAGGTTTCTGTGTCGCCCCCAAAAGGTGATGATTGAAGAGTAGAGATGGACACCACCATTGGCGGTGATTGACAGGACAACTGGACAATGCTTAATGTGTTTTACTAATGCTAAAATACACAACTTTTGGGTTTGAGGTCTTAAATAAAACAAACATAACTGACTTCTTTGAACTGTATGTGTAAGTCTCTTGATCAACAACAACAACAGGATCTAGGAGACAAGCACAAGGAAAAGACTGTCCTTGATCCCTATCTTAGCTGCAATTCGTTCCATTGGTCACTTCCCTCCACTGGAGCAAACTGGAGCTAAGATGGGATAGATACAAGGCAAGAAAAAGACTCACCCTTCTTGTGAGAATTCTGGCAGGACAATTGAACACCTCTTTGGGGGCCTGCATGGGGGGGTCCCGACAACGCTCTACGCTAAATTCTGAGAGCCGGCTACGTATTACGCTGAATTCAAGAAGCCTCCCCCATTACGCTTTACGATAAATTCCGGGTAACTACAACGCATTACGTGAAATAAAACGGCGAATTACGCTCTACGCAAAATGCATCGATTACGCTCTACGTTGAATTAGAGCGGTCCGTCTACGCTCTACGTAGAATTAAAACGGCCGATTACGCTCTACGGAAAAGGGCATGCGGGGCCCCCCCTCTTTCCGTGGGAAATTCCTGCTCAAACTGTGGAAGTGGATTGGTGCATGCAGACCCCAGAAAAAACAGACATTTTACAGGTTTACACCTTCTTTCACATGGACTCCTCAAGGTATCCTCAAGGTACAAGTTACCTTCCTTACAGCAACTTGTCTTGAGTATTTCCTGAGTTTTTAAAGGAAACCACAGGTGTTTCTTGGAAGGTCTTGAGGCATCATGCCTAGCCTGCAGTGCAGCCTGTCATCACGAACCATGTGGCGATTACACAGAGCCCTCCCTCTGTCCCCCTGGGTTTTAAGGAATCTGGTACATTCCCCCCAAGACACAAGGACTAGAGTAACCGAACAATTAAGAACAATTTAGCATACACCATTACATGGCAATTAGAAACTACTGAATCACAAACTCTACATGACTCCAACGATGGAAAACTCAAGCCTAAAATACCATCACAACATTTAGGACCAGTACACTGAGGTTACATCCCAGAGGGGACTTTATCCTGTAAGGTGTAGAAGTAGAAGTTAAATTGGATTACCTCCATTACACCAGTGTCCATTTGAAGATAAGTTTTAAGACACCTTACCTGTACAGATGCACCTGTCACCAGTATACAGCAGTCCTTGTCTAACACTAGTAACAGTCACAAAGGACAGAATAAGAAAGCCCCTGGTTCCTGAGACGGCCTTGTAGTGTACCTACTTTGTGTAACTGCTAGACCTGAGAGGTTCCCTCAGCAGAATTGTTTGTTTGCCTGCAGGAGGGACCACTCCTCTGCATATTTTCACACACCCCCTGAGCTACAAGATGGACAGGGCCATCTGTACATTTTGGACTGGTCCATTATATCCCGCAGGGGCGAAAGCATTCATTTTTTTTCCAACACACACAGCTACAGGACAGGACAGAACAATGCGTTTGGAAAATGTCTCTTATATCTTGCAGGGGTGACTGTATTAAACAAGTCCAGGCATATTAAAGCTGATATCGTTGATAAAATAAACAAGGAAATAGTCCATTATGTCCTTCAAGGGTGATCATACAAAATGCATATCTTCCCTACCCTTTAGTATGAGTTGGATAGAACCATCTGTAAATTTGGGAATGGTCCATTATACTATGCAGGGGGTGACAATATCAATTTGGAAGTAACAAATATTCTATAGACTGAAAGGTCTCGGGCCTTTGGGAATAGCCTATTTCGGCTGCATAGGGGTGACAGCAAATATATTGGAAAAGATCCCTCACTTCCAATCCTATTGCAAAATAGACTCTGCAGTTCAGCCTATAGCTCAGTGGTTGAAAAAGAAGCTTTCTGTTCATATCACTCTTTCCTTTGTTCCTTGGTTGATTAATGTCATTTGATACCTCAATCA
Source organism: Branchiostoma floridae x Branchiostoma japonicum (assembly GCA_013266295.2). Classification (NCBI taxonomy): domain Eukaryota; kingdom Metazoa; phylum Chordata; class Leptocardii; order Amphioxiformes; family Branchiostomatidae; genus Branchiostoma; species Branchiostoma floridae x Branchiostoma japonicum. The sequence continues at coordinate 4,295,262 of CM023829.1, read as the reverse complement.
ATACACTATAAAAGCACCATGCCCATAACCTGCATTAGATGGGGAAACCCATTGCATTAATGGTATCTACATTCCCTTTCTACCTTCAAAAGTGCACTTCGACCTGTTGGTACCAACATGTAGGCTTTTAGCTTGATTGTCATTGACGTACAGATAAAAAAGCATATGGGTATAATGGTAATGCACTCTGGCACATACATCGCAAGTAATGACTTCTACTGGGTTAGAAATATATTTCAAGTCTTAATTGCAAACTGGATAAGCAGCATTTTGAGCTTTTTTCTAAATAATCCACATCTGAAAATCAATACTGATAATGTGGTATCAGTACCATATTACACACAAGTTCTATATCAAGAATTGATAAGTATATCATAAGCTACATTTGAGAATTTGTAGTTGTTGAACTTCACCATCAAGTATCCAAACTGATTTTTGATGAAGCGAGGTAGCTTTTTTGAAGTCCCGTGGTCTGACTCTCCTTAGATTTAAAAACAGGACAAGGATTTCATACAAAACACCATCTCAATGGTAGACATCCCTCTCCCTACATATAATAATCATTACACAATGAACTGAGATATAGCTGTAGATACCTAATCAGACTTACCTGAACAATGTAACTGCAATTTTCTGACTCCAAAGAAGCTCCACAGTGCTACAGATACATACACTGCCAGTACGGCTAAGTGCACCAGACATGAACTGCCAGACAATGCTAAGCTCTGACTGCAGCAGTCAACATCATCACCTTGGTATGGTAACAACTTTCTACTGTAGGGCATTACACTACCAGTATTACAGCAAAAATGGGGAACCACGAACAGAAAGTCCCTTTTTATTCTGTAAAAGACAGAAGCACTATTCTTACTTCTGTACTTTTAACATTTCCTATATCTAAAAACCTCTTTTGAAAGTAATTTACTTTTAAAAAGGCTAAAACTGTCGGAAAAAATAAAACCAATGCAGCAGACAGAAAACTGTTGCACCCCCTCCGTACGATGAAATGGTACGGTCCTGAGAGACAGCAAAGTCCCAGAGCTAATATTCTTAAGTCCTTGTGGGTCAAGGTCAAAACCATTCCGCTTCCCTGAGGGGGAAAACAATCATTAATTTCTCCATTGATTCAGTCTCTGGGACCTTTCATATCTAATCTTCCAGACTTTATCGCTTCCACCTGTCCCAACTTTGCGCTCTGTCTACAAATCTCACCTACAAATCTCAAAGTCATTCCAGTTCTGCAAACGGACATTTCACATATGTCCTGGTCGCAGTTTTTAAGTGTTTTTAGAAAAAGAAAAGCACTGGGTGGTAATATTTCAACCTGAAAAGGAAAGGTGGTGCTCTTGGCTTTTATGATCAGTGTTGATGCTGTTCCAAAGATGAAAGAGTACCTGGTGAAAAAGTATCAATATGGAAGGGGAGGGGGTTTCATTCTGTCATTGAAAGTCAAGATCCAACTTAGGATTCATAACAAGCCTGTAAAATTAGGAGTGGTGTTGTGGAAATGCCCCCTGCCCACAACCAATTTTTAAGAACTTTTCACTTTCATCTTCAGTTGCAGTCCTCACTGAGCTTGCTTCTCACCTCAATCTTATAATTTACAGCTTCTTGAGTTTTCAAGGACAGCCCTTAGCTGATACAGTCGGACAACTATTTTGCAGCTCATCTCTGCATGTGGAGGCAAACTGTGATGCCGACCAGACATGCTCAGAAGTCGTCTCTGTAAACAAGTAACCATGTTTGACCTGGACTGTAAGCAACAAATCAACATCAGCAAGGAAAACCCTGCACAGAAGTCCTAGGAAGCTAACCCCTACACAGAAAATCCAGGAGGATGAAACACCCCTGTTAAAAAAAGTCCTAGGGAGCTGACCCTAGCCAAAAAAAAAAGCCAGGGGAATGGCTCCTGTAACAATATGGGTAAGCTTTCTAGGGGGCCCCCAGAAGTTTACGGAAAAAAGAGATCATCCTCTAAAGAGGTAAGGAACTCTAAAATGCTGCTTCCAAGGTTGGCAAAACAAAAACTGATAAGTAAAACAAACAGATTTCTGTGAAAAACAACAGACTCATATGCAACTTCCTGAATCATATCCCTCGTCTAAAATCTTCCAGACTTTGGAGTAGAACCCTGAGCTTTATAAGCCCTGACTTCCTCCCCATTCTTTGATGCGGTTGATGCCAGTAAGTACGATTATCATCCTTAAGTTACTCAAATATTTGTTTAACCTTCAGCTGAAAAGAAATGCTAAACTTCGGAACATGACATCGTCACGGCAACCATAGAATAAGGCCACTCCTGGTTTTTACGGACTTTACAGCACAGGCGAAGATCAAGTTTACAGCTGTTTCTAAAGTTAGGCAAATATTTGCTTGACCTTCAACTGAAAAGACTAGCTGAACTTGAGCTAAATCATCATAAAGACAACCACACAGTAAAACGCACCAGACTATGTATATACTGAAAGTCAAGATCAAGTTTACAACTTTCTTAATCCCTTTAAGGAAGGCCCTACAGACACTAAATGCAGCTGACAGCCCTGTAGAATAAAGCACGCAAGGAAACTTGAAATGCCGTGAAATCTTGTCCACTCTATTCACCTCCCCCAACAAGTAGACAAACATTCCGCAACTTGGTCAAGTATCTTGTGATCGCGGCCTTTCTTCCGAGATAAGAAACAGGAAGGAACCTAGAAAAGCGTCTCGACAGGAGGCACAAAGAAAACGGACATCTACAGATGCCTTAGGCTCAGTAACAGGTAGAACATGTAAAGACGGCTATGTGTCAGTGGTCATGAATATGAACCTCACAATCGTATCTAAACCCCGGTCCCCCCCAGCTCCTCTAGGATGTCAGACTGGCTCCGTGATGGTTTGTATCCCGCATTGTGCCGTCGCCACCCCTTCCGAGCGACCTTTTGTGTGTTGACTGGACGTGTTTGAGTTATGTGGTCCTACAGGTGCAATGTAAGTTTGCCCACCCCGCTACTGTTTGTACTGTAACTGTGTAAGTTTGAGGCACCAGACAGAATACCTGAAAACGTAATAACACTGGCTCGTCAAATCTGGAAGCCAGTTTCTTCAAATGTCCCTTCACTTAACCTTACTATGTACAGAATTGTACAGTTAAGCTTTACCTTGTTGTTTTGTTTTGTTTTGTTTTGCTTTAACATAAAGAGACCACACCCAGTCAAGGTCAGGGACCGGTAATTAGAAAGGTAAAGAGATCTGGTCCAAAATTTCAACTATACAATAATCAATAATGTTAATATTCAAACACACTGAACATCAGTCAAAGGAATAAAAGAGCTTCCTTACCGTCTCTCTCGAGTGTGCTGTCATCTATCACTTGTCCATTCACTGTCACCTTCTCTTCATCACTTCCATCCCTTCCTTTCCTCTCTACTCCTTTCCCTTCTTCCCTCACTCCATTCTCTCTATCCTTATTCTTCATTTCCTCGTCTCCAGTAGCGGGTAGCCCTCTGTTTGCCTCCTCACACAAACCTGCTTCATCAACAACCGTTGTCTCTGCATTGCTCACATTACAAGCAGAGTCTGTCTTCTGAAAAACATTCCCATTGTCTGTATCACACCCTTCACTTTCAACAACTCTGTCGGAACTCGTTTCACAAGAAGTATTCTCAGTTGTAGCACCACTGTTTGAACTGGCATTGCAGCTTGCGTTCTCGACAACCCCAACACTGTTCGTACTTATGTCGCTTTCCGACTTTCCTATATTCGCAACATTCCCAGAGCTCATGTTACTCCCAGAGCTCCCATTGCTTGCGCTGCTGCTAGAGCTCGTTTTGCTGACTAAGCTCGTGTTGCTCGCGCGTTCCGCCAAGGTCTCGATGTCCTCCTCTATGGTGGTCACCCGTGGCTCGGCCACGCGCCTCCAGTCCATCCTCCTAACGCCCGACCGTCCCGTCACGACGCACTTCCGCAGCTTCCGTCCCGTCAGCACGGCGTTCACGCTGTTCAGCCATTCCAGCGAGAACAGATTCTCGTATGTCTCCTCCGCGATCAGAAGCTTCTCCGTCTCGCGATCACGGATGCAGAACTTGATGGCCAACCTGGAGAAAGAGACATATCCTGTCAAGCTACATTCCTGCTAGGTTTGACCTACATGTAACCTTTGCACATCTAACTGTAAGCTTTCTTTAAAGCTAATGATGATGCCCTATCTGTACTTGGTGGCAGCGAGTTCCACTCTATGATAGTTCTAGGAACCAATCCTTGGTTCATAACTCTGGTACTTGAATGAATGAATGAGTAAATGAGTGAAGGAAGGAAGGAAGGAAGGAAGGAAGGAAGGAAGGAAGGAAGGAAGGAAGGAAGGAAGGAAGGAAGGAAGGAAGGAAGGAAGGAAGGAAGGAAGGAAGGAAGGAAGGAAGGAAGGAAGGAAGGAAGGAAGGAAGGAAGGAAGGAAGGAAGGAAGGAAGGAGCTGGTATTTAATTTAGATATGTACTTAGTAGTTGGTGCATCTACCAGTTTAACATGTGCAAAGATAAATTAAATGAAAACCTTGCGGTCCGACGCGATGGCTGTACAATGTAGAATAGGAACTCTCCTGGGCGGAGCGGCTCGTCTTGCGGCTCAAGAAGATGCACCACGATCTTGTCGTTAAGGCACAGCGGCCAACCCTCGTGTCTTAAGAGCTTCCCTGCATGTAAAAGCTGGAAGAGAGAAGATAAGGACGTCAGCCTTCATGGCAAGAATATAACAAACATTGAAGTAGGTTTGGTTTGGTTTGGTTTCATTCACAATATTCCCTATTCTTCCTGGAGTCCAGCAGTATAAGTTAGTTAGTTGGCTATAATTTCAAACCAGTTGTCCCTTGGTGAAACTGTAAGGGGAGAAGGAATAGCAATTCAAAACTGCAACAGTTCAAAAGATAAAACAGAAGGTACAGTATGGTTGACAACTTTGCAACAGTGTTTTACCCCTACAAACTGCTACTTCATAACTGCTACAGGTGTGTTGAGGGCCATCCCATAGAAACAGTTCCAGGAATAGCATCGTGGGAAACTAGAAGATCCAACCACAACTACAGAGACAAGTTCAAAAGTCATCACATGCTTGTCTTCTCCTACTATGGCAACTTGGCTGCCACAATAGCCGGGCAAGAACTGAACCCAGGCCAGAAAGTACATAACAGGTGTGAGTCTGTTGTACAACAAATATCTTCAGACTACACCTGGTGGGCACAGAACACAGCAATCCCTTTGAAACTCTGTGGATTGTTTCCTCTGGGGGGTACAGACTCAGTCAAGTTTGGGAACAAATTCTGGCTGCTATGCCATCATGTGGCAAAGAGTAGCAAAGTCCATTTCAACCTGATGAAGGCAGCTGACCACTTGCAGAAATGTTGGCCAAGGTTGTGTTATAAGAACTTTTCCAGAGCCCTTTCGAACTGTACTGCTGTAACTCTACAGACAGATGTACCAAGACTGCCACAGTATTCTCTCATCATTAGAACCATACAAAAAAGCCTACCAGGCTAGCTACCAGCATGCCTGAATTACCTATAGACAAGCTGCTATGATCCATCCTACTAAGAAAAGCAAGCGACATAGCATACCATTTACAAGGACCAAAATGCTCACAAGGTTTGCAGGAATCATACGAAACCCCACCTCGAATGTCTACACCCCACCTCTGCCTCTCCTGCTTCTGACTGTTACCCAAGTCTCTCCTGGCATTCCCCACTGAATGGAGCCGTCATTTGAATGCTCAAGTGGTTCAGCACAATAGGAATCAGAGCAGAGAAAACCTCTCCAGAAAAAAAGACAACATGAAGAGGCCAGGTCAAGACAGACAGGCCAAACTGGCTTCTGTTTGCGAATCTCCTTATACAACTACACACCCACGTCTGTACCGTATTTACTTTTTCAGGGGGATGTTTTTGTCAGAGTTTGTTGGTTGGTTAGTTGGTTGGTTTAATTACTGGGTTGTTTGCTTGTTTCTGACAAGAATAGCTTATACAGTTACGAATAGGTCTTTAGTTACTTTTCTTCATGTAAGTTTTGTGATGGTGGAAAAGATCTTGACCTACAGTCTAGGATTTTTATTGAAAATTCTTTCTAACGCAGAGAAAACAGGCAGTCAAAAGACATTACGGTGTTCCACCCAACATCTGCTTGGAGATTTAAGTTCAATACTATAGGTTGCTGTCTGTCTAATGTTATCAATGACGTTAACCTTCAACATGTTGAGGCTGCCTATTTACACTAAAGTTGTACTACAGGTTAAAATGTAAAGCAGTAGTGAGAAGGTTAAAGTCTGGTGTGCCGTGACCCGATAAAAACTCTGACGTCTTTGATCGTTGGGGGTAAACATGGCTGGCACCAGACCGGCACCAATCTCACCGCAGGTACACCCAACTAACATTTACACACAGCAAACAACAGCAGAGAAAGGGCGCATTTATACCCGTCTTCTTCACTGTTTGAAGAAAAATTACCTTCACAGATAACTTAAGTTAATATCACATGTTTCTTGCATCCTTGTTCCATGTAGCTCTGTAGGCTTAACTGTATACAAATGTAAACTTTTCATTCCAAATTCGTATCTAAATTCTAATATCTAATTCATCAATAAACCATCTATAAATCTCCAAGGTATTTGCTTGGACCAAACAAACACAGAGTGAGGGCACATTTATAAAAGTCTTCCTGATGTACTTAAAGTAAAATGGTTTGATAGGAAACTTAAAGTTTAATTTCTCTAAAGTTTGTGACCCCTCTATCTCCAATTGAATCCAGTGAATGAAGAGTCTTTTTCACTCCATATTTCTGACCTGTAGCATCTAATTTATTGATAAACCAACAATTTAACACTGAGCTGTTTGCTATAACCAAACATACGTAGAGGAAAGAACACATTTATAATAGTCTTCTTGACATAAAGTAAATTCTGCTGTCATTAGGTAGCCTCCAGTTTGACGTCACAATTTTCTTTCACCCTTAAACCTGCCTTCCATTCCAACTCCTTTTACTGAAACATCATTATAGATATCTCATTGACAAACCAATAACAGACCATTGAAGTACATTTTGTGAAGGAATTTCTCTTTCAATCCAAGACAAAAATCCCTAGTCCGACAAAACTCCCTAGTCCAGGTCAGATCTGTCTTGCGCCATCCCTCCTTGACATAATCTGATTGAAAGTGTTGATGCAGTAACCATGGCAACAGACCTTGGGAGACCCCCTCTCATCCCGCCCATATTTGCCTTGTTAGAAAGTGATTCCGGCGAAATCAATAGTTTGTCTCCTGTCTGGTCCGCGCAGGGGGCAGGATTCTACAAACAGATGTGTTCTTTTCCCAGCAATCGAGGGTGCGAGAGTGGTTGGAAGGACATGGGGGAGGGCCACTCTCCTTTGTTTCAGTGATAAAACCTACAGGTGCTTGAGGAGGGCTCCTTACACGAAGACAAACACTCCGCAACGGCTACCACTTCTGACGACTTTCTCTCACCCCAGCAGAGAGAATGGACCAAGAACCTACGATGATTCAATGGCAGCCAACTACTCTACCTTACAATACCAAGGTCACCTAATTGTGAACGTAACATTGTCCAAACTTTTAGCTTTATCTGTTGAAGTCAACACAACACACCAGCGTCCAAGGCATGTGACAACAGCTGGCTATATCCTATTGAACAACCTACATTACAGTAGGCCCTGTGCATTGAGCTACAAGCATATTCTAAAAAGCTATTTGATTAAGAGGCCCCTACCATATTTGATGATAATGGCCTCCTCTGTAAATAACCAGACTGGCAAAATATCTCAACTCCGGACTGATAACACTGAAATTAGGCATCCTGCCCAACCTTCAAACCAAAACAAATGTGGTGCCAAAGGGCTACCTTTGCGAGGACAAGGTTATTATATTTTTTCACTCCACCATACTCCCTTAGGAAAGTGGCCATACACCATATTTTATGTTACGAAAGCACCCAAGCAAGGTGACCTTGCTCATATAGAAGCTTCATAACCCTATATATAAAATAGTCCTAACCCTAACCCTGTGGTCTTCTTACCTAAAAGTAAGAAGAAATTTCTAGGATGAGTTTGTCTAACATACACATTTGAAGGATGTCCTGATCCTGTTTATCCTAATTCACCTACAGCTGAAATTCATACACATAACAGCACTATCTGATTCAATCTCAACAATCCCTCCACCCACCCTATTAGGCTTTTCAACAAATTTGCGGTCGACAGTCGACCCCCTGACTTCAACAGACCTTTGAACGTGTACGAAAAATACCTACGCAATGTTCGTGACCGCACAAACCTGCTCCTACGTGGTGTAATGATTTAGACCTCTGCTAGAGCAGCGATTTCCCCGCCGTGCCACATCACATACTGATCAATAACACATATTGATTCTGACTCCAGTACACTCAGCAATACAGTATCAAGATGGTTATCTGGGGCAAGACTAAGTTAGTTCTTCGGTTTTCGATTTCATGTAAAGCAACCAATACCAGACAAACAAGGCAATCAGAAATGGCAGACTTCACCCCCTTGCCTATACTGTTTTGTGACCTTTCTGGACTCAGACAAAAATAGTAGCACTGGGGATATATGGCAATGCTGTGTTTTGTATATTAGGAATCGTAAAAATACACACACACACACACAGGCATACACACACTGACAGACAAGCCAAAAACAATACTTCACTTCCTTGGGGTGAAGTAAAACATTCCTTTGGAAGTTGAAAGCAAAATGTACCACTATCTACATGTACAGTACATTCATTCTGTAGTAATACTCTTGCATACCTAGGGGGATTTTGCATTATTAGATTTGTTCACTAGAAAAAATACATGAAGTGGAATTTTTCACACACACACAAAAAATAAATAGACAAAATAAAAACTACTCACATACACACACTCAAGAAAACAGATGAGCAGACAATGGACCACTGACCTTAATTGGAGAAAAATACACGCCTGTGAAACCTATCATTATATTGATTTACATACCGAGCTATTACCTCGTCAAAAGGTCAGAAGTCTTCAGGTCATCGCATTCTCACCGTCTCCTGGTCATCTCTTAATATCATTCATAAAGACACCTACCGCATTCAGGGTCACATGATAGCCCACCTTTGACCCAAAGCTCTGCTCAGGTTCATCATATTTCTAACACCTAATCAATCACAGGTTTTAGACACTACTTTCCAACCAGCTGGGGGACTATCGTGGCTCCGCTGAAGGTCGGGGGTCATCTGCTCGGCCAGGTAACTCCCCATGACATTTAGAGGTCGGGAGGTCAAGACTCATTTTGAGGTGATCCTTTACAAACACACCTGTCACAGGTAATGGAGCCTTAACCTTGTAAGGAGTTAGCACAGGGTCTATAGACACTGGGACACCTGGGCAGGTGGGAGGGAAGAAAGGAACTCTTTGTAAGACTTGCCCTATATTCTTGCCTTTTGTAAAGAAAATATTAGACGAAGGGCTCAACATATCCCACCAATAAATTTCACACTGGTGAAATGCTCACTGCGGCTGGTTTGCATATTATGGAGTTAATAAACTCTAATGCCCCCTAGCATCTTTCGCAAAACTGCAGCCATAAAAAAATGAATTCATACTGTATGTACCTTTTTGAGGCCGCACCAATTGATTTCCTTGGTTCTCAGACATTTCTATGTAACATTTTAGCAAGAGGACATGATGAAAACAGGGCGGGGAAGAAAACTTGAATTTGACTACATTCACTCCTTGAAACTGTCTGCACCAAGGTACAGAATTTCCCTTTATCTTTCTGTAGTTACACCCTTTCCTTCCTTGAGCATCATTTCCTATGAGTCTAATGTAATGTATTCAAATAACTATGGGCACACAAGCAAACAAACAGACAAACACAACCGTACATTGAGAAAAAAACTGGGAAACCTCAAACTCGCTTCCTGCTGGACTTCGTAGGACTTCAATCATGTAACCTGTACCTTGTTACATTTTGTCTGAACTTGACCACTTCCCTCATGACTTCAATGAAAAGCATCCAGCAGGCTGATATGAGTACTAGTATTTCATGAATAAACAAAGGTTCAAACAAACAAACAAACAAATAAACAAAGAAAGCTCACCCTGGCCTCCTGTTGGACACACTGCAGCACGGGTTTCGCTGGGATGAGCCAGTCGCTCAGGAAGGTCATGCCATCGCCACGGAAACGCTTCTCCACGATCTGGCAGACCTGTCCGAGCAGCACGGGCGCGGTGGCGTGGTACGGCGGGTACAGCGTCGACAGCGTGCGCTGGATGGAGCTGTCAAGGTCGTGCAGGAAACTCTGGAACATACACAAGGTCAAGTTTAAGTTATTCATTTTGCAATAAAATAGAATTTATTTTATTAATTTTGTTACTGGAAATTTTCCTTAATCGGAGATGGCAGACTTCACTCCCTCAGATAAGTGTCCTCAGGCAGAACACACGAAACTGCACTGCTGGAACACAAACAAGCAAACACACAAACACTGATACATCCTCACAATCATATTTTATTTCTTTCATCAACCATATTGGTGCTGATAGGTCATCTAGTAGCCTATATGGAATTATTTTGTAACTGAGTGCATTTCTTATCATATTCCTTCAAAAATAGCACTTTCTATGGTAGCAATATTGTAATTATCCACATTTTGACCAAACAACAACTTTGACAACAAAAACCGTTGGCTAAAACCCTCCAACTCTTCATTTGCCTAGATGTCTATGCATTCCTTGCAGCAACCTTTGGCCTCATATAATAAATCAATGGCAATAAATAATACAGGCTATTTGTATTAAAAAGAGCCTGATGTTTAATTACATAGAAATACACATAATTCTTGTACTTTTCACCAAGAAAATGATAAGACAGATATACAGACAGTATTGTAATCCTATAATACCAACATAATGTCTTCAAATCACAGGATAATTTAATAGAGAGTGGCTGTGAGTTCAGGTCATCACCCCACATCACATATGTGGGATCACTCTGACATAGTACTGGTATATATAGAACATGACAGGGCCTCTGGGCACGTACAGAATCACACCACTCTGAAATACACATTTAACTTCATTATACTGGAGCATGATCAACTTGTTCCAAAGATATCTAATTACAACAGATTTCTTTTTAAAATCTGTATACTATTCTTGCACTAAAATGTGTTTGAATACGTATACGTAAAAACATGTTATCTATCTTGTGAATACTACGAGACATTTAACAATTTGTTTTCAAGGTTTGGTGAATATTATATTGCTAAATGGTGACAAAATTGTACTGGAAATATCTAATAACAACAAATTCAAAAGTAAACCCAAAGTATACACTTTGTTCACCAAAACAACTTTGTTTGAAGTTATCTTTATAACACTTGAACACTTCAGGGGATTTAGAGGGTTGGTTTTAAGCTTTTCGTCAACGTTACATTAACCCCAGACCACTTGACTTGATTCGAATTCTAAAGACAGTAAATAGATTAATGACTTTGACTTTCCTCTCAATTTGTTTGGTTACACCCACAACTTGACGTTAAATCTGACAGTTGAAGCTTAAAATGCTACATCCTTTCCAGCTGTATAAAAGCTATAATAATAGTAACAAAGAAGCAAATGCTAAAATAGAACAGTCAACACTGAGATTCTGTGACAAGGCCGACAGTTAAACCACACGGGGTCATTAAAAAAACACGAAACAGAAAACAGTCCAAATATTGGCACAGGTGAGGAAAAGGGAGAGGTCAGAGGCACGTGTAAAGTGTCGTGACTTCCCACTTTACACTTTCCTCAGCAATCCACTTGAGAAGCACACAATGTCAAGACAGTCTCAAGAACATCACGCTGTCAGAACCAGCATTGACAGATGTAAAGACCACAGGAACCCTGCCAGCGAACATCAGACCACTCAACAAGTGAACTTCACAACAACAGAATCATCTGTCATCGAGCGTTATGTTATTGCAAGTCGCTCCTCTTGTATAACCTTTCCGTGTGGGAACCATAATTAGGGTGTTACCTTATTTTCCTTCACGTGAGTTGAACCTGAGTTTCCCATCCTGGTGAGCACTGCCCGTGAAAGCTAGCATCCGTGGTGGGAACTCACAGCACAATCTGTGAACCGAAGCGGTTCTCTGATCCAAAAATAGTTTACAGACATTCGGGGACAAGCTCGGTGCTCCTGAATGGTTTTGAAAGCGAGATGAAAGCGGCCCGGCTGTGTGCCCGTGAGGTAACACATTAACCTGCCTCTCAATGGTGCCCTCTTGATCTGTGTTAACAAGATGTAAACTACATTTGTACGGCTTTCTGTACATACGTGCAGATCGTGTCCATATCCAGGCAGCAGACAACACTAAAGAGAATTTATCAGCGCAAACCAGCCCCGGAAACAATGTTAACATATGCTGATACCGCAGGAATTTTGTCCTTTGAATTGGGGCCGGGGAGAAAAGATCAGAAGAAAGACACAATCAGCACGAGATATGTAGAGAAATTATTCTGAAGTGTACTGTCAACACAAGGACTTGAATTAATGGCCAAGCAATGATGCCAGGATAAGTGTTGAGTAAACTACGGACACAAAGGTGAGAAAAAAGCAAGGAAGGGTCTTTGTAAAGGTTCGGACAGGCTTTGACTGCCTGCTATAGAACTATGCTGACAAATTCTGCTAAAAATACCAGGATATAAATTATTGTGATTGAGGATAAAAGTAAGAACACGGTCATGAGATAAGGACGAGAAAAGAGGGTGGGTTGGAGGCGTGGTGGTCAGAAGGTCACGGGCGGACACAGAAGCGGGTAAGTCTTAGTTAAACTTTGAAGGAACTGCTGGACTTCTTTAAGATGCAACAGTCAATAAATAGAAAGCACAAGTCTCTTTGGAGGTGTATAATCAAACATGATGCTAGCTTCTTTTCTGGGCAACTTTATGCTCTTAAAAAATAGATACCACTTATCATGTTCTCTTTCTCCTTGACAAATAAAAAAGGTCAGTTCAAAACAGAGAAAAAATGGTGGTTGTTGAAGGAATAATCCCTTAGGGCACAGTCACATTCATCGTAGGTTGTCATACGATTTTGATGTCCTTATCATTTTCAAGCAGGCTATGACAGAACCAACCACCACAAAGGATCTAAGGCTATCTTTTCAGTAACAAGGCAACTGAATTTTATACGACATATACACGACTATCCCAAGAATGCCTACAGTTTGCGATCATATTTTGCGGTTTGAGCTTCTGACCAAGCCCTTACTACCCATTGACAAATTAAGCTTAAACCTGTACAGCCATGGCAGTGGCTGCTACCTACAGTTCCCACAGTTTACAGGTAACACTGCCTGGGGCAGGGGTTAATACGAAGGGCCATGTTTACACAATAAGGTGACTTCACTCCTGGATTTCACACACGCATTGGAGACATCGTAAAGATTCTTTTCTTAAGCAGAGCTAAGTGCGCATCAGTTTCATGGGTAAGTGAGCATGTATGAGAAGAACGCAAGGTGAACATATGCTTCTCAGAGATTCTAGTATCTTTTTTTGGGTGAATTTTTTTTTACAATCTTCAGGTTCCATAGAGTTACAACGAAAAGCCATAGATGACAACAGTTTTTTTTTTTTTCAAAAAAACAACTTTTTGACATCAGTGGGAGTATGAGAACCAGTAAAATAACTTCTTACAGCCTCACCTTAACGCTGAAGATTTGCCTAAAGATATTTCTCCACAAGGTTGTTTCCTATCAACAGACGTCTATTGTTCGGTATGGCTTACACTAACGGAAGGCAGAAATACGCCAGGCTTAACCAACCCACCCGCGCTGATGCTATCCAGACGCCACTGTAGCCAACCGCTTTTGTCCACAAATGCCGAGCAGTTCGAAATATTTTCTACAGGATTGCTTGCATGATTCCCTGCTTTAGATAAAGTTGCACAAAGAGTTTTTTATTCAAAACGATGTACAACATGTCTTCCATAAGCCAGGTATTGTACAGAAGGAGTTTGTTGGTGCCTGAGCTCTTTAAAAAGACATTTTATGGGTGTTCTAAGAAGACTGGTGTCCTTCAAAATAAAGAGATGGTCAGAAAAGGCTGCATTCTCCCCCTTTTCTGCTCAATACAGGCTTCCGGCTTTGTTGAGAAGCCAGAAATATGCTGCAAATTTTTGCTTTGAAGGAAAACAACAACAACAACAATTTTTTTCTTCTACAAATGGTGACTTCATGACAGACTTTTTGACATGTAACTTTGAGGCTGTTTTAGATGTGCTTTTTGACTTGGAACATGGAACTTTCTGGTGGTGTTTCAAACTTTTACATTTGAACAACAGAACAAAAGAAAACCAATCGCGTTCTTGCAGCCTAAACAAAGAGGAACAAAGTACACCGAAATCAATCAGTCCCAATAAGATAAGTATCACTACTTTCCTTGGAATGCTAGGCTGATCTCCGCTCCCTGTTAAACAGTTCTAAGGCATGCAGGGTCAGGGCAAACGTACATGTGATACCACTGTCCAACGTACATGTGATACCATTGTCCCTTGGTCAGTATGTGTGAGCTGTAAAACTATCCATCACTTCACATTCTGGGGGAAATATTGTCGTCAGCTCAGTTACAAAGGCATCTCCGCTATTTTGGATACAGAACCTCACAATCCACACCCACTTCCTGAAGAACAAGGGAGATATCAAAGTTATCTTCAAGATAGAGATCAGACAGGTTCCTTCTTTTCTGAAGAAGCCGACAGGAAAGTAGGAAAGGTAAGGACAACCATTATCATTTTCAATCTATTGCAAGGGGAAAATTGTGTTATCTTCGCATTTATACTGTTAAATGAATAAAAGTGTATTTTTTTAATCACCAAGTTAAAGCAAGATCTTGATTCAGTAATACAAAATTTCTTTTTTATACCTCACCAGAACTTTGTTGAACACTATGTGCATCACAAAGTTTGAAATTTACAACTTGCACAGTATTGTAGGTAAGGCCGCAGACTTGATGGAACACCTTGGTTGCTGTAAAAATTCTTACCATAATCTGCGGCATAGAAATATAAAAATGCCACCATCGTTGAGGCCATGTCCTGCCAGAAACAAGTTTATGTTTCCAGCCTTGAGAGGCCATAAAATCCACCAACTTACCCCTAAAGTACCTGCCTGTTCCACTTGTTCCTACATCAAACCTCAATTAGCACAATAAAAGGGTCCTGAGTAACAGAAAGTGCCCACTTTAGCTCCACCATTGTTTCCCCTGTGTACTACACTTAGCCGGCTTTACTCAACAAGACTGTTATGAAAAGTGAACAACATTCCGCACTTTCATTTAAGGGGGTATATTCTGCTCTGTGATGAAAATGACACCTGTTACTAATGGTGATGCAGGTAGTGATACTTACAGCTACATAGTCAAGCATTCCGATGCATCAAATAACTGAGAATAAAACCAAGAGATTAAGAATTTTAGCTCGCTGCAATTTGACTTTCATTGAACGCTAGCTATATATTGTTTTCGATGCATCATTTATACAATTTAAGGTAGTGTTATTCTTTCTTTACACCTATACCTAACCCTCCTATGTGATGTGCTATATAGTCTCAATGAATCTAATTCAGCTCTGGTTATGCCACTCTGTCAAAAGCAAAAACTGGTAAAATATTTCAAACTGTATATTCAAGTTATAACGATTATAACCTATTAACATAGAAAGACACAGGTGAACCCAACTCTATAGTAACACTAACAGTTACTCTGATTGATAGCAATTTGCCGCTGCTTCCTCCCTAGAACACCCAAGAATTCAAGGCCTCCTTCCCTCCCTAATACATCAAGATATGGGAGGTCCTGTCTTGGGGATAAGGACACTTCAAGCTGCCAAGTAGATTAAGGAATGGAGCTGGGACAAGTGGACCTTGAAAACCTAAAAAAATCAAATTAAAGGGAAAGAGTATGAAGAAACATTTGAGGAAACAAATGACCAAGGGCATTAACCAATTGGAATTGGATGTCAAATAGACTTTTCTTAATAATACTGTATGATTATGATTATACAAAACTGTCTATATCAAATTTACAAAGACTGTTTTGTTGGGTCTAAGATATCAAAATAAAGCTTAGTCATAACTGGAAAAGTAGATTTCACAGTGACTCATCAGTGGTTGTTTTAACACAAGGTTTCTGTTAACTTTTCCAAGTCTTTGCCAAGAATAACGTCAACTGTTTAGTCCCACAAGAGGGAAGCTTCCGACACTTCCTGAAGTCCACTGACAGACGCGCTGAGCTTCCCAAGTTCTTTCACAGGCCATGGCAAAAACTCTAAATATGGAAATGTGATTTTTCAACAGTTGGAGTAGTAATTTGATCATGATTGTCTAAACACCAATGTTTAAAGAGCCAGAAAAGTTTAGTGAAAATGAAAAGCTATGAAATGACTACAAACTAGCGAAGAACTTTCTCGGTTTTATGATAATCTCATTTTGAACACATTTTGCTATACAGAAAAAGAAATTAGCAAAAAACAATTGTCCACAAGTACCTGCATAATGTTCCTTGGCACCTAAGAATTGTTAGCACTCCATTCTAGTGAACACACTCAGGCCTTGAGTACACAACCTTATCTTGTCAACAAATCTCCCACCGCGCATTCTCAAGCATCCATGAAAATATTTCATACATCTCGAGACAAGCCCCGAGCGTCTCACCTTTGAACCTGACATTCTGGACCTCCCTGTAACCGCTCTGACGACAAACTTCGCCCAGAAAGCTGTCCGAACGACCAAACGACAAGTCCAGCGAACTGCTATCCACGCCACGTCCACCAGCGCCCAGAGCAAGCCGGCCACTGCGCCCAACATGTGGGTGTGAGGGTAGGCCAGGATCCCGGTTCTTATACTGAGTCACACTGGGGTCATACTTGCACCTTAAGGCTGCCCCTCCAGGCAACAGAAGCACCAGGGGCTCCTTAAAGACAGACTTTCATTGTCTTGAAGAGATTCTTGTACAGACTTGTCCTGGTGAAATAATACCTCACGGATTTGTGCACTCAGATAAACGCAGTGTTGCCTGTGAGAACTGGGGCAAGGTGTGTTGGTTCAGGGCATCCCTCCAAAAGGGGGGTTTCTAAGATGTCTGAGGCTTAAGAAAAGATGTAAACTAAGACAAAACTCCATATTTGCATAACATTCTGAAAACTTGTGCAAAGGAAAAATGACTTCTTCATATACACACAATCTACGTCAGTTTCCAATGTTTCGATGTTCTAAGAAATAAATTACTCCCCCCTACAAACCAGTGGACTATTCCTGAGCTTTGTTCCAGTGTTAATCAGGCATGAAGCATACAGGTAAACGGAAGGAGGGGGCAAGCAGACATGATTGGCCAATTTTACAGCATTGTGATACAGTAGGGAGTGGTGATCGCAAATGGAGCAGAAAGAAAGCAACACTATTCAATTAACTGTGATTCAGTAAAATGCCTCGAAAGGCTCTGAAAAACATGTTACTACTTCTGACCAATCCTTGAAACTTTCCTGCATGTTACAGAAAAAGTGGGATATTTCATCTTCAGCGGCTTGCAAATAAGTCAAACAGTACAAACTGAGTTTAAGACAATCATCATTTTACTGAGAATAGCCACTTGCTTGCACAAAACTTGTCCTATCTTTATTCTATGTTATTAACTCATTACTGACAATCAGCCCTTAAGGCAAGAACTTACGATTATCTTTAGATGATCTAATGAAAAACTCACAGCTGTCGAAACTAATTTACACACTATGAGCTGAGACTCTCTACATGGATCCATGAATATACAAAATACTGTAAAATCTATAAACCATACAAGGGTATACTTTAACATATCTGAGTTCAACTCAGATGTTCTCGCAGAAGAATGATAATTGACTTCTGCACTGTAGTGTAAAATCACTGTTTAAGCCACCTACGCAGGGGTGGTCATTCCTTCCCTTGTGACTCACTACTTGTTAGACTTGTTGAAGTCCATTATATAGGCTTTGGTGGGAAGGGAAGGGCTAAGCGGATAAAATAAACCAGTTTATACTGACACACCTACACACGAAAACCTGCCAAAAACTGCTATAACCCTGTTTAGTTCCTTGAATAATGTTCCTTATTTTTCTGTTGAAGATGCAGTTCCAAAATGTCCACTATGTTTTGAAAAGTCCTGGTGTGTAAGACAAAACCTTCGGTCCTTCTTTCATTGATCTATTTGTCAAAACATTGAAAAAATAAACAAACAGCCCACTCCAAACACATTAACCCCCCAAACAGCTATTAACAGATCGCTTACTTAGACTGGAACAGTTGAAAAATATTTCTTTTGGTTACAGCAATATCAAAGGATTGTGAGAAAGGCTTATAATTGGTAAAGCGTGACATACATGTAAGAGGATATAACTGGTCGCATTAAGTTGGCTTAGGGAAAAATCTCTGCGACTTCTCGTTGAGCTATCCTCTCGTTTCTGCTCTAGTTCCCCCATACCTCTCTTCACTGGTGGTATAACATCCTAGTACCTCACAACAAGCCACCAGCTGGTAGAATTGTTAGCCAACATTTTCATATGCATATCAAGTTAAGAGCAGAAAACCCACTTGTAGGAATATATAGGATTTAGGACTTTTCAGGCACAGTTTTTAGCTTGCTTTATTTGGCAAGTCACACTACTGTGGGCAGGTGATTACTTGGGAAAATACCAGAAATTATACCTGGTAGCACACTTCCCACTGGTCTTCATTCAAGTTCCCATCTTTTTCAATTACAAGTCTGGAAAGAGGTGAAAAGCTACATATACCTGGTACATAATTGTTTTCATGATTGGCAGAAATACGCAGGATTTAGGACTTTTCAACCGTGGTTCTCCGCTAGCTTTCTTGGCATGTTACTGTCAGCAGCTAATTAGTTGGGAAAATACCACAAATTCCTTAAGATTTACCAGTCCTGACTTTGTAGGTGTTAGCAGAGGAGCCAAACAACTACCAGGGAAAACTAGAAACTTAAGAATTCTAAACCAACCTTAATTTTCTTTCTAACACAAGACGTCTCTGAAGATCAAGACTTGCAGAAAATTACGACACTCTAGAGTCTATCCTGCACCTTGTACTCCCTATCCTGTAGTCTTGTTTTGCGACCTTGCCTACCCTGAACTTCTGAAGGTCAAGTAGATGATGAAGTATTGTTTGTTCTATAGTCCAAACATGTCAAACCTCCTGTTAGCAACCATCTACCCGCACAATATGAAGCTTGCTATATTAACACAATTACTTTACCTTGTGGCTATTTATAGCTGAATGACTGAAAGATTTGACAAGCACATATTTCTAATTGAAAGATTGTGCATACATCATACATGATAATTTATGTGCACATGTTAAAAACAGCCTATCCTTCAGTACCTGTGGTCCAAGGTCCGAATTTTGTGAAACTGATCCAAGGACTAAAAGTACCTGTTCTCAAAAATCTGTTAATTACTTCATAACAATTAACTTCCCGGCCTGCTAAAGTGTTAAACCCTGCCTTGCCAAAGTGTCACCTAGACCCAGAACAAAGTAGACAATTATCAGCCTTGACACTATTGAAGGTTACTTTTTCAGGATTTATTCAGTTGACTTAGGGTAGACAAATTGCCCCGTTGCTACGGTTACGGCATGGCTATAACCAGTAAAACTGACAAGTTTGTTCTAAAAATAAACCACTAGATTAAAATGCCAACAAAATATTTCTGAGCTTGGTGATCGCTGTGGTGTAAAGTTATTTCGTGCTACCATAAATTCATTTAGCAAACCATTCATTTCTTCGTTTGTTCACCACCATTCATCAATTTAATTATTCCCACCGAGTTTCCAATAATTGAAATCTTAATAGCCGGGACACTATTAAGTGCTTGCTTATAGAGTGATTAACATGAACAGAAATCATCGTAAAAGAAGCAAATAGTTTATAGGAAACTCAACATCCAGTGGAGTTGATTACAATCTCGATTGCAGTTATTTGATATCCTGAATTATCACTCATGTAAGATGTCACTTTCTTGATCAGGTAAACTAAAATGTATCTTTGAAATTGGGATAGTGTGCTGACAACTTTTTGATGTACATTACAGCAGAGGTATCTAATTAACAAAAACTTACATCAGAGATATCTCTGATGTAAGTTTTTGTTAATTTTTTTATCAGGGGGACTGAAGTTTATAATTTATGAAATTGGGACAGTGTATAAAAACTTTTGGTGTACTTTACAGCAGAGCTATTACAAGTATTACAGTCACTGATGATTGCTGTTCTCTAATTAGTTCCACATACTTGACATAACTTTTCCTCATCAATTTTACCACCTTTCAAACCCAGGATTTTCTGTAATCTTGCCACACAGGGACATTAGGACTTCAAAGCTGCCTCGGTGCCCACGTACGACGTTTCTGTTTGGTTTCCGTAGCGACCCCGATATTCCCCGCCCACCCTTGTTTGTTCGTAAACGCCGACCTGGCGAAGTTTTCAAACACGGATTAACAGTCGAGGTGGACATCAAAGACTAATCTGTCCAGTGTGTACATGTGATCTCAGCAGCGTCAGAGCTTTTAAGTTGTTTGTTTCCCGTGCCCGGGAGGTCACCTGGCCTGAATACACCTGTTAAGACGTGTTTACGCTAACAATGTAGGGCAGGTCAGGGGTTCAAGGAGCAAGTTTGCACTAATGTTGGCCTCCCAGAAAATCAATTTGCGTCGGGTTAATGGTGGACTTTTAACCCTGTTGTTGCAGCTATTATTACAAAAACAATTTTGGAGTTGAGAGTTGCAAGGCTGCGTTCACTTAGCTCACTGATTCTCACAAGAAAGAAGATAATAGAAGAGTAAGTCTAACACAAAAACAAAGATTTGTGAAGAATTCTTGAAGTGCCTGTGCGTCCTTATGACACCAACTACCAAGAAATGTATAGATACCTCAAGATTCTGTTTCTTGTTTGTTTGTTATTCTTACCAGGTGAGAGAACACAAGAGGTATACTAAATAAGGCTGAGACCAAAACCTGTTTGAAACTATTTAGTTTAACAACAAGAAAAGACATATTTGAACCAGTGGTAATAGAACAGGAGCAGTTGCTAAGGGATACAGAAGTCAGACACAAGCAGGCCATGTCTGGGCCTCATGCTGTTGAAGGGAAACAGGGCTGGCTGCCAGCTATGCTCTCATAGGGAAGGACGACTCTAGCTGATGCATGGATATTTCTAAAGATCATCAAAGAAAACAAGTGATATCAACAACTGAACTGTTTCTATTCAGAGGTTCAGAAGTAAGTGGAATGAATGAATGAATGAATGAATGAATGAATGAATGAATGAAAAACAAAAGAAAAAACGACCAGATTCATATGATTTCTATGTACAACAACTGTTATACAAATAGGTGACCATGGGCATAGCATGCGACATAGGCATAAATCATTCATTCCGCCACTAGCTTGTTATTTACAAAAAAACACTTTCCCCATTTTCAAAACCCTAGATAAAACACCACTTCAAGAAGCATGCATACACAACAAACAACATACCTGAAGACAAGGCCGGTGTGCCTTCAAACGCCACTTTCTATTTTTAACACCTGGATGAAATATTTGCGTGGGTCATACTGTCCCAAATGGGGCTCACCTTTTCTGGCTGGTGCTTCTCTTTAACAGGTGAGGACATAATTGGGTCAAATCAGTCAACAACACAAGTGGGAGGATGGGAAAAAAAAACACATCATCCTTTTCCCCCTCTTTTCTTCCTTTGTTCAGGGACCCTTCATCTAACTGGCCTGTCATTGGGTTATGCTTATAACCTTTACCAAGTGCTACCTAACCATGTCTGTACAAACTGTCTACTTCCTCCCATCATTAATCACTCTTTTCAGTACAATAACATGTCTGTTGACACCTTTTGAAAAACCACTTTGTACCAATTTGACAGGAAATCTGGGCATCTAGAACTCACAAGAATTCTGAAATTTCACACACACTTTATACAATGTGAATGTGGAAAAGACTTTTCTAAATCTACTGCCAAAACGTAGTGATATCATTTAAGTTTTAGCTAACCCTTCAGAGGTGTCCCTCCTCCATCTTTCCTTGTACACACCTGTACCTGTTTGTCACACATGTAGTTGTTTGTTACACCTGTAGTTGTTTGTCACACCTGTAGTTGTTTGTCACACCTAGTATGTGTTCCTCTGTTGTTTATAGGATCTACAGGTGTTTACCAAAACTGCCTCCACAAAAGAAAGCTCCTCCAAGATGCTCCACTTTTTAAGACGTCTTAGCCTTTCAGCCGAATCAAGGCATGACCATCACCAGGGCCATGTGGGTCCGCGACCTTCCTCGTCCTAATCCCTACACAAAGCAGAACCTTTAAGACGAACACGTGTTCTCCCAAGACACCTGAGATGGGGGCACACACCACTTAAAGGATCTGGTTCAACCCTTCCCAGTGTTCCGTCCGACCTTGATCTCCTTTGTTGCTATGGCAACCAAGGAAACTTGCTGAGTCAGGTAAGCTGAGCTCCTGTGGCTTCTTTCATGTCTCACACAAACAAACTAAAGAAGAGACACAAATGCTTTGGAATGGTAATCCAAGAAACTTTCACATAATGCATGTCTTGCATAAAACAATCTGTAAAGACACTACAGAAAATCTTCACAAATTCTAACATGTTGAAGTCTCTAAAATCCATTTATGACTTTTGAAACAATCAACAAACAAGGCTGGTAGCAAGTACAAGAAGAAAACTAACACTTCACTTTGAGGAAACAAAAAAACAACATAACCTTCGTAGCAAAACAATAACTACTTCCAACCTGAAACTTTACATGACAGAAACACACAAGGTGTAGTTTGTTGCAGCTGCCAATCATCCTGACATCTGATGACATAACTACAAAAACGATCCCCAAAAACTGATCTCCTGAGCACACAAACAACTGCTCTACCTTTAAGCAAAGTCTCTGTGTGCTGGGTACAGCACTCAAGTCTTATTAGAGTATGCAAAGTGTCTGATGGAATTTTCAAGGAGTTGTCTTTAAAATCCATTGCTTACTTTTAAGAAAGCAAGAAACCAAACAAAGAGATATTATTAGAAAGGAGAAAGCAAAACATGTCTAACATAGAACGTTTCAAACACAACATTCTCTGCAAAACTACAACCGAACCCCCAACTTGAACAGCAAGGTGTAGTTTGTTGTGCCTGCCAATCATCCTGACATCTGATGACATAATTCTACAAAACCGATCTCTATAATTGATCCCCTTGGCACACAAGCGACTGCTCACCCTTAACTGGCGGCACCTCCATGCAGCCTATAACAGCCTCAGCTTGCTGCTCCCCTGCTCAGGTGGAATGAGTACAGCACTCAGGTCAGCCACCCAGAGAAATGGGTCACTTGTAAATAGGTGTAAGGTGTCCCGAGCTGCTTTTACTCCCGCACACACACGTTATGTCTCAAGAATGTGCGAGGGTGGCCGGGAGGTAAGGGGCCAGGGCTTCAAGGAGTTGCACCAAGGTGCAGAGTGACCTTGTTCACATGTAAGGCGAAGAATTCTGTCAGGATCCTTCGAGGGGTTGCACCGAGGTGCAGGGTGGAGACCTTGAGGGTGTGCGTACATGTCTGAGAATTCTGGCTAGAGTCTTTGGCAAGGTCTGACAACAGAGTGCGAGAACACGGCAGCAAGTAGTCTCCAAAGCAGGCTTTACGCCAAGTATTTCATACTCCATAGGCTGATTGGGCTATACCAATGTAATCTGTTGGTTCTGAGATGTAAGAATATTTCTGAACTGGAAGATCGACATGAAAACAGAGAACACCAGATATCAAAAACAGAAGTTCTGCTGCAATACCATAGAAAGCCACTAGGATGTCCATAATCAACATGACGATTGTACTTCGTTTTGCTGACACCTACCCAAATACCAAATATCATTAGGATCCATCCACAACTTCTCTAGTTATGTAGTCTACAAACAAACATAATTATACACCCACAAACCCACCAACAAATGGCAACAAAAATATAACCTTTTTGAAATATAACCTTTTTGGCAAAGGTAATAATCAGCCCAAAAAATGCCAACATCCAAACATCCCCCTGTTGAGCCTGCTATGAAGACTATGCAAGACGGAAAGATCACAGCTCTATGGAATTTCAAGAATTGGTTTCAAAGACAAACGTGGTCCAGAACCTTGGAGCCATGTAAAATATCTGCGGGGAGGATGTGATCAGGAGCGGTTCCAGTACATTACCTTGGCGTGCTACCCCACAATATCAACAGACTTACCGCCAGGCCTGACAGGGCACGCTTCAGGTACTTCCACAAAATGCTGGGAATTATTCCGTGAACAACCTTTAGTTCAGACTTTGATATTGTATTAAACAGTTACATGTACATGTATATACAGGTGAGATATGATGACATATGATATACCTTTTTATATTTTTCTGTCATTTCATAACATTGAAGAAGTTGTCTTTTCTAGAATTTATATGTAATTTATTTTTTAAAATTTAAATCTAATTATAAAACACCTATAAGAATATACTCTTTGATAATAAATAGTCAAGTGTAAAGCGAAAAATGATAGAACTCGCAATTTAGCCAATGGCTCCAAGTAGCACTTTTCAATAAACCAGTTTTGAACCAACAACGTTTTCCCAATTGTTCACGAGTTTTGATAAGTATGGGTCAGTTATTCTAACCTGTACATCACCTAACCCAACAATTATTCATCCTGTGTTATCTCGTCAATGGACCGCGACTTTCCACAAATCGTCTTACAAGACCGGCTGTCACTTCCCATGACAGAGCGTGTCGCTATAACAGCAACACAAAATCATAACTATGCGGCGGGCACACACACCGTCACGCTCCGAGAAAATCGCTTCTCCTCTGCTCGCTATAAAAACATAACAGTCATTCTTAGGATTGCGTGCACAAAAGCAGCGGGGTTCACACTGAGTTCAAACACATTCTTTCTTATGACAGTGTGACACAGTTACATTGTACCTTCATATAGAAATTATCTAAGGGGCCACCAAAAAGTGGTCATATTGGCCAGGTGGTCCTTGTATAGAAGTGGTCATTGGTACAGGTTTGACCTTACAGTATATCAATGGCCAGGTGGTCCTTGTGTAGAGATGGTCACTTACGAAGAGGTGGTCACTAGTACAGGTTTGAATCCGTTTGACTGTATATCAATGACCAAGTGGTCCTCATGTAGAGGTGGTCACCTACGAAGAGGTGGTCACTAGTACAGGTTTGACTGTATATCAGATGGTCCTTATGTAGAGGTGGTCACTTGTACAGGTTTGACTGTATATCAGATGGTCCTTATGTAGAGGTGGTCACTTGTACAGGTGTGACTGTACATCAATGGCCAGGTGGTCCTTATGTTGAGGTGGTCACTTGTACAGGTTTAAAGTTACATACCAATTTCACCCCTCTAAAATCAAAGCAGATTAGTGTATCTTACCACAAAATCTCTGCAAGTGTATTCACCAGTCTGTTAGGTTAGAGAGAACAATAGGCCATTAGTCCCTTTTATCTCTGTATTTCACTCTAGGATCAAACAACTGGTAACATTGTTTCCACTCCACGATGATGGCCAAGAAAGAAGCATTCATCCCAAAGGGAACTATGTTTGTGACACAATTCTATGTCTTAGACTTGGCAGGAGGAAGCAAACAGGGCTAACCCAAACTATACAGTACCTTTCTTTGATATATCAATTCCTAGGATCATACAATGGGCAAACAGATGATAATTTCACTACAAGACGTAAGCCAAGAAAGCATGCAACACAATTCTATGTCTCCGACTTGGCGGGAAGGTGTCTTGGAAGTGGGAAGGACAAATGCAGTGTGCATTTCAGCGACGAGTTAAGAATAGAAGTGACCCATGTGCGTGGGTCAAACCCCATAACAATGGCCTTCCTGTAACCAAGTCCAACGTCCAAACCCCCCTCACATTTATAATAGAGTCAGGTGTTTCCATCAATAAGTACAGGTCGATATGCAAACCATAGTCAACTTCACCTGCCTGGATTTACCAAACTCATACCTGACCCCACAACCCACGGCCCCCCACCTAACGAAAACTGGTGTATTCTAAGGCTGCATGTAACGGGTTATTTACCAAATACAGCCAGGAAATACAACAACAAACACAAACACCACCACACCGTCTGCAAACTTCCCAAAACCTTCAGCCAAACCTGCAAAAGATGGAAGGAAAATGCTCCTCACCTTTTCCAAGACACCAGTTTCGAGTCTGTAGATTTCTGCAGCTCAGCGCACGTTTGCAGAAGTTACACCAGACAAGCTCACAACGTGTCTGTTACCACCCTGGTGTAAGGTTTGCCCGAATAACACGTCCTGTTCTAAGCCTGAGAAATCGCAGAACACACCTTTCTGCACTGCCTCAACACACAGCTCTGCAGAGACAGAACCGAATGCTTGGGTGAGCCGGACAAATCTGGATATAACGGTGCTCCAAACGTGGACGGAGAGCCCAGTGAGCTCGCTCTCAAGCAGATTACCTCGTCTGTGAGGGGAGCTATTAGCCAGGTGAAGTGGCCGCATTCACTTACCGGCTTCTTTGTTCGGCAAACATTTGTAAACCAATCAAACGCTTTCTCCCGACGGCGGATCGCCTTTCCGATGTCCACTTACGTGTCACGGTACCCGGTGTGTGTATTGCTGCCATTTACTTTGTCACTCTAGCCCGGGGTGGAAGAATAGTTGGCCGAAACGTGCCTGCTGACCAGAACCACTCAGAGACACAGTACAGCACCTTAATGGTGTCTGAACTCCTCCCTATCAGAAAAACTGACAACTCTGTACAACAAAGAAAAGATAAGGGAGAGGGGAGACCTCAGTGTGTGTATATTGCAATGATTTACTTTGTCACTCTAGCCTTGTAGAAGAATACCCAGACAGAAGTCTGTACCCATTCAGCAGCAAAACACTGCGACTTGACTGGCAGCTTAACTCTCCAACAAAAAAACATGACAACTCGTGCAACAAAGAAGCGATAGTGGGAGGAGGGGTATCAAAACAGGTCTGACAAATACTGTTTGGAGAGGGTTTTTTTCAGCTCTGAATGGCTGCGACGACGGACAAGAGAGAGCAAAAGACAAGCGAACAAAACGTGTGTCGCAACAAGCTGCTACTTAAAACGTTGCTGCTTGTCCAGATTTCCTCACAAGAAATATATCAGGAAAACAACAAAAACATTTGAGGAGGATCACTTCCTTTGGCTAAGATGAACAAGAGAGAGCAACAATAGCAAAGATTGCACCAATTTGGTACTTCAAAGGTTGCCGTAGTAAATGTTTATGCAGATTTCCCCACAAAAAAATATACAAGCTATCAACAACAACAGAAGAGGATCGTTTCCCTGCGTTAAGCACCTCCGCTTTCATGTCTGCTTTGATCTGAGGGTGTCGTTTTGTTGGATTAAATATTGCGATGAGAGATAACGAGGGAGCGGCCAATCACGCGGCCTCGACCGCTTATCGGCCCACTTAGAGGGTATCAGTTAGATACTGCCGACAATGTTTGGTAAACACAATAGGATGTAAACAATCAACAAACAAACATTTGTCCAGGACAAATCTTTTCCTTCACATGTGTTCCTCTTGTTGCTGTTGCAGTACTAACTGATTTGCATGTGGGACAACTTTTTATAAAATTTTTACCTCTTCAATTTTTTTTTCCTGCTGGCATCTTCCTACTAGGACTAGATGATTATATTTTTTTCAATTCTTACCAGTGAACTTATAATATCATTTCAAAGCCACCAACTAAAAAATCACCAACAAGTTTAGGAGTTTACTTTTATGTTTGCAACAGAACCTGGCAAGTAGTTAGCCAGGTGTGTTACCTGTCCTGAGAGTACAGTACTCAGGCCCTACTATAAACTACATGTAAGATGACCCCACAGCAGTAGCCTATCCCCTCCCCCCTTTGTTCAGTCCCCTTCACTCAAGTACAGTCAGAGGAGTGACAAATGTTCACTTTTTACCCTCAAGCAGGTCACTTACCCAGGTACGTTCCTTTCCAAACAGAGAAAGGTTATATAACTGCACCTTGTCTTGAACTTTCTCCCTATTGCTGACCTAGTCTTTGGCATAAGCAGTGGAAGGGTTAAATGTACGGGTTTGTGCCCTCCAAAACAGTGAGAAGTGTCAATCACAGTATCTATATCTGTATACCCGGTATAACCACCCTTTAGCAAAACACACCAGCTTCTGTATCTAATACTATATCTGTATAGCTGGTGTAACTGCCATTCAGCGTAACATACCAGCTTCACAGGCACGTGGCATGGCAGCAGCTGGTTATGTTATATGGAACTTGAAGGCAGAACTATTTCTTGTTCTTTTCTGAGGTGGTTATTAGATGTGCACTTAGTAATATAGACTAGACATGCCTACGGCACTTGTTTTTTTGTTTTACAAGACATGAGAATTATTTTATACATGTACTTACTTTTAGACACTTTAACTTTAAACAGTTTCTTATTATGACATAAGTAATTATTGATTAACTTCTTCTCTTGACTTTGATGTCCAGACATATAGCTTGTTCAGATGATTCATACAAACAAAATATGCTGGATATACTGTAGTACTTAGTAGGATAATTTCCTTCCAGATATGGCCATAAGCCAACCTGCAGTATAAGCAATCCTGCAAGGTGGCATCAGTGACTTCCATTACCATACCACAGCCTTACAACCTGTGCTAACACTGACACAGTCGTAGGTTCGAAGGACAAAAACATTTCTTGTCCTTATGTAACAAACAACCTTGACTTTTATAGCTTTGCTGGCTTGACTTCTTCCAAAAATAACTCATTTAATAAGAGCTTTGTTTGAAACCCTTTCAGTGACAGAACTTGGCAACTTCCACAGGCTTGTTTCCGCGCAATTAAACTAATTAGCGGCGGGTACTTCAAACTCATAAATCCCAACAGACGCCAATTTCGTGCAATTAGATGTTTGCATTCCAAACTCAACTGTGGTCTATGGACCTTTAGAGTTTAGACCTGTCATATGCTGTTCACATTTATTTATCAAGACGAAGAAACATGAACTACTTCTTGAGGCCAACTCTTCCTACAACATACAGAGACATGAAATGAGGTCCAAATAAAACAATTCATACAGGTCCCTGTAAAGACAGGAAAGAAATCACATGTCCAGATCAGCAAGCATTCTAAAATCTATTATTTAGCTTCCAATCAAGTTTGTTTGTGGTTCGTGTATAAATCTTTCAAGATCACCTTAAAAGACTTGGCCTGAGATAACCCAAATAAACTGGAATCTGACAGAAATGTTTTAGTCAAGTTTGTGGCACCTGGTTTCCAGGCAATGTTGGTAGGACTTGCAGATGCTACAAGCAAAAACCAGAAATCAAAGATTTCACACTTCAGTGAAGTATTTAGACTTGTTAGGAATTTGTTTCAATCATTATTGTGAATTTCTTGCTGATTTTGTGCACATTCCACTGTCACTCCCTCCCAGCTAACAAACAAGACCATTTTGACCTCCTATTCGACCTTCCTGTCAGTCTGTGGTTACACCATTTCCCCCCTCACTTTCTGTGACATTACTGTAGTGACAAATAACACACAAGCAAACAAACAAACACATACTGACATATAGTGCTGCGTACCGGTTCGCTGGACCGGTTCAGGACCGGACCGAATGTTTCGGTTCAAGTCCAAAAAAAACCGAAACGTTGAGAACCGGTTTTGGACTTGTTAAAAAAATAGCACTAACATACATTCCAGTGTTTAAAATACCCGGTCTCCCAGTCTTGCCGCGCAAGTAATTTTTTCTGTGCGAGACTTATTCCGAAAGCCAGGTTGCCCGGAGCGCAAGTTTTTACTGGCTGGGTTACTTTACGGCCAGCGGCTTCTGAAATAAACAATGCCGCGGTCCCGCCTGCTTGATCTCGCCCCGGTCTACTTGCGGTAACAACGACCCATTTTCCATTGAGAAATGTTCCTTGAGAAGTTTCGTCCGTAGTCAATTTGCTTTAATGCGCCTATAAACGCAAAAATTCATCCGAAACACGCGGCAATGATCGGCCGGGACGGACGAAAACATTAGCGGCCATCTTAATGCTCGCGAACTCACGTTAGATCTCGCAAAAACACGCGAGGAATACGCAACGCCCCTAGCGACATTGGTGAGACTGCAGCTAGTGCAGGGTTACAGATATCGGTAGAGAGCCGATGATGAAACAAATTAAATCTAGCACCGCGTTTCCACCGCTATTTTATCTCTTGGGGCGAAATTAAGTACTTCTTTGCTGTTGTTGCTATAAAAAAATTGTACTATTAAAGCTGAAGAAGATCTTTTCTTAAATTATACACTGTATAATACTAGTAGCTTAATAATATGTGTTTACTACTGAGTACTGAGTATAATAATACAGTATTCATTGACTCATGATTATGAAACACCCATATTAGTAATTATACATTGCATTTGTAGTTCAGCAGTCAGCTCAAATTAATCCAAGGCTTTAGGTAGGCAAGTTGCTTTGCTTACATCATGCCATGGGTTCAGGTCCGGACTTGCAAGTCCGGACCTGAACCTAAACCTCTGGACTCGAGTCCGGACCTGAACCTGAAAATTGGTTTAGGTATGCAGCACTACTGACATAGAAAAAACTCAGTACACAGAGGTAAAAAATCAAAGATGTCACGCAAAAAAGCAACCTGAGATCTCATTCATAGTGTTTAAGGTGCTTCCGGAGGACATCATCCATATAGAAAAAGAACATCTTGTGGCCTTGGTCTAGTTTTAAACAGTGCCCAGGGCAAGATGAAAAGATGTACAAGGCATGTGCTTCACAGGATTTTTGTGAAAAAAGATCTGACACCAATTTCAGGAATGTGAGCGTTACCCCACCTGCATACTAAGGTGTTCCACAGGTTTGACTGGGCGGAAGTTTGGTCAGGATTATCACAAAGCAGACAGCAAATATTGGTCCACAGATGTTTATCTGGAACACTTGTCACTCAATGGATGGACATGCTAGGATAGCTCTATACAATATTTTCCTCATTGGAAGCCATCCACTATGATGATGATGATAGAAGTGGAGAAAGGGAAAAGGAGGAGCCAAAGCTAACATGGAAGCACATGCTAGCCTCTACCTGGCCTTCCTAAGGGATTATGGATATACAGTGAATAATTGGCCAAGAGAGTGAGCTGCAGTAAGCATTGTTAGTCTGGTGAAGACTAGCACATGAAACACAAGGACCTTGAGGTTAGCCAAAAAAAAGAGTAGAAGCCCTGGCCCAAAACTGCCTTCAGGAGATAAAGCTTGCTGCAATGTATGGGAAGATTTAAGTCTATGGAAATCTTGTCATTCAGACACTTCAGGATAGAATGCTAAAAGGTACACCGGTCCAGTGGTCAGTAATCCTACTTCTGTATCACAGGGCTGAGGGTTTGAATCCCAGTCTAGCTCTCGAGAGTGTTAGACAATGATCTGCATGCTACTGGTGTTCTAGGTTTCAGAGGTTTGAAGGGAATGTTGCAAAGCTGAGTGCAAATTAAAGGCACAGTCGGTCCGCAATCTTGTATACAGTACAGCAATGTAGCAACGCCTCCTTGTGATTCTGTACCATACTGCAGGCAACCTTTTACTGCCTATTTTGTTTAGACATCTGATGACAGTCACCATTACATTGTAAATGTTACCTTTATAAAGTAGGTTTGACCAACAACCTTACAGAATTACATTATAATAACAATAAAGGTATTTTTAATATAAAAGAACAATGGTTTTAGATAAAAAACAAGACACAGAACTCATTATTTCCTCCTTATCACATGTTTTCTTTGTGATGAGGTTCATACAAACAAGTCTATTTGAAGTTCTCATGTGTCTGACCACAGATTTCCTATGAAACAGGAGGAGTCAGATAAGCACTAAACACTTCCAACTCTGCTGTACATGTTCCACTAACACAACAATGCCTGGGGGCAGCTACTCATATCAACAGCCAAGTTAACACTGCCTGGGGCAGCTACTGACATCAGTTGCCAAGTTTAGAACTGTTGCTTGGGCAAAAACAATTGATTTCATTGGTTCTTTAACCCCCTCCCTGCTGCCTCAGCCTGTAACAAGTACAAATTTGGTGCCAAATGGCTACCTTAGCAGGCTGAAGGTTTAAGTTTAAAATAGTTTGTGCCAGGTGATAGTATTCCAAACTAGACAGCAATACTACTGCCAAGGTAACATAGCTCCTAACTATCTCTCCTCCCACTAGTTATCTTGGCAGTACCACTTACATACCAACAGTCAACCACACAAGGGTGAACATTGCCTTGCAAAAGTAAAAAAACACTTCGATTTAGTCAATGACTTTATATGTCAAGTTTGCTAAATCACAAAAAATTAATTCATAATTAAGTCAAAGTTTTCCTATAATTTTAAAGAAACAAATATTAGTAACATATAGCAACCTCCTTTGTAGTTCGCCCAGTAGTCATTCACTCAACCTACAGCGAAGCATCTGTAACTCGATAACTGTAGTTGGGAAATCCAATAAATTTGTATGAAGACCTTTTTACTTTGGGTCATGGTATAGCAAAACATACAGCAGACCTCCATGTCATCGTTATGGAATTTTTCACTGTTTCCCTTTCAGTAATTCTTTTCTTGTCTGTATTGTTTTCCTATTTTTCATGATATAAAATTGTGCATTTAATCAGTCAGACATTTCTATCGAACTTTGAACATCCCAAAAGAAACTACCGAAATGTCCCACATTCCACTCAAAGGTCAAAGCCAAAGGTCGCAGCCACCTACGGAACAAGCCTGTGTTCTGTCTAAGCTGACATCTACCACGCTCTGCCACCTACCACTACCTCCTCCCTTCCCTTTTTGGACGGTCCAAAGGCACTCCAATACCATTCCATCACGACTACACAGTCAACTAACACTCTCACAACAACTGCAGACTGTAGTAAATTTAACCTTCTCCCTGCAGCGGTGGCCTTTTACTGATCTCCAAGCAGATACTGGGAGTGATGAAGTGTTGTTTCCTTAGAGTTGTATCTTTTGCTCTTACGTCTGTCAGAAGAAATGGTATACATAGTAAGTAAAACACTAATACTGCAATCTTTCCACCCGATATCTGCTTGGAGATTGCTGATCTAGTGTGGTCTGCATTACTAGTGCATAAGGAGTGGCTCGCAAGGTCGTGACCCTGAAACATTCCAAGCTTCTGTGAGAAGGCTGCTTTTCAGGGTGGTGACAGGCTGACCTGAAGAAAATTGTTAGGAGGGCTATTAAAGGAGAAAATTACTGGGTCAAGACAGTTTTATCTTAGATGATATACTGAGCAGTCAGAAATACTCCCTGTATCTGCCCCGAGA
Source organism: Branchiostoma floridae x Branchiostoma japonicum (assembly GCA_013266295.2). Classification (NCBI taxonomy): domain Eukaryota; kingdom Metazoa; phylum Chordata; class Leptocardii; order Amphioxiformes; family Branchiostomatidae; genus Branchiostoma; species Branchiostoma floridae x Branchiostoma japonicum. The sequence continues at coordinate 4,261,808 of CM023829.1, read as the reverse complement.
GCTTGTATGGTCTCCTTGGGACTCAGATAGAAATATTATCTTAGTACGATGGAGCAAGGTAGTAATATCAAAGACAAGACTACACTTTTCTTGTTTTCTTGTTATAGAGAAAATCAACGAGGTGGGAAATATAATTGTAGTTGTTGATGCAAGTATCAATAATGTGATCTTGAAGTTGTTATTTTAATACAAGCGAAAACAGTCTTCTCGTATACAGATACTCTGAGGTAGGCTTTTTGTTTAACAAGAAATAATTCAAAGCAGTATTTCTGCAAGTGGTCAGTTACTATTGGAAGTGACAGGTTTGAGGTGTGGCTGTGTACTGCCCAGTGGGACCAAATAGGTTTTGTATTAAACTTTCAAGCTACAGAAGTTTCTGGAAGAGATTATGTGTGTGGGGTGTGTTACACCTGTCAAAGCAAACTTCATTTTAACCTGGAAGTCAGACTGTTGCCAGGGTCTGTGCAGGCCAGCTCCTTGGCTCCAGGGCTAGCATCCTGCCAAGGAAATTTAAAGGGTCTTCCTCAAGGGGCAGGCAAAGTTTCCTTGAGGACATGTCGACCTTGGAGCTGAGGAATTGGCCTGTGTAGGCGCTGCATTGCTGTGTAGGTGTAAGGCTTCCACTTTAAATGTCAGAATATATAAACATCAAAGTTTTTTCCCCTGAAGGATGTTTTGTTTTCACCAGCATTTGTTTACAAACAGTGTAGTTCAAGAAACAAAAGATAGATTCTTTCATGATACTTTTCCATCCTATAAACTGCAGTCATCATCATCTTCATCATCATCATCTTCATCATCATATATAGTGAACTTGCCTAACTGTGAAAGTTTCTGATCTTGCAGTGTTTTTTTTTCCTTTCTACTTCTCATTTATTTGATCAGTTGCATGTGTACTGCATATGGACGGAAGTGCCATCTGTGCATAGGGTGTTAATGATGAGATAATTGTTCACACAGAGTTGTTTAGTGACTCTTGTACTCATTTATGGAACATGCCATTTGTACATGGGGGTGTTAAATAATGAGGTAATTGTTCATACCAGGTTGCTATTTGCCTTTCTGACTACAAATGGACATGTACAAGTCATGCCATCTTTGCCATTCTGTGGGGGTGGACAGTGATAATGGTTCATACCAACTTGTTATTTACCTTGGTAATGTTCTTGAAGATCGTTTGAGACAGTCCAAACAGAGTTTGAAAAGTGAGAAGATGGAAAAGTGACATGATGTCATTGGCAGTAAAGCTGGAGTTGTGTCTCTCTTTGATTTAGTTTTACAGAGGAAGAGTGCAGGAAGGATTGCTACCCCTATCAGCAGCAAGCATACTAAACTTTTAGATTCTTTCATAACACTAACAGTGAGAATTTAAATAATTATCTCATCATTAACACAAGAAGTAAATACAGTTTGTATTAAAAACTAAGACAATTGACATGATGGAGCTTGTAGAGGTGAGATGATGTTATCGAAAGAAAAAGATCAAGTTGTGGCTCTCCTTTACATAGACTGCATAACGTTCCCTCAGCAGGAGTGCAGCTCCTATCATTAGCGTGCAAACAAGGATTTAGAACACAGACAACCAGAACTTGAACTCCTTCCAACACCACAGCATGCTACCACACCACACTCACAATCCCTGTGTACCATTTGTTCTCTGTTTGCCAGATATTTCTCCAACAGTGTTTGACAGTGTTTGACCTGCTGTATCCATGCTGCCATTGCTGATAACAAGGTTATCATTAAACTGCCCAGCCTGATGAGGGAGCTGTAGCCTTATATCAGTCTAGTCAGACAGTCACATCACTCCTGGCAGACTGAACCTGACTCTTCTGCTTCTTGCTCTGAAAACCTAAAATTTCCAAACTAAAAGATCAATTTTTTGACGAAATATTAAACCATACACACAACAAGTTTTATTGCTCTGGGGAGCTTTCGAGATGTTTCTTTCTTCCTTTCCTTGGCTGTTCCATGCCTTTGTCTGGTCACTGTTGGTACATCCCATCATTCATTCGTTTGTTCATTCATTCATTCATTCATTCATTCATTCATTCATTCATTCATTCATTAAATGATTCATTCATTCATTAAATGATTCATTCATTCATTCATTCATTTGTGCCAGGTGATCATGATCAGGCAGCCTTCTCTCCATTTCCATCTCTATTCTTCAGATTCAGCCAAGCAAACAAACAAGCAGACAGACTAACAAACTCTCAAGCTACAAAGTTGTTAAGAAGAATTGTCAACATGCTAAGCCCTTACAGCTGTGTCTGAGTGCAGGTGGAGTGTCTCTAGCCTGCCTGATTTATTTGTCTTGCCCTAACAAGTCAGTGTACTTGCTGAGATAAACGCATTTAGGAGGGTAAACTTTACTCTCCCAATCACTTCCAGACTTTTGGATGTACATGTCAAGGTTACAGGGGTCGTGGGTCAAGTTTGCGTAGATGCTAGTTAAACAGGTCCTGCCTGGTCATAGGTTAAAGGTCAAGTTTGCCTAACCTACAACTTTCTGAGAGATAAAAGGAAATGGAGATGAGCTGTCTATTAACTAACATTAAGGCACAGTTACATTCATCTCAATGGGATGATTTTCTTGGTTTGGATATTCAGTGAAGCTAACGCTCCTAGTAATTGTCTCTTTTTTGTGAAATATAATTTTAAAACAGTAGCGTGACGTGCAGTTTTGCTCATGACTTCAGCATGTTACCATGTAACAGTTGTATGTAAGGCCTGGCTTATTAGCCAGGGGCTGCCTGTACAAAATACAAAGGCGGCATTGTATGCTACACAAATCAGTAGCAGCCACAGTTTAACCTTCTCCCTGCTGCCTGACCCCAGAACAATACAAATTTGGTTCTAAAAAAATTCAGAAGTCAGAAAAAAATGAGGCAGTCAGATACTGAGTTACAATCTTCCTTTGCTGTTTGGAATACTATTGGAAGAAAAATAAGGCACTGTGATCAACAAACTACAGTCTTCCATCTCAAAAAATCTGCTGAGGGTTGGCCATAAAAATTCTTCTGTCCCAATACAGTATCTGTTTTGAAGTCTGCAGACCACTTCATTTCTCATCAGTTGAACAACATGGTTCTAATTCTGCCAACAGCAGGAGCACCGGGGTTGCCATAGCAACAGTTTCCATGGAGAGGAATGAACTGGACCAGGCAGTCTCCTTCCTTTGTTCAAATCAATATTTGAGAGAATGAGAATTCTGGTAATATTGGAATTAAATTGAGAGGGAGGATCACTTGGACACAAGGCAATAGTTGAGTGAGAATCCTGAAAAATCCTGTTACACACTGATGTAGCTGTGAACAGCTACAAAAGATAAATCAATGTAAAAGGCATTAAAATACCAATGCCCGGAAACAGAATGGGTAAGAAAATATCTAAAGTATTTCTGTCATCTACAGAATTGCAGGTTGCACAAATTTTGGCCTGTCATTTTGTGAGTTGTCTGCCACTGAAAGACCAACATCATGCTGCAAAAAAAGGTCTCATTTGGTGAAAATTGATTACAGCAATTTTGAGAGGTGAGCACATACAGTATTATGTTTGCTCTTCTAGACTATCTGTGATGTGTGCCCATGCTCTCTTTGTCAACAGGGAAGTAAAAGTGTTGGCAAGCATGTAGACATTGCAGCTTCCATATTGGATCAACAAATAAATCTTAGTACAACGTACTACAACAGTGAAATGCAGGGAACATCATGAATTGTTGCCACCTTTTGGTGGTCCTTTGGATAATTTGACCTAATGACACTTTAGAATCCTGTCTATAATGACCACCTGTCCACATAGACCAGACTGTACCGGTCTCCTGAGTGGTCTTCCTGGGCAGTTTGACTGTACTGTAGGTGATAGAGTATAGGGAACACTGGCCAAGGTAAACAGGAACCCATACCAGAATAGAGTACATCTCTTTTGGTTTCCTTCCTCCAAGTCCTAACTACTTCCAGATTGAAGTGCAGCATTTAGGCCACATGAACCAGGCCATAAACCCTACTTCACATTCTCCAAGTTCCCTGGACCGAAAAACTATCCAGAGCTGAGTTACTTCCAAGGTTATACTTCATAAATCAAGGGCCTGTCAGAGATTGGGACACTGTGAGATAAAGTAGCAGGTTACAAGCAGTGTGTTGCTATCTTTTTTCCTGAAAATTCTGTTTTCTTCTGAACTTTTCTCCATTGAACTCAAAGCGCAATGCTTGAGATAAAGCGTAAGTTCAAAATACAGCAACGTAACTCTTCAACCTATCAATCATTTTAACAGCCGGACAAAGAAACAAATCGACCAACATAACCTTTGGAGCTGTAGTCTGTTCAGAATTTATCCAAGGACACTCTATATCCAGTCTGAGACTTTGCTGGTTAACTGTGTCCCCTCAGTATAAACCCAGTAATCCCTAATGGAGTTAACAGAGGTTCTTCCTGGCTTTGTGTTCATGAACTACAGGGGTCAAGGGCATCTCTACAACAATACTCTTCCTGACATCAGAGCCTGCTTCTGATCCGGTAGAGCTGTAACAGAGCTTACTCTGCTCTCTTATTCACTCGATCCTTCACGCACACACAGACACACACACGCATGCACTTACTCACTTGCTCACTCACTCAGCCACTCACGCACGCACGCACACCCTCACTCACTCTTGCAGACATGCAAGCACACACGCACGCACTTACTCACTTGCTTACTCACTCAGCCACTCACTTACGCACGCACGCATACCCTCACTCAACTCTTGCAGACATGCAAGCACACACGCACGCACTTACTCGCTCACTCACTCACTCACTCACTCACTCACTCACTCAGCCACTCACACACACACATACTCACACACACACTTACTCAGCCACTCACACACACACGCACACACTCACTCTTGCACACATGCATTCACTCACACACTCACTGATTCGTTCACTCATTTACTAACTCACTCACTCACTCATTCACGCACTCACTCGCTCACTCACTCATTATCTGTCTGGTATCTGTTTTTCCCCATTCTGCTGGGGCAAGACCTGCCTGGATGTCCAGGTTTGATGGGGGACCTCCAGCTGCTTCTGTCCTTCAGGTTTACAATATGACAGTTTACGATAAAACACCAGTCGCCCTTAGAAATTCCCTGCCTTTAAGCCAGTCTGATTTTATTTTGAGCTAGATTTACAACAAAAAATTTGCCATGGACTCAAAAGCTAGGAATACAACATTTCCCAGATACTGTAGGCATCTCTGCCAGCATTCCCAAAGTTTTCCCCCAACTATATCAGGGATTTGAGGCATTTAATCAGCCACAGTTATCAGGCCCAGCTTCCCCCCTGCCATCCTCGCTGCCCCTATCACCCAGCCAGACTGTTCTATCCACTTCAGATCATCAGTTGTGCCCTTCAAGTTGGACACATCAGACAACTGCATCTGTGGTGTCCATCCTGACTTTGCCCACCCCCCTGTCAGCCAGTCTCCATCAAATAGCATCAGTTTTATTTTATGGTCTCTTCCACTGGTCACTTTAGGCCACACTGATTTAATTTGTTGGTTCTTGGATATTTGAAGACAATTAATTATGCTGGACTGGAAGATCAACTGGAAAACAGAGAGAGGGAAGTCTGTACTACTTTTGGTGCACACAGTTTAAGGGAGTGAATGTGGTCAGATTCAAGTTTTCATATCAGCATTCTGTTTTTATGTTGCCCTCCTGCTTAATTTTCCCTGAGCGTGACTTTATATTTCAGAATTTCAGAAATATGGTTACCAGGGCTCGAAATACTTTTTTCAGCCAGGTGGCGCATGTTGCCACCTGAGTCAAAAGCCAGGTGGCGCCATCAGTATTCAAGTGGCAACACTTCCAAGTTATCATTTTCTTCAAATCTGCTACTTATATCTATTACGTTTTCTTCTAGTTATTAAATAACTACTTAAGTTTTATGTTATAAAATAAAGTAATGTAAAGAACACAAAAGCTCTCAAACAACAACGTTTTAATAAAGAATCAATGCCACATTTACATGTTTTCAATGTCTTGAAATGTTAACTACAGCATCTGTATACTTGGGCTTTGTATGCCTAACTTAAAAAAAAGGATATGAAAACAAGTTATGACTGTTGGTTATTTTTTTGGACCTGGCAGCTTAACTGGGGCAGGGGGGGGGGGGGGTATTAAGCTGAGGGGGGTATATTAGAACAGATTATAGTATTTTGAGCTCTCAATCACTGTGTCTGTGTATCAAAATCACAAGAATATATATACAGTCAAACCTGTACTAGCGGTCACCTTTGTATAGAGGTCACCTGGCCATTGCGGTCACATTTTGTCGGTCCCTTGAATTTTTCCCATTGACCTAAGCTTTAAGGATTGTGCTATAGCGGTCACCTGTCCAACGCAGCCAGCGGTCACCCCATTCCGGTCCCGCCGGCATATCAACACTGCTGATTGCGGTCGCGGCCGACCGCTGTGGGCTGGCCGTAAGGGCTGGCCGTAACCCGCTCAGCACCACGGCCGTAACGCCACCCTTCCGGACGTTATATTGAACCTTGTGGTAATTTTCACCGCTGCATTATTAAAATGTGAATTGAGTTTAGAATCCATATGTATTTGAAATAAAGAAACCTTTTTTGACACGAAGTGTCTACGGTCACCTTCTGCGTTTCCGACTTTTCCCAAAACGCCTGGCCGTGCGTGGCGCATGGTGCTTTTATGCATTCGGTGGAATCGGCGAAGATTACAGCAATTTTCTCTACAAAAAAACTAAAAAATATCCATATTTGGTTTTACAATTCCTTAAAACGCATAAATATGTGCCCAATTTCCGTTTTTCGTGGGGATAATTCAAGAAATTTGGGCTGAGAAAATGAGTTTTCGTCTTGTCAAAATGGCGCTGGCATAGTGTAAAGAAAGGTCAATTGGGGTCATCGGAAGACTCCACTGTTACGGAGGTAAATGTATTAAAATGAGGTAAATTTTCTTTTATTTTATAGCATCAAAAAGCGTAAATACGCTATTAAAACCGTCATAATAAATTACTATTAACGTTTAAGATGTAAATCTAAGACTACAATGGGTTTTTCATAAAAGATATAAGCCTAAAAGGAGCAAATTTTCTGCTGACTACCACATTGGCATAATGGCAGAGACAGACAACCGATGCGGGAAAACCCAAGCCGCTGTAAACAAAGGAAAGTTTTCGCTACATTTTCATGTTCAAAAACGACCATAAACGAACAATCAGTGATATCTGAAGAGCAATTATTTTGTTGTTAACTAAATGAACGACATCTAGATACAAAAGATTCTGTTTGCATGATTGGATTTTGTATATTTTAGTGGGAATGGTTTTATACCAACCATGAACGTCCTTGATACCAACTGAGCTCGCCGACTCGCAGTGATTGGCGGATAGTTAATTGAATTTTCCGCGGCAGCGAGTACACGCGATCCAGGCGCAACATCACAGGGCTGCCGCCGTGGGAATGCCACACCTCTACATGGCGGCACACTTATGCGGGTGGTGTTACGTGCGCCATGTTCTTCGTTTGCGCAAGGATAATGTTACATGTAGCAGCTGGGGAAGAGCGGTTTCGCAGCAGTGACGTCCCTACCGTAAATTATAGGTGGCGCGCTGCGCCACCTGAGTTTAGGAATAAGTCGCGCCAAGCAAAATCAGGTGGCGCCGCGCCAGTGTGCCACCGGGTATTTCGAGCTCTGGTTACCTATCGAACTATGAAAGTTATCAAAGAAATCAAGACACACTGCCAAGCCAGCACATTCCAGAGCACGCTGATGTACCACTGCTACAGACCATCTACTGAGATCATAAAATCCCAAGATAAATATCATGGGAAGCTTGGTCAGACACAAAGAGTTTGTTTTGATCTAGAGGAAGCACAACAGACAGCACGGTAGTGAGAGAACCTAAAATTGGCAAACTCCTCTTTTATCTGTAGTGTACATATTTTCCACACAGGTCCTGACCTGATTGGGGTTAGTCTAAATCCTTGAACGATAAGTGAATAGTACAGCTGCTGTCAAAACTGACTCTCGTGTAAACAGTTTACATTCAGACTAAAAACAGTGCAGCTTAGAGTTGTACTTAACAAGGACGGGTGAGTTCAAGGTAGCCTGGATGCCAGACTGTTTCCGGGGCCTACTCAGGCCAGCTCCTTGGCTCTATGGCCAACATGCTAGGCTGGATGCCAGACTGTTTCCAGGGCTTACACAGGAAATTTTACCACAACCCCACCTGAGGTAGGCCCTGAGTAGCAGCCTGGATGCCAGACTACACAGGCCAGCTCTTCCGCTCCAGGGCCAACATGCCCAAAAATTAATGTCCTTGCATAGACGCACCTCAGTTCTCAGGGTCTAACTGGGAGCTGGCCTGTGTACTGGCCCTGATATAACAGTCTGATATCCAAGCTAGCTCAGGGTCCCAAAGAACTGGCCAAAAATCCGTCAGGCCAGCCTCTCACCCCACTTGAGTGTCCACTGCCCTTTATGTGTCACCCAATTAAACATCAAAGCCCACTGGTGCCACTCCGCCTAATAGTGTACCGCTGGGATTCTGGACACTTCAAAGTGCAGGCAGGGCCTTCTCCAAGCAGATGGGCGGAGGGAAGACCTGATGTTTTCCTGATCACCTCTCGTTTCCTGACCACTGGAGGGTGTAGGAAGAAATGGCATGATGTTCCCATCTAACATCTGCTTGGTGTTTGACTTCAAAGAGGTGACTTCTTGTGATGACCCTTTTTATAATCTACTGTACATTCTTTGGGCTGATCCAATTTAATTGTATGTCATACAGTTTCCATGTGGTTTCTAAAACATCACCTTTGAAATTGATATTATCAATTTAGATTTAAAATCATATATTTGGGGCATCTGTTAAGAGTCATGAACACTATTGGCGTAGGATAGGCTTTCTTTTTATATCATCCATTCCTCAAACTCTGAAAGAGGAGATCAGAGGCAGAACAGTTTAATCTCTAGTGTAACGTACAATGATACATGTACTACACATGTAAGAAGTATCAGGACCACTGTTATCACTGTTCATCCCAGGCCCACAAGCATGTTCTACATCACGTTAACTAGGATGATCCAACTTAACGTACCACTTTAGCTACAAGTCTATAATCAGTACATTTCATGTCACTCCCGAAGCTAATTTAGCCAGAGAAGAGCTTCCTATCAGTAACATCAGCCATGCCAGTATGTGAATCATGTGAACACAGAGCTCCTGGCCCTCCCTCTGTATGCCTGGAACCCAGCGAAATCACTTCTCACGATCATATTACCAACTCCATGATGATAACGTGTAGAGCAACTACTTCCTATTATGCCAAGAGGCATCTTCACAAATGCATTTAAATTATCAAAATGTGAACAATTACTTTTCTTTGTATTTCATCTCAAAACATTGACTTCTTTCTTTCTTTTGTTTCGGAATGAAACTGATGTTCCTTTCATCACTTTCCTGGATCACATTACTGATGTACTGCTCCTTGATAAAAAGTCTTATTTTGCTAGAGGCATCTTTCAAAAGGACCTTATCTTACAAAAATCTCAACTACTGGTTTTAACAGCAGGATTTAAGGATAATTCACGTATAATTAAACATTACTCTCTTTTCTTTTTGGAATTCTGACTGTTATTCCTTCAAATTCATTGTGTGCTCCAATCAAAATGCTTTTACTTCTAACAGTAGGTTTATTTAAACCTGGACATTCTGCAAGGGGTAAATCCAAGTTCTTTCATTTCTTGTAAGGATCTGAAACCGCTGGCATTTCTCTTTCGTCCTGTGATTTTCCCACGCCAGCCGGCTTGCGGGCAGACCCTCTCCAGGGGGGATTACAGTTCCATAGAGATGGGGAAAGCAGCTGACGGCGACAGAAGAAAGGACCCTTCCACTGTAACACTAGCACTGCTCAACAGGACTGCTCATATTCAACCATGTAAACATACTGTAGCAGAAAGGGCAAACATTTCTAACATTGGTTCGTCTACTTTTCCTTGGAAGAACACTTGGAGAAAAAACACTCACGCTGTCTGAGGAAAGGATCCTTCAAGTTCAACTGTAATACTAACACTAATACTGTCACCATACTCAACAGGACTGCTCATATTCAACCATGTAAATATAGCAGAAAGGGCAACCATTTCTCTTTTCGTATCCTCGCATCCTTTTTCTTGGAAGAAAACCTGGAGGAAAAACACAGCTCCCTGAGGAAAGGACCCTTCAAGTTCAACTGCAACACTAACAGTGCTGGCCCCACTGAAGAGCAATGCTCATATTCATCCATGTAAACATCGTATGTCTGGTTGCTTTTAATAGAGGAAAAATTGGTCTCTAGTCTCTACGTAAAACAAGCTTGACTCTGAGCTCTTATGACAGTCCCAGTGGCAACCCTTTGCTAGGAACTGTCCCAACCATGTGGTCTTTCGGGATGCTCATATTCACTCCTGTAAACATTGCATTAAGTGTACACAGCTTTCCTTTTAAGCCCTAATCCACCTATCAAGCCTCATAATGCTTCTGTTTTCATTGCACGGTTCTTGGGTACTTGTTCATTAAACGTTGTCTTCATGATTTTTCAGATAATTTATTACTCTGTGTTATACATGTACAAGTGTCCTAGCCACGAATATTGAAGGGTCTGTCCAAGGACCCTTGAGATGAAAAAACATGTAAACAAATTGCTTAGATGAAAGATAACAGTGCTCTAGTAGTCTAGGCACCCTTCAGGATATCTCAGTTTCTGCTATGTACAACTTGTTGCTATTGAGCTAGTTCCAGTGCGTGTCATGAACTTTTGCTTGTAGCAAAATGTCTGTCGAAAACGAAGTACTCCATACCTGGTCATAACCAGTAGAGCGAAACGGTCTCACGGATAAACTGCCATCCTCATCCCAACTCAGCTGAAACCCTCGACTCTCATTGGACGCGTGTTTCCATAGCAACGCCAGGGACATCTTTGCTCCCCGCTCCATCCCAAAGACATGTCGTTACGCGAAATTGTCTTGGACGACGGAAAAATCACGAACTCCGCATAATACAGTTTGCGAAACATTGTGACGCACAAAGTTGTCACAAAGTAGTTCTCAAGTAATGATTTATTGATTCATGCCCACTTTAAATCCTCTTACCACCAGCTAAAGTTAGCCTAAAGCTACAGAACGCACCAGTGAGCGTCAAGGGGGGGGGAGAGCAAAATTTACACCAGAAAAATAACGACAAAATCAGAAAACCTCATTTGTATTAGAGTTACATGTATAAATGTAACTCTAATATGCAACAGTTTTTTTAAACTTGCACAAATCACATATATTGCCCTAAAATAAAATTCTTTTAACATTTTGACCCCCCCCCATCACCCAATCCTTCCTCCTCTTTCTTTTATAAGAGCCCATCCATCCTGCTTCCAGAGCACTTCATTCGAGAACTCCTTGGAGAGGCACGAAGTGGAAAAGTGGGTTTCCACCCTGCCAACTTACATGTATAACATAATTTATAGTAACGTTACACGCCTAGCTTCCTTCTTTTGCTAAAATCCTGTAGTTAGAAGGGGGGGAGCGGTTATTCTATTCCACCTGGTAAGTTAGTGCAGCAAACCATTTAATTTCATTCACATATGAACAATATGGTACTGATCACTCTACTAGAAGGACCACTTCTTTTTACACTCTAGCTGATTACTTTACAAGACCAGAGTGTGTGTGTACCTCCCTCCCTGCGACTGCAAACCCTTTCACATGGAAAATACCTTGGCTGGGATTGTTACTTGCTGTCAATCACTTCTGTACCCAATATAAACCATATGTTACCACCAAGGCAGAGTCAGAGTCAGGGCATGGCACTTTCTGAAGGCTAGGTAATTTGTTTGTACCCCCCCGAGTGCACACCACTTGAAAAACCCATTGACGAAGGTTAGACATCAAGGGAAATGATACTCATAGTTCTAGTGATGCTGAAGAAGAGTGATGGATGTCACTCGAAACATCCAGAAGTAGTCTCTGTATTTTATCCAGACAGTAGACATGATTTTTAACTGTTTATGAGTACTTGAAAAATCTTTTACCCTTGTAGAAAAATTATCCAGTCTGGAACCCAAGGGGTGGCCTTGCTGATGTTTGTTTATGGAGGGTGATGGTATGGGGATGGGAGGGGGGGGGGGTGCTTTGATGTTAGGAAAAATGTCTGGATGCCCGAGGGACCTGTCAAATTCTGATGGATGAAGCTGAGCTGCTCTGCCACCTAAGAAATTATCTGGGAGGAAAGATTTTATCAAAAATTTACAACTCCTCAAAAGGAAACTATGACAATAAGGATTAGAAAAAAAGCAGATATCAATGTATTGATATTGTCACTGCGTGCTAAATTATATTCACAAAAACTTTCTAAAAAATCTGTCCATAGCGTGAGATATTTAAAAAAAAGAGCAGCATGTTGAGGATTTTCACTAAATGGCATGCAAATCCTCCTATCCATTTTTAGTAGGGAAAGACTTGTCATCGACACCTCTTTAGATTTAGCAGATTAGCAATGCAAATTCCCCCTCTTTCCCAAATATCTGTTACCATTACAAAAACAACCAATTTTGTCCAATTAGGAGGTACAAAATGATCCAAATCTACTTGAAGTGGGCGAGATTTCACGGAATTTGCAACACAAGAGACACAAGTTTGAAAGTTTACACTAGCCGTGACAACAGCGGAAACTCCGGGCGATTTGAGCAGCGTGTCGCTATTTGCTGGCTTGTCAGACAAGTAAAGTGTAAACCGGACACCAAAACACACAGGAACAGCGGCGGATACAACAGGACAAACAGCAGGACAACTAGGGACACAGGGCCAGACTGGTGCGTGTGTTTACAGGAGTGTACTCTTCACAAACTATTCTCCGACGCTCTCCTCTAGGGGGCGGAAAAATGGTGAAAATTTGCCAAAATTGGGTCAAAAAATTCGTAAGATGAAACAACTGGACTTTCTCTAGGCAAATCACATTTCTGACATATCACGGACCCAATTTTGGCCAGTTTTAAAAGTCAATTCGGTCTCAAAAAGGGCCTGGCAAAGACTTGTTGCCAACCCTAGATCGGCGTGTTGTGAAACCGAACATTTCACAATTCCCCCGCGGCACAACAACATTGCAGGGGTGAAACGGCAAGCCGGGGCACGTTTTCAAACCAGTCTGGTAGGTAAAAACTTACCCTGGGTGCCAGCCACGTTTACGGGCCGCTAACCCCTTCGCCCGCGGACAGGAGTATATCGGCCGATATACTCTTGTCCGCGGGCGAAGGGGTTAGCGGCCCGTAAACGTGGCTGGCACCCAGGGTAGTAAAAACTGGGCCAGAAAAACTTGCCAAACATCCAAGTCTTGAGTATATACACAATCTGCAATACGAGTCATCTAAGACATTGATTTAAGTGGAAAAGTCCAATCACTTTTGAGAAAACAGACCCCGTAATTTTGAGGACACTGAAATTTATGGGAACCTTTCCAAATTCGCTCCCCTACCGCAGTGCAAATCTTGTCAAACTCCCAAACGGCATTTCTTTTGAATCTACACTCAATGAAATATAAATATAACAATGGGAGATTATTTTTAATGCGATTATATGAATCATTTTGCCTAAATTTCAACCCGGCACGTCCCAGGCCTGACCTGGGCCCGACCCGCCCACCAGCTGACAGTCGGCAGAAATTCCTGCACGGGATTTGTGCAGATTTCAAACACAAACTTGTTCCTTACAACAACCGTCTGTTCCAGCAAAACACCCGGCGACATCCAACAAGCTTACAGCGCACAAAAGCCGGCCTGTTCAGCGATCAGATGCTTGAAATTCAATGAATGCAGACGAATTATAGCGTTCTGCATAAGAGTAGGGCAGATTGTGCCGACGGCGGCTCGCTAGCTGGTTTTGGAACACCACCAAATGTGGTCCTAAATTTAAAAATAACGTCTTAGACCTTACCTTGGGGGGTTTCTTCTGCTTCTCTCGCCCCGAAGACGCCTTTCTTGCTCCAGACATCCTCCTATCGTTTTAAATCCGCCTCTAGAACCAGAAAAGGGCAACTTTCCGAGGAGAGAACTCCTACCGCAGCTTCGAGCATGTCGCCATCTTGTTAAGTGCCGAATTTTGGTAAAGTTTCTCAGGCATGCGTGGTGTATGTGGCCCGTAGAGGCAGAAAAAAACTCGAAACTGAGGAGTCTGGCTATATTCACCAGACCAAGACAGGTTTGTCAACTCAAGAAGCCGACTTAAACATCCGGGAAATAAACAAAACAACAAGTATCTCACGCGTTGTGATCAAAGTCTTCTTTTGCAATTTAAATCACCGCACATTTTCTACTTCCTGCAGTTCTACTTAAAACCAACAGATGTCGCTACTGCGAGAAGGGTAATACTCATTTGCAATCAGAACTGTTACAATAACTTAACATGTAACCTAAGACAATGCATGTGAAGTCGTTCTTGCGTTATTTTCTTTCAAAGTCTCAAACAAAATCGTTCTGCTGCAGTACCATAGAAAGCCGTTAGGGGGGCTATGATTCCTTTCGATCCTGCCTTTCGTTTTGCTGAAACCATTTCAATATTCACGAGATACATTTATATGATAATGAGATGGTTGGTAAAAGAATTTTACTTTTCTATACTTCTCATGCCCTTTCAAGTTCAATGTGAAATAAAAACTACACGACTGGCTATGCACTTTATTTGGCGATTAATTTGGACACTAATCTGACCATTCTGCAAGGGAGGCTGGCACGACATTCACAAGGTTTCCAATGCCACCACTGTACTGGCAGAATGTATAACTCTAAAAGTGACATATATGTAGCAAAGAAACTGTTAACTTATATATCTCATGACTTTATTGGACAAGGAATGTTTAAATTTCACATCACATACACAAATTCAAACAAACTATCGCTATTATTGCTTCCAAGATTTCTTTTACCATTTAATTTTTTTTTTTGCTGCTGCTGCTGCAAGACATATACATATACACATTTAGCATATACACAGTAAATATAACAACATGACAAAGATCTCTTCTTTCACTTCCACACACTTAAGCAATCACAGCAACACAGCATGAACAAACATATGTAGACAAGACAATAAAATATATGTAGGTAAAACACACTTGATATTCAAATTACTTTAAGGCAAGAACAAATAACAACACTAAGGAAGACAATGTTTCCACAATTTTCTATTTGTGCATTTTCACAATGACAAGAGCCTCCTAGCCCTTCCCAGGTTTGTTTTTATTCTGTCCGATTATCTTAAAATCATAATGGGAAATGGCGACAATTACTCAAGCACTGACATGTATCAATATACAGAGGTATATCCATTCATCTTTGCAACATTCATTTTTGCAACATTCTGGAGAATATTTCTGACCCCGAACCCCCTAGAAAATTTTTCAATAGAAAATACGCCCTGAATTTCCTGTTGTACACCTTTGTTGATAGTCAGAGGAGTCCTATACTCGTATCTATCTCAAAACTGACGTCAGACCCTCCCTTTTTCTCATGAGCCACTTCTGGCATCATGCTTGATGGCTAACAACATTTATGCCCCCTACCTGCATAGTCCATAACTGCAGTACTCCCAGAACACATGAAAAACATACTACATGTAGTAGCATTTCCACTCTTTTTTCACTGATAGTAACTCTATGTCACATCTACTCAGTATGGCTATATTGTACAACAGAAAGCTTGTCTTAATCTTAATTTGGCAACATCGAAATTTCTTTATATATAAAAGAAAAAACACACAGTCTGACATTCTAGAATCTTACCTCCTTGGTACTGGTAATTACTGGAATTTTCTAGCAGTAATTGTGACTGTAAAAAACATGATAAGTCAAAACTGCCCAAGATGACCACTCAGGGAACCGATAAAATCTGGTCTATGTGGACAGGTGGTCACTACAGATAGGATGCTTGTGTCAATAGGAAAAATTATAAGGGACCACCAAAAAGTCGTCACATTAGCCAAGTGGTCCTTACGTAGAGGTACAGGTTTGACTGTATGTCTTTAAAAGGAGTGTGGAATGTCCTTTCAAATAACATGTCAGCGCATTGAAGTGCATTGAACAGAAATTTTTTTGAGATTACCGATCTAGAAACAACAAAATTACATCATTATTATATTATCATATATTAGGTATATAACGTTACATATTTATAGGGGAAATATCTAATCAGACGAATACACAAAAAGTTACATTATTATTAATTCATCGCAGGAAAAAAGATTTAGTGATTGAAATTTTGTAAAAATCTGGACCCCAATCCAGGAATGTTTTGTTGTTTTTTCATTTTCAGAATGTGGCAAAATCCTGCCTAGTATTCTCTAGCCTGGAAGCCAGACTGTATCCAGATTCCAGAGACAACACACGCCAGCTCCTTGGCTCCAGGGCCAACATGACCCAAAGGAAATTTTACCACAATCCCCCCTGACTTAGACCCTGAGCTAGCTAGACTGTTTTCAGGGCCTACACAGGCCAGCTCCTCAATTCCAGGGCCAACATACCCCCAAGGAAAGTCTACCACACAACCCAGGAAAATCTTTGTGTGTATCAAAGTACAGACTTTCCCCTCAGACTCTGTTTTCATGTTGATTTCCCGGTTCAGTAGCTCTAAGTACAAACACAGCATCGTGCAGGACGTAGTAGGGACTGTACAAGTCTCCCTCGCACAGGTACGGAAGCCTGGAAAACGTCTCCACCTCGAACCCGCTGGGCGTGAGAACCTGCTCCACAAAACTGTTGGCCTGCATCTCCCAGCCCTTTCCCTCTACAGGCAGCACCTCCGAGGGGTCCACCAGTTTAGACCCTGTAAAATTTCATTAAGTTATCGTTTTTTGTTGTTGTTTTTTTTGCATACAAAGCGTTCTAAGTTTACTACGGCCTAGGGTTACGGCTTCTGAAATATACTATCATAGTATGTCCAGCCTCGGCCTGTATACATAGAAGTTCACATTTGTAGTAAGGTATCACAGTGCATTCAAGTCGCTAGCAGGCAAATACAATGTTAATGAGTGACAGACCTTTATTGCACGTTTATGCTCTTACAAGCTAAGTACATCACTGTAATTTTACTTCTGCTTTATCAATGACCTGTACTTAGCTTGTAAGAGCATAAACGTATAATAAAGGTCTTTCATTCATTAATATTGTATTTGCCTGCTAGCGACTTGAATGCAACACCTTTGAATTCTGAGTCAATGACTCTCACCACAAAGCTACCAAGATTTAGTGTCTCAGTAGCGCCCCCTACCTGACTCCACACACGGTCTGAATGGCAGCACCACTGCCAGGATCAGGTGACCGTCGGGCGAGAGTGAGCGTCGGATGTCCTCCAGGACCGTACGCGGTTTGTCGCACCTGTCCAGCAGGTTCAGACAGCTGATCAGGTCGTAGGTTAACCCAGACTGTGAAGTCGGCCACTCTTCTATGTCAAGTAACCTAAGACAGATAGAAAAGGGAAGTCAGCCTCCTGCTACAAAATATCCTTCAAGTTTGCAGTGAAGGTTAAAATGGCATCAGTAAGACAAAGCACTAACAAAAACTCTTAACATGTGCTATCATGTCTTTCGGTGTAATGTAGCCAGCAGCCGCTGCGCCACGTGCCTGCGAAGGCCGGTTATACCAGCTATACAGATACAGATCCTGCAGCAGGAAGCATGTCATACCAAAGACTTTAAAAAATAGTATATACTGCTTTCTCTGCTTAGCACTAAGCACTAATGGGAAGGAGTATGGAAGTTGAACAAACCAAGGAGGTTATACGGAATAACCTCCTTGAACAAACACACACCACTACCAGTGGACTAGCCAACAGCTGTAGAGTATGGCTGTATGGCCCTAGGGCTACAGAAACAGAGATGGGCACCGCCCTATACACCGAAAGATGTGGGAACATTTTGCTTGGAGATCAAGAGTCTCGTTGGTCACCCCCCCCACACACACACACACACAGCTCACCTGTAGCCCCTTTCCTGTAACCTTTCCCGCATGGGGGGTGACTGCTCCGTCACAAAAACCTCCTGGAAGTGACCTGACATGATCCTCGTGACGTTACCGTCCCCTGCGCCCAGGTCCAGGAGTTTCTGGGCCTGAAACACGAACAGGAGTTACAAAAACTACCTACAAAAAAGTATCATCTATCCAGTTGCTTGAGGAACTGTTACCTTATTACCTGGATGTCTAACCTTCATTGACAACCTACCTAGAACTAGCAAAGGAGAGAGAAAGCAGTGACTTAGCAGTCCCTGCCTACCTGCCAGCCAAAGTGAAAGGTAGTGGATGCTACCTGAAACGTCTGACCGTTTTCTATCCTGTTGCTTGAGTAGCTTTACTTTGGTATCTTATTACCTGAATGTCTAACCTTCATCGACATACATTGTACCTACCTAGAACTAGCAAAGGACTGTTTAAGGAGAGAGAGATAGCACAGAATCACCCCTTACCTGCCAGCCCGGTGAGACCCTCATGAGTTTGTAGAAGTGTTGTTGGGAGAAGACAAACATGGAGCCCCTCCCCAGCCAGCTGAAGAGAGAAACGTGGGTCTCATCACTTCACAACCAAAACTTAGCAGTGCAGGGATGTTTGTAAGGCTATATAAGAAAATTTTACAGATAATATCCTGTGGTGACTACAGCTCTGAAGAGACAGTAACACAAAATAATCTTTCTTCTTTTGTCCAATTTTAGCCAAGAAAGGATAGAGATATGTATTTAATGGGGGCCTGCATGCCCTTTTTCGTAAGGCGTAATCAGGGCTTTTTAGTCGCCGTAATTCGTAGGCAGACGTCCCAAAAATCAACGTAATTCGTAATAGTACATTTGCCAAAAAGCGTAAAGGCGTAATCAGCTCTGAGAATTTAACGTAATTCGTAATCGGCGGTGTAAATTTTGCGTAATTCGTAATCACTACCCCCCCCCATGCAGGCCCTCTTTAATCAGTATCAATAAGAAATGTTCATTAAATATGTGGGCTTAAACCATCCAGACTATAATAATACCTTTCAAAATTTTCTCCAATCTTGCTTCCACAGAGTACATAAATCTTAAGCAAGCTCAATAGAATATTAGATTCAACTTCCACAATATCTGACATTTCATCAGAAGCTGTTCCAATCTGTGCCTGTCCTCACCCTAGATTTTTTCCATCCCTCTGACTTACCCATTGATGGATGTGACAGACACAAACATGCTCAGGAGGGTGGAGACCACAGAGTGGAAGATCTGGGTGAAGACCCAGTCAGACTTCTCCCGACTGCCCTGCAGGAATTCTTCCGTCTCCGTGTCGAAGTGCAGTGGTAGGTACTTGGGCTGGAGGGTTTCGCTGAGAAGGCTGACATCACAGGTGTACCACTGGAAAGAGAAACATGTTTGTTACCTCTGTGCATGGAGGTTTTGTTTGCTTGTGTGTCGTTTGAATACAGTAGAGTTACAAGAAGTGAGGGGGAAATGGTGTAACTGCAGACTGACAGGAAGGTCAAGTTGGTGGCCAAAATGATCTCCCAACAGAACTGAACACAACAGAAAAAGTCACTTTTGCCTATCCCTCTATCCCTATCCCTCTATCTCTATCCCTATCCCCTATCCCTCTACCCCTATCCCTCTATCCTATACCTCTATCCCTATCTCCCTATCCCTCTACCCCTATCCCTCTATCCTTTCCCTATCCCTCTATCCCTATCCCCTCTCCCTGCCTCTCCCTATCCCTCTATCCCCATCCTAGCCGTGGCGACTCTTGATTCCGGGCCTATATTGCTGAGGGCTATAATATAGGCCCGGAATCAAGAGTCGCCACGGCTATCCCCATCCCTACTTTCCTCTATCCGTATCCCTCTATCCCAGGGGTGACGGGGTGTGGTTGGATAAATACACGAGCTGTAGCAAAGGCACATTGCACTGGTAGGTACCTGAAAATGCAACATGCTTCACCTCAGTTGAGGATGACCAGAAAAAAGAAAGAGAGAAGAGAAAAAACGGAAGGGGGAGGGGGGCGCGCTGAGCTCACCTCCTCGTAACGCGTGTCCCGCAGTTCCTCCTCTATTTCTGCCTGCCTCACGGCCTGCATGTACAGGGAACGCGCCAGCGGGTTCCGTATGTGGCTACTGGACCACATCTCAGCAGCAGGGTGACGCTCCGACCGGTGGAAATCGGACTACGCCCAGGTACGGGGCCGAAAAAAATGTCCAGGCAAACAAAAAACGGTGTAAATACGGAAGTGACCGAGCGGGGAATACCTGCGCGGGGCACGCTGGGTAGGGATGACGTAATTGGGAGTCCCAGCGGGAGCACTTTCACCTTTTGCCTTTTTTGGCAACACTTTCACTTTTATATGAATCTCCAAGCAGATGTTTGTTGTGAAGATTTCACGATATTCTGATAATTGTGTTCCTTGACGGGCTGGCTACCCCAGGTTGCAGTCAGCGCAGAAAACGTTGGAATCCTCCCTAGCCCTTCCGACACCTGCTTGAAAATTAAGATCGGGCGTTGCAAAGCCTATCAGTATCTTCCGAAAGCTATACAGTAACGCAGTTTTTTTTTAGCATTCTACCGTTCACAACGTTATCGGATGAAAAGTCCAATTACTTTTGCCTACAAACGGGAAAAGATTGGTCGTCATGCTGTAGGAATAACACAAACCGCCAGATGTCCCCACTGTCAGGTCTCCATACAAATAACGCTACTTTTACTCTTTACCTCGAGGATTTGGGTCCATTTGGGGGCTGCTTCCCATTCAAGTAAGGATCTTGAGTTGAGAGAAATAAGGTTTGAAACTGCCTACACATGCAAAACTCGGTAGAGCCGAAAGCTGGCCTGTGTTGGCCCTGGAAACAGTCTGCCATCTAGGCTAGGTTGAGTTTCAGGCTAATGAAGGCCCAGATTGGCTCTAGATGAATAACGGTCAATGCTGATGATCATCTTGGCAGAAGAGTATCTTTTTTTTTTCAATGAAAATCTCAGTCCGCCCGTTTAAGCTGGAAGTTTGTTTACACTCTGCTTGACAACCTCGGTGTTTACTCAACGCACCGAAGGCCGGGTACAAAGTTCAAACGGTGCCTTACATCTAAAAATGGAAACAAAACTTTTTTCCGCTACCCTTTAAGGATTTTCACAGTATCTTTTACAATGTACCGAACTTGGTACGAGTTGGTTAAGCGAACGAAACCGGCAAGTTATTAGCCCCTACCTAAAGCGATTATGGACAGTAGAATTCAGCAAAAATTAGGTCAATAATTCGCGGAGACTATCCAGACCCTTGCCTAGTCCTAACCTTAACCCATTCAGGCACAGAACTTGCTGCATGGGCACAGTTCTGGATACAATATGCCCTTACCCTTTTCCCAGGTGTGATCGGTGGAGGTACCTCCCGCTTGCAGCACGGACAACAGCTCATGGTGCACAGGTGACGATCTCCAACTCGCTTCACTCCTTTACAGTAGCGTGTTGTGGGGAAGTGGTTCGCAATCTCGCTTCTAAACCACAAGGTCGTGGAACTCTGAACTCTTATGGATTGTGGTCCTTCGGGTGGGCTGCTTAACTGCTGCTGGCAGTTCTTGATTAAGGAGAGCACACTTATCGATAAAGGAATAGGAAGGTACACCCATGTACATGTGTCAGTCGGAATAAAAGTTTCAACCTGCTCCAAAGCTTTTTGTCTCACCCCCAACAATTGTAAAGCTCCCTAGCTGGCTGTCAATGCAGGGTAGTCGGCCCGCCCAAATAACAAATACAACCTTGGACACGTGCCAAAAAGTCTGTTACCTGCGTCCCTGGTTACCCTCTCCAAAGAAACCAACTAGACCGATACGTTTTCTCATTCACTATCAAACCAAGGGGTATGTTCGGCATAGTTGACATACTTTACGATACTAAAACACAATATTTACGGAAAAGTCGTAAAATGCCACATGGAACGCCCCTAGCTATTTAACTTTCAGGAAGGTACAATCTAACTTAAAGGACAGGAGGGTGCTAAAATATTTTCTGTCGTCCTCCCAGCATTCCAAAACAAAAATGTCTGTCTGTGGAACAAGTAATTTATTTTTGCTTGGCCATAACTTACCAAAATACAGGAGTACAAAGAAAGACAAACACCAGATGTAGTTAAGAACGTGTAGTTTTTATTTTACTGACATTGTCATCATACTATTAATCAGTGTGATAGCTCCAAGGCCAGGGAGAAAGGCTTGGTTCTCTCGCTCTCTCTCTCTCTCTTTCGTACAACCTCTACACGTACAAGTTATGTATACAAACATCTACGGACAACAAACAAATGTTCAGTCAGAATCGATTGTGAGGTATTGCAAGCAACAGTCAGTGGTTAAAGCTATCGTTGAGTGGCGTACAAGACGAATTATTGAGAGACTTGTACGTTAAGAGTTAAGTTCAGACGGCACCAGTGGTTAGTGCATAAAGAGTGCAGCAGCAAAGAGTCGCTCGCTGCAGAGTAGCAGAAGATTTGGATTGTTAGCTTGTGCTGGATTCGGTAGCGAGCCGGGATAGGGGGTGCAAGGTGCGCCACCTGGCGACCGACTTGCAGAGTGCAGTCTCAGGGACTACTGAAGCTGTAAAATTTCAGAACAGGTTTTCCAATTTTACACCTTAAAAACGGACAAAAACAGACTTTTTAAAAATCCCCAAACCCTACTTCTGTGAATGAAAAAGTTTTTTTTTTTTAATTTGTTCAGAGACTTATTATCAGCCTCTGTTGGTCTCAGTGCTGAGTTTGTAGCTGACAATGAATAATCAAGACAGTTTGATGTGATGACGTGAGATCATCAAGCTACACCGGTGGGAGACCATGCACCCTCCATCCCAGCCCAGAGTCACTCTAGACTATAATTATTCGTTCCTTCCTTTGGGACAATATGTATCTGTATTACTCCATGTTACATTCACAACATTCCCATAAAATACTGAAGGACTCCAGTAGCGAGTCTCGGAGAAGATAATGCACTGTATAGGTGTGGATTTGGTTTGGATTTGGTTTCAGAGCTGCTACGACGAAAGGCCCACGGACTTCGCAAACAACCGGACACCTCCTCTCCATCCATCTCACAACTAAGAGACTGCTTGTATTGTATTGCTGTACACCAATATTGCAGTACGTGGCATTGCTTACAAACAAACAAATGCATGTAAAAGCGGTAAAATTGCAGTCTTTTTTTAAAGAGATTCAATACACAACTTTGTGTAATTATGATTTCCAAGCGGCCACTTGCTACAGACGAACATTTGCAAGAAGGGGGGTTAGGGATTTTGAGAGTTGAGAATACAGTGACTACAAGACTTTGTTTGCGTCTTGTTACATACATTGCACAGGATCTATCTCCGCCCCTTTGCGTCTGTAAATTATTTAGTTAGTTAGTTAGTCGGTTGTTTGTGAGTCCGTGGGCCGACCGTTTACAGGCATGTGGTGTCCTGAGGTCAGGAAGAGTTTATTTACGGTCACCCGGCGTCGACCGCCCCGCCCTCCGCCGATTCCCCCGCCCACCGCCATATAATCCATCCACATGTCGACATCTTCCCACAACTTGGCCTCCTCTCCGGGAAAATTTACATTATAATTATTAAGGCCAAAGGGTGGGAAAATGCGAGAGCGGCGACGGGAAAACCAGAGGGAGGAGCTACCGGCGTCGGGAAGTTTGGATAAGATTTAAAGTCAGTCACATCTGCTACTAAAAAGTCTATAAACGACGCTAAAAGCTTCTCGAAATGCAGTGCAAAAGTGCAAAGAAGCGATGACAACAATAGAAAATGAACATTTACGTCAAAAAACGGTAAGAAAACATCGTAATGTTACATGTAATACTATCGAGGAGATAAAACAGAAAAAGGCGACTCTCACAGATCCATGCAATGGATTTCGTTCTTCCTAGACAGACCAATCCGGTGTGCTTCGAACACGTCATTCTCACTAGAGAGTAATTTGGGAGTTTACATCATTAAGAGCTCCCATTCAGACCTTTTCTATTGCAAATCATAAAATATATACATCAACTTTATGATTCTAAATCATAACAACATCTGATAACTTTCGTAACAATTACTGTGATATCTTAACAATAAGATAATATCAACGAACATCTACTAAACAACTAAAGTAGTAATGTATTAATGCGCTTAGTCGTCAAGTTACAGGCAATTCTGAAGACCACATGATCAAAAATATGTATATCCAAGACTGTAAGGAAAAAATAACATTAAACTTTAAATACACTCACAATCTACTGTTACACGGTGAGTCGTTTGGTGGTTATGGTGCCTATAGACTATAGAATTCTGCTCATGAGTAAATACAATCTAAGCAAGTCTATCTGTTATGAATTCCCATTTCTTAATTCAGGCTTCACGTGAGGTATACGTGGTGGGGAGACAATATGTCGTGTAAGTCTTGCGGTCCGTCCGGGCGGACACAAGATCGGACCACTCAAACTGCACCTCAAGATCCGCAAATTTCATCCAACTATGCACAGGGATAACACATGTACGCACCAACAACTCGGTAAAACGTCCCTCCGTCACACAGCCTTATAGATTAACACTGCAGTCGTCTGCAGTTCTTTGGTTAGCGGGATGCACTGTCAAAATCGAACCTCGTTTTTTTTATTTATCATAAGAAAATCATGAAGCGAGGTCCCTTCTTATATTTTCCATCAATCATTATCACGGTACTAAAATGCCACGGTACATGCAAGTATTTGACACGGGGCACCACAAGACGACGAAATGCCTCACAGAAAAATAGACAAAGTTCACAGCTTCGAACTGTCCCTCTTTTGAGCAAATCTACCGAGGGCGTAGCTCTATTTTGATAGAAGCTTCCTCCCCCATGATGAATAAATATGGAGTGATAGCACGCGTTTGTTGCAGTCCTTTCATAAAGGCCTGCCAGGTCAGATAGACACAACTCATCCCCAGTTTTGGCTACCTTGTGCATGTGTGGTTGCTTTGCAATCTGACATCTCACCAAAAAATAACAAATATTCACAACAATCGCTCTTTCTTCTCTTTTTTTTTGCGACATTTGGTTGGAATTTTTGTCTGCCAGACTGATCTTGTTACATATCAAAATAGAGCACTTCTGAAACAAAGCCATGATGAGATTTGATTCCTCTAAGATTAGGGAACTAAAAGGTCATAATTGATGATTTACTTGGTATCTCAGCTTAGCTGTTCTTGTCATATTACATCTAAATCTATATCCTCTATAGTTATGATTTTGTAAATCAGATCTACGATTTCAAGAACAAGACCTCTGCATGTTAACTGCAGATAGAAACTCACTACAGTACCAGACCTTGTCATTGCGTGTCATTGGACACAATTCTCCCGACAAGAAGTCACTATAGAAACACATATAGACCACTACTACACTGAACATCAGCTTCCTCTCTCGTGAGCCAGAATAAAGTCACAGTGTGTGCTTAGCACAACAACAACAACAAGACGGACATCCTCACCAATTTTAAAGCTTGAAATATTTGGCTTTTGCTTTTTCCTAGGGCTGCTTTTATCCTCAGCTTCCTTCCACCCGGGGTCTCTTCTCCTCGGGCGGTCCATTTTCGGTATCGCCTAGCAACGGTCCTATGGACGGACCGTCTGTTTTCCTACTGTCTGTTGCTTCGCTGCTCTTCTCTGCTGCTTCCGCCGCGGAGTGGGCTAAAGTAGAAGTACTTGGCTTTGGTGTGCTAGTAGAAGTAGTATTAGAAGTGTTTGCATGTCCGGCGGCCGCCGCTAGGGGGACGGCACCGCCTTTTGCCTCTCTAGACTTTGCTGTACCATTGTCGATGCTGCTGCTACCACGTTCTCTTCCTTCTTTGTCGCTCTTTTCCGGTGGTGGTGGTGGAGTGTATTTGGCTGCGTTGGTCTTGTGGGTGGACGATCGCAGGTGGCTGTCCAGCTGCTCCTCCCCCGTGAAGCGCTCGGAGCACGCCGCGCACCGGTACTCGTCCTCGTAGACGCGTACCAGGGTCTCCTCGCTCTCGAAGGTGCGGCCGAAGTAACAGAAGGTCTGCTGGTGGCCGATGGCTGATTCCTCGTCGGGAAACACCATCTGACATTTCTTACAGATGAATTTGCAACGATGGCACTTGGTTATGCACGGGTGGCCGGCCAGGGCAGACACCGACTCCGATTTGTGGCCGTCCTGTTTCTTATCTTCCTTCTCGGCTGAAGACGACGACGTCTTAAGGGAGAGGTCCTTGGGAGCGTGTGGCGACGTCATGAGTTCCTGCAGGGCCTGTGCCGAGTACTGTTGGAGCATGGGAGAAGTGATGTCGCCCAGGGCGGTGCCCTGCAGGGACACCGGGATGTCGTACGGGAAGAAGCTCTGGGCGGCGGCCCCGGCGCCGTACATTTGGTGCAGGTACGCCCCCTGCATGCTGGCCAGCTGCTGCAGGTAGTACGGGGGCAGCGTGCCCATGTAGTACGGCAGGAAGGCGGAACTGCCGGCCGACAGCGAGTCGTGCGGGCCGATGGGGCTCTGCCCGAAGCCCGGCAGGGCCATGCTGGTTTCCGGTGTTTCGACTTTTTCCTCCTTTACCTTCACTTCCTTCTCTTTGCTTTGGTTTTCGGCGGTGCTCGGGCTGCTGAGTTTGGGCGAGGCGGTCTCGCTTGTACCCGACTGCTGCCCCAGGCCCATGAAGGCCATGGGGCTGAGAGGGTGGAGCGTGTGGAACGCGGACCCCGGCATCTGCATCATTGGCGAGGCTCCCATCATGGCAGCCTGCTGGTGCACGGCGAGAGCCTCGTTAGCCTGGCGCAGGCGCTCGAGTCCCTGCTGCTGGAACATGCGCTGCATCGCCGTGGGGTCGACGTACTCCTTCTCCTTGGCTAACTGCTCGGAGAAGTAGTTCTTCAGCTTGGAGATGTGCTGCTGGGTGAAGATGTGGTCGCGGATCGAGAGCTTGGCGGAGTATTTCACCCCGCAGAGGCTGCACTCCTCCTTCGGTTTGTCGAACTGCCCTTGGGCGTAGTGCTTCCCGAGTGCCAGCTTGGACTTCTTGTCTTTGGCACGGGCGTTCTGGAACCACACCTGGACCACCCGTTTGGGCAGGCCGATCTCGTTGCCCAGGATCTCGCACTCCTGCATGGTCGGGGTTTTGTACTCGGTGAAGGCGGACTTCAGCATTTTCAGCTGCAGGTTGGACATCTGTGTGCGGTAACGCTTGCCCGGCAGGTGCTTGTTGCTAGGAGACTGAGGGTCGCAGGTGGACGACTCCTCGCTCCTGCCCGCGCTGCCCGCGTCCGAGTGCATGTCTTCGTCTAGGGTGTAGCTGAAGTTGTGCGAGCCGTCCTCGTCCGAGTTGATGCTCTCTGCGATGTCGTGTTGGGACATGCCTTCTATGGAGGGGGAGATTTGCTCCTTAGAGCCGAGCGTGTCGTCACCCATGCTGCTGCAGGATGCAGTGGACTCGTTCAGAAGACCTGGCAACTCTTCCTTAATCTTATTGAGAGGCTGGGAGTCTTCTGAGTGGGCGTGGTTGCCCATCAAGGGGTTTTCTCCGTTCTGCTCCTGCGCTGAGGTGGACGGCTGGTCGTTTTTGTCTTCTTCCTTCTCCTGCTTGATGGCCGCGAACCGAGCCAGCATCTTCTCCGCGGAAGGGTAGCTGTTGTCTCGTGGGTTAGGCTCTCTCTCAGGTTTCTTGCTGTGGTGATGCTCGGAGTGGGAGTCATCGGGGTGCTGAGACATCGCGGCTGCCTTCGCAAGCTCCGCGTCGGTGACTGTCTCGGAGCTCTGGATGATCGCCTCCACGGACTTGTTACTGCTGATGAGCTCAACCCAGTGGCGAGACTTGATGTGGGCATCCAGGGCCGTCTTGGCTTTGAACATGGCGCGGCAGAACGGGCAGCGCTTGTGTGTGAGGGAGGGCCCCGTGACCCGGAACTGACCCTTGCGCTCACGTGCCCGTGTATTCTGGAACCAGACCTGCACCACGCGCTTCTTCAGCCCGACCTCTCTTGCGATCAGGTCAAGCATCTTCCTGGTCGGGTTGCAGTCGATCTGGTACTTCTGGTAGAGGATCTCCAGCTGCTCTGGTGTTATGGTCGTACGGAGACGCTTGTTGCCCTCGCGCGGAGAATCCTGATCAGGGGAGCTCAAAGACAGCTGCCCATCCTGGGACAGACCTTTCCCGTCCTCCATCTCCGAGTGTTTGCGCTTCGAGGAGGACGTCTCGCCGAGAGACTGCGGTAAGAGCGGGCTGGCCCCGGCGGCTGCCATCATCTGGTGTGCCGCAAGCTGGTCGAGTGCGTACGGCATGTACATCATGTACGGGCTGTCCATGAGTGGCGAGGGGAAGAACGGCGCGTACGGCGACAGGAAGTGAACCTTCTGGTGCTCCCGCCACAGGTCGAAGGTCGGGAACGCCAGGTTGCACTTGTCGCACTGGTAATGCATGAGGTGCTGGGAGGGAGGCGGCGGCGGTGGCATGGCGGCCGGGAATTTGATCTCCTTTTTGTCGGATTTTGCCTCCTTCCCTTCCAGCCTTTCCTTCAGGTCTGTGGGTGTCTTACTGTCGGTGCTGCTGGTGCTCTCGGCGCCGCTGCTCTCCCCAGCGTAACACTCCTGCTTCTGGTGTTTCATCAGGTCGAAGAAGCGAGGAAAGACGGACTGGCATTTCTTGCACTGGTAGTTGAGGCCGGGCGTGCGCTGGTAACGGCTCTCGTCCACACTGTCTGTCGTGCGGGGGCTGGTCGGCTGATTCTCAAAGCTCTTCCGAGCCTTCTGGCGGGCATTCTGGAACCAGACCACGATGACGCGTGGGCTGAGGTTGAGAATCTTCGAGAGATGCTCCAAGTCATCGTCTTTAGGGTAGGCGTTCTGTTCGAAGAACTCCTGCAGGACTTTGATCTGGTAGTCGGTGAATCGGGTCCTCCCTGCCCGCCGGGCGGTGCGCTCCGCCTCCGCTTTCCGCTGCTCCTCCTGGATCTGTGCCTGGGTGGTGGACACCGCGGTGACAGGCGGGTTCACGACAGGGGGCGTCATCGCATTGGTGGTAACCTTCTCGGCAGACGATGACGACGACGGCGTTGGCGACTTTATCGTGGTCAGGTTTTTGGCGTCTTCGGGCAGCGGAGTGGACGGGGGGTTGTTGAAGTTGTACGGAGAGTCCTTGTTGCGCTGGCGCTCCTTGAACAGGGTGTTGCGGAACCAGTGCTTGATGACCTTGGTGGGCAGGCCGGACTTCTCTGACATCTCGAGGATCTGGTCCTCGCTCGGGGAGTTGTTGATGTCGAAGTGAGCCCGCAGGATCTTCAACTGCTCGTCCGTGATGCGGGTGCGAGGACGCTTGCCCTGAGGAGGACACAAGAGAGAAAGAACAGTAAATATCTGTACCAGTAACACCAACGTTAACAACCCAAATGAACCAAAGTCTGGTTTGGTAGCTTGTCATAATCTTGTCACAACTGTATAGAGCAGTATGTATTTGTAGTTATGTTTTGTATGTTTGTTTTTCAATGATGTTTTCATATGGGCTATATGCTTGAAGCAAATGCCTAAGTCTGGGGACAAGGCCATTTTTGCCTGACACCTACTGTCTCAACCTACTTTGAAATATCTTTACAATACTCACATAAGAAAATTAGCAAAAAAATCACCAATTTCTTCTTCTGGCCCACATTCCCAATAATCAGCATTTTCAAAATGTTTTAAGCACTTCTGTCTGGGCTCTCCCAAGAAATTTATAATGTTGAACTGGCATGCATCAAGACACAACATCATATTTTGATTACCCAGATATTTATATTATGTAAGCACAAGTACCATATAAAATTATCAATAATAAACTGAACAAAGTTCACTACACATTGACTTTTGTTATTGCAACAGAAATTAGGAGAACCGGTTATAAACAATGCTTACATCATTCAGATCGAAAATTTTATGTCCCTTGCTAGCAGTCGACCCCAAAAAAAGGCAAGGGTCAGTAGGATTTTGCTAAGGTAGGCCAGGTAACCAGAGGCCCAACATTTTTTCCTAAGCCTAACACCATTGTCTCAACTTACATAAACAAATAAGCAAAAAATTGCCAATTCATTTTTCAGATGCCAATATACCAATAATCTATTTAAAAAACTCTTAAAAACCCTCTACCCGGACTGGTACGTACCTGGAAGTGTATTTTCTGGTGCTCGCGCCACATGTCGAGAGACGGGAACATCAGGCTGCACTTGTCGCACTGGTACAGCTGGGGTGGTGCCTCCATCACCTGGAAAACAGACGTGATGACCGGCATTACAGGTGGGACAGATGCAACAGGTGAGGCAACAGGTGCTTCAGGTGGAACGTATGTCACCACAATGTTTTCTGCTAGAGCTTCAGCCAGCATTTCGACCTTCTCTTGCCACGAAAGCATCTGAGCTCCCAAGACAAAACTTGAAGGCTGCATATGAAATGACTGACAGACGACAGCTATGTATGGGGTTTGCCGGTACACAGTGGTTAGAAAATAACTCGACTGTAGACCATGAAGAAACTTGAAAAGTTGTTGTAATATAAATACTGGTTGTAATGGCATGACCAAATGTTGATTCCCTTCGCTGGAATTTTTCAGCTGTACAATGTTGTCTTTTTTTCTGAAATCTTGTGGACAAAAAAACCCATGCAGAGCCTTAAACAAAAAGAGCATTCCTGGCCATTGACCGAAGTGCTATCGGGTCTCCCTCAGTATATCAGTGGCATTTGAGCCTTGAATTATTAATGACTTACTTAATTCCACCTTTCATTATGCACAGATCAATGACTGTCCCTTTGACAAAGTGACCCACTGTTGAGTATTTTTCTTCAATATAACCAACATTCCAAACGATTCCTATACTAATATTGACACCAAAGGGTTAGACTTCACATGTGCAGCCTGCTTTTTAATTAACAACATTTCTTTGCAAACCAGGACACCAGGAAGAATAGTGTTAATTGACACACTAATGGAGATCCTTACCAACCAAACCAAACCAAACCAAACCACATTTTTTGACAGCAGCAACTGCATGAAGCAGTATTCTCACACTGTGTGAGATAGCAATTTGGTAAATGTCAACTCTCAAGGACCGAAAACCATCGGTAGAGGGTGAAGGATTACGCAGCCTTGAATTGAAGTGAAAAGCCGTGCAAAAATTTGACAGACACCTCATCAATGGATTTCAAACAGGTGCATGTGAATGGACACGCCTTCTCTTTGTTTCTAAGCGCTTTCCTTCCTCTAGAGTGCATCTTCTTTTATATTGCTACTCAATGAATTGCACAATTAAACACTGTGAATGGTGCGCCAACATCAAAGGACAGTTAAATATAGAAGGAGGGGCATTTAAGGACTTTTGGTGTATTTCTCATTTTATTCATTATTGTGAATTTCTTACTGATCACGTGCACATTCCAATGTCACACACACGCAATCCTCGAGTTCCTGACTTCTTCCACTGTACCATTCACTTCCTCTCAGCCTGCGGGGAGGCTATTTTGGCCTCCAACTTGACTTTATTGTCAGTCTGCAGTTACACTATTTCCCCCCTCACCTCCTGTCATTCTGCTGTATTCATATAACTACAAACACACAAGCAAACAAACAGACAAACACACCAAAAACAAAACTTCTGTACACTGGGGCAACAAGAATGGAAATGTCCATCTCAACTGAGATTTTAATGATTGGAAAGAAGAAACTTCTATTTTCAAAATGTTGCGGGAATCAAAACTTTCCTAGCACAAAAACTAACAAGACAGAAACATCTATCTCACCTGTGAAGGAATCGGCTCCAGGGGCAGCAGAGGCGGCTCGGTGCTCAGCGTGGGGACCAGCGGCGTGACAGGGCCAGGCGGGGGCGGCGCGGGTACCGGTGTGTGGGGCGGCTGCGCAGGCGGCTCCTCCAGTTTCTCCTGCTGGTGCTTCTTGTTGTACTCCTCACGGTAGTCCTTGGCCAACTTCTCCACGTGGGACAGCGGCAGCTGGAGCTTGTGGATCTGCTCCTCGTGTGTCTGAAGGGAACAAACACAACGGAAACAAATTAACATCCTGGTGGCTTAAAAGTCACATCTGTATCTGTATCTGTATAGCCGGTATAACCGCCCTTCGGCGTAACACACCAGCACATGAACATAAACTGGTGCTACACGATCCTTGACTCTTGCCTTGTGCAAAAAAAATGATTGTGGAATGGACTGTTTGGTGGGTTATACTTATTGTAATGCTTTTAGATAGACAATTCCTTGCATTGTTTTTGTTTCAAAAGTTCCCTTCAGTGAAGGTGAAAATAATCAAAATTTAGTTGGAAATTTAGTTCACTGCAACTTGTCCTATTGGTTCTTGGATTTTAAAACAATGCTAAATTGGACTATCAACAGAGACAGCTTGTACCTTGGTTGCCACAGTATTAGGAAGTAAATAAAAGTCAGAGTCAATTTTTTTCTCTCAGGTCTCTACTTTCATTTGGTCCTCTAACTTTGCTGAATTTTTACTTTAGAATGTCCAAGAACCACCGGAATAAATGATTGCAAAACTTTAATCTTTAATTTCTATTTTAGCTATCATTTTGCACTCAACCCATATATTACAGAATAACAAAGGAATCAACATGATCATAACTTTTATTAGAAAATTAGACTCGTCTCAATATTAGTTGAGCAAATAAAATAAAAAGGAATATTTGAGAAGTTAACTGAGCTGCTTTGTGGGAAGGGTTACTCCCGGTCATCTTGAATATTGGAGACTAATTGGGCAGCCCTGGCTGAACCAATAGGTCAAATATAAAACAAAATAACATGCCTTTGAGTCTATTTTCGTGAGCTACTTGAGTCATTGTTAAGAGAAGTTCATTTACTTGATGGTAATTACTTTGGCATTTGGCCACAAATCAGGAAAGTCTGACAATTATTTCCCTTTCTTGTACGGTAGATGTTTCTCTACGCTTGGCTGGTTCCTCGTGGCAAAAACTGTCTGACAGACCGTTGACACACAAGTTCATCACGGGTGAAGGACGTTTTGTTTTTCTCGATGTCTGAAAGGGACTATTATATGCACTCCGATGGGTAACAAAGGGACAAAGATTTGCCGCCGACACGGTGAAAGCAGAGGGGATTAGTGGACACAAAGCGAAATTATGGGAGCATGTCGAAACGCATTTTAATATGAGGCGCTTTCATCAACTAAATTAGTCAATTGGCATAATGTTAGGTTGAGTAATGCACAAATGTAGTAGTAGTAACATGGACGTTAACTTTGAGTCTGGAGTAGACTGATCTAGTAGAGACTTGCTGCAGTTTAAAACTTTAAATGCTAGAAAATATATCTCATCCTTCTATACTTTTTGATGTGACAGCTTCATACACAGTATTTATTTATTTCATGGATTCTCCTGTTTCATGTTTTGATGTGCACAGACCTGGATAGCCAAGATGTTCATTGCAATTGACACAGATCACTTTGAAGTCGAAAAACATCTTTACAACTGTACTTTGTAATGATACCATAATGCTTTTTGAACTGACATATGAGACAATGGTTTTAATCAACTTTGGTTTTAATTCAGTGGCAACACTGCGATTCCAAAAAAAGTCATGGTATAAACAGGTGTCCTTGACAGGTGTGCCACTGACCTTGAGAATGAAGATAGACGAGAACTTTTTCTTGCAGGTCTCACAGGAGTAGCGGTCGACCTTCTTGTCCGCCTCCGTCTCCTTGTTCAGTACGTTCTGCATCCCGCGCCGGTTCTCGTTGAACGCCATCACCATCTCCAGCCCGAGGTCGCTCAGGATCTGCCGCTGGCTGTTCAGGATGCGGCCGCTGGACGAAAACGGCGGCTGGGGCGTCATAGCGGCCGACGCGGAAGCGGCGCTGGCAGAGGCAGCCGCACTGACCTCCGGCAGGTAGCAGTACATCTGCTGGTGTTGCACTAGCGCCTCCTAGTGGGCACAAACAGAACAGCATGTTTACAAACCACATGGAGGAATGTGAAAATTTCACTGCTTATTTACAACTCATGTCAAACTGTTTTTAAAAAACCTAGTGGTACAAAATAATTGCGATAAAAGTCAGCCACGCATCAAGAAAACAAAGCAATATGTGGGAACTGAAGCTACTTTCAGCCTTGCAAGGCAGATGGCAACCCATCTTGCTAAAAGAACATCACTAGTCTCATGATTTAATCTTCGACAGCAAAGACAATCACATCTTCTTCGTCTGACATACATAGCAGAAAACGACACCCCCAAATCCTCCTTTCCACGTGGAAAACATTTTCAAACTGCCCAGCTACGATGTACTATGGCAGCTTGAGCAAACTGAGGTAACAACGTGAAACTGGAAGCCGCGCTTCTACACGGGTGGCTTCTGACACATAACTCCCTCTGGAAAGGAAGGCACTAATTGGTCTGAAGAAAATACCAACAGGTCTCACAAACTACATGCAGTTCTGCCCAAACTTGCTAGATGTCACCACTGACACTGTTACATTCATGAATAATTTCATCAGGTTGGAAAGAGACTGTATAAGAAAGTTCTTTATTCCACAACCAGTGGGGTTTTTTACATCCTACATTTCAGACTGCCACCGAAACGTTGGATGTAAAAAAAAAACACACAGCTTGTCGAATAAAGAACCTTCTTATACTGACCCTTAAAACAAGACTACTGTATTACAATAAAAGGATAATAATGATAAACTGGAAGATTGACATCAAGTCTGAGGGGAAGTCTATACCTTGGTGCACACAGTTTCAGGGAGTGAATATAATTATCAGTCAGATTCTAGTCTTTCTCAAAGCCTTCTGTTTTTCATCTTGGCCTCTTTGTTTAATTTTCACTTCAAACTGTCTAAAAACCAAGGAAATGAAATGGTGTTGTCCTATTGATACTTGCAGTGTTACAAAACAACAAAAAGCCCCACCTGTGAGACGAACATGGAATTGCACCTCTGGCAGGTGTAGACGGAGGGCATGTTCAGCGGCATCATGGGATAGTTGCCGAAGAGGCTGTGCACCTGATGCAGCTGCGCCTGGGCTGCCACCTGTTCCGCCAGCGCCTGCTGTGGGGCAAATACATCAACTTTTACTACTAATCAGGACTGTTGCAGATAAAATTGGTTGGGGCTGTGCAGGAAATTTTCTTTATCTACCTTCATGTAGGTCCATATGTTTACATGTTGGGAAGGTTGTGTACCTGTTGTTGTTTACATGTAGGGCAGGTTGTTTACCTGTTGCTGTTTACATGAAGACAAGGTTGTTTACTTGTTTACATGTAGAAAGGGTGTTTACCTGTTGTCGTTTACATGTAGGGATGCTGTTTGTTTACATGTAGGAAAGGTGTTTACCCATTGTTGTTTATATGCAGGGATGGTTGTTCACCTGTTGTTGTTTACATATAGGAAGGTTGTTTACCTGTTGTTGTTTACATGTAAGAAGATGTTTACCTGTTGTTGTTGCTGCAGGATATCAGCGATGCGCTGTGCCTGCTGCTGTTGCTGCTGCTGTTCTTGTTTCTCCTTCAGTTTATCCGCCAGTTTCTGCTCGCTGCTGCTCGGCTCGGAGCTGGGGGGCTGGGGGGAGCCCTGCGTGGGGGTGGGGGTCGTCCCCCCACCCTTCCCAGAGCTGGCCATGGCCTCCAGGCGGGCCGCCCGGGTCTGGTGCAGGACCGAGCGCATATGGATGTCCAGGGTGGAGCCTTGGCTGTATGCAACCTGCGGGAGGGGACAAACGAAAATCAAAATAAGACACGACAATAGTTCAAAATGAATGTCTTCACACAGTTTAACCTTCTCCCTGCTGCCTAAACCTATAACCAATAGATTGCTAGGGGTTAACATACCGAAAAAGCTTATCGACTACTTGTTTTAACAGCTCCAACTTACCAGTGATACTCCCCTGCTGTTTTGGCCAATACAACAAACAGTGGGCCACTGATCAATAAAACATCCAACAGACTGCAAACCTTACAAGTTGTACACAGCCTGGGGGAATGCAAGTCAGGTGAATGAAAAAGCTGAGATTTGAACTCTCAACCACCTGGTCCAGAAGCAGGGTTGTTGACCACTGCACCATTCACGCTACTTGTGACTTGCCCAACCAATCCTACAAGGAACAGTTTATGGACTAAAGAAGAGAGGCTGGCAGAGGAAGAGATGGGCCTACAACGTCACAGATGCTCCAAGACTGGCCATACTGTGAGACAGGTGAAATAACCACATACGGCAACACGTGCCGAAGACATTTACACCGGAGTGCTTTAAGTCTACAACAGCAGAAGCCTGTGTCTGCCTATATAATACATGTCGAGCAAGGAAAAATAATGAACACATTCTCCCCTTTTGTGAAACTGCTTCACAGCAGCTTCTCATTAAGAAATTTCCATTATCAGAGTATAACAATGAGATTTAACACAATTAGCAGCATTTTTGCCAGTGCTTTGTCCCTTAGCATTGCCGGCAACAGGAAGTACATATTATTTCTTTTCCTTCTCACCCTATTTTGAGCGGCATGAATAAAAATGCTCCCTAATCAGAACTAATCAACCTCGCTTTTGGAGCTGGCCACAAAGGAAAAAGTCATTTGTTAATGAGATGATGGTTCAAAGCAGATGGTAACGAACCTTGCTAATAAGACTTCCTGATTACCGGCCTTTGAAACTTGCCAAATGACAGGATCAGAGAGAAAGAGAGACGTGGACGCTGCTTTCAATTAAAATCATTATAATCCCGCAGGATACATTTTGCATCGGAAAAAACAACATTTGCGTGGCCAGAGAGCACGCAAGGAGTAACTCTTCTGTAGATCAAGGACTCCAAAACACTTGCCTACATGTACATGTAAATGAGACAGCAGGAAAGTCTAGTCTCATGTATAGTGTTGCCCCACATTTCTGTCCAGCAGAAAATATTTCATCAGTTGTGGCCACCCAACAGAGATGATATTGCATTGAGATGATTTTACATACCAGTAATATTTCCGACAACAGTATAGACAACAGGCGAAAAGAAATTCTCTCCAATGTGGAGAAGAGAAGAACTTATCTTGCCAAAGAAAGAATGCGTACTCGAAAACAGGGTAAACCTCCATAGTCTCACCAGATTGAAGGATGCCGACTTTGAATGTTTCACCCACAGACAATTTAACTGGACCTTGACACGACAACGCAGTTGAATCTCGTAAAAGACATTTCCATCTCAAACAAACCTTTTTTTTAGCAGTAACTCCTTGACATAAAAGCAACTGCACCGTCCTCTCTTGACATGAAACGCAATGTACTTAAAACAAGATACAATTCCTCTTTTAAATGAACAAAAAAAACCTTCTTACGTTACAGATGTTGCACTTGAAGGGTTTCTTGTCTCCGTTGTTCTGATCGGCACCCCCTGTCTCCTGCATGGTGCGCTTCAGCTTGTGCAGGTGCGAGACGGAGTTGTAGTGAACCAGGAGGATGTTCTTCTGCGTGAACGACTCCTGCAATCACAACAGAGACTTCAGACTTCTACGGAGTATTTTGGGTTTTCGTGACCTTCTATTTCACACAAGTATTTTGGCTTTCTGCCATTGTCTGTTAGTCCTCACTCTCAGTGAGTCAAGATTGTCTCGAGTATTGATGTTTCTGACTTAGGGCGAAGAGATGCTGTTCCCGTACCACAGATATATAGTCAAACCGGAACCAGTGACCACCTGGTCATTGATATACAATCAAACCTGTACTAGTGACCCCCCTCTGCACAAGGACCACCCGGCCAATGTGGCCACTTTTTAGTTGTCCCTTAGATATCTTTTCCCGTTGACACAAGCATTAAGAATCCTGTCTATAGTGACCACCTGTCCACATAGACCAAATTTTATCATTCTGCTGAGTGGTCTTCTTGGATAGGTTTGACTGTACTAGTATCACATCCTATCCCAGGCCTTACCTTGCACACATCACACTTGTAGGGGCGGTTGGGGTCCAGGTACTTGTCCATGGGGTACATCGGCCCTCCGCTCTTCCGGTGCTCGGTAGACTTGTAGTGTGCCGCCAGCTCGCCCTGAGAAGCGCAGGTCACGTGGCAGTGGTCACAGGTGAGGGGCTTGCTGGGATCCAAGGTGCCCGCGTCGTCTTCAGACGTTGTGCTCTTGCTGTCGGCTCCGTCCTTCGAGAGGAGGCCAAAGTCGACCTCCGCCCTCCCCTTTTTATCCCCCAGCTCCGAGTCTTGGGACTCCTCGTCCTGCTTCGTCAGCAAGGAGCTGGGAGAAGTGGCCGTCTCCGAGGACAGGTGGAATGCACCTTTTAGAAAAAAGTATACTGTTATCATCCTTTTCCAATATTGAGAACATTCAGTTAGTTCAGTAACATCATGACAGCACACTCTTTACTACTTCGAGGGTCCACATCGTTTTGATTCATATTTACAAAATTGTAATATTTTGATATTGTTTATATTTTTAATGCTTGTACTGGAAGGTTTCGTGATTGACTGCACACCAACTTATCTTGTCTACTTTGTTTGTTTTCCATTATCCATCTTGTATTTTTAATGTATGTGGATCTGTGTTACTACCCAATGTATTTGTTTTATGTCTGCATTTACGTTTTTGGAGGAAAGCGTTTCACATGAGGGTTTCTCATGAGCATTTTGGTTTTTGTTTTATCTTCACTTAATAAATGTGTGAATGAAATGAAATAAAAAAACAAACACACCTTGGGCATCTCCTCCGAGAGGCAGGAGTGCGTCTCCAAACATGTTCCAGTAGGACATGTCTCCATTGGCGCGAGCGCCGATCTGCTTGGCGGCCTCAGAGTCGAAGTGGCTGGTCTCCATGTGCTTGTGGAGGGAGGAGATGGTGCGAAAGCTGCGGTCGCACACCGAGCACTTGGTCGCCGCCCGAATCATGTGGTACTGCGAGTGGGTCTGCAGCTTCTCCATGGTCTTGAAGGCGAGGGAGCACTGGTTGCAGCGGTACTTGTAGACGTGACGCTCCGACACTGGAACCTAGAGCAACCAGACAAAGCAATTGCAATCAGCTGGTTGTCCCAAAACCCCAGAGAGACCTTCAGAAGATCCATGGGCTATAGTAGACCCACTGTCTGGAACAGTCTACCACCAGACACACCAGACAGACCCCAGCTCTGTCATGTTTTTAGAGACTTTTGCAATAAGTGAAATGACTAGACACTGACCATACAATGTACACGAATACATGTAGCTATATTTTGCTATTGTGTTATTTTTGTAAAACTATGTATGTGTAAGGATATGTGTATATAGACTCTGTACGACTGTATGTTTATGGATTTGGTAAGACTCCAATCATGTAACCCGTATCTTGTTACATTTTCTCTGACCCTGACCTCTTCCCTCATGACCTCAATGAAAAGCAGCCAGTTGGCCAATTTTGAGTATTTTAAGAATAAACAAAGACTCAAACAGACCTGCTGCCGTTTGGCGTGGATCTCGCGGAAGTGGGACTGGACCGCGGCCGAGGACTTGAAGTACTGGTTACACCCCTTCTTCCAGCAGAGGAAGCTCTGCCCATCTTCAGACGTCTCGGGCGCATGTCCAGCCTCCTTCTGGTGCTGGCAGAGGTTCTCGAAGTTGGTGAAGACCTGCTGACACTTGTGACATTGGAGAAGGTCGGCGTCGTTGCTGTCATCCGAGTCTTTGCCCTTGTCAGCTGTGACCTTTATGGTGGTAACAAGATTTTTGGATTTAGTTCTATATAACATTTAAAAGAAATACTGTCCTCATTCTATTCTGTATGGTTCTATTATTCATTAAGTTGCAACTTCAGTTCCTTTTGTAAATGAGTCACAAATTATTTCGTTGCACATGAGCTCACTTTAGCTATGTTCCTGACAGGTTTATTTACATTATTTAGATTTTATGTTATGATTCTTTTTGGGCTCTTTTGTGTAGGAAATGAAAATGACTTCTGTCACGTTCGGTACATGTAAGACATTGATGGAGATTACTAAAACAAACAAACCGTGTCGTCGCGTTCGCCCTCCTTCGCTGACGACTTTGCTTCCCCGCGGTTGGCTTCCTCGAGGGCGGACATGACGGCGCGATCCATGGCCTGTCGTCCGTTGGTGGGGGGCGGCGCGTCGGCGGAGCTGGTGGCGGGGTACGACGGCATCGGGATGATGAGGTCGGCCTCGCTGACGCTCATGAGCAGCCGCTGCAGGCAGTCCGGCGTGACGTTGTGCAGGCGAGTCAGGTGCAGCTCCAGGTGGTACTTGTCGTTACAGGCATCCTGGCAGAGGGGGCAGCGCACCAGCGGCTGGACGCTACAGGAACAACGGGGAAAACATATTTGTTACGAAACTTGAGTGACTACTATAGACAGTTTTAACTGTATTTGCAAACTCATGCTCGAAGGTTTATTGCAAAGTAACACACATATATGATATGGTAAGCAAGGTCTATCTGATGTTTCTACATACATTACTGAGGGATTTGAAGCAGTAGCTAATGAATAGTCTCACGTTTTTAATGAGTTGGTTCTGTGATCTTAGTAGCAGTGTAGTATTTTTTTTAAACGTCTTCAAGATAGTGAAAGCGTCTTGCACTTTGCCTACCTGTGCTGAGAGATGATGTGCATCTTCATGTGTGCCTGGTCTGCGGTGGTGTAGTTACAGTAGGGACACGGGTACAGCAGCTGCTGACCGTGGCCAGGTGACGGGGAGGGCAGGGTGAACGCTGTTCCCTGTACATCCGGGGTGGACGCCTTCAGGAGATCTCCTGTGGTTGGAAAGAAGACAGAACAGTTGGTTAGTCGGATACACATACATGTACTTCGGTGTTTGTCTCTGGAGTTTCAAGGCCATGTGGTAGAAACCTTAAATCACAGGGCTCGAAACACAACCTGCATATGCATTCTTCTTGTAACTTTCAACGTTACCTGCACTGGTGCAGGTATGCAGAAAAATAATAAAATGCACGCAAGGAAGCTCATTGTAAAAACATTTGCTTGAAGTTGTGTTCCCATACAACAGAAACCCTCACTGAAAACAGTTACAGAAGTTGAAGTGACGTCAAATAAAATGCATACCATACATATGTATGGACATGGCAAGTTTGCTGTACATGTAAGCCAAATGCACATAGAAAAATTCTTACTCATGATCATTCCTGACATTAAAGTCAGCATACATGTAGGTACGTTTGCAAATGATGCACGACTAAGTCCTTAGCTAACACAATTCTGGCAGAAAGCTTGCCAGAAAATATCAAGAAGTCATCTCAGATAATTTTTGCTTCAAAGCCAAGATCTTGAGACACAGTAATTGGCTAACTAATAAAGTTTCTACGTAACAGGATAACAGTATGACGGCAGCAGTGTGGGAGGCAGGACATCTTGAAAAGAATCATTACGCCCACAAACGGGGTAACACACAACCTGATTACATACCCCTCTCCACATTTAATGATGTCAGTTTTGCACAACGGATGCTCAGACTTGAGAGGGACGGAAGAGAGAAACAGATTAGCTCAACCAACATGTGATTCAATTATCACGTGCGTATATCCTGATGGGACCTTGTACGTAATTGTAGGCAAGTCCCACCTAACAACTTTTCCATGACATCACACCATCACCTTTCCCTCTTCCCATGCTTGTCTGGAGGGTCCGGACTATGGCACAAGCATGCACAAAATACTTAATTTACTGTAGTAATTACAAGGCAAGCAAACATAAGAAACTTACGATTTCAAATTATTTCCCCAAAGCACAGTAAGCTATTGATTACGCAGATGTTTAGAGTGAACAAGAAGTTTGCAAACTTGGGCCAACCACCCTGGTGCATAGGGCCAGCGAAAATGACCATGTTGGCACGTCATCTTGACCCAGTTTCAACTAACAGAAATATATATATGTTCAGCAAATACAGGTTCAATATATCAAGAAAATTCAGTCAATCATTTGGAGATATTGTTATTTCCGACATAATACCGGTTTTGGTAGGTAAAATTCTGCAGGGTGGCAACGCTACAGCTAGGCCGTTCTAGAAGAACAACATTAAATTTACAAAGTCACAAATCTGACAACACATCATGACAGATTTGATGATAGAGAAAAAGTGTCTATAACACACAATATCAGTACCAAAGATAAGTTCGAGGCATCTTCCAACAAGCCCTGATGTGCAGCACAGATAGGTCAGTAGTGGAAAATGTCCCAATTCAAGACAACATAATCTACAGAAAACCCACATCGTCGTCAGTCTAAATCATACTCGAAAGCCCAGGCCCCCTTCCACTGTCCGCCTACCATGGCTCTCCCAGGGTTACATCGCCGCCTGCAAATGCGATTTTCGCTGCCACAAATTTCTCTCCCGACGTCACGTTCGCCCTGCCTGCGCCCAGGGCCAGGCCCTATCTGCTGTGCATAACCGGCGGGCACGCCGCACGCAAAGACACGGCAGCCTCCTTAAGCCTGACAAACCGCCGCCGCTGCTGCCGAGATAGGACAGTCTTTACTCCCACCTCATTTTTTTCATCAGCGCGCCCTGTTTAGAAATTATTAAAACGGCGTGAGGTTACCCCAATCCTGCTTCGCAGACCCTGATATCTCTGTCGTACATCCATCACTGGCCGAATAAATGCACAGAAGCAAACAAGGAGGGGAGGACATCTTTCAAACAGGTCCTTAGAGTAATGCGCACAATTATTTGGGAGAATCTAGCCGTAAGCAAGAACTAAATTTCGCTGCTTGATAAACTCGGGCCCAGAAAATGCGCCATTTATCTTAACCCGCGGGTTGACGAATGGGCTATCTGCAGAAAGGAATTATACATTTTGTGGGCTTCAGCACATCGTGGTCGAGACTTTGCATGGAATGTGGCAGCGCGGCAGTGTAATTAAGTCCAGCAATGGCCCAAGAGACCCACATAATCTTACAGTCGACATCCCATGTCATTTGTCTGCTGTCGTTACACTCGTCCTGGGTCACAATGTTAGCACCTCCAGCTCTGAATGATATGTGCAAAATGATGATATATGGGGGCTGCTGACAAACTGTGTGTTATAGAAACTCCAAATGACACGATTTTCCCGCTAATTTACCTCTGGGGGAAGAGCGAGTCACTGCAAGGCCCTAAATCTTTCCCCTCATTAAAATTCCAGGTCGCGAAAACCTGGGCAAACGGAAATGACAGGCTCCCTTCACGGTTCATAATCTAGGGATGCGCTTTATTAAAGCAGGGATGAGGGGGTGAACTTCTACGGGGAGACATACATCACGTCAAAGTGAGAAACTTCGCAACACCTGACAACGACACCTGCGAGACCACAGGTGCTTTTTTTGAAAAGGCAAAACGTGCAGCAGTCAGTCACTCCGTCATGTCACACCTGGTTCGTCAAAAGTCCCTTCATACAACTCATACATTGTTATCATGATATTTTGTAGTTTTGTAGAATATAGGATAGATTTGCCTTGTAGAATTGTTGTTTAATAGTTGTTGCCATACACTGTTCCATGTACAATTATCGAGCAATCAAGTTCATTTATTTATTTATTCATTCATGCATCCATGCAGCGACAAAAAACACGACGACTTCTCATGAAGTGGTAAAATATTCAACACCCCCAATCCATCAAGTCACCGTTCTTTCTCATAGTAACCTTTGAACGTAGCAAACCACATAGGCGACGAAAAAGAAAGAAGAAATACAACCACAAGTATGGTAGCTCCTTGTGAAATAGGGAGATGTTCAGAGCTACGTCAATCAATCAACCACATCACCTTCTTTGCCAAATAATGTACAACACGGGGTAGCGGAAAAAATAAAGAAACTACAGTCACCCACAGTGCTGGACTTCGTTATGATTGTTGTTTAATAGTTGTTGCCGTACATTGTACCATGTACGATTGTCGAGCAGTAAAGTTCATTTATTCGTAATGTTTGGTTGGCAATA
Organism: Branchiostoma floridae x Branchiostoma japonicum; assembly: GCA_013266295.2. Classification (NCBI taxonomy): domain Eukaryota; kingdom Metazoa; phylum Chordata; class Leptocardii; order Amphioxiformes; family Branchiostomatidae; genus Branchiostoma; species Branchiostoma floridae x Branchiostoma japonicum. The sequence continues at coordinate 4,217,891 of CM023829.1, read as the reverse complement.
ACTGGTTCAAAATGGCTACTGCACTTCTACTACCGGGTGTTATTCCGATTCAAACTGCCGCATCTACATCAAAAGAGGATTCTGCATTTACCCAAATTTCAAACATCACATACTCAAGAATTTCTCCCCACTGAACCTTCACAAATGGGTGGGATTTCAGAGAGCAACCCGTTGGGACCTCCTGATGTTGCTTCAGTGCTTAAAACACACACTTATTACCCAGTTTTACGTCCTTTGTTCCCGTCTTGCACAGGTTAGGCGTAAATTTCTTTCAAACCGCTGTGACGGTGTGGTTCAAATGAAGGTACACATGACGGCCTAAACTTTCTGACAGGCACATGTACCTCCTGGAAGCAAGTCGGACGAACATTAAAGACACAAACACCTCGGGAAAGGCTGCGTTCGACATCAAAGTCATACCTGTAAGTTTTGTGACGTGATTTGGGCAGATTACGCTCCCACAGGCATCGTCAGAATAAGAGATAGAAATGGACTTTCTGAGGAGCGTTGGAGTAATCAGAGCCGGGGAAATCAGTCATACGTCATTCGCAAGCTGCATGGTCCAGGCACTAATTGTCCAAATTGAAGCATTCGGGGAGAGAACATGCCCAAACTTCTCTAGTTAACAGCTTGACTCGTAGGAGATATGCCTCGCGGATGTGATTACATCTCCCGCCTTTATTAGTAATTTCTCATCGTTACTTTTCAACTAATTAATGTCCTTGATTGTCGAGTCTGATTACTTGTCACTTACGACGCTGAAGTGGAACGCCGTTTTTCTCGTTTATGGCTGCTCGTGCCAAGGACTTGTAGTCCATTACTGTGGGCTTAATTACAACTACGCTTGTCAAGACATATTGGGCCCACAAAATATCAGATAAACATTGTGATACATTTCCTCCAAACTTCCCCAAGCTCCACCACAATGATGAAGTAAAGAAATCGTAATCGGCAGTAAGAAATTTGACAACGTGTCCTTCTTTCTCAATTGTTCCGAATGACAGAAGCGTAAGCCCACCGCGAATGTTCATCAGTTTACATCCCCTTTCCAATTCTTTCAAATTTCTGCCATTTTACGACTTCCAATAGAAATGCAATAACAATAAAAAAGGAGGTGTTCGGGGAGGTAAAATGCAGACCAGGGGAATTCGTGTAAATACTCCTAAGCTGGTACTACAAGTTCCATCCGTCAGTAACTTTGGACTGAAGGCTAAAATTGTCCGTTAACACATTATTCACAGCACACTAGAATGATGCTAGAATCCATCTATTTATGTAGTGCATGGAGACTTAACTGTGGTATTTACATGTTAAGCATTAATTTGGCTTTGGCATTTTTTGCCTAACACCTACGATTGCACCTCTTAATGACGCCAAAGCTTGTGAGTGACATTTGTTACGTAAGACAGCTTTCGTCATTAACATCATCGTTATTACTAATTACTGTCTTAGCACTTGCTTTCCCCCATTTAACAAGTCTGAAAGCATCTTACGTGGGTAAAACTAAAAGTGAAACAACTAGCCAAAAGAAAAAGAAAAAACTGTTTTTGTAACGACATTCCTTCTACAACAAAAGGCAAACATTAACAGATAGCTTCTTACGAAGAAAAAAGAAAAAAAATTACATCATATCCATTTCTGAAAGCAAGAATAAAACCATTTGGTTAGGAGACAGACATAAGTGTGGCATGACTACGAGAAAAGGAGAGCAATTATATACGACAAAGAGTGGTAGGAAATTGATGTGATTGTGGCATAGCCGAAGGGTGGGACGCGTGTGTGCACCCAGGCATAGCTGGTGGTATCTCAAGCGTAGAGCACCACTTTGTCACAGGACACGGGTCAGGGTTGCCGGGCTGTCCAACTCCGCATTACGCGCGAGACGTATAACCGGGATCGCACACGTCAACCCAAATGTTCTGCTATCCACCGGGACTTTGACCCGGGTCTGCACATACGCAAGTCTCCGCATCACTCCAGGACTGTCTGAGATGCTAAATTAGATGCGGTGCAGCATGGAGGCTGGGACACTGCCATATCTACAAGTAGGACTACATTCAGGACATACATACTGGGTCATGTAGACACTTCAGTCGCTTACATACATGTGTATGTAAGTTAATACGGACACACACACACACACACACACACGTATACAGTAAAACCCATGCAAGTGACTACCTATACAATGTACGTAAGGACCACCTGGCCAATGTGACCACTTTTTTGGCAAAAGTACCGGATTGCCTATCCTGTTTGTAACACATTAGGCTCAGACATGATCAAGTACATGAACAGTTCATAGGAATTGCACCTTTGCTCAATACTCCTGCATATACACGTAAATATTATATACCAAAGTGAAAATGGTTATAGAACACAGTCACAAACTACAAAATTTCAGAAGATGTTAGAAAAACGTGCAACATCCCTTCCGTACCTTTTAATCTCCCTCTCCAACAAGAGCAGTGGACACAACCGAACTCAAAGGAGCGGCGCTTAACGGCGCCATTCTCCACATCCATCACAAACATTGCAACTTTGGCGCCCTATCTTCCCAAAAAATCTGCACATTTCTCCCTAATTGTTGCCATCTAGGGTTTACAGCCAGTCCAGGCATTTAAGACATTGCAGCCTTTGTCGAGGAAATGTGATAGTGTTGGTCCTAGAAAGGGTGCTTTGCATATAATCTAGCTATCGCGGAAGCCCTCATAAAAGAGACGAGGAAACTTACCAAATCGTGCGAGGAAAATCAGCCGTTTCGTGTGTCAATGGAGTTGATGGCGAGGACTAACGAACTAAGTGAAAACATAATCCCGAAAATGTCAGACTCAAAAGCACATCCCGTGTGTTGAGACTCACTCAATCGTCTCCAGGAAACTACATATATTTGTACTTACCCAAACAAATCAATATTTTCAATGCTACCATAAACATTGTAAGATTCTCCTACTATGTAGTAAATGTTTCAGGTCTCGAAATAACCACCTTCAAGCAAATTATGCAGAATACCGGTACCAATATGTACCTGAATTGTACAATGTACATTGTGTACATGTGTATGTACAAATGTATGTGTCACGTATGACTGCTCAGCATGTTTTGAGTTGCTTACTTCTTCTACAAAGTGGTCAGCTTTATGGTCGACCTACATGAAATAAACCTAACGCTTTGAAATTATGGTCAAAGCAAAACTCATCCCTTGTCGCATCCTGGACAGAAACCGGCCAATATGACGGGGATTATGAGAAATGGCGTTACGCAAAACAAGGGATATCGATTTCTCTCTCCGTCGTCAGGTGGTGAGGTTCCATCTACAGGGGTCAGGGGTCGCCGTGAATCCTCAGGGAGATTACCCATCAACCTCTTCACCTTGCCACTGTTGCCGTGGCAACACCTGCGACAGCACTTAGCAGTGACTTCATCAACAAGCTGCTTTGGCTTCTTTCGAAACTTGAATGTCAAGGTTGCCAAATCAAAATAAAAATCACCACATTCTACCGTTCATCCAGTGTTTCATAGATGTTAGAGTTTCAGTCAATCTTGAAGGAAAAGCCTGGCAAAGTGTGAACAGACAAACTCATAATTATAGTAAACACCTTTTAAACCATGTACCACTGTGCCTGGATTTTAAGAGAGAACAATTGGCCTCACATAGGAACTGTTTGGTGTTATATTAAGTTTTGGTTGAAATCTAGTTTCAAGGGAAAGCCTGACAAAGCGTAAACAGAGAAACTCAAACCAGGAACACCTAGTAAACTGGTACCAAATTGAATGTGCTTGGATCTTAAGAGAGAACACTCAGCCTTACATAGAAACTGTCTAGTGTTATATTGAGCTTGGGTTGAAATCCAGTTTGAAGGGAAAGCCTGACAAAGTGTGAACACTGAGAAACCCACACGGGGAACACCTTGTAAACCGGCACCACCGTGCTTGGATCTGGAGAGAACACTGGTCCCGAGATAAGACCTGTCTCATGTACTCACTGCTGAGTTCTGATCCGGTTTGAAAGGAACGCCAGTGAAAGTAGATGCTTCATGATTACCACAGTGAAAGTGATCTCCTGACGGGATTAGGGGGGATCCCCGGACGGCTAGTCCAACTGAAATTGACACCAATTGGACGCTAAGCGACTCTCTTTCGCTGGATTTCAGATCCCTATCACGGTAAGCCCACGAAGCTTGGCATGGAGGCAGGAAACATCACACTAATACCCCACACGTCAACCACTGATTAGCCGCTGAAAAGTCCACACTGTAACCGCACCTGGGGAAGGGACTGGTGCTTCCCTTTCCCCTGACTGATAGCCTGGATACCAGACTGTTTCCAAGGACGGCACAGGCCAGCTCTTCGGCTCTAGGGCCAGCATGATGATGATGCACTGTGTTCTCCAGCTCAGAGCAGTTAGTTTTTCAGTCAACATGCCCCCAAGGAAATTTTACCACAGCCCCCGAGTTAGACCCTAAGCAACTGTCTGGCCAGATAACATACATGTACTATTAGGAAAGTCCCTAGAGTCGAGAAGCTGGCTTGTGTAGGCCCTGGAAACAGTCTGGCATCCAGGCTATCTGACTAAAGTTTTCTTACCATTTCTGTAGCAAGGTTTTGGATACCGGTATATGTAGGAAGGGGTTGCTAGCCCCCTTGATTTGCATGTTTTGCAATGCCCCCTGGTGGCTGACCTCTACATTGCAAGTGTTGGGCCTCACAGTCATAGTGGGCAAGGCAACATTTTCATGATAACCTCCATGTACATTATGATTTTGACCGTGTTCTTGTGCTGTTAAAAATGGCCAGTTTTTGTCCTCTATTTGATTCTTTCCTAATACAAAAAACCAAGACTTCTTGTCTTCTAACATGTGCTTTGTTTGATGTTCTTTTCAAGCTTCACAGAAAGATTTGAGTGTGTAAATGACCAAGGCTCGTGTATTTTGTTGATTCGGAAACCTGTTACCTAATACAACAACACAGACTCATTGTCTTCTAACTTGTGCTTTGTTTATTCTTCTCAAGTTTGACAGAAAGATTTGAGTGTGTAAAATGACTGACCAAGGCTCATATTTTTGCTGGCTGGTTGTTGATTCGGAGCCCTGACTACGAAGGCATCGCTCATGTCCCAGGGGTAGCGAAGAATGAGCGCAGATAACACACTTAGCTTCCTGCCTCTGGTGTGGATCGTTATGAATATGGCCGCAGGACGTCAGGGCTAAAACACGGCCACATGATGGATGGCTACCTTCCCAGGTCAACACTAGTGTAAAGCATTTGCTTAATATCTCTCTAATGCACAGCCTGTATGTGCTTCGCCCCCTCTCCCCATTCAAATATAGAAGTGGAAACGTCTTTTAAGCATCGTGTACAGGTTTTACTGTATGTTGCCCAGAGTATGTCTCCACTGTGATAATGCATTACATCTCCAATCATGAGCTGCAAAAAGTTAAGTACATTTATGTAAAGACAATGAAGCCTAAAACTGCATCCTTTGCATTTTGTGCATCTTCCCATGTATTGAACACATTGTCTTAATCTGTTCTAGTGCCCACCTCTGTATAATAGAAGGACCATCTGGTTATTTACATAGTCAAACCTGTAGGAGTGACCACCTCTACATTATGACCACCTGGGCATTGATACAGAGTCAAACCTGTACAAGTGACCACCCCTTCATGAGGACCACCTGGCCATTGATATACAGTCAAACCTGTACAAGTGACCACCTCTGCATAAGGACCACCTGGCCATTGATATAGTCAAACCTGTACTAGTGTCCAACTCTACATAAGGACCACCTGGCCATTGATATACAAACATGTACAAGGTACCACCCCTTCATAAGGACCACCTTGCCACCTGTACAAGTGACCACGTCTAGATAAGGACCACCTGGCCATTGATATGCAGTCAAACCTGTACAAGTGGCCACCTCTGTACAAGGACCACCTGGTCATTGATATACGGTGAGACCTGTACAAGTAACCACCTCTACATAAGGACCACCTGGCTATTGTGGTCACTTTTTGTTGTTCCTTAGAATCCGATAGACTATTTTCCCCCTCAACTCAAGCATTAACAATCCTGTCTACAGCTTTGGCTGTATGTCAAATCTCAGCAAAACAACATGGCTCATTGCACATTGCTGTAGAATGAATTGGTCTGATGGGGTAACCTTACGCTGATCAGTCTTGTGCATACATAAACATTATAAATACCCCCGCACCAGACATATTCACCATTTTCAAAGAAATTGTCAAAATTCCTGTCCCAGCGTTGTAGAGACTAACATTTCCAAAATATTTTCAGAACTAACTAATAAGCATTTAGCTGGATATTAATGATACTGGCCGCATTCTGGGGCACAGAAACTAATCAAGCACATTGCTATAATGAATTAGCCTTCTAATTAATTGCTTTTGGTTCTCGTTAGATTAATTTCCTGATTATCCTTTGACCCTGGGTACAAAAATATGTTTTTTGTCCAGCCAATGTCTCTAAAACAGGTTTGTCCTGGTTGATCACCAGAAATGTCCTAGTTAGGTGGATAATTCACAATAGTGACCGCATTCTCTTTCTTCAGTAGAGCACAAAACCTAATTAAGCACGGCGCTGTAATCAATTAGAGCTTTAATGAATTGCTTTCAGTTCCTAATTATTCTTTAGCCTCCCTCAAATAGTATCGTCCGTCCATTGTCAAATCTGTCCAGTGTCCAAGCTTCGTTAAAACTTTCCCTCCTCTTGGGGTGTCCATATCAAGTTATCAAATTAATGAAACAGGGAGCCAATGACTTTTAAAAATCACAAATTGTATTAGGCCTCCCTTGCTACGGAAAATGGTATCTTCTGCCCATTGTCTCTGTCCAGTGTCCAAGCTTCATTAAAACTGTCCCCTCCCACTGGGGCATCCATATCAACTGATGAAGTTAATCAATTAGATTTCTAATCAATTGCCAAAGTTTCTAATTACTCGTTAGCCTCCCTGGCTATGAAAAATGGTATCTTCCAACCATTGTCTCTGTCCAGTGTCCGAGCTTCGTTAAAACTTTCCCACTTCCCTGGGGTGTCCATATGCACTCATCAAATTAATGAAACAAGGCACCCAATGACATTTACAAAATCACAAATATGTTCAGCCTCCCTTGCTACAGAAAGTGGTATCTTCCGTCCACTGTCTCTGTCTGATGTCCAAGCTTTGTTCAAAGTCTTGGGGTGTCCATATCAAGTTATCAAATTAAGAAGAAGGTACCAAATGACATTTACAAAATCGCCTCCTTTGCAACGGAAAATGGTATGTTCCTTCCACTGTCTCTGTCTGTCGTCCAAGCTTCGTTCAAACTTGTGGTGTCCACATCAAGTTATCAAACAGTACCAAATGACATTTACAAAATCGCCTCCTTTGCTACGGAATATGGTACGTTCCGTCAATTGTCTCTGTCTGGTGTCCAAGCTTCATTCAAACTTCTCTCCTCTCTTGGGGTGTCCATATCAAGTTATCAAATTAAGGAAATGACATTTACAAAATCGCCTCCTTTGCTAACGGTAAATGGTACGTTCCATCCATTGTCTCTGTCTGTTGTCCGAGCTTTATTACAACTTGGGGTGTCCACATCAAGTTATCAAACAGTACCAAATGACATTTACAAAATCGCCACCTTTGCTACGGAAAATGGTACGTTCCGTCCATTGTCTCTGTCTGGTGTCCGAGCTTTATTACAACTTTTCCCTCCCGCCGGGGCGTCCATCTCGACTTATGAAATTAATGAAATGGAGTCCTGCAGGTGCGTGCACACCGTCCTGCTACCCCGCGTCTCGCCAGCGTCCATTCATTAGCAGGGAGCACATTCAGGGCATCAGCCCCTAATTAAAAACAGGAGCAAGGTTATGGGCTGGAGCGGTGCCCGACGGGAAAGTTAATCAAGTTAATTAGGTTTGGGCAATAAGTGCCCGGGCGCTCGCTCCTGACTCACGCCGCGCGACGAATGGGATCCGCGGGAGGCGGCGCGGACCCGGCCAATCACAGCAATTAATGCCAAGAATCGGAACGAGTGGCTCGTCCGGGCTCTTTTGTTCCGCGGCTTAAAATAACATGTCCTCTGTGCGAGGGTCACTCCATTTCAAAACCCTGAATGGAGGACTATGTGACCATCAACTTTCTCAGATTTTCTCCTTAATCAGAACCCATAATGGAGGAAGAATACCTTTAACTTTTCAGATTCTCTCCGTAATATTAACCCTACCCTAACCAAGACCCATCTAGCCAATCAAAACAATTAAAGCAATGGGCGATGACCGCCCAGGCTCTATTTCAGCATGTCTTTTGTTCCATAGCTTAAAACATGGCATCCTCTGAGTCAAGGACACTCAATGTCAAATCTTACACAAAAGATCAGACATTTTGAATCCCATTCCTCTAATGCTAATCTTGTGGACATCCAACCCCTGACCAATAGCTATCCCCTCGTCCATAGAGGGAGGCACTAGAAATTTGTGATCTCCAGTTGTTTCTATAACTGCCAATATTAACTTATCATTAGGACAGAAATATAGATACCATTACGTATGAAACTTAACCATAATTATATATATTATACATATATATGTGGTTATCTATATATATACATGAAAACTTGTAAGAGCTTTCAACATGGTGTGCTTGGTATTTGGAAAGAATGTCTTTCGAAATTCGAAGTGACAAAAACGTTACCAAACACCAGTCTTTGTTTCTCCTGAGCTACTGTTCTTAATTTTTTCATTTCCATATAGTCTGAGACCCCTGTGCCGGACTCAACACTCCTACTTCCTGGTACATTATGTCCATTTCTGGCCCAGACAGGTGCCCATTAGGCCTGTCATGTCAACTAAACCATTCCAGATGAATTAATCTCCCGAGGTTTAAGCCAGTTTTCTGTAAGTTCCGATTTACATGTAGGTGCTATGCTGTACTCTCCAAGCAGAGGTTTAGGCTTCAGCTTATTTTCGATATCTTTTTAGGCGTTTTTATCCAGCGTTTTTTTGTTGTACCGTATTATTTTTTTCGCAAGCCAAACTTGGGAAACAAAACAATTGCGTAGAAACTATGGTCAGCACTATGTGATAGGGCTGTGTACCTAACAATTAGCCAGACACGTACCTAAAAATCGTTTAGATAAAGTAACAAAATATCTGATCAGTTCGTGACTAAACAAATTCTCCGAATCCTACCACAAAGATGACAAACCACCAAAAAATCAGAGAACAATTTTCCTGAGAAAAGATGCTTTGCTAGATGTGCATCTTCCTTCAGATAATTGACCAAACTGGTTTACGTCTGAACCTGAACCCCTGTACCTGTACTTGGACATACCTGTATATGCACAGGTACTCAGTGAGAATCTGTGACAAGGCAGCATATGTGTAGTTTCTCCCAAATCTCTGACTGTCGAAAAAGTTTCCGAACGCAGGGAAACATTTCACTGAACTCATTAAAACATCCAAGGCCATGATCGTTCCGTACTTAGCAGCACAGCTGGACTCAGGTGTGCCTTACATCTCGTGTGGCTCTCTCGTGGGCACCGCCGCAGCAGTGAGGACACAAACACGCATTCCCTCGGCAATTAAACACACCGCAAAACAACGGCCCTGCAAGGCAATTACCGTCCCGGCAATGAACGACAACCACAAGGACATTGTCGTGCGACCTTGCCGATCCCATTGTCACTGCCAGCTGGCGCGACATCAAATGAACAAAGGAAGAAACACAGGAAAATACAAGCAAAGGATGGCAGCAACAAGCTATACAGCTACATGTAGATGATGTAGTCCCTATAGGTATCATGTTGACAAAGAGTGCTGACAGAAATAGGGAGTGAGAACATGGGAAACAATGAGTGAGCCTTGTACCAAGATCACGACTGTTCTCCTTGGGCAATTCTACTTTCTTTTTCGGCCCTTCTTTTCAGTGAATGGATTCTTGTTTGCTGGGTAGAACAGGCAAATTACAAATTGTGAAATCTCTTTTGTTCTTTCATTTCTAGTTGTTTTTCTATGCAGAATGGCATACAGCAGACTTACAAATGTACCAGTTTGAGAGAAAACCATTACAAAGCACAACACAGCACTCAAAAATTCCAAACCTCTGCCAAAGCAGCATCACAGTTTTCCTAAGTCTTTGTTTTGCTTGATTTATATGAATAGTCATCATCAGTACAAGAAAAACAACATTGCTTCAATCCTTACCATATTTGCATAATACATACATGCTGAAATGAGTCTTTGAGATTTTGAAATTTCAGTTTCAATATGCTGGCTTGGATCCCCCGTCTGCAAGGACAATTTTCACTGTTTCTTGTCCCCTAAAGTCTTAAGAAGTTTCAGGGAAGTGTTTGAATCTTGCGTGGGCTGGACTTAGAAGGAAAAGAAAGGAAAGGTCTTCAAATAAAAAAGATCGGCGAGAAAACAAAACCCTTCAGCTTCATTGACTTTGATCCCCAGCTGTTACCAAACAGAATTAGCTCTCCGCTCTTATCAACCCTTTTGTTGCCAAGGCCGATCTTTTAATTCGATATCGCGACGCTCTGCACATCCTGTGTCTATTCACCATTGTTTCCTCGTCCATCTGTCTACAGCGGTTTTCTCTCCCTCTCCCGCACATTAGCGCTGCTTAAGTTCAAAGCCAGGAGTGGGGAAAATCAATGGGCGTTGGGATTCAGCCACGCTTATGTCACTGCAAATCCAATTAGGCGGCAAAGCAGGGCTGCAGCCTGCGCTTCAAACACAAGTTGTCATCTACTGAATGTTCCTGTTAATGAGTTTTCAGAAAATCATGGGCTGTCATACCACGTAGTTATCTAGTACCGTACGTAGCTATCTACACATGTACATGACTTGTATACCAGGGAGGATATGTTGGATGGTGGGTGGGTGAGTGGGTTGGTTGGTTGGTCAGTCAGTCGGTTGGTTGGTTGGTTGGTGGATGAGTTGGTTGGTTGGTTTGTTGGTGAACAGGATAAGTCTAAAAGCTTTAACTTAGTATAAATGGAACTTGACACTTTTTTGTGTAGCAAGGCCTTGGCCCTATATAAGAAGTGGGAAGATTTGGGGAAAGGTCTGGATTAAGAAGTTATAAATCTTTAAGATTTTCAACCAACCCACAGTCAAACCTGGCCAGCCAACCACCTGTTGAGTACAGTGAGGAAATACATGTAGGTGCCAAGTGTCTTTCCCAAGGGCACAACATTCGGGCCTGCTAGGAATTCAAGCCCAGGACCTTTGGATTCTAAGTAAAAAACTAAACACAAGACCACCTTGCCACTACTAAAGACTTGCTGCAAAAGAAGGGTCATCTGAAATACAGTTATGCTGTTGGCTTCTTCAATATTTACCGAACAAGACAGGAATAGTACAGATACAAAAACTACCATTTATATGACTGATTTCACTGTAATCCACAATTCTGATGGTAAAAAAACTCAAATACATTAAATCTAAATGTCCTGAGATCTGGACCTACCACATGCAGATCTCAGCAGGTTTCTAAAAATCCATTTCCTACTTGTCTGCATCAGGCAGCTTTTTCAATAGCCCTTCCAGGAAAGCATAATTCCAAGAAAACAGAACTGACATCTTCCAGGAAGAAATAAGCAAACCTTGAATTATACAACCAAAAGAAAAAAACTACAAGAAAGTAGTGACTTTAATCCACAACATTTTACCTCAAACAATCTTTGAGATACTAGAAAAATAACAGAATGGAAACAAAGTTGTTTTTACTCAATACCACAGACATACGTACACAAGGCATGAATAAAGAAGTACAAAAACAACAACAAAACAGTAAACACAGCACATGAAATAAAACAAAGCAACTAAACCCATGAATTCCCCACCTACAGTTTACACTCAACAGGTGAGTTTACAGGCTGGTGAGTAAAGTACAACCTTACCTATAGCTGAGGAGTAGAGCGAGTAGGATAGGGCCATATTGCCAGCGACTTGCGACAAATGCCTATTCAACCGAGGACCGCTGCCGAAATGACGAAACTGTAATATCATTTTGTCTACTGCCAATTGTCTGGATTTTTTCTTTCTGCTATTTTACCCAACAAGGGGAGACCTAATTTGCATAGGATGTGAGAATACGGCAAACCTCCTGTCTGTCAATCAAGCCAGAGGGGGGGCTATTGTTTGCTCGGGGAGAGGTGGCCCCTCTTTCTTCTTCTCCTCGTCTTCTCCTAAGTTTGACAATGCGGCAATCGGGAGCGCAAATTGGATCGCAATAATTATATCTAACCGTCAGGCCCCCGTCATTGAAAGACACTTCTGCACGCAATTTCGGCAGGGCTATTTGCATATTCGTGACTCTCAGACTCATTAGAGCTGATATGCGCGTTATTAGTCTACGAAATGTTCCTTTCATATCCTCCAGCAAATGGTAAACATTTTCTCGGGCGGTCATTAAAATGTAAACACGCGGGCGAAAAAGCAATCCTGGGCGCATTTTTTGTCTTTCACTTGTCAGAGGATCCTCCAAGGTGGCATTTAGGCAAATGGCGTTAAGAGCGCTAAAAAATATTAACGACTTTCAGGAAGCTCGCTACTTACAGCACAGCTTGTGTAACCACCACTTCTCTCCTCCACATCGAGTGGATCAATGGGGGACAAAACAAAGTAGGACCAGTCCATTTTTGTTGTAGGGGACAGGAATTAAGATTGTTGTTTTCTCCTTTTTTTTTACAGAAATAAAACATCCCACATGAAGTAAGATGTTAAAATGTTAAAATTTCAGGTGATATTTTTCCTCAGGCTACCAGGACTTATATTCTCTATTCTCCTGACTTTGAAACAAAAGACCTTTCGGATTCCTTAGCAAAAAATCACTAAGATCTTCCTTTTCAAGATGTCTACACTCTTTTACATCACACTGAAAATTTTATGGAAAAGAAAATGTCACACAATTGATTTTCTTCGAAGCTTCACTGCAGAATCACCAACCAACTGCACAGGCAAGAATTAAACTGCAAAGATCTTCCATTTAAAGAAATGTCTTCAGCGTCGTCTTTATGCACTGCAAGGATAATCTTAAGAAAAGGAAGATGTCGCGTGATTGATTTTCTTCAGAGCTTGTACTGTTTTGTGGAAACACCAGCCAACCCCAAGGGCGAAATTAGGATCTTTGACAACATCTTGTCATAACTGAGACAGATGATATGTGTTTTTCCCCCTCCCTGCTGAGCAGTAGGTTCTATCTAACAAGAATGAGTCGTAAATCCTGGGAAAATTCGACTTGGGGTTCGAAAGGCACATTCTTTAGGGTTTAAACGATAAGAATCTTTGACTTTTAATCGCTGAAGAGTTTCTAAAATCACAGTAGAACAAATGACACTAGTCACTTAGATCTAGAAGTTGTTCTCGAAATTTCGAAGACGCCGTGTTGAAATCACTACATTCAGATTTGTTGACCTCTGGATGTTTGGAGGAAGATTCACCTGTCAATTAACACAGCGGGCTTCATTTCTTATATAACATCCAGTACAACCTGTTAAAACATACAATAGAGCTTGAAATACTTTTTAATATATCCTCTATTTCCAATATATGATTTCTAATAGTACCATAATTGCGCACCCCCGTACCAAAGACCCCCCTATGCGATACAATTAAATACTGGACACTACTACCAAGCCTGAATCTTTTAAGGTTGCAGAAATGCAAGTTGTTTAACCTTCAGCCTGCCAGGGTAGCCATTTTATTTTTATTTTTTTAGGGTAGCAATTTGGCATCAAAGGAATTTTGCTTTCGGGTAAGACAGCAGGAGGAAGGTTACAAACTGCAGGTGGGTATTTTGAGACCTGCATAAATAGTACTGTTACAAAAATTCTCGGAAAAAATACTTTTCTATTTTCCTTTTTTCTATTCCCCACCATATAAAATTGTTGTAATTGTTATATTGTTTTCTGCAATCTCAAAACTGGTTTGCTGCAGGTGGCCCTGCATAAAAAGTTACAAAAATTCTTAGAAAAAAACTGCTCCATTTTGTGCCAGTGGGCAGGGTGTGGTCTGTTTGTCACCCGTGATCAGATAAATCACTCCAACATGCTAACGTCACGGCTAAGGTCCCCACTCACAGACGCACATCCCACATTTTCCCTCAGACTTGTCAGCCCGATCACCGCTGCATCGCACGTGAGCGCCCGTGTGAGAACTGCTCCCGCCGCAATTACCCACCATTTTCCCCGTCAGGAAAACAGCATCATCAAGATGATTTACGCGCCGACATTGGCAGTGACGTGTCTGAGTGGTTTTATTTGCTACTCCTTGTTTTGTGCGGTTAGACAATGGTTGAGAGAAGCAATGTTTTGAGACCTTGAAACAGAAAGCTGTCAGAATGAATCATAGCGTATGAATAGAAGAGTTGAGGTATCTGCAAGCTTTGGCCACACCTATTTAATTTCTTGGCAAATTGGGATTAAAAAAAGACAATGTTAAACTGGAGGATCAACATGAAAACAGAGTCTGAGGGAAAGTCTGTACCTTGGTGCACACAGTTTCAGGGAGTCAGATGCAAGTTTTCCTCCCACTCTTCTGTTTTCATGATCGATAGTCCTCTTGCTGAAATTCCCAATAATAATATACAAGAACCAACAAATTAAATTTGTGTGGCCTTATTTGCCATTACTTCCTTTGTGTGGTTGCAGTAGCAATGTTCTAAACCTTGAAACAGAAAGCTGTCACAGAGCAGATAAAGATCCCAGCTGTTGACAATGGCTTTGTCTATGGGATGACACCCGTCACAGCTTGCAGCACTTCAGTTGGAGAAATTTATCCACAAACGACAAAGTTGATCCAATATCGAGGGATCTAACATGACACACTATAGATTTGGGAAGTCATCAAAATTTGGAATACTTATGTAAGCATGGTTATAGATATTACGTGGATGCTCATCTGTTGAAATACATGTGCTCACCAGTTGTTGTACAAAAATTTAAATGAAAACTGGAAAAACTGAAAATATAAAGCACTCCCAAAGCTGGGACGGGAGACCTGATAGACAAATAGGATGGCACCCAGGCTAAGTACACTGTATTGAACGAAGTCGACAATGGTTAACTTCTCCCTTCTACCTAACCCCATAACCAATACAAATTTGGTGCCAAGTGGCTACCTTAGCAGGCTGTAGGTTAACCACAATTGTAACCACGAAGCATGCATTTTGTTTGGCCTATCCATGCACATGTGCCTAGTACATGTACCTGTCCCCTACACAACAAAGTGTATGGGGATTACTTCCAGAGACATGATGTGAGGCAAGTGAAGTCATATGAAGTGTGAAATTATGACACGATGTCAGCCCCCCTCTCCCCGGCCCTACCACAGACCAAACCATCCGTAAACAAGTATATGCAGGAACCAATGCAACATTCATAGGGGATGATACAGGGATACAATATAGGGGTGCAAGACATCAAGGAAAAATAGATATACAGGTCTGACCATTCTAGAAAAGAGGTAGTTATTTAGGTCACTGTCACTGTTAACAATAGTATACTCGCTTTTTCTTTTTCACAATTGAAAAGGCAAGTTGCATGCAGTTTGACACATTTTTCCCCAAAGCTTGAATATTATAGTGTACGTAACCATCCTAGTATTGAGAAGCTGTCATTGTTTACCTATTTGTTTCTTTATTTCAACTTCTTTTACTTAACTGAGTAAGATGATACAAAATTACCATCCAAAGAAGAATAAAGAGTAAAAACCATTAAGGTACTACATATGGTATATAATGGTAACACACTTAACAATATCGCAACCCAAAATGTGAAGGATATTAGTACGAAATTTCAAGTAAATCAAGCTTTACTAAGTAAGAGATTGGATAATGAAAACCTAGCATTTCAAAAACTCATCTTTCTTGAAACAAAAAAAGGAGTATACACTTGTATCTACATCTGCAATAAGAATTCCAGTGACACCACTGCAAGACAGTCAAACGGCGCAGACAAATTTCCCAATCACACAGAGCAGTCCTCCGGCTACAGGCACAAATTTATTCATTTGAATACCTGATTTTTGCATAACCAAGGCCTGGCTAGATGGTCATCAGCATATCATTCATACCAGCATTACATCACGACCGCTGCAGTTGTCGATGTATTTTCTACGCTTGTAATATCAATTGTTTTCAGTATAGAAGTCAAATACGTGAATGCAACATGGTTTAGAAACAAGCCATATGTACGGACCACCCCAATGTATTGGTCCGCATTTTTCGCTTCTATATGACTGTTACAGCTATATCATCCTGGGCTGTATATTATTTGTGGCTGCCATATTTGTTCAATTGTTTTCAGTATAGAAGTCAAATGTGTGAATGTAACATGGCTCAGAAAGGAGTTATACGGACCACCCCAATGTATTGGTCCGCATTTTTATACATGACTGTCATAGCCATATCCTTGGCTGCATATTGTTTGTGGTTCCTATATTCCAACTCAATCCTTAGCAGCATAGAAGTCAAACAGGGTGAACGCTACATGTACGTGGATCAATTTACCTATCTACACATGTATACGTCAGCACCCCTGATTTCCACGCGCACACGACTTTTGTCACCGCAGTCTTTTACGGAGCAGCAATTTCTCTGCCACAGTCACCTCCATATTCCCTGGACACACATCTCTTCTTTACCTATAAATCCTTTCAGCAGAGAAGTCAAAAATGGGAATGTATCAGGGCTTAAACTCTGTCTACGTTTCTCATTTCCTTATGTCTTTGATCACCGATGTCATAAAAGGGATTAGAATCCCGATGCCACAATTGCCCCCAAGTTTCTCTGACATGCATGTTTTCTTGATCGAATCCTCTCCAGGATAAAATTCAAATATGCGATTGTCACAAGCCTCAAATCGCCCGTGTTGTGCCCGACTGCCTTTCTGACATCCACATGTCATTGACTCTTGTAGCCATTGTCGTTAATGGTCTAACAATTTCTCTGCCACGATCACCCCGTGGCTCCCCCGGCGCGTGGGCCGCCGCGGAGGGACGTGCCTCCACCCGAGCGTCTCCCATTGGCTCCCCGAGTCTCCATCAACCCCATGTCCGTGGGTATCAAGATCATTTGTTGGTAATTTTGGGGAGATTGCGATGATGTAGTCATCGATACAGAGGGAACGGTGGCAATTACAGCGCTGCTGCGAAAGGGAGGATTCCCAAACTGGGGTCCGTGACGTCGAGGTGTGGTCGGAATACCAGGCTAGGACAGGTTGACATGATAGGTAAAGGCTCTTAATTTGTGAGAAGAAGTAAAAAAAAGATACATACTGGAAGGAGTATCCAACCATATAGGAAAAACAAATTCTTAAGATGAAAGTGTGGTCAGAATGCCAAACAGTCACAGGCTCAAACTTTTGGTAATATCAGTTGAGGTGTATTTTACTCATTATTGAATGAATGAATGAATGAATGAATGAATGAATGAATGAATGGTTTTTATTCAAATTTAAAATCACTGGCAGCCACATGGCTGAATTGCTGATTCTATTACAGACGTACAATTCATGATAAAAGAAAAAGACTAGTATTAATACGTTAACATTGTACATGACAGATATAAAATTTACATGTATGGTATACCGAATTGCAGGATAAGTTTTAAAATTTCATTTAAGCCTTATTTTTCACAGTCAGTGACGGTCTTGATTTCAAATCTCCACAATTTAAAAACATTTAAGAGATGCGTCGTCGACTTAGCTAAGGCATTACGTAGAAATAAAATTAGCGTTATGTTTGAAATATATGGGTCGATTCAAACAGGCTTTCACACAAAGTCGTAACTTCTGAGATTGGAACTCGGTCATACAATTTCTAAAATGGTACACAAATTTTCATAATAATTCACAAAGTTCATCATCAGTTTTGCATGTTTAGGAGTCTGACGAAGTAAGGGATAGGTGAGTCTTTGTAACGGTCAGTTCTACATCTGATTGTCCTTATCAAGTTTGAGTTTCTAGTGGCTTTGTTGTGAATGTCTGAGGCTCTTGGGGGGAGCATTGCAGGGTCCATCTTCTTTGCGAACTTAAGGCACAAGTCCGTTCTTCTTTGTTCAAGTGTCTGTAGGTTAGTGTTCTGCAGGGCGGTTTCATAGTTGATGTAACGTTCCCCGAGGATGGTTCGCAGAGCTCTTTTCTGGATCCTCTCCAGACGTACAGTTTGTGATGATGTCAGTCCCGAGTGCCAGACAGGCGCGCAATATTCCACAACAGGGCGTACGTACGACGTGTAGACTTGGATGAGGTCGTCGGTTGTAAGGTTGAAGCGTTTCAGTCTTCTCAACATGAACAGTCGGCCATTTGCTTTGGATAGCATCTTTGCTACTTGCGTCGCCCATTTCAGGTTGGCTTGTAACCACACCCCGAGTAAACATGTGACAGGTACTGTTTCTAGCTGTGTTCCGTCGATTGTAAGGATGGGCGGTGCTGGGGGCTGTTTCATGAAACAAAACACCATCGCTTTGCACTTTTCCGCGTTGAGGAGCATGTGGTTTAGCTGGGACCATTGACTAAACATGTCAAGTTCATGCTGTAGTACAGAAGGTTTGCTGTGGTGACGCGATTCTGCCATAGAGAGATCATCCACGTACTTCCATTCTTGTACTAGCGCGTCTCTCACTGCGTCATCAAAAACAGCCAGGAAAACGATCGGTCCCAGGAGTGTACCTTGTGGAACTGAGCACGAGAGTATTTCCCAGTCAGAGAGTTCGCTGTCGTACCGTACCCGCTGTCGTCGATTGGTGAGGAAGCTACTGATCCACGGAATAAGACAGGGTGATGCTCCTAGCTTTAGCAACTTGCTTACTGCTACAGTGTGGTCTATTCTGTCAAAAGCTTTGGAGAAATCAGTCATGATCATGGTTGTGATGTTGCCCAGTTTGTCAGACTCCTTGGCCAAGAAGTCCAGAAGGCTGACAAGATAATGTGCCGTCGATCTCCCCTTTAAACTTCCGAATTGCTGTGGGTCCAGTGAGTGTCTAATATCCTGTAACAGCCACTTGTATATAAATGTCTCGGCTACTTTTGCAAGTTGAGATGTCAGAGACACCGGGCGAAGTTTGCTTATTGACGGGGGTTGAGTCTTCGGCAGCGGTACGACTATCGCGTCCTTCCACTGTTGTGGTACATGCCCTTCCTTCAGTGATGCGTTGAGGATATCTGCGACGGGTTGACTAAACTCGTGCTCACACTCATTATGAAATTATTGCTACTTGCTTACAAATGGCCACAGTGTGAGTTCGCTACCCTCTACTTTTATCTACCTGTACGCTGTATCATTTCATTGCAACAAATTCCCCTTCCTGTCTGCAACATTACACACCTGGAAAGTTGCCACATTTCTCGGGCACCTCCGCAGCAGTTCCACCTGTGTGATTAACAGTCTTAAGGGGAGACTTGCTGGTCTTGGAGAAAATGATGCCATTAATTGATACACATCTCGCTACATGTATGCTACCCCCGGTTTCTACTGTAAACCTCATTAGTTTCTGCTCCGCATTAGTGGTCGTAAAAAGAGATAAAAAGGCAAAATTTATCCTTCCAGAGGCACCAGAAATTTGAATTGGAAAGTCAATAATTAGAAAACATATATTATAGAAGACACCTGTATCTCCTATTTGATGTTTAAAATGTGTGTGTGAAAAAATTACTGTTAAGTTAAAAGATAAGAAAGAGGAGTCTGTATTTTCTCGTCTTTTTCGTTTTCCCTGATCACTGAAAAAAATGTGGACCAACACATTTTGAAACAAAGACATTTTTTGTTAGGAAATTCCAAGAACCGAAGTATGAAATTAGTGTGGCCTTACCGTAACCTGAACTGCGATACGAACCCTATATTGTCCTTCCACATCCAGAAACTGAGACTTTTACTTCACATTTGAGACCCTCAAACACCCGTCAAAAGTGCCATAAATCAGATGAATAATGGACTTTTCCCCACCGAAAAGTTGGAAAGACCGTTGTACTTCCGCCATAAAACATTCCCCCACTGAGAGATGAACAAGAAAGGAGGATTTGTCACATTTTCTGATACTCATCACAACCATAAATATACTCTAATGATAAGGCAGATCTTATTGCGGCCGCTTTAATTTTGGCCCTCGGCAAAATTATAAACCATTTCAGCCGCCCAGATAACATCTAGAATGTCCGTTTCCATCAAGATATATGCGAGCTCCATCAAATTCTGCCTCCATCTAGCGGACAGAGAATTCTACCGCTCTGGCCAAAATGCTGGCATCATTAACTTCATCTGGCTTCACACCGGTCTATTTGTCATCCACCCCAATCTCAACCGACAGCGAAAAATGCCGCTTTTGCTCTGCAACGCATCATACCGGCCTGACCAATTAATAAATTCTCAGCAGGAATAATTGATTAATAAATTTTGCATTTCACCATCAGGAGAAATGGGCATCTCCCTGTCCCCTGTAGGGAGAATTTATGATACCATCTCGTAACTTTGTTCTAATTTGTCAAGTATCATCTGGGATATTCCGGCCCTCCCTCCCCTCTGAAGAGGACTTGCACAAGAGAGATTGGATGTTGAGATACAAGGGGATGATCATCCCTTTCTTTAGATAGAATTTACAATCTTACGGCTGTCAAAACAATCTTAAAGGCTTCAACAACACATAATTTGAAACAAAAATAGATCTCTGACAAGAAAATCTTGACAAACTTAGAACAAATGAAAAAAAGAACCTATTTGGAATCACAGTTAACTTTAAAAATTGATTCCTTTCACAAAAAGGAAGGGCACTTTGGGTATTTGATGCTATTTTTTTCAACTATCTGCAATTCATGGCCTGCTAAATTTTGTACTTAAATCATTAAAAACCTCCCAAATTTGCTTCTCATCTTGAGTGGTAGTAACAGACAAGAAACTAAAATTACTTTTAAATTAGCATTACTACACCTACAGGTTCTCCATACACTTTTGTGTACTCCTTATGACGAATAAATTGTCTCCAATTGTTATGATGATGATGATGATTGTTCTGAGCACATGTATTGTTATGTCTTCAACTTGTCTAATATTGTTTCCTTTCTGCATAGTGGCATGTATGTGTACCACATAGGCTCATATGAGGATAGTTTCTGTAATATCATGCACGTCTTGTGCCATAAAAATAAAGTACATAAACTAAAGTACACTCGATCACTCCCGCAATCTATTTTATCATGTATCAATTTTACTTTTACAGCAACATCATGTTGGATGACAACTGATAAAGTTTTGTGGACTTTATTTCAGCTTCATATTCCACGCACGTTGAACTAGCTTATATGCATACTTATCAACCTAGACTGAAACTACCACACATTACAAAGCAATATAATTGGGATAACACATTAACTGTACTAATTACACCTGTACGCTACAGAGAAATGTCATTGAACATTCTTCCAAACGGTGCAAGACACTCCAAAAGTCATCTCGAATTGTCTTAAGTAATCTTCGCGCAGAAGACACAGCAGAGGTTGTTGGTACCAAATGGATTTAAGACGCGGGGAGACGGGGCAATTGTCAGGGCAAGTGCAGCCACCTGCCCCATTAGAGCAACCCTTTCTGACGGCCATTACCGCGATGATTTCTAGTGCCTCGCACATCGGATGGAACGCCAGGTTCCTCCCCCATTTCCTGTCGCGCAAATTGCGGGCAACGACGCACCTGGACTCGACCCCCGTCACCCCCGCGAATGGATGGCATTAACCCACCTTCACGCTTCGCACAACATGAAAATGAGCAGCTCATCAGCAACAAGAAAGGGGACACATGCAAGAAGCGCCCGCTCTCGCCCCCCCTCCCCCCAACCGAAAACAGCAATCAGGCACGCGCCCGGGCGGAAGCCACGAAACTTTGCCAACAGTTTTTCCCGACGCATTAACAAACATCGGTTGATTGGGGTGGAAGCAGTGACCCCGTCGCGACCTAGGGCCGTGTATTTACATTTAGCACCCACCTAATATCCACACTCTATTTACTATATTAACACTTGAACCGAGTTGTGGTCCGCCGAGGGTTCTTTGCAATTAAATGCTGTTAATTTTGCATGTGCAGCCTTCACTTGAATGAGCTTAATCTGGCCAGAATAATTATGGTGGCATCGGCGGGCACCCCGCTACCTTTTTGCTTGATGAAAGGGAAATGGAGAATGTCTGCAGGAATTAAAGAGCTGGAGCGAAAATCTGGCCACCAGATTAAGCAAACAAGCGGGTGTTTTGGACCCAGACTGACCCGGCCCTGACTGAGACCCCGCCGAATGGTACATTTACACTGTCAACGCACACAGTCACTTCCACTGGGGTTTAAACAATTTTACATGTTTCTATAAATATGTTTTTTTCTTTTATTCAACAGACAAAAAGTGAACCATCCTCATAGACTAGGCTGGTGGAAGTACAAAATGTATATGCTAAGACATAGGGCAAATGATTATTAGAGATACCATACTCTGTCGATGCATACTGTGACTTTGACTGGGTAAAATAAAATGTAGGTTATGTTGGCTATTCTACGACTAATTTATAACAAGACCGAGGGAAGCTATGTATAAACTCTTGACCCTTTGGTCCCAAATCGGGGTCACCAAGCACTGAACCACTTACTAACCTGCAACTACACTGGCATCTTTCTTTTAGAAATGCTGATGAAACAAGAGCAAATTGAAAACTGTACCCCCAAAAAATGTTCACTTTTCATGCCAAAATTTACCCTAAATCTCAAAGACTAATAAATAAGTACCTTGACAGAATCTTTCAGTCTGTACCAATCAATTCTGACGTTTTAATGGGAGTCTTATCTTTTGACAGTGTCCTTTTAAATTGTACATTTTTATTCAATAAATTCTACACATTATCTTCTAAAATCTACTGTCTTTATAGAAAGAAGTAGGCTATACTCCTTAGTCCTTTCTCTGACTAGAAGTCCAAATTCTTGACCACGTCTTTTTGAATTGTTTTTCCTCAATAAATCAATCTACATCTTCTCTCTTGAAATATATCTACTGAAAGAAGCAGGCTCTACCCTTTAGTCCTTACTGTGATGAAGACCCTACAGACACGGCGGGAGATGTAAGATGAACCAGCCCCAGGTACATATTCGATGTGAGTTAAGTCCATGTCTGCTGATAATGACCGTGGAATTAGGGCTGGAGGACGGACGCTTTAAGCCACGCGTTCGGCTCAATTGGACCGCGGCCGTTCCATTAATTTTCGTGTCCCTGAATATTTCATCCAAAGTGCTCTGATGAAGTCTCGCCACTTAAAACTTTCAGAACTTTCATACTTGTATATATATTGCTGGATGGGATGGGCAGAATCAACGCAAGTCCTGTGTTCTTGTTACCTTCAATCAAGAACATATTGCACCTTTGTTATGTCTGATTTGAGTAGATATATCATGATTTGGCTGATGTTTTTCTCACTTAATCAAAAAAATTTGATGGCTTATTTTGCCTTAAGAAGAGTCACTAAACAACTTACAAAACATGTGTTGACTGGAATAATGCATCCTGACATTACCAGATATGAAGCATCTTTTACAAAGAATAAAACGTTCTCATCCCAGACTACATTAATCTTTTGTAAGGCAGATTAGTTTCATAGTATAGTTGTTATATAGCAGAAGATACCATATGTTGTACCTTCTACAACTGTCGTGCAATAAAGTATATTTATTTCTTTTTAAAATATTCCAGAATGATCTACAGTGCTATGCTGCGATATGATCTTTAATATTCCAGCAGTGTCATCCACCTGACAAAAACAAAACTATTACCCAAAACTTTTTGAATTGGGCAGCGCAGGAGTTTTCCATCGGTCACCTTGTGCATCGCAGGTTTTTATTCTCCCGAGCGAATATTTCACCCGGGGGTAAATACCTAGTGCCGGAGGAGACCCTAAGCACGGGCGGAATAATTAATTCAGACAAAGTGCTCATTACGGAGGGAAGAGAGCTGCTGCACACGGGGGTCGAGAGGTCAATCCGCCCCACTCGGTGACCTTGGGTCAGCTAATTAGAGCCGGGCCTCCTCGGCGGACCATATGCTCTGATGACATTCCGCCGCGCGGCCTGTCTAATGACGGGGCAGGAATAGTCGGCGTCATGCAACATTTGCGCGCGGGGCCGGCACATTTAAGGCGCGATGACGGAGGGAGGGTGAGCGCGGTGTCAGGAACTTGATCGGAATAAGTCGGGACGGGTGCATTAAAGCAGCAGAAGCACCCGGTAATGAATATGTCCTCCGCAGCCATCACTCAGGCCGCAAAGTACCTGCTGTCACCTCGCCTTGGCACCTTCTCAACGCACACAAATTCTCATCAGGATCGCCCCGACTCACCAGACTTCACAACGTCCACTCTCCTCACATGCTCTTCTCTTCTCATTCGACCAAGAAACTTCATATCTTAATATTTTCTGTGAACATAAGCAACTATCACCTGGTCCATCAACGGCAACACTTGAATATTCTGAATCAATGTCCACTCTCCTAAAATACAACTATCTTCTCATTCAACCAAGAAACTTGATATTCTCTGTGACCATAGCAACTGTTGCTTAGCTCTTACAGAATTCACCTTTGTCAGCAACACTTGAATATTCAATGTCCACTTTCCTAAAATGCAACTATCTTATCATTCTACCAAGAAACTTCATATTTCATGTAAATATCTGCACCTGTAATAGCTCTGCTAGACTCCATAGAATCCAACATTAACAATGCCACTTGAATATTCAGTGTCTACTTTCCAAAAATGCAGTTACCACGGCATATCGTTTCATGCAACCAAGAGTCCTTTGTTTTTCCTCTCTCAAATTCAATAAAGAACGATGACACAAAGTGTAAGCCATGACCAGATTCCACAGGGTCCACTGTTAACAGCGCTATTGAATATCCCTGTTCCCCGAAGTCACTCTCATCTTTTCATGCAACAACCTAGATTATCTTTCTTTCAGTAACGTTAGATTTAATCTTGTAAAAAAAAATAGCAGAGGCGAAATGTAATGAATACATTTTTGCGTGTCAGCAAATGCCATCAGTACACCAGCAGCAAAGTAGTTCCTGACACCTTGGGCACAGCACTTAAGTTGGCACCTTTTCAAGCCACACAAATTGTCCTCATGATCAGAGAGATGAGCCTGCCTACTCAACATTCCTTGTGGAAAAAGAAATTCCTTCTGCCCACTCTTGCATTTTAAAAATGCACCCATCTTTTCATAAAACCAACAAAATGGATTTTCATAAAAAATTAAGGGAATAGTCAACTGTGCTGCTTGTACCAAACAGCTTTAAGTTGAGGGGTCTATCTTCTGACAGCATTTTTTCTTCACAGTAATAAAGAGATACCATTTGGCAATCTACAAAACTGTAATTTTTCAAATTTCTCTCTTCCATAAGGCTGTATCAGGTTTCATGACAAAATAAGCATTTTCCTATAGTTGAAGAGAATGGTCAATCAAAGATATCATGAGTGTCTCTGAGCAACAGAGTGGCCCCATCCCCTTGACAGTTGTGCGAATCCATCCTATCCTACTCTCTCTCACAGAAAAAACACTTGTGGAACACTCTATGTACATCCCTACTGTCACACATGCATGTCAATCAAATCTGAGCAGCCCAGTGACCCTAACAGTGCGCGAATCCATCCTACCCTACTCTCTCTCAGAGACAATGTACCAAACCCCAGCAGAACCCTTTACAATGCATCCCTACTGTCACACATACATGTCAATCAAACTTGAGCCTCTCCTTTCCACAGAGAGCGGCCATGTGACCCTGAAAGTGTGGGAATCCATCCTACCCTACCCTCTCTTACAGAACGCACACAACCACTGCTAGAACCCTCTACTGTACAGCTCATCCCTACTGTCACACATGCATGTCAATCAAACTTGAGCCCCTCCTTTCCACTGAAAACGGCCCTGTGACCCTGACAGTGTGTGAATCCATCCCATCCTACCCTCTCTTATAGAACACACACAACCACTGCTGGAACCCTCTACTGTACAGCTCATCCCTGCTGTCACACATACATGTCAATCAAATCCGAGCCCCTCCTTTCCACAGAGAGTGGCCCAGTGACCCTGACAGTGTGTGAATCCATCTTACCCTACCCTCTCTCACAGAAAATATACCAAACCCTAGTGGAACCCTTTACAGTCCATCCCTACTGTCACACATACATGTCAATCAAACTTGAGCCCCTCCTTTCCACTGAGAGCAACCCTGTGACCCTGACATTGCGCAAGTCCATCCTACCCTACCCTCTCTTATAGAACGTACACCAAACCCTAGCAGAACCCTTTACAGACCATCCCTGCTGTCACACATACATGTCAATCAAATCTGAGCCCCTCCTTTCCACTGAGAGCGGCCATGTGACCCTGACAGTGCGCGAGTCCATCCTACCCTACCCTCTCTCACAGAGCAGACAACAATCCCTGATGGAACCCTCTACTGTACAGCTCATCCCTGCCGTCACACATACATGTCAATCAAAGTTGAGCCTGGGAGAGCGGCCCTGTGACCCTGACAGTGCGTGAGTCCGAGTCCGACCCACTTCCACCGGGAGGAATGTCAGGCGTGTGCCAAAATTACCACACCACCGACAACCCAACCCCGACAGAGCCAGCTCCGGCCGCCAATCAATATGCATCCCGCACGACCAAGGTCAACCTGGGGTCAGGGCGGGTCAGGAGGACCTTAGGGTTCCGCGGCGCTCGAACGCGCTCTGTATGAACGTCGGCATCTGTCAGCGGGGGGACGTCAAGGGGACGGTGGGAATTTGTTGTGGACAAAACGGTGCAAATCACTGGGGTTGTGTGGACAACAACATACCTTCAGAGGTGTGGGGCTTGTCTGCAGGTGCAGTACCGTCTCCATCCTTGTGGGGGCGCTGCTCGTCTTTTGCTTCTGGATGGTCCCCGTCTTTCCCCTCATTCTGGAAGGGAAGCAGGGCAGGATGTTGGAAATCTCGCAGCAACAAAAATTTTCATTTGTTTAAAATTTTCCCTTGAGGTACGACTCTGAAGCATCCGACCATAACTGATTTTGCTACAGCCTGTTTCATCTTAGCACTTGCAAGGCTAAAAATACCTTACTTTTATAATCATATTATATCTTTGTTTCCATTTTCTACAATATGCAATATGTGTGCAAGCAGCATTCATCCTTCAAGCTGGAATTTTTTTGAAGGAGGCTTAAAAAAATGGTGCCTGCAGTGATGACAACCAAGGAATCAAATTGCCAAGGCCTTAATGAAATCCCCCTCCAAAAACAAGCACATCCCTCCCATAACCAGGAACTAAAGACTTTGAAGTTGCGATAAAATCACTGATACCGGTAAGACTCATTACAAAATGGTACATGTGTATATACAAACATGCACACATACACAAAGAAATGAAGTCGACATATATATAGTACCTAAATCAGTCTGCAGCACTATTTGCATTAAATATTTCTGACATTTTAAGAGGATGCCTGCTTCAGTGGGCGGTCCTGGGGTTTGGCAACAGGAGATTTCCATATGCATATCAGCCGATGCGAAAATCGAGCCAAAAATAGTTTTAATACGGGCCTGACCTTTTGCGCGGTATGCAGAACATGTTCATTACTCGACTCTAGTCTCAAGTCTTTATTGGAAGGGTCCCAATAAACACAGAGCCAGTAATGCTTCCAGGATGTTAAGAGTATGGCAAGGTAGCCCCTGTGTGTGTAGCCACTGTGTGTGTACATGTAGTATATTGTGGTACACTGTCCAAATAGCAAGTATAACACTGCTGGACATACATTTGAGTGAGTCATATATATATGTACAAGCCAAACTTTACATAGCATTGTTTTACACAGTCCAATTGCAGGCTGACACGTGTAATGTACAACACTGTTATATAAATCATTTCCTTGGCTCTCTGTAGTAGTAGTAGTAGTAGCAGCACCCAGTATATGATTGTACTGCTGCGGGGGTCCCTGACACTGGGGTGGGCAGTGGTCTCTGACATCTTAAAATAAGAATCATGTAATATTCAGGGCAAAATGAAAACTGAGGGCTTGAAAACCTGACTATACTCAATCCCTGAAACTGTGGGTAGCAAGGTACAGACTTCTCTTCAGACTCTGTTTTCATGTTGATCTTCCAGTCCAGCATCATCTTTACAAATCTGAGACCTGACAAATCAAACCTGTGTGGCCTGATAGCAAATATTTCTGATTCCACTTACAGAGCGTTGGTGAAAGGATAGTACATGTAGCCCCTACCTATGAACCTCCTAAATCTTGCTACAGATAAAAAGCAAGGAAACCTGCTGTCCCATGCAACCCTGTAAGCAAAAGGGACCAAACAACAATAATAACAACAACAACTCACAGCTGACTCGTGGTCTGCGCCGTCCCGTATGGAGAAGACCTCGGCCAGGTCGTCCCCGGCGCCGGATTCTCCCTTCTCCTCTTTCTGCAGCTTCCGAAGGTTCTCGTTGCGCAGGTGTTTCATGGAGCGGACATGCTGGATCAGGTTCAGCTTCGCCTGGGGAAAAACATAGAAGTCAGAGATGGCAGACTTCACCCCCTTACCCATACTGGGGAACACAAGGGAGTCAGAGATGGCAGACTTCACCCCCTTACCCATACTAACACAAGTGAATCATGGGGCAAACATGCTGGATTTAAGGTTTACATGTAGCTTTGCCTGGAGACAGCACGATAAAAAAACATGGCAATCAGAGATGGCAGACTTCACCCCCTCACCCATACTAACACATCAGTAAAGGTGAAACATGGAGCAGACATGCTGGATCAGTTATGGAATAAGTCATGAGAAAAATCTGTTTGTTTGTTTGTTTGTTTGTTTGTTTGTTTGCTTATTTGGCTGTGTCACATGATCATGACTGCCTTATAGTATAACACATCAGTACTGGCAATTCTTGTAACTTTAAGATACAAATCCTTTTTCACATCAGGAAGAGGAAAACCAACAATGCCATTTATTGCTTCCAGTTTCATAGGTATTCAAAACACCTTAGTGACCTTACTACTATGTGTTTGCCAAGTCAAGGCCAAAAACACACAGATGCTTACTGCCTGGTTTTAAGAGCCATACTACCTTCTATCTTATGATATCAGGTATGACAGGATTAACTCCCAGGCTTGGTTACAGAATTTTGTGCCTTCTGGTGCGTTCATTAGCCAGCGTTTGTTTCCAGGAAGAACATCATGAGTTGGGTAAACTGATTAGGGCATCGGATCCTTCTGCTGTTTAGTGATCAAAAAGCGCGAGGAAATTGGCTCCGTTTGAAACACTGATGAACAGATCAAAGACTTAATCAACCCCAGTAATAAGCCCCCTTTCATAATGCCAGCTGATACCAGCACTGATGACAAGCACTGCGATCTTACCACCTCCAAGACGGGAGAATGGCTCGTAGGCAAAACAGTATGGACACCCTTCTTTGTCATTAGAGAAACTGAATGTTGACCTCCCTATCTATCTATTCGTCTTACTTATGGTGAACTGTTATGAGAGCCACAATAGCAACAAACCTGTTTTACCTCCCGAGTCTGCATCATCTCTATTTGCAGAGAGGATACAGACTCGGGAGCTAAAATAGGTTTGGTAACCAGGCTAATGCAACAATGCTGTTTTGGGAAGACTTTTCTCATTGTCGTATCATGACAGAATCAGGACTTCTCCACTGGTCACGACTTTAGCGTACAGATAATCACCTTGCTAATGGGTTTTCTATGTATAATTTCCTTAATTTTTCCCCGAACACAACAGAAATGTGATCATATCATCTGGGAAATGATATCTATAATATATTAGGGTTATTCACAGGTATAATGTAGTTTCGGTATGTAATTTCTTGGCTCATACCTTATATAACGTTTTTGATAAATTCGTATTACCAGTAAAAAATTAGCCAACAAGATCAAATTTGAATATAACAGAGAAGAGGTAAATGTTTTAGTGTGGAAGCAGGTCTTCTACATCAGGTCAGTCCCAATTCATTCCAGTGTAGGGCTTGTAAAGTTTAGTCCTTTGTTGAAAAGACAACAGGTGGACGATAAGAGCCACTGAGTGGACACCTAGAGAGTGGAGGAGACACAGAGGGCAGCCCTGTACAAGATGGAGCGACAACCTAGTGCAACACCTGAGCCCTACATGGCCAAGAACTACGAGATCAAGAAAAGACTGGAGTCAGTCAAGGGAGGTGTTCCTCCATACATTGTAGGAGTGAAGACACCCTGAAGTGATGATGATGATAAAGCTAAGGAAATTTCAACTTTAGGAAAGGTTGAGTGAGCTGGGCTATGTAATCCAAGCGCCACGGGTGTTCTGTCATACTTTTTGGCGATGTGTATAGAGCCGTCCCGACAGCGGCAGATATTGGAAACGTCGGGAAAAACTGCGCATGAATTGGGCCTAAGAAATGCTTGTGGTTACCTTGCTGGAGTAGTTGCACATACTGCAGTGGTAGAACTTGGAGTCAGAGTTTACGGTGATGTCAGCGTTCTGCAGGTGTTTGAACAACTTCAGGCTGGTCTCGTGCCTGGAGAGAGGGAAGAAAAGATTGTACAATGAAGAAATTTGCTTTCAAAATTTCATGATTGGGTACCAAAATACAGCTACATGTATGCTGGCCGTGTAGCCAGGGTCCCTGTTTTTCTGTATCCCATGTTCCAAAAACTTAGCCAAACCAGGACAAAAGGTACAAAAACCATTGGTGCTGCTGCAGTACCAAGGAAAGTCACCAGGAGGCCCAAAATCAACCTTGACCTTCATCTTCCCTAAACCTACCCACATACCAAATATCATCACAACCCATCCAAGGCTTCTTGAAATATCCTGACCAAAAACATTCGTAAACACAAAGACACACCAAAAACCATACCTCCGTTGTCATGGAGGAAATAAACCTTTCTTCTCTGCTACTTCTACGAAAAAACGTCATCATCTCTGACACCTGCGCTGATTTGCCAGGGTCCGCCCACGAGTTTAGCCAACAGTGGGATCCTCCCCTCCCACCAGTACCATTAAAAGATTAGACACACAGCAGAACATCGCCAGATTAATGTCAAACAGCCAGCACTTCGCCAGGGACTGGCCAATTTCATTACCAACGGACAGGGATGAAAATCTCCTTCAAAGTTTACCATACATGTATCTTCATCATTCTTGAAAACAAGTCTTCAAGTTTTTTCCTACTTTTCCTCTGTGCTGTTTTCCTTTCTTTTTTTTTGAGGTACCATTTTAGGATTCGTTATGTAACAGAACAAAGATTAATGTCAAACAGCCAACGCTTAGCTCAGGACAGGCAAATTTCATCATCAATGGATGAGGACAAAGATCTTTTTTTAACTTCAGCATATCTTTCTTATTCTTCATGACAACTTGTTTCCTACTTTTTCTGTGCGAAAATCATTTCCAGGAACACAGATCCATGTCACAAGCCACCACTTTGACAGGGACTGACCAAATTTGTTACCATGAATCTCATCTCTAAAACTTCACTGCATTTTCCCGAACTGTTTTACATTTCTTCTGTGTGCATATCAGTATCTGGCACCATTAAAAGATTACTGTAT
This sequence comes from Branchiostoma floridae x Branchiostoma japonicum, assembly GCA_013266295.2. NCBI lineage: Eukaryota > Metazoa > Chordata > Leptocardii > Amphioxiformes > Branchiostomatidae > Branchiostoma > Branchiostoma floridae x Branchiostoma japonicum. Next base: position 4,186,282 of record CM023829.1, on the reverse strand, counting down.
GACAGTACATGGCAAGAAAAGATTGATGTAAAGCAGTCAGCACTTAAAAGCAACAGGCCAATTTCATCATCACTGAACAAAGGCAAGATTCTAAGAAGTGTTTTGAATATCGTATTTGTGATAGGACTCCAGGAAAGACACAAATCACGAATGGAGGGTGCTGTGTAAAAACAAACAAACAAACAAACAAACAAACCAATAAGACTTTGGGTACAAAGATTAAACCATACTAGGGACTGATAAATAAACGAGCATTTCTTTTCTATCAGACACAGGACTTGCCCTGACCAGTTTAGTATAAAGATAATCACTGAGGTTTTCCATGTATAATTTGCTTGATTTCTTTTCCTGAACACAACGGAAATTTGATCATTGGGGAAAAATTTGATATCTACATATTAGGGTTACTTACAGGACTCTTAGCAAGTGCCTGGGAGTCGATAGGAATACTTGTGCTAGCATTCTTATTTATTTGTTTATTTGTTTGGGTTAAAACAACATCGACAAAGAACAAAGGGGATTGTGCGCTACTTCAGTGGCGTTCCAAAGCCGCATATCAAAGCTTTTGTCCTCAAAGAAACCATATCGAGTTGTTTATTCATTCGGCAATATTTTCAGCCACGGCGACGACTAACTAAAATTTTCCTCCCAAACATCAAGGGAATTCTCCAGACACATAATGACGACTTCACAGAAACCCTGGAATTTCAATGGTTCACATTCTTCAGAAATCAACTGTTATTTTAAGTCTGCAATGTGAGTGTTACATAACATAAGAGCTGAAACGGGTGACATGTATATGTACATGTGTATTCCTAGCTGAGTCATGCGAGGTGATGGCATGCTGGTATTTCACTTAACTGCGATATTTTCTTTGTTTTGCATAAACAGTAAACCAACTTTCACTTTCACTTTATTTTTATTTTTGCGGGAAGATACACTTAAGTCGAAACTTGACTTGTTTTGACTTTAAGTGTAACACACCAGATTTGTACAGTACATGTAGGTACAAGCTGCGTAAGCCTGGACTGTGAGGTTTGATCCACTCATACCAGACCCATAGTCTTTTTTGATAAGTGTGGTGGGTTCTTTAACGTGCTCAAAATGTGGCTGGACCATCAGCAACAATGTTGGTAACAACTTTTGAAGAGATTTTGGACACCAAAGAATCTACTCCTTTCAAGAAGTTTATTACCAAAAAATCTTCAAAATTTCCACTAAACCTCAGAAAGAAGATGAGCCACTGCAACATGTTCAGCAACTGTGTTGAAGCAGCAGTGACACCTTTACATTTCCACAACAGTATAACCCTTTCTTTGACAACAGGGTTAGAACAGCAGTAAAAACTTTGGCTGAGCTTCTTGGAAATGAATTTTTTCAAGTTCATTGCTAAAACATGATTTTTTAAAGTCAAAAAAGGACATGGACCATTGCAACATAGGCAGCAACCTTACTGAAGCAGCAGTAAGAACTTTTGTAAATCAAAGGAATTTTCTTTCAATTTTCTTGAAGTTCATGTTACCAAACGATGTTTTAAAACTCCCCTAACCCCCACAAAGGAGACAGACCACCGGCAGCAACTGAGTTGGACTTAGCGCAGCGCTCCAGCAGGGTGATTATGGAAATCCCTGTAATCTGTACAGACTGGCTGATTCGCCTAATGGACGTTAATTCTGGCACGATGAGACGCTGAAGCCGTCGTATTACCTAACATCAAACAAAACTGCGCACCCTTAATTTACATCTAGGTGGATGTTTAAGGCTTATACATCTCCATTAGCATTAGATTTGGCTCCAATAAACGCATTTGTATTAGTTACTTAAGCGGCACAAAGAGACGCTGCTTACGATCTTAATTTGACATTTCCTGGTGGAAGCAAATTATAATTTCGGAAAGACCAAACTGTTCGAGCTGTTTTGTGTAAGGAGTGGAGATACAGCAGCTTCCTAATGTCAATCAGGGAGTGTCAATCAAGTTTACAGGGAAAATCCATCATTAATATGCAGCAATATATCTACATCTGTATCTGTATCACATAACTGGTAAACCATCTCACGAGGCCATAGCAAGTAAACTCTATGGATGACATCCTCTGCAGACTCCAAACTCTAATGGTAAAAGCGCAAAAAAACAATAAGATGGGGAAAAATAAGCAAGATGCCTAAATTTTCAAGAATACACGGTCAAACCTGGTCTAAACAACCACTCAAGGGGCGGAGGAAAAATGGTAGCTGAGGGTAGTAAGGTGAGGGGGAGTGGTTGTTTCAGACAATGGGTTGGTTTACAAAAAAAAAAAATTGGCACAATATACACCTTACAATTCAAATTCTACTACTGGATAAAATATAGATATTGTTTTGTTTCCAGACATTTTGAGTTACATCCATCACTAATCTTCAGCATCACTAAAACCAGCCTGACCACATGCGAGTGCATGACTACGTTGACTTCTGACCTCACCTGTGATTGGACACGTGGGCCCGCAGTTTGTCGACACCGTTAGTGTAGTAGTCGCAGGCATTGCACTTGACCTGGATGGGGTTCCCAACGTTCAGGTACTTCAGCCTGGAACAACAAAAAACAGGACATATGATTAGATTTCTTTCTTCATTTTATTTACCACATTTATGGAAGGATTGGTATCACAGGTGACTATCACCTTTTCAGTCTGGAAAAACCAAAGACAGGAAACATTGTTAGATTTCTTTGGTTGACATACAAATTAGGCAATTGCGTGCATGTCGGGTGAGCAACAACAGCCAGGATTCGAACTCCCAACCTCTTGGTCCAGAGGCAGGATCACTAACCATACATAGACTACACATGCCCATTGGACCACAGAATGTTCATCCAGGTTGCCCAGTGTGCAACTCTGTATAGCTATGGACCACAGAATACTCATCCAGGTTGCCCAGTGTGCAACCTCATACAGCTATGGACCACAGAATACTCATCCAGGTTGCCCAGTGTGCAACCTTGTACAGCTATGGACCACAGAATACTCATCCAGGTTGCCCAGTGTGCAACCTCATACAGCTATGGACCACAGAATACTCATCCAGGTTGCCCAGTGTGCAACCCCATGCAGCTATGGACCACAGAATGTTCATCCAGGTTGCCCAGTGTGCAACCCCGTACAGCTACATGTATGGACCACAGAATGTTCATCCAGGTTGCCCAGTGTGCAACCCCGTACAGCTACATGTATGGACCACAGAATGTTCATCCAGGTTGCCCAGTGTGCAACCCTGTGCAGCTATGGACCACAGAATGTCCATCCAGGTTGCCCAGTGTGCAGCCCCAGTCGGTGCAACCCCCATCCCCACCCCAGTAGGACCCTGTGCATGGCAGGTGCTGGTCCCTATCTCTAACTCCCTCCCTAATCCATCAGAGATTAGTGCACTGCAGAGTGGATTAGTGTCACAAACTGGTATCACGCATAAATCTTCATTAATCCCATACTTGATGGATGTCTTAAAGATCAACAGGACGCCCGAGCTCTAAGTCGTTTTCATTAAGGACCTAAGCCCAACCATTACAATGCCAGAAGGATCATTAAAGACATCAGATCTAAACGGCATCGTTCTAAAACATACTGGAACAAGATTTGCTTTGATAAGGTGTGCCAAGTTGAGGCGGTAACAAATAAACAAGCTATGGATGGCAAATTTCCAAAACTAGGCAATCAGAGATGGCAGACTTCACCCCTTTACACATACTGCCTTGCGGCACTTCCAGTCCCACAAAACAAAGATAGCAGCACTGACACTGTAGAGTAATATGAATCATAGAGACTTAGGAGCCACAACATCAATATACTAGGCTGGTTTATAATTCAAACAATCAATATCAAACTTAAAATCAAATCACTGCATTGTTGAATGGAAAAACTGTAAGAACTAGAAAGACAAGGGGTTTCTTCAACTGTTGGTGCGAAAATATGAGCATTTTGGGGTTGATTCAGAATCTGAATGGTACATGTAGTTGTTTTGTTTTTTTTTTTCAAAACAGGAAAAAATGAAGTGGGCGAATCCGAGAATCAAAAGATCAATTTGGTGTGGCCTTGCACATCAACTCCATCTGACGACGGCTCCAGGAAGAGGAAAAAGAAAACAGGATGGGGAGAAAAGCTCTGACCTTTTCATCTAACAAACATACATAAAATCAAAGTACAGGTGGGCGATTAACGCACACCGATGCCTTTCCCTCCTGCTTTGAATTCCTGGAAAAAACCTTAAGGTGGCACTTAGAAGTAATTGAAACCAAAAGAGGTACTTAATGTCTTAGATCTCGCTAAGACACGGGAAAAGTCGCGGATAAAAACGGAGTCTCGCAGCGAGATTACGAGCTGATTTTCTTCCATTCCTAACCAAACGTCTGAAGAACTTCAATCAGTGATGATAATCGTTGACATTTACGTACTTTATGGTCTGTTGTTGGGTAAGCTACCTGTGTAAGTGCTTAACTCGTCACTGCACACGTACGGAACTCTCCTCAAACACACGGAGGCACGCCGAACGTTCGCGGGTTGCTGGGTTTTTATTTCTGCTGTGCAAATGTCACAAAAGTGCGTCTAACGTTCAACTTGGTAGACACAGGGAGGGAGAAACCGCTACTGCCAAGGAGTGGATGGAGTGAAGACTACAGAGAAAGCGAGTGAATCTCAAAAAGACTAGATCACCCTATCTTACTTCATTGGATCTTGAAACATTTTAAACCTTCAGCCTGCTAAGGCAGCCATTTGGCACAAAATTTGTGTTGCATATCGGGTTAGGCAGCAGGGATAAGGTTAAGTAAAAGCAAGAAGTAAGAAGACAAAGGTGAAAACAGAGGAGGGATGGGAGAAAAACTATTGACATATCCACACCCTACAACTGTATGTACCAAGGCACAAACCTTAACCCTCTAGCTCTGTTTCTATGTCAATATTTCACTCAGCATATAAAAGTTTCCATAATCTTGAATAGTAAAGTTCTTTTATTCACAACCATTTGTTTTACATGACCCAACGTTTCATGCTCTTGTCAACACCCCCCTTTTGACCAAGAATGGTTCGCCCCTGCTTTAATCGCCTCGTTTGCAAGCCGGTATGATTGATGGCCTGACAGCTGTCCCTCACGCTCCTCGATCCACTTCAGCTTTTTATCGTGGATCCCACCAGGCCCGCCCGCCCAACAGGATTACGCGCCTCGCTCATTTGCATACCGACGGGGTCAGAGGAGTCAGCCTATTTTTCTAATTGATCTGGGGGTAATGAGATGCCATTCATTCCCGGCGACGGGCACAATTGGCTGTAATAAAGGGAGCTGTCACTCACAATCGTGTGCAGATCCTGTCTGCAGTGTGTGGTTCTCATTCCTACATCCCCCACTCCCAGTATTAGCAGTCATAATCCCTGAATGGATATCACTTGGACTGGTTCAATATCAGAAAATGGGGGGGGACAGATATTATAACTTGTAGTACAGTCAACACTGCCCAAGATGACCACTCATACAGATCTATGAGGACAGGTGGTCACAAAGGACAGGATTCTTAACGCTTGTGTCAACGGGAAAAATCATCTAAGGGACCGCAAAAAGGTGGTCATATTGGCCAGGTGGTCCTTGAGAGGTGGTCAGTTGTACAGGTTTGATTGGTGTATCAATGACCAGGTGGTCCTTTTGAGAGGTGTACCTTATGCAGAGGTGGTCTTTATTCAGAGGTAGTCACAGAGGTAGTCACTAGTACAGGTTTTGCCCTGACAATTTTTCTCAACAGAAAAAAGTGGTACTTTTTTCCCATTCCTGCCACCCCCATTTCCAGTAGTACAACCAGACATAATCCCTGGACAGATATCAAGACTCGGACAGTTACAATTGAAAAAAGGGGACACCAAATGAAAAGGACCCATCCAAATTCAACATTTTAATAACACTTTTTTTTGGTATATCCCATCTGAAGGTTGACTTTTTTCTACACCACGACTGCCCTGTCAGTCCCTAATCCTGGCAAACATTCTGAGCTAACAAACCTGTACAAGCAAAAGGGGGTCACGTCACAAAATGGGAACAATGGGAACATAAAAATGACCCAACTCAGCCTAAGACTCATATGTAATGTTTCAATACAATTCAAAGAATATATGAAACACCTACATCTACTTCTTTCCAGTGTTCCACGCTTCAACCTTGACTTTTAGGTGTAGTCTTAAACCAAGGCTAAAACAAAGGTCCACGAAAGCGCCTGTGCTTAATTCCATTGCCATTAAAATCCCCCGCAAAAATTCCCTGCACCAGACATGCAGGGTTTTTAATCCAAAACACAGAACAGGTAAATGCCAGCTAACATACATCTATACACCTTAATGCCAACCACTCATTGCCCTTTAGGTCCTAATGTATGGAAACCCTTTTAAGCACCAGTCCAGGCAAACACTAATATCTGCACAGCCTAACAAACATGTTATGTTGCAAGGAAACCGACCACACAACAGAAAAAACATGCATCATTTTTCTTCTTACTGAAGTAGCTTAATATTAATAACAATGTTCAACATGCATTTGTAACCTTGACAGACATCCTAAAGAAAAAAAACATACCATCCAACAATTCTCATTTTAGTCAATGTCTACTTGGTTCAGAAAACACATTGTTTAGGTAGTCAATAATAACCCTTAAAAACCTCCAAACAAGAGCAAATCGTTGGTATTAGCTGTCATTAATGTAAACTTGCTCCTAAATTGCAGGAAATCAGCTGGTCTTTAGGAAACAGTAATTTAAAGCAGACTCTTTCATCCAAAATGTACATTCATTTATAGGGTGAGTGTGACCAAAAATTTGGGTGTGTGCATTTCACTATAATAACGTCTTTAATGATGTTTTATAGGCAGTGTATACAAACATTATGTCCAATAAAGCCATAAACTACACATATTGGGAAACAGCAATTACAATTTTCACAGAAACATCATGATTATGCCACAAATTTCTGAAAACTTTTAAAAAACAATTTCCTTTTTACATACATCAGGAAATTAGCCCAATTCTGCTTCATATTGCGGAGGTTCAATTAAGCAAGACAATTTGGCAACCTTGACGATAACAAATTGCCACATTACGGAAAAATAGGTCTGGCCTAGTTTTGGGCGGGTTAGAAACTCTGAAGTTTTACATCAAACAGAAGAAGTTGGAAGAGCACCGAAAAAGCATTTCTGCATCGATCCATTTCTATATAACGTACAAATCTGTATCAAAGGCTGTTAGAAATAATTGTCTGCCAGAAAGACCCACAGTGTACAACCTTGACAGTCATGGCAAATTATATGTAATTCTAACCTTCTACAGCAACTCGAATGCCGAAAAACATTGGAATAAATCTGATTCAAACTTAGGAACTCTTTTCAGTTTGAAAACATCTCACACTGTACATCAACAGAAAATACATATCGATCATATTTTTGTCAAATTTTGTTCATTTATGATTATTAATATTTACAAATGTATCTTCAATAAAGAAGTATTTTAGATAGCTCTTATAATAATCCATCCCTGTTACGAAACATATATCCATAATAAACAAATCGGCTGATGTGCCAAATCGACGGAGTGTGTAAAATGTGGAGAAATGTTGGCATTGTCCCAACTCTCCCGTGTCTGTCACCTCCGTAAGGGAGCATCATCCTCTATTTTTGTCTTCTTAACTATGATATGGAACACCTTGCCTTAAGTTGTTACAACCAACTGAACATCAAGTTCATTGTCATAACATACACAAGTTACAATGTAGCAATGGCAGTGGTTACATGGATGTGGCATTGTTCCAGTGAGTAGCATTGTTCCAAGTATTGGTTGGCAACCTTTTTGACAAATCAGATCTTGCCACACCTAGTTTTTAATGTAATCAACCCAACTTTGTCATTAATTTCATACTTCAAATTAGGCTTTTTATGAGTGTTGGCAACATGTTTTCCCCATTGTCCTTGGCACAAATTTTTCCCAACATGATTAACTAGGACATTATGTGTTCCGGAGAAATGATGTTTATCATTTTCTGACGCTGGATGACTTCCAAGTGGGGACCATAATTTTCCCCATCATGTGCAATTATGCCAGAAGAACTGTCGCAAACCCCGATATCAACGCTCATCCTCTCAGACACAGGTGATTTTTTATCCGCCGCTCTTTCCATAAACACAATGGCTCCGTCCGCTGTCCCGCTGTGTTCCTCGCAGTCCCGTTTTTATCACCGCCACGCTAAACACGATCACATCCCGGCATTACGCGATGGGATCACGCCGAAAGCAGCACCTGTCATACCGCGGCCCAATAAAAAATACTTGACAATTCTTATTACCTCGCTGCTATCAGATGTCACCGGAACTAGGACATTCGCGGCCTCATATTCTGCCGGTCCGCTTTATTATCTGTTTATACCAATCCAAAAAACGAAAATTGCCGGTAGACCTAGAAAATCTACATGTTGGAAATAAATAGCAATCAAAACATTTGGGGTGTCAGTCGTAGAGAGAGCAGGTTCTGAGAACCTTTATGGCAGATTTGCTTTATGATGACGGACGACGCGCCCCGCTATTCCCCACCCTTCATCCACATTCATATGTCATAAGCGAGGCCTCATCTATATTGTCTACATCATATTAAGGGAATAATTCTATTGATTACTTCATCTGCATACAGCGCGAGTCATCAGTAAAGTCCATCTGGTGTTCCCTCCGCGGGTTTCTCAAGCCTCTGCTGCTTAATAATTTAAGTCAGTTCTGATGACTGCTTTTTCCCCCGGATTTTCGTGGGCTAAAAAAGAAACAAAAAATGGTGCTCGCTCAGCTAAACCCCGTCCCCGAGGGGGGGAAATCTATTAGCATAGCGGGTAATTAGAAGGGCCTTTATCGGGCAAGCGGTGCGGGGACGGCAGGCTCACAAAGAGGGTGTCACCATTAAAAATGGCATTTTATGCACTTTGGCGCAGATGAGGTCATAGGTCAGCGTGGGGGATCACGATTTATTCCTGTCCATTTGGGGAGCGGGGACGTTTTATTTGATGGTTAATGAGACCAGTGCTGATGCACCCGCGTCATCCCTCCCTCTCCAGCAAAATCTTCTCCCTCACGATGAGGAATGACTGTCCCACTGACCCTGATGGACTACACGGGTTCTAATCCCAATTCCCTTTATGGCCACGCAAAATATACATGTATGTAAAATAATATCGAATTTGTAATAATATTCAACATTGCTCTAACATTAGGGTAACAAAATTTTAGTTAATAGAGAGCACTGGTAAACTAAAGGTCCTGGGTTCTAATCCCAATTCCCTTTATAGCGACAAAATATACATGTATGTAAAATAATATTGAATTTGTAATAATATTTACCATTGCTCTAACATTAGGGTAACAAAATTTGAGGTAAAAACCCTACCTTGATAGGGAGCACTGACAAACCATAGGTCACGGGTTCTAATCCCAATTCCCTTAATAGCCACCCAAAATATACATCTATGTAAAATAATATTGAATTTGTAATATTCTCTAACATTAGGGGCATAAAATTTGACATAAAATCCAAGCCTCAATAGAGAGCAGTACTATTGCAAACCAAAGGTCCTGGGTTCTAATCCCAATTCCCTTTATAGTACCAATGCAAAATATACATGTATGTAAAATAGTATCAAATATGTAATATTCACTACTCCTCTAACATTAGGGTCACAAAATTTGCCATAAAACCCTTTCTAAATGGACAGCAGTACTGTTGATCCTGGGTTCTAATCCCATATCTGTTACTCAAAATATACATGAATGTAGAATAATATTCAAAAGACTTGTAATATTTACCACTCCTCTAACAATAGGGTCATGATATTTGGCATGCCAATTGTCGTGATTTCTACCTCAATGGTCAACAATTTTACAGAAAGTGGATATAAACCACAGATCCTGGGTTCTATTCCCACTCCCTCCGCAGGTCTTTTCCATCATTATGAAGAATGAGTGTCCCGATAACCTAGATGTACCACTCCACCGCTTACATGTGCATAAAATAATATTCACCATCATTCCTCACATCTATCAACTCTCAAACGTTGGTGTCACAAAACCTGACATGAAAATTGCCGTGGTTTCTAACTCAGTTTTATAGAGAGTATTATATATTGTAAAGGAAAGGTCCCAGGTTCTATTCCCAATTCTCTTTTTCTGTAACAAATAAATAAATGCAGATGTTCTAGAACAATATTTACCTGTCACACCTCTCTTTGCTCTAATAACAGGGTCGTGAATACTTACATGTACATGTATGACATATAAAGTATGATAGTATCATCTTGGAAAGGAACAGTTTTGAAATAAACTCTAAGTGCTGTAAACCAAAGGTCCAGGGTTCAAATCCCAACTCCCTATCCAGCAACACATTATACATGTATACCCGTCTTTGTTTTCTCTCTCCCTAGCCACCTGATTCAACCCTTTTCTGTTATATTTACAGTTTACAAACCATTTATTTTTAAGGTGAATGCCCATGTACGTTTTAGTGTGCACTACAGTATGTATTTCACAAGTGACACACACACTTTGTACAATGAATCTGTGCATTACATACTATAATATGTAGGGCAGGTTGCAGGTGGGCATTATCACAAACTGGTTTACTATCTTGTTGTCCCCATTTCAGTACAACTAAAAGTAGCCTCCATCTGACAAGAACATCTTTCTGATGTCTGACCCAAACCGAAAATATCGAACGGTTTTAGACAGTTTTATATCGAACAGTTTTAGTTACGTACATGTAAACCTGGCTCAATTTGCCGGAAACATTTTGACAGTACACTACAGTATTTTCGTGTCTTACACTTATAGGTCTAAATGCTTATTTTGGCACATCTAAAAACCCTGAATTGATTTCAGTGTCACTAAGTATTTTTTCCAGACACTGCATTTTTGGGAACAGTTAAATACTCCTGGTTGAATTTGGCAGTTACATTATGACAGTGTGCTACATGTCTAAATACAGGTACTTCTTTCAATAAAATTTAGCAATCATGGCTCAATAACATTAACAGCATTTTGAAGAGAATTTTTACAATGCATTTTCGGTAACTGTTAATAAAAAAAACAGACTGACTTTGGTGGTTACATTTCAAAAGCGTATACATTTTCCTTATCTTATGATTTAGTAACCCTGCCTCAACTGCAGCATTTTGAGGAAAAACAACAGAATTTTTACACATTGCATTTTTGGCAACAAACCCTGGCTGACATTAGTGGTTACATTTTGACAGTGTCCAAATGCTTTTCTTATGATCTTCAGTTCTTATGATTTAGTAACTAACCCAGCCTCAACCGCAGCATTTTGCAGAGAAACAACAGCCTGCGTGCTAGCTAGCGAGTGACGTGAACATTGTTGCTGCGATATGTTTTACGACGGGAGAGTTTATGTACACAGCCTTGGTACCAAACACTTACAGCGCCCAGCATGTTAATCTGGCAATATTGTGCCATTAATTGCCAGGACTTCTCCACAGACGTGATGTGATATAAATGATAACATATCTGTCATCAGCCGACCGCATACAACAATTTTTTATGAGGAAGCACCATTTGATGGACTAAGTTGGTGACTCACTTGGGCCGAAGTAGGTCCATAACTCGGTTTTCAGACGAGGTGAGCAAATTGTGACTGTTTAATATGTCATTCTCTTCATTATATGTTGTATATATTTTATAACATCAAAAGCTATATGCTCGAGCCACATTAAGCAGATCACTCGCTATTTTTCCGATATATATGTTTCATTGTATTTTAAAAAGTTCTAAACATAGCAATATGATTCATGTTTTAAACCCTCTAATGATAGCTGTTTTTTTAAATATTGTGATTGATTTTAAATATGTAAATAAGCATAATACTTCAGACTCAACTGTGTTAGTCTGCCCTTTTGCTAATAAAGTCATTGATTGAAATTATTGTTACTACATGTACATTGTATCGTTTTTGTTGACGTTACTTTTATTTGTATGTGCAAGGAGAAAGCCTAGATAAATATGTTATTACTTTTGTCCAATCCTTAGAAAATTATGTGAATAAAATAAATTGTGAATGTTCATTCTCAATGTACACTCAACACTGCACAAGAAGACCACTCGGGGGACTGATAAAATCTGGTCTATGTGAACAGGTGGTCACTATAGACAGGATTCTTAATACTTGAGTCAATGGGAAAAATGATCTAAAAGTGGTCACACTGGCCAGGTGGTCCTTACATGTATGTAGAGGTGGTCACTTGTACAGGTTTAACTGTATCTGTATTAATTTTGTATATCCGGTATACCACACTTGGCATAGCACACCCACCTTACACTAAGTTACAGGTATGTGATGGTGGCTGGTTATATATTACAATGAAGAGTACGTCACACCCAGCTTTTGAACATCTAACTCCAGGCCTTGCTTACGGCTATCTAGTGAGGATGCCTCTACTGTACTTACTGATAATGACTTCCACTCTACAATATGTTGGAAGAATATAAAACAAATGTTTCAGAGGAAACCTGCTGGAACTTGTGTAACGTTGATTCCTTTTCATAAAAATCATATCACGCAGTTGGCCCTGTCAAAACCACGCTGACGTCAGCCCACTAAAAAGTTGCGATAGAAACGGCAAGACTTTTAGTTCATCAGCTTTCAGTGTAATCAACGCACGGCGCAGGTTTCTCCCTTGATCGCATCAACGCACTTCTACCTGCCTCTCCTCCATAGAGGGATCCATCAGACCATGGCTAACTCTGCGTTTGATCAAGGTTTTTCATTTTGGCCCTTCGGCAATTAGTTCAACAGCAATTTTGAACCACGCTACACAGAAATGGCATTAGCAGCTAATGCCTACGGCATACAAAGGAGGGAAGGGTGGAAATCTCTCTCCGCAAGCTGCCCAGTCGACCAAACAATCACTCGCACTACTTAACTAACACCCTTCCCGAGCTGGCAACCTGCGGTTTCATTTTCTAATTTTTTTTATTTTCAAATTTACGACCCTTGCTCTGAAGAATTAAGCCAGTGATAGTAATGGTCCATAAATTCTATCGATCTTCCTCATTTGGTGTCCCCATATTCACATCCCCCCATTTGCAAATTAAAATTGGAAGGCCTAAATACAGGATCGTCCACACTGACACTTAATACTCCAAAATATCGCTTAAAAACATGCACACCTTTTTTGCAAAAGGAGATTAAATTCTCATTAAACTGGAAAAAAAATCATCAAGGAGGTAACTAATAATGTGTTGTCTGTTGACTGTTGGTCTAAAAATGGTGACTATATAATATATATATATTTTGAAATGGATTTTAATAATTTTTACTTGTCACTTCGCTGCACGTAGTAAACAGTACCTGGTCCAGATGAGAAGCTTTCAAATACATGTACCAATATTTTGAGGTTTCACTAATGAACATTGTACATCAGATAATGACAAGATACATACACCATAGGTGGAGATCCAAACAAGACAAGGTGGTTTAAGATTTCGATCTCAAGATGATGCCAGTGGGTCTTCTCCAAGATCATTGAACATTCAGGGGCAGCTAAAAATAGAAACTCGCAAATTGTCTCAAATTAACACAGCAGCGATCGTATCACTGTACTTTGTCAGTGTCTTACACTTCTAGCTTATGATAATATCAGACTACACACTGCAGAAGACTACATTCTTTTCTGCTTTGTTTACATTCTGACCCTCTTCCTGGTTGCTGTGTGTAAACATATATAACAAAATGACACCTGAAGGCAAGATTACACCAAAGGTGAATTATTCTCACCTGTTAAAGAACACCTGAAGCTTTTTCAGGTGTGTTAAGTCAGAGTCATACGTGTATAAACTGAAAAATAGTGGCCAACCCACAACATAATGCTCAATACTCTAGAGGACTTTGATATTCAGACACTAATAGGCACAACTGCTCATGACAGGTACTGTTGGATAACCTGACGTTGTCAACATTTGTTAGGATGTTCATCCTACACTACGTAAGGAAAATAAGTACAATCTACTAATGCTTTCAGACGACTTGTATCACTTCATATTTGCTGCCACCATCATTTTGAAGAAAGCAATATACGAACACATCATTTTGTCCTCTCTCCTTTATTCTGGGAACCGCTTTTCGTCCCCTAATATTTTCGCCATTTCTAAAATGCTACGGACGATTGGGCTCGTTTTCCTTATGTTTCTCAAGGTCAAAAACAGTTAAAGATGATGAGAAAAGGAGGACATGGCACAGTTGGGTGGACTAATGTCTGGGAATATGTTCTGCATCTCTCTAAATCAACATTGGACTGATGAGATGCAAGAATAGATCATCTGATACGTTGGTGAAGGTAAACAATTCTTCTAGAGAATTCAAGCTCTACCACTGGATACAATATAGAGATTACTAGTATTTCAAGACACTAGACTAGTTCTGTCAGTTCACTCTGGTGACGCTGAAGAAGTGTGATAGATGTAACTCGAAACAACTGGAAGTAATCTCCATACTTTATCCAGTAGTAGATTTTGAATTGTCTACGAGTATGTCATCTGATATTATACAAGCCATGAATTATGCTGATTGCTCATCATGAAAATTTGCAAGTCATGATATTTGACTCCAGTCCAAAAGTCCAGGCTGTATGTGTGGAAAAAACAAATTACCAAGGAATGATTGTGACTGATGGTCATCATTTACATCAGATTATCTGGCAAAACAGCTGACTACAGGAAATATGCAAGACTGCTGACACAATATTCCAATACAAACTGGAAGTGGAGCGTCTAACATTTCCATTGTCTGCAACGTAGGCATGTCCCAATCCTCCTAAACACTTGCTAACGTTTCCCTGTAGCAACCCCCTTGAGAAGGTGTAACCATCAATGCTTCAATACAACCTGACAATGGAAAAACAAGCATGTTAAAGAACGTTACATTTCTGACAGCCAGAACATCAGCATATCCTAGCCCTCACAGAACTCTACTGTTTCCATGGTTACCTACAGGAGGAAGTCTAACCATTAACAGGAACAAAAGAACAGTTCCACCAGCCACCCCACAGTGCAGTTGCCCAGGTCCAGATCCTCACAGATTGTCTTCCCATCTGTCTTCACAGAGACAAATGGTACCTGTTAGCCTGACCTTCAACTTAATTCTATTCCTCGCGTCTTTATTATCGCCCCGCCAAGACGCCGTATCCATCATCCCCACATGTAGGGAGGGGAGAGCGACCCCTCCCCATCCACAACTCTGCTTCCTGGAAGCAGTTCCCAGAATTCGGGGTGCTCCTTCGACGTACGTCTTGGCTCTCTCTCCCTCCTCCTTCCGTACGGTTCGATCGGAGCGGGAGCGCGACGCTTCCCAACGGACCCCCGGCTCGCCTCGTGATGAATGCGCTTTAAAGCCCGCTCTTCCGCTAATTACCGAACTGCAGACAATATGGTTTGGCAAAATGTTACCCGCTGATTTATGGCTGAGGACTGGAGGAATTCCCCCGGCCTATTACTCTCCCCCTGCCCCGCAATGGGCTCCTTGTCAGGAAGAAGGATAAAGTGGCAATTCCCAAACTTGGCCTAATTAGCTTTTGATGGAACAGTCCGGAGAAGCAGCAGGACCGAAAGCTGGCCCGATACGCCGGTTTTCGATTTCGGACGTCGTCCGATCGACAGGGAGAATGGGGCGGGGATCCTACCGTTCTTAGTTCGTCAGCCGCGATCCCCAATTCCCCGCCAATTAGCGCCGAGCACGGACAATACGGGATGAACAAATGCTCGTGACTAATGCTGATTTATTGCGTCTTTATCGACGACCCCGGCCCTCTCACCTCCTTAGCCGCTCTCAGATGTCCAGTAACACCCCGCCGGATACAAACCATCTTCGGCCAATTAGGTGTAAGACGGGGCCGCACGGCGGTGAGTAGCCCGACTTATATTTTCCTTCAGGCTCATCGCGTTTAATCAACATCCAAAACCAACGCGTCAAGCTGGGAACAGAAAAAAAACAGCGAATCTCAGCTCTTCGAAGACGTCGTATCAACGATAATCGTTGACACATACGGTTGCTTTTCCATTGGTTCCTCTTGCCAAGCGCCCCCCCTCCCCTATTCCCACAGATGACCACCGTTTCAACCGATAACAACCCAGGACAAAAGCAATAAAGCCCATAACTTGGCTAATTAGCTCAAAGCATGGGACGTCAATTCGCATTTGGCTTCACGAGGCAAATTAGACGTGAAAAGGCCGGGGGATCGACCCTCACGACGATTGTCCATGTTACCGACATCAATTAAGCCGCTTATGAGGTACGCTCGGCTGGAGACGGCCTCCCTGAGAGTTCTAACGATCCCCACCTCCATCAGGTGAGCCCAATCTCCTCTCCGGCCGTCATCAATCTCACAGCAACGACTTTTATTTAATTTCGGAGCCGAAACGAATTCCGCTCGCGAGTTGCAAAACCGTCCCGGGTCCTTCTGGAGGGAAGCTGACCACGAAAAGGATTAACGACGCTGAAAATATCAATGGGGAAGCTTAGGACCAATGAGTTATGGTGCAGCAGTGCTCAAGCCGGACACCCAAGGTGCCCAGAGGTAGGCAGACGCTGCCAGAGTGATGCTACAGCATTGATGTGGCTCAGAAAAGCTGTGCTACAGCATTGATAAGGCTCAAAAAAGCTGTGCCTGAGCAAGTGCACCTGTTCTTTTTCACACCTGTAACTTGTGTGTAAGTCTTGGTCTGGAAAGGATAAGTCTTAAACAGCTAACCAGATGTTACCTGGATGAAGCAAACATTGCAAGAGTGGTGCTACTGCAATACTGTCATTGAGGAAAGCTATACCTTGTAGAAGTGCCTGTGCAAGCGCACCTGTACTTCTTCACACCTGAGCATTCAAGTGTTGACCTGGAAAGGATAAGTCTTAAACAGATAACCAGATGTTGCCTGGATGAAGCAAAATTTGATATGACGTATCCATTAAATCAGAGACGTCTATTCCTCAGACATAAGCAAAACACTGCTTGTGGTAAAACCAATATAACAAGGATTTCCCCTAATATCATTCAAACAAAAGTAGGACTATCATCATCAGATGTGTTCAGTCTTAATACGCACCACTTAATTTTCATACGCAGCTAATCCTCTGCCAACAAACACAGCACCATTATGACCTTTGCATATTTACAGTAGCGCGAATTAAACCTCCCGAAATATCCCGTCCTTTCCTGCCCTCCCTTCTCCGGCTAAATGACATGTTTGCTTACACTCCCTCGTTGCGCCATTCCACACCTGATACTCCCAACAAAGGACTGACCTCTGACCTTCTGACATCATCACACACTCACAGGTAGACTGGTTTGGGGAACTGCACCTGCGAACTTCATCTTAAGGCCACACCGATTCAATTCACTAGTTCTCACAATAAAAAAGTATAATTTATGAGTTGTGTGCAAAAAGTGTGAATTAAGCTAACTTTTCCATGTCTAAAAATTTTGATAGACTTTTGTTAATTCTGCTTATTTATTTCAAGAGAGGGTGGGCTTCACCTTGTAAAAATTCTTTTTAAAACCAATCCCCTAAAATCACGGTCACTTCTGTACCACAAACTTATCATTCGTCTTTCACCCCCCTTGCCTTCTTGCCGCCATCATGAAGATTAAGTTCCGTAAAACATGTCCATTTTCCTCAGACCGTGAAATTCTGCTACAGTTAAGTGAATAACGGTATTTCGACGCGATGTCGCCCGGTTTTGTCTTGCCTTTTCAGACATCACCCCGTCGACGTAACCACGTCCCTACACAAGTCTCCGGTCATCGACGAACACATCCAATTATCCAGTCTCTTGACGCAGGCAGCGGCAAATGAGCCGCAATCGTCTGCCTCTCTTCCCCACTCGCAGCTCTCGCAACGTCCTCTTCCCTACTCCACCAACCCTGTGCTTCCTCTCACTGTGCTTTATAAGATCTGAAGTGCGCCCTTTGTCGCAGTCGTTCCCTCCAAATTTCCACATTCAGCGATTCCTCTCCACTCCGAATTGGACATCTCCTCCCGGTGGCATTTAAAGGTCAATTCTATTTTTCGTTTCTCTTCTGAATTGATTTCATCAACGGACGACCCACCGGAGGGACACAGTTTTAGTCTGTGAAAAGTCACTATCCGCAAAAATGATTAGCTGGCGTCTTCTTCCCGAAACAGCTTTTTTCTTCTTCTCCTGTGACTTAACACGATTTTTACCAGGTTGACATGGCAATAGCTTTCCTAAAAAGTGCAATTTTTGCCTGACTTCTCTTTTGTAACCTCCTTTGGTTGCACAGTTTTGGTATCATGCACTGCGTGTTCTCAGTTTGCGATCACAAGGATTATATTTCTCGCATTGACTGTAAACATCCTGAATGTCACTGGGAAAAAAATCACATTATCTGCATTGATTGACCAGACATGTACGATGAGGTCCGGAAGGAAACAGGTAATAAAATTAGTCAACCTTCATCGACATTTCGAAAGAAAAAAATGTCACGTTTCCTGCACGGCTTGTTTTCAAGGCCAGGTACTGATGCGCCCAGTTGCTAAACCTACGCTTTTTGTTTTGACTGCTTTTGGATGTCTTCATATGAGGCTGTGATCATTTTACCTGTACCAAAAACATGGTGAAAATATCACTCCTTCTTGCTAAAAAATCAGGAGATCATTACGATTTGAGATAAAAAGCTATCTTTCTCCAGAAATGCTGTCGCTTGATTTTGGGATGCTGTGCATCTCTCCCTGCATCAGTATGTAGTTCCTTCAACGTCAGCTCTGGTACATTTACCCCCTAATCAGCCACTTAATGCCGGGTGTTTAAAATCCTCTCTATTCCAGGACAGTACCGGTGGACTGCCTACTCTGCTGACTGCCTCACCTGTCCTGTTCCAGGAAAACACTTGCTGACACACCTATTGGATTATCTGCAATGTTACCTGTTTTACCTGTCAAATTCTAGGAGCTGATTTGTTAGTTCCGCTAATACAAAAAGCTGTGAAAATGGTGTTATAGTTGTTTATCACTTTGAGTGAATGTGATATCCTGCTGTGTCTAGTCCTTTTGGACCCTTATAATGTTGCCTACAGTTATACTCTTACAATGCTGACTGGTAAAGAAATACACCTAGTGGACTACCTGTTCAGGATTACTAGTACATGGACCGGTGCAGGCTAGGTGCAGGTAGACATCAGAATTACTTGCACAGCTCTAATTCTACCTGCGCCAACCTGCATATGCAGGTGGTTTCTTGAGACACCATTGCCTGCTTTAACTGTCACATTCTTGGCACTAATTTGTTGGTTCCTCAAATTAAAAAAAGAGTGAATGTGCCAAGAGAAATCATGCTACATCTGGTCATCTTGGACCCTTCTACCGGTAATGTCTACTACAACAATTATACTCCAATGCTAGGCAGCGGAATATGGATAGAACCAATTATCCCACAAACTGGCTAAAACATCCATCATCCAGATTGATTGCAGTCAGAGAGGGATGACAGGAAAAATCTTCCTTTTTCCAAAAAACATCTTCAAGGCAATAATGAGGCGAGCTTACTGATGCAATTCCCAAACAAAACTCGTCAAATTTTCCCAAATTAGAGTACGAGTCCATCTCATTTGGCGTAAATGGGAAACCCTGCAGTTTCCAGACAATTAATAAGTCTGCCCATCTCCTGTGTGACGTGGCACGGCACCAACTCTAACTGCTCGAAGGTCAGTCTTCTTCCATCTTAATGTGTTTTTTTTGTCAGCAAGGTGTAGGTAGGAATTTCGAGTCCTGGCCTTAATTGCTTTTATCACAACCAGTCCTTAAAAAGTACAATGCAGAGCAAGGTACATACTATAACGTGAATAAGTACAGTTTCTAGAGCTGGAATGTGAAGTAGAACAACAGAAAATAGATACAGAAACTTCTCCGAGAGCCTCTACAGTATCGAGCTCGGGGTTGAACAAAAAATGGACATATGCCTGAAATAGTTCTTGTTAGACCCATCTATCCATCAAAGTATTTGAGTTGTTGAGAGTTATGAAAGCGCCCAATTTGCAGAGAAGAAGAATGACCTCTTTAGGCATGCAGGTGGGAGGCCGGTGAAGTTTCCAGGTGACGTACTTTCACCTGTAACACCAACCCCTGCGGAAATTTAGAATCGACAAATGAACTCGGTAATGGCCGGGCAAGCCTATCGCACACCCCACATTTCAGCCTAAGCCCTGCTCCCGACTCCAAAATGTCACCGTTTCTCCCAAATTTCATTTTTCAAGAGCGTTTTTGCATAATGCTGATAGGGGCACACGTGAATGGCGGCTAGCGCGGGCAGGAGCGTGGCATTGTGCAGATCCAGGCCAGCCCTGCCTGACCCCGGCCGCTTGTTATCACTGCCATTGGACTTTCAAAATGTCAGCTCCTCGCCGCAATTTCATTTTTCACATGCTCGCCGTATCTCAATCTTTTGACATTTGGACATTAAGGCCGGGCGTCTCCCACATGCCATTAAAACGGCCGGCCTAACTAAAAATGACCATTTTGATTGCCTGGGATGATTTTTTCCCCCGCTGTCAGCATTTGTTTTGTGCAAAACGAGGCCGTTCGGACATTTCCATACGTCTCTTTCCAAAAGCAGACGAGGCATCAGGACCATCGTGGATGGATTTTGATATTCAGTTCATCCATGTAAAAGATGATGTCATTATGGGCTCTCTTCTCTTGTCTGAAAGTGCCCGCGGCGTTAGGCCAGGTCGGTAATGGGTACTGACGTATCATCACATATGCATCCACCGGAATGTCAAACTCCAGTCCGGCACTTTGCGGAGGAAGATCACAAGTGATGCGCAGATATTATTCACTCATGCAAAATGGCTCGCAGTACATGCATTTCAAATCCCAGCACTGATACCGAAGTTATTAAACTTTTACACCAGTAAGAAACATATACTTCGTCTAATTCCTTGCTTAGTACATGTACATGGGTAGGGAATTCAACGGAAACTAATATCATCTTCGAAACCCCTTCTCAACAGAGTTACCTACATATACAACGGTGACCAGGATTGATAATATTTTTGTGTTTTTGTCTAGTAGATGAATAGTTGTTGTTTAACAAAACAGCAGATGGTTCCCCTATCCCAAAAAGTGGCACAGCCCATTCCTGTGATAACTCCTCACTTCTGGACCAGAACACTTTCAATATGGGGGCAAACAGGTTGACCTAACTCCACTTACAAGACATGGCTTTTACACCTTGCCAAAGAACTGACGCAGGAAGATGGCCAGGAAAGCCGCTCATCTTTAGGTTTCTTCTACTGGCTCAACAACCACCAACAAAGTTCATCTCAGGCCAAGGAAGCTTCAAGAACTAAGGCATCTTAACCCTAACAAGACAGTTCACTTGCTGGCACCTACAGTACATGTAAGTAGAAGACTTGAAGGCGACTTTTAGGGAAGATTACAACCCAAGTCATTCAGCCTATTCTACCTTCCCAGTCAGGCTACAGACCTTTCTGACACTGATACAAAAACTCTTGAACCTCCGCTCAAAACGACATGACATGTTTCTATGAGATAAGGGTAGAGAAGATCCCTACTTAAAATGTTAAGACGGGTCCAAAAAATGTGGACATGTACAAAGTTAAGTTTTGAAGTACAAAAAGATTCTCGGTTGGTCAGGGATGCTGGAATGTGATTGGCCAAGAAATCTGGACTGTGATTGGTCACCAATGTTAAATCTCAGATCTTGATTGGTTGAGCTCGACCCAGTGGAATTTTCATGGTGAAGCAGGTAGTGTAGCGTCTTTCAGGATGCTAAATATCTCTCCAATGTATCCTATAGCTCTCAAGCTTTCGATGTAAAAATAAACAAATAAACAAGCAAACAAACCCACCTCCATTCGTTCTGCTTGCCGCCCTCCTTGATGTGAGCGACCAGCTGCAGTTTCTGCGTGTGCTTGTCCGTTTTGCAGTGGAGCTGGAAGTTGGCCTTCAGCTGGGTACTGTAGTTGCACAGGCGGCACTGGTACACATCCCCGACCTGTTGTACAATGGAAACACAATGGTGAGGCCTGGGGAAAAAATTGTTGTGTTTCTGGTTTCAGTCCTGAAAAACTAGGGTCAGTACGTAGGGATTTTCTTTCTTTTTTTTCCCCCCTTTTTAGATTTAGGCTGAAGTGATCCAACTAATACAAAAATTCAAATTTGATTTTTTGGGACACAACATTGAACAATGTTTTCAAGTCCTATTTTCAACTGAAAGTATTATCATCTCTTACAGACATCAACGGTACATCAAACTGTACTCCAACCTTATTTTCTAAACCACTAACACTGAACAATAACTACTTAAGCACATGAAAGTACCAGGCATAAGTAAGCAGCCATAATGGATAATTACTCAAGTACCAAGGTCTACCAGGATAAATAAAACATCACAGCATAAATAAATAATGAATCTCTAATAGTCTAAAATCTGGCTGAAATTTTTGTCAATAGCAGTTTTGGTATCACATGTGCATGGGCGTCACTACAACAGAAGGGTTATGGTAGCAACGGTAAAGAGTTGTTGTCTATGGCTTCTACTGATAGCAAAGTAAGGAAACACCCGAACCAAGGCTGAGCTGTAATTTCCGACATAAAAAAAATTGTACTTACCCAAATTTTTGACTGTACATCTCCAGACTTTGTCAATGAAAATGGAACGAAAAAATTTTGCATGGAAAAATTACAGTTCAACCTTGCTTCAGCGTGATTTCTACCAACACAGGTGAAGTTTCAAGCTAGGGAAACACCTGAATACGTGTGGAAGGCATTCGTTTTGTAATCCTTTTTAACACCTACCTCCATGCAATCAACGAGCTAAGGTGGTGATTTATGGCATGGCTAATTCACTACGTCATGCGTTCCGTCTCAACCGCTACACAAAAATGTATAATTCCCTTCTGAATGCATAGAAAAGGGTAAAGGCTACCACTCTGCCGTACACTTTTGACATTTGTTTTTAGTGATAGGTGAGGGGCTATTTTTCATTCAAAATTTCAGGAAGGGGTGGTATTATTCAGAAATACATCAACACCAACCATCAGGCAACAAAAAAATTGTGTTGTTCGGTTCTGGTGTCTTCCTTTGTAATGACTATTTTCCAATCTACCAACATTCCAATCTAAAAGAAAAACAGGTGGTGTTTGTAGATCACACCTGCCAAAATAACAAGCAGGATATGTTGCTATGTTTCTTGCACAAGACTTATTATAAAAATTCCAGAGATTTACAACAATGCCCTGTATTCCATTCTGGCCTTTTCTTTTAAGCCCATCCGACAAACCACAGCGTCTATTCCATGGTTCAACAGATCTTTTCTGGCAAAAACTCTGTGGTGTGACCACCAGCCGGAGATGGGGTCATAGTGGGTCTCACCATGTAGTTTAAGGTCAAATGTGCGCCACAGTACAATTTGGAATGGTCAAAAGGTCACAACAAGTGGTCGACATTCTGACCTAGGGACACAAAGGCAGTCAATAACCCTTAGCTGGTTTTGTAAAGCATGGCTAGATACATGACAACTTACTGCCAAGGGTAACAGGCACCTTATGGTATGCCACAGGAATTCTTCTTCTTAAACACAAAAAAATGACTTTTGAAGGTCGATCCATTTACAGGAAAATAAAATAAAAAGTAATCTTTGAACCAAGGTTACCCCTTGAATGAAAGAGTGGCCTTGGGTAACATTTTAATTTCAATTTTTTCAGTACCAGACAATTTAGACCTCCATTGAAATTAATTTCTTCACAATATGAGATAGAAAACAACAACTTCTGTCTCAAGGTCGCGCCCCTCCCCACCTACTTTACAATTATATGAGATAGGAAACAACATCCTCTATCTCAAGGTCGCCCCCCCACCTTCTTTAAAATTATATGAGAAACGAAACAACATCCTCTATCTCAAGGTCGCCCCCCCTCCCCACCTACCTGCATGACCCATTCCTCGTCCTGTGTGGGCCTGTCGCTGCTGATGTGGGCCTCCAGAAGGTCCAGGTTATCTGAGGTGAACTTATTGCACACGGCGCACTGGAACAGCTTCAGGCTCTCGTTGCACGTGGGGTCCTCGTCGGCGGGAGGGGGGCCGTCCAGGCTCGAATCGTCCTCGGAACCGTTCTCCATGGGAACGCTGGGCACGTTCTGCCCCGCCATGAGCTGCTGCTGCTGCTGGAGGAACAGGTTCGCGTCGAACTGATACTCCCCAAGGTTGGGATGGAGCTGAGAAGGAAGAGGGGCGTTGTGGACCTGTGCCTGCGCCTGGGCCTGGGCCAGGTAGTAGCCGTAGAGGGCATTGTCGGCGGGCGAGGGCTGCATGCCCAGCCGCGCCTGGAAGTCCTGCATCTGCTTGACGTTCTGGTGGAGGAGCATCATGTTGTGCATGTGCTTCTCGCTGGTCATGTGGATGCGGAGGTTTCGGGCCACGTTGGTCTCGTAGTCGCACACGTCGCATCTCCACGTGGGCTTTGGCTTTGGTTTGGACTGGGCGAGGGGGTCGCCCATGTTGTTCGGGGCGGCGAACATGCGGTCCGGCTTCCCCTTGTTCTGCATCTCCTGCACGTTGTTGATGTGCTTGTCGGACTGCATGTGGATGCTGAGGTTACCTTTCGTGGTCGTGGAGTAGTTGCAGACGTCGCAGCGGAAGGGCTTGTACCCACACGTGTACGTCTCGCCGCGGGCTAGCCGCGGGTGGGGCTGCCCCGTGCTGCAGTAGACGCACGCGTTCCCCGTTTCTGGGTGCTTCTCCTTCATGTGGGCCTCCAGAGTCTGCTGGTATTTATAGTGCCAGTTGCACTTGGGACACTTCAGGGTCTTGCACGAGTTGCGGGAGTGCATCATCGTCATGTGGCCTCCCAGCGACCGGGTGGAACCGAGCACCATGTCGCACTTCGGACACTCCACGCCGTTTTCCGCACCGCACTGGTGCGGGTGTGTCCTCGTATCGTCGCTGTAATCCGAACTGTTTGAGGACTCTCCGCCCAGAAGTCCAGGAAAGGGGCCAGCTATCGTGCTGGCAGGGCGGCGGCCCGAATGGTTGTCGTGTACTGCTTCTTTTCTCGCAGAATTCTTGCGCTCTTCCGAGTGCCCACCCTGAGCATTAAGTCTGGAAGAAGAAGTCTTTCCACTCTGCGTACTTTCAGGGGTTCTAGGCAAAGCTCCAGGAGGTACATTATTATCAGAGGAAACTATTTTGTCTTTGGTTAGATCGAGAGCGAACGCGGAACTGTTAGAAGCTGAGCTTACTGCAGACAGAGACTTTTGGGAAACTTCCTTTTCCGCGCTCCCGTTCATCAACGCTGCTGTCACAATGGCAGTCATCATGTCCTGTTTCCCAGAAGTCACGGCCTTCAGGAGCGAATCTGGTTTGGTAAACGTGCTGCTAGTGTTACTACTACTGTTATTAGCGTTACTACTACTGTTACTTCCTGACGAGGTGAGGGTATGAGAGACAGGGCTGAGGCTGTGTGCCTGTCCCCTAGGGACCCCCGAACCTTGTCCGTGTGAGGTACTCGGAGATGGGGTGGAGGAGGATACAACGGCAGGCGTGAACAATGTCTTAGCACCAAGAGAAGACAGATCCATAGCGGAAGTGGTATTGTTATTACTAGCGGCCCCCAAGGCAGAAGAAGATACGCTGCTAACGTGTACCGAGGGCAGTGTGAGCAAGCTTGAGGTGTACACGTAGCTGACTTTGGTTAGGTTGTTTGAGGTACTAGAGAGGCTAGCTCCCGGCAGTCCGCTGCCGAAGAGGAACAGAGGCTGACTGTTAGTGGGTGTCGGAGACCCCGTGCTTGCGCTATCTTGACATGAATCAGAGTTCTCGGGTTGTCCCATAGGCTCGAGGAAGGACAGAAGAGGAGGGCCTTTAGACTTGCCCACCCCCTGAATTATCGCAGACGTGTCCTTCTTGGACAGTAACTGTTCTTCCTCCTCGTTCAGAGCCATCTTGTGTTCGCCAGTGGCGTGGGAACGAAAAGATTTGGTGAATCCAAACGAAAGTTTACACAGAAAACACATAAGTATGGGCTTGTTCGCTGCGTCGCGCGGAGAGACACTTAAACTATCGTGTTCTCTTCCTACTGCGACCTTGCGCACAATTTTCTTAAGGGTTGCTTTGGCTTCAGTCGAGTTCGATCCCTCCCCGTCTTTGGACTCGAGTTCCGTTTTCACTTCGCCTTCCTTGCGAAGGGTGTAGACCCTGTAGCTGTGGACGATCGGAGTGTCGTTGCAAGTCTTGTTGCTGAGAGCACCGTACGTGGAGTTGGCCATGCTGGGGCCCCCGAACCCCCAGCCGTAGCTGGTCTGGGGGATGTGGAAGGCGTTCAGCAGGGGCTGGTACATCCCGAGTCCTTGCAGGTTTCCCCCAAGCGACGGCACGGAGCTTCCCACGGGCGAACTCGCGCTGGAGTTGGGGGTCTCCGGAGGACTCGGGTGCTCGATGATGTAGGCTGATCCGTCGGGTTCGTAGACGATCTCGCCTTCGAAGTTCTCCCCATCGCTGTCGTCCGCCTCGCTGAAATCGCTCTCAGGCTTGCTGCCAGCCAGCTGTGGCAAACACAGAATATAACGTCAGTGTTTTTCTTCATCTTTTCAAAGTATGCCCAATGGACTACGGTATTGGCCATGAGCATTACATATCATAAAATTTCAAACTTCATGCCATCCCACATTGCTGTTTCTTTTTTTATCCACAAGTACAAATGATTCGTCAGCGCTGTTCAAAAGTTTGTGCCATGTATGACTTGGCATGAAAATGCATCTGATTTACTTGAAACTTTATGTGCCATTGCTGTTTTTTATCAAAAGTATATGTACAAATGTATGTCTTAATTATATGAATGATTCATTATACAAATTTTCAACGAAGACAAAAGGCAGATACAACCATTATAAACAAATTTCAAAGCACTGACCTTTGACCCTTGACACTGATGTTCCATGTATGCCTGTAGACCCTGGAAGGTCGCGGCACAACCACCACAGGTCACCGGGTCGTTCAACCCCCTCATGGACGATCCTCCCGCGGCTCCTACACTACTACTCACGTCTCCATCCCGTAGGTGGTCTCCACTATTCCCGGTCGGAGGGATCGTTATTCCGGGCGCGTTCTCGACAATTCCGTTGGTGCTGGGTACGGAGCCGAGGTGGACAGTGTCGGGGGGCGGTTTGGGTGGCTGGTTCAGGGTGGTTTGTGGCAGCTGGCTGGCGGTCGCGTCTTCCATGATGTTGTCCAACCACGTACCGGCTGTGGTTGAGCCGAACTCTGTTACTCATCTAGCTGAGGTGACTTCTGTACAGGGGAGAGAAAAAAAACACATTTAGACTTCAGAGCAGAGAGAAAACTAAGAAGATTAAAACAAAGGCTTGAAATAAAGTCATTTCTTCTAAATGTTCCTGTATCCAGGCCTCAAAATTCCCACCTGCATCATGCACAAAGATTTTTGAGTTTGCCAAAAAGTGAAACCTGAAATAATACAGACAAGCTGAAATGAAATTATTATGAAATATTATAATGAAATTATTATGAAAGTATTATGAAATACAGATTGCAGGAAGCAGAAATACCGGTAAAGTGTTTTCAGCCCTGCATGTGTATCATTCAACAATCAGATAACATAACATATGAAATAAAGTCATCATTGAGCAACAATTGATTTATACCAAAACACATCCTTATATAATATTTTCAGTCATCAAGGTAGATTGTTTTTTTAAACCACAAAATCATTGAGCAACAATGATTCATACCAAAACACATCTTTGAAGTTAAAAGTCAAAAATGTTTTCAGTCGTCAAGGCAGATTGTTTTTTGACACCACAGAATTTTGACATCCTGTTCACTGGTAAATTCCTAACAACATGGAAGATCCTACAAAATGATATAGCTAATAATCCACACTGTCTAAAAAATGGGGTTACTGGCTTGAAAAGCAAGTACTTACAGTAGCTCTGATTACGTGCACAACCTAGTATGAGCGCGCACATGCCAGGAAATATGGAACTATGCCCACACAGTAACTTAAGAAGCAACAACATCATCCTTCACCTTCTCTCTGTTGACCTATGTTTAACATAACCAGTTCTTGGGCGTAAGTAAGACCACACCAACTCATTTCCTTGGTTCTGGGATATTTTAAGGTGAAACTATAGCAAGCTGACATCATGAAACTTTGAAAGCAGAGGGCAGGGAGGAAAACTTGAATATGACTGTATTCACTTCATAAAACTGAGTGAGCCAAGGCATCATTAGGCTGAGTTTTCATATGTTTTTACAGTTAAAAATCTGAGAACCAGCCAACAAAATTGGTGTGGCCTTAACTGGTGGAAGTAATACACGTACTTAATGACGTACAGTGGATCATGTGGAGACAGGGATTTATATATAGCCGGTACAAGAGACACACAGTTGGAGTCTTTTGCTGTATGTCCAGTTGGAAATGAAACCACACGTTTTATGAAAAACACTATATACAATTTTTCAATGTAGACAAGAGAATACCACAGTCTTCATCTGGTACTGCCAGTTGCTTAGTAGACTTTCATTATGTGAAGAAAGACGAAATACTGACATGACACAAAGACATGGGTCAAAATACCTGAACTTCCTGTTTAACACTCAATATAGCATGTCTAACTATTCAGGTATAAACAGACACTATGTTATTACCTGCTTACAAAAAGGAAAAGTGGTCACACAAAAAGGGGGGAAATCTTCATTCAGGAAGACCAACCCACCTTTTTACTTTATCTAAAGCACGTCTAAGTTATCTTGGACGAAAAAGTACTTAGTTACACCTTCAACACAGGTGAAAATGGTCTCAAAAAGAAGGAAATCTTGATTCAAGACGGCCAACCAACCTTTTTTGCTTCATGATCAATCCAAGAGACCTTCCCGCAAAAAGTGACACACATTTATCTATCAATACATCATTACATGTCTACGCCGCAATGTGGACAAAAGCCTCCGATGCAGCTATCTATTTCATTGGACGGCATTGTCCGCTCGTGCCAAATTCGGCATAATCTAATCCTTCGCCTCCTTTCTCCTAAAGACCTGGGCAGCTGAAAGCACTGATCAGAGCCTCTTAGAACAACAATGCGGTGTGTGCATAGCTTTGGCGCGTGATTACCGGAGAGAAAACCACCCTCCTCAGACATGCAGATGGAGGGGTGGTAAAAGCGATCACAATTACCGCGCACACAAGGCGGGATCCAGCGCCAGAAATCGTCATATTTTATTTATCGGGCCCGGCATTGTCCCCATTGTCTCAGGCCAGGAGAATGATCTAAGTATGCCATTAAAAATCCGCCACAATGCAGCAGCTAAACAAAGTCGCAGGGATTTTCAACGGCACGCCACCACCTCAGCAGGGCCTTTCATGGGGACAATGGGCCCGGGCTGAAATAAAGACAGACTTATGATGCAAGACAGATGACCCTTTATCTCCGAGGATAATGGAAGAAGAAGAAAGTTTCTTGAAATTTCTGTGGGCTGGACACGCTTGACGTGTTACGCCTCGAGGTAAAACTAAAGCGGACATTGTCTGAGGCTAAACTGTCCTTACTGACGGTGAGAAAGGGAAAAGAACTCATTCCTTAGTTACAAACACGTGGCAACACTGCAAGAAAGTTCATCTTCATAGGTACTTGACCTTGTGTCCAAAATCTACAGAAAAATTATTTCAACTTTTTCTGCCTGCTTCTGGAAAAAAAATGCCAGGCAAACTCTAAGTCTTGTTATTTCAGTTGTCAAATTTTAAGTAACTATGACTCAGGGGTCGAAATAGATTTTGGGGCCAACTTGCACTGGTGCAGATGAAAAAAAAAATACTTGCACCAGAAGAAAAATAGTTGCACCCCCCAAAAATAAAACAAACACAACCAAAAGTACATGTAGTAACTTAAATAAAAACTTCATGGATTCTGGTTTTGTTCCCTTTCCAGTTCTTTATTGGGTATTTCTACAGGTACTACTGGTAGTAACAGCGGATAAAGCAAACTTGCACCGTGGTGCATACCGGCAAAAAATTAGTTGCACAACACCAAATTTACTTGCACCAAGTTGCACACAGAGGGGTATTTCGACCCCTGATGACTGTATATTACATCAAGTACATGTATTTGAAATGGCTGTTTTGAGAAAGATAGGTAGTTTTCATCCCTTTTTGCTGATTATCCAATATTTTTAAGAAAGAATATAATCATGCTACTAAAATCTAAGAATACTTGCAAAGCAAGTTCCTTGTGTTTCAAATCATTGAGTCACCCTTGAAATTGTCTATATGTTCATCAGGCGTTTTAAATGACAGTTGTGCGAGAGCGGGAGAGTTTACCTCCCTAACCGTCCCTTGTTCCCCGTACGTGTGGCAGAGAAAGTTAATCTACCCGCTGATGTATCGGACCCAGCCTTCTGGGGATTCTACCTGGAACTGAAGGCAATTTTTCACAGTCAAATTATTTCATTAAGCTGTCAGTATGGTGGTGTGCCTGTCCCAGAAAAATGGGGGGTAATTTAAGCAGATGCAATCACCTGTCTTTACACCTTGTATATATACCTGCTTGTTTTGACACAGACAAAGCCATCACAATCCTCCGTTTTTTAATCTATCGAGAACCACCTTCCCCCCTATATTAGTTCCTGATTCATACGTTCACTCATAGTCCATTTAATCCATAGTACATAATATTAAATTATCATAGTAGTGGTGACTGAATTTTGTGTTATTTCTGAAATATTAATATGAATTTATTGCAGTATAATCTGTTGAAAAATTATTTCGTGTTATGGAAAATGTTCTACACTTTCGTCCTTCATCTTCAGCGATGCTGTACCAACTCAAAACTCCTGAGAATTGAAGTAATAACAGGCAAACAAATCCTCGGTCTATACCTGGATTCAGGTTTGAAGTTGGAACAAAATTGAGATAAAATCTTTCCGGTCATTACTCTATGAGTCATCAGAACAATTGAGCAAATCATGTTCGAAATGTCAAACCCAAAATCTGACAGAACAGCTCAAAACTCAGCAGCTATAGCTAGAAACTTTGCGCCACAAAAGAAGACTTCCTGGCAGACCTGCTAACAGTAGAAGTCACCACTAGTATGGGAAACGCATTCCATCCCTTTTTCATTAGCTAACCTCTTCAGCAGATCCAGTGTTTGTGCAAAGTAATAACAAAATCACCCATTGCAAGACTCCACTGCCTACCACCACGCCCCTGGGGCGGTCGGGGATTAGGCCAACAGACAAAATTTGGTAATTTTCTACTCCTTTGGATTTCTTTGCAGGGAATCATGTTGGAGGGTTTGAAAAGCGAGGTACATCCACTGCCAAGGGCGACAATTACTTCTTTCTTGTCCCGAGGCCGGGAGTGAATTCGACGACGGCAAAAGTGGGGGGTTATCAAGGCACGACCTCCGAGCCGCTAACACCACGATTTTGCAACAAACAAAAAGACGGAGTATCCTCGTTTCCAATCTCCCGGCCGCACTCCGTACGGGAACGCCCTCCAACCAATTGTTGGGCCAAATCCCTTCCTACCCACAATGCCACGGGCCACGTTGGTCCTTTGTACACAGAATTATCCAACTCATCTGAGGTCAAGCAGAAAGAAACGGGCAAAACAAAGACAGGCGAAACTATTTCACCCAACAAGAGCATTATTACAGGAGACACGTCCACAAAATTTCAAGCCTGATTGGCTACTTTGACGAGGGGAGCCTTCCGTTAACGAGATTGCAGCCCAAAGAACCAAACCTTGCCCGGACGTCCCGGCAAATCCACAGCAAGCCCTTTCACTCGCCCCGGTGTTTCCATGCTAATTCTTTCTTTCATCGCTTAACATCCGCTGTACTCTTTCAAGCGACGCCCTTTTTATTTTTTGCCACTGAATGGGGGTATGCAAATGAGGGCCTTGTTTCGGCGGGGCCAGATTAACGCATTGTTTGTTTGTTCAACTGTGTAGACAAAAGGCGCGAGGAGCAGGCCGCTCGCAGCGCTGTCAGGGTGAAAAGTACCATTGTCACAGGTTTATAGAACACTGGGCCGAGCACATACTTCCCTCCACCTTCCCAACAAAACACACATTTTTTTTGCATTACTAATGAATAAACCTGCCTGAATAGGATACATTGTAAGAGGAACACAAAGCGAGGGGACTAGTCGGGGAGGTGTCGGTTTGAAAACACGCATTCCTGAGACAAGATAATAACACCTTACATGTAGGCTAATAATAACCTATACTTTCTCTAACTTTGTAAGAAGAAAACGTTCAAATTACTTTTTCAGGTATGGTTGAAGGGCTCAAAAATAGCAACTTGCAAACTGCAGAAAAAATTTTGAGATTGCAAAATTAAATATCACATCTTTGATCAGCTAAAAGAATAAAGGCTTGATATCATAAATCATGAGATACTTCAAAATTATATCTTTTTACATTACATATTACACTGCAAATTATATCTGTCTTAATCTGTTGCAACATACCCACACTAAAACTACATTGTATCTGTCAATCTTATATATATATACCCTTTCTATACCAATAATTCCATCTGGTTGATGGAACATAATAACAAGTAGCTCCAGTTATTATAGCCTTGAGGAAGACAGACTACAAAAACAGTGACAGGTAAAAGAACTTAGTTGTGCACCAAAAAAATGCCAATATCCTTCCTGTACTATGTAGAAATACATATGCCATGGCCTGGGTTTACTCCATAACTATTGAAAATCCTGTATTGAGTATCTAAAATATAGTGGTTCGTTTTAACAAAATATAGGGGTGGCAGACAGACTACCAAAACATTAGTGAGTAAAGTGACCTTGGTTGTATACAGGAAAACCCCAATATCCTATCTGTACTATAGAAATACACACGTTATCAGCCGAGCAGAGTTTACCACCAAACTATTGAAGATCCTGATTGCAGTCACGAACTGAAGCAGTGGTTCGTTCGAACAAAATCTGTGTGGTAATAAATGTACAGGTTTTACCGAACAAAGCCTTGTTACTCCGCCAGGAATGTGGGCAAACTTAAACACGGGATCAAGATGTTTACAATCAAGACTTTAAGTTTGTCCTCAGACGGACCGAAGTTCTTTGTTTTGCTCACCTTTCCTGTCGGACAGGTATGTCTGAGATCTACCTGTCCCACCAAGGTGTTCTCACCTGTCCAAGTGTACAAGTTAACCTTCTCCCTGCTGCCTAACACCATACATGTAATCTATACAAATTTGGTACCAAACGGTTACCTTAGCAGGCCGAAGGTTAAAATAAAGACTATTTCACAGGAAAAAGGGTTTACGTAATATGCTCACTGAGGAAGAAAGTTTAGCTAAGGAAAACAGAAAAAGAAGTAAACTTTGCCCTTCTGAGCAAAAGGTGTACATAGGCTGTAAAAACGTTCTATACTCCATTTTTACACTTACAAGGCAATACTTTAGATCTAACTTTAGCATTGTTCCAAGAAAACCACAATAGGAGGTTACACAAGAGGTACACGTCTCATCTCTCTGTTCTAAACTGTCAGACACTCCCACGTGTATTTCTTACGATCATCTTTCCCCCACCTCGATTTTTTTCTCGGAAAAACCCCTGCCAAGGCCTTAGATGTCGTGGCCAGCTTACGTCTCAAAGAACAGTGACTTCTGACCTATCATTGGGTTTGAAAAAGGCACGTAATTCAAAACTGTCGAGACCATTGAATCGAGCCGATAGCAATTAAAGGATCAATGTAGCAAATCCAATTTAAATTGGCTGAACTGCAGAACAAAGAACATGACCAAAATAGCGGGATCCTCCTCTGAATACAAACAATTTCAAGCAATCCAACGATGATGACAGAAAATCAAATTCCGTCGTAGAAGGAAAAAAAAATCTTGAATCAGCAATTTCTGTCTTGCAAAGACACCAGACTCATTCCTAAATAAATTATACCAAAAAACCTTGAGTCGTCAATTTCAGTCTTGCTGGAACATTAATATTGTTTGATATATTATTCTGCAACGAATCAAAGAAATTACTAGACAATATTGGGGCATGAATAAATGTATTTGAACCAATCCCATCGCAGACAAAGGTCTAGGCCACATGTATAAACAGTCCAGCCATTTTTTAATTGTGAGGAGATTGACGGGGCTGGTAGCCTGACCTTAGCGTATTTATCGCCTACACTTAAAAATTCTATTAACCCAGGAAGGGTCACCATGTGTGGATAGGAGCATCCTCACTTTTCCTGGCATATATCATTCACACCCAACTGTCCACGCAAGATTAAAACACCATCTTACCGTTCATCTACCTTATTCTTCGTTAAATAACTCCACACCACGTCCATAACAACTATTTTTCTATCGTTCTGCATTTTTTTCTTGTTCAGACAACTTGGACGAAATTTCTGGCGCAATTTTTTTTCCTTTTTAAAATTCTCGCCCATCCCTCCCACCCCTATAAGTAGGTCCAGGTTGGTATGTCCCCAAGGACAGTGCCTGTGTATAATAGGAGGAAGCAGAAGTGAGGTCACGTGATTGATAATCAGATTTTAGCATGCAATCCTGTATCCCCAACGTATTCTCATTTTGTAATTACTAAAGTAGCCTTTTTAAATCATTCTGTGCACAGCATTACAAGTTTCTTCTGCCCAACAACTATATGACGTAATTTATGAAATTCATCCTTGATTTCTCCTCTCAACAGATACAAGTTTTGTTTCTCTTACCTAGTCTTAGCCAAAAAAGTAAGGTAAACAAGGCATCTATCTAAAAAAAACACATCTTAATACTTCAAGTAGAGTGATCTCCTAGGAGATCTGGGAAGAAAAAGATCATATTCAGATGGCCCCATTTTGATTGACATCTAACTATAATGGGTGATTTTTTATATTCCCTCAGTCTCATCTCCTCACAGAGAGTAACTTTATCAGACTGCCACGTTTCTTCTGACACCCTCTCCTCCCAAAAACCAGAAAACACTTCAATGCTTCCCTCCAACATCTGCTTGGAGATTTCTGAGAACAACACGTTTCCCAAATATGTAACCAAAAACGTAGCATTTTACATTGTTTTTAAACTGTATTGCTTTGCATGAAGCATTATATTTTGTTGTAATGGTGCGCGACACCAGCATTTACTGCCTGGTGCCTACGTTGTATTGTCGGAATTCAAAGAGAAAAACATGGCAGTCTGTAAACACCATCTTCCCTCCCTACATCTACTTGGAGATCAACGACAGTTTAAGTTTCTTGTGGCTCCAGCTGGCTGCCTTCTGTCCCCAGCAGGAACCTGGGAAAGGGAAATCTCACTTCCCCAGGGAACCGCCTCACCTGCACTATTAAAAATTCCTAAGATCCTAAACCTGCCCCATTGTCCTCGCTATTAGAGCTTTTACAGTCTGATCAGTGTTAGACAAAGGAGGATCGTCCTGTGGTGAAGCTCAGCAGAAGTACCAGGGACATGCTAGGAAGACATTATTGGCTCAAAAGGAGGGGACCTTGGGGAGGGAAAGGAACCTGAACAAGGTCAATAGCTTACACATGTGGAACTGCCCTAAACCCTGACCCCTCCACTGGCAGCCACATGGACTCACCCGCCCTCCCAGTGTGTTTACACAGTGGGGAGGCCATATATAATATCTTTATGCTCGTTTCTCTGAAAAATTTGTGCAAGTTCTAGGGCGGCCATGGCTGTGTTTTTGTAGCACAAGCTCACCTGAGTCAAGAAGTTGTGTCCTGACTTCAATTTGGTTCAGTGTCATATGCAGGCTTTTAAATACAAAGAAGAAAGAATAGGATCATAAGGATGAGACATGTCTGGCACTGGAGATGGTATCAGAAAGACAGGATAGCAACCTTATCATTTTCTCTACGTATATGTCTTTGAAACTAGGTGTAAGTTTTGATGCGGCTTTGGCTGAGCTTCTGTACTTCCCGTTTCACCTGAGTCAAGGAGTGGTACACTTATTTGTACCTGTCTATGAGTTATGTACACGCATGGAAAGGACGATAAGACAGAGCTATGTCTGGCATTCGAAAAGGTGTCAGAAAGACAGGATAACGAGATATCATTTTCTACGCTTATCATATAATCATCAGTTTGCCTACTACAGTTTGCCACTCTTTCTCTAAAAGATTCCTGTCTTCCATGATGTTTTTTAATGACTCACTTGTATTAATTAATTGAATTCTATATTCTTATATCTTACCACAAATGTGAAAGTTTTAATGTTTCTATAGCTGAGATTTGAAATCCTTCCTTGGCCCACCGGTCAGTAGTTGCAAACGGTAGACCAGCGGTTAGCAAAGTTCTTGACACGTACACAACCAATGTTTTTCACCTGCCGATGTTTCAGTGGACTGTCTGCCACCTTCCTCAGGACAATACCTGGTTTTACTTCACACTACAGGTCGAGACAGACCGTGGAATCTACATGTAGAAAAGACAGCCCTGCCCTGAAATGTGGGAGGCAGAAAAATGTCATGCATGGCGAGGGTGTGAGAAAGACAATCCTGGGTGAAGACAAAGGGGGACGTGCTACAAATAGGTCATATTTACCCCCATTGTATGGTCTGAACATGCTGGAAATGCCAAGAACCGCGCAGCCAAGGCCGGCGATCGTAACGCACTCTCAGGGATCAAAGTGAGGTGGCGAGTCCGTAAATGTTACACGATATCGCAGAAAAAAACGGAGGATTTCCGTCTCAAGGATGGTCCGAGGAACTGAGAAAATCGACACCTCCAGTTTCGAGGAAAGGGGAAATCCAGAAGCTGGAAATCGCTAATACTGGAAAATGCTGGATATCACCTTTCTAGAAATTCTATACGACTCAAACTCCTGCTACACACGTAAAAAAAAAAAACGTTCCTCGACTTTGAAAGAGGCCAAAGGGACATAAACACAAGCCAGCTAGAGCCAGGCCAGTGAAAGTATTAGAAGACACTTGGCAAAACAAACTGAGGGAAACACAAACAAAGAGGCACAAGTCAAACAAACCATGGGCCAGGCCTTGGGCAAGGAACCCTCGCATATAACACCCCACAACTGCCTTCGTCAGTCCTGCTGTCGGCGACGGACTAGCAGCCATGCCGCCGTGATGAACGTACCAAGATTAAGAGCTCTGGTGCCGTGGTAACGCTAGAATATTATGGATAATCAGGTGTATCTGAGCGATCCCTTTTTATATACAGCCTGACTGCCGCAGATCTCCCGACCTGTTGACAGAAATTTCCCAAACCTGCTCCACAACAAAAACCCGCTCAGTTCTTGGGCTACACATCTGGGCTGGACGTGGAGGTTGCACAGCCTCCTTGTGCAACCAGGTTTCGTTCAGGAGCAACCTGTTTGTGACTGATGTGCAACCCACAGCTTCTGTCAAATTTTGAATGAAAAGCTGGGTTTTTAAGAGTTACTGGATACTACTACTACTAACAATATTTGGAGACAATATCCTATTCTTATTTCAGTTATACTAAAATATATATATATATATATACACTTACATATTACGTCCTCAGGAAGAATGTATATACAGGACCTGTATATACATTTGTTATATTGTATACATATGAATATTACCTCCTTGTTTATACTTATTATTTATGACATTTCCAGTGTGTAGTGTGGTATCCGCCACAAGCAAAGCTGCCCAGGTCTCCACATGAGTTAGATACAAGGATATCACCTGCTCCCTACTATCATATCCATCATTTTGAGATATTAGATGACTGCAAGTCACAACCACAAGCATCACTGAGTGACAGAAAGGCAATTTTTTTGCGTGGGTTGGCCAGAGTACAGCCACTATTTCGAATGCCACCTTCACTGAACAAATATAAAAAAAACAATCAGATAACCAACACACAATACCGTCGGAATTCCTCGGGCTCAAAATTATCCACTACTTCATATTTACCAAACATCGTCAGCTATCGAGTTGTTTACACGACGGCTATATCCACAACATCCTATTAAAGGATCTGGCCATAATACGCCTCCGTGTTCGAGTGTACGTGCTCTTTTGTTGCCGTGTACATCTAACGAAAAACGTTGTGTGTTTGTCTCCGCACGGTAATTGAATAGATAATGGATTATAATTGGGCACATCCTGTTGTGAGGCTCCCTGCCCAGCTCTGCTGCGTTCATCCTCGCTAATGAAATAAAAATCCGCCTGGCTGCTTTCCCCATGTGAGTTTCCGACGACTGCCGGATTCTTTTCTCACTTCACACTGAGATTTCATTTGGCAAAATTAAATATGTATCCATCCTTCTTTTTTTTCTTCTTCACCGTGTCAGTCCAATTTCCTATCGGCTGTAAGATTTCCGGTGAAGTAATTGTCGCAATGGTGAGTTCTGTCAATCTTTGATTGTGTTTTTTCTTCATAAAAGTCTGTGCGTTATGAAACAGCTATATATTGTATAAACAAGTACATGTTTAAAACACAACGTTTATAGTAATAGAGCAACCACTAATGGGGATCTGAATAAAACAAACAAACTCCACCATTCAAAACAGCAATGCTGCTATTTTTAAATGGACTGAATGACTGGTACTATTTCATTGATAGAGGGAAGTTACAAACTTATATTTTATGAAATACATATGTGGAGGCAGCCCATACCAAACCGAGTAGAAAGAACTGATATACTATCAGAAATAAGCAAATTATAAACCCTAAAAAAAAGCCCCACTTGTAGAGCCTGGAAAGGAGGCTACGAGATACCCAGCAGTGTTCGAAATACCCACTAGCACACTAGCAATTGCTACCTGATTTTCTTGTGCGCTAGTTGCTCCCTGACTCAGGTAGCGCACCACGCAACCTGAAAATATGTACCGCTGAACTCAAAGGTACACACTGTGCTACCTGGTTCAAAAAAGTATTTCGAACACTGCCCAGGAATATTGCACACAATATACACATGGAAATATCTAATTTATGTGAAATACACACACATGCTTTCAATATCATACAATGTATAATGTACAAGAAATGTACTGGTATCTACATGGCACCAAAAAGTCCTTCCATAGATGCTACATATAATATCTGTGTGATATAAGTAGTATAAGAATAGATTTGTGATATCAGCCCACAGACATTCTTGTACTTGTAGTAAAGTGTTGTATAAGATTGCCTGACAAATTGTGGATATATCATATCATGTAGCATATCACCTATGTGATGACTGCAGACTGAAATAAAGTATGCAATATAATCTGCACACGCACACACACACACACACGTACATATACATACACACCCACCTAAATACACAAATATAAAAGCATACACATACACACACACAAACATAAATAGACAAATATAAATACACAAACACACACACACATTATAAAAATTGCATATAGCTACAAAATGCCCAATATCATAAGGCATACACACTACAAAATGCACTACAATATTACTATACATACACTCAACAGATGTGCAATGTCACCTGAAATCGGGTATTGAATACTGCAAAACAAACACATAATCGCCAATATTGACCATTAGACACAGATATACCCGATCACGTAACGCCCAAATCTCATAGTTACATGTAAATTGTTTCGTTCCTAAGCACTTGTTGGAGGAAAGGGGCTTTCTCTAATTTCTTCTCTCTGCCAAAATTAAATCTGTCGCCCACATTTAGTTCTCGTCGCTTCACTCAAATTAGAGGGCCCTCGGAACATCTATTCCTGTCGACGACAGCCATCAGAACGGAGACGGGCCGAGTTTTCGCCGGACGAGTGATGACAGATTTCGCCCAATCATCGCTCCAAAGAACGGGGAAACACCGGCTAACGTCACTTTAGCGCGGCTATCGACCCGGCCAGAGTGTAGAAAGGCTGTTGCTGGTAACATCCCTATCTACTGTGATCATCAAGTCCTGGGCTTAGCTTGCCTGTTATTTGGAGACACTAATACACTCCCCTGACTAGGCCACAGTTCTGGATACCATCAGACTGACTACTACAGCACTGCTAAAACGACTGTCGACTTACTGATGCTTGTGATCTGTTGCTGCTGCTGTTTGGTTGTGTCTGTTTTTACAGTGTTGTCAAACAATGAAATAAACGCCAAAAAACAGTTACTCAAGACACTGGATATGATTTTGGAAACGGTCAGACGTTTCAGGTGGCATTCACTACCTTTTGTCAATGGTGCCTTGCCTTACATGTAGAAAGATTCCTGGCCTCACTAGTAGACTAGATATACTTACACAACTATGAAACATTGAAATAAGTGTGATGATGTTATGGTATACTTGATTCTGCTTATCTGTTTGTCAGCGCATTTTATAATGTTTCCTGGCCTATACGACAATCCAGAAAAGCGGCATTGGCGTCCCAAGGCCGAGGAAAGGAACGAGTAATACACAAGTAACATACTCACAATCTCATGATACCTGTATATCTAACTACTGGTACCCTACCTGTGGCAGAAGATTCCTGCCCTCAATATGCCTGGTTCAGACCATATATACAGCCTACTACAAGTGTTAGTCATCTCAACAATGATAAACAACGAAATAGGTGTGATAATAGAAAAATTGTTAAAATTAAAGACTTACACTTGCAGATACCCTTCACCATATGTACCATTATGGGTTTTAATTTGATCTGTTGGAACAACATCAACTGGAGTTCAAGTTGGCCAGACATAAGACCAAAATGTTATCATTTTTGCCACACATTATGCATATCTTACTTATCTATATCATTCTTTTTTTGACAAAATAATGTAATGTACATTACTGGTGCTTACTTTCAACATACCTTTTCCAGCAACCCTTGTTGCCTTCCTTCCCTACAACTCAGTACAAGTGGCCAGTGACTATCTCTGGTTCAACATGTTGATTATAACAGCAAATGGCTAGCTTTCATTCTGAATCCAAAAAGGTCAAGGAATCAAAAACAACAATCAAACTGGACAACCTAGATTACTTTTTACATGGACATTTGATTAGTCTAGAGGTCCCAATTTCTGCAGGTGCTGACTGCCTATGACTATCTATGGTATAACTTAGGGATGTGTAACAACTAACAAGTGAAAATGCGTAACAGGTAGGAAAAAATGAGATTAAAATGTAAACAGCCATTCAATTTGTTAGTGGTCTGTTTGTAGTTCACAGATGGTAACAAGGATAGTTATCAGATAGATAGTTAGATAGTTCTGCTATGCAGCATTGTAAAAAAAGTGGAGAAAAATTCATTCATACACTAGAATTTGGAAACTATGAAGATTGCATCCTAGTAGTAGTACAAGCAACATACTGGACAGGTGTTTATTAGTGTTTATTGGTGTTTTTGTTGTCTCTCAGTCAGCTGTCTAGTGACCGTTACTCTTCCTTGTGAGGAGAAGATACATACAGTACATACTATAAGTATAAGATAACAAAGAACTACAGTCATTGTACATCTCATACCATGATCTCAAGTAGTAAAACGAAACTTCACAGGACCTTGGACTTTAGCTTGTCTTTGAATTACTAGTATACTGTACATATATTATGATTGAATTTGGGTCCTGTGAAGTCTTTGATGGCCCCATTTTGGGACAACATTTCACTGTTCTTTATGGACTCAGTGCTATTTTTGTATCGGGAGAAGTACACTTGACCTATTATGTACAGCTATGTGATCATAAAAGAACTGTGCGATGTGGTAGACTGTACTCTACATACTACTAGACTAAAGCCTTTACACACATAACTACATCAGAATGGAACAACCTACAACATAAGCTACATACCATGCCAACAGAGGAGAAATTCAAACTGGAATTGCTGAAACATATGCAAAATTCCCAAAGTTGAAACGCGTACATCCAAGCACATATGAGCAACAAAGCCAAGCTAAATTCTGTAGGTTTTGTGAAGTTTTATTAGTTGAGATCATTGTATGAGACATACAGTGACTGTGATTTTATGTATCAATGTATTTTATGTATCTTGTCTCCTGGAACTAGTAGCGGTCACTACACAGCTAAACGAGAGACGAAAACACTAATATACACAAATAAACTTCTATCTATCTCTTTTCAGTTTTACAATCTATCTAAATCACCCATTTTCCAGAAATAAACACTAACCCTAACCCTATGCTAGGTCTCCTAAAAACTGTTGTCCTCCTTCCCATAACTGCGTTCATGGTACTATTTTTGGGCGAATGGCGGCAATACACTTGACCCTCTTTTATGGCAGCCGCAGTAAACGGCGCAGTGAGGCATGTTCGCACAGGAACCTGTTTTCTTTTCCCCTGCATCATGATGTAGATTACGGTTTTCGATATTTCTGTGAATTATTTTTATTGTTGATAGCCCAGTATGTTTGAAGCTCATCAGTGTTGACTATTTTACAGATGATAACATAACACAAATCGTTATTTTTCAAACTCCGCAATGTTGTTGGCCGCACTCTCCCACCTTTTTGGCCTGTCAGGTTTCTGCTATTTCTTGAATGTTTAATAACGAGTCAAAGTCGGCCATTGTGAAGTTATTATCCCTGGAAATCCCAACATCCGGTATAGCAGACACTAGTCATCCTCTTTACCATATCACATGTCGCATTAACGCTTTTTTTTTCGAAGGATAAAAAAAGGATTAAGAGAGCAACTTTCTCCATATTTCGGATCTCATTATTATGGGGAAAGGGTCATCAGAAACAAGGGGGTCCGAGTCCCACTGACCATTCACATGACCTCTGACACTGACAAGGCTATGTCGCACACTGAGGGGATTGTTTCCAACTGACCAACACCGCACAAACATGGCCGCCCCCATGGCCAGGGTCACGACCTCCAGGAATGCACAAACATGGCCGCCCCCATGGCCAGGGTCATGACCTACAGCACCACATAAACATGGCCGCCCTCATGGCCAGGGTCATGACCTCCAGTACCATACAAACATGGCCGCTGCCATGGCCAGGGTCACGACCTCCAGTACCATACAAACATGGCCGCCCTCATGGCCAGGGTCAGGACCTTTGGCAGAAGAACTGCAATAGAGAAAAGGATAAACCCAAGTTCTCGTGTTCCATTTCTAACACTCCCAGTATCACTGGCTACTTACCAAGCCTTGTTCTAATCAAACCTGACCCTGGCCAACCAAAGAGCTTTCAATAGATGTTGTAACCCACAACTAAAATAGGACATGACCCTTAACTATAAGAGTCATGACCTTTGACACAGACACATCAAACTGATATAGCTAAGTTGGTAGTCTATTTTTGCTGTAATTACCTAATATTCCATGTCAAGCTTAGACAGCAAAGAAAACAGTTCATTTTGCAAACTGACTTGCTGTGTTCCTTCCCGACAGCTGAGGAAAAGTCCAGGATACAAACCTTCCCTGGAGGAGAATGCCCTTGAACTTCTCTCACCTAGCCAGCTGATCTGTTGCTAGGCAACCTTCTCCACACATATAGACTAGGAATTGTGGGTAGACTGAAGATATTGTTTTTCCAACCTTTCTGACAATTCAGGATAGCAAGTTCTTCCTGCCTAGGCAAGAACAGAATTTTAAATTTTTATGCAAGTTTGTCACACAATATGTCTATAACATAACATTACATATAAATCTAACACCATATTACACTGAATCCAATAATACTAGTTGCACACCGTAAATTGTCACTTAATTTTGGATGACAGATGTCTCAAAAAACATTATGTCGGGATATAAACAGATGCCATACTATGAAATTGAAGCATTTTTATATGCCTTAAAGCCTTACTGTATTTCCTAGAATAAATTTTGCTTCCAAAATAGTAAACTTCCTTGATTGA
The DNA here is from genome assembly GCA_013266295.2 of Branchiostoma floridae x Branchiostoma japonicum. Taxonomy (NCBI): domain Eukaryota; kingdom Metazoa; phylum Chordata; class Leptocardii; order Amphioxiformes; family Branchiostomatidae; genus Branchiostoma; species Branchiostoma floridae x Branchiostoma japonicum. The sequence continues at coordinate 4,142,439 of CM023829.1, read as the reverse complement.
AAATCTGATAACCAAAGATTTTCCAAACCAGTGACTAGTGTTCTTTCACGATTGAGTGACATAAACAAAATACAAACTGCACTGTTATGTTTTAGGTGGGAGTTAAGTAGGCAAAACAGCTGTGACTTCTGAAAGATTACCAAATCAAGAAGAAATACACCCTAGAAGGATATGCCTTCAAACTAGCAGATTATAAGACACACATGACAGCACACTACACTATCTCTCACAGAGTGCATTTAACCATGCTGTGTGGCAGGCACAAATAGGTTATCAGACCATGTCAACACAAGCGGAAATTACACTTTAAAATATTCATTATCTTTGCAAAACCACCAGCTGAGCAATGAAGCGACCGGCATACCTTCTTTCCCTTCCCCATTTCTTGCCTTCCCAATAAGCCTTCGGGCAGAAACGTGTAATAAAATTCCTCAAAACGTATTATTTTTTGTTATCATCCAAACCCAGGCTGAATCTGCGCACCCGAAAAAAGGGCAATTTCAGACTCTATCAGACATAATAGAAAGGGTTTGACAACTCACGTGGCAAACTTTAAATAATTCCAGCAGTCTGGGACTGGTCTGGAGGAGACAGTCCCACAACCCACTAGGAGACCAGCACAGGTCGCAGAGGTCAGCCCTTTGGAGCATGACCTTCGACCTACTGTTTCTCCACACTATAGAACAGCATGGGGCCCCTCGGTCCTTCCTCTCTAAACAATTGGTCGCAAAGACGGGCTAATTTCGTTCCCTGGTTATCAAACTAGAAAGGAATGCACAGATAGGACTCTGTGGGACTCCACTGTATTCATTCTCTTGACTTTAACCTTCCCCTGCTGTGGGTACCCTTTCTAAACCACATCTGTATGGTTTATAGGGTAAGGCAGCAGGGAGAAGGTTAACCATTGAAATTGAATGCTGGTGTCTCCCTACATATTTGCTGGGTTTTGTCTCACTCCAGTTTGAGTTTATTTTGACAAGGAAAGAAATACGGTGCTGCGACCCACACAACGTCCTAGGTTATCTAAATAAAAAGGAAATACACAGGGCCATTTATGAACCTACTAACGTTATAAGTATTCCTTCGACTGAATCAAAGCATAACACACTAAATCCAACTTACCAATAAGCTGCAGTGCTCGCAAACAAGTACTTCATTTTGGCTTTCTTGCAATCAAAGCTTTTCCCAAGTCTGACAACCAGGGAATAACTTTGGTGAGCCCATGGAAGATAACATCCTACAACTACAGTACAAGATTACGATCAACGTTTACAGAAATTATAGAATATGGAGTCAAACTCACAGAATTTCCGACTGACTACAGCCTTGTTGTAATAACTGACTCTTCTCAGAATGTTGGCTGCTTCCTAGCTACCTCAAAATGGTGAAAGTATTTCTGCGAGAATGTCGGCCAACCATAAACAGATGTTTTTGATAATTAGCCAGCAGAGAAATTACGAGCAAACAAAAAACCTTGAAGTGCCTCAATTTTTCCCAGGCCCCTCTAATTATAATCCACAAAAATATTCAATATGGACACCAGCTTGCCACTTCCTATTAAATCAATCTCGGAGAATATTTGTGGACAAATATAACTACACATAACGCTTCGCATGACCACGTTTTTTGCCGAAACACTTAGAAAACTGAGTACAGAACTATTTTTCCTGTTTGCAAACCCAACTATTTTTACAACTGTTCATGTCAAGAGGTTAGGATAAATTCCAGGCCTGGATTTAATCCTGATCCTGATCTCTTAGGTTTCATCAAAATGAAAGCTCTCCTGTGTTGGTTGGTAACATAATAACAGTTTACACTATCTTTCAAACACAAGCAGGGTCAACTTACCACATTTCCAACCAAATTTTGGGTCAGTCTTTCAGAGAAAGGCTAAAATTTACTAGGAATTTGGAGGTAAGTTGACTTTCCTTTTGTTAGGAGAAAGGATCAAACCTTCTCCAGTTTCTCTGTTGCTGAACTGAAAGATCAACATGAAAACTGAGTCTGAGGGGGAGTCTGTACACACACATACTAGTGTCTGGGAGTGGATATTGTCAGATGCAAGTTATCTTCCCAGCCCTCAATTTTCATCATGTCCTCTTACTAAAATTTCTCTCAAAAATGTCTGAGAACTAAGGCAACAAATTGGTGTGGCCTTGCAGGGCTCAAAATTCATGTAGGGAATAGCTGCACCAATGCATCTCACCTAAAATTCAAGTGCACGGAAAGAATTTTGGGTGCATAACATAAAATAAAGTACAATTTCAAGAAAATTTCATTACAAACCTTACTGCCTCTCTTCAGAATTTGAATCTGAAATTCCATAGCTAACTTCAAGATTTCAAACAGGTAGCGTATAATACAATAAAGGTTTTTCCGACACATAAATTTCAAAAATATTCTGTATAAAGTACTACTATACAACTACAATAGTACCTTTATGCACATTGTACGTAACCCTACACAAATATTCCAGATGCAACCAACAGTCAAAAATTAGGTGCACAACTCCAATTGGATGCACAGAAGTACATATGTACCCAGTATTTGGAGCCCTGCCTTGGAGAGAAAGATTAGACCATCTCTAGTTTCAGTGTTGTTGGTGTGGTGTGGTGTGGTGGACAGTCAGACTTGCTGACCCAAAACACCACCTGACCAGGATCAGTGCAGACTGACCCACAATCCAGACTGAAACGCCCCGGGCTAACCAACAACAAAAGACTGTGGTCAGGAGAAATAGCTCTCAGTCTGGGGCAGTTATACCTGCTGTAACCACAGCCTGGTGTGCACAAGGAAATATCTCATGGTGCGATCTCCTTTCTTTGGATGGACGAGAATTAGAACAAGCCAAATTTGCATCTGCAGTTCGTCTGTGTTGGTAGAAGAACAAAAGACTGTGGTCGACGAAAATAGCTGTCAGTCTATCTGTCTGTAACTTACTTAGCCACAAGGAAATATCTGACAGAATGATTGGCTTTTATCTTATGAAAAAGAGAAAAAAGAAAGCGTATACAACAAAAGGGAAAATAGTTCTTTCATGATACTACTAACTATATTTAGGTCGCTTTGATACTATATTTGGTGTTTGTCAATCTAGTTCTTCAGTCAAAAAAATCAGTTTTGTTTTGGCCTGGAGGTATTTTATTATATTGTCATGATAAAATAACAGACAGTCTCAAATAAGGTTAGTCAGAAGAGCATATCTAAACTACATACTGACTATTTAGATATGAAGGGAGGGACTGGTTATTTCTAACTCCTGTTACCATATGTTGGTGTCTGGTGTATTTCCATTATCATGCAAAGATGATCCCTTTCCTTGTCTCGAAGCAAGTTTATATTTGCATTTATTCATCATTGCACATTCCATAATCACAATAAACATTAATATGAAATATTATTACTATTATCATTATTAAATAAATATCTATTCAATAAATAGAAATCAAGGAAAGTTAATGCATGCTCAAACTAATATACTGTTTTTGTTTTTGTTTATTTTGTCTTATCCCCCATTCAGGATCTTCCTAGTTTTACAATGCCCAAAACAACAGAGTTTACATCCAGACACCCTCCTTTACACAGTAATTTCTCAGTAATTTGTACCACAGTAACCACCTTACACAAAGGAAACAAGTGTCTCCTATCCATAAACCACAGTGTCTACCACACTTAGCTATAAACTGTCCCCGGGGATGGAAGGCATGCTAAACATCCCCCCCTCTGAGATGATAACTTGTTTACACCCCCTCCCAGCCCCCCCAGGGGGTTATAAAAGGGAGAGTGTGAACAACACCAAAGTGTAAACAATGGCAATCACTCCCATGTAAACAAACCTGTCACAGAATAAACAACACAGGCCAGGGGGAAAGTCAAATTTGCATGTCTAAAAACCTGGTGTCACCAGACAACACTAACAGATGTTTGGCTTCTGGTACCTGACACATAAATAAACAAATCAAAATGTCAATCTGACTAACTGGTATTCGCTCTACCTTTCTGTACTATTGTAAAATAGACAAAACTAAATTTCAATAACTTTATCCTTTTCATTTTCTAGGCTTTTTAACTGCTTTGAAAGCTCCTTCTTTATTGCAATAACATATAAGTTATATAAACACTAAAATTTCAAGGTAAGATTTTCCACTTCCTTCTCATATTTTTCTCATAATTCTACGAAAACAGATGATTTCAAATCCAGGTTTTTATCAAACTGCTTTCTTCTCTAGACTACCTTTCTTCCTTACTAAAACAGTTGTAGTAAGCTGAAGGTCTCCTTTCACTGCTAGTGCCTTATCACTTTCACTTCAGCCCCTCAACAGCCATTGATACTGCCACTCACACTTTCACAGACAAAGGCTACGCCAGGAGGTTTTCACAATACCACAGTTCAAAGCACACTTTACGTAAATGCCTTGATCAAAGTGCTTTCCTTTCTTCAGATATTCTTTTCGTAATAATACCTTCAGAAAATATCAAGTCTAATAATACAAATATTCTGTATGATGTTGCTACTGCTTTATCTAAAATCTATTCTGAGGAAAATTGCCTGGCAGACAAAGGCTGCACGAGGAGGTTTTCACAATACCACAGTCCACAGTACACTTATCTTTCTTCCTACCAAGTATATTTTTTTGTTTTTTTAATTACACCTTCAGAAAATTATGTGTCTTATGTTGCTAAGCTCCGTCTAAAATCTATACTGAGGAAAATCTCCTGCGTATCCTCTTCCGCGTCCTTTAAACCCGACCAATCAGAGCGCAGCTCTGCTGACTTCCTTGACCCATCAGGTAGGTACCCGCTATCCCCCTGGGGACCCTCGCTGCTAACTACCTGTCCATATTCACTTACTCGCCACAGAACCCACACCGAGACAGACGGCCACGAAAAACCATCGCCAGAAAGATGCGTTCCTATCCATATTAGGCCACACCAATTTACTTCCTTGGTTCTCCGACATTTTAAGGTGAAAATATAGCAAGCGGATATCAAAAATGCAGAGGTCAGGGAGAGATACTTGAATATGACTGTATTCACTCCATAAAACTGAGTTCACCAAGGCATAAACCTGGTCATCAGGCTTTGTTTTCATTATGTTTTTCCAGTTGAGCACATTTTTCTAAAGGTACGAGAACCAACAGATGAAACCGGTGTGGCCTTTGGAAGCTTTTCTCGGACAGAAAACGAGGTGATCTCACTGCCGCCGAGGCAAAACCCCAAGGCCAGCGGAGACATGATCATATCTGGCCAATTTAATATCCCGGCATTGAGGACGACTCAGAATAAATAAGGAATCAATCTGCACAATGGTCCATTCAGGATTTTAATTGGCAGTGGAAGGGGTCTGAATAGATCTGGACTCCTCAATCCTGCCGCGCTACCTTATTGGATCCAGGCTATTACACAAAACACTGTCCTCCCCACACACTTGATGACTAACCGATGCACCCGTAGCATGAGAAAAAGTTTGGGTATGGTCTATAATTAGTTGCTAACTACCCACAGGCTTGGAGGAATACTAATGTGGCCTCCACGGCCTATTCTGGTCTCTAATTCCTTGCCAAGTCATTAAACACTGGCCCAAGTGTGAAGTGGTCAAAAAGAATGGGGCTAATTAATGGTTAGAGGAGAATGTTTCCCCGGCTTTTGTGCGGGCTTGGCGGCTCGGATCCGGGGTGCAAAATTAGCGCCATTCGGTGGGACTTCCAAGCGGAGAGCGGGCGAGGGAAATAATAATGGCAGCCTTAATCATGTGCTGAGCTTGCCAGAGAGCCGCCAATCAAAATACACACAGAGAGGGGCCATGGGTGCATGTTGTTGTCACATGTTTCAGATGTCACAGGAGGCCTGCGATTCACAGAAACACATGGAGGCAGGCGGCAGGGAGGAATTCCCACAATTTTTAGTAGTCTCTGTGGCGGTGACCGAGCCCTCACCTCGACTGCCACCACCCTTCCCCTGCGAGCCCGTCTCACCCACCGACAACATCCCCACAAACCACCACAGATCCGCCATCCAAGGATGACATCCACACATCACAATAACCCACAACAATGGGCAACAAAGGGCTCCCAACCACACTCTCTTTTCCCAGTGACTCCTGCCCAGCGTGCAGACTTGTTGTGTGCTCAGGTTTCTCCCATAACAGCCCAGACCAGACATCTGTGAGAGCATCCCTGGACAGTGCCCCTCCCACCTATCAACCATCCCATACCACATGGTCCTTTGTAGCTACTACTACCCAGACCCCTTCTGTGTCACCCCCCCCCCCCCCCCCCCCCCCCCCCCGCTCTACCTTCACTTTCCCTTTCTATCTGATAGCTTTCACCACTAGATGAACTGCTGAAAACCTGTTTGAATCAAGTGGTCAAGGATATACACACCACCACAACTTCCTCCCTATCTTCCCACTAGACCCAGAAAGACTCCCAGTGTTGGTGAGGCTCACAGATAAAGGAAGAAGTGGTGTCTCTCTCTCAGACCTACCTTCTTAGGCTGCAGTCTGGAACAGATATCAGCCTATAAATCAGACATTTGCTCATAAAATCCGTGTGACAGCAAGAGGACAGAGGCGCAGCATCCTCCCTAGTGGTGCCCATGGTTGGGGGAAGGTCATGTGGAGAGAGAGAGAGACAGTTGTACTTAGCTGGCCGGCAGCCCTGGCCTCTGCATATTTGGACACTGTATATGCTTACACAATTAGACGAACATGTTCAAGGCAATTAGACGTGTGGAAACGGGGGTGGGACCCGAATCTTCCACGTCAGTTCGTAGCAAACAGCAACCGTGGATGAAACCGGCGTCAATTAATGCCATGTGGTGCGGTGGTGTGTTTGAATTATCAATGAACGAGGATTCATTATTTACATTTGCTAATGCAGGAGCGGGGCGATTAGTGCCCTTGTACTCCTCCAGTGTTGGTTTTTCCTGGGGTTTCATCAGAGCAGAGCTGAGTGGAGGGATATTAATTACACCAAGGCATAACTGCGCAGCAGGGCGCTGGGTAAATTACCACCAGAGACAGGGCACTGCCAACATCACTGGGTGGGTATTAGCAATAATTCTGACTTCTTGTGCCCTAACGCTGACGTCACACCGCCGAGCTCTGGATCAAATTAAAACCAAACCGAGAGACAGACCCTTCGCCTCCCTACCTTCTGTTATACAGTACAATATACACTTTACTTCCCAGCCTGACACACACACAAATTGCACAACAGTGCACCACTTGTCGCAGGGGATTTGCATATGCAAATGTCATTAAGTCTTTGTGTGCCCATAGCGACCTAAAGACCTGTCACGCTCCCAGCTAAACAATCACTCCCTTTCATGCCAGGCATTTGCATCTAGATGCGCAATTAGCCAAATCAGTCCGCAGCGATTATAATTTCTCTTTCTTCTTCTCCCCTCGACGTCTGAGTTATCGGCGGAGACACCCGTCCAGTGGTCGGACACGACGTGGAGACGGAGCACAAAGCCGCGCCGGGAACTCTTTTGTCCGGCGGTTAATGAGTCGGACGGGGTCATTTGCATATGTAGATGCAATTAGGCGCAGCTGCTCTATCCCCTGGTTTTAATGGATCACAGAGACGAACACAGCTGCAACCCTGACCCGGGCAATCAGCCTGGCGCTGGGCAAACACCGCCGGCTACCCTCTGGCCCTTCCAGCCGGACACGCAGAATCAAAAGTGTCCAGTGAAAGTGGTCAGGGCAGAGGGAATCACCCAGACAAAGGGAGGCATTCCTCTGGGAATTCGGGAGGACTGACACTGTGTTTCGCCCCCCCCCTACTGTCCACTGCCACTTGTGTTGGTTCATCTAACCCACTGCAGGGGTCCCCAAAAATAGCCTGGGTGCACTATTGGGTTCGACGGTCCAGACAATATTTCTTTTGTGTAATTAAATCAGTAATTGAGCTCGCTTGTTTGCATATAAATGCAGGCCCCAATTAAGGGAGAGTGACTACGGCCAGCAGGAATGCCATCAACGAATGCAAATGTAATTAACTCACATATTTTGTTTCCAGCAGAGCATAGAAACCACCTTATTTGCATACTGTACTCACAAAGAAAATAATTACAGGGGGCAAAGAGCATGTCTATCTCAGGCCAGGCATCTCTAGTCAGCTTTCTGGAGGGGTTTTTCCACCCTCGAAAAACAAACTGTGGTTTTAGATTGGTGGTATTTTAAGCTGAAAGAGCGGCGTTTATCTGCGACGGACTGTTTAAGACCGATAGTGAATCCCATTTCAGTCGAGCGCCCAGCAACACACAGACGTCCCTAATACCACAGTCTCTCCAAGTGATAATTAAACTCCCTGGGCAAGGACTAAGCACGCAGATATTAGGAGGGAGTACACACTCAGCCATTTCAAGATGTTCGGCTATATTTCAGCTGTCACTTTGGCGGGCGCTGTCCCTTCCTAATGTGATCACGAGTGTCCCCAGTCGCTGCGAGGCACAGGTTATGAGATTACACCAATATAAAATGGATGAACTTTCCCGAACCCCACAGCAGTATTTCCGCCAGTGATAAAAATGAGCACAGGAATCGCGGGGAAGAAAGCGGGAGATATCGTTGTTGTTGTGAGAAGCGTGATTGTGGCTCCTGGGGGAGGGAGAATCCTGAGGCGCTACGTTCCCAGGGGGTTTACTGTGACAGGCAGGTACAACCATACCACAATTAGCACTGACAGCTTCAGAATGACATCCCTGAATGAAGCAATTCAGCAGGAACTGCGACTCACAACAGGAATAGTCGGAGGTAATCATGGAACGATTCTGCCGAGATTCGAAGGGGAGAGAAAGCACGGTGGCGGCGGCGTACTATCCCGGTGCTCGGTGATGCATCAACGTAAGGTGTTAGATGTCGCTGTACAGCCGAGCGATGTGACAGTGCCACCACTTTCCCCACTTTTTATATGTTAATGCGGAGAGTAATGGTGCATAAAATCAAGAGTCAGCAAGCCCCTTTTTTCCCCAGCATCTCCGCGGCACCAGGGGTCAGCGTGCAGGCAGATCGGAGATGAGGGATCACTGCGCGACATGATTGGATTGTATGACGGGATGACATGCCACCAGATAAACCCACCAACTTTAATGGGGGAAGATGAGCCCTCTCGTGCCTCGCCTATCCAGCGCGCCGCGAACCGGGACCGATTTCCGGGACAGGGGTTTCCGTCACGTCACACACATACACACACACATAACAAAAAAGCGGGGGACCGCCATTGCCACATTCCACCACCCGTCGCGCCGCTTACAAAGAGATGGCACGGGGAAGACACAAGAGGGGGAAGTCTTCTATTCATTTGCATATTCACGACGTTATCGATCGGAGGGGTCTATCGATCGCGTCCCCGTGCGAGTAAACTACAGCGACAGTTGTTCCCGTCCCTGCCCTCCTGCGCACTCCATTATTTTTACTAACTGATTCCCTGGCCGGGTCTTGGCAGGAGCACCGGGTTTACAGCCAACGATTTCAGGAGGGGGTGCCGGAAAGGTTCCTCACGTAACCATGGCGATGGCTCGATTAGTCGCCCCTTAAAAAGTGGCACAAATGAGCGTGTTTAGCAGGGATACCAAGCGCCAACAATGGCCGACAAAAGGACCTGTCAATAGGCGCGTATGTCACTGCCTTACCATCAATCGTTTCCTGGACCACTAATTTACAGAAGAAAAGACACTGAATGAATGCCTCTCTCAGTTAAGTGTCCATTCTTGCATACAGAGAGAGAGGACAGTTGAGAATCCCAATATTCAGACTTCCCACCTTTGAAATCAAGCGAGGCAGAGCCCTTCCCTAATTAGTGCGGAAATAAAATGATGACACACACACACATCTCTCACACGCTACGACAAGATCGCTCCGAATAACAGTCGTCACAATAACTGCATGCAAATAAAAAAGGGAAACACTCGAGGCATCTGTTAACATCAAAGTGAAGAACGGTTGGCCTGTGACGGCGGAAGCATCCTCTAACCAACCGCAAAGCTTCCGCTAAATCACTCAACCATCACAGGATGCTGCGCCGCTTCATTCCCGCGTACGTACGTACGAGAGACAACAACAGACGATCGCCAGGTTGTGAAATGCGGAACGTCTGTGGTTTCAATTGTGGGTTTTCCGCCAGTCACATCAGCGGAGAGAGGTGACACAGTTTCCACATCACATGAAGCATCGCCCCTGCGACATCCACGGACGCTCGACACGGCCATGGATTTCTGCGTCCATCGATTCACATCATAATCACGGAGGGGCTATAATCAAAAAATCATAAGCCACATGCGATGTTTCCCAGTGCAGCCCGGTGTGGCCCTGGGAGAAAGCTGGGTGGCTCAAAGCAGGGCCTGATCTGTGCACCTCTCAGGGGAACAGTCCCAGTTAGACACCGACTGTCTATCTCTGGTCTCTCCCAGTCTGGCTCGGGGCTGTAGCTTGTAGGTACCAGCTGGGGGAGAGAGGGAAAAAAACGCTTCTGGCCGTGTGTTTACGGCGGGGAGTGGATTTATTACAACCGGTATCGATCTAACAGACTCTAGGCAAGCCCGCCAAAAGATCGGCCGTGTAGCTCGCACGCACGCTCCAGAGACAGAGGGTTAGAGCACTCTAGCGCCGTGCCTTATTCATCAGTCTACACACACACACACGGAGAGAGACACATACGCTATCGTACGCTCCCGTCTAGTACTGCTAGCTCCACGTGGAGGCGACGGCAGACAGCTAGACTGCTCCCCGTCGCCATTATTTACACCTCCCTCTAATTTCCCGTAAATGAAAACAACAAGACTGGATCCCTCCGTATTTAGTTGCCGGAGCGGAGAGAGGTAAGCTAAGCCGAGCACGGCCGGCCGGCTACGGGCCCGCTATCCACCCGGCCGCCGGCCCCACACAACTTCCCCACAACAAAGTACCCGCCAGGAAACTACCAACAAACTTGGGGTCGAAAGTTGAAGGGGAAAGGAGGAACGTCGTAGGTAAACAACAACAGCTACACCCCCGGAAAGACGGCGGGAATCGAACCCCTCCCCTCTGTACCCAGAGCCGGGCACGGCAACACTCTGGGTCACCACCATAATGTGACATGCAAGAAAAGGTCAACTTTTTACACTTGTAAACACAGAAATACTACCCCGTCCGGCGTCCCTACCAACTTACCGACCTGCCCTGCCTCGCTCCCCGGCCTGTACCGACGTCTGCCCGGCCCCAGAATGCGCGATCGGGCCCACTAATTATGTCTAATCAGCCCGGGAACAATTAGCAAGCAGCACACACTCTCCCAATTAAATAATAGCGTCCGCGCCCGCCCGAAAAATGTGAACTTCAACTTACGTTTTCCCCGGGTCCGATCCGATCCTATGGCCCATACCCCGTAACTCTGCCGTCCCAAACACAACGCTGCAACTGCCTGCTGCCTACTCGCACCGGGGAGGAGCGCTCGCCACCGAGAAAGAAACTAGAAATAACCAAATGAAAATTCGATATTTTATTCTGCTAATTATTTTCCGTGTAAAATGGCTGATTAGCGCAGCGCGCATGTCTGCCGCGATGGGCATGACGGGATAGGCTATTGATCGTAATTAAATATGCATCGGTGGAGCCTTTCTTCATTTAGCCAAGAAAATCACCCAGGCCAAATTAAGGCCCGCAAGCCCGCATTTCCGCACACACACACACGGAAACTTTCCCTCCGAGGACAAGACACTTCCCAGCGTGTCTTAACGGCAGAGTGTTTCTTAGGTTTTTCTTAAAGGAGCGTACGGAATAAGGTTTGCCGCGGATTGCTGTGTTGTTGGTCCGTTCAGCGAGAGGTGCGCACATTTCCGAGGCGGCCCTCTAAACGCGCGTCCGGCACCTTTCCTCGCCGCTTCACGCCTAATCGCAGCCTCCGAACTTGATGAAATATATAAATCAAATCACCTCACAAGGAGGGGGGAATTTATGCGCAGACTGCGTGTGCGACATGACGCGTGAGGCGAGCCAGCGAGCCGCGGCGAAACGTGCGGCCGGGACCCGCTGGTTCTGCCGGCCCGGGCCGGGGCCGCCAGGTCGCGGGGTCTCCTCGCTCCCTCGCGCCGGCTCGTTTGTTTTCCGCCGTTTTAATTAGAAGCCGGGGCGATCGTCTCTCTTTCAATGTTTAAAATTTGCATTCTAACAACGTGTCCTTTTTGCATTTTATCAACCTAATGTCCATTGATTTTCAATTATCTTGGCAAGAGATTCGAGCTGCAAGTGTTAATACGACGGCAGCGCCGGGGATGATATCACGACAGTCGGTTTGATCGTGTTATTATTCGCACCCACCCGGGACCCAGTCAACCTAGCCTTAATATTACACTTTATCATTAAGAAGAACGGCATCAAATATGCAAAGAGGATCGCCATTATCGGTCAATTTGATGTCTTGCCAAATATGGACCAAATCTAATATTAAATATTGCGCGGGGTAGAATAAATGCACTAATTCGGCGTGATCTTTGTTGACCTATGGGCGCATAAGTCAATGTATTATGCAAAGGTTATTATTGGGAGTTCTTTATTAGTTTTAAAGAGCGGGCGATTGCTCACGGGTGAATAAATGATGGCTTGGTTACTGCACTTTGGAGAATAGGGCGCAGAGCAAAGGATTACAGGAAACGTCAATAATATCATTAAAGATATAAGTTTTTCTGGGAACTTGGCAGAGAGTTCTCAGTCAAGGCCACGGGCAGGGGAGGGGGGCGCCTGGCTGCGGCGGACCGTTTCTTGAGCCGTCTTTAAGGAGAGGTCCGCTAAAGGTGCGACGTCTTGTACGTGTGAGGACACCGACGTCTCACCTGGGCGAACTTAAGCTTTTTCAAGACGTTTAAGGCCTACTCTTTAGCTAAGGTTTGCGTCTTAACCCTGTGTAAGGAGCAAGGTGTCTGGTTTACTTTCCATGTCTTCACACCTTGAGAAGTAACTATAAGACGTGTTACAGACACCTTTAATCTACGTTCAAGACGTCTAGAATCTACATATCAGTACAGGTTTGCGTCTTAAGACCCCAGTAAGACGCAAAGGTGTCTTTCCTCTCCGTCTCCTCACACCTTGAGACATAAGTAAGACGTGTGACGTCGTTAAGTGGTTTGACGGTCGGTCGCCGCGCTCCTTGATTCTCGCTGCCGTGTCTTGAAGGAGAATGTTGAGACGTCACCGCCCGTATTACCTCACCTGTCTGGAACCATCTGTCTCACAGTCCGCTCTTCTGTCCGAACTGATTCTACTCTACACTCACCTGTCTCACTTCAGCCAGGCTTTCAATTTCTTTGTACATGTACGATTGTCGAGCAATAAAGTTTATTAATTATTTCATTCATTTCCAAAAACGGGGGTTTTGCTTGGCCGAGAGGGAGTGTTTAGTGTATGTGTCTGTCTGTTTCTGTGATTAGCTAGACGGTCCAATTGTGCACAATCAGGGCCCAATGCAGTGTTGACATGTATCTGAAGAGAAGTATTGTATTTGGCTAGCCTGGGCGCCAGACTGTTGCAAGGGCCAGTATACAGGCTAGCTCCTCAATAGACAGCTTCTGTTAAAAACAACACATTTCATGCAGGTTCTATGCAATCTTTACCAGTGAAAGTCTTCACTTCAGTTTGATAGTCATTCGGCTTGTTTTGGTACGGATTTTGAAGTGTTCTACCTTCTGTTGTCACTGTCAATTGAGGCAAAGCGTGGTGATTTTTCAAGTAGCCAGTAGTGCAATGCGGCTTCGATACAGCTCGCGTTTTGTGTAAGACGCACAAAACGCTAAATAAAGACATCTGCTTGAAGATTTTCAAGATTTGAAACAAAGTCAGTGTCAGCTTGAAGATTCGGAACCAAACATCTGCTTGAAGATTTGAAGATTACCCGCCTCCATCTTCAAGTGTCTTCCAAGGGTCACATGTCAGTAAAGACAGACAGTCGTCGTCTTCAAGGTCCTTCCAACATCTGGATGGAGGTGCTCCTCTTTCTTGCCCAGTTCGCCAATCAGGCCAATTTCCGCGCGGCATCCAACAAATTTTCCCCAATTTCCCCTGCTTCCTTATGCAGGCGTGGCCCGGGAGTCGCAGGGCGCGGGGAGAGGTCTCAAGGAGCGGGCTGCGCATCACTTGACCTTGACGCCACTCCTGACCTTGACTCCCAGACTTAAGCCGGGATTCTAAGGCGTCACCTCATTTGCATACGCTTCGCTGATGGGAATATTCAGACACCTTTCTTTCTCACCTTTCACCTGAGATTCTCCGTGTCGGCGGCGTCTTACCCTCGTCCCCAGATCAAAGAGAAGGTGGTACTCCCTCGTTCCCAGTGGTCGATCGCCGCCGGGCCCCTCGTTTCCAGTCACACCGCTAATGTCTTCAGTAAAGAAAGACGAAGAAGACCTTCGCCTTCGTCGCTGCATACGTCTTCTAAAGGTGTTTATTGTATCCATAAGACGTTCAGGTGTAGGAGTGATATTATACACAATGTCATAAAGCACAACAACACACGCCCAAAGCACTATGACTGACTACATTCGTGTGCAGCATTTGATCAAGACAAGTTGTTGGCGGAAACTCTCCATAAACCATGAGAATGAGCTCCACAGCGAAATGGAAGATCTGACACTCGGACAGAGAGGTGCTATAGGTTTCCGTTCAAAGAGATGACGTCAGTGATGACGTAGGTAGGGCCGTTTCCACCACCCGAGCGGCACGTTCTGAGAGTGACGTCATCTTCACGTAGTAGACACCCGGCTGTCTGTGATCTCCAAGCAGATGTAAGGTGTCGATGCGTTTTTTTGCGTCGTTTCGCTTTTCTTTACACACCTTTGAAGCGTCATGGTTTGTGAGACATCCAATGAAAAGGAAAAACGCAACGTAACAACATAAAAGTCGTACAAAACATGGGGAAAGCTACAGTAGATTAGGCAACTCGAACATCATGTTAGTCCATGCACTGTATTTATGTATATATAGTGACGTTAACAACTTATATCGGCTGCAGTAACCCATAGAGATGGACACAATTCACACACAGTCAGATATAAAAACGAATGACGTTTCCGGTGATATGCTTTGACCATTATGACGTTACATGACGCAGTGACGTCACACGATGTTAGCTCACATGTTTGTGTGTGCTTTATTCACGTGTGTTTGATGCCACAGTACGATATCATTCGACGATGAAGGTTAGACATCCAACTTGATGAGATACACAAGAAAACAGTTACTCAAGCAACTGGATAGATTTTGAAACGAGTACGATATCATGTTTCAAAAATATGTGAACCTGATCATAAACAGAAATCAATGAGATGGCCGGTATAACTTCAAGTGAGAACAGAACTTTAATAGCAGCCATGCATTGAAATGTAAAAATAGTGATACAAAAATGACAAAGACCAAAAGACACCATGATGTTTGCACACCTTTTTGTTTGTTTCTCTGAAAGTGTACGTCTATGGATTGTGTGAAAGCAAAAGTAAACTGAGCAGGCAACGTAAGGAGTAAGATATAGAAGAAAGTGAAAGACTGCGTGGCGTTCAGTTCTGAATATAAGACATATGGCCGCACCTGACCGTTCATAACATGACCGTGGTATGATTAATTCCAGTTCGCCTGGTGCCAGAAAGGGTGTGCACGCCTGCCAATCTTATAACCACACACACATATATGTATATCCTTATGATAGATGGCTCTGATTTCTTCTTTTTTTTTCTCGCCGAAGTCTAAATTGAAATTTTAGGCGGCGCTATGACTCAGCCGATGGCCAATTTCTCGATAATTAAAGCGCAGAGAACATATTCTCGCCGGTCGTAAAGGGCGCCATAAAAATCTGTCGGCACAGAATGTCGATCGAACGCAACTTTTAATTGATACGCATTCGGATGAAGGGAGGGGACCTTGTAGTTACTACCAGACTGTTTTTTGGGGGGGGGCGTGGAGCTAGACCCAGGTCCCGACACAACCATTTTGTCATTATACAGCTTGAATGAGGTTTTCCGGCTTTGTTCTGACTTCATAAATGCAACGATTTGTATTGTCATATTCAACGTTAGACCTTTTCCTTTTCTTCTTACCAGGATGGGCTAAGGCGGCGCACATTTAAGAATTGACACAACAGGTGACTACCACCTTTTCAAGATGTCAACCCTGAGACCAGATTGTAAGGTTTGATCCACTCACACCGGAAAGGACCCATCTTTTCGATAAGTGTGGTGGGATCTTTAACATGCTCAAGGTGTGGCTCTCCTCAAACCGTGATGGGACCTCCGGCTTTACGTCCCATCCGAGAGGACGTCCCTACCCTTGCCTAGGTACTCATTTTCACCTGAGTAGAGTGAACAAATATGTGATAAGTGCCTTCCCCAAGGGCACAACACTGGGGACTGCCAGGGATTCGAACCCAGAACCTTCAGGTTCTGAGTCAACATCCCTAACCACCTTGCGGGAACAGGTCCCATGCACCCGGTCCGCGCGTCTCTAACTTCATCACCAGTCGCTTCCCTCCTCATCAGGCGACAGTAAAACCCGCGCCGTCAGCAGCCAGAAGTTTCCATTTTCACGAACCCCTGCTCATAAAGGGATCGCTAAATGACACGTTAGAGTTTACGGGGTCTTAATTCAGGCAGGGACCGGGCGCCCCTCGAAAATTCATCACCCCACGATTAAAGAAAGATATTCGCTCCATCCGCGACGGGGCCGAGATATAATATATGGAAGGCTGCAAGTTTTTCCCTTTGTTGGCCGGGAATTCTTATCGGTTGTAATGCGTCATTTGATTGCATATCGACCATATTTGCGGGAATGGAGGCGGGTGGCTGGTTTGGCGAGGGGAACGGCGCGCCTCTGCAGTTGCGCCGCCACCCGTGGAGGCCCGAGGAGCATGCCAGACGTACCGCGCGTGCCTCTACACGGTGTAATGCCGCGTGCACCGCTTTTAATTGACGCGGCGCTCCACATAGATATGAACACATAATCCACGCTCTGTTGCGCCCAAACCCGGGCTGGCCACCGCCATGTTGCTTGCTTGGCTCTGCGCGATGCACTTGTTCTCTCGCCGTTTCCCTGTGTCGCTGATTACACTAGACCAAGACTAAGTCGCTGGAAATAGCCTCCACCAGGCTTCTTCGGGCGCTGGAAATATGGTAGTAGAAAGTGGCCGTGTAGAGTGAATGAGTTAGCCTGGCACCGGTTTAGAGATCGGTTTCAGGCTGGCTTGCTCCTGATTCACTCTGTTCGGCCACAATTCTTACATTTTATATTTCAGCACACGAAATTGTGGCCTGCTGAAGACTACCCTGAAATCCTTCACCCTTTCTTTAAAAACATCTTTGAAGAAAGTTTATTCAACCTTCATTCACAAGAAGCCCCGAAGGCGTCCTGGTTCAAAAGTGTGGAAAATGGCCGCGATGTTTTCGAACCGACGAAGCGAGCGCTCTCTCCTCTCCTCATATTGCCACCGGCGTGGAAAGATGGTATTAGTATCTCCGCATGTACATCTCTCCGCATATAAAAGCTGCCCCCATTGTAAATTCCTTTGCTGCAGCCGTAATGAGAATATGGCATATGAATGACTGATGTCTCCGCGGCCGAGGCAAAAGGAGTTGGCTGGGCCGGGGTGGCTCCCTCCATATTGTCACTGGGCATGTTTCATTGTCGATGTGGTGGGGATTAGAGAGAAAATGTGTCGCGCTGTGCAGGTGGGACAGTCGCGCGGCCCTGCGGCTGACAACTTGTCGCGCTCAGGGGTTGGGGACAGGGACACAGCCGCCGGCCGTATATGGATATGCGTGGATTAAAAATGAAACGTCTCACAACCACTGGCGTGTGTGACAGTCGCGTGACGCTGTCGCTGGGTGACAACTTGTCGCTTTACGGGTTTGGGGACAGCTGGTGACGTATTTCATTGCCAGTAGCGGTGTTTACAAATAAAGTGCGTTACAGTCATGAGGCGAGACTGTTACGCGCCGCTGTCGTGCGTCGTCGCGTGGTCCTAACCCCCGCGGATGACAACTTGTCGCGTTGCGGGGTTGCTATCGGGGACAGGGACACGGCCGCGGGTGCGACACGTATCGGCAGCAGACATATTTCATTACTGTTGTCGCGCTGGCGGCGCGGATCAGAAATTAAATGTCTCACATCTACCGCAGTGTCGGACGTGTGGGTCCCAGCCCCTGTGGGTGACAATTTGTCGCGTTCGGGGCTCTCGGGGACGCCCGAACAAAGGACCCGGCGCGACACAAGGTGCGCGCAGTCATCCGAACCTCCATCCAACTTCCCATACATCAATAACCGTGGCGGACGCACTTCGCCATTCTCCCTCGCAATTTATGGGGAATTACCGCGCATATCCCGTGTACTTCTTCAATTATTACCCTTAGCCCATAATTAATGCACCTGTCACAGCGCGACCCTGCCTGACCCCTGTTCCCCCGGCGCACCCCGTGGAATTGACATATGCCGGGATCAACTAAGGAACTGACCCCTCCGGTACAGAACAAATCAAGTTATTTCCACTCGCCTTAAAGATTCGTGAGCCACATATGAAAAAGATTGGGGGGGGGGGCTGTTTTTTTTAAAAGAAAGATTTTTCGGGGAAGTCCAGTTGGAGGGAGGGAGGGGGGTGTCAAGGTCCAGGGCGCAGCGCCAAGCGTGATCCATCACTTTACTGCGTTAGCGCAGCCTTGCATGCATCTCATATACGATGGTCAAAATTTATTAATATTATAATAAAATAGATCCCGTACTTTCATTTATTGCCTGCGCGTTGACAAGGTAATTAATCAATTTAGAATCAAGAAAGTAGCCTAATTTCAGATTTCGATCTAATCTGTCAGAGTCTACAGGACTCGGCCGGTAATCGCGATATCGAGTCGAACATCGCATGATGCATTTTTATAATGGAGTTTTGGGCTCTTAAAAGCATAAAGAACCTCAGGTGAACAGAGATACCCCGACACATCTGTAGGAATTCCGCCGCCATATTTGATATCCCATCAACTTCGCAAATCGCGGCCGCCCGAAAAAGCTTCCAGGACGGTTTTCGAGTCGACGGGTCGGGCCGAAAACGCCGAAAAGGCGGCAAAAGGGGAGCCAAAAATGGTGATTTCGGGGTCTGGAGGAATGGAGGCAGGCGGCGGTATTAGTATGCGAGGTCACTATCCCCCGAACCAGGCCTGATAATGGAGAGTGATGACTAGGAACAATTGTCGGACGGTTTAATATTTAATACTTGGGTCCAATTTGCGTTATCCCTCTTGTGAACGGGTCGAATATTCGCAACGGTCGAGATGTTTTTTGCCATCCGAAAATTCACCCCTGAGAAAAACGAGGAGATAACTTTGAATGAAGACATTTCGGACCTGCTGAAGATTTACACTTTCTTAAGTGTTACATGTATACACGCCAAGGTGTGGCATTGAGATGTCTTAAATCATGGCCAAGGGCATGTTGCGATGATTCTGTCCAACCATTAAGACCCGCCAAAACCGAAAAACCATCAGATAAGCTTAAATCAAGACGTGGCAGCGTTTCTGTCTTGCGATGGTCCCTTTCTTAAGTGTTACAGGTGTGTCCGCACGTCAAGGTGTTGGCGTGAGGATGTCTTAAGGGCGGGTTGTTTAAGGATGCGTTGCGAGGTTCCTGTTCGTCCATTAAGCGCGGAGGCGCGGGCGACCCCTGGCTTGCCCCCTCTCGGCAGCGGACTCATTCCCACCCAGCGCATGCAACTGTTCATTTATGCTGATACCCGGCTAATGACGCCCGGGCAGCGCTGCGTCTAAATGGATTAATCACGTCAAAATATGAATTCGCGCCCGATCGATCGACGCTGCATCATATTTTGTTCTAAAAACTCGCTTTTAATGAAGGCGGGTGGCGCAGCGGGGCGTTTGTTCGGCCGCCCTGGGCAGAAACTTGGACAAGTTGCCTGGCTGCGACATATTACTATGTGGCAGGGTTCATTTTTTGACGGCTTTCAAATTCCTTCAGATTCAAAGCCATCATATTATGCTCTAAAAATTCCCTTCTAACGAAGATAGTGTGGCAGGACGCCTGGTAAAAAACTTGGGAGCGCTTCAGATAGACGTGGGCACCAGACAGCAACCTGGGTTTACAGTTTACTTTGATGAGCCGCCGTCCTTTGAATTCAATTTCATCAAATTATGTTATGAAAATTCGCTTTTATTGCTGACATAGTGTCTTATGCAGCAGGGCGTTGCCCAGAGAAAATCTTGGCCAAGTGTGGACTGCCTGAGAGTGAGACAGCATGCAACCTTTCTTCAAAATTTCAACGTCAGAAGTAGGATTGGGGGCGCTGTTACTGTTACACTAACGGACCGGACCGGTTCAACCTCAAAGGCAATGGCCGGAGTTAGAACTGTGTAATGTCCAAGTACGGGCCGCGCACAGAGCTACAGGGTTACTCACCACTGCGAAGGGCAGGCAATGGACGGCAAGCTCCAAGCAGATGTGTGGACTTTAAAAACTTGTTTCGGCCACCTAAGGTGCCTATTGAAAAGCACGAAGAACTTCAAATACTTACAAAACGAGTGAATGCCCGTCACAAAGATGTCAAAACACGTCCAAACTCATACATCTAATTGAAAATTAGGAGGAAGAAGTGAGAACAAAAACACACCCGTCGCGGTTGTTGAAGCAGTGAGTGGTCATTAGTGCGATATAGAAGAGACCAGAAGGCCAAACGGAATTTCGCAGTGGCCTTGAACAATGGACGAAGCCCCGAGACGCAAGCAACAACATTTTGAAACATGTTCAGGGGTCAGAAAGTTTTTAACAACTAGTAACAGAACTTCGGCACTAGCTAGAAAGAACAAGGCAAGCAATGCTAGTGTCCTAAGTAGCATATCTTGAAGATGGTGACGTAATATTGCTGTGTTCCTGTCTTAATATCTGGCAATGAGTGAAGGAAATGGAATAGGATTTGAATAGATCTTTTGGCAATGTATAGCCTCTTGCCCCAGCTATTTCTGGTGTCTTAAGTAGTTCTGTTACGTTGTTTCCGTGTTAAGTGAAGAATATCGGCTATGACTGTGTCTTTGAAAGGAATATGATATGCATTTCGTAGCCTCTTGCTCTAGCTATTTCTAGTGTCTTACGTAGCCCAGCACTTAAGACCCTAACTCTGTTTCCGTATGTTAACCATGTTTCAGTACTAAGTAAAGAATATGGCTAACGACTAAGAATGGAAGAGGAGATAACTAGATGTTTTTGCTGCAGCTATTTCTAGTGTCTTACGTAGCCCATCACTAAAGACCCTAACTCTGTTTCCGTGTGTTAATTTCCCGTGCTAAGTGAGGAATATCGGCGGCGACGGTTGGCGCGGATCGCACGACGAGCCGGTTTAATGAAGAGCACGGCTTGCTCCAAAGGTTGCGCGAAAAGTCACGATGGAGCGAATCTGGGAGCTAACGAAGGACTACATGATTTCTCATTATGGACAGTGGCGTGCTCCGAGGGCGCGCGGATGTCAGGCTTCCCTAACCTCTATTCTAATGATCGGCGTGGATTCATCCCGGGGAGGGACGTAATGACTGCCGGGCGAGGAGCTGGACCGTAGCCTCCACAGAATCTTAGGAAAAGAGGCCGCCTTAAAGAAACGTAGCCTGGCATCCATCCTAATCTAAGCTCCTGTTTACGCCTCTGGTCACTTCCCTGCAGAATAGCCTGGCTCCCAAGCGTTATTATTTTGCGTGGAAGAGATCGTCGGAACGCACCGGAGCTAAAATAGGATCACAGGATGGATAGAACTTGCCAGTGGAGTTTTGCCACCATAGGATTTCAAGGGACAAGGCTAGGAGTGTGCATCTCTGGGCTATGACCTGTTTTCAGGAAACCCTGGTTAAACCTTAAGATACGAGAACACAATGAACTTGACCCTGGTATAGGAACTATAACAAGAAAGGTAACATTCGCAAAACAAACGCATAGTGTTTACCTTCACATGGTCTAGCCTAACAAACTACTACGCTCTATTTATTCCTACTCAAACTCAATAAATATATATGGTGACCAGCCCATCCAACTCTGTTCTGCCACTTGCTACATGATATAATCTAACACCACAGGGTGTCTGCTACAGTGGCAGTTAGCATGGCGACAGCCGTCTGGTCCAGATCATTGACCTTATTTGTTTGGAATGGATGGAGATGAAGAAGAAACAGAGCAAAAACATATGTTTTCCTTCGGGGAAGCTAAACATAAAAAGTGATGTTGAAGACACTGTTGCTGAGTGCAGCTTAAAAAAGCAAAATAAAGTGTTGTTTTACTTTTGTATCTTCATCTATATCTGTTGTTAAATCAGAAGAGCTGTCCTTAAGCGTAACGCACCAGCTTCAAGGCACGCAACAGCAACTGGTTTTGGTACGTACAAGGAGGTTACGTATAAACATGTTACTTTGCACGTTGAATCAGTCCCTACAAATTGAACCAAATCCATCTAAAACAGCCCAAAAGATACCATATAAGGTACCTTTTGCTGTAACTCTGTCTTCGAAACTTCGGTTCCCAAAAAAAACTGTTTTTTCCCGCCATAACTGGGCGTGACGCCATCACGAGGGAAGTGACGTCATTTCAGCACCACGGACAGCGATGCCCGCCCTTCGCGTTTACCCCAGAAAGCGGTGTCCTCTTTGGACATCTTTGACGCCGTTTCGTTCCGTCAATGGTAAACTTTTCTTGCCAGAAGTGTATCTCTTCACCGTTATCTACTGAAAAATACCGTTGAAACGTTTCAAAACAGCAAAAACCAGTCAACCGACTGGGTGATTTCTGAGGGTTAGGATTGGGTTAGGAAGCAGCCATGCGCAGCCTAGAACGTCCGTTTCAATGATGAACTTTTGATTCACATTAATTGATTGTTAAGATCAGACGAACAAAGAAAATAGTAAGACCAAAGAGTAGTCATAACTCTAAAACACTATGAGGACGAGTATTCAGGCTGACGCTGTTATATAGACAGGGATAACAGTCCCTTATAGTAACAATCTCTTTTTCTTGACGTTAAGACACTACACTGAGTACAGGAACAACCATAGTGTTCGCATTCAATCCTTCCCCCGTCCTCTGGTGACTTTTCTCCACTCTAGGTGTCATCTCTTCTGCTCTTGTACATGACCCTTCTCTGACACAAAGCCGGGCACACGACAAGACTGACAAGGTTCTGATCCTTTTCCGAACGTCAGAGATCCACGTAAAGCTTTCGTTCAGTTTCCGGCTAAGCTATTTAAACGATTTTGTGGGTAAAAACTCCCCACAGTGGTCAGACTTTGGATCTGTTACCCTACCTATGGGAACGTATCCCCCCCCCCCCCGCGAAACCAGTATTGTTTCTTCTGATGTATTGTTTGCACAGTAAAAACTGCCTAAGAAGACCACTCGGGGGACCGATAAAATCTTGTCTATGTGGTGGACAGGTGGTCACTATAGACAGGATCCTTAATGCTTGTGTCAATGGGGAAAATTATCCAAGGGACCACCAAAAAGTGATCACATTGGCCAGGTGGTCCTTATGCAGAGGTGGTCACTTGTACAGGTTTGACTGTAGGTAGGGAAATATTTTTAGAAAAGGTTGGAAAAGTACTATTCTGCCTTTGCTAAAAGCAAATGTAGGCTTTCTGTCATTTGATTCACATTGAACTCTCAACCACCTTCTTGTGACATAAGTGTGATATCCCCTGCTACAGCTTTTTCACGTGCTACGTGACTTAGGCTAAGCCTGGTACGCAACAAGAATGACGCGTTCGTGAGCCTTTCTTGAACATCCTAAATCCGGCAGAAGCGGTGGTTACAAAACTTCAACCCTCCATGACCCAACACCTGACACACACACACACACACACACACACACACACACACACACACACACGCGGGCACACAACAAAGGCGAGGCTCTCTTTATCCTTTCCCGGACGCCGTAATGCCACTAGAACCGGCTGTTACGAAGTTGTAAACCCACGAGACTGCTTCTGTCACCGCTAAGGTCGGAGTGGTCGTAGTTAGGGACTTGGCTGTTCTCCTGAAGGTTTATAGACCCAACTGGGAGTGGGTCAAACTGTCGTGTAAGGGTTTAGAGAGATCAGGTGAGCGGTTGTTGCGAAGTTGTAAAACCCGTGAGTTGACTGGCGTCAGCGCTAAGGTCGGAGAGGTTGTGGTTATAGACCTGCTGTTCTGGCGTTGCGGGGGGACTGTACCTGCTACACGTGACGTACAACAACAAGGGAATTAGAGATGGCAGACTTCACCCCCTTACCCGTACTGCTTTTGTGACCCTTCCAGTCAAACTGTGATTGAAGGGCATGAAGAGATCAGGGATGTTGTGGATGGCGTTGAACTTGGATTTGCCTGGATCGCATAGCCGGTAAATCGCTACACGACATAAAACAACAGTTCCTTGTGCAGTTGTAAAAAAAATAGGTAAAGGTCCCATAGTCTTTTAGAGGCTGTAAGGACAGTAGGTCAGTATCCACCATGCTACTGTACAGGAAAGTAAAGTAAAGGCTTAGCTTGAAAGTTCATCGTATCGTGTCGGTAGAAATCCTTCGGGAGCAAAGTTGAACTGTAATTTTTAACACAAAAAAATTGGACTTACTCAAATTGTGCCAATAAATTCACAAAAATTCTAGTTACTTCTTGGAGGTTTGAATTTCCGATTTCTTCTTTGAAGTTTTCTCTGCTAGTCTTGCCACAAAACAAGCCGGATTATGACGTCTGATTGGATCAGAGTGTTAGATATATAAATTGATAACTAAATAAACTTTATTGCACAACAATTGTACAATTTAAAGTACAGTGTATGATAACTTCCGTTATATAACAACAAACATACTATAAGACCAATCTAGCTTACAAAAGACTATGTATGTAGTATGGGATTAGAATGTGCTTAGACAAATTTTGCTGGAATTTCTCACGTTTAGGCATATTTGTAAAATACAGCCATATATGTACTATGCAGGGATTGTCACATGTCAATATGCACTTGAATTTGCTATTAGAATCCATTGAGAGAAATCGTGTTAGAACTGTATCGTAGAACACCCTCTTAGTACGGGAGGTTTCGCTACAAAAATATAGCTTACTTGCATCTGCTTGGCCGGGTGTTTGAATTCACAAAAATTCTAGTTACTTCCTGGAGATTTGAAATCTCTGATTTCTTCTTTAATTGTTTATCTCCTTATCTGACTACAAAACAGCCGGATCCCTACATTGTATGTTAGCTAATGGAGTCAATAAAGTATCCAACTGTCCTTACATCTGCTTGGACGCGGGTGTTCCGAACACCCCTCCTCGGCGCGTGAAGCGGCGGTACCCCGCCGGCGGTCTCGGTTAGGGACCCGGTCTCCGCCGGGAACCCCTTAATGAAGACATCCCGCTTCATCTAGCGGGGAGAGCCCGGGATCTCACCGGGGAGACGTGCTCCTAATTCCCGCCGTTTGAGAGGATTTTCCACGGTATCGTCTGCCCGATCGATCGCCGGTCCTGGGGGACGCTGTTAAACGATAGCCCGGAATTGAGTCGATTGAATTTTTCTTGTTGAGGGAACTTTGTTGGCGTTGGCCCGCGCTTGTCGAGCATACCGATGCGCGCCGGTGGAGGGCTCGGCGGCAGCAGGGAGGGAAGACCTGGATCATCGCCCGCCGAGTCGCACGGACACGCAAAAACGTAAAATATAGCTTCTATAAGTCTTAACATATCATAGCCATTGCGCTGTACGATAGGGAAATGCATATAGGAGTGCCTGGACCGTGGAAATGTGCAATACATTGTATATTACTTCTGTAGAGAGGTTTTATTGACATAACAAAAAGGATAGCGACTTTCGTAAAGTCAACTAGATATAAACCACTAAATAGAAATACAGAATAAAATACAAAATGCAAAAGTATAAAATAAAATTATACTTACTAAACAATAAGGGCAAACGTGAGTAAATATGCAATATCTTGTTACGATTATGTATAACCCAAACTGTCCCTACATAGACATAGTATAAGACAAGATGTAGAATCTCAATATTATGTGTATCATTTTAACTGGACGGACGTATACATAATATTTATTGCAGAAATAGGTTTAATGTACCAAGGGAAATTTCCTTACATGTTTTTGACTGGTAGTATGAACAGTGAAGCTAGCACAAACTTTCCTTAGAAGTTGTTGTTTCAAAAAGCTATCTAGTTTTATTACACCAAGGAGATTTAAAGTCTTACACGAATGGGGGTATACTACTGAACATGCCCTGTTGTATTTTTCATCGGAAAGACGGAGAATCGCACAAAGAGTCGAACCTCTCCCACAGATTGAGAGAAATGCATGATTTCCCCTGACATCGATGTTATCTTGGATTTCATCTTCTCTGCTTTTGCATATTCCCATGTCCACAAGTTAGTTACACACATGTCGGTAGATTGTATCTCTTATCGTCTGAACGTTTTGCCTATTCACTGAAACTTTTACCAGTTAACTTATAATCTACTAATAGATACGCATACTAATCGGTCTTTTTTGTTTGGCGGTCTGTTCGATTTTGATGCTGTTGTAGCTCTGTTATGGGCGAATGAAGCAAATAACGTTTTTTTTCTAAAAATCAAAACAATTGAAAAATAGTTTCATTCTGGTTGTTCACACGTTTAACGAAGTCGCAATAGTGACAACTAAGTGCAAGTGCACACAAATAAAAACAAACGTTTCTCAAAAGAACTTAAAGACGCGAATATTTGACAAAGATTAACCTTCTCAGTGGTTGATAAAGTTACCAACCTTCGATGCGAGATTTCCTACATTTCCTGGGCAAAATCTGACTCTGAACATAAATCAAAGATAAACAATCAGGCCGGCAAAAAAGAAATCTAAAAAGGGCAGCATAAATCACTGCAAAGTAATAACCGAAAGTCTGGCTTTTCTATCGACCAAACAGATGGGGAAGAATAAGGTGATCACTAATGCCATCAGGTGACCAATGGCGGGGAAAGGCTGGGAACCTTCTACTCTGTTAGCATGACGTTTCTTTCCTCCTTATGAAGTCTTAGAAAGAAGAGAGAGAAGTTTAGAGGAGTGACTGAGACTATGGTGAGAACCAACCAACCAAACAAACAAACAAGCAGATTATGTGATCTAACACTACCAGATGACCAATGGTGAGGAAAGGCTGGGTAGACCGGAATGCTTCTACTCTGTTTCACCTTAGACTATTATCTTAACAAATTTGCTACCTCATTATCAAGTGTCAAGGAAGAGAGCGAAGTCGGAAGGAGTGGCCACTGCTCTGATTATAAGAAATAGAAGACCCTCTATTCTGCTATCCTCTTAAAGACGTTCACTGGACCATGCTTCTGACTAGAATATTGGTCTTGCTAAGAGGACATCATTGAAATAAAAGAAAGAACATATCCGATGCTGCGACTATTTTTAGCACAACTGATACTAATTCTACATGGTTGTCTGAAGAAAAGCCTGTCGTATTTTGTTTTCCTAAAGAGGACTTAAACCAAAAGTATAACCATCAACTGCATCAAGTAGTAACACACCGGATTTGTGCAGCAAGTGCAAGCTGCCTTAAAGACAAAACTGTGTCTAATTTCGTGACGTTGTTCTCTTCCTAGTGTTCGAAAGACACAATAATAATACACGCTATTGTAAGTGTGGAGACCATATGTTCTAATGCCCAGCCGTCCGCCATGTTTGTTTGCCAAGGTCACCTTCGTACCGTGACCTTGATCCCGTTATGTAGAACACGGACGGTGAACATCAAACAGGGTTAAACCAACGCACCTAAACATACAGAACAAGTCTTGT
Organism: Branchiostoma floridae x Branchiostoma japonicum; assembly: GCA_013266295.2. Classification (NCBI taxonomy): domain Eukaryota; kingdom Metazoa; phylum Chordata; class Leptocardii; order Amphioxiformes; family Branchiostomatidae; genus Branchiostoma; species Branchiostoma floridae x Branchiostoma japonicum. Next base: position 4,114,637 of record CM023829.1, on the reverse strand, counting down.
TGTATTGGCAGTGTCTTATGCGTTTTGCTCGGTTTGAAAATGTTGCGTTTGTTTCTGTTTTTTCATTTTCCTTACTAAACAGTAATACGAGAGCAAATCTATATTTTCATTTCAACCCAAAGCAGTGTGATATTAAGGTAAAGACTTTCGTTTGTCGTTCCCTCTAGGTGTTGATAATTTAGCATTTGCACTTGAAATGTAGACATTAATGAGCAGGTTAAAGAAAATAATACACAAGGATATAAAGATCGAACGAAAAATGTGTCGGTGGTTTCTCAGTTTTCCACATGACCAGGCTAAACTTTTAACTACATGATGTTTTTCTCAGCACATCTCTAAGAAGACACGATATCAGGCTTTGAAGCACCTTTCCCACCAAGTACTTATATAGTAATGATTATGTCTTTTCTAGAGGACTTCCGTGTGAAATTTCTATACGTATAATCGCACCATTGTTTTCTTTGTACAACGAACACTGTCACCTAACTGCGTTGGACAGACCCTCAGGTGTTCTACTAGTATCTTGACAAAGGTGACATGAAGGCATTTCGCGCCTGGTGATGCAGTCAAAATAATTTTGATCATTAAGCGTTCATTTTGCGTCAATGAGAGCTACTTGTGGTCACACTCTTTGGGCATGGTGGTAATATAGCTTTGTGTGCAGCGAAAAACATACTCTGATTATTGTTAAGTGGCATATCTTAAAAGAAAAGACGCTTGTGTGGCCGGATGTTCTCTGCAATCATGGAGGCGTCGTTAAGTACTTTAAATCTCTGACAGACAATCCAACCTACGTTAGCATGGACATTAAGTGCTGTTTTTCTTTTTCTCATTGTGTTCTTTTTCCCATTATGTTCTTTACCCTTCAGTTGAAGTATCATACTTAGAAAAAAGGTATAGTCGCATCATTTGTATTATTGCTCACCCGATAATGCAGCCAGCATAATTCGGAGAATCCAGTCTTGTCACATGTTCATTAGTATCAAGGCCTTGAGATCGACGGCCGGTAATCGGCGTTAATTTCCGGGTTGGAACACAGGACGGTGTGACGTAAAGGTCGCCATGGAAACCATCCAAACACACCTGGACCTTTTGTAAAGTCTAATACTTATAATATAATCATGGCGACTCGGACGTAAGACTTGTTTTCTTCAAAACTACGTTTTCCAAGGAAATGCCACTTAACGTCACCAATTGACAGTAGCATAGATTGTTTAAGCGTCAGGCCTTATTAAGATTGAAAGACTAAGAATGCTACATTGTGGCGTCTGAACATAAAGCGCTACATCATCTCCAAGTCACATGTCTAGTTTCTCAAATGTGAAACCTTTACTTGAAGGTGAAGGTTATAAAGATTTGTCAAACGTAAAATCTGATCAAAACTATGTCGGGTACATGAAAGGCACTTTGAAACCTGCCAAGTAACTGTCGAGTTAAATCTTAACACTTCAACAATAAATGTCACATTGTACATTAAGTAGTCTGTCTGTTTATTTCATGTGTAGTATGCTGACTTTGAAGTGATTAACAAGTAAACCTTCATACGTTGAATAAAACTATTGTTTAAAACTAGTCCTCGATGTGATAGCAATCTCATATGGATATTCTGTTTATACTATAGTAATAGTTAAGCGTTACTTACAGTTAATGAAATTCGATTGAATGGACTGTAAAACGAAAGGGAACATGAGAAACAATGACGACTAAGAAAAATACAGCTGGAATAGAGTCAATGCTGCGGATCTAAAAAGGATTCAGAACTGTCACAGAAGAAACGTTTCTTTTTGTTTAAATTTCTTAATTTCTTGCACATTTTATCGTTTCTATGGTGTCTATTATGTAGGTCTTTTTGCGTTGTTGACTCTTACAATACTGTCTATCGCTTAATGACGAAATGATAGAACAATGTAAAAAAAACCGAACAAAACAAACCAACAGAAACCATAAATTTAACGGGTTTTCGTTCAAGCCGGCAAGTCTAAAAACATACGACATCTAGGTAAGTCTACTTTTCCCGCCAAAACCGCACGTATCTCGGTGATGGACAGCTCCCCCGGACGGCATATCAAACCGTAAGTAACGTCTTGTTCTACGCATCTGCTGTCCTCCTGTTACGGTACATATAACTACTAGGGTAGATAACTTCTACTTGTGTTCAGGTATCATTCAGTCTAGTTGTATTTTGCCAAGTGTAACTCAGGAGTAAACGGTCAACAAACCGTTTCCTGTTTTAAAGTTAGGACTACCGTAAACTTAAACGTCCCCAATCTTTTGTCTACTGGAGGAAAAGCCCAAAGAACTTTGCGACATATTCTGTATCAACACAAACAAACTTTCATACTATAGCTAATATCTCACATATTCCAATTTAGTATTGGAAATCAGTTACAACGTTAATCAATGCGAAGAAATAGTTTGAAACTTCTCATCATTGTGAGCAAGAACAAGTGACTGAATGAATGAATGACTGAATGAATGAATGGATGAGTGAATGAATGAATGAATGAATGAATGTGTTCAGCGTCTCGCCTCCAAAAAACACTCACCAAAGTGCAGTCATTCCTCAATTTTGCAGATCTAAAAAGATCAACCATGACACTCGGTGGCCTCTTGTCTTTGTCCGCAAGAGACAATAGGAAATTTCAAATGTGAGTGAGTGGGTGGGTGAGTGAGTGATGAAGCAAATGTCAGTGAATAAAAGAACGAACGAGTGAATGAATCTAAATACATCTGTACATCACGATTGATACAAGGTTTTACTAGACGTTTCTATCACCATCCAGTGATCTTCATCAGTGAAAGAAAAGGAAAAATTAAATTAATGAATGAATGAATGACTTCTGATTATAGCATGAAAGTTCATGTGAGTTGGTAAATTACATAATGAGAAATAAACTTCTGCAACTCGAGGAATTTGACTTCTGAGTTTCGCCCCCAAACCACTCTCTACTTTCAAGATCTGAAAATATATAAAATCGGTCGACTTTTGTCTTTGCTTGTAATGAGTGAATGCGTGATGAAGCAAACGTGAGTGAGTGAGTGAATGAATGAATGAATGATTAAGTCCACTGCCCCGTACCAAACCTCTTACGCAAAGTCCACACTTCTCTAAATCTAGAAAACATCTCCCATAACATTCGGTCCCTCATAATCTCGTTTTTTTTTCCGCCGGAAATGCTCGTCTCTCCCTGAAACAAATCACCTGATCCTCCGCGCGGCGAGTAAAAAAACCGTCCGCCTTTCTGTGGTCAACATGAAACATTCCCCCCCGCTCTCGCAAAGCGCGCCGTTATCAAAGGAACAAACGCACTGCTTTCAGCCGAGGATGAGAAATGGCTACTCACCTGTGCGGGTTTTAAGGCAGTTAAGCCCGTACATCTTTCAAGTCCATATCTTAATGTTCACCAGATGTATAGATTCCGATGTCAGCCAAAGTTTTTCCCGGGAGTTCGATTAGTTTTGGAGAAATTCGATTCTGGGTTCCTTGTCCCGCTAAACCACGAGAATTTGTAACATTGAATGGCGTAGCGGCCATAAAGACGATAAGACGGGTCTTTTCAACCTCCCCCCATAAATGTCATCCTTTAGAAATATCACGCTACGCAGAAATATCAAGAAAATGTTGGCGGAGATACCTCGGATCAATGCGAAGAAAAGGCCCGGACTAGAATATGTTATAACGGGATCCATCAATTTCGGGAGGTCGCCATTTTTCTGTAGTCATCTCGGAGAAAATGTGGCCGTAACTCCGGCGGTTCTGGATGATCGTGGCTCATTAAGAGCGAGGAGCCTTCCCCCATCCGTCATACACCTACCCTACCCCTTCTTCTTTCATATCGGATCTCTTTATATGTATTTTGCCGGTTGGGCCTCGATAAGAGCGGCCGGGGAAGTATATCAGATAGAGCCCGGCTTATGTTGCAGCATTTGTGAGATGGATATTATAACGCACAAAACTCGCCAGTCACTGGCTGTACCCCGATAAGAAACAATGCACAAAGCTGTGCGACTACAATAATGAATGGGGAGGTAAGAAAACACTGCGTGTTGAGCTATGTATGTACACGAAACTTGTATCCCCGTGGGACGCCACCGCTGCGTGGGGGAAGGCACAGTTCGCTCAGAGACAATTGGGAAAGTGAAAGTTGTTCTCTTCGGTTGCCATGGCACCGCGGGGGGCGCCGCCCTGTTCGTTACAACCCGAGTCTCACTCCGTCCATCTTAATTCCACACCTGACCTCAAGGACGGGTGGGATATCTTTAAGAAAGTCGGCAAGACGCTAGCACTAGTTATCTAACATCTGTCGTCTAGAAATCTTGAACCGTTTCCAGAGTTACATATTTATATAAATATGTATGTATGTTGCAACAGAGATATCAAATATACTCTAATATAGTTCTGTCAAATGTGAAAGACATATGTATATATATATTAGTGAATTCCGATATGGTACCCTTGATTTTGCAAAATGACTTTCAAATTCTAAGTGACCATTGCTACAAGAAGTCATAAGACGCTACGTCAGAACAAGCCAGACCCCCCCCCCTGCCATACCCCCCTGTCCACACTATGTCACAACACCCCCCCCCCCCTTCCCAAAAATAAGCGTCCCATTAGACCACAGGACCCACACAGCAATCCGGACCGTTTAGAGCTATTTTCTTGTCGGTTAGCGGGAGAACACAGAGCGATGGTTCCGTGCGCACTTACCTGAGAAATCTGCCGGTCTCTCTTAGAGCGGTCGGCCCTGCCTGGTCATTAGCTGCCCGCCTGCTAGTGATATGCATACAGAGGCCAAGCGTACAGTTAAGCGTGATGGAATTGCGCCGCGTCAAAGTACCCGGGACCGCGCCTGATATCCATAATTTGGGTTTTCCTTTCATATGCCATGAATGCTATCAATAATCATCTGAATATTCTGCGGCCAAAACTGCCTCGCTACCCCGCAAAGGTCTTCTCGACCGAGCTCCGCGCCTCGTCAGAAACAAGGCTGGACGGATGAAAAATTGCGCCCGTTTCCAATGTAATATGCCATATCACTTATGGCCAAAGCCGCCGTATCTGTCCATCTAAAAGACGTTTTGAATTTGGTTTGATAGAAAAGTTATTAAAAGCATCACAACGGCCGGGCGGCCATCAATTTTGCCGCGGAGCGAGGATTTCTTGCGCGGTTCGCGGAAGCTTTTAATTTGGCTACAAGTTTGGATGCAGGAGAGAGAGAGGGGGAAGAATTCCGCGGGAGGGGAAATGGCAGGTTGCAAGTGGCGCTGGGTGATAAACTAGCCGTACTTTTGCTCGGGGCGCGCCGCTAAAGCCGACACACGCCGGTCTTAACTACGGACGTACTTTCCGCACCGCTAATGGCCTTGTACAGCACGGCTCCTTAGGAGGGTGACAGAGAGAGGAGAAATCGGCAAAATAGTTTTCTAAGACTTAGACCACTTTGGTGGTCGGTAGAAGAAATGAAATTTGCCAAATAATTAAATAAGAAGGTGGTCACCAGGCTACTTTAGTGCCTGAAAGAAAGTAGAAATTGGCCAAAATATGGTGAAGAATTTTCCAGAAAACTTTGAAATCCATAAATGAACTTTAGAGAAGCCGGCAACTTTCCAAAACCTCAACTGGATCTTTTCCAGCCAACTAACTCCTCTAGCAAACCATTAGCCCCAATTGGTCAATTTCTGCCAATTTTCAAACCACAAAATGAGCGTGGTGGAGACTAAATAGACTAACGGGATGGGATTTTGTGGACTTGGACAAAACAAATCTACCCAGAGGCGTTACCAAAAACGTCTTGCCCTGAATAAATGCCGTTTGGTATATCTGTATGGACGGAGACGTCAAATCATGTAAATATTGTTAGGTATATTGTTTTCATATCACTGTGTGAAGCAATGATTCGTACTTAGATAATTAGTAAGTGATATTACGTAATCCCGATTACAAAATGAACTGAAGGGTGAAGGAAAAGAAAGAAAGTGATCTCGAAACATTTCAGCTTAAATGAACTCAATGAACTGTTTGTTGGGCGCCTCTTCCACACTGGTCGTGATAGAGAAGACATACATTATGTACACTATTTACAGGTACATTGTACCGGGCAAATTCCTCTTGCTCTTTTCGACAAGCACAGTGAATATGAACCACAGCTTAACATCCTGCCCTAAGCCTGCAACCCTTTCCAGTAGTGTGCATGCTGGGTGAGCCACACAGCCGGGATTCGAACTCACGACCCTTTGGTCCAGAAGCAAGGTCACTGACAACTGGACTACGCACGCATGAACTTAGTTAACGCTCCACGTGTGTAACGAAGATGACCAATGATGATAAGATAAACTCTATTACACCAAACAGATACCCATCACTTCTTACTGTATTCATAACTGAAGAAACAGCCTTAGCCTTCTTCCAAATTTTCCAACGCCGAAATGAAGCCGGCCATTAGCTTGATCCCGGCTATTTCCGCAGAAGAGACCGGAAAGTTTCCATCTTGCCAAGTAATCAGCGGGGAGCTGGACCGGGGAGAATGTGTTTTCATTTCAGAAAGTATCTTTTCAATAATTCTATCGGACAACGGCCACATAGGTAGATAGAAGAAGAAGAAGCTTGACTTTAACGTTACCGGAAGGGCTTTTAGTCCTGAGGATGGTGTAAGCTGTTCCCCACTAACCTCCTCAGCAGCCTCTAGGATTCGGCCTCTTAGGGGGATTATAATGTTGTTGTTTTTCTGTACTCGGTTTCTTGTAGCTCGAATCCGTAGAGGAGAACTGATTTTTATTTAATTTTATTCACATATATTTAACGAGTATCAGGCAAAAAGCTCTATTGCTTATATAACGAATTTTACTCGAAGTCATAAATATAAAACAAGAGTAAAACACAATAACAAAATACATACATAATTACAAAGTGGATAAAATAAAAATGAATGTAAATAAAACAAGTTGGTGATTGCGAGAATCTACCTGTACAGAACTGATATGCTTTCAGAAATAAAGCCCGACTAGTAAGGCCTGCTGAGGAGGCTATGACCCACGTATTGCCACCGTGTTTGTGCACTCGAAAAGGGTTTCCCAGGTGTATTAAATCTGTGTACACTGTATTAAGAAGCATTACGCTTCGCAACATCCGACAGGACGATTGCTTTTTATACATGTATTGTCTGCTCTTGTTACAATGAGGAGCTGCACTGGATCAAAATTCAGTTACATGTGTAGGATTAAAAAAACACCACTTTTAAGTGTACACTGTTTATCGTATGGATGACTTTTCGTGATCAAACATAAACACACAAAAGCGAATACATGTACAAGTGGAATCATTCTACGTACTTAATTAACTTATTAAGTACATACATGTATCAATATGTCGGATTTACGATACAGTTAATATGATCTTCACATTCTTGGATGTATTTACCGGAAAAGGGTTTTTGTCTGAATACACCTGTGCCCTTTCTCGCGACCGCAACAGTGACAAGTGTCGCGCGTCCTGTCACCATAATCACTCCCCTCACCGCTGCTGAGCCACTAGATCATACCCGGACCCATTTGGTCCCGCAAACGACCCGCCCGGATTTCCAGGCGGGGTGGAGGACTTAGCGGCCGGCCACCTGGCCTCACGGGGCGCCGCCGCGGTCGCCGGAGCGCCGCGCTAGGGATGACATTTCCGCGAAAACGCGACATGGGAGACACTGGGAGCTAATCTACTAGCAGATGTATGGATTTAGCTTGTCTTGAAAGTCTTTTGACTGTACCGGACTTACATTTGCAAGCGTAATCTCCGAGGAGATGTGTTTGAATTTAGAGTCAATGTACCGGAGAAACTCCTGTAGCTTTTTGCGACATTTTGTGATTACGATTTCCTTAAAAACGCGACGTGGGAGAATGTTAGAGGGTTTGTGAACTGATCTCCTAGCAAATGTTTGGCTTTATCTTGTGGCTTGGCCTGTGGGCCATGAGTGAAACTCCAGAACTTCTGGTGCAGAATACATTAACCAGGGTCGCTACCTACAAACCAAACAGACACGCCCCTGCACTACAGTTACATTGTCGATCTGTTTGGGTGACACGGTCGGTTACAATTTTGCCACCGAAGGATCTGCTTGGAGATTAACTATACTGTACCGTGCTGTACTTTAAACTGCTGTACTTTACCGGCAGTCTGGCAGGTTTAGAAGCCTGGTGTATAGACTACTGTACTGTATTTTAGCCGCTAAGGAAGCCTGGTGGAGACTACAGTACAGTACTATACTATACGGCAGTATGGCTGGTTTAGAAGTTTGGAGCATAGACTACTGTACTGTTCTGTACTGTACTGTACGGCAGTATAGCAGGTTTAGAAGCCTGGTGTATAGACTACTGTGCTGTATTTTAGCCGCTAAGTAAGCCTGGTGGAGACTACGGTACTGTATTTTAGCTGCTGAAGAAGCCTGGTGGAGACTACGGTACTGTATTTTAGCCGCTAAGGAGCCTGGAGGAGACTACAGTACTGTACTGTACGGGAGTATGGCTGGTTTAGAAGACTGGTGTATAGACTGCTGTACAGTGCTGTATTTTAGCCGCTAAAGAAGCCTGGTGGAGACTACACTACTGTACTGTACTGTACAGCAGTAGTGCGGCGGGTTGAGTTCGGCCAGCGGTCCTGTGGGACAGAACACGGGGTCTGCTCTGTACGGAGTTCCCGACAAAACAGCGCTTGAACCCGGGGCAGGCTTGATCACGGATGTGGCTCTTCCCCGCGTCCCTCCGAGTGCAATTATTAACATCGGGGTTGCGCCTTTTCAGAGCCGCAGAAAGGACGCCTTTCAGATGTCTTGCCCCCGTCTTGATGAGGGCAAGTCAGCACCGCGGACAGGCGCGGGAAAAACCGCCCGCGGGAACCCCATGACCCGCTTTTAGAGCAGGCAACTTTTTGTTGCGCGCTAAATTGTAGCGCGCGGAAAGTAGCAGGGGCGCATGTAAAGTGGACCCGAGAAACTCTCCTAACGAACTCGGCTTGAGGAAACTTAAAGAACTCCCACAGGCTGGGGGGAGTCCGGACAAGGAGGCGGCCTCGGAGGCAATCTGTGCGAACTGAGATCGCTGATGAGGATGAAAAGATGTTTTTCTTCTTCTTGATTATATTTCATACTTCAATAACGCGGTGAGCGCGTGCTGTGTTCGGCTAACAGGATTGCCGTGATCAAGACGTCATGTGCAGCTTCTTAGAGCTTTTCTTCGGGGTAAAGACGGAGGTCTGCGATTGAAGTCTCCTTCCGCCTTAGCAGCGGTGTTAATTTCTCACCACCGCAATTACCGCACATCCGCTGAAGGTCTGATTATATTTGTGGAGCGAACTTTTGCTTAATTCCTGACCTTTGCGTACTCTTTAGAGGAGAGGATATCAAATTAGTGAAAAAAATAAAGACCTAAATGAGACTATAATTTTGTTTGAGAACAAAGCAAAGCCAGCGCCCACTCAACAACCTCTTATTTACGCCACTGGCGCTGTATTGGTTCATGTAGTATATTTTTACCTACTATCGCAATATAAAAGGAATAAAACAATTGGATTTAGTCTCTAAAGAGATTTCTGGCAGCATCCGCTGTGTTACGTCAGTGAGTGAGAATTAGTATACCTTTTATACAACAATTCAAAGAAAGATCATAAAGGTAGTCAAATAAAATAGAGTATATTTAGACCGCCATGCAGTGCCAGACTTCCTGAGCACGGAACTTTAAGGCGGAGCAAAGTTAATTTCATGGATCACATTTCTGTATCTGTATCTGTATAGCCGGTATAACCGCCCTTCGGCGTAACACACCAGCTTCGCAGGCACGCGGCGCGGCGACAGCTGGCTACATTTCAGTGATAAAGAAATGTTTCCTGTGACGTCCGACTTGAGTGATACGGAATGTCTCCTGTGACGTCCGACTTGAGTGATACGGAAATGTCTCTTGCGACGTCCGACGTTCAAGAATGACTATCACCGCACGGAGTTCTGGGGTCGCGCCCTTTGAAGTTGGGGACTGCCCCGCCCGCGTCACACGGTGGTCACGGTGTCGCTGTGACGGTGTGGTCACGTGCGTGTCAGTGGGAGGAAATTGTCATGATACGTTGTTGGAAACACCTTATTCACATACAGTATATTGGAATGGGAAACAAGCACCTTCTACTTATGTAAATCCCTCTACTCGACAAATAGCGCATCGCACAAAAATAAAGTATAAACAGCACTGAAACACGATGAGAGATTAAAAGAAAAGACAGATCTACCTGTACAATTCACACATAGAAGTAAGAATGATACTATCTCGATCTAAAAGACCCCCCTCTAGTGAACCTGACCAACATTAGTGCTGATGCACTGAAGTTCATAAACGCCATTACGACCAACACAAGATGTATCTGAATCTTCCACTTCCCGATTCCACTCCAAATGTGCACTTTCCCAAGTAATCTGCGTATCTGAATCGCCATCAGTAGACAAGGCTACATACTGAATGGTCCAGGGTCTCAAAAGGACAGTGTAGAACTGACAAATCCGAATGGGGTGCAAGATAATACAGCTTCTCGCACTTCATATCTTTGTCATTAGCAGTATTATTTTATTGCCTCCATGTACGAACGCTTTGTTATCAGCATATCTACTATTTATTTGCTTGTTTGCCTGTGTGTCTGTACTTATTTGAATAGCACAGAGTCACATGAAGTAAGGGGGAATGGTGTAACCGCAGACTGACATTAAGGTCGGGTTAGACGTCAAAATGGTCTTCCATTGAAACACAATGACAGCACCGAAACACCATGAAAGACTATAAACAAAAGGCAGATCTACACAAATCTAACGGTTAGCAAAAGTATGGACGATATAAAATATCTGGCAGATGGATAAAAATATAAGTGTAGTGGAGACCCGGAATCGCAAAGAACATAATGTACTGCTGTTATGGTGATGTAGATCTAGATCTATGATGTTAGATAATGATAAAAACATTACTCTTATCAAGTGTTGGCACTGTAATGGCCATGAGTGATTCGACATTTAGTCTTTTTTGTGTGCACAAAACTATATTCGTCAAAACTTTGGAGTGGCAGGGTCCACTTTAAGTTGCTCAGGGTCCGCCCGGTCACATGCGTCGCACGATAGTTCTATACAACAGGGCATTCTTGGGACAGTCGTGGATGCGTCGTACAACATCAAGCTGTTTTGTGACGGGAAAGGTTCTGACAGATCTTAGTCAACGTTCGGTTGTGCCAAAGCCTGGCTGAAAATCCTGCGATAAAACTTGTGCGACGGACACGAATCTGAATCTACCTTTACTTGCAGTACGAAGACCGTTGCAGAACTAGGAATAATTGTAAGTGTAAATACAGCCTTAGTGCATCCTTTATAATGTCCGTCCTTAGTATATACATGAGTTTATGAATTAAAAAATCTAAAGCCGGTGTAGACTAGCTGGAGATCCCTCAACAGTCCAAAATGACTCTGCGTTCAGTGGCTCTGCATTCAGGACATTAGGACGCAAAACTTTGTTCATTAAAACTTTGGTGCTGTAAGTTTCCCCGCGGGCTATACATGCAGCGTTTTCCCGTTCATTCCGGACACCTGTGCGCCGGGAAGCGTGATTTCGGGGTGACCAAAAGGGAGGATCTCGTCCTTATTAGTTCCGGATGACAAATCTGCGAATCTCTGGCTACAGAGGCACCGTCCGTCCACTGTGGACCACGCCGTTATTACTTCTCAACCCTTCCGCCGACGTCTCAAGATGAAATATGACTCCGCTCTGCCTCTCACGCAAGAAAACTCGCAAATTATTCATAGCTCTTCCTTCTCCACGAGATGACGTCTTAAATATGAGAACACCTTCCGGGTAGGTTCTACAGGTGAGAAGAAATACGTGGGGCATACCTGCCTACCTGGCGTATCAGCGGCGCGGGGACTCTCGGGAGGCGTAACGGCGCAGGCAGCTCATCTAACTGCGGGAATTACCGCCTCGGGCTACGGCGGCGGGGAGGGGGCGTGGTCGGGACGCCGCTCGGAACAACTCCGGGGTGACTTTCGGGGGAGCTGGGAGAGAACGGCTTGGACGGGCGAGCGGAGTTTTTATTGATATTTCATCATCGCGCCGACATGAGGTACTCACGCCCCGGGACCTCAGCCCACGATCTATTAGCACGGAAACTCACCTGTGTGGGGAGATAACGTGATTATTAAAACTACTCGTTACTCTTTTTTTACCACAATCTCCCCGAGCTTTCACCGTCTAGAAAACCTAAGAAAAACAACAACAAGAAAAAACACATTTGTGCTAAAATCAGAAAACCAAATTATCATTAGAAACGGGATTGCAAATGAATGAATGAATGAATATGAAATAAAGAAATGAACCAAAGTTTGCATTTTGCTCCGAGACGGGGAAAGTTATTGAGAGTTGCCTAATTTTCGCGGCCTTCTTCAGGGGGTAACTGACCCATCGTTTAGGGCCCGTGATTTTACGGTCACGTGACTCCAGAAATGGGTCAAAGTTGCCAGGACAGCTGTAAGTTCTGACGCCATTGCCGATGTCTTCTGCTAAGTTCACGACCAAAAGTGCAAGACTTAGGAAACTGCAATGAACATGACTTTGTATATATACAGTGCTGTCGACCTACTCTAGGCAGACAGACAGACAGACAAACACATGCGCTAAGCCACCCAAAACAATATTTCCGAACCCGGAAGTTAAAAACAGGGGACAGATTTATGTGAGTTCTACAGAGCGGCGATAAACAACTACTAGTAAGCTGCAAGTCCCTGGTGTGTCTTTACTGTTTGGCGAGAGAAGCATCTAAGGAAAATGAAGCGGAGAAAACCTGTCACAATGTGTGATGAATGTCCGCAGGCCTGCGTCCCTTCACGTTGCAGTGGATCCTTCTCACATAAGTAATAAAAATTGCAAAAATGTGTACTAAAATCGTTCTATTACCGTACTATATTCACAAAACAGGACACAGAAGTGTGTTGCATGGTGTCCTATACTAGAACAAGAACAGGGGACAGTACTGTAAGTAAGTCTCTCGTGTCTTCGTTGTGAGTAAAGTAAAATCTAAGGAAAAGAGGCCGCCTTAAAGAAACGTAGCCTGGCATCTACCCTAATCTAAGCTGCTGTTTACGCCTCTGATCGCTTCCCTATAGAATAGTCTGGCTCCCAGGCGTCATTATTCTGCGTTGGAGCGCGCGCACGGGAGCTAGAATTGGATGGGATTCCAGGCTAAAATAAGCACGTGGGGACAGAAACCCTAGTCTCCACCAGACTAACCACGATTTTAGAAAAGGGTGAAATTTAGCTAAATGGGGAGCAAAATTTGCCATGGGAGTTTGGCCACCACAGGGCTTCATTTGGGAAGTTTCCCTTACCGCTGGCTCACTCCGCTGGCTAATTATTCGCCTAGTTTTGCTGAATTTTAATATCTATACCCCCTTAGGAAGGCCTGGTAGAACCTAGCCTCTACCAGGCTCCCCAGGTTGCTGCAAAATAGCAGAAATTTGCTTAAATTGTACTCCTTTGGGCAGCTAACTCCTCTGGCATGCTAATCAGTCTATTTGGCCAATTTCTTCTCTTTCCAGCCGCTTCCCGAAGCCTGGTAGAGGCTAGGTGGAGGAACACCTGTCACGCTTGGTGACGAATGTCCACGGATGTCTCCTCACGCTTCAGGTGGGGCCTGTGACGGATTCCCTTCCTCTGGTGTCATAAAACATGTGAGGGAAAAGTGTGACGTGTGCGTCCCCAGCCCCCCTCTCCGGGTAGAGAAAGGCGGAAGTTTGGGAGTTAGAAATTTACGACGTTGGTTTCCGTACGGCGTGTGTACATATATCTGATCCTGCCGTAATATAGGGTTTGAATAAGAAGGACTCGTGACGCTAAGGTGCGTACCCGAAAGGAAACGGAGAAAGGCTGGTGGAATCTTGTCGTCTTCGCCACTGATATTTCATAGATATTTCTCATCATGTCGAAATGTATAAAATATGTCACAAAATTCCGCATCACTTTGTGTCAATAACCATTTCATTCATTCATTCATTCATTCATTCATTCATTCGTTCGTTCGTTCGTTAGATCATTGATTCATTCTTACTGACAAATGCACCGATCCAACCTATTCGAAAAACCCATTTCAACAAGCAAACAAACAAACAAACAAACAAACAAACAAACAAACAAGCAAACAAGCAAGCAAGCAAACAAACAAACAAACAAAACACGACAGTTGTAATATGCTGAACAAAGCAACAAAAGACGCACAGAAACAAACACTAGGCAACGTCATACATCTGCTTGTAGGCTATTTGAATATAGCCTCCACCAGGCCTTAGGTTACGGACAGTAGAATGCGGCAAAAATAAGGCCAATAATTGGCCAGAGGAGTGAGCCTGTGATCAGGCTAACATTTCGGAAATGAAATCAATGGTGGACAAACTCCCCTGGCCAATTATTCTCCAAATTTGGCTAAATTTTACTAGCTATTTTACTAGTTTTCATTTTTACTCTGGTGGGGGCTAACTTGGACATCACTTCTGCTCGTCTGCTGTTACAGCTTTAATATCTCCCCGTTTCCCCAGGGACTACAGGGCATCAGACATCCCTACTGCACTTACAAGCGTAGGGCCGATACCATCACATAATGCACACACTCGCAACGCTACGCTACGGGCTACGTATACGGCGGAGGAGATAGCGACTCAAACAAATCAACGTGCAACTGCGCAGTCTACACACACAGCACTGACCAACACCATCTCCCGCTGAGTTATAATTTAGTTGCAGATTGTATGGGCTATGTTACAGCCAGGGAAATTTTGCTTTTCAAATAATGTATTTTGAAGAAGTTCTCCCCAGACTGAGTCCTATGACAGTTATGGACAGCGCTGAAATAATTTGTATTCTCATGCGTTTCCGTTGGACTGCTAACGTTGTGCAACAAAACTCATATTCACCCGAGCTGAGACGCAAGAAGGAGTGATTTCTTTATCCGGCGTACTCGTATTCCGTATATATGTAAATGGTAGCAATAAGTTTTTATTCGTTTTTATTTATTTTTTAATTCAAGAAACATATGTCATGCACACAACAGAATTGCTCGCGACCTATCAAAGAACCTTTCTTCAATCGCTTCGACTATCACTCTATTAGACATTAAAGTAATGCGACTTTGCTGTGACAGAGCCAATGCGAATTTGGAAAGCTTCCTTCCTTGAAGGATTCGTCTTTATCAACAAAAGTTTATCAACTGGTGTTGCGCCAGCGCTGGACTCTGAACGGTGTGCGTGGTGTGGTGTATTTTTTACGATGCCGTTTACGATACATTTCCACAGAGCAGGTAATCTGGCAAGAATGTCTCCTCCCTAAACAAACTTTCTTGAAAGAAAGTTTCGCCCCTCGCGGTGCACGCCGGGCCCTCCTCCCCGCAACAAAAATTTGTGTGTGTGGCTGTGCCGGGGAAAGCCCGTGGAGTGACGTCAGAACTGACTTCCGGGGGTCGACTGCCTGTTATCTGCTCAACGATCGATGCCCGCCATTCAGCAGCACTCTATTGTGGCTGTGTTTACTTTATTTGGCGCTGGGCGACTAGACTGACTGCCTTCCCGCGTTCCATACATTACCATGAATGTATTTAGGCTGCAGACCCACCGGCGAATCGTACTATCGGCGGTTGACATGGAAGTGAAGGAAGGCGGAGCGAAGGGGGAGGGCGGCGGAGGTGGGGAGGGCGCGCGCGCCGCCGCGGACCCCAACAACAAACCTGCGGGAGTTATCGAAGTGGAAAGAAAGTTCAGCTTCGGCGAGGGGAGCGAGGAAAAGCTCAAGAAGGCCGGAGCCGTCTGCAAGGAGCAGTCGTCCTTCCACGACGTGTACTTCGACACGGAAGAGTTCGTCTTGACCCTTGCGGACCACTGGCTGAGGAAGAGGGAGGGGAACTGGGAGCTGAAGTGTCCGCCTGCTAGCAGGGACCAGGCCAGTCTGGTGGAACAGTACGTCGAGCTGCAGCACGAGGCTGACATCCTGAAACAATTGGCGGCCATTTTAAACGTGCGAGCCGCCAGCGTGGACGAGTTGGTCCAGCGAGCACGCTGCGAGCCCTTTTGTAACTTTCAGACGGACAGAAAGACTTACACGCTGGAAGGAGGGTTCAAGATCGACTTGGATCAGACCGATTTCGGCTTCAGGGTCGGAGAAATCGAGCTCATCTGCCAGAAGCAAGACGACGTCCCGGAAGCGCTGCGCAGGATAGACGCACTTGCCGAAAAACTAGGTATTTTCCCACTTTATTTCTCTCTCCAAGCCTTCCTTATCCCAAATTTCTCTCAGAATAACCAGAATTTGCCATTTTCCAGGGAGTACGATAGTTGTCCCGCCGCCAGAGAGCCCCGCTAGGTGAAAGCGGGAAGGATATAGCGGGGACAGTAAAAATGTCGTCTGCAGACGCCATGTTGGATGAAGCGGCACAACAAATCATCCATCATGTGTCATAAGAAGCGGTGCGCCTGGAGTCATCACAGTGTGCGCAGCCGGAGATAAGAACTCCCACATGTTCTAACGAATGTTCCTACTTTTCCAGACATCAACTCTCTTTTCCAGAAACTCTGGGGGAGCTGACTGTGGGAAAAAAAACACTTCAGATGCTAGGCGGGTCTCTGAAGGAGTAATTCGATACTTGTCATAAACACCCTCTTAAGTTTACTAAGGGCGTGCACTTAAGTAGTGTCAATGACCTTGACTGAGGACAAGGAAAAACAAGTTTGGAAGGAATTCCTTTGGTAGATTTCTTCCTTACCAATTTGAATGAAGAATGTTGTACAAATTCCTTCCCTTTTTCTTGAGCTAAGCTAATTTTGTAATTGTATGATTTTTATGTTAGATTTTATAACTTTTTATGCACTTCCAAGTGATAGAGAAAAGTGGCATTTAATTCTTCTGGCAGTATTTAATTTTACAAATTAATGGTCATCATTCCCCTCAATATTTAGAGCTTAAATTACAACTTTAACATTTAAACATAAAGTTTTGATACTTTATAGTGTATTGTCAACAGGTACCCCATTACTTATGTACTTTGGTACCTTGACCTGATTTACAGGGACATATAGAAACCTAAGTTACAGGTTCATTGGTTCCAGAAGCCTTTTTTACCATTTCCTTCTGCGGAGTTGGAGATCTTGTTTCCTGTGCTATTTGTGGTACATCTACAGAGAACCTTGCTGTGTAGTGTGGAGTGATGTATCTAAGCACTGGGCTCTCCCCATAAATTTACAACATGGTATTGCTACACATCTGCAGAAGGTTAGAATAACACTGCCCCAGACAAACAGATTTTCAGGAATTA
The DNA here is from genome assembly GCA_013266295.2 of Branchiostoma floridae x Branchiostoma japonicum. NCBI lineage: Eukaryota > Metazoa > Chordata > Leptocardii > Amphioxiformes > Branchiostomatidae > Branchiostoma > Branchiostoma floridae x Branchiostoma japonicum. The sequence continues at coordinate 4,097,290 of CM023829.1, read as the reverse complement.
AAGCAATTTAGCTAAGAATTGGCAAAGTGGTGCTGAGGTTATACATAGTCTATGTAGCAAGGGGGTGCAGCACCATTATTCCATTGTTTTACCAGTGCTAACTCATAAAGTAAATGCCATGTTGATTTTTGCTATGCAGAAGTTGAATGGAAGGATGCCTTGACTAGTGGTAAGTTCTAAAAGGCCCTCTTGGTTCATGTTTGGTTGTTAACTTGAACTTGTTTACAAAATATATCCAAATTGCTGATTACATCTTGCATTTTTGAAAATACGGTGCAATAAAATGGTTTTATTTGTCCAATTCCCAGTATTTTGATAGCTAGTTTCCCTCCCCACTTCAAAGTTTGACCTATTTCTTTCTGACAGCTCAGTGTGGCACTAAAAACTTTGACACCCCATACAGTCCAGTGGCATCATGTCTTTCATTATGAAAAACATTTGATAGATATTTAACCCATTGTCTGATGTATGTTAAATATTATAGAGTATCAAATGTTTGTGAAGGTTTCACAGAGAGGGCATTTCAGCCGAGGATGGACATTTAAATCTTACTTAGAACATTTGGGGTATGTCAATTGTGTACTTATTCAATCAGTCTGTGAGGCTAGTGTCTCCATAAGCATACATGTTGACGTCAATGTAAACTATCCTCCCTCTGTTTGGATAGATGATTGGATCCAATAGGGAGAAGTGCGATTGCCAAATGTGTCACATAGTCTAAATGATACTTTCCACATGCACAGACTAGGAACTGAGGCTTGCTTATGCTGGTTTGTCTGCCTGTCTGTCTGTGTTGTGTGTTTGTGTATGTGTGTGTGTGTGTGTGTGTGTGTGTGTGTGTGTGTGTGTGTGTGTCTGTGTGTGTGTGTGTGTGTGTGTGTGTGTGTGTGTGTGTGTGTGTGTGTGTGTGTGTACGTACACGAGAAAGAAAGATAAGGAGGGGACAAGAAAAATCCAACACAATTTAAGTATAAAATCGTCAAAATTTATATTATACATTAGATATACTTTCAATATCAAGCTACGATGTAATATATGGCTTCATTATAACAAAATCTCTCCCTAGCTGTTTCCCCAATACAGTACATGTATATCTCAGTGTGAAATGGAAAACCTTTAAGCATCTGACAATTGAAACTTATTCAAGAAGCTGTGTCTTTAGACCAAATCCTTGTGTAGACAATGGTTCCTTTGACCTTCATTTTGTGTACCCGTGACCTTTCTTCTGTACACGCCAATGCAAACAGCTGTTGTTTATTCTACTCGTGTGTATCATGGCATGTTTGTAGGTCTGCCCACACAAAAGGTAAGTGCAAGACAAAAACATATTGACTCACAGTTATACAGCCAAGTTCATAGCTAGATTATATATTATGCAGAGTTGGAGTCCAGGTATTTCTGATAATGCTCGGCTGGCAATTGTAAAGTTGTACACATATACACTTGCTGTGCCTGACTCAGGTAAAAATGAGTTCCTAGCTTTGGTTAGGGACATCTCTCCAGAAATGTACATGTCAAGCTGGAGGTCCTGTGTTTGAACAGAGCCACACCTCAAGCACATTAAGAAACCCACCACACTTATCGATAAGAGTCGGGACCTACATGTATCATTGTGTGAGTGGATCAACCCTATCAGTCAGTCTGGTCTGACGCAGCTTGTACTTAATGTATAAAACTGGTATGTTACGCCTAACAACGGTTTTATCTTAATGGCTATGAAATACAAACAAGCAACAGACAAACTGTCCTCATTATGTTAAGTTGAGGTCAGTTTTATGTAGACTAAAACTGGACTCAAAATGGTAGCATTTTCATTTCAATTTTCATGATACTTTTAGCCTTAAGTCAACATGGCTCTATTAGCAGTGCCAAGGAGTGGCCAAGGCCATGTGTTGTGTCAAGGGTCACATACCAGGAGGTCTTAGCAGTCTTGTACCACATCTCAAGTCTCCTTGTGAACACATGTCAGGGTCACATGATAAGGAAGTGCAAGTCTATATGGAAGTGTCAACAAACAAACCTACAAACGGCACCAAAAACATAATTAACCTTCTGGGTGAAGGTAATGAAATATTGTTCACATATACTTGTACATGCAGTACTTAGTGATTGAGAGCAATAAATGACCAAGACTGAAAATGTTGCCCTCTGTCTCTGCATAGAGCCTTAACTATCAGCCTGCTAAGGTAGCCACTTGGCACCAAAATTGTATTGGTTATGGGGTTAGGCAGCAGGGAGAAGGTTAACTTTACAATGGACAATGGTAGATAAATCACAAACAAGCCAAACAGTTTAAGTGTCAGGTGGGTAATTAAAGAGGGACAAAGGGTACTTTGTTTTAAGGTTAATGGAGGAGGGTGAACAAAGTTCATAGCAGGACTTTTGGATGGATTACAGCTCAAGATAGCAGTCATATATAGTGTACATAGTTTCACCTAACTAAGCAATTAACCAACCAAGCACCATCCATCCAACCGACTGACCGACCAACCAACCAACCAACCAACCAACCAACCAACCAACCAACCAACTAACCAACCAACCAACCAACCAACCAACCAACCAACCAACCAACCAACCAACCAATCAACCAACCTAACAACTCACCAACCAATCAACCAACCAACCTACCAAACTACCATCCCAACACAGGCCAACAAAACACAACCCAATCGATTCAAACTACATGAATGGTTGAACACACTGCAGGTCTTCTGTTATTCTTACAGATAGGGGAGTTGTGATACATTTGGGTGTTTGAAAGACCAAGTTTGAGACAGTTGACAGCAGCCACGCTCTGAAATCAAAAGCCATCAAAGCTGGTGCAGCAAATACAACAAAGAACTCAAAGGAAAGGAAAGGAAAGCAAGGCACGTTTTCACCCAGTCCCATTTTACATCAAGAATTCTCTGGTGTTTGCACTCTAGGTAGTAAGTTTATCAGATGAAAGTTACTGATAAGCTGTGAAACTAAATTAAATATGTCAGGAAATGATTTATCTTTCTGTAGGAAACAATTATTCAAAGTACTGACAGCTTTTTTTTCCCAGAGTCGAGAAACTTTCACCCTAAGGGTAATTAGCTATGTTTTAAATGAAAGAAATTAGTTTGGCTTAAAACTGTGGCAGCCTTTTTGTACCAAATTTGTATCAATTCCTCATCTCCAAGCAGATGTAGGGATGAAAGTGTGTAATGTTTTGTCTGGCTGCATAGGTTCAATCTGCATCCACGTTGAGTGTGTGTCACCTGGCCAGACGGAATATGTGATAACCTTCCCTGCCAGCATCTGTTTGGAGATTGTTCATTACTGGGTTAGGCAGCAGGGAGAAGTTCAAGGTTTGAATGAAGATCCCAGATACCAGTCTGTTTGTGCTTTTAAAACATAAGGTATTTGAGGTTGCTACACTACTAATTTTCTTGCCGAGGGGCACATATGTCCCTTTAAACTTTTAACTGATATATGCTGAAGTTGGTCCTATAGGACACCTGTAGGATGACACAAGTTAAACCAGCCAGTAAACAAACCAACCAACTTGTAAACCAACCAACCAATTAACCAACCAACCAACCAACCAACCAATCAACCGACTAGTAAACCAACCAACCAATTAACCAACCAACCAAACAACCAGTAAACCAAACAACTAATTAACTAACCAACTAGTAAACCTACTAGTTAAACAACCAACCAACCAACCAACCAATCAACAAGCACATCTACAAACCAACCTACACCAGAGAAAGTATAAACTTCTTACCAAGTCATCTCATTGGCGTAGTTAACAAACTAGCATTTTTAATCCTCAAACTGTTATCAGAACAAACAAAGTTTAGAGCCGTCTAGCCCGATCATCAGACTCTGGTAAAAACAATGCCGTCCTTATATAATTTCAGCTCTACAGGTGCGTGCAATTTCCCACCTTCCCTGCACCTGGGGTTCTCGCAATCAATAAAGCTCAAGCCAAAAAGTGTTGGCCTCATAAAACCGGAGTCCAGAAATTCTTTATTACGACTGCAAAGTCGTCGGGTCGTACGCCATCGCAACCCGTCATGGCTGGCAGCTAATATAGCCCTCCCCGTCCCCCGAACCTGTTGGTTATAATTAGGTGTCCAGATTATCTTGACTCCCTGGCCCACAATACTCCCAGGGACAAAGTGACTGGCGTTTAATGAACTGCCGAGTCAGAAATAATAACTCGGGAGCCCCGGGTAGGTCAGAGTTATACCGCGAGCTGTGACATCCTGTGATGGGAGCGAAGTTCGGTGGCAGGGAGAGGGGAGGGATAATCTGCTCGGGGTCGCGGTGCCAGTCAAATCGAGGGGCCACACATTACGCACCGTGGAAGATGGATACGGGGAGGGTAGGGGGTCTTGCCTGGTGCGCGTGGGTAAACCTGCTGTTGAGGAAATCGGATTAGGAGCTTTGGGCGTCGGAATGTGTAGCGTGAAAGAGGAGTAAGGGGAGGGGCGGGACCTCTGTCATAATGCACTGATGAAGGACAGTATGGTTGCCCCCTGACGTTTTGTTCTTCGCTGCATGAAGACGTGTGTTTACTTTATACATAGTAGAGTGGATTCATTCCTCAAGCTAACCGACGAAGTGAAGACCTGTGTTTACTTTGTTTGCCCTTTGCTTTCTTGATAAGAAATAAGTAGTTGAAGCCCTGAAAAAATGTGGGAATCATGTGAGGATGGAGAAGCAACATGCTGCTGCATGGAAGAGACCATGAACTATCTACTTTTTTGCCTGTTTTTTTCTTTTCACGAATTTGCTCAGTGCAAGGGCAAGGGATCACTTCTAGGCACTGAACTAAGTTCGGGTTACTGGAACAGCATCTCTTCTCCCTAAGTCAGAAACATCAATGCACAAGACAAGCTTGATTCCCTGAGAGTGAAAAGTAACTGATTCAATAGGAGAAGAAGAGGTTACAAAGACTGTGTACTGTAGTGGTGTGGAGTAGAAGAAAGTACAACATACGGCTTCCCTGGCATGTGGCAGTGGCTGGTTATATCACACTGAACAACTTGTCACATCTAAAGCACTGTATCTTATAATTTTATTCTAATTGCTGTTTAAAGCTACCTGATGTAGATGCCCCTACCATATTTGATGATATCAAGTTCCATTCTACACTTGTTTTGAGAAAGAACACATTCTTCACTTCCTATGCACTTATGCCAAAGTCAGCATGTTGAATCATTCATAGTCTTGTACATAGTTCAATTCTTTTGTACCCACGTGTCGGTCTGTATGTTTAGTTTTAGACCTTGCAAAAGTTGCTGCACTTTTGCTGTGTCAATAAATTTAAAGTTCTTCTTTTTGTATTAAGTACACGGCCACTGCAGTCTCATAAAGAGGTCCCCCAAAACCCGGATCAAACTGACCTATCTAGTCCCAACCTGAGCTGGGTCTTAGCTGGCTTTCCTAGCCGTGAGCTTGGCCTGTATGCTCGGAGCGTCGGAGAAGGCACAGCCAATTATCGGCAGAATTGGCTGGTGATCCCCGCTCAGACTGCATCACTTCAGTCCTTGTCCTGTCAGTCTGCTCAGACCTTTGTGGGTGAGGTTTGCCCTGTTTTTGTAATCCTTTAGTTTAGGGAGTGATACTGTACAATGGTCAGGGCTCGAAATATGTTTTTCTGCATACCTGAACTAGTGCAGGTAACGTTAAAAATTACCTGCACCACACAAATTTTACCTTCCACACTGCAGAATGTAGGAAGTATGGATCATACTAAAAACTGTTCAGAAACCACTGCCATTATTTCTTTTATACCTCATAGGTGATGACAGTAAAATACACAGACACCTACATCTGTAAACCCAGTACATGGACCAGTGCAGGTTTGGTGGAAGTAGACATCAGAAATACCTGCACAGCTCCAGGTTTACCTGTACTAAGGTGCATATGCACCCAGCATTTTGAGCCCTGATGGTGTTCCTCTGACAAGGTTTATGCCCATTTCTATGTAAACCTGGAGAGTAACATGGAGGGTTCCTGTCGATTGTTGGGGGTAAGCCTTGTGCACATTTCTATATAAATCTTGGGAGTGATGAGGAAGGGCTTCTGCAGAAGCTACTTAGTGGATTGTTCCAAAATTTACCCTCTTTTTACTCAGTAAGAGCAAGCAATGCCTGGTCCTATTATCACCCAAAAGCCAGAAATGCATTTGTTTTGAGCCTTGCTGCTTACTGTCCTGAAGCCATAATTTTATATTCTTGGTTTTCAGACATTTTGAAATAAAAAAGAAATGAAGCAACAAGTCCAGATAAACTCATGGCTGGAGAGAAAACTTGAATCGACTATTATTATCACTATCTGAGAATGTCTTTACTAAGGTACATACAGAATTCCCCTTTCTGTGTGAGTATGATTACGATCTTTCAGTTCAGCATTTTTTTTGTAGAAAAAATGAGAACCAACAAATGAAATTGGTTCAGCCTATAGAGGAGGACTGCCATAAATACCAGCAACATCAAGGCAGCACCTGTCTGGGGAAAGCACCACCTTTCTCCCACTGATGGTCAGAATGTCGGCGAATAATGGCAGCTTGGGGACTGCTCCTGACCTGCTTTGTGCCACAACAAATGGCTGTTAAAAACGGTAGCGGCTTTTAAAGTTCTTGTCACGGTCTAGTGTAGCCTGGAGGCTGTCGAAGATCTTAACACGGATTGGAAGTGATGTCTTAAGATTATTCTAAGCCCTCGCGATGTCAAACTTTGTCATCTTGAAGCCTCGAGAGGACTATGACCACAGACAGGTAGGACTGGATGAGAAATAGGTTGGGAAGAAACATGACGATTTGTCCATTTGTAAGTCTTTCTTGAGTTATTTTTTCACCCCGTGTTAATCCTTCCAGTGTCGCTACGGAGCAAAGGAGATTAGGACGCAAGATTACAAGTTAGGTAAAGACATAAATCTGTCCGACTGCACCAGGACTTTTTGACTGTAGATTTTTCAAGTGATGATGGGTTTTATTTGCAAGGTGGACAAGGCAAGCAGAGATGGCAGACCTCACCCCCCTATCCATACTGCTTTGTGACTCATTCACAGTCAAAGTAGTAGCCCTGTGGTTATATGGCAATGTGCATACACACACAGACACACACACAGGCAGAGGGGCGAAAAGTGCACTCTCTTGAAGTAAAGCAATATGTAGAAAACTATAGGCCTGACAACAATGATCAGAGGAAGTGTAAAAGCCATAGTTTACCCTCACTATAGAGATGAACACACCAATTTTCTTTCTATTTATCGATGTTGGTTCATGTATCCCTCCCAGTTTGGAGAAATAACTGTTCCCTATATAGTATACTTGAGACAAAATGCATGTAACAACACAAAGTTGATGACAACTAGTAACTTTGTCTTACTTGTAGTGACAATTGTATATCCTGGCTAGTTGCAGACAACCACTTGATCTGAGATTGGCAATGATTTTTGAAATCGATGAACACACCTCAAGCATGTTAAAGAATCCAACACAGTAGGGGTTCTTCATGGTGTGAGTGGATCAAAACCATTCTGGTCTAACTGGGGTAGGGAATGTTCCCAAGCAGCCTTCGTAACCACTGCTTCTCTTATTGGGTGAGTTAGTCCTCACTCTCAGTGAGCCGAGCTTGTCTCAATCATGCTGTCTCTAACTTAGGGAGAAGAGATGCTGTTCCAGTAACCTGGACTTAGTTCAGTGCCAAAAAGTGGTCTCTTGGCCTTGCACCGAGCAAATTTGTTAAGAGAAAACCAAACACCCAGCATTTGAAACATTTATCCTCTGTAAGGTGGTAATGCTCACGGCTTTCACAGCAAACAAGAGGTTTGGGACCCTCCTGTTGGAAAACTTCACAAAAATAAAGTGAGTAACGACCGTAGAGCCGATCCAACATCCGCAAGATCTTCAACACCAGCCAGGCCAATTCCTCTTATAACCTCCTTAGTGCGATGAAATATTAGTTGTCTTAAGACGCTTCCCAAGAGGGCCGAGAAGATTTCGTAAGATTTCCCCGGCAATAAGAAGTCTTGGTCCATTAGAGCTCGTCCTTTGGGAGTATTGATTGGCGAAAGCTAAGAACAATTGCAAGGTGTTTGAGACAGGCAGAAGAGATGGCCATTTGTCATCATTGATGGAGAATGCTTAGCTAAGATCTGCTGGTGTTTCTTAAAGGTTTCTTGGAAGGGACACCTGTAGGGGTACAGGTAAATAGGGCACCATGCAGGTAACTAGTGCCACCTGTACCAAGATTTATGAAGACCTACGCAGGGTTCCGACAATATCTCTTGACTCCTTCAAGCTAGGCTTCAATCAAGTAAATTGCCGACAGGCTTTTCCAATCAGGTTCTTCCCATCTCAGAAGGAGCGCACAGAACCAATTTTGGGCCCCGTCTTAAGGAAGGAGCGGTCGTCTTTAAGACATTAGTGGTTCACCTTGTCCCTGTTCCCAAGGTCTACCTGTAATTATTGATTCTCACCTGTAACAAGCTGAGGGTCCGGAAGGTGAGCTTGGGTTTGTTAGGGGCCGATACTGATGCAGATAAAGCGGAGCACACCTGCTTCTGCATTGATCCCCTCTCCTGTCGTCCGATAAAAAGTGCCTGAGAAACTCGTGCAGCAAAGGTAGGGAGGACATGATGTATCGACAGGGCCAGAAACTTTTGGGAACTGTAATAGAAAAATCACCAGGACCGAAGCAATATTTTCTGTTAGGCCTTGCGATGTTGATTTTATAAATGGCGTCTGGGTGTGAGGATTGATTTTGTTCCGTTTTCGCACCGAAGAAAAAGAAATCTTGTTTCTATCGACATACAAGGAGCAAGGTGCGATAATGCTGGAATCAAGCCGCTGCAACTGGAGTTAATGCTATAAAACTACCCAAAATGAGAGAGTATGTCATCATTGTCATGAAATTGTCTAAAAATTATCACCTTCGTTGTAAGACCTATCGCAAAACATGTAGAACAGTGAGTGATAGAAGAGTATAAGAGCTGCCAAATAAATTACATAAAATAGAGAGAAAATGTACATAAAATGGCTAGCTTGCACCACAGGTGATATGTTATATGTCGCATTATGATCACTCTTATATTTCAAGATGAAGAGGTAGAAAAGGAATGTCTAACATTCTTTGTTTGCTACGTCTCGTACATGGAAATGCAGTCCATTTTCGCAATGTTGTCTGAAAGAGTAGGTTTTCAATTATCTTTATACTGTACAACGTATCATCTGTTATAATGTATATATATGTATAGGAGCATAGGCATGAATGCTTCCCAGTTTAAAAGACTTTCAGACTTTTGCTGTCTTACGATGGACCTTGCAGATTCTTTTTAAACGTATATACACACACACACACACACACACACACACACACACACACACATAGTGACTAGTTTCACATGTTGAAGTTTGCTATATGTACTGCAGTTGCCAGAACCATGACATTTTTATTCTCCTTGTTATGCTCCACATGTTAACGTTAAGCATATTCAAAACAGTTTGCTCAACTACGTTGACACATTGTGTGTTGTTTCTATTTTCCGTACAACTACATGTATGACGTATCGTGCGAGAACCGCCATTTCCCCACCGTGGCCCTTGCGCCTGGCGTGCCCTTGGAAAGCTCGTGTGTCCGGACATACCGCTGTAAATCAGGTAGAAACACTCAATTATAGAGAATATTTCCCGGGCAGTCGGTAGTTATCTACATGCACTTATAGGCAATATTTCCTCCACATCTAATTATGTCTTGCGGGAGAAATTCCTTCCGCCTGAAGGTCGGGTGAATTACGACCAAGGACAAAGTGTTGCAGAGGGTGTGTCCGCTATTTTCCGCTCTTAGTGTTGGTATGTTAAGAGGACAGTAAAGAAACGAAAACTGAAGTGGTATGGCCACATGTCACGGTCATCACATGTCACTAGCCAAAACCATCATGCAAGGAACAGTACAGGGAGGAAGAAAGGGGTAGGCAACGGAAAAGATGAGGGGATAATATGAGCGAATTGACTGGCATGACACAGTAAAATGTTAAGAAGAACAGAAAACCGAGAAGGGTGGAGAAAACTGGTTGTCAGATCTTCTGTGGTACCCCAACGGCCAAATAATTAGATGAGATGATGAGATGAGATGAGAGTTCAGAGGAGAAGAGCCAGGATGGACCGTGTAGTATGAAGGTCAGGATGATGTGTGTATGTTCAAAATGGATTCGTCAGCAAGTGACCATATACATATACTTGTTTTACACGGTGGTATGTTTTCAATATGTACTGAAAGAAAGACATCAGCTGTGAATAACATAGAAACAGTAAAGGATCCATTTTAGCACCAAAAATTTACTGTATTTTGCCTGTACGAAAAGCGAATAATGCTGATATCTCAGTTCAAGTAGTTGATAGACATTCAAATACTTGCCTTTTGAATCGGAAAATGTTGGTGTTATTCCAAAATTTTTTTGCATGTTTAAAGTAAAACCAGTATCGACATGTTCGTTAAGTCACGGTTCGACCTAGCTGCATATTGGACAGGGACACCTATGTTTCTAAAATAGCAACTTGTCCAGAGACCTTCGCTCGGGCGAGAGGAGGGCACTTTCGCTGAGTAGCTTATCTTGTAATTTCCAGTGTCCGATACAGCCCAAACTTGTCACAGCAAAGTTCTTATTCATTACCTCGTAGCGAATAAATTCCAACGCGTGCGCGCCATGTCAGCCAGGTCCAATATGTGGAAGCTGATTCAGGCATCCATCTCAGAATGCCCCAGCCATCATTTGTCTTCGCCAATATATGCGCTTTCTTTTCCTTGTACAAATCCCTGTTCCCCGGGGAAAGGACTTATCTCTGAAGCTATACAGTCAGGGAAGTCCAACGTCAGACCTTGGGGAAATATAACGGCCCCACGATGAATGGTCCACTGTTTGTTTCTCCAATTTCGCCGGGAAATTTATGGGGGAACTAAACGGATAATATCCGCGAAGCTGACGTGGTCATCACAATCGCGTTCCGAGATTCGGAATTCCGTTGTCGTTTTCCTCCGCCTATCGGAGGAAGGGCGCTGGTTTCCCTTTCGCTGGCAGGGAATTTCTCAAAGAGTTTCACTTGGGGTAACTTAATTTGGTTGGTGCTGACTTTGGTCATCGCAAATAATCAAATCTGATTTGGAAGGACGACATCTTTGGAAGTTTGTCCAATGGAACGAAACATGGTTGTTTGTCTTACTAAGGCTTCTCCAGAGAGAATAAGACCTTCAGTTATGGAAAAAAAGACTGTCGACACTCTTAAAACTGTTTGCTTGTAGACACCTTTGATCAGTGCTTTGTAAGTACCTTCTGAGTGCCTTGGATGACTTTACTTTGATTCCAGATTTTTGTGAGAGGGTATATGTAATAGGGTAAAAGATAATGAAAATAATCTTTGACAAAAGGCAGACGTTCTTGTTTATTAGATGTCCAGTTGGCAATAAGCTTTTTTGTCTGCAAACAGATGTCTTTAAATTGAAGAGTGCATGACTGGTCAAGGGAAGAAGCTTGCCAGGATTATTTTTGATTTTTGTAAAAGGAAATGATGAAAGTCACCTTCACAGTTTACATACAAAAGAGAAAGAACGTGCTGAACAGAAATCCAAGTGGTCAAACCAGCTATCTCATCAACAACCAGATGTGTTTGCTGGAGAGATCCTGAGAATCAATGACTTAAAAGTCAGGGAAAACATCTTGCGCTAATGGCGAAGATCAAAAGACATGATTGGGCAAGTGGAAGAACATTTCTATGTTTGTTCTAGCCAGTTATGACAGAAGCACTCACGCCAAGCAGCGGTCTCGATCGATGTAGGCGAGAGGGTCATGAGAGAAAAAATTAACTCAAATCAAACAAAACTCACGGCCGACATTACGCTGTCTACTCCCGTCAAGAGAAGTGCAGCTTCCTTTTTAGTTCATAACGCTCATATCTAGGTCGATAAAACATGGAGGGTTTGCTGTCCTGATTACACATTCGCCTGATACAAGATGACACCAGAAAGAGTTGGCCAGCTTAAGTACCTGGTAATGGCATGTATATCAGTGGGAAGCTAATTTTTCATCTGCTTGCTTCAATAGCTTTTAAATTTTAGCATTCTGTCTGGGCTTTAGCGGGCGGCCTTTGCTGACTAATCTTCCTCGATAAGAAAGTGCTCAGGTATTAGGGGAAGACGTAGAGTGTGCTGCGGGGCAGGTATTAAGACGCACAATGGGCGGGAGTCGAGATTTGCAATGTTGGTTCTTATCTGCATCGCTCAGGTACCCATGTCCACCCAAGTTCTGCCCCCGTGCAAAGTTGTCTTCGTGGTTATCCCCTCCGTGTGATTAGGAGCGTACGAAAGTGGCCGCGGACCCACGGGGCGCGATTCCGCACTGCCGAGGCAGTTGTGCGTTGATGGGCGGCCCAATAAAGCAATGTCAAGGGCATGATCCCTTTCAGAAGATATCTCTCACCCCGAAGGGCAGAAATATCTCTTGCTTTCTGACGAATCAGTGTCTTTCCACTTTGACTCGGACAGCGCAAAAGCCTCTGTCGCAAACCCTTATTACCGAAAATTAATGGCTGTCCGAGAACTTTGATGTCGGCGTGTCTGCCTGTGCCTCCTCCACCTGCACCGTTGTGTCCAATCACGGCGGCTGGAATGGGATGCGGGTATTTTATTGCAGCCCTGGGTGCTCGGAAGGCTGCGTCTCTACTTAATTCTGCCTCATCGGACATGCATTTTTTCCAGCAGGAGCTAAAGGTGACGCGGCACTGCATGTGTGTTGCCAGGCCATCACTTCTGGAATGACAATTTCGACCCGGCCAACGTTCCTGTCCCGACAACCTGTCCAATGCACTCATCTCCCACCTCCCACACACATTCACAGTCACACACCCTACCTCCCTGCTGTACGGAATTAAAGAAACAAAAGAAAGGATCTGTCCAGACGTAATTGTCAACGGTTACAACTCACCTGCGTTGTCACCTGCGCCCTGTGTTCGGCAAGCGGAGCGGCTTTCTCGCGAAATGTGTCTGTCCAAATGACGCCGGGGCCGTTTGAGATGAAGAATTAGACTTACGCAGTGTAATGTTTTCTAATATGTTTTTGGCATGGTCATCAGTATTTCATAATTCCCCCTCTGTTCGCCGGTGCCCTTTATATTGGATTATCTAGGTGTGCAGGGCGCGATCGGGTATTAGTAAAAATGGGGAAACAGGCTCGGTTAACTCCACACACTTGAGAAGAGATTGATAAGCACGCGCGCCTGGAAGTGACCAAAAGTTGCAAATGACAGTCCGTGGCCGTTTAATTATGGAAGGTAATGGGCTGCCGTCCCCGCATGTGGCAGGGTGGTGGGATTTGCCGCACGCCGGGTGGAAGAAATGCCAGCACCGGGGTTTGGAATCAGCTCGGCGGTGAATATTGCTTTTAGGGACGATTGTGGAGTGGTTTTGGTTTCGTAGATAACTTTGACATTAAGCAGGGTTCCGGAGTAAGCCTGGCCATTTGGAGATGTTTGAGGATTTTCGCCGCCGCTATTGAATATTTAGGCCCCATATTTATTTGTTATGTTTTTCCCGAAGCCGCTGTTTCTGCCAAATGACATTCTTTAGCACGAGTTAGGACAAAATCGCCCCAAATGACGGTGACCAGTTTCTCTCTTTTACGACGCAGACAAATCATAACGGAATGGAGGGAAGGAATCCGGCTGTAGTGATCGATGTCTGAGGCATGAAATCAAATCCCACTTCTTGGCAATATACAATAAGCACTTCCCCGTCTTGCCGTAATTGCATGGAGAGTGCGTCCGAGATCTTCGAATGTTTAATTGCCATGATGGCGGTGCTCTCTCCCTCTGCAAGTGGCGGCGCATTAATGAAAGTCTTAATTGTGCCATAATGGGAGACGATAAGAGTCGGCACACTCTCAGTAATACTCTCTAGATTACTCCGTGTGTGTCCTCATTTTTCTTCTGCCCATCTCAAGTACAATTTGCACGTCCAGGGCTCGGGAAGACACATTTAACGCAGGGCGGAATTTATGGCGCCGCTGCGTTCTTCCCACCACTTTTAACGCTGTCCCCCGTTTTGTCAACCCATAATTTCTGCTGCTCTGCTCCCAGTCATTAGTGGCAAGCTGTGCCGAGTTCTTTTAGTTTTCTTTAACGGACTTCCCCAGTTAAGGATCATTGCAGAAGGCTCTGGAAGGGTATGGGAGGACACCTGTTTGTATCATGTTCAGTCATTCCAAGAAATATGACCAGAGACAATATGTACCTAGTACATTTAAGAGCAATGAAAAAATTGATTTTCAAAATCTACCAGGATGATCTGATATTTGTAATTTGTAATTTTGTAAATTTGATATTTCTGGCCTTTGTTGTCAGTTTTGCCATTGATTGTTGTATAGAACCAAGGACATCACCTGTGGAAGTTGGTATGGAATTTTCCGCTATCCTCATTGCTGCTCTTTGATCATATTTGGCTTGGTGTATTTCTTGTTAAAATTTTTGGTCAAATTTGTTTCTTTTCAGCAAATTTTTTTCCTTTCTCTGTTGTCTATTGTTGATACAACTTTTCCCAGAAATGTTCACAAACCAGTAAATGGACTTCTTGTGGCCGCAGGCTATCCCAATATGTTGTTCTGCTGTTTAGAGTGTTCCCCTGTGCCGGGACTGACCCATATTTTGGTCTCTATCAGGGGATCTTTATGTAAAAAGCATGTCAGGTTTTGAGTGGGGGGGATTTATGAAAGCCTAATTGAAATGTCAAACTAATTCGTCCTTAATTCGTCCTTGGGTCATCAAAATATGCAAAATGAGCCAACGGTATCATTTGTAAAACAAAAATCATTTTTTGACAGATATACTGTTTATGGTGGCAGAGCTTTGTAGAGTGTATTGTTTTAGTATGTCACACATTAGATTCTGCCTTATTTAATCCAATAATTTTACCTCTTAGGGAATGTGAGATACAAGTGAAAGATAAAGCAGATTTTTGATGGCAGATCTCAGAGGGACATGGAAGACTAAAAAAATGGGTTAAAGGAGTGTAAAATAAATTGAGCAAATTTTGGTGAAAAAGCAAAGTCTGTTAATAACTAGTAATGGGATGCCAAAATCAAGTAAGCATATTGAATATTAAAACACATTAATATAGAAAATTATGAAATTGCACACATTTTCTGCAAAAGACAAAGTCAGTGACACTAGGACACCAGAAATCTAGTTAGCACTTTGGAGATTAACAAGTGAATATTGACAACAAAAGAAGCAGATTGAATTAAACCTGTTCCTCACGCTTCCTTTGTGTCACTTGCCACCCCAGTGTAGGTGGCCGAAAATTAAATCAGCACGTTAAAATTAACAAGTGAATAATGACAGGAAGGGGGTAAAACAGTAATAAATCATATCTACTGCTCCATCCTGTCAGAATCTATGCATGACATTTCCACCCCTCGAGCTCGTTTTAACCAACCTTTGACTTTATATTTCCATCGACAACTGTGAATGGCCAATACAGTATGTCTGTCTGAGTGGGAAATCAATGCAGAAATGTTGTTTGGCTTTCGTTACACATGCTTCTGTCCCGGTGTCGCAACCTCCAACCGCAGAGAAAGGTCTGCAGAGCTATTTCGGGATTGGCACACTTCCGTTTGTCACCCTCCATTTTTTCTCCATCGGTCTCTGGAGGTTTGGTTCGACCGGCCGATCTAATGTGGCTCCATTAGTGTGTACCCCACTGACACAGTTTAACTCTGTCCCTAAAAACAAATGTCACTGGAGTGCTTTAGTTTACATGCCCTCTTTGGCAGAAAAATTGAGCTGTGCTAATTCCTGAAAATCCTTGTTTTTGGTTGATTCTTATACACGTACCTTGTCAGGTAGCTGACACATTTCTACATTTCTGAAAGAAAGATGTGATTTTGAAATGTTTAATTGCCATGATGGTTTGTGAAACTCAGCATAGTATGTTTACCTCTCAGGCCTATTGTGTACTGTACTTTATCTTTTAGTAATTGTGGCATGCATACATATCTAGCATAGGTGTAAATGTAACCTTTGGTAATCATGATGTTGCTCATAAGAGTAGATGACTGAAATACTGACACAAAATAGAAGCATGCATTGTTGTAAATGTGACATAGTGCTTTTTTTTGTCAGTCTTTTTGTTCATAAGAGGAGTACTCACCCACTTTCTGGTTTATCATCTGCTGTTGACATAAAATCATGCATGGACACATGCAAAGAGTGTAAATATTCCTGTAAATGAGTTAAAAACTGGACACAGTCGGTCACATTTTGGGGAAAACTGTGAAATATTCCTGTGAAATGAATGTAAATCGCGGCTCTGCCTGTCCCGGTAATAAATAGGCGCGGGTGGCAAGGTGGAGGAGAGCCGTACCAAACGACCAAATTTGGGTCGATCTCGGGCCAAAGTTGAGGCATGAAATTTCCTGCTGGAAAGTTTGGGGGAGCATTATCCCCTCGCTGGGGCCGGGTGCCGACTGGCGTGACCCAGGCAGCCATAACTTATCCCTGGTGCCCATCACCGGCCTTAAAACCGCATCCAGGAGGCAGTGTGACTCCTCATCCCATCATAAGTGCCAGGACGCCGCTAATGCCACTTCTCTTATCTGCATGTGCAGGTGTGAGACGCGGACACCGGGGTGGGTATTAGCGCGCCCAGATGGATCGCGGCCGGTCGCCGGGACACGCGCCACGGCGACCCCGGCTCTGTCCATCACGGGATCACGTCACCCCGAGCAAGCGGATATCGCCGGGTGTGACCGGGTTCAGGGCTCGTCGTGATCGTGTTGGCGCAAGTCCTGCTCCTGTACAAACTCGCACCCCTAAGCTCTCTGCTGGTGTTGATCCCTGACAAGGCTAAAAACACTCACACAGTTTCTAAAGCCGGGCCGTTGGAAGAGTGAAGAGTTCAAGAGTGATAGATACAGAGATAGACAATCTTTTCTTACTTTTTGGAGTGTTATCGTAATTAAGTCCGAGTCTCCTATACAAACTCACACCCCTAGCCTAAGCTTCCACTGGTGCTGATCCCTGACAAGGGTAAAATCACTCGCACACAATTCAGAAGCTGGGCAGTTGGAAGAAGTGAAACGTTCAACGGTGAAACCAAGAGTGAAAGGTGCTGTTTGGAGTGTTATGATTATAATTAATGTCCTGAGTTGTGTTCAAACTCACACCTGTAAGCTCTCTGCTGTTGTTGATCTCACAGTTTCAAAAGCTGGCAGTGAAAAGTTCAACAGTGAACCTAACAGTATGGATTCGATGATGAGAAAGTCCCATTGTGAAAGAGTTGTTTAGTACAACGAAGCTGCAAAAGGTTTTGTCCAGAGTACGCTGTAGTATGTCCTTATACTTACAAAAATGTTTCACTATCAGTGCAGTATGTTGAACAGTTCTTTCAAGACCTCAAAGTGTGGTTTCCTGAAACACTGGACTGACAGCAATCCCATGGTAGACTATTGCAGCAGTGTCAATCTACAGCAAGATGATGCCACCTGCCAGTATGACTGACATGGCCAGTCAGTCTGTGCCAGCATTGACGGCTGTCAATAAAATGATCAATAATAGGTCAGTCCTAGAGATCTAAGTCATTTTGGCACCTGTTAAAGAGATAAGAACTTATAAGAAGTACATTGATTAGGCCACATCAATTTAATTTGTTGGTTCTCCGCTATTTTATGTAAAATTTTGCAAGAAGGCTGGGGTGAAGACTTGCATCTGACTCTGTTCACTCACAGAAACTGTGCGTACTTAAGTACAGACTTTCCCCTCAGACTCTTAGACTCAGCTTTCATGTTGAGAGTCCAATCTAGCATTATTTTTTAGATCTGAGAACCAAGAAATTAAATTGGTGTGACTTTAATAATGTAGGGACAATAGGGAATATGGCATCTATAAAATTAGCACCATAACCAAGGAAACAACACCTGTCCATCAAAATCATGACACTTGTCAATCAAATCTAATGGGGTGTATGTAAAATACTAACAATGCATTATTACGCTTTTAACACATATAACTTAAAGGACGCTAAAAAAGTAGCTTAGGCTTCCCTGCAGTTCTATAACAGAGAGTAACAGTTATATATTGAAAACTTAAAAAGTACAAATCCACCTTTATTGTGTTAGTACAGGCACAAAATTTACGTCTTTACTTAATTTTTGAACTTTGCCATATAGATATGACACCGTCAATGTTATAGCAGTGTTTTTAACATCACACCTTTGCCTGAAAGGCATTTGCGCCAGTAACACCGATGACTGAATAGTGACTGTCACAGTAAAGCTCTATAAAGTACCTATAACTGTTAAACTGTAGCTACACTAAGGTTAACAGTTGTCCATAGACAGGTAAAGACCTTAAAGGGGTGACACGATCCCAGAGGTTAGCAATGTTGGGTCGGTCTTAAATAAGACTGTCTTGGAGGATTTGGACGGTTTTAGAAAAAAAAACCTTCTCCAAGTTACTGTGGAATGTAGAATCTGGATAAAATTTTCGTGATGACTTTTATATATAGGACATTGTCAGGGTGCAGAATTCTAAAATATTTGTTGGGATTGGAACCCCGAACCTGTGATCCAAAAGAGGCATTGCTAGGATAACTTATTACGACACCGATGTTGTCAATATGTGTCAATTAAGATATGAACTGTGCACTGTAGATATGCCGTCAATGTTATACCAGTGTCTTTAATGCCACACACTGTGTTAACAGCCTGGCCTGAGAGGCATTTGTACCTGTAACTCCAATGACAGGACAGTAAGCACCTCCCATAAACACGGTCCTACCTAACTCTAACTCTAGTCACACCAGGGTCAACAGTTATCCCTGCACAGCTAAAGGCTTTAGCGGGCTGAAACGAGTCCAGAGGTTGGCATTGTCATGTGGATCCCCCAGTAAAACTGTCCGGGAGGATTTGTACAGGATGGCTCCCTGTGAAAATATGTCCCATGCGTTCTCGTAAAGTGGTCACGGCGGAATCTTCGGGCTTAGGGTGTGACTGGCATGTCGCACGGTGCATGCCGTGGCTTGGGTTGTACAGAGGTTAACGATTAGAAGACCTTTTTTTGCACCTTCTGCCCCAATGGGCTATTAGTACAAGGCCATTTTGTTTGTATCACATAGTTGGTAAATCACCTTTTAGGCTTAACACACCAGTCTTGTACTGTAGGTACAAGCTGCTTTAGACTGGACTGTAAGGTTTGATCCACTCACACTGGGATGGACCCCTACCTAAGTATGGTGGGTTCTGTACTGGTTAATGTTAACCAGTACAATACAAAGACCTCCTAACCACAGTTAAGAAACGAAAACTGAAGTGGTATGGCCACACGTCACAGTCATCAGGACTACCCAAAACCATCATGCAAGAAACAGTCCAAGAACAATGGGTAGGATGGAAAAGATGGGAGGATAATATCAGAGAATGGACCAGTATGACACTAAGTGAAACATTAAGAAGAACAGAATATGAAGAAGGATGGAGAAAACTGGTTGTCAGATCTTCTGTGGTGTCCCAACGGTAAAATAATTAGACTAAGGGATAGATGAGAAGAGAACCAGTACAGATGGATTTCAAAGATAATGCAGGCCATTGTATTAGGAAGATCTTCTGTTACCAAGTAGATATCTCTTTCTGTCCATGAAAACTTTTAATTTGTTCCCTACAGTCCTAACTTACTGACTGGGTAGCTCTCTTTTAAGTTGTTCTTTGTGCTTTCTGTCATCAAAAGTATCGACAAAGACCACTCTGTCTTGTAAACTGGACCAGAAAATATGGATTTTCACTGAGTGATTTAAAGACTTGTCCGGAAACAAAAGCTGGGGATGAAGTATTGGCTGGGAATAAATGCAGCTCTTTATAAAATAAAAAACTGTGGCTTAATAGAGCCTGCAAATCTTGTTCAATTATGACTAATAGGAGCCTCTATAGCTAAAGCAAGGGCCGTCTCTCCTGGGTCCAGTTAGGACGGGAGAAAAACTTTTGCCAGGTAAAGAGCCATAATTTGTGACAAATTGGACAGCAGCCTTACACATAATTGTACAAACAAGGCAATTTTGGATACATGGACTCCATTATGTTTTTGCTAATTTGATTCTTTGAATGTTCTTTGACTCTGACATTTAAAGGGAAAATCTGATGAGGACTGTCAACCAATGTAGACTGGTCCCTTAGTGCATATTTACTGTATATAAGTATCTGTATCAAAGTGTATAAAAAACTTTTTAAATCCATGCCTTGATGGCCCAATCTGCAAAGTGAAAATGGGCCAAAAGCCTGTTGTCGTAACCTCTAAACACACATAAGGATGACGAGAGGCAATTAAGCAATTTGCCTCTCCAAACAGCGACTACACGATGCTCCAAAACTGTCAAACGGGCTTACTGACTCCCAGGTCTATCCTTGTTGTTCCATTATCAAGCACACTCGGATTGTCGTTTATAGCTTGCTGGTTTCCGATCCCCAAACATCATCCCAGAAATGTGTTTTACCTCACTTTTGAGATGACGGAGGAGAAGGGGGGATTTTAGCCAAGCACTTCTCGACGGCGAGAAAAGACGAAAATTGTCCGATCCTCACACGCCGGCAGGAGAATCCTAATCCCGGCCTTAGATTCTCTGATAGCGGATCTTCACGTCCCTCACGTCGATACCGCGATGTCCGGCCATAAATCGCGCAAGTTAGCGGCTTAAATTTCATATTAAGAACTTCAGTATGACAAGCTTAATCCGTCCGTTCCTGTAATTGGATGGAATCCGCATCGATTTTGTCTCTGGTAGGAAAATCCCCGTAAGCATCGATGCACATTCGGCTTCCCAATTATTAGCTGGCAGAACAGGGTTGGGACTCTCTTTGTGACAAATTGTGCAAAAGTGCTTAATGGCCGCAATTTGTCATGTTTCCTCCCCGAATATGAGTGTCGGTGGTGTAATATTCGGCCGATAACTCTCGGCGGTTTTATACGCTTTTGTGGCGCTCTGGCCGGAGAGTCTGATTGAAGAAAGTTTAGTAACCCCGGTGATAGCCCGGCGTTGGTCACACACACCTGTTTGATGTTGTTGATGTTTTAAAACTTTGCTTTTAGGCCAGTAGTATGTCAGATCAGGACAAATGACCACCATTTGTGCATTATCTGAGGTCCTACATTCCTGTATCTGGACATTAATCCAATGCTAAATGCGTTCTTAGCAATTTATGTTGCACTTTTCGGTTACTGTTCAAGTTGTGTCACGCAGATAGTAACGATATTGTCTGTTTTATGGTGGGCAGTTTTTAATGCTGGTGGAATATGACCCTGACTCTTCTTTGTAACTATAGTGTTGTTGTAATGATACATGTACGTGTTTCAACCTTACACACTCATTACTTTAAATTATACTTTACATTTGTAAGTTATATCTATTAGATACTCCAACAAATCTACATGTTACAAAAAGACATTTTGGAAGAGATTTATTACTATGTTGAACATATATTCATGTAAAAGATAGCACCGATGGTACAAGAGAGCAAAAATATAAAAGAATTCCAAAGTTATTTAGAATTTATTTAGATTTTTACAGATTTCGACAGCAGGAAGCATTTGATTTATATGATGTCCCATTGATTGTGAGAGAGTCTGCCTGGTTAGGGCTTTTCTCTGAGCTTTGAAGTTTAGGAAGTTATGATAAAACTTGACAAGTATTATTTTATCTGGTGTTTTTCTATGATAATGAGTGTTCCATTGTACTCATTTCTACACAGAGTAAAACTTCAAACAAGAACATGCATTTAAGGTCAAGGTGGGATGTTCATTGAATTTCATTTCTGAACCTTCAGCCTGCTAAGGTAGCTGTTTGGCACCAAATTTGTATTGGTTACTGGGTTAGGCAGCAGGGAGAAGGTTAAGGTAACCCTAGCGTCACCTTAAGAAAAAGAATAAATGGTTGAAAGTGAAGTGGTCTAAATGTGTAATACTTACACACAGCGCTAGCTTTGTAAACATTCAAAACAGAATTATGTCAAGAGAAACAGTAGACAGTTCATGGACAGTTCATTGTCACTTGTTCAGCAGGCTTACAAGGTAGGGAATTGGAGTATTTTGTGTCTGTTGCTACATCATTCATTCATCCCTTCATTCAGTCATTCATTTGGTCATTCATTCATCCATCCATCTACATATTCATTCATTAATTCGTTCTATTCATTCTCCTAGCAGATATTTACGTCAGAGTGGTGTTAATAGTGTGCCGTACCCGCTCACTTACACCCTGTTCTCTAACCACCCCACTCTACAGCCACTTGCTCCATCAAGGCCCTTTGTAGCGGTCCGCGCGGCGGAGCCATAATTAACGGAGAATAGATGCCTGGGAAACTGGAGATCAATGGGAGAGGGGCTGATCTGCATGCGGGAGGGGGGAAGAGTTGTCAATGGTCGCGTATAAATCAAAGATAATTGTCCTAATTGGGACTCGATGACTGATCACCCTTAACTACCCGTGCGTGTGAACCTACTATATCAAAGTAATTAGCTCCTTTGGCCCCGTACGAGCCAGCTCATTAAAACGCTGCCGGAGGCGCCGCTGGCAATCCATCTGTACTACTGCCCGCTTCTCCTCAGGAGGGACAGAGATGATGGGATGTAACGTGACGTAACAACGTCACAAAGGGTGGCTTTGTCACAGGACTGCCACAGTGTGGCCAGACAGAGGTGTGGGAGTGATGTAACGGGATGTAACAGTGCTACAAAGTAGCCAGGTAGATGTGGACGCTATTACCTCATGTAGCAACACAACAGAAGTAACCATCTAGATGTGATCGAACATGACGTAACAACGTCACAAAGGGCGGCTGTGTCATAGCATTGCCACAATGTGGCCAGATACATGGCGACTTGTATCTGTTGTTGCTTACAATGCTATAAAAGTTGCCATGTACAGTAGCCATCCATCCACACTGCCTACTAGTACTTGAATGGGATAGGCATGGTAAAATGATGTAATATAAGTTGATGAAACAATGCCACAAAGAGAGGCTGTGTTGAAGGATTGCCACAAAGTAGCCAGATAGAGGTTCAGCACCATCAGTTGTGATTTGATAGAACAATGCTACAGACCTGGCCATGTAGCAATCTATCTGCACTGACACTTCAAAGGATGAGGACGAAATGATGACTTGGAATGTCACAATGTACATGTAACAATGAGTGTCAGCATTGTAGGATTGCCACAAAGTAGCCAGTTACATGTAGAGGTGTGGAAATGATACAATGTAACATCATGTACATCGGATGTACAATGTATGTAACAATGATGAGTATGTGACAAAATCTAATAATGTCACAAAGTGGCAAAATAAAAAATTGAAGCATGATGATGTTAACGCAATACAACAGTGACACAAAATAACCAAACTTAATGTAAAGCCTGATTAGTATCACTGTACAATGTCACAGTGTAACAAGGTGACCAAATGAACCTGAAGCACAATTAGTATAACACAATGTGACATTGCCACACACAATGCCACAAAGTTGTCACAAAAGTAGATTTGTCACACTTTGAA
This sequence comes from Branchiostoma floridae x Branchiostoma japonicum, assembly GCA_013266295.2. Taxonomy (NCBI): domain Eukaryota; kingdom Metazoa; phylum Chordata; class Leptocardii; order Amphioxiformes; family Branchiostomatidae; genus Branchiostoma; species Branchiostoma floridae x Branchiostoma japonicum. The sequence continues at coordinate 4,073,725 of CM023829.1, read as the reverse complement.
GCGTTACCCGGTGAGCTAATCAAATTAATTGGTTCCCCTTGACATTGCTCTGGGTAATTGCTGCGATGTTTATGGAAGGCTCTGAGACCTTGACAGACCTTATTTAGAAATAAAAGATCAATTATCGTTATGATAACTGCTAATGAGAATTAAAGAACGTCAGGATAATTCTAACTTATGTTTACTTTAATATAAAGGACGTTGCACATCATAAAATAGTGGTATGTACACATTGTGTTTTGGTTTAAAAAGGTTTGCGTAGGCTGTATCCACTAAACAAGCAAACAAACAAACTGACAAACAAACATGCAAACAAATGAAAAACAGAAGTTTTTGATACCACAGTGCCACAGTCTACAGCCAATCAATTTGGTCAGGTGGACATTATTTTATCACCATCGCCCACTTTATTTCAGCATTTACGGTACAGCTACCTGAACTGACCAAAGATCAGGGGGTACACGGTTTTTAAACCGGTTATTTTCTCATCATCATCGTAGCAAACTTACCGCCTGTCAGCGTCGATTTCCCCGACTGTCCATTGCGCGGCCCCGAAAGTTCAGAAAGTTAACTTTTGCCGTGGTGGCCATCTATATTTCAGGAGCTGTAATGAAGTTAGGCTATGATTCCTCTGTCCAATATATATCCCTCTGTAAGGCCTGTATTACTGTAATGAAAGCTTATTGGTATATTTCCATTGTCATGCTGGGTTACCCACAGTGATGGTTTCATACCTATAATTCATATTGCAATATAATGTGCAGCGCACGAAGCTATAATTTATATTTGCTCCAAGTCTGAATGGAGAATTCTCTGGTAATTGGAGTGCACAACATTTCATTTCGCGGCCCCGACAGTCCCCCGTTAGAACGGCTACTCTGGTCCGGACATTAGCATTTTAATAAATACGCTTTTACCGACGTCTTCTGATTGTTCATATTTCCATCTGCGCGCGTCTTTTCCAGAAGGGGTCATTAGTCCCGGCGATGGGAAAAGTTTGAAATTGGAAATTTTGGCTGCGGAGGAAGACAAATATTTTTGGTGAGGAATTAATGCAGAGAGTGTGCCTGAGACAGGGTATTAACTCGGCAGTGACCCCCCATGGCAGAGGTGAGGCACATTAACGTGAAATTGCAATATGGAGGGATTTATCGTCGATTATGAGATGTACTTAGGCGGAACATAAATCGCTGCAGTAAATGCGAAGATGGGTTTCAGACGTCACGTACGTGTGGTTCTTGGGGCGACCGACGCTCGGGGCCTCCAGGAGTCGCGGTCGCTGGGAAAGGGGACACTTACCTGTGCAGCAAAGATTGATGCACCTGCTCGGCCCAGGTTGCACACTCAGAGCAACCTACACGTAGGTGAAAAGTCAGGTTGCACAGTAGAACCAATACTTCCCACTTGCAGTCATCTAGCACTTTGAAAATGATACAATTTCACCTCACTTATGATATCTTCTTGCAATATAAAGATTCTTGCAACATAAACAAGGCAATCAGAGATGGCAGACTTCACCCCTTTACCCATTATGCTAGTCCCACAGATAAAAACAGCATCACTGCCCAAATTGTCAAAGATATCAGCTTGAGATCCAAGACAAAGTTATATCTCTCCAGCAGTCACAAGACAACCTGCGAAAATTCCACTTGGACAACCTTTATTTCCAACACTGTTTGACAAACTTTTGTAATCAGAAAGTTTTTGTCAAGATTGGCAGGACCGTAAGCCGACTGACCAAACTAAGACTGTCACAGGTCGAAGAAACAATTTCCGTTGTCGAAACTCTTTTGAACGGCCGGCAAATTAGCCATCAGGACTCCTGGGCCGTTAATTCCACCAGTTCTGAGATGGAATATCATTTTGTTCTGACGGAGGCGGCAGTGAATGTCAATTAAATGTGCAGGGAAATAGTTTTGGGCTGTCCAAGGGTGTCCTCATTGATTCCTTGTCTTAGTTGTCATCTGAAAGTGGTGTTTCGGTAGTTAGCTGTTTTGTTTAATGCTTCATGAAAGCCATTGATGAATGATAGTTTTTTGGAACTCAAGTTGAGTATTTAAACTTCTGGGTATGTACATTCCACTAGTACAGTCAAACCTGTACAAATGACCACCTCTACAAAAGGGCCACATTCTTTCATCTTGCCAACTTGGAAGTTGTTTATATTTTTTTGTTTTGCAATCTCAATTTTTTTCTGCAAATTGCTGGTTGAAGGAGGATATTTTGAATTCTTTTTAAAGTCGTCCAACAAGCAGATTGTTCAACATTAAAGTAACAAGTTCATAATTCCTAATAATAATGCCAACATGCAAGTTGTTTATATTTTTGTTCTGCAATTTCAAAAATTTCTCTGCAAATGGCAGGGGGTATTTTAACTCCAGTTTACATCCATGCAACAAGCCAGTCAGCATTCCCAGAATTCCCTCCCCCCCTCGGTGTCAGGAAAAGCAGTTGCCGTGGCGACGGGAGCGGTGGGGGCCAGGAATCCGTGGCAACCCGTCGCCCCGCATGTCCCGAGTCTGCCGGCCCCTCAATGGCAGGCTGACAGGCAGTCTGATTACGGCCGTCACCCAGACAAGAACGGGGGCCCCGCTCGACAGCCCCGCACCATATGGCGCTCACTTAGCTCCGCCACGGTTCAGCACGGGAGTGCATTTCCTGTGCGTTTTACCATGGTATTAAGACGTTCTGGGTCAGAATGGGTTGGATTGGATGGTTTTGGTAACATGCCCGGGCCAGCTGTCACTCCCCGTCACGCTGCACCGTCCAAACGACCCTGCCAATCACCCCCGCTCGACAAAAAACGCGTAATAGTGACGGAGCAGGCAGGAAAAAACCTGTCCGGACGAATTTCCTGCAACTTACAACGACGTAGAAGGAAGGGAAAGTCTCCAATTTACCAAACTTTTGTCTGATTCGATGAGTGGAGCCCCCGTCTCCCCAGGCTGGCTCTGTACTTACCCCAGATTCCATCACATAAGTGCCTTTGGCTGTTAATTTAAATCACATTAAGGTGGTAAAAAGGACATTACCATTTAGACGTTTGCACCAAGAAACGTTTAGTTGTAAGGTTCGCCCTCGAGGATTTGGAACCATAAGTTTCAATCTTATATGTGATGTACTTAAGACTTGTTAACTTAAGATGGTCCTTAAGGCATCTTAGTCTTAGCTGGACTCGCCTTTTTAATAGCTTTTATGTATGGAGTTATATAGAGGTGATTATTTTGTAGTGAAATGTATTTTTGTGAAAAAGGATGCCTATAAAATGAATTAAGATGGGAGAATGTTGCATTATACATCAGTCTTGTTATGGAATCCATATAAATGCATGAATTGAAATCATCTTAATTTGACACGTTGCACCAAAATGGTAAAAAAAGTCCTTTTTTTTCAAATGTAGAGGTTAAGGACCCACAACAAGGGCCGAAATCAAATCAAGGAGTTTGCAGGAATTAATACGACGGGGGCGGAATGAGCTTTGCAGACTGGTTTTTGTTAATCCATATTCGATTGCGGCGGCCGAGGGGCTTTTGGGCATTAATTCATATTTGATTGATGTAGGATGAAACGTCGTTTTGGTCATCTGAAAAGACATGCATGGACAAGCCTGGAAATTGATGGGGCTATTTCGGCAGAGGCACTTTGGGAAGAAGTTCAGAAACTTAAAGCCAATTAAAGAGAGCCAGGAAAGAGGGCGGTGGAATGAAGCCATTACACGGGCCGTCGGGCCAACGGTCGAGAGAGGTACGGGCCAAGTGACAGGTTTAGTGTGCTGGGCCCGCGTTATTTGCATTGTGGTTGACTGTGGCCATTATGTCGGGATAATCCCCCCACAGAAGTGTCCTGTGTGGCTACTGTTGTGGGTTAGAATGCCTGTTGTGACGGGTAATGTGGGGTGGTGATGGAAGAAAGAAGAGTAGGTTAGATGTTGTAGAGTGGGGAAAGATTTCCATACTTTGATATTTACAATATTGACATTGATATTTGACAAATATTTTATTAGCTGCCAAAGAACTAGCATCTAGTAGTAGTAAAATTGGTTTGGAAATTAATTTAAAAAAAGTACTGTTACACATTGATACTCTTGGCTAAGCTAGATGAAGATTTTTAGTCATTTGCAGGACAAGGCTTCCAAATGACTGAGTCATTCATAATTATCCACAGGAAGACAATTATGAAAACATTACAGTACTTGCCTTTTTCTGAATGGAGTTTTCTTTTATTTCTGTAGAAGACAATACTATGGACGTTGTGCCCTCAACCACTCTCTCACAGAAAACTCCCTATACAGCCCAAAAGATCGATTTAAAGGTATTGTTTTGACGAGTTTGACCATGAATTTGAAGAGCCTAAAATGTTTTGCCTTCCCATGATCCTCTTCTGTCACGACCTTGTCTGTAAAAATGTCAAGGTCGGAAGGACGTTTATAGACTAGCCTGGTAGTCTTTGCTAAAGCGGGTAGATCCCAGCATTTTCGTCCGGGGTAATATTGTCACGTAATTGTTAGTCTGTATTTGTCTTGCTAGTATTTCAGACTTGTAAGAGGAGGTTAAAGGGAGACCTCCTTGCTTGTACCTCCTTCCTACATGTACAGGTCAAATAGTTGGACAAAAAATAGAAAGAAGTTGAAAAACCTTCAGAGGCAATGTTATGTAAAATGAAAATCCCTATAACCATACCTTTTGGTAAGTCATTTTCATAGTGACTCTGTGGTAATGGTTTGGTTCTTTGGGACTAGCATTTGAAGGCTGCAATTTGGACAACGGGAGTTTTGATGGCTTAATTGCTTGTATTAATGGCTTTCTTTTGAAATTACATACTTGTGTCTTGTACCTTTTGTCCAGAGTTCTATTACATAGTGTTTCTGATTGAAGTTGTGCATTTAGTTCCAATGTAAAAGCTAAATTTCATCTTGAACATGTCCTTTCTTCAGGCAAGTTACTTTGTGATTAACACAGTGTAGTTGTTTTGGGAAAAAAAACACAGTAATTTTCTGTGCCAACTAAATGATATCTCTTGTGTACCACTCAGCACTTCAAGGCCAGAAAACTTAGTGTCTCTACTTTTGCAGAGTTTATTATACACGTATGATTACTTGAAAGACAATAATTTCGATGGCTAATGCATTTCATGCAAATGAATTTGTCAACACATCATTTTCTCGATAAGATAGTGTCTGGACGTAATTACAGATGTACTTTTGTTGTAAAAACCGTAATTTCGACGACAAAATTGCTTGTAGCACATTTCCCGACATGTCCTTCCGCAGCTCAAAATAGCTTCCCACTTAGCCAGCCTTGATTACCCATGCACTTTTATCATTTTTTCTCCCGGAAAGAGTATTATTGACTTTTCTGATTCATCCGTCGTCCCCAAAAACCATTTATAATCTCTGGCCCTCCGTTTGCTGAGGCCATTCCCTCTCCGCGACGTAATTGCACAAAGTCCATGAATTCCTAAGTGGGGAATCTGAGAACATATCTAATGTACTTAGGCCGCCATTAAGCCCTGGAAATGAACCTGTAATCAAATATCGCGAAATTGTCCTTCCCCGTCTACCCGCCCCGGCAACGACTCGCGTCCCCGCATGTGACCGCCGCGTCACGGCATCACTCAGTCGGTCGCGGGGATCGGAATTACGTTGCTGACATCCCCACCTGTCAATCCATCAGCGTCCGACGTAACGCCGGGGCCGCTCAAAGTTGGCGTTACGGACGGCATGCTCTGACCAAAGCTATTCATTGCAAAAGTCTGTTTTAGCTGTTATAGGAGGCTTTTGTTTGAAATATCCATTTTTAATGACAATTATGAAAAAGTAGGGTAAAGTTTTAATTTTGGTGTTATGGACAAGATCCTCTGACGAAAGCTATTTATTGCAAAAGTATTTGGCTTGTTCTATCTGTTATAGGAGGCTTTTGTTTGAAGTATCCATTTTTAAAATAATTTCATGACAATTATGACATTGTTGAAAAAGGAGGGTAAAGATTCACCCTATTTTAGCTGTTGTAGGAGGCTTTTATTTGAAATACCCACTTTTGTATAGCTTCATGACAATTATGACAGTGAAAAAGTAGTGTACAGATTTAGCTTCTGTTAAACAAGGCTTTTGAAGTGTCCATTTTTCGACAAACATGAAAAACAGTGACTCACTCACACCAGGAAGGACCCCTACTCTTTTCGAGAAGTGTGGTGATTCAGGTGTGGCTCTGCTCAAACACGGAATTTACCGCTTTACGTCCCATCTGAGAGGACGTCCCTAACAGAGTGAGGAAATAGGTGCAAAGTGCCTTTCCCAAGGGCACAACATTGGGGTCTGCCAGGGATTCGAACCCAGAACCTTTAGAGATTCTAAGTCAACAACCCTAACCACGAGACCACCTATCCACCTTGTGGATGTCATCCCTGAAATTTAGCTAGCGTGGCCTGACTCCTGTCCTGCCGCCCGGATATGTGCATAAATGCAACATCTGACATTTCCCACTCCTGCGAGACGCATTTTTCCACACTCTTTGTCTTATCAGCCGGCTGACCATTATTTGGAAGGTTCCATTCCGGGTGAAGGGGTGAATGGGACTGTCCAGGGGTCTCCTGGCACGTTACATCTCATTTTGAGACATGAAAATATTTTTTTATCTAAATGCATCAGTTTTCTTACTAGCATTTTATGACAAAAAAGTCAACAGTGTATTTAAAGAATCCAGTGTTATAGAAACAATGTCAATGTCTCTAGCAGTTCACGCACATTGTAGTTGGCATGGCCTGCTTGAAGATACCTTAAAATGCAGTCTAGTCAGTCTATTTCTTCGAGAAAGGCTTATTTCGTTGCTGTGACATGTGACTGGACAGTTGGGACCATGGCAAAGCAAACCAATGTTACGCCCAGGGAAACAACAGTTTTTCTATCTAAATAAATGGAACCAAAGGTAACCATTTACATATCAGAGTTTGCTACATACATGTGCAGTCAAACCTGTACAAGTGACCACCTCTACGTAAAGACCACCCGGCCAATGTGACCACTTTTTGGTGATCCCAAAGATGATTTTTATTTTCTCATTGACACAAGCCTTAAGAATCCTTAAGCGACCACCTGTCCACATAGACCAGATTTTATCGGTCCCCTGAGTTGTCTTCTTGGGCAGTTTTGACTGTACCTTTATCCGGTTCAGAAAGTCTAAGGAAGTTTTCTGTGTTTTTGTGATGCATTCGTCTTTTTATTGTTGACATTTGCTAAGTTTATAACACATAAAGAGCTTCGGTATATTAAATCACAAATGGAGAAATCATTTCCCAGCAGAAATAACCCACCTTTTAAACATGTCCCTTCCATAGGTGAACCTGTCCCACGTTAATCATTACAAATTCTTACCCCGGCAAAACCAGAGGAGTCCCAGCCACCAACTCTGATTAGGACATATCTATTAAAATAAAACAAATGTCATCGGATATTAAAATCTTTAAGTGTGACATTGTAAAATCGCTGGGTAAATACCAGCGTTTGGGTGCCCCCATATATCAGGGAGGGCTGGAGGAAATGGGTCCCTGTCTACTTCTGGTGAGACCTTTCCGTTTGCTTTTCACATCTTCAACTGTTGATGAAAATGAATACAGATACCTATGTACATCTGTCAACAGTTACGTTTAGTTTTAGGTAGTGGTGAACTGTGCCAGACTGCTTTTGCAAACAATACGGATTACGGAAGCTGCTTGCTTAGAAATGAATTGCTTTTTCAGTTAAAAAACGTTGTAATGCCCCTTTCAAATGTCATATATTATCTGCTCATGATTACTTTCCTTTTGTACATGTACATGGGCTAGAAAAAACTTTTTTTCAGAATTATTTATTGAGTTATTGTTTCTCTTTGCCAATACTGTGAATTTTATTCCATCTTTTCCAAAAAGGATGATGAAATCAGCTTTTTTGACTCTATGATGCAACTGCATTGCGAGACCGTACTTTGATGGCCCTGTCCAGAAAAAACACATTTTTATTTTATGATTTTGTCCTCCAAGGTGAAGGGAAGTTCAGGAAGACCTTGGGATTGTTTACTTCGTTTACTTCTGGGGCACAGATTGCCTGGCCCTCGAGGTCTCTCCCGGTCCTTAAGGTGGAAAGTAATCTGTTTTACAGTCTTAATGTCGTCCTCGATGTCTTTAAGAGGTTTTTTTAAAGAAGTTTCTCTTTGGGACAGGCATGGAGTCATAGATTCTGTTGCACAGTTTTTTTCTATTCAATGAAGAAACATATAGCAGGAAAAAAATCCCTTAATTTATATCAATGTACCTACAATTGTATATCAATGTAAGATATATTTGTACCTCTCTCCTTCTCTATCAATTTATCCAAGAATATCTATATTTATCTCTTTTTTTGTGTATAAATATATCTATGTGTTTTATATTACTGTACATAAAAGTACTATTGATCTTTTACCATAGTATATATTGCTTGATTTGTAAATACAGATATTTGCACAGGGATATTGTTATTAATATGTGAATGTGTCATGACTGACTCCTGTTTTTGTTTACTTTCGTTTGACTGTGCAAATGTTGTGCAAAAACTTACTAAATGGCAACAAGAACCCAGATTGGCAGTTTGATGCCACTACTTGCATGTAAAACGATATTGCAGTAATTTTCGTGCAAAAGGTAATGAAAAGTAATACATGGTTATGTTTCCCAAAACTTCGCGTTTATGAGTTCTGCACCAAATCTAAGCACAGATTTCCGAGTTGTCGGAAATTACGAGCAATAAAGTAGGGGGACGTGATTGTGCTATAATTAGCAAGACATACATGTAATATTCAAGACGAAACGTTCCGGGAAAATTGGATATCTCTGCTATTATCATGTCATCAAGATGATTGGCCTAATATAAGTTTAAGGTTTTAATGCTTCGGACGTTTTGCTGCTAAAGATGAAGATTGAAAAATTAATGTGGGCGGCATAAACTGTAGCTTGTAGGATTTGCTACGATGATATTAATGTGTCTGGTCATCAGGACAGAAAAACTGGCCTATAAAGGGCCTGATAGAGACCGGCTATCAAATTGGACAGCTCAGGATCTGGGGAACCAGGGTAAACCTACAAGAGAAAAGTCGCCAAATTGATGTCATTAAAAGTTGGGGAGGAATGTGTCATTGTGTTTTTCCAGGGTAAGGTAGGATAGAGCAAAAATTGTGGGAAGTTATCATGAAAGTTGTTAAATTACATTGTGGAACATTTAAACTAATCCCCAACTTAAAACAAATATGTGCATAAAGTCACATGTTTTGAGTGATTGGGTCAGATAGCTGAAAAAGACTGAAGGATTCAGTCAAAATTCCGGTGATTTTTTTAGTTGGAGAACAGTTTTAATGTTTCATAATCTTAGGAAGTTGTTCATTTTGGTGACAAACTCTCAAACATTGAAATGATGACAGTCATCATAATTATAATCTTAATTACTTAGCTCATCCCAAGATAATTGCAAGTGGCTAATTAGCTAACTTACTGCTGCGAACTTTAAGTTCTATTTCTACTAATCTAAGTTACGGTCTGATCACGATGTCTTCTTTGAAGACAGTACTAGTGAAGAAAGAAGAGGTCAACTTTTTTTATTATGAGATCTAGAGACAAGTGTTAGTGAACCCTGGAAAACTTCTGGAAGAAAGTTGCCAAAGTTTTGTACAAGTTTGATGGACAGCGAAATCATTTAAGTTGGGAGAAACACATTATAGTCGGATAGAACAAATCACTGTAAAAGCATTGAAATACAAAATGTATGACTGTTACTGGACAAAGGTGGGCATTAAAAAGACAAAAATGATCGGAGCAAGTTCGACTCCTAAGCTTATGAGAAAACGTTTCAGAATCTTATTGCAACTTTACGTCTTGATGCGCAGCGAACTCATTAAAGTGGGGTAGAAACGCATTATACCAGCGTCGGGCAAAATGTAGTAAAAGCATGGAAATTTGACCGTTATGGTGACAAAGTGCCCAACCTTCAAATGACAGCAATTATCGCGGCCCGGCGAGGATTAGTCTATCAGAAGCCAACGTGGCCCCCGCCGTAAAACGCAACATAAAACACCCCGCCGGCCGCACCCTGCACAGGCCAATTGACATAAATGAAGAAACTAGCACGGGGCGGCCAAACTACATTCCTGGGTCATGGATTACCCTCTTTTGAAATTATTGGAGTTGCATTGCCCACCCGATTTCATATCTTATATTCCACGGGTCAGTGGGCCCTGTAAGTGATCTGGTTAGGTCCTCCTTTATTGCCAACGGTTTGGGAATTTTGTTTTCGATTTATTGTTGGGGCTTATTGATTTTCGGAGTGCTTGACTTTTAAGAAAATATGAATACTGACTTTGCAACGTTTCCACCTCATCAGTGGGAAATGTACAGGGATTAGGTCGTCCCCGCGATCTCGGAAAGTCGCGTCGCAAATTACGCGATCGGCCCTGCCATTTTGAACCTGTGATTCCGATAACCATGTTTACCTTCTTCCTCGGTGATAACACAAGTGCATCATTAAATCGGAAGGTCCTGACGTCAGGACGACTTGATGGATTTCGCGCAGAACTGCAATTAAACTTATAATAGGCAGACATCAAAGCTCCAGCCATAGGAAACTTTTTCTGATTAGGATCACTTGTCAAACGTCAGAACTTCTTGAAGACGACTGGGTGCTGACTAATGACGTTACTTGGACAAAAGGGATCTTAGGAAGCATCTTGGATAATTGAGGTGAATGATGATGTTGAGTTGGGTTTAAGATGTAATGAGTGAGCCAGAAAGATTCAGCTGAAAAAGTTCCTTAGTTGGGATGAATTATGATTGATGTTCGTGTCAGGATCTTTGTAGGCTCTATAGATCATGCTAAATGAGTTAGACGGGCAATGTCGATTATACCAGTGTACAATTCTGCAGGAGAAAATGCCTCCAAATTAAAATCAAAACTCTTACTAACCTGTAGTCACAGCTGTTTTTAGAAATTATGGTAAAAGATAATTCTGTCCTTCGATTTACATCATGCTAATTGAGTTAGACAGGCAATGTCGATTATACCAGTGTACAATTCCGCAGGAGAAAATGCCTTCAAATTAAAATCAAAACTCTTGCCAACCTTTATTCACAGTTTAAAAAAAAAAATTATGATAAAGATAATTCTGTCCTCCAATTTACATCATGCTAAATGAGTTAGACGGCAATGTCGATTATACCACTGTGTACAATTCTGCAGGAGAAAATGCCTCCAAATTAAAATCAAAACTCTTGCCAACCTGTATTCACAGTTTAAAAAAAAAAAATTATGATAAAGATACTAGTAATTCTGTCCTCCAATTTAGATCATGCTAAATGAGTTAGACGGGCAATGTCGATTATACCAGTGACTGTACGATTCTGGAGGAGAAAATGCCTCCAAATTAAAATCAAAACTCTTGCCAACCTGTATTCACAGCTGATTTTGAAAATTAGATAATTCTGTCCTCCGATTTAGATCATGCTAAATGAGTTAGACAGGCAATGTTGATTATACCAGTGTACAATTCTACAGGAGAAAATGCCTCCAAATTAAAATCAAAACTCTTGCCAACCTTTATTCACAGTTTAAAAAAAAAGATGATAAAAGATAATTCTGTCCTCAAATTTACATCATGCTAATTGACAGGCAATGTCGTTTATACCAGTGTATAATTCTGCAAGAGAAAATGCCTCGAAATTAAATCAAAACTCTTGCCAACCTGTGTTGACAGCTATTTCTCGAAATCATGATAAAAAGACAATTCTTTCTTCCGATTTACACATTACACATGATCCTAGGAATATGAAGTTTGATTGTATAAATTGATACAGAAAGAAATGTATTAAAACAAATGACACGTAAAAGATGGCTTTAAGCTCACGTTGGATCAGCGGCGAGTTAACAGCTTAATGTGGCTTTGGGATATGCAAAATAAATTGGCTCAATTACAGAGGATAATATAGATGGAGCAGTTAAATGGTGTTTAGTGATACATTTCTGAGCATCACCGAGAGTGTGCTATATTTAAACTACTACCGGTAACTCTAGGTGTTTTGTTTTCATTGGAATTGATAGAAATTGGAATCATTTCAGCAGTAGGATTTTATCTGTCTGACTTTGTAGTCCCAGACAGACACCTTTAGGTGCAAACAGAAGGGTAGAAATTGGCAAGATAGGCCAAAAATCTGCCAGAGGATTTTGCTGGATTCAGCCCTCGATTTTGTTGCATTTTCTGCTTTAAATCAGTGAAAAATTTGGCTTTGTTGGATGAACACAGAGTCTGTGTGTACAATAAGCTATAAATGATTATAAAAGTATACCAGATTGTATTAAGCCGAGAAAAAGTATATAACAAGACTAGGAGTGCACCAAGCCCAGGGATCATCCCCTAAATGTTTATGTGACTTAAGCAGACAATAGAATTACTTTCAAAAATATGAAATTTTTGGACAAACACAGAGATGTGCACAATTTGTTCAGCTATGAATAATTATAAGCAAATCACAAACCCATAAAACTAGAACAAGACTGCACCAAGCAGAGACACCAGCTGTAGAGTTCATCCCCTTACTGTGTCCTTGACTTTAAAGCAGAATATTACTCTTAAAAATATGGAATTTCTTTACAAATATAGAGATTCCATAACTGTATAGAATTTGATTGTAAGCAAGACCAAACAAGAATTTACAACTGATAAAACTGGAGCAGACCGCATTAAGCCGGGAGAGCGAAGATCATCCCCTAACAGTATCCGTGACTTAATCACACAATAGAATTACGAGCCAACAATGATTTTTGACACCCGGATGAATCATGCCGGCCCATGTTTATTTTATACGCCGCGCATCTCAAACCTGAACTGTGGTGGCGATACCTTATTAGCAGTCATACAGCCATAGGTTTAATGGGCTTCCACGTAATTTACTAGAGACGGTGAGAAAGTCACTGGAGAGTGACAGGGGAAGTTAGTTGGTTTGGAAATAATAGCCTTTGTGCATGCCGAAGTGTGATCGGGAGAGGCTGGTTCCTGTCCCCGAAGACGCGTAATTTATGTCTTGTTTGTGATTAGTTCAGTCTTTTAGATGATGTCTCACCCCGAAGTGACAGTATTCCGAGTAACTTCTATTAAAACTATGCATCAGGACTTTTAGGGGTGTGAGACGAGGGCCAGTGGTAAAGACTTGATGATAGATGATTCATTCCCTTACAAACTTTTATGAATTTGCTTTTGGATTTTATAAGTCTTTTGTGACAGGACGGCTGGAGGAGTGGTCTGTTAGCTGGAAATTGCAATTGAAGATTAGCTGTATTTCTTATTTCTTTACATTCGGATTGTCACTGTGTAATTTTTACTTCTGCTGGGATATCTATACATCTAACGTTATAGCTGCTAAACATCTAAAATACTGATAGATTTTGAAGCATCAATAGTTATAAGATCACTGGACAATTGTAATTTAAGATGTGATTTGTATGTCTTACTTCTTTGCATTAGGACTGTTCCACTTCCTTGAGGATCTCTTTACAGATACAGCTATAACTTAAGAAAAGGGACTATTAACATTAAAAATAGTATAACTGTAGATATTGAAACATCAATAGCTCAAAGATCCTTGGACAATTGTAGTTTAGATGTACTTTGTATTAGAATGACTTCTGATACGTTAATGACTTCTGTATTGGGATATTTACTTTTGAGGCTTGGTTTTTAGGAATATACTGGAAAAAGTTTCAAATTCAGTTTTTTTTAGACATTTGGTTTCATCTCTTGAGATTTTTATCGAAAGTTCTTTCTTAAACTGACGATAACGATATTTTACCTTTTATGGATCGCACAAGAAAGAAAGTATTCTGAGGTCATGTGTGGATGTTGCTGCCGCGATAGTCCGCGCAATTACAAAGGAATCACAGACATTTGGGTTGTAAAGTTTTCGAATTTGCGCAGAAAAGTAGATCCTCACATCGTGTCCTAAATCTAAAGAAGAAATCAGCAGGGAGAAGGTCTTAGTTTAACTGCCTATTATCAAATCTTACTTAGAGCGTCTAGCTCTGGGTTTCTCTTTAATGGCACAATTAGGCCGGACCAAGTTTGTTTCGTCGTTCGCAGACTATTATGAAGAAGATAGTTGACTATCTATTTCTTGTTTTCTGTCATCTTTTTGTACCCAAAAAGACTACTCAGGGGACTGATAAAATCTGGTCTGTGTAGACTGGTGGTCACTATAAACAGGATTCTTAATGCTTGTGTTAATGGGAAAACTATCTTTTGAAGGGACCGCCAAAAATTGTTCACATGTGGTCGCTAGTACAGATTTGACTGTAGTATTGTTTTTATCATTGATTTTTTTTGTTGTAAAAACAAAACATGGTATCAAATCCTAGAAGATATCAAACTGATATTTGTCCATCAAAGTAAGAAAGCTGTAAAGCAGTTTATATTGAATTTTCGAAAAACTGGGTGGCCTCAGTCAACTCTGAGTTGTTTTTAAGTGGGTCCCAGTCTACAGATAATACATAAAATCATCATTCCTTGATGGAAGAAGTTAGATAAAACAGATTGTAACATAGGTAACTGAAGAAACAGCATGGTCACATTTGTTGTAGGTCATCGTACAATTTTGATGTTGTAGAGCTTTCAAGCATGCTGTGACAGAACCAACTGCTGACAAGAATCTAAGACAGCTATTTCTGTAAAAAGACAGCTAAATTTTGCAGGACACATGCAGGACTGCATTCAGTTTGCAATCGTACGACGATCGCACAACGTGTGCGACCATACCCCTACACAGAATATTGTAACCAGAAGTAAATCTAAACACAGTTGTTTAATGAACGTTGTTTATGCGAGGCAGAATCGCATGAGATCCACATGACGGAATATGATGATAAGATCACGGCGTGTTATTGTAGATAGTTACATCTTTGATTGGTCAAGCTCGACTGACCGTGATTGTGATTGCTCGTATGATATCTGACAGGGCTCGAAATTCCACCTGCATATTCAGGTTAGCGCAGGTAAAATTACCTTCATGAAAAACGCAGGTATTTGTTTTTGTTGTGTCTGTCTGCCTGTGTTTCTGCAAATTGTTTGCAGCATAACTTAAGAAGCTATGGCTGGATTGTGAGGATATTTGAAATGTGGGTTGGTCTTGGGCAGATGAAGTTCAAGGCTGATTTTGGGTCTCCTGGTTAGATGTTGTGCAGGTGTTTCTGATGTCTACCTGCACCAGTCCAGGTACTGGGTACAAAAAGTGTTTGTGGATTTTTGTTAGCTTTACTAATTGCTACCACCTGTGAAATTTGGAAAACAATTCAATTTCCAGTTCGATCTGCATACCAGTGCAGGTATGCAGTAAAAGATATTTTGAGCCCTACATGTAACTAACGATAACAAGCCATCTTTAACACATGGATGCACTAATTTTTTCATAATGAGAAAAGTGCCATAATGTTCAGATTACAATTTTCATCGGGCCGCTGTAAAAAACACTGGTTCCTTTAAAAGATTTATCCGCGTTTCGTAACAACGAGATTTGCGACGACTCCGAAAGTTAGTCACGCAGTAAACCCTAGCCTTGATTGCTGTGGCTGGGAGGACCTTGCGGCACAGTTACGGTCGTTCTGACCGCTAGTTTTTCGCTAGGCAGCCGGGCGCTCGCCCCCCAATATCAGTGCAGTGATGCGGCCACCACTGCCTGCTGTATTATATCACACCGTCATAATTTTCTCTTCTTGGGTGGCTGGTGCATTGATCGGGGCCGGCACAGGTGTGGCGGAGTCCTGCCACTTCTCAAGGAAAATTGAATGGGGGAGTGGTCATCCGAGGGTGTGAGAGGGGGTTCCAGGTCAACCAGATTCTTCTGATGAGGCCTCACAGACTTGATGTTGTGTACAACACCTTCCTTAGTCTAAAATGAAAGATAGAAATTTATCAAAAGGACATCTTTCGTCATGTGTGCTCATTCTTTTTGACAATCTCTCCCTCCACGACTTCTGTCAAAACCTGAATAGGGAAGTGGTCATCTGGGGGTGTGAAAGGGGGTTTTGGATCACCTGGATATGTTGATATGGTTGTGAGGTGACACAAACTTGACCAGGGTAGACCAGTTGGGTGTGACCACTGCTTGACAGTGGGGTCCTGGGTCACAAATAACACAAAGTAGCATACAAGTATGTACAGTGTTGGTACGGTCGTGGTGGCAGATTTTGTGAAAAGTTTGACCACTTGCTATTCTATACAGAGAAACAATAAAAACTCCCTTCCCTGCTTGTCAAATTTGTTTGATACCCCTGTCTAACCATGGGTGAATGGAGTACCCTGCTGTCATGAGCCCTTGGCACAAGTGTTCCATTCATATGCCATTGTCAAATATGATTTCAATATTGTATATGTTAGTTTTAAAGGCACCACATGGACTTCTATGAATTATTAATTGCAATAACACAAATGGACAGTCGGTGGAATGCAATGTGTCAAACTTGCGGCCCAGAGTTGGAAAAGTTTGCTTTTAGACTAATCTGTATAAATCTGGTTGCACAACAAAGCTGAACTTCCGCCGTTCCATCACCCGCGATGTCTTGATTCTGGCAGTCGTATGTGACAGAGCGAGAGTACATCTGAAGGGGGGACTTAGCGGAATATGGAAGTGCTCAAGGCCTGTTGATCCAGCCAGGTTTTTAAGTGCGTCCGAAACTTCTGTTGTCCCTGCACTCTTGTCGCCGGGTATTTAAACTGATGGACGGGCGAGTGAGGGGTGTTATTCATCGACGGCCACCCTTTGTGAGCCGGAGTTCCATTAGCAGTGTCTCGGCCTGACACCCGACCTCCAGGTGCACTCCCGCACATATTACCTGTACAGGTGGGGTCGGGGAAGCCCGGTCCACCTCCGCCCATTTTGTCCATCACTTCCAAGTTGTGACAGCTATGAAGAGTGTGGGAGCCGGCTTTGCAATTAACATCGGGACCCGCGCGCATCTCTATATCCATAATTTGTGACATCGGGGGCCGTATGCGCGTTGGTGTCCGTTATTATTTATGCCTCGCCCGCGCCGCTCATTTTCCCCGGCATCTCATTCCGGTCATAAGAGAAGCGGAGGAGAAGTTTTTGATTGCTGAATCCAATCTTGGGGGCAAGCCGTGGGCACACAATTGACTTGGGGTCCTGCGTGCGCATCTTACTCCCCATAATTATTAATGCCCGGCCCATTCTCTCCCATTTTCTCATTGCCTCTAATGAGGCTGTTGCTCCCCGACTCAGAGTCACCCCCCACCTCTGCCCTTCCCTCCTCGTAAGATGCCTAAATGAATTGCGGACAATTCCGCGGCTTATTCCCATGCACCACTTGGCCTTGCCTCTTGATTGAAGTATTCATCATAAATGATGAGCATGTCAAACAAGAATTTGGAACGGTTAAATGGGAAAGTTTTGGCCAGGCCGTGTGAATCCCAGCCCGATGCTTGCCCGGCCTTAATGCATATTGGACATCGCTGATTAAAATGGAGATAAGGCAACCGCTGGAGAAGATTCCGATACCACTGGACATAAAATAATGGCAGACGCTTCTTCTAATTCTATGCCATATCGCTTATGAAAAATGGCCTCAGCTCGGGGAGACATTACATCGCTACGGTAACTGATAACAATGAAGTTTTAGTTCCCCGGGGTCAGTTACGAGCGTGCCCCGTTCACTGGCGGCATTAGCGGGGATCTTTTTTGTGCTTTCTGGTGATCGCTCTGGCCTTGCGATGCCTCCGCGATGCGTGCTTATGGACATTTGGCGAATGAAAGTAACCAAAAGTTAATGCAGAAGTCATCAGCAGCCCTGTCCAAGAGGGAGACGTTACAAACAAACCCTGTCTGACAGCCCGGCTCTACTTTGCCCATGAGTTATGGCAGAGCCCCTCACGTCGGCCGAACTGAGGATTTCACATCCAAGTGCAGTCTTAAAGTCAGGATGGAAGCTCGCTCGCGGCCCTGGCGGCGTTTAGAGCAGCTATTTTTGTCTTTGCTGCCAGGAAGTTTTTGATAATCCCTTTCTAATGGTCTTTCTTTCTAATGTGGTGTGTCAAATCTCTTTCCAGATAATTGTAAAAGGCAAAAGAAAGGATTTGACAGATTCTGTCTTCTGAGTGAAGACATAAGAGAAATTTACAAGAAAGCTATCTGTGTTTACTTAATACTAATAGTGCATAAGAAATTAACAAACCAATCTAAGAAGTTAGATCTCCAACCTTTTAGTAAATCAATGAAACAGTCTGACATAGAAGTACATGTAGATATAGTCACTTATGTACTACTAGTACATAAAGATTACAAATGTTAAAACACTGCGTATACAATATGGGAAGTCGTATGGTGCTCCTGGTACATTGTACAAATGAAGGTAGTCCTGTAGTATGTTATTTGTACAAATTCCGTGTGAGCTGATTGACTTCAATACTTTTTCAACTCGAACCGACAAGTTCTTTACCTGCCCCCGTGTCAGCTGAAGACTTCTTAATTCTCCTTGATAAAGTGCGGGCGTCCTGGGGCCAACTCATCATAACGAAGTCTCGTCTGATCAAAATTAACGACCCGGCCGATTGTGACCACTGCTGTCTGCCATGTCAGGGGGCCGCCGTGTCGTTTTTCTGCGACTAACTACTTGCCCCCCTTGTTACGACGCCATCTATCATAACTACGGCAGCTTCCAATTAATCAGGCCTCTGTTTTCTTCTCCATGGTGCCCAGAGAATGCCCAGTATTAAACTGTTCGGAGGAATTATACAAACTCGAAATGACCCTGGCATTGTATAAATGTAAACTTTATTGCACAACAATCGTACAAGGTACAACCTTATTTCTATAAGCATGAAAGTTCATCTGAGTTGGTACATTATGGAACAATGTAACTGTTCTCCGACTAAAAAAAATTGGACTTGCCAGAATTTTCGACTGAATCTGACACAATTGATTTAGGACATGTGATGACTTTAAGGTACTTTTATATCTACGTTGTATCTAGATTGTATCTATATAACAACAACCATACTATGATACTAATCTACCTTACAAAGACCATATACCCCGGTAGTATGGGATGAGATTGTGCTATTACCATTATTGTTGGAAATTAAACTAATGTTTAGGAATTTAAAAAGATGTTGTCCTATGTACAATGCAGGGGTTGTCACATGTGACTTCCTTCTCCCTGCTGCCTTACCCCATAACCAGTACAAACTTGGTGCCAAACGGCTACCTTAGCAGGCTGAAGGTTAAGTATTGTAAGAGCTGAGGGATTATATCTAGCGTGAGCTCATCTGTGTTTGTAGGTTACATCATTCAAGTTCAGACGTTCGATGCAGTACAACCAAAAGGCAAGTTAAATCAAGGGCCTGACTGGATTCAGGGTATGTAAGTACCCAAGTGTGAATTTATCACTTTATATTATTGATGAAAATTCATATTAAGTCTTAACGTCTTATACACAATGAAAGCCTGGCAGCATCACAATTCGTCATTTGGTCAGGTGATACCTTAACTGATATTTTAACTGGTTCAAACCCATAGATAATACCACACAAACTTAAGCTGAAAAAAGTTGGCAGATCCTATCGGAAAACTTCTCTACAAGCCAAACTTTAGTTGCGTGTAATAGTTCAACCCTTTATGCTTAAAACACACTTAATGCTTAAAACGCACGACTTGATTTTGTTTAGTATGAATGGCATTATTAGAAACCACAAATCTGAATTTAGAGTGTGGAAAAAAAATTAAAAGCTAAAACAAGATTCCTAAATACAGTCAGTTGCTTGTCCTCTGTATTGTCTTTTTTTTTTAAAGCAATAAAAAATGAATTTGAAAAAAAAAAAAAAGTCAGACTTAAGTCTTCCTCCCATCCCTGTTTTTCATCTTGACCTCTCTGTAAATGTTTACTTTGATAAAATGTCTGCGAACCAAAGAAATAAGTTGGTACGGCCTAAAACCTCTTCAGAGATTTCAACTTATATTTCCGACCGAACAATAGGTCATATGTGACGCCATGAGAGTGTTGTTATGAGATTGCATTTTGATGATTAATATGATTTAATTGATTCATTTATTGACTCCGAGTTATCAATACGCCATCTCGTGCAATAAGCGCTTGAGCAGTCTTCTTATTACATTATTGGAAGAAAGGTTAATATTGGGTGGTTTTAATCAAGCTCTGATTTTATCGGGAGCATATTATCATATCAATATGACAGCTGGTATGAGGAAATTAAGAAACACACAGATTTTTACCCCTTCAAGATATAAGAGATTAAAACAATGCGTTTAATATCTTGTTCCAGTCTAAGGTAGCAAGTCGAGATAGATGATAAAGTTGTAGTTTTCTTTACCTCATATCAAAGTTATGAGAAGTCAAGAACTTATTTATTGTTGACATGTGTGCTGGGTCTGAAAAATGTATTAGCAGCCATTACGTTGTAAAAACAAAGCAATTTCTTCGTAGTTTTCTCAGTTGTATGTTATCGTTCTTCGGACGTTTGCAGAATATGTTTTTGACGAGAACAAACTCTGCTGTACAAGAGAGTGGAACGTTTTTGAGTCCTGGGAGAGAGAAAACCAGGACATTTGTCAAGTTTTGTTTTGATTACAGAAGCGACAAGATCGGGTAATCTATATCTGGAGCCTCTGGACTTTAATTTTGGCGCAGACCTTGCCTTAATTTGCCCTCAACCGGAGTGTGGCGGCCGCTCCCAGTGTCATATTGATTGCGATAGTCCGGTTCTCGGGGGAAATAAAAAACTTGCGATATGGAACAAATTATGTCATTCTTAATGGGCAGTTTGATGGTCAGAACCCGATGGAGGGGACCAAAGGTGACGGGAGGGGAACTGAAGTGTTGCCGAACTCTGGCCGGGGCATAAACACGCACACGGGCCATCAACCCCTGTAAAATTAAAGTTTCCAGCCAGGCTTTATTGGACAAAGTTTGATCATGACGACTTTTTTGGGGGGGCGATGTCGGACGTCCAATGGGACGGAAGCGGCCTGTGTGAGTCACGATTAATGCTGGGATGTTGTGTTTAGTGATGACTATGTTTGTTCTTCCTATGGGAAGGTAATGAGTTAAGTCCTTTAAGTTGTTATATTAAGGTCATATATGACAAGTTGATGTAGTAATGAGTTAAGTCTATTTAACGTACATGTATCTTAAAAGCTTGCACAAGTTATTTCATGAGTTGGATTATGATGGTCAAGTTGATTAAAGGTTCGACTAGTTTTGTCTAATTTGCTCTTGCTGTGATGCAGCATGTTTATGCCATGACTGTACAATGTACCTCAGCACGGTTGCTACAGATAACCCTCTCCCTGCTGCCTAACCCCATAACCGATACAAATCTGGTACCAAAGGGCTGCCTTAGCAGGCAGAAGGTTAAGTAATTGTATTGCCTTTTTGTGGAAGAAGTGTGGTACAATTGAGTATGGCATGATTTCTGCACCTTGCTTTCCTTATGCAACTTTTTTCTTGTGTTTCTTTTGTTGTTTGAATTGAAAAGCACCTGTATGCCTTTTTCTTATGATTTCTTTTCTTGTTTTTCCTTTTATCTAAGCCATTTTTTCATTTGTTTTTCTGTACCCAAGCATGTTTTTGTTTTTGGCAGAGTTTGGGAACCTGGAGGCTGCCCTGTCTATCCCAGTTCTCCCTCCTGATTGGCTGCAGGCTGAACTGGAAGCAGCCAATCACTGATCAGTTTTGAAGAGTAAGTAGCTGTGCCCAAAGAGTCCATTCCATCCCATCGTGCTTTGCTGCTTTCTGTCCTGTCTCTCTCTCTTGCTTTTAATATCTCTTTCTAAGCGTCATCATTTTGTTTTACATCAGTGAGAGTTTCTTGTCTGGGGACCATCTCAGCACTCTGTACCTTCCACCTGACGACATCAGTTTTTCCAGAAATGTTGCCTGTCTAACTGCTTCATGAGTTTGTATGTTTGTGTGTTTGTTAGTTTTTGTATTTTGCTGCTGATGTCATCAACTCCTGTGATGTAATAGATGTTCCTAATTTAGGAACTGTGTGAAAACTCTTATTGACTTTAATAATAAGTTGTGTTCTACCTTGTCTTGAACTCAACTCAAGAGTATTCATCTATGTTGTCAAAAACATTATTACTAGTACTTAAGACATGACTGACTTTTTTTATCCAATGGAATGAATTTTCTTAACTCATTGACAAAGGAAAAGATTAGAAATCATTTTACACATAAATTTCCCCATCATGGATAGAAGTAGTGAATCATGTAGTATTAGTACTTTTGTTTGTTTGCAAATAAAAAAGCATAGACAAACAGCCAAAAGGAACAAGAACAATGATGTACTATCCATGAAACAAGGTATTGACTTTTTCTGGCCCAGATGAGAGCACTACAAGATAGAGAGATGTCTATCAGTTGGATCTTGATACAGTGTAAAGTAAGGTCTCAATGCTTTCCCTCCATGACCAGTTGGACATAATGAGGCTATGGTGATCAATGATATCACTGCCTTCAGGACAATCATCGAATGATGGATAACGATAATGGATACCTAAATGTTTCTCAGGCCGCCAGCATACCTATGTTTCTGGCTGTGATTGGCCAATTGCAGGGCCATAACTTGCGATAAAACCCCCCCTGTGAAAGGAGAGTTCCGCAAACCCCATGTGGAGCCTTTGTTTGGAATAACAAAGGCTCGAAAGACCTTGTGTCAGGTCAATAGGAAGTATTAAGGTACTGGCGGTAGCTTTGTTTTCAGTTTATTCCGGTCCACAAATTAAACTAATCATTCATCTCCCATACAGACATTTGAAAGGGACAACAATGCAATGCTAGAACTTAATTGTAATTTATTGCATTGTTGACAGAGATTGAAAATCTGATTTTGTAAATTATACCTGATTGTGTTAGAATTGTCTGTTTCTAGGGTTTTGGCATCTTGTATAAGACCATTTCTTTTGTGTTCTTTTGTGTATTTGTCTTTGAATTGGGTAATCTTTATTTGGTTCATTTTCTTGCCTTCGACTTCATATGTCCTTCCCTAGATCGCCATTTCTATTTTTTTCCCAACTTTTCAACCTAGTTATGCATAATTTGATATTCGGTAATTATCTATGTAAATTGTATTTTGTGCCCATGATTGTTGACTTTCGAAAATCAGTCAGAAAGTCAGTGTAAGTTGTATTTATAACATTCTAAGACAAACAAATAGGTTTCCATTCAGCATGAATAAGTGAAGCAGCTCCCTCTAGGCTGCCAGGTACAACCAGGACGGGAATAAAATCGTGTTAGGGGACTTGCAGGGTACCATGTGGCCGTGTCACTACACATCCGTCAACAACCCCAGCAAGCCCGATGTGTCCGGGGGGAAAACCAAAGGGCACATGAACTAGATCTGAGTTCTGCATGCCATTTGCACTCTGTATTTGCATTTCATATTACACTGTCCCATAATTAAGGCAGTGGAAGAGCAGTGGTGCCACCGCAATAGCCACATGTACATGTGTTTCAAGTGAATCCTAATTTCACAAATGGACAAAGGCATGTCGTGCTGTAGCAGCCAAGTTTTGAACTCCATATTTGCATTTGAAGTATTACTTTGTCCAATAATTAAGGTTAAAGGTGGGATAGCGAATGGTGAATCCACTGATACATGAACATTTACAACTTTTTTTTTACAACTTTTTTTCAGCAAAGTCTTGATCTCTGCATTTTCATTTGGTATTACCTTGTCCAATAATTACGGAATCGTAAATACCGGTAAGATCGTTTACTTTGTAATTGGCCTGATGTTGCCAAGATAATTGCTCTGTCAAATGCAGCTTTTTTTCAGATGGTCAAGGACTAGGGTATGGATATCATAAGTCCTAAATTTAACATTTTGATTTGATGTAACTTTGTCCCTTAATTACAGCTGTGTAGAAAAGGTAATGAGGTCTGCATGTGTAGTTCTTTCACTGTTATGACTACACTGTATGGACAAAGACTTGTTTACGACTGTCAAGTTGAAAGGGTCATTCCTGAACTCCAGATTTGCACTTGGCATTACGTGTTCCGGTAATTACCGGAGTGTAGGAGCTGTTTTGAGCTGTGAAAGCCCGGTGCTGCCACTGTTGCTGTAATAGTTTTGTCAATTAAGGCTTCATTCTGCAAATGGACGCAAGGGCAGGTTGTGTTACAGCAGCCAAGTCCAGACTCTGCATTTGCATTTGATATTATGTCGTCTCATAATTGAGGCCGTGAAGTAGGTAGTCTGCCCAATGCTACTGATGTGACACTAGTAATGAAGTTCTTAACTCCATATTTGCATGTGGGGCCGTGTGGCGCAACGACAGAGTACTCGACTCGGAACCAAGAGGTCCTGGGTTCGAGTCCTGACATGCCACCGACCTTGTGCCCTTGGGAAAGGCACTTTACACGACTTTCCTCACTTGACTCAGGTGTAAATGAGTATCATGTGTTAGGTGTGCACGCTATCAGCATACTTGCTGCCTAGTGCACACTTTGTATTGTCATGTTACAATTTCTGAATAATAAAAAAATAAAAAAATGGGCATGTGACATTGCTTCGTTGCTATCTACATACTTTGCCTAAGATGGAGGCCATTATAAGAAGTGACGTAAGTGACGTGCCTAGGGCTTTGCTCTGATAGTGCAGTCCTGAAACCCACATTTGCAATTGACATAACTTCAAAGTAATTTACATTTGCATTTGACATTACTTCATCCCATAATAGATAGAGGCGACACAAATGTAAGTGTAACTGGTCTGTCCATTGGTATAATAATGATAGTGCAGCCAGACCTGAACCCTATATTCGCATGTGACGTTACTTCGTAGCAATCTGCATTTGCATTTGATATTACTTCGTCCCAAGATTGAGGCCATTATTAAGAGGTGACGCAAGTGACATGTCCATTTATACTGTAATAGTGCAGTCTTGAACCCCATATTTGTGTATGACGTTACTTCATGGCAATCTGCATTTTGCATTTGATATTACTTCGTCCTTAGATAGAGGCCATTATAAGAAGTGACGTAAGTGATGTGTCCAGGGCACAGTCCTGAACCCCATAATTGCATGTGACTTTACTTCGTACATGTAGTAATCTACATTTGCATTTGATATTACTTTGTCCTGATATAGAGGCCACTAAGTGCCATGTCCAGGGCTTTACTGTAATAGTGCGGTGTCGGACCCCACAATTGCATGTGACGTTACTCCGTGATAATCTACATTTGCATTTGATATTACTTCGTCCCAATATAGAGGCCATTCCTAAGGGACATGTCCATGGCTGCAGTGTAATAGTGTAGACCTGACCCCTACATTTGCATGTGACACGACTTGGTCCCATAATTACAGCAGATGTAAGTGGTGCTGTGAGTGGTCGGTCTGCAGTAATAGCTGTCTCAACCGAAGCTTCATTCCCCACACTGCATGCTGCCTCGCACGAACTGGGGCACGACTCAAATGGATTTCTAATTACACACTGTTACAAACCCCCCAGTTGAGTCTGCCCTTTGGCAAACATAATGAACTTTTCGAGAGAAGAAAAAATTCAATTCCGTCTTCGTGCCATTAAAAAAGTGCTGCACACATGATTAACCCCACCCTTCGTTTGGGTCGGTGCACTTCTGCACGGGTGGCGAGAGGACCACTAATATTCGGCTCAACTCTCGAGTCTTCCGGGAGAAAAACTGCGGCGAAAGTTTAATTTTTCCTGGAGTTCTGACACGCGGTGATGGATGGTGTAGATTTGGTACATCTTTTACCGAGGTATCTCGCGGATAGGTCAGATTTTATGGCGTTCTCCCCCCCTCCCCGATGCGAGGGCCGTATTCCGGCGGGAATTGGGGCTCTACAACGCTATCTTCCTGTCAGTTGCGGACTGACAGTGGGGTCGTGACCTCAGCATTGTTGTCAAATACAATATTTCCCTGGCCTCCTTGCTTAGCTGAAGTAATTACTTGCTGTGAATAATGCCGCGGAATTATGACGGCGAACCGTGTCGCCTGGTCTCTGCGCCCGGCCTGATCCCGTATCAATAACGCGGGAATCGGAGATGAATGCGGCTCCGACACCGCGACCCTCCCCGCGCGTTCGCGGCCGCGGCGGGCAATATGGGGCGTTAGCGACACGGCACGGCGGAGAGCTCGTAGCCAGATGGTGGCACGCAGGGTCAATTGACTGGCGCTGCACACTGAGTTCTCGCATTGTCGCTTTGTTAAGGACCTCCCCATGTTGACTGAGTCCAGTCCTTTGTCCCTTCGTCAATGGACAGGCATCCACTTAATGCAAGCCAGGAGAGACAATGGCATCAGGGCAGGACATGCTTGACAGCATATTCTTTTCTGGCTTCAAAATGTTTCCATTTTTCTGAGGATACATTTAATTTGATGATAAGAACAATTTCTGGAGGAAATGATATTATAAAGGACAGGCATTTTCTAAATGCTGGGCTTGAGAGACAATGACATCAGGGCAGAACATGTATGACGGCATGTTCTTGTCTTGTATCAAAATGTTTTCCTTCTGAGGTTTGATGAGAATTTGATGAGAAGAACAATGACGTTTTTCTGGAAGAAATAATTTTATAATTTTGTGGAATCATAGAATATCGTATGATAACTTTTTCATAGTGAGAAGTGATTAATTTATTCACCTTGCGTGACAGAATGTTCTTTTCTGGCATCAAAATGTTTTCCTTTTTTTTGGAGAATAATCGAGATGAGAAGGACAATAACATGTTTTCCTAGACAAGATAGTTTGATAATTTCATGGAATCGTATTAAAAATTTTGTATAAAATTGTATGTTTGATTCTTTTGTAGCGAGAAGAGATGAATTCATTCACCTTGGTTGCTAGGTCAGTATTTTTTTTTCATTCCACTCCATTCTATTCTATTTTGTTTTATTAGATTGGCTGCTACAGAGTAATAATGACCAAGGCTACTCAATCAAGTGAAAGTTACAGAAGAAAAGGTCTCGTATCTGTGACAAGGACAGAAAGAAGTACCTGCAATGACTCGTGGCCTATCTCGAAACTATTTTTCATTTTCTCATTTTCAAGGTTTGGTTTCAGTTCTAGGCCCCAAGGGATGGGCTACGGCTCTCCTGTCCTCCCAAATTTACTCAGGAAAGAAAAGATACGAGTTCTGGACAGCATAGTAATGAGAAAAGGTGTAAAATTGAGGCAGAAGGGGAGGGGAGGTCGCGTGGTGGTGAAGCTGGTTGAAGAAATATGTGATAGGACTGAGCCTTAAGGGAAGATGTCTCGGGGGTTGTCTTGTATCTCATAAGTTTCTTGGGCAGTTTTCTTCAGCAACTTTGTAGATTGGGCGGCGCCAATTCCGTTTGTTGGTTCTCAGGCTCGACAAAAAACCGGAAAATCAACCATTGACAGAGAATAGACGTGGGAAAAGTCTTTAGTAGAAACAATGTCAGGGAGTGATTAACCAGATGCAAGTTTTCCTCCGATTCCTCTGTTTTCATTGTGATATCGTGCTGAAGTTTTGCTGAAAGAATGCCAAAGAACCAAGATGATGTTTAAAAAGCTGGGTTAAAGTACAAAATCAACAGAATCAATAGATGAAAGTCAGAGGGGAAAGTCTGTACCTTGGTACACACAGGAAGTTTCATAGTGATTAGCGAGATGCAAGCTTTCCTCTCAACCCTCTGATTGTGATATCTTACTGAAGTTTTGCTAAAAAAAATGACATAGAACCAAGATAATGTTTTAAACAAAAGCTGGGTTGATCTGCAAAGTCAACTATTGATGAAAAGTCAGGTACACACATAACACAGTTTCATTCAATTGAATTCAATTGTTCAACAGTTTCATAGAGTAAGCCAGATTCAAGTTTACCGTCCAACCCTCCAATGTTTTCATCTTGACTTCAATTTTTTGCAAACAAAAATGTCAGAGAAGTGAGGAAATAAATCGACGCATCTTTAGCGTCATTAAACTGTTTTTCTCTGGACTCGGTCGGAAGCGTACGTAGATGATGTATGGGGATTGTGTGGGGCAATCCCAATGACTGTTTCGTCCAATTTGGCCCCTCAGATAAATCAAGCACGGAATCTGACAAGTCAATAAGAAGTCAGAAGTCTCTCCGTGATATCCAGTGACCACCAGATTTTTCAAATATTATCCCCATAGACTATTTATCTTCTGCTAACGGTACTAAAACTGTGCCTCACAAAACCGTAAACTTTTGATTCTTGACTTAGAAATTTTTGTTCAAGATTGATTATAATTTGATTGAGTATACCAATGCCCACAATCAAAAACTCGAGAAGACAGAAAACCAAACATTTTCTTGTCATTTTAGTGCATGGTTGGTTCTGTGCTAATATACATTTGTAATTACTTAAGCGGGAAGTTAGTTACACTTCTTTCGGCCAGACAAAATTGAATGTTTGGATGACATCATATAGACCCAGTCTATTTGATTGAAAAAAAATCATACATCACTTGTCAATTTGCTTGTACATCCTTCTCAATTTGTGACAACTTGTTACCTGGATGAGAAAATCAATCAATCAATCAATCAATCAATCAATCAATAAATCAAAACATTTTATCAATAAAACAAGAAACTTGCAGGCAAAGGCTGAATTACATCTTGTACATTCTTCCATCTATATAATTACCATCATCTCAAAAGAGCAAATTTAAATTTCCAATGTTTTCATGTAGTGAAAATCAATGAGAGTGCAGATGTCATCCACCAAGTCAACTTAGTGACCCTTCTCTGAGGTTCCTAAATTTTCCCTTCTCAATTTGTGACGACTTTTTACCAGTAACAGGTTGGAAACTCATTGTCAGCCATCTTTACATATTGCCCTCAAAAAGCCAAATTTCTTGTTTTTGATCTATGAAAATTAAAATGAAAGTGCAGATGTTATCCACAAATCAGCTTAACATAGCCCTCAGCTTGGTGACCCCTCTGTCTATGTGAGATTCTTAATTTTCCTTCTCAATTTGTAGTTGCTTTACGTAAGGCTTTCAAGGAGTAAGATTTCTTTTTCTAATTTGTGAAATTAAAATGGACGGGAATGCAGATGTCACCCACAAAATCAGCTTAGCGTGGCCTGCGTGACCCTTCTCTGCAGGAAAGGTGAACCTGCAGCCCCAAACAAAGGTGACACCGACAGACATTTGGTTTTAATGAACTGGCGAAATTAAGGGAGCCCGCTGGAGATGAATGTGGTGGCATCAAATAAATGAACCTGGCGGAAAGTCTGTGATGAGTTCAACGACTCTTTCATTCTTCCGCCGTCGCGTCTATCGCCCTCCGCAGACGGGCCGATTGTCCAAGAGTTTAATGAGTGACGTTCGGTGTCGGGTCGCATCGAAAAATTAAACCTCCGGGCGACCGGATTAAGCGCGAGGTTCGTCAACTGATGAAGAAAACGGGGAGATAACGAATCGGCAGGTGGCTTGAAGCCTCAGATAACTGCGATGCGGACGGCTCTTGATAGACGATTAATAGAGCAGATATTGGACAAGGGTTTAAGAGTGAGATTATCAGAGTTTGGTGGGCAGGGGGAACAAAGGAGATTAGATCCCGACCCAAATCAGCAGGGTGCTTAGCGGGTAGGGCGACCTGTGTCTAATGAAAACAGGAGGATCGGAGACAAGGAGGGGAGAAAACAAACTTAAGATGGCATCTCTCCTTGGGGCAAGAAGTTGCTTAATTAAAGAAGGGGTACATCTCAAAAGTTCAGTTTTTTAGTTGATAAAAATGATAATCTTGTCAGCTACTTTTCTTATTTTTTTAATAAAACTTTTTTGTGGGTTTTCAGAAATTTCTTGTACGTGCTGATTTGATTTGATTTTTTGTCTAAATTTCATTTTATTCTTAGAAATTGTAACACCATCCAGGCAGCACAAGTGGTTTGTCACTGATAACACTATTTAGTTTAAATGGGTCCTTAATACTTTCACTTGATCAAGAAAAGGGGCATCTCATATGTTCTTTTTCTTAGCTAGAGGAAATCACGTTGTCAGCCTTTTTGAATGAATAAGAATCTCAAATGCTGTGCCTTTCGTTGTGCCTTGTATAAAATTCAGTCCTGAAGTTACTAAGAGCATAAACTTGTGTCATGGAAAACTCTGATTGGCCCTGACTGGTCACATGACATAGGAGCAGCAGTGTGCTGATAAGGTTGTTTACACCTCCATTGTCATGGTTACTTGGATTTGAAGTGTAACTGTAAGTCAAACATAGAAGCAGATAAATAATGTAGTAAAGAAAACAACAACGCGAGGCCAACCAGCCAACCAACCAACCAACTAATCACCCCAACCAATCCACCAACCATCCAAGAAATTAAAGATAAGCTGGTGTGTAACAGTATACAGCAATTAGTGTTAATTTCTTGGAATAATCAGTGCTTCGTCTGTTTTTCCGCATAAACAGGAAAACTAACACCCTTTCTTCTCAGAACAAAGTGATACCTGTGAGTTTGACCTCCTGCGAAGAACACAGTGAATTCTTAGTAAATCAGCCTGCTCGTTTCCCCCAGAACAACCTCGTCATGATGCAAATTATGCCTGAGAGCTTTAATGAGGAGTCATCACACCTGTGATCATCTGCAATATTTAGGCCCGATATCGTAGAAGGAACTAATTCTCCCGCACCCAATCAGCCGGCTTTGAAGACGCAGACCATTAGGGGTGATCAGTTGCTACATAAAAGCCTAATTAAGCCCAATGAGCCGAAATGATCATCCCCTAAGCAACTGTATGTTGGGCAAAGTCATCCAGATGGAGCGACGGTAAAATTTGTCGGCAGAAAAATAAAGTAGAGACTGAATGTTAATGATGGTCACCTTTACTTGAGTTTCGGAAGGTACTATTTTGCTACAGGGTAGTGTTTTTTGATTGTCTGTCTGTGTGTTTGTCCGTCTGCCTTTATGTGGATCTGTGTGTGTACCTGTCTGTCTATCTATGTGCCTGTGTGTGTGTACATGTGTGTGTGTGTGTGCTCTTTTCTGTCTGCGTGTGTGTTTGTGTGTATGTATATGTGTGGATCTGTGTGTATGGACAACAGAGCAGAGAAGAAAGGATCTGTGTGTGTGTGTGTGTGTGTTTGTATGGAAGTATATACTTTTCTGTCTACATATGTGTGTATATGTGTATGTGTATGTGTGTTTATGTGGTTATATTAATTATTAAATATACACAATGCAGCGTTGCCATACAGCCTCAGTACTGCTGCTGTTGTCTGTGCGACTAGAAGGGCTGCAAAGCAGCATTGGTACGGTGACGGTGATAAAAAACAATTACAACATGTTATGATCTTCACTCCTTTTCTCCCTGTCATAAATGGTAATACGATCATTATGAGCTTGAATAAATTGCATAATGCTTGCATAATTAAAGTCTCAGAGGTCTTCCACAGCAAATTACTGGTAAATCATGATTTACATGCTTAACAAATCATGCAATTAATTGCGTTTGGATAATCGCAGCAAAGAACGTTAATTCCGAACTGATGAACAAATGAAAGTGGGATCCTTTTTTTATTTTAGTACTTAGCACTTATATGAAGAATTTCTTTTGAGAATTTGAATTGACCCGTATGCTTAAGTCCCTTGTAAATGATTTTTGTATTGAAGATGATATTTGCTCTGTCTCTCTCTTGACAAATTTAAACTGTGTCTGCTCTCATCTTATCTATCCCTTAGTCTTAATTATTTGACCGTGGGGCACCACAGAAGATTTGTCAACCATTTTTCTCCACCCTTCTTTTCTGTTCTTTGTAACATTTCACTTTGTGTCTTGCCAATCCATTCTCTGATATTATCCACCCATCTTTTCCGTTGCCTACCCCTCTTCCTCCCTGGACTGTTCCTTGCATGATGGTCATGCAGACATGCACAAAAAGATCGGTAGCAGTTGATGTAACAGCGCTGAAAGAAGCGGAGCCATAGAAACTTTAATCCATTCTAATGAATGCAGATGAGGCGGAATAAAACAGTGGTGGGGTGAGTGATCGGTCTTGTCGGAGCGAGAAGTCAATTGTTAGGATACAATGAAGGCATCGGCAGAGAGACCTCGATGGCAGGGAAGATGGATAGAGACAGATGGAGGGTGGGGGAGGGGGGCGATCATTCAGCACTCCAAATGGGGGACATGACACACATGGACTAGATATGATGTTTTATGAAATGTCATTCACATTTCTTTGCTCAAGTACAACATACTTTAAGAGACTTGAGATGCCACAAGTAGATTTGAAAAGTATGTCTTTATTGTCTTTATTTGTGACATTATACAATACAACACAACAAAAGTACTAGTACTGTTACAGTACATAAGGTCTATAACTAAACCTACAAACAAACACGTGGATACAAAAAAAGAATTAACCTACGTGCAAGACTATGACATAAAAGATTGCTTTGTTATTAGAAAAGATACTGAAACACACAACGACCAGCCCCAACTGTTTGTAACAACTTGAAGATATAAACATTTATTTTGTATTACATAGTTAGTACATGTAGTTGTTGTCAACGCACCACAGAAAATCTGACAACCAGTTTTCTCCTCCCTACTTGGTTTTCTGTTCTTCTGAACATGCTGTGTTGGTCCTTTCTCTGATATTATCCTTCCATCTTTTCCATTGCCAACCCCTCTTTCATCTTCCCTGGACTGTTGCTTTTCTAAAGTAATAGCCAAGAAAAAAGTGTTTTGAACTGTGAAAGTATCATAACTTCAATGTCCAAGGTTTGCTATTTGGGTAGATCTGAGAAATTATGATAGCTCAATGCCCTGTAACCTGATGTAGATGAACATCCATCACATAATGTATGGTCAGCCTTAGGTTAGTTCTAGTACCGCATAAATCTGGTGACAATCTTGACCATCATGTTGGTACGCATTGATCAAATGTACAACATCAATGGATCTTGTCATTTTTATCCTCAGCAAGTATCATTGTGCATAACTATGTGCTCCAGCTTCTAGAAGCTACTAACTTTTTTTGTGCTCTTGTGTACTTGTGCTGTGAAAGACTACCATAATTATGCTTTATTGGTTTGTAAAGACAGATACAACTGAACTTGAACACGCTCCTGGAACTTTGAACTTGAAGAAACAAAGATTTGGTTTTGGAGTGACAGCTAAATTTTGATGATGATAAGTACGTTTGACCAAAAAAAAAAAACATTCCTGATAAAGTGTTTGGAAAGAAATGCACTGAATTTGAAAAAATAAAAGTTTTAAAATTTCTATCCTTGGCAAGTTGTGAAGAAAGAAACATGCCAGAAGAAAACAGGATAATAGTATTTTCTTGTCTAGCGTATTAAGTAAACAAAGGACTTTGGTTAGCATTGTGAAGAACTGGTGCACAATGTTTATCCTTGATGTACAAGCTGAGAAACAGCGCCACACATGTACATCTGCAGTATGTCACACACAGTAATTTATGTATCAAAGGATAAAGCAGATTAAGATTTGAACTGTGCTTTCTTCAGCCCGAGGGGAAAACATCAAAACATTTCCACATTTCCAATATCATCTTTTTATGGTTAAAGCAATGTAAGTCACAAAATACTTGCAGGTTTGACAGCTAGATTTCAACACCTGTTTTTTGCAGATTCGCAGATGAAACATTTATTATATAACACGTCTACGAAACCTGTAATTTTCCACAGGTGAATATCCCCACATCCCTCATGTTCGGCAGGTAAATTCTTACAGGTAGATCTTAAGGATTATGAGGTGCAGAGTTGAATACGACGAGAAATAAGAGACGTATCATTTTCTGGAGGTAGATGTCCGTTCTGGAGGTAGATGTCCGCACAGGCCCCCGGGGAACAATTATCCCAGCAGAACAATTATCCGTGCGAGGATGAAAGAGTTTACATGTAAGATTCCTGCCTAATGCGCTGACAGGATGAGGAAAGAGCCTGCCTTTGTTCGCAGACAATTATACGCAGTCTTTTGTGACACCCATAATTGGGCTTCCTCACGACCGAGTCCCAAGACTCTGCTACTCAACGGTCCCAGGTATAATAGATTTTTGTACGGGGGAATTATTACCGCGAGGGAGGTAATTATATGGAGGGGAGGACGAGTTTGGAGCCCGGGGGGGACGCGGGAAGACGGCTCAGGACAGGAGTGAAAAATGACTTCTCGGCGTAAGAAATGAAGATGGGGATGTTAAAGATGGCTGGGGGCGTGGCCCCTTGTCCGAGAGAGTCCTTGGAACAGACATGTCGGTTTTCTTGGATGCCGTCCGGGTTTAGCAATGATTTCTACTTCTGTCACAGAAGTTATGTTTTCAGTGTGGTTCGTTTGTTGGTGGGTTGTTGGTTGGTTGGTTGGTTGGTTGGTTGGTTGGTTGGTTGGTTGGTTGGTTGGTTGGTTGGTTGGTTGGTTGGTTGGTTGGATGGTTGGTTGGTTGGTTGGTTTATGAATTTGATAACTTGATTCCTACCTCTGTCAAAGAATTCATGTTCTGTTCAGTATATGTTTGTTTGTTCATTGGTTGGTTTGTGAATAAAATAACTCAAAGAATCATGATGGAATTTTTTGGATTTGTAGGTAGGGCACAGACCAATGTTTGCTAGGATGCAGTCAAAGACACTTTGACATAATTTGTTTTCAGTGCTGTTGGTTGCTTGTTTGCTTGGTTTCACTAAGTCCTTTGAGATAAGTCACCACTATATAGACCGGTCAAAATATCCCTAACTACACTCTATACAAATGTAGGAAATTGAAGTAAACCTACAAGCCACGACAGAAACTCGAGAGAGAATATTAACTCTGTCATAATTTTCACAGGTGGTTTATCCCATATCTTGGACCCTAAGTGGAGAGAATGTGCAATTTTGTCTGAATTCATATCTTTGATACCTGCTAATATCAGAGCCAAACAAGATCATTTTCTACGTTAAATTGCAATTTCTACGTGTGGCCGCCTGGGTGAATATTAAGATGTCGTGGGACAGAGCTGTTCGGAACATTAGGATTTGATTAAAAGTTACTTTATGAGAGCCATAATCTGTGCACAATTTTCCCCAATTCCCCAACACCACATATAGTTTATAGGTATGAAATATGGTTATTTTATTCAGATGTTTATGGCATATCGGTAATTGTCCATAAAAGATTATTAAAACTGAATGTAATTTGCCGAAATATTTGTTAATTTTTTCACATATTTGAAGGTCAACGCCTTCTTTCAAGGACACAGCATTTGAAGGTCAGATCTCTGCCTTCAAGGTCATCGAACTTTGACTCGTGTGTGTTGTCTCTTACCCAGCATGTTATAAGCAAGGTGGGCAGGGCTGGCCTGCACAGGTAGCTTAGTAACAGAAAACAGGAGTCAACAGTAACCCGAGACGAGTTTATGAAACCTAATCCTCGTCTTGTTGCCTTTGAACCTGTATCAATAACCAAAACAAGCGCAGCCACAATGGGTAAGCCGGGTGTACACGACGGATTAGGCCCGGCTTAGCAAAATGAACACTTCCGAGAGGAGGGTGTCATGTTGAGAGGGTTTGCTGAATCAAGTCCTTAGAGGCGGGATTAAGATTAAGGCTCGTTAAGGCACGGTTAATTACCACTACCGGATCTGGTTGCCACACCCTCTCTGTGAAATCAGGGCCAAGGATTTGGAGACAAAAGAACAGAGGCAAGAGGGAAGTTTGGACAATGGCGTTGGGGACAATGTAGGGATTAAAGTGGGAGAGAATGCACATTAGAGGGGATGGGAGAAGTTTTCGCCTTTGTCTCAGCTCGAAAAGGGCGAATTGGGGTAACTACCCGGAACGGCAAACAAACTTAAGCCCTGTCGCAGAATTTCACGCCCGCATGCACACCCAAAGCCGTCACGCGAATTTCGTTATGAGGAAGTAAGTGGAATGGGCATGGCATATTTAAGGAGGAATTTCAAGACAATTTGTTGATATATGAAAGGCCGTGCAGGTCCGTGTTGTTAATAATGTGTTCATATAGGTGCAGCGTCGGACTAATGGTATCAAATCAAGCTTTATTGGAAAATGTGTACGGGAGGCTCGAGCCGCTAACTTTCCTGACAGCTTCCTGGAGGTCAGGCGTAAGCTTCGTCAAAGTCGGAGATCGTGTTATTGTTCTGTGATAATGAACCCTTCAAAGTGGCCGAGATAGCGCCTAAGTCTGCAGGCATGCGGAGCATGTCCGGACGGTGGTGCTGGCATTGTTGCCCGGGTTATTTTGTATCGCGAGACGTATTAGGGAGAGAAAACAAAGCATTAGGCAGGTGTAGGGGCGAGGGTGGAACAAAGGGAACGAAGTTGAGGTGTAAATGGTATAGACAAGCCGTGGTCAGTGTGAGGGATTATCGCTGCAGCGCACAAATTAACTGAACACAGAAGAAAAATGGACAGACAATGTGGCCGGCCGGAAAGGTTTTAATCATAGGAGGGTGCGCGGCGCGAAAAAACAAGGAATCGATGTTTGCGGATTAGCGCGGCGGAAGGCGAGAAAATTTATCGAAGACAAGTCCGATTAGAAGAGCGCGGCGTTTAGGAGGGTGGGGAGCTAAGTGGATATCAGGGGCGGGATGTTGGATGGCAATGATGAAACGGTTTAATATGGGGGGAAGAATTATGTGAACTTAGCGCGGATTATCTTGACACGGCCGCATCGTGATGGTTGGTTGTCCGCGCGTCCGATGGGTGCGAGCCCCTGCATCAGAATTGGCAATGATGGAGCAGGGGGGTGTGAGGGGGAATTAATGGATTAACTGGCCACGGTCGCAACTTGGGAAAGCTTGACCCCTCCACCTCTCGGGTTGGCAGAGGAAGGGCCGTCCCAGGTCAGCAGGGGGGGGGGTTCTCTTATGGGAAGGGTGGAACAAAAATGTGTGGAAATTTTCAGTCAGTATTTTCATTTTTTCAGTATTTTCAAGCTATGGGAGAGAGAGAGAGGGAGAAAGAGAGAGAGAGAGAGAGAGAGAGAGAGAGATTTTGGGAAGATACAGGAAAGATACAGGCAGAACCTTCTAAATGTTGATAAATTGCCATAGTCTTATAACAATGTCATAGTCTGATGTCCTTGTTCAAGGTTCAAGGTCCTATACTCTGGGGAGTGTTTTCTTATGGGATGTGTCAAACAGAAGGGGATTTTTCTGATGATAGACTATGTGTTTCCATTTTTGAGAGAAGAGAGAAGAAATCAGAAAT
Organism: Branchiostoma floridae x Branchiostoma japonicum; assembly: GCA_013266295.2. Lineage (NCBI taxonomy): Eukaryota > Metazoa > Chordata > Leptocardii > Amphioxiformes > Branchiostomatidae > Branchiostoma > Branchiostoma floridae x Branchiostoma japonicum. The sequence goes on along the minus strand of CM023829.1, from coordinate 4,036,523 downwards.
TGTCATAGTGACTGTCTGACATGGAGATTGGACATTGCTCATCAACATGTACTTGAAAGGAAGAATGTGAACAGAAATTAAGGGAAAGTGAACAAAAGAAATTGGACTCACCCAATTCCTTACTATACAGCCCCAGTCTTTGCCAATCTGCTCTTCACTTCTTTTGTATCATAAATGACAGAATTCATTTTCATAACGACATTTCAGGATAAAGATCTTGAATTTGTGTGTTCTTGTATTCTGGAGGGTATAAGAGAAATCTCAGAGTCAAATATAAGAGTCGCAGGCTTACCTGGAGACTGGACTTAATATTCAAATCAATATTTACAAGACTAGTGATAAAGAATACAAACCTGTCCTGAAGATATTTGCTATCATTTCAAAGTTGAAGCCAATGTAGAAAATCTATTGTTCCGCCGAAACTTTGAAAAAAGGCCTCACTTTGTATACCTCAGTACATCTCCCTGACTTGTGGGTCAAACCTAGCGCAGAAGGGCATTTATGGACAAGTGAATTTTCCACAGATCAGGTGATTGGTTCTGGCACAAGTAGATTTCACAAGAAGTGCCTGCCATGTCAAATGTTGTTCCAGCCTTGCTCCTGAGCGACATGACATCGCATCACGAGGTTATGCTTCTGCCCTGGTTAGGTTCTAAACGAGGTGTTATGAATGGATTTTCACGATTTCCGGGGAATTTTTGTGGCTTACAGATGAAACGTCAACTTTGGCGATAAGACGAGATACCGAGAGTTCTACTTGTAAACTGCTTGGTCACAGGGACACAGTACTTTTCAAAGCTGTCAATTTGACTAATCTCCAAGCAGAGGTAGGGTCCTGCTTGTTGCCTCTGTGTGCAAAGGTTTTGTAGAAAAGTTGTACAAAATACCCCCAAACATGTATCTTATTGTGATTAACCTTCTCCCTGCTGCCTACCCCCAAAACCAATACAAATTTGGTGCCAAACAGCTACGTTGGCAGGCTGAAGGTTAAAGATAGCTTGTGCTGTCCATCATGAAAAATCTTTGTACTAGCACCAGGGACAGGTATGCTTGCCTGCATGTTTGTGTAAATGGTGTTCAGCACCAAGGACAGGTATGTTTGCCTCTGTGCGTGTGTGGATGGTGTTCAGCACCAAGGATAGGTATGCTTGCCTGAGTGTGTGTGTGTGTGGATGGTGTTCAGCACCAAGGACAGGAGTGTTTGCTACTGTGTATGTGGATGGTGGGGTACTTCAGCTATGATAAGTTTTTTTGTTGTGGAATGAAGTTGAAAGGCATTCATAACATACAGAGACATCATGGCGTAAAAGTTCGTCTCCTAGATCACAGAAAGTTGTCCACTTGTCTCGAAGTTTGCCAGGCCTGAATTAGCAAGTCCGGACTTGTCGTCTTATTGTTTCCCCATGAATATCGAAAAGTCCGTTAAGACCCGGGAGCCAATTTAGCCGCCGGAAACACTTGTTATCTGGATCCTCAGCCTGCGACCTGCACAATTTACTGCACTTTTCTGTCCGCGCTGAGCTCGTAGGGGAAAAACGTTGTCACTTCCTCCCCGTGATAAAGTCTGAAATTAGGCGTCACCTTGCAGGGCACTCTGCGCTGATGACCGGTCATGAATATGGGGCAGCGTCGGGGTCGAAATGGACACACTTTGCGACAGGAAGGGCCGGCATTTGTCTTACTGGCCCACCAGCTGATGGGCTTACAGGGCTAGAAAGGCCAACTGGCAACCTGCGGTTCGAAAGGGATAAATTTGAGACTGAAGTTAGAAGACTAGAGGTAGAGGTTGAGAGCTTTGCAGGTAAAAAAAGGTGATTTGTGCCCTTAATTTCAGTTCACACTTTATGTAAAGTATAATGCTGAGCCGATTTCCCCAAATTTGCAACTAGTAAGTCAAGTGACCTGCAAGTTTGAGAGTATTAAACAGAAAGAAAAGGTTTCATGTCCTATTCTGTTTTTCACTACAGCTCTAAAGAAAGTTGCAGGTGTCAAAAATTTCAGATCAAGACTTAACAACAAATACCTTCACCCAGGGCCACTCGGAAGAGCAGTGCCAAGTCACTGAGAGGTGCTACCCTGGTAAAAGAATACAGAAATAAATAAATAAATACCTTAAGCATCCATCCATAGATTCATGAGTTGTTCAATCACAGCCAAAACCACAAACAAAACTACAAACAAAACCACATATGCCGCCAACAAAAAAACTGTACCTCCCTGTTAAAGCAAAGAAAACCATTTCTTGCCCTGTCTGTGCGGAGACCTTGGGGAGGGACGTTCGGTGAGGAAGTCCTGCCTTAACGAGCAATGATGGGTACAGATGTGACCGGGCAGATAAGTTGTTGTAGTCAGGCAGGAACTGTGATCCCAGCCACGGCTAATACCCGCTCAAATGACCATGCAGGATCCCCCTCAATAATTGATTTGGCAGAGGGAAAGGTCGTGGCAGAAGTGGCCGTATCCTTCAAGCTGGATTGACGGAGAGTTTGTGTAGCAGAGGACGGATAAATCATAGACTGGAAAAATAAACAAAAGTTGTGCAGAAATTCACAAAAGGAAGGAATCTAAAATGCAAAAGACCAAGCTTCAAATTCAAGCTGGATTGACGGAGAGTTTGTGTAGCAGAGGACGGACTAGAAGAGATCATAGGCTGGAAAAAATAAACAAAAGTTGCCCTGAAATTCAGAAAAGGAAGGTGACAACTTAAGTGCAAAACAAGTATCATTCAAGCTGGATTGATGGAGAGTTTGTGCTAGCAGAGTGCAGGCTAGAACTTAAGAAGAGATCGTAGTCTGGAAAAAATAAACAATGTAAACAAAAGTTATGCAGAAATACACAAAAGAAAGGTAACATCTAAAATTTTTTTTTTTTTTTTGTATGATTTTTATTTTATTTCAAAATTTTACATACAGATGTACATACAGATATATGGTGTGTTATGGCTTACCCCTAGTTACATCAATTGTTCTAAATGTTGGCGCACATTTTGTAATCTAAAAGGTTCGTTTCGTACAATATATTTAAAGATGTAGTATTTAGCTAACAACATAGCTTTGTTTAGAAGAATATCTGACGTGTGTCCATAAAGGATATCTTTTTCCTCTAAAGATATTGGTGACTGATTTTTGGCATTCCACCAAGTGGTGAACTCTTTCCAAAAAGATTTAACAATTTTACAATTTACAAATACATGTGATATTGTTTGTTTTTCTGAACAAAAAGGACAGAGGTCAGACTCTTTCACATTTATTTTCTTTAAATAGGAGTTTGTTGGTAGAAAGCCGTGAATAATTTTGTATTGAAAATATTGTACTTTTGTGTTGTTTGTACATTTATAGGGCATTGTATATACATTTTTTAATTCGTTTTCATCTTTAACATGTTGTATAATTTCTGTTTGACAAGTAGGATTTACAAAGGTCTCATTGACAAGTAATGTGTACAGCTGTTTACATGTAACTCTTGGAAGTTCAAACTTAAACTTAACTTGACATAACTTAACGTGACATCTAAAATGAAAGGTGACACAAGCTGGAGTACCGGAGGGTTGATTTTAGTAAAAAACAGTGCAGGTTGGTTGGGTGAAATTGATGAAAGTTGTATACACAAATTTACGAAAGAGAGATTACAATAACAATGCAAAAAGTGTGCCCTTCAAATGGCCAGAGAATTTACAATAGGGCAGACCATGTCAGGGAAGATTTTATTGGTTAATGATGAAAAAGTTTTTCACGGGATGGTTTTTTTTAAGAAAAAAGTATTTGTAAAAGGCAGCTGACAACAAAAGCAGAAATACCAATAGAGTACAAACAAATGACTAACATTTGCTGCCAGCAATGATGCATGATGTAACACTAGTATTGTAAACATGTCTAATAGGATAAAAGTTCATCTATGTTGATAGTTACTTATTGTAACGTTTTGGAACAAAAGTTTTAGCTCTTAACTATGCCTGATTGCTCTTCTTTGTAAAATGTTAGGAAAGCTAATCTATAATAATCTGTCTTGTTAGGCCACACCAATTTAATTTGTTGGTTCTCGGATTCGCCTCTTCATTTTTTTCTGATTTGTAAAAAAAAAAAAAAAAAAATTCTGGTTCTGAATCAACTCAAAAATGCTCAAATTTTGCCTCCAACAGTTCAAGAAAGACCTGTTACTCCTAGTTGTTACAGTTATTACATCTACCAATGCACTGGTTTGATTAAAAGTTCAAAATTCATTATTCAAATTTTAACCCAGTCTTTTGTGTTGACTTCATGGCACCAATTCTAGCATTTGGGGCTATAATAGGATGCCCAGGCCTGTTTTTATTTTTATTTTTTTTCGCCCTGTCGCTTCATATTTTTTCAGAAAAAATCCGAGAACCAACAAATTAAATTGGTGTGGCCTTAACAAAGAAAGTAACTTGTAATTTTCAGTTTGAGAATCCATTATGATGCAGTTTCTTCATTATAACCTTTCATTTGCATGAAATCAAAGGAAAAGACAATCACGAATGTCGAGAACTTTCATTGGCTGTTTCAAAAATTACAAGTCATCATTTTCCCACTTCGTTAGCAAACACTAATTAGAAAAGTAACAACATGATATGCAATCAGAGCAAAGTTTCTGTATGTCATCAAAGGCTAATAGTCTTTTAAGTTTGTTGTTATATAACAAAGGTTATGTTATTGCTAACGCTAATTAGAAAGGTATAATATATAATATGAAATCAGAACAAACTTTGTATATGTCATGAAAGGTTGATATGTATTAATAAGTTATTAGTAGTTTGTTGTTGTATAACAAAGGTTTATTGTAATATAACAAAGGTTATGTTATTGCGAGGAGCTAATCAGCTTGATCACATAATCAGTACATATTATCTCAGGAAATGAGACAAAAGGGAAGATATTGAAAATCTTCGAATCATTTAGTTGGATATGCACCTTTATTGAACCTACAATTAATGTTGCAAATTACCAAAAGCACCTATATGTTAAACATACCATGTATATATCTATAATTTATTGAGATTTACCACATTTGTGGAAAAATTGACATAACAGGTGACTATCACATTTCAATATGTCAACCCTGAGACCTGACCCTAAGGTTTGATCCCTACTCTTTCCGATAAGTGTGTGGGTTCTTTAACGTGCTCGAGGTATGGCTCTCCTTAAACACGGGACCTCCAGCTTTACGTCCTATCCGAGAGGACATCCCTAAAGCTAGGTACTCATTTTCACCTGAGTTGAGTGAAGTAAAAAAGAAAGAAATATATTAGGCCAATTCTGAAGTGTATTTCTTTTATTTCCTGTTATTGTTGTGAAATCAAAACGTGTTGATTTTGTTTTCAGATACTTCAATTACAGTCTCAGTTCAATCCAAATTATGATGCATAAATATGACCTTCATGATTTAAAGACGTCTTATAATTTTAGATTTTACACCACATCTAATTAAGAAATTAGCTATGCTTTTTTTTATTTTGGACATTCATCAACATAATATTACTGCTATAATGTCAATTCTGTAAATGAAAATTGATAGCTGTCATTACCTACCTCTACTAACCAATAATATCCACAACTGCCTGTTTTTTTTGTTTTTCCTTTTACCAATATTCCAAGAAATGAAGAAATGAATTTTTGGAAGTGTATGAAAATGTTATTTGCTTCTTATATAAGTTATAGTATTGTATCTCACGTACATGTCTCCCAACCTTATGATTTGGTGCGTTTTTATTCGGAAGATCATTTCAGAGGAAGTTATTATGATTGACCAAATTTCTCTGCAATCAGATGCAAAATGGAAAAAGCATCATTAACGGCAGGTGATCACCACAAAACGTAATTTATTATGCCCGAAAAAAATTCCAGGTATTCATCATTTTCGGATGGCAATTATGAGAAGTACTTCCAATCATCATTATTGGAGTCACGCGGAGTTCAAATTTCTTGTTTTGCATATCACTTACACCATGTACAAATGCCAGGCCAGAGATGTCAAATTCAATATAATTGACTGCAATCCTTGCACAGCAAAATATTATATTATATGTAGATAGAACATATTAGTATTTGCTACTTGTAAATGCATATCTACCTTAGCTATATCCAGCAGGAAGATCTTGTTTTGTGAGGTAAACGTCTCATTTTGCTGCATCTGTGGTCAGAAATTACTTCTGTTTATTATACGTATACCAAAACGATGCAGGGTTTTATCACATACATGGTGGCGGACGTGAATTTGGTTCATTTTGGCGACGGAAATTGGAAAGAAAGCTTGTTTCTTTGAAGATTAAGCAAAACATCATTACTTCAAATGACTAGGATTTCTTTGATGTCATAAGATAGATTGTATTTGACATTCATAACCGATAATGAATTCTGTTTTATGTGAACGTGGCTAATAATTCCTGGTTTCTCTCACAATGATATTTTATGAGCTCATTATGATGATGTTTGTAATAACGACATTGTTGTGAAATTGTGTACTGAAGAAGAATTTACTACAAGTTGTATCACAATAACTGATACAAAGCATACAGAAGTCGCTACAAAGTTGCAACGTTGTAAAGCCAAAATTACTACATGCCGGAGCTTAGCGGCAAACTGCACCTCAAATGGTACCTCTGATAAAGCCACACGTTCAAATAAGATCTTGACACTTTATTATGATTGCTGGATCAGAAATGACAAAGTTGTCATGATTGCGGCTGCAAACAGAAAACTTCTGTTATTGTGAATAAACTGGTGGGATTCCGGAGTTTAACCCGTTGCCATGGAGATGATGGAAGGGCAGGATCTCCACCAATCAGGGCTGCCGGATTCCCATCATCCACAGACTCCAGGTCCAGTTAGAAAGTTCATCATCTGGCCAGAGGTCAAATTGTCGGCGTCGGAAAATGGGCCCTTGGTGGGATGGAATGCCAGAAATATGCAATTTCAAATTAACTAGAGATCCCCGCTTTGATTGAGTCATTTTGAGGTGTGCCGGGGTAATGGCTTCTCCGGACACGCTGGACATTAGCCCACAATAGCCGACCCATTCCTGCAAATATGAGGATAGGGCGGCTTCCTGAAAGTTTAATAATGACCATTCTCGATTGACAAGAAAGGTTTCTGTAATAGGTGTGATGACTCTGACTTTTACATCTATTTGATATTGAAGAGAAAGATTATAGTTTACAATAGTTTCTATGCAAATATTTCCAACTTGGTTTTGTAACATAATTTCTGAACAATAATCTTTTTTTAAAGATTGTATTCAAGCCTGCCGTCCCATTCCTGTAAATATGAGGATCATGCAGCTTCCTGAAAGTTTGATAATGACCATTCTGGATTGACAAGAAAGGTTTCTGTAATAGGTGTGATACTATGAGGACTCTAACTTAAACATCTATTTGATATTGAAGAGAAAGATTATAGTTTACAATAGTTTCTATGCAAATGTTTCCAAATTGGTTTTGTAACATTATTTCTGGACAATAATCTTTTTTTAAGGTTGTATTCAAGCCTGCCGCCCCATTCCTGCAAATATGAGGATCATGCAGCTTCCTGAAAGTTTAATAATGACCATTCTGGATTGACAAGAAAGGTTACAGTAATAGTTGTGAGTCTGACTTAAATATCTATTTGACATTGACAATGTAGAGAAAGATTATCACTTATGATAGTTTCTATGCAAATATTCCAAGTTGATTTTGTCATTTTGGAACAATTATAATTTTTTTACAGATTGCAACCAAGCCTTGTGATTAGCCCACAATAGCTCCCCCATTCCTGCAAATATGAGGATAGGGCACCTTCCTGAAAGTTTAATAATGACCATTCTCGATTGACAAGAAAGGTTACTGTAATAGGTGTGAATCTGACTTAAATATCTATTTGACATTGGCAATGTAGAGAAAGATTATTGTTTACAATAGTTTCTATGCAAATATTCCAAGTTGATTTTGTCATTTTGGAACAATAATAATCTTTTTTTAAAGATTTTAACCTTTGCAAAAATTCCTTGTTGATTTTATTGTTTCTGAGCAATAATCTTTGTTTAAGACATTAAGCATAGAATAGCTGTTCCATTCCTCCACACAAAAGAGTAGCTCAGCATCCTGAAGGTTAACCTTCCCCCTGCTGTGCTAGCCTTTTATTTGGCACCAGATTTGCATTGGTTACAGGGTGAGACAGCAGGGAGAAGGTTAATAATGACAATTCTGGACAGACAAAAAATGCATGGCTTTTGACATATACTTCACAGGATGACCAGCACTTAATGTAGATGTTACAGTTTGGTTTAGTTTTCTTCTAATTTTTTATTATAAGTAAAAAGTGTTGACAGTGTCTTTTTGAAATCTGCTTAAATGTTCATGTGACCTAGCCTGATGCTTCAAGGTAACAAACCAAGGACATGCATGTAGAAAGTGATAAAATCTACCCCAAACTGACAGAAAAGCTAGCAATTTGGGACATCAGTAACCATGACCACTGTGCCTACAAATATGAATCACTAACATGAATGAAAATGAAACAGTTAATATATTATCATAGCAGTTGAATATTCCAAATTTTATTGTTATGTTTTTCTGTGCTTATGTCATTGGATGGACTTACTTAAGTATGTAATCTTGCGATGATGAGGGAAGGACCATAAAAAAGTTGTAATGATGTAACGTTACAAGCAATGCTACAAATCTTACCACCATACTTTATAAAAGTCTGAAACCAGGTGGACTTCTTAGCAGGCTCTTACAACTGTTTTTTTTGGGGGGGGGGGGGGTCATACAAAAATGCACTTTTTGTCATGCAAATCACTTGGGATATATTTTTGTATATTTGTACTCGGGAATTTTAACATGCAGATAAGCATTCTTTTTACATTGTATGTTTTGTTCATTTTTTCTTGCACGTCATTGTGATGGTTGTATTTAATGTAATCTGGTAATGATGGGTCTAGGGCTATAAAAATTTGCTACGATAGCTGCTATCATGGTTGAAAAGACACAAGCCTCAAATGTTACCCATAAAAAACTGTTACAGAAAAACTCACCATTTGCCTATTTTAGGGCAACTACTGATAAAAACATGCAATAAAAATCATATTGTTAATGAAAAAATCTCGGGCAATCACAAAAAATGCAAATGAAAATTAAATACTTTTTCAATTAGATTTTTCCAAATTTTTCTCAATTTCTTTCTGCGCATTCCATGCGTTGGATGGTTGTATTTAGGTGCATGTAATCTGGTGATGATGAGCCACCAGGCCATAAAAAAAGTTGCTATTAGAGAGGTGGCCTGTAACTGTACCCCGGGGCAAACACACTTGTCATTTCGCCAACGACACCGAATTAATTTTGGTGGCGTAATATCTGTGGGATTTGGCACAGGCTGTCCATGAGCCCCTAATGTCGGAATTATCGGGGAAATCTGGGCACGGTAACGGCTCTCAGGAGGGTCATACAGCAGGTGAGGGACACGATAAAACTGGAGCAGAGCAGGACGGGCGGCTGGACTGAAGTTAGGGGGGTGCTGGCAGGTAGATTGTAGGGGGGTTAGAGGGGGGTAGGTGTCTTGTACTGCATAACTGGGTGTTATATGGCTCCCAGATGGGTCATAGGACAGTTGAGGAATGTGATATTGGAGTTGAACTGACATGTGGAAGGATTTGTAGTGTTAAGGGGGTAGAGATGTTAGGGGGATGGCATGGGCTAGTCACGTGTGCGTGCGTGCGTACGTACGTGCGTGTATGTGTATGTATATGTGTGTATGAGAGAGTGTGAATGTGTGTGTGCATGCGTGTGTGTGTGTGTGTGTGTGCATGCATACGTATGTGCATGTGTGTGTGTATGTCTGTGTCTGTGCGTGCTTGTGTGTGCACTAATGTGTGCGAATAGTCCCAGAATACCTTAACTTTACTGGCCGTAAGGGAGAAAAGCGAAACCAGCTGTAAGACCATATAGGGGTTGTGGAAAGGGTGACACACCTGCAGCTGGTCAGCATGTACAAACAGTGGATGGCTTGATGCAGGCTGAGTGTAATTATCAAAACCCTCTCCACATTATTTTCACCATTTCTCATCCTGACAGTTCATTCCACCCATCGGACGAGGTCGTTAAAAAGTCAGACAGGATTCCTGACGGCTCTCCTGTCACTTTGACGGGCGACTCGACAAATCCTGTCATCATCCCCGTCACCACGGTTACCGGCGTGACCACTTCCACGTCCGTCATCAAAAATGTTTACACCGTTTTTCACGAGAGAGAACCCCGTCCACATTCATCAATTTTCCGTGATTTTCTTCGCCCGAAAATCGACCGCGGTCACCTCCCCACGTATAGGCTGTAAAAGGAATTAGAAATGAAATATTTTTCATTAAGTCTGTGTCCAGTTAATCAGTGCTGGGCCCTACGCAGGGGGAGATGCCCCACTTCTGCTAACACGGGGAGACTGACATATTGTATCCTGATTACTGTGGACACTGCTGTCGATAAGGTAGATTGGCCTGTAACGTATCTGGTGTGGGGAACAAGAAACATTTAGGAGCTCATTTGTCGTGTTAGCTCACAGCGTTGGTGGCATGTTGGACATGTGTATAAATTCCTGTTTCATATATACACATGTACATATAGCATGCCGCAATTGCTAAAAGTGGTAAAAAATGTAGAAAGCTTTAGATGCCTGAGTTTATTTAGGAAACAACACAGGAAACCATCATGAAATCATTTAGGAGCTCCTTTGTTGTGTTAGCTTACAATGTTGGTGGCATGTTGGACATGGGTGTACATGTATGTATTCCTGTTTTATATAACATACCACAAGTGTTAAGATTAAAGTGGTAAGAATATGCAGAAAGAGATATATTGTGTATTCAGAAAACTGCAGAAAACCATTGTGAAATCACCTATAATCAATGCTATAACTCATCGGACAGGGTCACCTTATGTTTTAGATCAAAGAACAACATCAGCAAACCGACATTAGGTATTTTCCTCTTTATTAACAATCAATTATCTTAGTCTTTGTTTAAACTAAGTAATGTTTAAGAATTCAATGCAGAATTTTATTAAGAAAGCAGCGCTCTGTTTTGTTTTTTGGCACAATGTCTACTTCCCTGTCTTCTTTAGACAACCTTAATCACCACTATAACTCACTGCTCAGGGTCATTAGATGTCCTAAGTACAAAGAACAACATCAGCAAGCCAACTTTAGCTGTTTTCCTCTTCATTAAAACAATCAATTCTCTCCTGTTTAAGTATGTTAAGAATTCAGTACAGGATGTCAGTAAGAAACCAGCACTATCTGTTGTCGTTTTGCCACAATGACTTCAAGATTTCAGTCTTTCTTTAAGGGGCCCTTAATCACCGTTATAACTCATCGCTCGAGGTCATTCCGTGTCTGAGAACAAAGAAGAACATCAGTGAGCGCAAGTCTATCTCTGTTGTACATTAAAGCCGGTAGCCTCCTTCCCTCAAGGCCCAACACTGCAGGGGTCACTTCATTTTGTCACTTAAAAGGTCTCCATAAACACATAGAGTGGCTGGGGCTGTATAACTCAGGCCACAGTAGAAGAAAGGGTTGGGCCTGTTTCTGTTGTTGATGTTGTCAATACTGACCTGGCAGTAGATTGTAGGTAACATGCTCGTGTTTGTAGGTTGGTCAGTGTGGTCTGAAACACATATTGCTTAGTATAGATCTTAAGATGGTGATGGTGATTTAAGGAGGTTTAAGATGGAAGCAAAAAGAGATTTTAGGTCATGATTTGACATTATTTTACAGCTTCTGGCTATTTGGTTGCACATCTTTTAGTAACTGTTGCACTACATTCCGTGTTTCACTTTTTTTAAGGTTATAATTTTGAATGTGCATGCATGTACAGCATGCTATAGCATGTACAGCATGCTATATACCTGTTCATATTCTCGTTTATTGTATTTTACCTCTGTAATTGCGGTCCTTTTGACCCCCCTTTCCTCTGATTTGAAAATGACAGATTTATGAAAGAAGCCATTAAGATTGTTGGGGCTTGTAAGAATTTTTTTTGTTCTCTAAGGGCTTAAAAATTGTCACATCTTCCTAATACACAGTATCTTGTCCGTCTACCTTTTTTTTAAAAACTCCTATCCACTTCCATCCAATAAGTAGACTTCTGACACAGCGCTTATGAATGTTCAAAGTCACCGATAATCGTTCCGAACACCTGTGCCCTTCACAAATTCCAGGTGCGCCTGGCGACGACAATCACGGAGGCACCGTCACGCCACTCCGCTCTCGGTGAAAAGAAAGCGTCTTTGATTAATTCCGCTGAACTTTATTATTTCGGCACCCTCCTTACGGCGGAATAAACGCCTGTCCCCGATGTCCAGGGGGCGAAGTTTCATCTAACGAGCGCCGTTCCCTGTTTATCACTCACCTACAGACGGGGTATCACCCCCGCGTTCCCCAAACAAACAACGTTCGCTCATTACGGACGCGCGTATAGAGTGTTTGTCATTGGCTATGGACTTCAGATTGTGTTAATTTGATTTGTTTAATGGGCAAGTTGGGGAGGAGGATTTGTTTTAAGGGTCCTAGGTGATGGTATAAAACGGCAGATTATGGTATAAAACCTTAGTGAACAACATAACATTGCTGTTGATGAACGAACAACTTGGCTTCATGTTACAGAGTCCCATCATTGTGTATCTTGTTGGCTACAGACTAAGATTGTGTTAATTTGATTCGTTTAATGGGCAAACTGGGGATGGGGATTTGTTTTAAGGGTCTCAGGTGGTGGTATGAAACTTAAGTGAGCATCATATCCTTGCTGTTGATGAACAAACAACTTTGCTTCATATTACAGACCCAACGTTGTGTTTCTCGTTGGCTACAGACTTTACATTGTGTTAATTTGATTTGTTTAATGGGCAAGCTGGGAGGCTTTTTTATTTTAAGGGTCCCGGGTTGGGACATGAAACTGCAGCGATCAACACAACCAGGCAAGAAGTTAAAGTCAGGTATAATGATGACATGTTTTATGTCCCAGAGCTTTTAAGTACTGGTCTCTTGTGACATTAGTTACCTATACATGTAGCTAGTACAGTGCAACTGTTAACACACTTTGTGTAAGTGCCAAAATGTATCTGTCTTTAGACCACACCATGTTAATATGCTGGTTGCCGGATTTAATGAAAGAATGAATGAATGAAGACCTTTATTGTACATATTCACTGGGTTAAGTACACTTGGTCACAGCAAAGGAATAACGTGTATCATCATGTATACATACACACATGATCAAGCTAGCACTAGCACAATAGTCTATCAAGTCTATTCAACTTCTCCTCGCTTCAGTGCTAAACTAGAAGATCAAGATGAAAACAGAGACTGAGGGAAAGTCTGTACCCTGGTACACACAGTTTCAAGGAGTGAATGTGTACTGTCAGATTCAAGTCTACCTACCAGCCTGTTTTTATCTTACCATTTTGCTAATTTTTTTACCTAAAAATGTTAGAGAATCGATGAAATAAATTGGTGCAGCCTAACATAAGGCTGGACACAAAGCAGACCAAAATGCAGTACAGTTTATGTGACTAAGACAAACACATGTCCCTGAGGGGGGGCCATTATAGGGCCAAGGTGAGCGCACACCTGGTCGGACTGCACTCCTCCAGGGCAGGTGTATCGATACTTTCACTGCCATGGATGTGGATATTGGGTCACTCTCCAGTGTGGGTCGACATATTTACAACTCAGGTGTTGATGTATGTGGATGGTCACGGTCACTGTCCTATGGATCAACAAAGAAAGAAAGAAAGAAAGCTTTATTGCACGACAATTGTACATGGTACAAAGTATGGCAACAACTATATATTGGACGAAGTACAGAAAAGTATAGAATAAAACCTAATATAGTGTAACAATCGAGCAACAAAATATCTACATGTACATTTGTAGATTGTGGGTTAGTCTCCACTATGGGTCGACAGGTGTGTGTATATTTACAACTCAGGTAATGATGTATGGGGATGGTCACGGTCACTCCCCACTGTGGATCTACAGATGTCTACATTGTTATAAATGCATGTGGATGCTGGGTTAGTCTCCACTGAGAGTGTTAATGTGTGGGTCTGTCTCCACTGTGAGTCGACAGGTGTTTGTATATTTACATACAACTCAGGTGTGGATGGTCACGGTCACTCCCCACTGTGGATCTACAAATTTCTACGTTGGTATGAACACATGTGGGTACAGGGTTAGTCTCCACTATGGGTACAGGTGTTTATACAGGTGTTTGTACAGGTGTGTGGGTGTGGGAGTGGGTCTGTTCCCCCATATATGGGTTTACAGGTGTGTTTGTGAGTGGGTCTGTCTCCACTGTGGGTTTACAGGTGTTTGGATCGGTGGGGGTCTGTTTCCCATGTGGGTTCACTGGTGTATTTGTGGGTGGGTGTGTTTCCGCTGTGGGTTGACAGGTACAGGGATGTTTTGTGTGGCTGTCTCATGGACTCTTCCATTTTCAGATCCAAGGAGGGGAGGTTTAGAATTTTTTTTTTTTGACTCCCCTCATTTTCATTTTTCAGAATGTTTCCTTAGTAAGTTGCTCTAACATTTGATATCTTCTTGAAAAAAAGCAAGACAGCCAATATTCTATGTATGTATACCAGCCTCTGTTTTTTTCATCTGAACAAAGACCCCACTGAAATTAAACAAAAATGTTTATCCCCCTCTGATATTCTTATCTTGTCTCCTGTATGGCAGTAAAAAAAGTTACCAAGTTCAACAACCTATATTCAGTAGGATAAAAAAATCTCATGTAAGTATAAGTGTTTTAATGCTAGATATGAAAGTTCTGTACAAGTGGAGTTCGTCATAAAAGTCTCCTGTCTTAGCTATTCAGGTCTGTAATTTAGCCTGTGCCGTGTTTCACATGTGACAGGGCGGCGAATTATATTTCCATTTCCGCCCAAGTCTTGACATTACCTCAGTCATGGAACCATGGCAAATCCGTGCATCATGTTCCATTCTGTGTAATTTGATGTCAAATGAAAGCGCACAGTCGAAATCAGTGGGGAGGTAAATTGAAGAAAAACACATCAGACCCAGAGTTATGGGAAGACGCGCGCGGGGAACCTCTCCCGAAGATTACAGTTTTTCCCCGCGATATCGCCGCGTCACTTTTTTTTGCGGCGGCCGCAAATCCTCGCATCAAAAGTACGTCCTCAATAATTTGATGTCAAACGAAGATTCGGGCGTGAATTAGCGAGCTTGTTCGCTTGTGTGTGCTGTCCGCGAGGGGCCAAGATTCAGGGTCAGGCGTTTAGACAGACAAGAGTATGCAATTTGGGCAAGCGAGCGTACCTGGCCAAGTAGAACCAATTTAGGGATGATTTTGATGGGTTTTCTTTGCAAAGTGGCCGCGCAAAATGAGGCGGTACAGGAGGTCAAGATGATCAGGGGGTTACGCAAGCCGAGGGGTCAGCGCCTCTCTGCCCTCAGCTCAAGCGAGTCTTTGGGAAAGGTCGTTTATTAGCGGGGAAAACGCTCCCCCTCAATTCCCAGCCTGCCTCGCAATGTGCCCTCTGTTGTGCTTTATGTGACAATTAGCGCTCTCCGCTACTTTGCGCGGGGCTGGAAGCGTCCATGCTAATTCCTTCACGCCCAACGCTAATCCATTTGTTTTGCTCCTGTTCCGAGGAGGAATTTGCATATTGTTTTAAAGCCGGGGCCATCTGCGGAGATGGCAGTCTTTGTGTGCGCCTTCTTTTGTCTCACTCCCGTTGCCATGACAACTCGTTGGAGAGGAGTTCGCATGTCTGAGAATGTGGAACAATTATCTCGTTTGGACGTCTGCCTTCCCCCATCACGGAAGAACCTACTTTGTTTTCCCCTGCTTTAACCTTCTCCCTGCTGCCTAACTCCATAACCGTTACAAACGTGGTGCCAGAAGGTTAACTCAGTAAGGGGAAGGTTAAGAACTAATGCTTGTTTAACAAGTCAAGTCAAGTCAAAGTTTATTGCACAACAGTTATAGCAGGTAAAATGTATGGCAGATAATAATTTACTAGCTGGTATGGGTCTAGCAAAATTTTACATATGGGTTCAAGGGGTACTATATTTGGCAGAATATTAAATAGAACTACTGACTAAGAACTAGTACATCTCTATAAGTAAGTGTTAAGCTACTCTATACTATGTTTATAAAGGTACAATGACAGATAATGATGAAGAAACATGCACTGATGTTGTTGCGGTGAGTGCTAGCAACAATTGGCATTCCTTAGTTACATTTTGTGTTAATCGGTTCAAGTTATTTTGTGTTCATCGGTGAAGTTTGGGGAAAATTAACTGTAATCTGTTTGTTATTGTTTTTGTTTTTTTTACCTTCTCCCTGCTGAATTAGACATTTGGCACCAAATTTGTATTGGTTACAGGGTCAGGCAGCAGGGAGAAGGTTAACATAGAGGAGCCAATTTTGTTTACTCTAACACAAAATACCATTAAAGGCCTTATTTGCATGTGGTAAGGTTTGTTTTTGGCAGAAAAGTTGAAAAATTCTGTAGCTTAATCACTCACTTTGTCCACATCTCACACACTTTTTTCCCTTTTCTATGTTCTCCAGGTTTCCAGAGCAAGACAAAAATACCTGGGAAGATGAGCGCTTTCTTAAAGACATTCCGGGAGAAACACTACGACGCCTTGGTGAAGGGGGGACTCCTTACGCCAATCACATGACCACTGTCGACCAATTAGATCCCTATCTCTGTATCCTTCCGAGAACTGTCAACCTTGTCAGCTGAAGAGGGCAGGGGCACTGTCAACTCAGAGATTGGAGCTGTCAATCACAGGATTGTTGCCTAGCAACCAAAGATGAAGAAAATTACTTGGTGTCATGGAATGACATCTCCGCCGATGATATTTCTTTTTTGTTCTGATGGATTTGCCAAAGTTTTGCAGTGGAGGCATATTATGTAGATTTGAAAGGATAGCAACAGGAAAGCCATCAATGGGAAATCACCACTTTTTTCATATCACAGAAATATGTAAGTTTGGGGTTATTTTGAGACTCGAGGTAGCTAGGGATCACAGTGTTGCTTTAGGCCACACCAATTTATTTCCTTGGTTTTTAGTCATTCTTACACACAATTTAGTCCAAGATGAAAACAGAGGGTGATCAAGGACATTATACAATGTATCTCTATATAGTGTCCTTGGGATGATTAACTATCATCTGACTATACTCACTCCCTAAAACTGTATGTACCAAGGTAAAACATCTCCCCTCAGACTGTTTTCATGTTGATCTTCCAGTTCAACATTTGTTTGAAACCCTGGGAACCAGCAAATTAAATTGGTGTGGCCTTGCAGTCTCATCACTTACATTTGTAGAAAAGTTTCAGGTCTTGATTGATTGATTCAATTCCTGGAAAGAGAGTTGTTGTTTACAATCAGAGTTTTTCTTTGGTGAAAAAAGAAATGTTGTTTAGGAAAAACAGTATCAAGAAATTGCTGAAGTGCTGTTTTGAAATCTCACCAAAGCCTGTGCCTTATCTGGTCCCTGTGAATGCTTGTGCCTGCAGTACCACTGTGATTGCTAGAGGGCTCTGCCTTACGGGGTGTTGTGTGTGCACTCAAGCATAACAGTGTACTCCATCTATTATACAATGTACTAGCTCTCTGTCTTCCAAGTGTTAACGTACAATACTGGTATCTTCGTCAATCAGAAAATTTGGTACTTTGGTTATTATATTTGGTCAAGTAAGGCAGTTAAGTCTTAACGTTACATACCTTCTATTAATACAAAAAACAGCCTACAGAAAAGAGCCTTACAAATAAACACAATTCATTTATTTATCAGTAGTTGGCATCTAAGTATCCAGTGTTTTTGCTGCCAGAGATTTGGCTACCAGAGGCCAGCTGGTCAGGAAAGTGCTGGGTTACCTAATCCTGAATAGAGACCAAAGAGCCTCCAATAATTACACTTAAAAACAGGGTTGGCTGCTATCATTAAGGCAATTTGACGGCATTAACTATTAATACTTCCCAGCACAGATAAATATGCTGGCTATTATTCCCACGGCCAAACCCAGCAATTACAGTAGAAATCCAATTGTGCCAAATTGTGCAATTAAAAAAAATGGGCTGCCCACTTACACCTGCAATTATACATGTTTTTCTTCCGTTTCCCCCGATTTCGGGTGAATTTTGATGACGCCAGCTCGCAAGGGAACCGTCACAGGGGTCCTTTGACATGTCCGAACAAAAGAGCTCCAACAAAAAAAGCGGAGGTAAACACTGCGCCCCGCCGACCTTTTGTTTCTAAGCGCTGCTGCCATGGCAACGGCTGTGGTTTGACCAGGGACGCGGCAGAATTGTCTTATGCGACCACAAACGGCTGTAATTGAATTTTCCTCTTCATTTGTAAACAAAGCCCAGTTCATGAATATGGGCACAGTCTGAGCTTTGAATGGAGGGCGAGTGAAATAGAAGAAAACAATGTTCCAGATCCCAAAGAATTTTAAGAGATTGGGTAACGATTCATTTTACATGCTTTTGATTTGGGCACACAGAATACCAGTAAAAGGTTGGGAAGTGGTAGTATGAATGATGGTTATACAGACCTGATTTTGTTTAATGATGTGATGTTAAGCTCTTCTATCTGCTGGGACAAAAAAAAAGACCTTTCAAACGAGAGTTCAGAAGGTCACGAGAAAAAAAGCCATTATTTTTACAAGATTTATGTAGATGATGGGAAGATGAAAGGAGACCATCCTTGATGACACAGTTAATTTTGTTTCTTGTTATAACTGTTCAAAAAAGCTGTCAGGACAATCAAGTGAAGAATGTTTGCAAGAAGAAAACAGAGGTATTAATGTGAAGTGAGCAATTGAAATTCATCAAACATATCCACAATTGGTTAACAATAGAAACCTCTTCGAATGGAAGACACAAAAAAGGCCCAGTATTTAATAGGTCATGAAAAATCATCATACCTGTTAGCAAGGACGGTAAAAATGCTGGCTTTTCGCAGAAAGCAGAGATTAATTATGTTGAAGTGAGGGGTTGAAATTTATCAATCATATGCACATGTGTATGCCTTTAATGTTAGTATTTTGGGGATTACAACTTTTCAACTGTATGTCTTTTGGCTTTGACAAATTTTAGGCCCAAAAAACAGATGAAGTCAAATGACTTGAATCAATTTATCTGAGTGTTACCCTACAATAAATCTAAACCAATTCAGTGAAATGGACAAGTGGAATCTCTGACTAGGATTTAAACAATCCGTGCATGTCACAAAAAAATCAGTGAGTTATGGAAACACAATTTAAATAGATCGTTTTGTCTTCCTTTAGGATTTGTGTTAAGAACTTGTAAAGTTGGAATTAAGGTCAGAGAGATATATCCTCGTTGTTTTGTGATTTGAAAATTAGCTATATTTTTTGTCAGGTTGATGACTTGAGCAGTACCTAGTCTTTCTGATTAACCTTCTCCCTGCTGCCTTACCCCATAACCAATACAAATTTGGTGCCAAATGGTTACTTTAGCAGGGTGAAGGTTAACTTGAAAATTTCATTTTGAGTACCTTGCCATAAAAAAAGGTGTGGATAGTTTGTTTGTTGTATGTGAAGAAAATTTTTGTTTTCATTGATGTTTTGTTGGCCACAGTTATTTTTTTCTTGGTCTTGGATATGTTTGTCTTCCAGTTAGGCATTACTTTCTTTCAAAAATCAGAGAACAAAAAAATTAAATCAGATTGAGTTATCTTGATGCATGTAGTCGGACAAAATCCAAGGCAGACGATTGAGTTCTGTGGTGAACACAGGATTTGGGTACGGGGAAAAAACTGCTGACAGAAAAATCAGCTCTGACACAAGAAGACTGATAAAGGACAGGCCAAAGCCACGTTCTGTTTTTCTCTGTCATTGTGTTTTAGTGAACGGAATAACAAAAGTCACTTCACATTTGGAAATTCATTCCCCAAGTTTGAAGGTACCTTGCTGGAAGCCCCATATTTTGATTCGTTACTTTATTGACAGTGAAAATTCATGATATCTGAAAGAGCAAGCTTACATTCATATTGTGATGTCTCACAGTATCACATATACATGTAGTTACAGCTAGAGTGACATACATTGTATATGACTTGAGATGTTCATTAGAAATTATGTTACTAGTCTTATAAAAATCAGAAAAGAAATACAAGAAAGAAACACTTGTTTTGAAAGATGTCACTACTTACATAATAAGTAATTTTGGAATGGTGGAACAATCTGGTTTCTTAACAATGGATTTGATGTGTTTTATGCCATAGTCTACTAAATATAGTAGAGTGCTTGTAGTTACTGTAGTGTATTTTCTGCTATTTTTATATCTTGTTGCTTTAAAGTGCTTAGTGTTGTATCAACATGAGTGCAAATGAAGGGTAGGATTTTGATTCAGTGTTCCTAAGTTTTGTCAAATGTTAATCTGGTTATTTTACTGTGTGCTGAATATAAGTGTTATTAGATACTAACAAGTGTTGCATGTGTTTTGTGCCAACTAATCAAGCTGTTGCTTCTGCTTGTGGAAAATTTGTATCTACTCTGGTGCTTTCATACATCTATGAACAGAGATGCCGCTTTAATAAAGATATAAATTATTACTCAAGAATATTGTGTATTAACAAAAAATAAACTGATGCAATATGCTGTTATTATTCTTTGTTGATAGTTACTGAAGTAACCAATGCTTTTTGATACATTTTCTTGCTGGATATGATAGTGAAAGATAAGTAAAACAAAGCTTCCACTAGCTTTTCTACCCAAGATTGTGACCTGTTTATTTCTTCAGCTTAAGAGTTACTTGCACACATTGTGAATGTGTAGTTATAAAAATGATCTGTAACAATACAATGTTGATGAATACTACAGTAACAAAGGGTTTTAAAAATATCTTTTTATCCAGTAGCTTTTCTAATCTGAGTTTGTATGTTGTTTATTTCTGTAGTAAAGGAGCTGATCATGATTTTGTGTGCTTGATTTGTATCTCTGCAGACTGTCAGAGTGTGCACCAACTTGTGTGGAATGTTTGTGTGGAATGTGATCTTATTGACAATCATGAACAGAACTGTTATTAAATGCAGAATTATAGATTACTAGTATGATACTCTATAATGGTTAAACTTAAGAAATACATTGTAGTAATAAAAAGTAACATGTTTTTAGTATATTGTTGGACAAAATGATATGATAAAGAGCTCAAAAATGCTTCCACTAGCTTTATATATCGAGATATTTTCTAATCTAAAATTGTATGCTGTTTATTTCTGTAGTAAAAGAGTTGCTTGCGCCCATTTTGTGTGTGTGTGATTTGTTTCTCCATGAACTGTGTACCAACTGCTATTATATTGAATCATGAAAGGAAGAGATGAACAGAAATAATAATAAATATATGAAGAAGGGTAGTACATTTTCTAATCCAAGTTTGTATTTACTTCTATCGCAGTAAAAGATTTTCCTGTGCCCATTTTGTGTGTGTGTGATTTGTTTCTCCATGAACTGTGTACCAACTGCTGTGGAATATTATGTTGATTGTGACAATCATGAAAGGAAGAGATGAACAGAAATAATAATAAATATATGAAGAAGGGTAGTAGATTTTCTAATCGAAGTCTGTATTTACTTCTATCGCAGTAAAAGATTTTCCTGCACCCATTTTATGTGTGTGTGTGGTCCGCTTCTCTATGAACTCTGCACCAACTTCTATTGAATGTTGCTGTTGATTGTGACAATTATGAACAGAAGAGATAAACATAAATGTATGAAGAAGGGTAGTAGATTTTCTAATAGAAGTCTGTATTTACTTCTCTTGCAGTAAAAGAGTTCCCTGCTCCCATCTTGTGTGTGTGTGATCCGCTTCTCTGTGAACTGTGCACCAATTTGTGTTAAACATTGCTGATGATTGTGCTCTCGCTGACAATCATGGCCGAGCCATCAGCCAAATCTCCGCAATATCTGTAACGTCGATTGTCATTCGCCGTCCTGCTCGGGATCAGCCGGGGGATTATCAGCGGCAATGGAAGGGTACGCGGGCACATTCATCTCAGACTCACACTGGTGTGGGACCACAAAGTACATGTACCATGGGGCATTGCTGGAGGACATTAACATTTTGTTCAGTCTCTTAAAAAACTGGCCTGGTTACATTTCAATTTTAAATGCAACTTGTATAGGTAGGTAGGTAGGTAACTTGTAAAGTTACACACTGGTATGTTCATCTGAAACTCACACTGGTGTGAGACCATAAACTACCGATATTCCTTAGGGATGTCGACTTCCTCATGTCATCTCATATCAAATGTTGAATCAGGTAGTTTTCTGTATTCCAAACCTGCTTAAGGTAGCTTGATTACCACAAACTCCTTTAGCGGAAAAACTCCCCTGGCATGTTATCTGTCTATTTGGCCAATTTCTACTCTTTCCAGTCGGTTCTGAAGCCTGGTAGAGGCTTTTCGCACTGGTCCATGGTCATGGGATTTAAAAAATCTTTGAGTCAAACTTTACAACTATTACGTATTCCTCAAGGCTGCCATTTGTTGAAGAATTTTTGTTCAGGACCATATTTTTATTACCTTCACAGGTAGTCTAGCAACAGAACCTGTAGTGTATTTCTCGGGTCCAGGACCACAACATACCAAAGGAGGTTAGAGAGAGACTTGCATATACCAGTTCTTGCAACCAAAACTTTGAGACTTTGACGTCATACACAGATTTCTTCATGACCCTCTCCCTCCCTCCTTCCTGTGCTTTTGTGGATGTATTCAGCTGGCAGAGAATCTGGGTCAGCGCTCTCCATCCTCGGTTCATCCAGACCCTTCCATTCCGGCGAGCCGTCCGGAGCGATTCTCACTGCAGACAGGACCCTGCCGATAATCGCTCCTGTCCTGGCGATTTCCACGGACCGTAAATCACGGCTGATAAGTTTTGTTGTTGACACTCTCCTATTGGATTAAGTGTGCAGTACATTAGAGCACAGTGTTATCAGGGCTGACCATGTTAGCGGAGGCAGCAGGCTCGTTAAAAACCGCCGAGTTGGTTAGGGTACTAAGTACTGACCTGCCTCGAGGGGGGACAACCCGGCTCCCGCAAAATGGAAAATTATTTCTCCCGCTGAATGGCCCCCCGTTTTAATCCCATTTGGCGTGCTCCAGGAAGGCGGCCACCCGGATAATTTATGCTTTTATGTTCTTAAACATGTTATGGAAATGCTCAACCCCTGGCCACACTCGCAGTCTATTATTTATGTGATATTTCTGGCCGAGAAAAGTTCAGACGGGCAAGACGAATAGCCGGCTTTGCCCGCCTCTCCAAGGTGCTCTCAACCGAATAGAAACTTAATTCTGAAGATTCGAACGGCAAGGACAAAGTTCTCGTTATGGCGAGGCATCTAATATGCATATCACCGTCTCCACAGTAATGGAACACTTATATAATTATACCCCCATCTCCCCGGCCCTTCCAAATCTTTTTCCTGGTCATTTAGTTTGGGGCTGGTAAATTAATACCCGCCGCATCTGATCCGGGCCTTGTGCTAATGACGTGGCCGCGCGCCGCGGAGCCACTTCCCCGCAATTTTGTTTTGACGGTCATTCATATGCAGATGCCGCGAGCCTATTCCCATCAATTATGCCCCGACGAGCTGGAATTTCTGCAATTATCCGTTCTGGTTAATCACCCAAAATGTTAGGCCAGCGCTCATTAGGACGGCCAGAAACTCGTTAAAGCCGCGCGGGCGGAATTAGGGCCTCAGTTTCCCCATCTCGGCTCGCGCACTCATCAGTTCAGAGAATTATGTTTGAATTAAGGGTGCGCTGAATAGATTAATATCGCACAGTTTTCGGGGCTTACCGGTTTCCCTTTGGACAAGCCGGATGCCTGCTGATGCATTACACCATTAGAATGGTAATTAATGCCACGCTAGTCATTATGGCCAAATGCACGTTTGATGTTCAAAGTAACAGTTCTATTAGGAGTTAAAGTGGTGGTGCGTCGACGCGCGGACAAAAAACTTTCCTAAGAAGTGGAGGGAGCGCAACTGGAGGCCGGCGTAAGGCAGCGGCATAGACGGAAAACAGACTATTTAAATATTTTTGAGTCTTAATTATGCTTTTTCTGTCCTACTTGTATCGTTTACATGCTCCATAGGGACTAATAAAATCTGGTCTATGTGGACAGGTGGTCACTGTAGACAGGATTCTTAATGCTTGTGTCAATGGGAAAAATTATCGAAGGGACCATCAAAAAGTGGCCACATGGTCCTTATGTAGAGGTGGTCACGAGTACAGGTTTAACTGTATATCAATATTAATGGCCAGGTGGTCCTTATGCAGATGTGGTCACCAGTACAGGTTTGAGTGTATATCAATGACCAGGTGGTCCTTATGTAGAGGTGGTCACTTGTACTGGCAGGTTTGAGAGTAATACTTTTCCGATCTATGTTCATTTGGCAAAATTGATGAAAAAATCAACATCCACACATCAATTTAGTTGCTTTTTTGTTGTTATCTGTCCATTTTATTCACAGTGAACCTGTATGGTCTAGTCGATAGTGGGTTGCCTCAAGATTCATGTCCCGATCTGTGTTCATTTGGAAACATTATCGAGAAAAAACTATGATCCTTGCGAGTTTATTTGTTTTGTTGTTACATATCCATTTCACTCACAGTACAACTAGTCGATAACATTTATCTCAAGATTCGGGTCCCGATCAATGTTCATTTGGAAACATAATCGAGAAAAAAAGCCTATTCACAGATCAGTTTATTTGTTTTGTTGTTGCCATACTTATCCATTTTACTCATATGTACAGTCGATAATGATGTCAAAGACCTTTGTCTCAAGATATTGGGCCCCGATCTATGTTCATCTGGCAACATTATTGGTATAAAATCATCTACACTGACCATTTTATTTTATTTATTTATTTATTTATTTATTTATTTATTTATTTATTTTTTGTTACCCATTTTACTCACAGTACTGGTAAATGTAGTATAATCGATAATGATGTCAAAAACATTTGTCTCAAGATTCAGGCCCCGATCTATGTTCCTTTGGGAACATCATCGAGAAAAGAAAACCCTATTCACAGACCAGTTTATTTGCTTTGTTGTGCCATACTTATCATATGAACAGCATGAATATAACTAGTCTAGTCGATAATGATGTCAAAAACATTAATTTTTCTGTCTTAAGATCCAGGCCTCGATCTATGTTCATTTGGCAAAAAACATGGGTATAAACCCATCCCGCTGGCCAGTTTATTTGTTACCATACTTGTCATATGAACAGTACAGCTAGTCTAGTCAATAATGATGTCAAAAACATTAATTTTTCTGTCTCAAGATCGAGGTCCCGATCTGTGTTCATTTGGCAAAAAAACATGGGTATAAACCCACCCCGCTGGCCAGTTTATTTGTTTAGTTTACCATACTTATCATATGAACAGTACAGCTAGTCTAGTCAATAATGATGTCAAAAACATTAATTTTTCTGTCTCAAGATCGAGGTCCCGCTCTGTGTTCATTTGGCAAAAAAACATGGGTATAAACCCACCCCGCTGGCCAGTTTATTTGTTTAGTTTACCATACTTATCATATGAACAGTACAGCTAGTCTAGTCAATAATGATGTCAAAAACATTAATTTTTCTGTCTCAAGATCCAGGTCCCGATCTGTGTTCATTTGGCAAAAAAAATATCGGTATAAAACCATCCACACTGACCAGGTATCAAGAAAAACCCTATTGCTATTCACAGCTTATTATTTGCTTTCTTGTTACATACTTATCATATGAACAGTACAGTTAGTCTAGTCGATAATGATGTCAAAACATCATTTTTTTTGTCTCAAGATCCAGGTCCCGATCTGTGTTCATTTGGCAAAAAACATGGGTATAAACCGACCCCACTGGCCTTGATGAGGCGCGCATTTGGGTAATTTCTGGTCCAGTCAGACAGATGGAGATGGAGATATTCATAATTCAGCATCATTACGTCCGTCCCGATGGACAGGCCGGTGACCCTATCATGTTCGGGTCACCCTGTGCCCTGGGGGCGCGTTTTTCCCAAATTACGCAGCCTCCGTCTGAGGCAGGGCAGCGCGACTTCAATCTCAATTCGGACCGGCCGGTTAGTAACGATTGGGAGCCCGCTTGTTTTGACACGTCCGGGGTGGTTAAGACACGGAGAGTGTAAAGTGTTGGAAGAAATTCCGGTACATTTGTGGCGTTTAGTGGGTTAACATTCATTTTTTACCATTCAATCGTTAAAAAATAAAGAAAATAAAGAAAAAAATACATGTAAATAAAATAACGTTCGTAAAAAACAAATGAAATAAAGAATAAATAAATAAATACCGTTGGCATGGTAACTTGGTATTTTTGTAGGACTTTTCAAATTCGGACTAACCCGTTAGTAACGATTGGAAGACCGCTTGTTTTGACACGGATGTACACAAGGAGTTAAGTGGTAGAAGAAATTTCGCCACATTTGAGGGACTACCGTTGGCATGGTAACTTGGTATTTTGTGGAGCATTTTAACTTGATTTTCTTTACTTAGAATAATTTTTGTTGCTTATATAGAAAGAGTTTTTTTTAAGTATTTAATTTGAAATTAAATTCAACTACATTTGTACCTTTATTACATTCAAGTGACCACAATTGGTCTGGAAACATGCGATTATATTGTAGGGCAGAAGACACAGTTAATTTCTTGTTTGTTGTTGTTTATTTATTCATTTTTTCTTTCCACACTTAGTTCAAGAGAGCTACGAGCAGTTATTACATGTTTACAAAAAATGTTTTGAAAAAATTCCTCCATTTGCGTTTTTGCTGACACCAACAGGACGACCTGTCCTTGATAATGGCCCATATGACAAATGCGCGACGTTTTCCCAATCTCCCCAACTAATATGATGTTTCCAAATGGAGGGGAAAAATGGCGTTTTGTAGATTTTCCTTCATTATCTGCCAAATTCCCTGCATAGCTGATGTTGCTAAACTGTCCCTGTGGACGCTGGACGCAACAAGAAGCTGACCCAGGTCGCGCCTGGCGAAAATACAGCACGCTGCACGCATGAAGATTTATCAGTAAATAAAAACGATGTCCCCTCAAATGCGGGGAGCGACACGGACGGTATTAGGGAGCCGGCTGGTGATGAGTAGTCTCCACCAGACTCCTTTGCAGGCTGCATAAATAGTCGAAATCGGCCTTACAAGGGGTATATAATTGGCCAGTGGAGTTAGCCAGCCATAGAAGGACCACTTTTTCCCGTGCAGACAAACTGGTCCTTCTATGGCTGGCTAACTCCACTGGCCAATTTTTAAGGCTGATTTCGACTATTTATTCAGCCTGCAAAGGAGTCTGGAGGAGACTAGGTGATGAGGGAGATCGGACAGGGCGTCGGTCGTCGTCGGATGCTAGCCTCTACCAGGCTCCTCAGGATGCAGGAAAAATAGTAGAAATTGGCCAAATAGACCGAATTGTATAATCTCCAAGCAGATCTTTCGGTGGCTGCAAAGACAGTATCAAATTGGCCAGACTGTATCCATTTGCCACCGTTTGGATACAGTCTGGCAAATGGTATTTTCGCTGATATATAGCAGTAGAATGCCATACTTTGTACCTTGTACAACTGTTGTGCAATAAAGCCTATATAATGTATACATATATAATGTATATATATCATATCATGTAACACATATTCCCTGTGGCTCCTGTCAGGATTGTTTTAAGTCCCCTCCCACTTGTTCCAAAGCGCAGAGACAATGGGAACACAGCCAGCAGGCCGGCATCAAAGCCCCATTACCACATATATATGTCACCCATACTGACAGGTTCGCTGGGCAAGGTGCCAGCCCACTTTAGCCTGGCACCCAGGTGCTCAACTGTAGTTTACAGCTATGTCATGCTGAGGCCCCAAGTAGGCTGTTCACAAGGCTAGAGAAGCAAACTAGCCTGGTGTTAAAATGATTTCGACGGGTCTGAAAATAAAAGCCTCCAGCCTTCAGTATCCTGGCACAAAGGCCCTCAACTGTACTTTCGCTTCGCGTCACCCACATGGTGGCAAACAAATTTTAAATCTGGACCAGTCTGAAAATAAAAGCCTTAATTCAGTAGCCTGGCACCCAGGCCGTCAACTGCTAGAGATCCTAAGTAGGGTGTTTACGAGGCTAGCAAGGCAAAGTAGTTTCGTGTCCCCCAGATGGAGGCAAACTACTCTCCAAGCAGACATTTAGGCTTCGGCTTATTTTTGACAAACAGTGTTTTAGGCGTTTTTATCGGGCTTTCTTTTATGTACTGGTATCTTTTTTTACGCCAGCCCAACGGGTGGCAAATGGATACTGTCTTGCAGCCACCGAAAGATCTGCTTGGAGATTAACAAATTTGGACCAGTCCGAAAACAAAAATCTTCCCGCCCTGCGCCGCAATGAGACCCCAGTCCTGGGCCGGGCCATAGACATAGGCAGGTGTTCCCACAGGGCCGATAGTTAGGCACCCTCCCTACTAAATATTTGATAGGAGGAGGACAATTAACAATGATTTTGGAGTCTTAAACGCTTTACCGTAATTATGAAGCGCAATCCACCGGGGAATACCTGTCATTTCGCTAAAATTTCGCGGAGCAGTAAAATGCAGGTAGTGTAGTTAGGCCAGCGTCCCCTGAATCTTTAATGGCAATTAATGGCAGGATTTGGCCCCCAAAGTTCCGAGCTGTCTAATTACGTGTCGCGACCCCCATGGGTGGAGGGGGGAGACAATGGGCATCGAGGGAGGGGAGGGGTCCCCAGGGGGGTGGGGGTGACCACCGGGATGGACACAACCTGTTAGTTTCCATGGCGACGGGATTTGTCGTCAAACGTGACGTTTTTGTACACAACATGTACATGTGACGCTTTCGCTCTCACACAGACTCACTGGCTGGAAAAATGCCACTAATTGATGGTTTCTGCTCGGAAGACAAAAGCCGGAGTACGGCGGGCCTGAATATTTCATGTTCCCAATAAAGGCGGCGTTCAGTAACTAATACAATGGTCTTTAACGGGATCTGATGCATCTCGGGGGAGCCCAGAGTGAATATTTCCGGGCCCAAGACAAAAGCAATGGGAGGGAAGGTTGGCTGTGGCAGCCTCGCCTGAATTTTTCATGAACTGAGACGGCAGTTAATGTGGAGAGCAGCCACCAACTTGAAAGTCAAAATTGTCTGAAAATGAGTATGCATAATTCATGGAGCTCTTAACGCCGCGCGCCAACTCCCCATAGGGATGGCCATCTTCCCGGCAATTTGGACAAATTTGTGGCGACACAGGATTGGGTCCTTCCGAGATTGCGCCAGCAGGTTCGAGGATTACACGATCCTGCAACCTACAGGACAATTCATCTGTCCGCACCCACCTGTCCCGCTCCCGGGCCCTTAATTACCATTTTGGGACTTTTTTTCGGGAAGGGGCTTACGGAAAAATCCTTCCCAGGCTGTCATTTCAGCGGAGAAATTTCCCCGTCTCCCTTATCGGTGCCTCCGCAGACTTGAGTCGGGAGTTAGTCCGAGTGCCGCAATTACGCCAAGACTTTGATATTCGGGGATATTTTCCGAGGCGGACGCAATCGTATGACTGCAGGAGTGATTAAGCCATAATAAATGGCAAGACGAATGCGGCCAAATGTGATGTCCACCGAGAGATGAGACGGTGCATTTACCGGCGATTTGAAAAATGTTAACGTCAAGGAGAGCCTCAGGCAGGCCCTGGTCGGGGAGATAGCTCTCTGGTGACCGTTCTGGACGCCGCATCGCCATATCTAGACCCCAGGCCGTCTCTCCAACACATCTCCGCCTGGTTACCACGCCGTCCCCACACGTTCTGACGTTTGTGCGTGTTGCTAACAGACGGCGGGCTTGTCGCATTAACATAATTCTGCTGCAGACAAACCGCCGGGGAAGGATGAGCGCCCCTGGATGTGACACTTATCATTCCACTCAACATTGCCCCCCTGACGGCTGCCTGCCGAAACGGAATCTCGTTTTCAGCAGACACCGAACCAATGGCAGGTCTTCTTCAGTTATGACTGCGGCAATACAGTTGTCAATCAAATCCCTCAACACCCTTGTGACAGAAGTAGGAACCTGTCAAATTTAAGACAAACTAAAAGTGACATCTGGGAGATGTAAGTACGTTCTAGCTATCTGCAAAATGAACAAAAGAACCAATGGCAGACCTTCGTCAGCTATGTCTGTGGCAATGCAGTTGTCAATCAATTCCCTCAACACAATTCTGGCAGTAGAAAGAACCTGTCGAATTTAAGACAAACTAAAAGTGACATCAGGGACTTGTGATGAAGGTCCAGCTACCAGCAAAATGAACATCATGGGGCAGATTAGGAAAAGAAACACATAAACTTAAATAAAACCTAACAACATAACAAGCAATACGTCATATAAAAGTATTTTGTTGGACAAAAGCCAACAACATCAATGTGACAATAGAAGAAACAACACAAGCTATAAAGCCGTCAGCATCCATGTACAATGAGACAAACAAAATCCCTCTAAGATTGGTGTAGCAATGGAGGGAAAGGTGTTAAATTAAAGACTGACGTCTACCTGAAGTTAAGAAAAACAAAATCCCTCTAAGATTGATGTGGCGATAGTGGTAACGTTTCAAATCTAAGACAAAATAAAACTGGCATCTTGCTGAACTTAAGACAAACAAAATCCCTGTAAGATTGGTGTGACGATAATGGGAACGTGTCAAATTTAAGACAAAACAAAACTGACATCTTGCTGAACTTAAGACAAACAAAATCCCTCTAAGATTGGTGTGGCGATAGTGAGAACGTGTCAAATCTAAGACAAAATAAAACTGACATCCAGCTGACACGTATCCAAGCCGGTGCGCGCTGCCTGGATGAAGAGTCCATCCCGACACAAATCAGGAGAGCGACGCGCACAGATCACGCCAGATTTACTCCGCACTTTCGACCAATTATATCCCCGGCTCGGACCCTTCCCAGGCCCACTCTCCCGTCATACGTGCCGTTTATTTCCGCTAAACACGGGCCAGAAGAGCCCCGCGACAATATTGCGAGCTGTAAAGCCCTGACAGTACCATTTCCCACGTACAAGGGCCGCCGACCTCCCTGAACTCCGCCACATCCGCAGTTTATGGAAGAGGAAAGTGGAAAATTATGGGTCATGCGGATGTCAAGGGCGGCGACCAGAGGCCACTAAATATGTAGTTTACTTGAGTGGACTATCTCTTCATGCAACTGTCTCCCAACTTCTTGACATTTGCGAATCTCTTAAGTTGTAATACCTTCATGTTTGGATGAAATATAGTCAGTAGCTATCATCATCAGTGTTTGGGTAGCACTCCACGATTTATCCGACTGATAAACCACTCGGTCAGTACCAAGGAGAGAGCCACTGCGTGGCTTTGTTACGTCACTCAACTGTAGAGTGTGGTTTATTTGGATTACGGAAGAAGTTCTGCTCCTTTGTCAGAAGTTTTTTTTGTCAGTTTTATGACCCTGATGGATGGAGCGAGGTCCGGGCTGAGTCATCAGAGTGAGTTAGCCGTCATAATGGCCCGCCCAAACAAGACGTTTCTCTACAATTACCGCTGCTTTCCTCTAAGTGGCAGGTGTATGCGCACGTAGAGGTAAGATTGCGTCCGCCATTATGGCGAACACACAACAAACACACCATAGCGCCGACATCATCACACTGCCTTAAAGAAGAACCACAGCATGACAGAAGCATTCTTCCAAGGCGAGAAAAAAATTTGAAAAAAAAAATCCCAAGACAGCCCCACCCAGCCCTAAGGAAATACACATTGGCACGTTTGGCTTCTTCTAGTGACAACCGCGGTTGCTTTGATGCTCAGCCGATCCCTCAGAAGCCGTGCAGGTGTTAGGATAAAAAGGGCTGTGGACCCGCCGGATGTAGTTTCGGGCCGCGAGGTCCGCTACTTAGGGATGACCTGCTCACAGGCTGCCGCTTTCCCCCGCTCCCTTCCTTAATTCTCCCACCCTTCGTTAAGCCCGAGTCCACCACAGGTGAGCGCGAACAGAAACACTCGCTCCGTCTCAAGCCAGGTGGAAGCTCGGAGAGGGCCCAGCCTGCCTGGATGAAAGACAGGCGACCGGGATTTAAACATCGACGGGTAAACGTTTGTGGCAAAAGCCTGTCAGAAACTCTTAGCCAACCCGGACTAGCTGCTCCCCCCGTCCCGTCTCTCTTGTCTGATCGAGTCTACGCTGTGATCAAACACGACTAGGGTTCAAAAACATGGCCGCGGCCTGTACCAGTACAGGGTACACACACAGGCAAGTGTACACAGGCTCCTTCTAGAAAAAAAACTCGGTGGTGATCTAAGAAGCCACTTAGAGAGCCTAATCCCGCGAGATTGCCGATGTCTTACGCGAAGTAGGTCTTCAGTGGTGTGTGGTCCCCCAAGACGGAGTGTGATACGTTTGTGCCTGGAGGAGAGGCAGAGCGTGGGGAGATGGAATCAAGGCCGGTGCTGGGGAGCTATCTCCTGCGTCCATCGCGGCCGGGGTGATTGATCGGGTACTTAGGACATCTTCTGCAAATAGCATCTGGTGAGATGGGAGTACCAGCGGTGTCGTCCCGCGGATTTGCCGGCTAATGTCCTTACACATGCACGCCGCATTCTCGCGCCGGGGCAGCCGCGGAGAGAGCGAGGGCTTTTGGAGGGGGGAGGCAGTGATAAAGTGGTAATAATGGCCCGATGATGACCACATTATGCACAGCTCCGGGTGGGACGTTTGTGTGTCGCAGCAGCGCTTTTTTTCCACCGCGGTAAACAGAGACTCAGTGTGAATCAGGGTAGCATTGATGGAGGGACTCGTCGGCGAGGGTGGGCGCGGACTCAAGGACAACGGGAGGAATAATCAATAGATATGCAGCTAAGACATAGGTTATTAAAAATATTGGAAAAGTAGGAGACCTCTCTGGAGTCCGTCACCTCAGGGGGTTTCTACAGCGTGACAGAAGTGCCCCCTGGCAACTTACGTGCAAACTGCAGCATGTTTCAGTCAATGTTGACTTGGAGTCTATTGGTCAGAAGTGGCCTGTTTCGATGATAATGCTCTCTAAAATCGACACTAACGATTTGTTCTAAATATTCTACCATAAATATTAGAGCTAAAACTGCCACTAAAGGTAAAATCTGGTCTATATGAACAAGTGGTCACCATAGACAGGATTCTTCATGCTTGTGTCAATGGGAAAATTTAACTAAGGGATGTACTGCCAAAAAGGGGTCACGTTGTCCACATTGGCCAGGTGGTACTTATGTAGAGGTGGTCACTCCTACAGGTTTGACCATACACATTATTATTCACAGTATAACATTCTACAATTCATGCACATCCCTTTTCTACATATGGCACTACTACACAGTCTACACTGCACTGCACAAGAGGTGGGATGGGACAAGGCGTATATTTGATCAAAACATTTGAGAAAGACAGAACTTCAAACAATACAGACTTTTCCCATTTATTTTGACTATTATACACATGTACAAAAATTTGTACCAAGTAGCCCTTAAAACAATTATGTATATATAAACTTTTTGGGTTTCATGTCATTGATATATACAAAACTATAGTACAAATGTAATTTTATCTCAAATGTTTGACACCAAAATCTTATCAATTCAAAGTTATTTGCAATAGACAAATGTTGCAATGCAACATAACATTACATTAAAATTATTAGGCAAGAGGTATGAACAATTACAAGTATGTACAGACTCATATAATTCTTTGGAAAATCATACAAGTTGTCATGGAAAATAAGCTCTTTTCTGAATTATACAGGACAAGTTATACATTGTATAACACTAACAGTTGGTCTGTAGTGGTCATTACTTGCTGCTGCACTTTCTTCAACTGTTCCTAGGTGGTACAGCTTGACAGTCAATAGACTTCCAGGGTTGATAATGTGTATCAGTCTGTCTCCCTTCAGTGAAGCTCAACAGATGAATCTTCAGCCTTGTGCTTTCAAACTTTTCTTTTTTGCTGCAATGTTCTCAATAATTGCTAGGTGGCACTGCTTCACAGTCAACAGGCTTTGCGCAGTTTACTTCAGTTAAACTTTCTGTGAAGCTATGAGGATGTGTCAAAGGCTATAGTGCCTCTTATATTCTCTTCCCCATGTCTTTTATTCAATTACACACTCCTGCAATTTGCTCAGCTACTGCTAGGTGGAGTTGCTTCACAGTCGACTGACTTTATCTATGCCCTCCTTCAGTGAAACTGGAAAGATGCGTCAAAGCCTTGGGTTTCTTGTGTTTCTTCCCTGCGTCTATTTTCATCAGTGCTGGTTCGGACTGTGCAGACTTCGCAGTCAAGGCCCGTAATTTTGGCGACGTCTCTTTCAGACTCGGCAGCGAAACTTGTCTCATCTTCTCCCTCATAGCCAACACCTCGTACTCCTGTTTCAGGGTGTTGAACTCCCGCTTCAGAGCAACAAACTCTTTGAACCCAGCCTGCTGTGCGCTTGACTGCTGCTCCAACTTCCGTAGCTGGTCCCGTAGTTGCGCTATCGTGTTCGCCATCTCCTCTTTCTCCAGTGCCAGCGCGTCGAAGAGAGCTTTGTTCTTGTCGTACTGTTCGCTGAGATCGGAGAGGGATCTCTGCTGTTCCTCCTGATGTTCTTTTCTCAGCATCACCTCCTCCTCCAGGGACTGGACCCTCCTCTGTAACCTGCCAATCAATCAATCAATCAGTTAATTCATAAATGGATAATTCATCAATCAGTGAATGAATGATATGGTTTACTAATCAACAAACTTTGGAAGCCAGGGATAAATCACATAGCAACAATTGCTTTGAAAAATACAATGAACTTTGACTTTTGTTTAATACAAATGTGCTCTTAATTTTTCTACTTTTTCATTTCGGTACTTGTTTTTTTGAAAATGTTTTCCATACTTATAGACAATAGAAATGAATACTTCAAATACATGTATAGTAAAATGTTTCAGAAAGATCATTTCATCTCATCTATCTCTTAGTCTAATTGTTCGACCGTTTGGGCACCACAGATGATCTGACAACCAGTTTTCTCCACCCTTCTCCGTTTTCAGAAAAATAGATGCCTCAAAACCACAAAATAATCTGTTTTACCTGGCATTAGACATGTGCGCAGTCTCTGCCTCCTCCTGATCCTGTTCTGACGACACGATCTCCTTCTCCAGCTTGGCGATGCGGAACTTCAGCTCCTTGTTCTTCTGGTTCACCTCGCGCAGCTCCTCCGACAGAATCTCGTTCTTGCCCTGGAACTCGCGGTAGGCCTGCAGCTCCAGCAGGAGGTTGCTGTTCTCCTCGCGGAGCCG
This sequence comes from Branchiostoma floridae x Branchiostoma japonicum, assembly GCA_013266295.2. Classification (NCBI taxonomy): domain Eukaryota; kingdom Metazoa; phylum Chordata; class Leptocardii; order Amphioxiformes; family Branchiostomatidae; genus Branchiostoma; species Branchiostoma floridae x Branchiostoma japonicum. Next base: position 4,001,163 of record CM023829.1, on the reverse strand, counting down.
AGTGTTGTCCGTCCGCAGCTCGTCCACGTGTCCTAACGTCTCGTTCAACTGCTGGTGGATCGTCTAGGGTGGAACAGGAGGAACAACATGGCTTTAAAGGGTTTATGACACCAAAATAAAACATTTTCTTATCATCTGCAACAATAATTACCTGGCAGAAGGATTCAAAACCTGGTCTTAGCTGGAAGTATGACTTCTATGTTTCCATGTTCAATGACATCAGAAGGGCGTATATTTGGTGTAAACATCTATTGCTTGTTGAATGATACTATGATGGTTGAATGTAATCGGGGAATGTTGTATTTTGGCATCACTGGTGTAATAAACACTTTAAGTTTAATATTTCTCTGATTAGAGGTCATGAGGAAATTCAGGAAGCCAAGGATTGCAATAGGGACCCTACAATACTTCCCGGAAGTCTGAAATCTCTGATTTCTTGTTCTATTTGAAAAACAAGCAGTTTTGTTGGAAAGACCCGAAGGAGAACTGTGAAGGACCACCAGACTTACAGCCTTACTGCTGTCCTCCTGTTGGTATGTGCTGAGCTGTGACTGAAGCTGGCTGTTCTCCTTCTGGAGCTGCTCAATCTGCTGCTGCATCTATACAAACAAACAAACAAACAAACAAACAAACAAACAAATAAATATCCTTGTCAATAAAACTCAGAATTCTGTCTGAGGAAGGTAGATACCACACAAACAAATATCCTTTTCAACAAAACTTGACATTCTGGGGTAGCTATATAACCACACAAACAAATGTCTTCAACAAGACTCTGAGACAGTTCTATGCATCTTTTCAAGACTTTCTTGGAAGACTAGCTCTTCAGTAAGCTAACCTCCATTTTCCTTACCTGTTTGACTTTGTCCTGATACTCCTGTTCTACTGTCAGCTTTTCTTCTATCAGGTGCATCACCTGCAACATAAACATCAAACTGGAGTTATTTTACACAGAATTGTACTACAATTAAGAAGGAAAACCTTTATAACATCGTTTTTTGGTGGACCAAAATGGAAAGAAAATAAAGCTACAGATGAAATTTGTCTGGTGCAGGTTGCTGTAATTTTAAATGTTACCTGCACCAGTGCACATACACACATGTATGCAACAAAAAGTATTTTGAGCCTTGGATCTAAAGCTCTTTTATCCCCTGAATCACCTATCCTACCCCCCTCCACTGACCTCCTTTTTCTGTCTCTCCACCATCTCTCCCCTCGCCTTGTCTGCCCGCTCCAGACACTCCTGTTGAACTCGCTTCACCCCCAGTACCAACAGCACCCCCCTGCCTCAGCCCCCATGTCCTACCCCCCCTCCACTGACCTCCTTTTTCTGCCTCTCCACCATCTCTCCCCTCGCCTTGTCCGCCCGCTCCAGACACTCCTGTTGAACTCGCTTCACCCCCAGTACCAACAGCACCCCACTGCCTCAGCCCCCCTGTCCTACCCCCCCTCCACTGACCTCTTTTTTCTGCCTCTCCACCATCTCTCCCCTCGCCTTGTCCGCCCGCTCCAGACACTCCTGTTGAACTCGCTTCACCCCCAGTACCAACAGCACCCCACTGCCTCAGCCCCCCTGTCCTACCCCCCCTCCACTGACCTCTTTTTTCTGCCTCTCCACCATCTCTCCCCTCGCCTTGTCTGCCCGCTCCAGACACTCCTGTTGAACTCTCTTCACCCCCAGTACCAACAGCACCCCACTGCCTCAGCCCCCCTGTCCTACCCCCCCTCCACTGACCTCTTTTTTCTGCCTCTCCACCATCTCTCCCCTCGCCTTGTCTGCCCGCTCCAGACACTCCTGTTGAACTCTCTTCACCCCCAGTACCAACAGCACCCCACTGCCTCAGCCCCCTGTCCTACCCCCCCTCCACTGACCTCTTTTTTCTGCCTCTCCACCATCTCTCCCCCGTGCCTTGTCCGCCCGCTCTAGACACTCCTGTTGAACTCGCTTCAACCCCAGTACCAACAGCACCCCCCCTGCCTCAGCCCCCCTGTCCTACCCCCCTCCACTGACCTCCTTTTTCTGCCTCTCCACCATCTCTCCCCTCGCCTTGTCCGCCCGCTCCAGACACTCCTGTTGAACTCGCTTGACGCGCTCCTGACTCTCCCGCGCCTGCTGGTGTAGACTGGCACACTTCGCTAGCTCCGTCTGGGATGGACAGAATAAGAGAGGAGTCAGGGGAGAATATCACACTTCACAAGCTCTGGGCTGGACAGAAGGAGATAAGAGTTAGGTGGAGGTTAGCACACTTAGATAGCTCTGTCTGGGATGGACACCAGGAGAGAAGCGTTAAAGGGAGTACAGTACAGTTACATACGTCTGCCTGGCCATGGGATGGACAGAACAAGAGAGGAGTTAGGGGAGGATATTATCCTTTGTGAGCTCTGGGGAGGACAAAGTATCTCTGCCTGGAATGGACAGAAGGAAAGAACAATAAGGTGGATACTGGTGCATTTTGCAATAGCTGCCACTGATTGTGATAGGCGGCATAAGAGTGACATAACTACAGATACAGACCAGGGTCAATACAGTTCTTTCTAAGTTGACTATCTAACCTTACATGTACATCTGCAGCTTAGCCCACAAGTTTATAGAACTAATGGAACTTTGTTGACTTACAGGGAAGCTTAAAGGCTTTAAGTGCACTTCAACATTACACATTGTGTACCTGAGGGAACCTATTGGTTTGAGATGTCTTTCTGCAGTTGTTAAAAGAAAATCTGTCATTTCCTGCTTATTTTAAGTTATAATATGCTGAGAACCAAAAACTTGGCATATGGACAGAATAGAGCTCTGTGGATATTGAGTTTCACAATACTAACACAACTGTTTACACTACTAGTACTACTGGTAATGGTATATCAATTTTCTACCTCAAAAACAAACATTGTGCAAAACCTTTAAAACATTTCTTGTGTATCTTAGATTTAGGCTGCTAGCTTCCTCATATGGATGTGTTTTGATCACATGAATGCATACAGTACTAAGTATATACCGATAAGAACACAGGCAAGTTAACTCAATGGACAAGTCAACTTCACATTATCATGGTTTTATAGAAGCTAAACACCACGGAAATGTTGCAAAAGGACAAGTTTACATGGTCCTCAGAAACACACAAAACATTTTCAGATTTTTAGACACTGACAACAGAGAAAAGGGTAGGAAAACTACAGATTTTTGAGGCAATAAAATGGTGGTTAAATAGCAACAAGAAATGACTATAACCATACCAATGTAAGACACTAGCAGCACCAACGTCTGACACAAACACCTCTGCCTACTGGCTCTGGTCACAATGCACTTCCATACAACTTTACCAACCAAAACGTAAACTTCACAATTTTAAAAGAATGCCATAGAAACCTGCAATATCCTTTTCCCTGTCACCACAATCTCTGCAAGCAACACCATAAGGCATAAGACGCCAACTCCGCACCTCGATTCCTACACAAATACTAGTGTTTACACACAGGGCTATTTGTTTAAACCTCTTTTGAATGAAGTAGTGAAAGGGTGACGTTGAACTCGGAATGACAAGTCAACAAGGGCTTGCGAACCGGTGAAAGGCGCAGCTGAAAAGCCCATTGTGTGGCTCCTCAGGGTGAAGTATGCTTTGCCAGGCTACGGGTGAAACAGAGACGTCTACTTGTTCTACTCCACTAGCAACAACAGCACTACGGGTGAAAGGAACAAGACCTGGAGATCATTGTAGTTTACTTAGAGGGGTGGGGGTAATCTCCAAGCAGAGGTATGGTGTCGGCTAGTTTTTCTGTGCCTTTTTGCTTGTTTAATGTACCTCCCTTCTGTGGATTTTTCCACTGCATGTCTTGATGAACGTTTGAGGACAAAGGCACCACAGAGGGGCAAACACCATATCAGAAAACTTGAAGTAGTAAATGTCTGAGTCCCTTTATTATTGTGATCAGCACATAGCAAAAACCCTATGCTGTATTGTTCAGTTTATACCTCCTTGAATGCTTGATCATAAGCTGCTAAACATACCGGTAAAAGTGATTTGACTTGATAGATTGAACATTGCATTTCTTTCAGAGGTATGGCAAGGCATGCAAAGAAAAAAAAGCAACAGCATTTTAAAGGTGCATAGAAATTAGTTTACACCCCACATCTGCTTGGAGATTGAGACAGAAGCACCAACACCCAGTCAACATGCGTAATGAGTTACCCCCAGACAGTCCTGCACCTGTATCCAGGTGTGTGTGGCCAGCTGGCAGGTGAGACATGACAAATGGTTAGTCCCCAAACAATGCAATGCAACAGAGCACAACACAACACATACATGTAATTTTGTCACAGAATGAATCACGGGTAGATAGACATAATAAAGCCATTTGTGCCTCCAAGATACTGTCCAAGGTGAGGTTTCAGTCGGGACTCAGGGGGGTATTTTGTTGGGTTTTTCTTCTGAAATCAGTAGTTTCTATGATGCTATGTTTGCCTACTACTACTACTAGTGGCCATGATTTCTTTCCATTTGCCTCCCTCTACGAAATAACCCAAGAATGAAACTTGAAAGCTCTGCTTGCACCAAGTTGGAGAGTGTCTTCAAGGATGGTTTTGTAAGGTCAAGGTAAAATAAATCACAGTTCTTCTCACACAACCTAAAGCAGACCTAGTATTGCCCTCAGGAAAGTAGCAGAAGGACTACCAAATCACTGGCAGTTTTGTTTTACTTTTGGTGCGTAAAAAGTACTCTGAATCTGATATCCAGCTACTGTACATTCCAAAATGTCTTACCATCTACCTTTTGTCCAGTTTCCTCAATTCATCTCCAACAAACATCAAGTGCCTAAATGCCCCGCTTTATCAGAATACCAAACATCAGTCCCAGATCTTACAGAAGTGATTTATCTACAAACTCTCCCCAGGTGAGAGATACACATCAGACACAAGCAATAGAAGGATTAGGGTTGCCATGGTTACAAGTGATTAATCCTCCTCCACACATTGTGGTGCTGTCACTTCATGTTGTAACTGTTTGTCTTGGGTTGAGATACCAGGGCAGGCTGACATGGTGTACAGCAAATACGGGTTTGATCAAGGAGGTTTGAAATATGCACTTAAGACCTCCTTGGTTTAATCTAAATTGACAGGACATATTTTGATGTGAGAATTGTGTGTTATCTGGTATGAAAGTCTAACCAGCAAGCCACATATTCCAGACCTTGAGCAGAGGTGACTTTGAGCTCTGAAGGAAGAGTCTGAGGTAGCCTGGATGCAAGACTGTTGCCAGGGGCCAGCCCCTCAGTTAGACCCTGAGCAACAGTCTGGGCCTAACTGAAGGGTGTCTGTGGCCCTGGCTCTGGAGTCAAGGAGCTAGCCTGCATACTGGCCCTGGTAACAGTTTGACATCCAGGCTAAGTCTGAGGATGTAAAATTAGTGACCTCCTTACCTCCAGTGTCTCCACCTTGGCCTTGAGTTCCTTGTTCTCCTTGGCGATCTCCTGAAGGAAAGCTAACGTTTCGATGTGCCGTCCCGTCAATCTCTCGTTCTGTTCATCCAGCTCATCCTGGGAGGGGCGCCCCGCCCTGTTGCCATAGCAATTCTGCATCTTCTCCAACCGCTGACAGGTACAGGAGTACCGTTATGTAATGTACATCTCTTATCATCATGAGAAATACATTTTTGGGTATATTTGCCAACAGGACATATTGAATTGCAACTTTTCCGTAATTGTTTGAAAAAGAACATCTAACTTTAACTGCCAACAGTAACTTTACATGTGCTGCAGAATCTATTCACAAACTGAGCCATTGGCCATGGGGAGAACCATAAAGTCGGCAAAGATTCGAGATTTCTCACAAGAAAATTATGATCACAAACGCGACGAGACATCAAGAAAGAAGTTTGGAAAATACTAGGTGGTACCAAGGTTGTACAGTGTACTCTAGACAGTAGTAGTATAGTCAGTTAGCGTTGCACCTGTTTACCTTTTTGAGCATGTTGAATCGGGACATTTTGAGGAAACCAAACGAAGAAAACTCAGCTCTAGGTAGAAAGACTTGTTGTCTGTCTGGTAGAAGGGACTAGGACAGAGTCTAATGTTTTCACACGGAGTTTTATGATAAACAGGTGCGGCATGTTGACAGTCAACAAGTTTATTTCACGATTTGAATCAGCTCCATTTTGTAAACATGACGTGATTCAAACTTGAAACCTGAGTAACATTCGAAAAAGGGCTTCAAACTCACCTCTCTCAACTCACACTCTCAAGATGGCGATGGTTTTCAAGACGTACACATTAATCAGTAAGACAGAGCGTCAGTACAAACGAAGAAATCTTAGAAAAGACTAAGAAAAGTCTTAATTTTCCCTCCATGCTTCGAAACGTTGTTATGTTTGCAGCACGCAGTTGTGACCTTTCGTTCCCCTCCACCTTACACAATGTAGTACACCATAAATCATTTCATTTCAAGCTAATGTACAACAATACATCCATTATAGCGATAAGAAATACATTACAACACTATCCCATACCATCCTTTACAATATTGGCTGGGTTTATTAAATATTAATGATATTTCCTTGGAGATTCAGTTTGACCTTTTGTGTTCTTTCGCGCGTGAAGATGTGAACCGGCGCCGCAGTGCGCATGTGCCGAGCCGCCATCTTGGAAAGTTCAATTTTCTGCCTGTCACGGAAAAATCGTCTAGAAACTCGTGTTTTTTCTCGGTTTCTTAAAGACTCTTTTAAAAAGGGACAAGATGCCGATCATAGCGCCGAACATCGACAAGGTGGTGGTGCACCCGCTGGTGCTGCTGAGCGTGGTGGACCACTTTAACAGGATGAGTAAGATCGGGAACTACCGGCGCGTGGTGGGAGTGCTGCTCGGCTCATGGAAAGGCAAAACCACGTTAGACATCTCCAACAGTTTCGCAGGTAAAAAAAAAGTTTTAAGAAAAAAATAATTTTAAGGAAGGCTTTTGAAAATGTATTCTAATGCCAGAGACTTAATAATGTAGAGGATATACTCGGCATTGATATTGTTGTTGTGATTTGTAAGGAACCAAAATACCTGTGTCATGACAGAGGGTGGGAGGGGGGCATAGTGCATCTACATCTACATCAATGCATTGTTTTGTCTTTTGGCAAATTATGTATACAAAGACACGTTTTCAGGAAAAATTATAGTGTGAGATACGCAGCGTAAGATACCTGTTCGATGTATCGTTATATAAACCACATGGTTTTTATTGTTTTAATAAACACAATAACTATTACACCAGTAATGTTAATACATTATAATACTTTTCACTGAGAGAGCCATTCAATTCCAACTCTTTTTGTTCCGTCTATCCATACCAGTTCAACAAAAATACTGATACCAGTAAAATTGTAATTTGTAGTACATTATTGCACTAAAGATAGTAATTCAATGTCAACTCTTTTTGTCCTGTCTGTCTGTACCACTACCAGTCCCCTTTGATGAGGATGAGAAGGAGCAGAGTGTCTGGTTCCTGGACCATGATTTCTTGGAGAACATGTACGCCATGTTTAAGAAAGTTAATGGTGAGTACTTCGTAAAAAGTGTCCCTTTCGTTTGACTTTTTCCAGATGTACAAAGCCTTTTCTCAGTATATTGAGAGCACGCAGAGGCTTAGCATGCACATCTAGAAACACTTCCTACAAGCGCAAGTCACCAAGGGTCAAACCTAGAGTGTCAACCATCATGAACTGGTACCAATTGAAACCCAGCACCTGGTGACCACATCTAGTGTAATAATAGACGTAAAACAAGGACAACAACTTTTTGATAGTTAGGTGTATTAAGGTGCACAATAAGTATCTATTCCTCCAATGGCTATTGTTTACCTCAGTGTTCTATATTTAAAAAATGGGCTTCTTATTTTCAGCTCGAGAGAGAATAGTGGGCTGGTATCACACAGGACCTAAACTTCACGTCAACGACATCGCAATCAACGACCTGATGAGAAGATACTGCTCCGCCTCGGTTCTGGTGATAATTGATGCTAAACCCAAGGACCTGGGTCTGCCCACAGAAGCCTACATTGAAGTAGAAGAAGTCCATGATGTGAGTATGTGTAACAAGATGTGTAGAAGACCGAAAACCTTCCTGAGACTCCTCACAAATATGTTATATCCAAGCTAGGTCTGAAAACGTACATGTTCTACACATTACTTATGTCAATATGTGTCTCAAAGGATTATATCTTCACATGCATGAGATTGTTGTTTGTGGTGTTCTACAGCTTCTACTCATTTAATAGTTTTTCTGTGTCTGCACTGTAGGACGGCACGCCGACATCAAAGACGTTTGAGCACGTTCCCAGCGAGATCGGAGCAGAAGAAGCAGAGGAGGTCGGAGTTGAACACTTACTTAGGTACGTCTGAGCCAAGTCCAACAGCTATGTGCATGTATCAGCAACACCACCTAGCTATGTTTGGTAGAACTGCATTTGTTCAATGACAGAGTCATAAGCCAAACTTTTCATTATGTCTTCGGGCTGCTAGAATCTGTGATGATAGATCACACTCACACCTTAACTCACTATGTAGCTTTGAGCCGTAGGGGCAGTTTGTGAATGTCTACCCACAAAAGTTCTCCATATCTGACGGTCATCAGTCAGTCTGGTCAGCTGGACTGCCATCTTTCCCAACCACTCCTTGATGATGGATACATTATTCAAAATTCTTAGTATTGTTTTAACTGAATGTTGGTCATTGGTCATCAACTGATAGAAGAGAAGGCATGAGCCTGTAATGTCCTGAAGACTTTGGCCACACCGGGTCACCCCTACTCTTCTCGATAAGTATGTTGGGTTCTTTAACGTGACTGTTGCATGTTTTTCCGCCAAGGGATATCAAGGACACCACTGTGGGCACCCTGTCCCAGAGGATCACCAACCAGCTGATGGGACTGAAGGGCCTGCACTCCAGAATACAGGACATCCGCACCTACCTGGACGACGTGGCAGAGGGTGGGTACACAGCGCAGCAGCGCCTCTTGCCAACTTGTCATCAAAGTGCAGCCAGACTGGCAATATTGTCAGGACTAGGTTTTGTTTCCCGAGACAGTACATTGCAAAGCCATCAACTGTTTGCAGATTTCTAGCTTCCTGTTATGTAGTTTGTTTTAGACCATAGGTACAGTTAAAAATCCAGTAAGTGGATATTTTGTGCTGGAAAACATTTAAACAGCCACAATTTTTGAACTGTGCATGCACTAAACCGAAGCAGTTGTCATCTAGACCATGTTTCATACCATGTCCAGACGTGTTTTGTGTACTATTATGTCTCAGGGTTTGTCATATTATATCACACTGTGCATGCACAGTTCAAACAGTGAACCTGCTTATATGGATGAGATTTCCTGCTTATGTTTGATGTTTCCCTGCTCCCTCCCCATGTCCAGGTAAGTTACCTGTGAACCACCAGATTGTTTACCAGCTTCAAGACATCTTCAACCTCCTGCCTGACGTCAACCTGCAGGACTTTGTCAAGGTCAGTCGGTTCTCAAGGTCATGCTGCTAACAAATAGCAAACATTCACTGATGAAATGAATTGATTTTTGAGTGACAATACTTGAATAGTCAAGATAGGATAAGATACGTGATAGAGGTGTTAGTGACACCAGCTTAGGACCAAAAGGTTGGGAGTTCAAATCCCAGCTGTTGTTGCTCACCTAGCTTGCAAGCTACTATAGGAGGTTGCAGTCCTTAGGATGGGATGTTAAGTTGTGGTCCACTGTTCACAATGGTTCTTGAAAAGAGCCAGAGGTTTATACTCTACATTTACACTCTGTATAAAGTGCCAGTCCTTGTGTCAGAATTGGTAGTGTGTCAGAATTGGGAGAATAGATTTTCCCTAAGCCAGATTGAATCAAATTTTGTGATCTGCCAAAGAAAACAAGCTCCCACAATCTTTCCTTATGTATCCCTTTTCAGTTCCCTACAGTATGTAAGACTGTAATACATATAAATTACTCCCAAGTGTGATAACAGTGTCTCACTATCTGCATGCTCCTTTGTTCTTGGTGTGAAAAGACTTACAATGTTTCTATCGGGGAATAATTAATAAAGATTACCCGCTTGAGTAAGGAGACTTGCTGGGATAATGATTTTCCATCCGTTATCAAACCCGATCTAAGCATATTTCTTCACACAGAGGATTTCAGTGGGATTAACAGTTGGGAAATTACTGTGATTATGATAACATAGAAAAGAGAAAGATTAGGATGAGAGTGCACACACACAAATCCAGATGGGGTAAAGGCAGGTCGTTCTTTAAGGTGTACTGAAGGTGATGTATGTTCCCTCTTAAATCAATCGGGGTAATTATTAACAGTAAGGCCACAGCAAGTAAATTTTAGGGATGACATCCAATACAGACTCCAAATCTAATGAAAAAAATGGCTACCTCACCAGTGTCCCTTCAACAAATGAGCAGATAACAAATAATCCATTTTTCCAGTTCCTCATTATAAGTGTTAACTAGTTTTGCTAGTTCATTTTAGTGACTCTGAAGAAAAGTGATGGATGTCACTAACTGTGACTTGAAACATCTGGAAATAATCTCCGTAATTTGTCCAGTTTGAGTTGTCTATGAGTCTCTCTCTCTCTTGGCTTGGCCTTTTCAGGGACCTTTTCCACAAAGGACCTTTTCCATTATGTCTATGAGTAACAAATAAGCAACTCAACGTTTTTCTTTGCCTTCTCCCCTCAGGCGTTCTACCTGAAGACAAATGACCAGATGCTGGTGGTGTACCTGGCCTCCATGATCAGGTCCATCATCGCTCTACACAACCTCATCAACAACCAGCTCGCCAACAGGGACGCCGAGAAGGAGGGAACGAAGGAGAAGAAGGACGACAAGAAAGACGACAAGGACAAGGATAAGGATAAGGATAAAGATAAGAAAGATGAGAAGTCTGAGAAAGACAAGGAGGAGAAGAGTAAAGACAAGAAGAAGTGATGCTGATAGATATTTTGTTCTACGTTTCGTACAATTGTTAATAATACATGTACCATTATTCACATTATTCAATATGGAAAGATTTGAGAGAAATTTTGAATCCCTACCAGATTTTCTCAGCTAAATATCTCACTGTACATTATGACGAGAATTTCATGATGTAAACCGAAGCTTATTGTTTAAAATAACATGGGGAAAGTCCACTGTCCACTCAGTAACAAGTTGAAATGCAGGAATTTGTAAAACTTCCACATGTCAAATGACCAGTGTTTATACCCTGTGAAGTTTGTGAAGAAAAACTTCATCCTTTTGTTATTGTCGAGTATGTCTGGTAGCCTTTCTTCACACCAACCTGTGTAAAATAGACTGATTTGTATTGCAGATGTTTAAGTTGCAGTTTAGGGGATGGGGGGGGGGGATAAGAATGCCTTTCTTATGGACAGTCATCCAGTCTGTCTTCTGTGGGTTCCACAAATAAAGGGAAGCACATAAAAAGAGCTTGTTAGTCTTGTCATTATAATTCTTTTTCATTTTATTTGTTCAAATAAGAAGACAATAACAGTGGTGGCACACAGTTGACTAAAGTTATGTCGACGTCACCAATAAATATGCATACAAAGGAAGAAGTGAACACAAAATGAGCATTTAAAAGAATGAAGACAAAATGATGTCAAGGTGTGATCAACTTGTGCAACGTCATCATTTTGTCTACTATCTATTGCTGAGGAATACCAACTGCATGCTTCTGACGCTGGAAAATGTTGCAGGCCTTTTGACATTGTAAGTTTGCAATGGTCCTTTCCTGACTGTCCACAATTATCAGTTTAACCAATGATAACATGGCAATTGGCAGTTCGACCAATGAGAGAGTGGCTGCATGTGGGTCAAACATGTTTTGACCGAGGTAGGCGGGACCATAGGAAAGGTCCATAATGGTCCACTGTACCTATATGAGAAGTTTTCCTGTATTTACTACACATGCGCACGGCCGACAAATCGCTGACGATCACGTGTTTGATCACGTGCCCCGGCGCAGGTGGTTGGTCATTGGAACGTGAAGAAGGTCACAGACGAGTCAACATGGCCGAAACGGCGGTGAGTTGTTTTGTTTGTTTTCTTTTTACATTTTTAAAAAACACTTTGGACTAATTACTGACATTGACATGTTCCTAAGATCACATACTACAAGCATGGAGTTATAAAAGGAAGTCCATGCTACAAGTAATTGGCCATTCTAGTCCGAAGAAGGTCATAGTAGAGAAGAGAGACGACCGAAAAGTCGCTAGAAAAAAGTTTAGCTGTGGAAAACACCGCAACGGGGATCATTGACCTTTCCAGCTCCCTCGCACGTAACAATGCGTCATTGTCACCCGTGCGTGCCAGTCACGTTCGCCACGCAAAAACTTGTAAGTCGTTAAAGAGGTCGGGTACAGATGGCGGCTGCGATACGGCGATTATGTTTCCATCGCTTCCATTCTATCAAATAATTGCCTGGTGACGCAAACTGAAGCGCGTGCTCCATATCAATGGGGTTCTGCGTGACGTCATGTGAACGTTATCTCGTTAACGGAACATCTGTCTGGTGAGATCCCAGGATCTGGTGAAATTTAATTAAACAATCCGTCTGTCGCCCCGGCCCCTCTCTTTGTTGTCGTCGTCAGATATACAGCGGGGTTTAACTTGAAGTGTGACAGGTCGTTCGCTGTAACCGCGTGTTTTAAGTTAAAACGAATATGGTGTGGCGTGGAAGATATGGCCTGACAGCTGGTTCCTACTATATGGTGTTGGTTAGTTTATTGCAACGTCTGAGGAAGCATGGCATTGCTGCATTGTGTAGATTGGGAATGGCTGAAACGAACATACACAAACACACACATGTGTACTCACACACACACACACACCGTGACACACAAACACACACACACTTCATTACAGATTCCTTTCTCCACGTACGTCGAACATGACCTTGAAAATCACTGCGCCATGCTCACGCGACATACTACCTCGATGTTGCGTAGCAAGTTCTTAATTACTTTAAAAAAAGAACTTATGTTGACGCCACCACTAAACCAAAGTGAACACAAAATAATCTTCAATTAATACAAAGTGGTTTTAAACCGATTGTAAGGAGCGAGTCAAGCTACCGGTAGTTAACCATGTCCACTCCTGCAGAACATTCGCTTAACTCTCACCCCGCCCACACAAGAACTCCCGGTATATAAAAGGCCGCCAGTCTTCCGAAAAACCAATTTGTCCCTCCTTGAAAAGACATGAGGCCGGCAAGCGTGTGGCGGTCTTAGCAAAATTGTAGTGGTCAGCCCCAGCTGAAAATTGGTGCTTTGGAGTAACCAGTTTTCCTAGAAAAAGGATTTATTTTACTATACAAGAGGATGGAACAAGTGTAACACTGTAATAAGAAACGTCTGTAATGGCCATTGCTAGCTAGGTCAAAACCCAGAGTCGAGCTTTAAAAACTCCTCTCCTAAGGCGATTGTAAACTTAAGTGGATACATACAGATTCATATGTTCAGATATGGTAGCAAGGAGATAACCATGTTTTTAAAATGATAGGTTAGTTACACCCCATTTCCTCTAGAGGCTGCGACCGCTGAGCGACGGCTGAGCGACCAAAGATATTACATCCTATCTGACCCTTTTCTGGTATTCATTTTCCTAGCACCTCAAAAAGTCTGCGGTAGAGACTATCTTTTGCCCCCCTTGCGCATGCAGAGTTCGCCAAGCGAAGATGATCCCAAGACGTTGACTACCCTTCCATACGCCTGTTCTATTATTCCCTTTCCTGCTAATCCGCCGGCAGCAGTTTCGCGTCTTCAGAAAAAGGAAATTACCGCCAGCCTAAACCCCATCCCATCTCCTGTGTAATGAACACGGAGATTTACATACACCACACGGCGTGCGACCCACTTCCATAAATTCCATAAATTCTGCACGGGAACAGATTTGCGCTCCGGCGGTTAGGTACCTCGTTTTCTGCCAAGGGGACGGCTCCAAGGTTCAATATTTCCACATCAAGCAATTTTACTTCCACAAACTTAAGGCACTGCCAACTTTTCTCTAAATGACTCTAGAATTACATTGTATTTTTTGTTACCAAGTAATGAAAGAACTTCACGCAAAAAGAGTAGCCTCTACCAGGCTTCAGAGGTGGCTGGAAAGAGTAGAAATTGGCCAAATAGTCAGATGACATGCCAGGGGAGTTGGTCCGCTGAAGGAGTACATTTGCCGGTCAGAAATGTACTTCCTTAGCGGACCAACTCCCCTGGCATGTCATCTGACTATTTGGCCAATTTCTACTCTTTCCAGCCGCTTCTGAAGCCTGGTAGAGACTAGCAAACGAGTACTACAGAACAACTGGTTGTGTTTTTGATGTTAGTAGAATTTAACGACGAAGAAAGTAGTTGTGAACTTCTTGACGGTCCCTTGAAATCGCCAGTGAAAATTGCCTACAAGATAAGATACCGTATCAGGTAATGTAGATGGGTATGCGGACTGTTGAGTGATGCAGACTTAAGTTCCACTTAATTAGCGTACAGCAGGGAGTGATTACTACACTGGAAACCGAAGAGGGTGAAGGCGAAAACGCCATACTTTGATTCAAGTATCCATTAGTGGTGTGCATATACCACACCACTAGTCATTATCAGCACCATAATACACATAACAAATACAGTTATTAACATAGTACAACCACAGTGATTCTGCACATGGGGAAAACTACTGCTAATGTCATTTTCATCGACAAAAATGGACTGCCCCCCCTCCCGGCCCCCAGGGCTTTTGTGTGTTCTCTTTTCCCATATAATATAGTCTTTGTACTTTCCTAGTCGGAGGTTTTGTATCTCGTGTTCTGAACACGCTATGTTCATGGTTTCTGAGTGACAAACCGCGAATTCATATGCTTAGGTTTTATTTCATAAACTTCACTGGCGATGCGGCTTGTTTACGATAAAGATTTCCACTGGATGAAGCGGAGTTGGGTGACCTCTGTACCGGCGGCGCCAGACGTGGGACAGCCGCTGGTGAGGCTGCGCCTTATCGACGAGCGCCTGACAGAATACCTGCGTCATTTCCGCACATCAAAACTCTATGATGTCCAAGTCTCTGTGGCAGAACGTTCGCTATTTTTACCTGAGTGAAGGAGGTATCATCATTTTACGCATACGTTCACTGAATTTGTGTATATTTGTGTCTGGACAAGGGTTCGACGTAGCCTTTTTGCCCTAGGTATTTTTTGGTACCTACGACGATCGAGTACACTTAGAACGGATGTGCCATCGGTAAAGCCATATTAAAAGCCCCAAAAGAAATCACAAGCCATAGAGCCTGCTAAGGAAGCTAGGTTCGACGTACAATGGTTGTCGTGTATGTTTGTGATGATTTTCGGTAAGCGGGTAGCTGTTGCAGTCTGGGAACAACAGACAACTACAAGAAAATGTCCGCACCAAAACAGCCACCGCGCAGCCTACTATCGAGGCTAAGGACTTCCTATCTTTCAGAAGTTGCCGCCCACATGTCGCGGGTTATACTTGGGGGTCAGACCATCAAATACTGTTCAAACTCTGGAAAACAACCTTTTCTTATCAGCGTTTTACTGCCTGTTACAGGCTTATCAAGCGGGACTATCCGCGCGCTTGACAGGATTTTTCCACCGCTATAAAAAGACTTAATCCCCAGTTAATCAGTTAAAGATTACGGACCTTCTGGCGCAGAAAAACGTCCACCTACGTTTCTCCAAAGGAAGACGCTATAAGCCTTTATCAACAGGCTCTCAAAGTGAACTCCATAAGTTGGATCAAGGCCTGCCATTGCTGCCGGCTCTGGTCGAGGAGCGGATCCGGAAGTTTTACTCCTGTGACAGGTTTATCAGAATGTACCACGCGGTCTTGACAAGAGAGAAGAAAGAGAATAACAGGAAGGAAGATGATCTTCAAACAGAGGCGAAGCGTTGGCTTGCTTTTGGACGACTTTTCTATATGTACTGGTTTATCTATAGCAGCCCGAGGCTGGATTACGACATCATGCACGATTGTTTGACAACTGTTGAGAGATATCACATAATACAATAGATTTTTTACATAACCTGTAGTAACTACACAGCTCTGCCACCAACGTAGTGCGTGATGTTTCTAAAGATAGTTTGAGGACGTATGGTACATTAAATGGCATTTCGAGGACGTTATGAGACCATAGAGCGTCAAAAGAAGATACATTTCTCAACAGTCTTTCAGTGATCGCTCGATGATGTCCAAGGCCTTCCACTGATTTTTAGTCGCTCGTCGGTTTCCCAGCGGTTTCCATCTTGAGAAAATGGGGCCTTTTGAAAAAAAAAGCAGTTCATAAAAAAACTACAGAAACTCTGGAGAGTTCCCAGCTGAAATCAGTCGAAGATGACACAGTCTGCTTTTCCTCGCTCTAGTGATCTGTGTTTAGAATTACCCACGCACTGTGCAACGGTCGGGACCATAAAAAACGGATAAACTCCTAACTGAGTCGGCCATTACACGCAACCCGACTAGCAAGCCTTTCTATTTACGTCATTCTGCCAATGTTTTAGTCATTTTTACGGTTACTGCGGTTTAAGGCGACAGACATTAAGATGTACGATAGAGATGTATACATAATACTTTTAAAAGCACAAGCAGAATCTTTAGTGGTACCAATACGCATTTAGTATGCAGGAGTAATTGAGAGAAATGTTACATAATAAGTGGAAAATACGACTGGAAAAAGGCGCCTCTCAGCCGAAAGTATGAAAAATATGACGCAGTCAGTTTTCATCGTTCCAATGCGTTGTGTTTAAAGTAAGGTGTAAACCCGAAACCATTAGAGAATCTATAAACTTGAAATTGAATCAACCATTCGCTGCAAATCGGCTCGCAAACTGTCCGCGTTGACGTCATTTTCCGCATGTTTTAATCATGTTTACGGTTATGGCGGTTTAAGACAATGTCGGCGATGTTCTAGCTCAATCCCCGGTAAACGCACACCCTCACATTACGGCAGACAAAATGATCTCAAAACGGCGACATCTGTCCGTTCACGGAAACCTGATGAGGCATAAAATGGCCTCCAAACCTTCCCCATAAGTGCGTTTTTACTACTTCGATATTTCTGACGTTCACGTGTTCTATCCAGGATTCTTCAAGACCTCCAAAAGATCTCAACCTTCAAGGTACACATTCGTTAGTTTCCATCTTGATAGTGTTCTAATCTCACCAGTACTGGCCAATGGTGCTCGCTTGGTCGTCAGCTAAAACCAGATCTTCCACCAGAAAGTTTTCAGCAGTTGTGTGCAGTCCAAGATGTTCTGTGATGTTTTTGTATTCACTTCTTAATTGTACTATATTTCATTGCTGTTGATGTTCAAAACTCAAATCACACTTGCCGGCGGTTTAATATTCCCTATGCTCAATACGATGTTTGTTACGTTTTTAAACATGGCAAACTTGAGATAGCAGACTTCACCTTCTTACCCATTCTGCTTTGCGACCATAGTTCCATAGACGAAAGCAGAAGGACTGAGGACGTATTTCAATACTATATTGTATATATTGGGAATAATAGACACATAAACAGACACACAGACAGACAAGCCAAAAACAATACTTCTCTACATTAGAGTCGTGATCATGAAAACGTGATCATGAAAACGTGATCATGAAAACAAGCCCAGTAGACAGTTACGAGAGGCAGGAAATACCGCCCTCACGCGCCCTTGGTTGTGAATGATACCCATTCCATAAAATCTAGTAAACGATTCGTTATTTCCCCTTTACAGTCATCAGCCCAAGTGTGATGAACGATGCGATTTGCGCGTAAAAATTGCACGTCTGCAAATTGTGAGGGCCGACAAAGGAGCGCCCGTCCTCACTGACCCTCAGCACTTCCCAAACTTCCGATAACACGCCAGTGAAATCGCCTATAGAGGGTCCATTTGGCTTGATTTGCCGGGAGTACAAAGGGAACCTTTCCGGTCCATTTTACACATTACGGGCCAGCTGTACCTGGTGCTGACGTCATCACAGGGCAGTAATAACACGTACATGATTCTCTCACTTGCTTCAATTTTTAGAGGTAAGCACTGGTTATATTTTCGGCCCTCTTTTCTTGAAGAAGAGGGGGGTCTTCTGTTTCATCGTATATTTCGTGATGTAGTCCAGTTTAGCACCCTGTCATACACCAAGCAACACGGCAATCAGAGATGGCAGCCTTCACCCTTTAGCTTATGTGCTTTGCGCCCCCCCCCCCAGTCCCAAAGATAGCAGCACTGAGGGCGTATGGCAATGCTGCATGTATATACTGGGAATTTCAGGAACACAGACAGAGACACGCATACACACACACACGCACACACACACACACACACACACACACACACACACACACAGACACACAGACACACACACACAGACAAGCCCCCAAACAGTACTTCCCTCCCTCTGGATGAAGTAACAAGTTTCATTACGGTGCCCTTGGACGTGAAATATGACTTTCCAAATTCCCGTGTAGTGTTTCTGTCAAACAGTTTCCATTTCCGCTGGCCGGTCCGCGGGAGATCGGGTCATTGCAGGTCGGTAAGCACCCATAATGGCCCGACTCAGCAGGCGTCTTTATTCACTTAGCGAGAAAGAGCCGGCCGGGGAAAATCAATAAGGACTCATTTATCGGGCTCCTGTCGAGCGCTTGTGTGCGGCTGTTTCGATACACTTGTTTCGCACGGCGTGAAGCGATTCTACATTAGAATAGTTAACGTGGTGACCCCCCCCCCATATATGACCTGTCCTTGGTACTGATTCCATAACCATTCTAACGGCTTGTGCCTACTCGTGTGTCTTGTTTCTTTGGTAAATGGCATAGATAAGGACAGGGAGTGACTTAGTGGTTCTGCACTGAAGTTTTACTTATCGATGTAAGGTTGAATGCTTTAGTATGCTGCATGCGTGTCTCTCCTTAAACACAGGGCCAGCAGCCTAAGTAGTCCTGTTAAGCTAAGGGACTGCAGCCAGTAGAAATAGTTTCCAAGTCCAGAGTGTAGACAGCCTGGCTGGGCTTCGAACCCGTGACCTAGCGATCCGCTGAGAAACTTAACTGTGTACGGCTACACTACGGTACGGCACGGCAGTGATGCTAACGACTTACAGCTAAACTGGAGACAAATGACAACAGCGAGAATCCAACATTTTGTCCATCCGGTTTATTGTTCGTGCAATGAACTCATGTGTCTATAACTACGAGTCTGTTTGGTACATCTACAAGGAAGAATACATCCTTCAAGGCGCCTTAGGCAAGATCCGAGACGACAGTTCCGATTACAATACTCCTCAGGCCAAGCCTTATCTCGTGCGTTGATTAAGTGTTAAACGTGGATCTACCACATCTTCTTAAGTTCTTGTTTACACATGTTTTGGTCACCGTAGCTTCCACTGTTTCGTAACAAATCAAAACTGCAGTCTAGGATGAGACAGTGGGTCACATGCAGACCTCAGTGGTTTCATTGTAGCCCAAAGTGTGGAACACCAAACATTCGGTGCCGCTGGTATTCTTTGATATCTTTTAAAAACAGTTCTATCATGATGCTTTATAATTGGGAGAACAACTTGTAGAGGTGTCAATACACCTGTTTGCCCTCCCTTCCACTTGTATACTTGTTGTACTTGTGGTAAATACAAATAAATGAATAAGTAAATCAACTCTCGGAGAGATGCTAGATATCAAAAGCAATCCAACGACCATCTGCAATAGGTAAAGGTTAAGATACACAAACCATACTCTTGGAACTAAAAAGGCTAGCATTCCCATGGCTACTGTATGTAGGAGCGTATGTGGAATGTATACAGTAGTCTGTTTGTATCTGCACGAGTAGCGCTAAACTGGTATACCTGTAGGTCCTTGAGTTTTCTGTGTTTGTAATATTTCTGGTAGCAGCATATTCTGCATGCCATTCCTGGTTATTATAGTTATATACTCGCTGGATGGCTCTGTTACATCTTTGTCACAACTGTCCGGTTGGCTACAATGTCCTCACGTTACATACTTGCCACAGACGGTCGCGTCGTTCTGCCGGTACAGACTTGCCACAAATTGTTGCCATTTTTGTTACAATGGCCATGCAGTAACAGGTTTATCACAGGGTTTCAACGCTCTTTGATATCTGCCACAATTTTACTATCTGTTACACATTCGGATATTTTTTCTCAAAACCAGTTCAGTTTGCTACAACTTCCTCATCTGTTACATTTTTTATACAGTTTCCAAATAGAAGAAACATTGCACAGCTCTGTCACGTTTCCCTCGTCTGTTTCAGGCTTGTCACAAATTCGGAATGCTTTAGACTTCTCTCGCCACAATGTCACCATTTTTTAAAGAATTGCCACAGCCTTTTCATCAATAAATGTGTTTGTTAATGATTGTGTTTTTTTGGATTGCATCATGAAGTTTCCTTATTGCTGATAGTTCACCGACAGACCGTTCCAACAGCAAATAACACAACGCAACAACAACGACGAAGACCGTGGCCTGATTTGGCTATTTCCGATGATGGCTGGCTCTCAGGCATGCAGCTATTCTATGCAGGACCTTCATGAATTCCCGGACCATAAAAGATTGGCACCCTGTTATTTCAGGTCACCGTTAATTTCCATCAGTCTTTGTAATTTGTTCCCCGAAATCGTCGACAATTTTACTCCAGTTTCTTTAACTTTTGTTCACTTTTTCTCCAATCTGAATCAGCATAAAACCAGGAATACTGGAGGACCGCCATGGAGTAGCCGCCGACTAGACATCATCAACCGAATGTGCACATTTATAATCCTCTATTGTATAAAGAGAAGAAACAAAAAACAACTTAAACCAACATCATGCCAACCGTTTTACATCTTGATATCCACAATATCTTGACCTATGACATGACCTTCACCTATGATCCGTCCAATCACACGCCTTTTTTGTCACGTGTCCTCGAACGTCGCTCTGACCGTGACCTTGCCTTGCGATTGTCTTAGTCCTTGGTGAGAACAGTTTCTGCATCACTGGTTCTGATGCTTGACCGTACAGGTCACGAAAAATTAAACTCTACTCTGTCTCTACTACGTGCTGGGACTCACGAACCCCAAGTGGCACATTTCATCTTTTTGAATATGATTACTTCTTTCCAAACAACTTTCTTATGCTTCTTGAATACAGGATTTATTTTTAGGAGCCACTCGGGGTGGATTGTTACTACTGTCATTAGGTGGTATGGTCCGGCTACGTTGTGCTTGCTGTGTCACGGCGGCGTGGCTGTCCTCAGTGCATTTTCCTGTTCCCTGCTTCTCTGGTTTTCCGGAAGGCCAACGGGTAGATTGCATTGGATTCTGGGTTTCCGGGCTGCTCGTGTCCGGAATTCCCGGGGTACAGGCTATTGCCGGATGCTCCTCCGGAAGGCCTGGAGTAGAGGCTGTTGTCGGATGTGCCTCCGGAATATCCGGAGTAGGGGGTTTTACCAGACGTTCCTCCGGAATAACCGGAGTAGAGGCTATAGCCGGACGGGCCTCCGGAATTTCCGGAGTAGAGGCTGTTGGCGGACGTTCCTTCGGAATGCGTCGAGTACAGGCTTTTACCAGACGTTCCTGCGGAATGACCGGAGTAGAGGCTATTGCGGGACGGGCCTCCGGAACTTCCGGAATAGAGGCTGTTGCCGGACGGGCCTCCGGAATGGCCGGATGGACCTCTGGAGCCGTGCTGCTGTCGACCACCACCAGGCACCATTTTGGACAGGATGACCTTGGGTCGACTCCACTTGACCTTGACCTTGTCCTTCCCAGCACTTTCCTTTGGACGGCTCGAAGTCGGAACTCCCCAAGACGAGGGATCGCGCTGCGGAGACTGCACATTTCCGTACTCCGCCTGACGACCGTAAGTCGGAAATCGTGCCGGCTGAGCGACGATGTTGGCTGGCGAAGCCCCGTTTCCGACCTGTCCTTGGTGCTGATTCCATAACCGCTGTAACACGTCGGCAATCAGACGGTTCTGGACGATGTCTATCAGAGCTTCGAACGTTTTCTGGTACGGAGCGACCGCCTGGCGTCCATAGCTTAACGGTCGGGTCGAACCCTGGACCAACCGGTGGTTGAGGATGTTTGAAAACGGAGATGCGAACTTGTCGTACCGTTGGTTTGTCGGTGCATTGAAGAACCGCTGTGTACCCCATTTTGCCGGTGTCTTTAAGTCCGAGAAGTCCGGGCCTGGGTCGAAGTGGTTGTCTCGGAAGGTCCCGGCGCTGAAAGGCCGCGACTGCTGCTGCTGTTTTCTTTCCAGCCACCGCTGGAGGTCGTCGTAAGGGTACGGGTCGCTTCTCGGGACCCGGCTCGGGTCCCTCCCGAAGCGCTGGGGCCTCCAGGCCGCGTCCCACCGCGAGACGAAGCGGGAGTAGCTGGGTTTCCGGATGGACGGCGCGAAGAGGCTCAGCAGGAACGGGAACAGCATGAAGGCCCAGCCCATGGTGGCGGCGGTGGCGAGGTCGTGGTCGGTGAAGCTCTCGTTCCCAGCTCGAAGTAATCACAGAAGCAACGCTCGGTAGGAGGGCACAGGTGTGACGTCAGCACCGCCTGTAAGGAAAGGCAAAAACATTCGTCATCATGTGGTCGACAGGTTAAGCGTTACGTCATCAGCTGATTGACAGGTTAGCATTACGTCATCAGGTGACTGACAGGTTAAGCGATTCAAACCTTATTGTGCACGCTCCTCTTTCGCGCAGTGTCGCAAAAGTTACTCCTGTAGTGGGCCCGCCCTACAAGTTACGAACACGGAAATGAAAAACATTGCTCAGAACAGACCCGATCGACTACTCTACAGTCCAGAACAGTCCTCCGAATGAAGTAATTAACGCGAATAAGCGATCCAATCTCACGGTGTTGACCCGGGAATCACCGGGGCGCGACTTGGCGATGTTTGACGTCATCAGCCGGGTTTAACTCGGTACAAACCAGGGCGGCGTGACAAACAGAGCGGTACATCAACATGCCGGGCGACGAACCAACGAATCACTCATTTTCCACGCTTGTAGGTCGCGATGAAGTGTAGCTCTTGGTGACAACTTATTGGATCAACGTCGACAAAAATACAAAGTCAACTTGTCTGACGTCTTTGCCTGGATGTTATGTTGCAGCAGACCCTTGACATGACGTCAAAAGGGGAATTCAATTTTCCACTGGTTAGAACAAGATGCAGGGGTACGGTGTACAGAGTGTACGGGCGCTTTGTACCGGGAATATTCTCTTACCCAGACAGGTTCAAGGAACAAAGACCACGGCTTACAAATTTCCCTCCTTTCGAACTGATAACGTAGCACGTGGTGTAACAATACCCGACAGGTGAACTATGCAACTTTTGTTCCAGAACCGGAGGCCCTAGCCACTAGGCCAGACTCTCCTTGTATTTGGATGAGAATCCAAGGCCAGATCTTTCCCAAAGTTTGATCACTAACGTTAGATTATATATACTTTGATCATGAATATTCATTCTAGAGCTTTTGAACTTGTCTTGTGACACATCCAGTTGAAATTGAATGGCGCCATTCTTCGTAATCTTCTTTTCAAATTGACCAAATGTCTTTGTTCGCAGCGAGCTTAAAAAAAGCTACATGTCTTTATTCGTTAAAAGCGTATGTTACTATTGGATTGGAACTCCTACGCGTTCTTCCACACCGCTCTTGGCTGTAATATTCTCCTAAAATGGACGCTTTAAAACATTAAAGGGATGGAGGGGACCCTAACGAACGGCTTAGCGAGGTTCCGTCTTTCGTATCGAACGCGATTTAACGCCGAGGCATTCAGCCCGGCAGAGCGTGGGCGGTGAAGACGTACGAGCGGGACTGTCGGAGTGCGCGATCGCTGGATCTTAACGCGAGGCTGTTAAAGGTTAATGAAAGGCATCTCGGCTGTCAGCGAGCATTTGTTGGGGGATGGATTACACCGTTCGACTTAAGCCTGCCTGCGGGGCCCGCCGATTCGCCGCAAATTGTACGTCATGTCGAATGATGTATGCGCTCCGTCATGGCGGCTGATAGGGGTGCTTTTGCGGCTGCGTTTGTCGAGTTTGCCGGCCGATATAAAGTGGATTTGACGCCGCCTCATGTTGGTCACGACACGTATTGTTAACTTCTCAAGCCCATTTTTCTCCACAACTTCTTCCCGTAATCTTCCTACATCCATCGTTATATCGTAAAGTCATGCTTGTCTTGTACTTTTGGGGGAGATGTTTTGTTGGGGTGTCTGCGGTAGCGTTTACCGGTGTTTTTCGGGCTGCTGGAGATTCGGGCGGTGGAACATTGTTGGTACCAACACAAAGTAGATCAAACTCTGGTTTATATATATGGTTTCAATACACACACAAACACACACGCGCGCGCAGACATACATCTCTATCTTCTTATCTATATCTATGAGACAGAGAGAGAGAGAAAGTTCACCCAAGTGGCAAATCCTTACCTACATAATTAGGGCATGTGATGTAGTAAACACGTGATCTCACCATGGGGCCAATCACACCTGGAATTTTGTAAGCCCCCCACCCCCTTCCAATTTGCTTTCCCGTGAGCGCATTGATGCAAACGTTCTTCACGCTCTAGCCTCGGCCCTGTGTCGGCGATCCCTGCGTTTTCAGGCTTGTCAATGGGATTAAGTGCGGAGGAGGCGAGAAATGCCGAAAAGAAGTGGAATCGATGAGTTTTGGAGTGTTTCGGTCAGAAAGTGATGCACGGCTCTTCTGTCTTCCACGCGGCAGAATTGATCCCGCCGACACTGTAGACTTTCCACTCAACAAAGCAGAAGCCTTTGGGGAGAACACTTTTTCTCGAACAAAAGGGTGTAAGAGTAGGACTAAAAGTGGCTCTTTTGACGTCATGATTGACTCTTATTTCAGTCTCTGGATTGATATGAGCAGACGTGTTGTCTCAGTTCTTTTTTGAGCGTCTTTCGAGTAGTTACATCTTATTACCATGCTGTTGTGCGACAGAGGGAGAATGGCACTTAGAAAATCGAACCATGAACAAAAGAGGCCCGAGTTGTATGCTGATGAAGTGAAGAGTGAGAAAAGTTCAGAAGTCAAATGCAAACGTTGAATATTAGAATGAAAGCTCATATGTGTTGGTAGAATCCATAGTTATGAGTTTTAGCTTAGTTCCAACACAACAAAGGGAACCCACGATGGTGAGTGCCAAAACAACAGATAGATAAAACACTATGAATGTGATCAGGCCCGTGGATGATTACAACTCCGGTATCAGCACGCGCGCCGCAAGCTTCCCATCCATCTCTCTCTCTGTCTCCGCCGGGAGGAAACAAACCCCCGCATCGACCCGCGGAGAACGGAAACACTTGTCCGCCTGTCACGGGCCATCCGTCTTCTCCCCGGGACCACAGGTCTGCCCGCCCCGATGAGCGTTTTCGTCTGGTAAACGGCCGTTGCCATTTTAAACGGTCGATGCCACATCGCTGAATGCTCAATGTCATATCCGAGCGTATCATAACGTTTTTTGAGGGTTAAAAACATTTAAAACATATAAAAAGCAAAACCTTTATTGCAAATGTACGACAGCATCGTGAAAATTAGTGAAAAAAAGACAGAGCACAAGCTCGGATTCGAACCCGGGTCAAAATGTCTAATATTAAAACCCTAACCTTCTACGCTACGAAACATCACGGAACATTCAAATACATTTAAAGTTTGCCGTTCTGCGATATGGCATCGACCGATTCAAATGGCGACGAACGTATACGATCGCGAAATGGAAATTAACCGCCCCGATCCCGCGAACACCTACAAGCCGTTTATGGTCGTTTCATCTTCATTACAATGATTTAATACAATCTACCACGTCCGCCCCCGCACTGGCCTTTGGACGAGCTGCGACACGGAGAACAGCTTCGTGTTACCAAGGATAACCTCCTTGGTGTTACAGATAAAACTCGAGGCGATCTAATGCCAAATTGTGAATCATAGTCATCTGACGGTTTTATATTTGTTTTGAATCGTTTAAGTCTTCTTTTGATATTTGTAAGTCGTCTGTGGGGAAAAGGGGGCATCCGTGCACTTTCGTTGATTTGTTTCGAAGATTTGTTGCCATAATTCTGTTTTATACCACTCCCTAGTACGTCCTCGTACAATGCCGTATAGACCGCCTACCAGGACGATAGGAGCCGGCGAGCATTGTTTGGAGAGGCACTGTTGAAATAGTTGTAAAACTTGACTGTAGCTCCACCCTGTCTTTGTCCTTGTAGTTATCTCATTGAATATTCGAATGAATGGTAGGCGCCAATGGAAGGTTTTAATAGCCTCAGAATCAGGCTTCAGGGGAGGTTTTAGCCTCAATCATAGGCTCGATGGGGCGATTTAGCCTCAGAAGCAGGCTCCAAGGGGCGTTTATAGCCTCGGTAGCAGCCACCAAGGAGAGGTTTTATAGCCTTCTTAGCAGGTGCAGATTCCAAAGTCAGCTTTTTAGCCTCCGTAGCAGATCTCAGGGCCGGGCCGGGGTGCTTTAACAGTCTCCACAGCTGCAGTAGGCTCTAATGGTACTGTAGGTTTCATAACAGGCTCTGGGGCGTTTTGATGTAATGTACGTATCCTTATTGCAGGTCTGGAGGCTAAAGGCATCCGCGAAAGTTTGTTCACAAGAGAGGAAAATGACTCTTATTTTAAACCGCACATACCCAGAAGTTCCTCCCTTAAGAGGTTAAACCATTCCAGAGCTGAGGGCGACAAATACCTTCAGAAGCTGACGGGTCGATGCCACTTACCCGCTATCATGTCTCGGGCTTGTTTGTGTCTATTTCGTGACATTCAAAAGCCTGTAATTTTACGCGCGACTCTCAAGGCAATTTAGGAAAAGATACGTCTGGTTCCGTGATAACGCGAGGAGCTAAAAGCCTCTATCGATTTCCTTCTCGTTGACTCAAGAAGAAAAAAAAGAGAGACCGTGTTTGAAAGGCAGAGGCGGCAGCCCTTAATCTTCTCCAAGCATCTTCCTAAGAAGAATGATTATTAGACCCCCACAGGTCAGTCCCGTGACTGGAGCTCCACGCCCGACGCATTGTTACCCCGGGCGTGTTTGCATTCAGCCGACTTGGGTGGAATATTAGCCAAATTGATTGGGGTAGTTGGAATCTCGGGCGGGGGCGGGAGAATGATTGTCCCCCACTTCATCTGGAGATCCACTTCGCCGGGACTTGCGTCATCGCGGCCGCTCAGCCGTGGCCAGAGTCTCGGCCGCCGCGATCTCTTTCATGTGAGCCGAGCGCGGAGCGGTGTAGACATGCGGCCTGTTGGCCTTAGTCTGTCATTTTGCGGGTTTAAATTTCCGGTTTTGTTTCTTTTTGTACCAAGGACGGTCATCAACTACATCTAAGACGTGAAATAGAAAGAAAGCCGGTGACTCAAATCTCCCACATTTACAATCATCGGACACCTCTTTCAAAGAATCCGATAGAAAAGTTTGAATTGTAGGCAGCCATTTCAAACTTTTAGGGAGTTGGACAAATAGGAGGTTAGTAAAAACAATAGGCAGTGAGTTTAATAGGATACAAAACTTTCATTGCTTACTTCTGTCAGAATTTATACAAACAAAAATGTAAAGTGAGATTTATGGAAAATCACATGATGGTTTGAAAAATCTCTCCGCTTTGCTTCACAAGGCATGCCGGAACGGGCGCAGGGTGAGGGCAAAGGTCAAGTTCTCCCCGTGACGACCCGGGGTGATGACGTCAATGGCGCCACCGGTCACCCGTGTGCGCAGGGCAAGGCCGCGGTTACCCTCCCGGCAGGAGACGCGCTTCTGCATGGACCATGGTCATCTGGTTCTACGGATTAGACCACACGAGCTTCATTTCGTAGATAGCATCTACAACATATGTGGCCCACCTGCGAAGCCTTAACACTTTTGCTACATTTGGACATACCGAGTTTCAGTGGGGTGCATCTCTTCAAGTTTTAAGCTAGCCACAATGTAGCATTTTCGCACATTCTTAACGTTACATGGTTGGAATAGCTTGATGTATGATGAACAAAGAGAGAGAAACAAAACGTACAATCATTTGGTACTATCGTATCCTTAATTTAGCCTTCAAATTAAAACGTAAAGCTCTGTTGAAACAGAAGAGAATAGCAGAGTACAGGCTACTAAAAAAATCTGCTTCGAGATTACCAAATAGACAACAGAAACCTCATGTGCAAAAATTAATGTTTGATCCCGGAATGACTCAAATTTTTTATACTTCCAACATACTTCCACTTTTTAACAAGAGCCAACGTTTCAATGACCGTCTGTCATCTTGATCAGGACTAATATGACTGGTTCACTGTGTACTGAAGCTAGGTGGTATTGGTTCACTTGCACTGAAGCTAGATGTTACTGTAACTGTAACTAATATTAATACTAAAACCTTATCGTGTTTTCTGTCCATAGATGAAGATAGCGCGGTGTGAGGTATTGACGTATGGGGGTTTAAGCCCGAGTCTTGGTCAGTTCAGGTGCAGCAGGTTCGCCCGTAGGCGTGTTACCGATGGCTAATATCAGCGCGAAATCAGAACATACAGCCGCAGACAACGCACGAGATCTACAAACTGCAAGCGGAGTGCAACTTTTAATGTCAAAGGTGGTTTAAGAGCGGTGAAATAGAGTGCGCGTGTTAGCGTAGATTACAACAGTTCGGGCAGCTGTTACATTGATCCTATGACCAAAGTATGACCTCCAAAAAGCGATCTTGCGATCTTGCGATGTTGCATATTGCTCTGTAGTTTTATGCGAGTTGAAGTCTTATCAATGTACATGTTGTGCTTTTGTAATCATATATATCTACACTCTGTGATTTTATGAATCCAGGAAGAGTAGATTAGATTTTCAAGTCTAATCTAATGGATTGCAGATAAAACATCAAATGGTGTCACAAGTTGGTCGGCGAGAGACGTCTGCGCTAGTCGACTATAATCTTTTTTCACAAATCAAACTCGGGAAAATCACATTCTTCTTAGATGCGATCAGAGAAGCGAACTGGTTAGAATAGGATGGATTCCAGGCTACTCCCAACCCAACCCAACCCAGCCCCGACTTTGGTTGTGGAGTGGACGGGAGCAAAGTCGTGGGAAAGCCCTGATAGTGTAATCTCCAAGCAGATTCATTCGGGGGCAGGGGACGATCAAATTGGCCACCAGAGTTACCCGATCCTCCTGGGGAAAATGGTAACTCGTGTGGCCAATGTGATCGTCCCCTGCCCCCGAATGAATCTGCTTGGAGATAGCTGAAAGTGTGACAGGGTATTGAGTGAGTTGCTTCCACCAAACGCAGTTCTGCATGAATCGTGGTGCGGCCACGCCAGCCCTAAGCGGCTTATATTTGCGCTGAAGAAAGTTAACAACAGTGCGCAGGCTGTGCGGAGACTTGTCGCCACGTTGGAGCGGTGCCAGGAACTCAGGGTTTCTCCCCACTGCGGGTAAACAGCGCGCGCGCCGGGCGGCCATGCGAATAATTAAACCTACAAGATCTTGATTACCGTTAATTGGATCAATCAATTACAGATTCTATACAAGGGTGCTGGCGCTTAAGTCTTTTGCGTAATCTATTTTTCTTGCTCCTCACATAGCTTGGTTGCTTTGAAAGTTACATGTGCCGTCTCCGTCAGAACACGTTGTTTGACGTGTACACTTTTCTGGATATAAAATTCACAAAAGAAATCTCTTGATCTAGTTTAACTTACGAGCTCTGTAAAGAAAAGAAACTTGAAAGAATAAAATGAATTTTGTTATAAAGATATTTTCCTATTAAGAAATAACAAAAACATTTGTCATTTATAAAACATATGGCTTCAATGTCTTTTTAGAACATTTTCCAAGCTCTTTTCGCCAAGTGCAACGGGCAGCGGACTAAGGCCTTGTTGCATCTAGAACCCTGCCTGGGGTAAATCTACGTTCTTGGATACGCGGAGACTAGAACCGCGCTTGATTTCTAACCCTAACCCATTCAGGCATAGAATCTATGCCTGAATGGGTTAGGGTTAGATAAGAACTACGTAGATAGACACGGTTCTGGGTACGATAGGCCTGTGCCTTGGTACTCCATTGTACGATAGATGATAGTGTATACAAAGGGTCGGCGAGCTCGCATGTAACTACACATTCCTAAGGGCTGCAACCCTTTCCAGTAGCCAGTTACATAGGCCCCACGAACACATGGTCCTCGCCAGGCCTGCAGCACATCCGCGAAATTGGGAGGTTAAACCGGCGTTATTTCCGACACCCCCATCCTTCCCTCTGGCTCCCCGGGACTGACATATGTGGAGATAAAGAGCTGAAGGATCCTCGCAGAAGGATTACTTTGCAGCAGAGATGCCCAGAGGTGGCGCAGGGGTGATTAGGTCCGTGAGAAGGCGCGGGACATCTGGAAACAACCCGCGGAGAAGTGATTCACGTTAAGCCGCTAATCGTTTGGCGGGAGAAACAGGAAAACATGTTTCTTCTCTCTAAAGGGGCAGCTAGGGTGAGGGTCAGTCGAGCGACAGGGAGTTGAAATTTCTCATGTTTTTTCCATGTTTTGGTTTTGAAGCAACGTACGGTACAGCCAGACTTGTTGGTGGGCGCTATCACAAAAGGCTAGCCTTGGTAATGCATGTATAGAGACAGACTAGCTTACATGACAGAACATAGAACTCAAAGTATTGAATTAGGAACCAACTGTGCAGCATAGAAAACGCCACAGAGGAGAGGCATGTATGGGGAACAGTAGGTGATGGGCTATGCTCCTGGGTGGAGCCAAATGCCGAAGAAATAGAAGAAACAGAAGGCTGAAATCTCTCACGATCGGAACGACGGTTCCCATCTCCCATACCAGGGGTAGAACTCTTTTACTATTGGTAGGCTTGGTTAAAACTCACTGTAAGCCTGGTATCCCCCCCCCCGTTCTAGCTACAGTTGTTCCGCAGAATACTCGACAAGAGAGGCGATCGGAGGAGCGAACCTGAGCCGCTAAGCCTAGAGCCAATGACCCTGTGGCCCCGAAACAGGCTTGCTAGTCACTAGACGCACGCAGCATGTAGCACCACTCGATCTGCAGTTGAAATGAAGGTTACGCCGCCTCTCCGAGTTGTTTGGTATGCGGGATGACGAACGGTAAAGACCGCCATAAAAACGCGATGTCTTCTATGAATAAGTCAGAAAAACGCCATTCTAAAAGACCAAGAGGGAACGGAGCAACTGAGTTGTTGCCATCAAACATGGGTGACATTTTAGCGGTGACCAGTGGAGCGTGTAATTCTACATCATCTTCCCTTTCAAAGGGTAAATGTGGAGAGTATTTCTCTTCATCTCTGCCTTCTACTGTCTCTTAACGCTTCTGTGATGATGATGATGATGATGGAGTCTCCTGTCGACTGCGACAGATGAGTAGGCAGACAGGTCGTTTGCCGAGGTGGGTCCTCATGTGGGAATGAAGACCGATTTTGGATGCTTCTGTAGTGTAGAGCGAGTCTACTACAACATGACAAATAAAGGTAAACCAACAGAAAAATATGTATTTCACTTTGTTACTACGAGTTATTTTTCTGTCCCACAGAACAGCGAGTTGGAGGTCGACGACCCTGGCCAAGTGATTTCCGACTGGCGAACCTCCACTCTGTCAAACACTTGAAGCGCCTGTTGGAGTGGGCACAGAATTCGCACTGAAAACCTGAAAGTGCATCGCCCCACTCATCTCTCTCACAGAAAGGCTTATTGAACTCTGCGCACCTCCTTCTTGTTACGACCAGTGAAAGAATGGCTTTCCAGCCAGCTCAAACCGGATCAGGACACATTTCTGTTTCATAGGGTACGAAGTTCCAAGTCACGACCTTGGAGTTCAGACGTGAGCAGCAAGGCACTAAACCACTCATGGCTCTCTTGCCTCTCCTCTCTCTCTCTCTCTCTCTCTCTCTCTCTCTCTCTCTCTCTTTCTCTATTTATATTCCTCTGTCTAGGCATGCCTCTCTTCTTTTCTCTCTTTTTCAATGGCGTTTATAAAAATCTAGAAAGCTAGTGTTCAGTTTAACTTTAATTACCAATTGCTCCATTACAAATCCAAAAGTACGCAGTGTTCTATGCATAGTAATTCGTCTGGACTAACATTTCAAAACTACGAGGGGCCAATTTCTCGACCGGCTTCTAAATGACTCGCTAATTTTCCATTCTCTATGTTCGCATGCGCTGTCCCATCCCTCAGACCAAAGCCTAGCCCGTGATTTTCGACGATTCAGATCGTAACGGCGGATCAGTAAGTAACTTTGCGGGGTTTCAATCTACCATTACATCCTGCCATGCCCATTTTTCGGGTCCTGTGATCTCGCGTTCCCATTGACGCAATAGCTGAATGGCACAATTAGTTCCAATCACGGAGCCGATCGCTTCCAGAGTCCTCTTTACGTCATCGCAGCTAAGCCGCACTACATCAGGCGGGGCAGCCGGAGATAGATTCGGGACGACAAGTAATAGACGGCCGGGAGAGTAAATAAGAAAATCCGGCCGAAGTGCGGGAAATGAGTTCTGCACGGGCTGGTCTCCAGTTGGTAAAAAGACGGGATTACGGGAGGAGAGGGGGAGACTTTGCCGCGCACTAATTCCCCAGAATGGGTGATCAGTTCTCAGCTGCAGAGGGCGTCGCGAAGCGCAGACTCCATGCGGCGGGAAGAAACACGCGCAGAGAAAACGTGAGAGGACTTTAGAATTAAAACACTCTCCAAGCTTTTCTAGGATAAAGAATCTAGAGAAAACAGCATTCCTATACTACAGGCATCCAACACATCTTTCATTAAGAACTGGGGACTTTTCATTTTACACTGCTTCCAAAGAAGAAAGCAAACCCCACATTAGCAACGTAGATATAGAACCTTACTATAAACCCAGCAACGTAGTGTAATCCTTGTTATTCTCCCTGACAATGTTGCAAGATTTTGAGATTCACTATTACTGTTGGTGATGGCCCGTGTGATGATTTTAATCAACGGTTAGGAAGTCGATAAAAATGCAATTTTTCATCTGTTTTTCTTCCTGATGGAAGAACACGTATTGTTTATCCTCTTTTTGCATGTATCTATAGGTACAGTTGGTGCAGTGCTGTACTTAACACAGTTCATCAGTCTTCTTGATTGATATACTTAGAGACGTTTTTCTTTTACCTCTAATGAAGCGTATCTACATCTTATAAGAAGGGGGAAATTGAAGTTTATACCTGAAAACAGCCGTGACGCTCGAAGACAGCATCAGCAGGAAATGAAAAAAAGAGTCCGAATCAGAGAAGGGAACGAACCACACACCTCCTCGTCTGAGTGAACACGATAGGGTGAGCAGAAATACGGAGAGGAGATGAAAAAAGCTATCTCTGAGAGATCAGTGAAAACTGCTAAAGCAGAAAATATGCTTGTGAGGAGTTAAGAGGATCTGGTGTACCAAAGCCCGCTGGTGGCTGTCAACAATCAATCTATCACCCACTGAAGCGGGCTTAAGCGCTCCGCCGGGCGCGCACACAGACCGGCTCTCAGGGCGCGGTTAGGACTGAAGGAGGGGGGCTTAGCGCTGGTAGATCCGGGATCTAGATCCATTATGGTCTAGTACGGGATTCAGGTCGACTTTTCCCGATGGATCAAGATCACAATCGTGTGGGTAAACTCCATTTTACACCAATAGTTTAGGTGAAAAGATATCAAAAAGTTACCAGAAAGCACTTACTTGTAGTGACCATGGAAACAGATACTACATAAAAGGCGGTGGAAGGAGATGGGTTCCGATTCCCAATACCATGTCCAAAACACAGTGGCTAACAATCCACTACCCCTATGGCCTAAAAAACCTAAGAGAGTGTTCATCGTTTCATCACAGTGAACACCAAACGTAACCTCGCATGCTCTGTTGTTGTTTTTTTCTCGCGCAGTAACGCGGCAACGCCAGGAAGTCTAGTTCGTGTAAATGATTAAAACATCAGTACAACCGGTGGGACATCTACGCCGTTTTGGGACAGGTTTGCAGCGCATTGGGCGTTCGTGTAGAACCCCTTAATTTTTCAAAACTATTCAAGGTGAAACACACAGTGGCGCCGTACTGGAAAATATACGGAGGCGCCGTACTGTATTCTATACACTTATGCTATCGGCACCATTGGATAAAGCATACAGTATAAGATATGAGACAAAATACACACATTAAAGATAATCATACAAGGTAGGAAACATCCGTAACTGATTAGAGCTTCATCAGGAGACATAAAACAGTCGTTACGACCAGTGTGACGATTTTGGTCGGGTTTTGGGGAGAGATATCGCAGCGGGGCTCCGCGAGTTAAGAACAGCTCGTGCGTTTGACTCCGCTCTGATTCGCGGCGATAACGTTTGCAGTCTCGGGGTGTCGTTTAGCGATAAGGCGGACATGTGATCGTGGAATCGGCGGGTGATTCTGGAGTCTATCTGCGGGTTGCTAATGGCTATCGGTTGGTCCGCGATTTTTACCGCTTAAACGCAGGGAGGTTAAGGCTTCAGGAAATCGCCTCACATAGGCCGACTAGCTGACTATCGGTCATAAACAGGACCGTGGCCGTTACAGGACAGAGGTATCGGGTGGGAAAAGAATATCAAATAAAACGACACAAAATTGTAGGGGGCCTGGTCTATCCACTATAGATAACAGGTGTGTGTTGCGTCGATGGAGGTTAGACTCCAGGTAGAACGTTACATGGCACAAAATACATCAAGTAACTCGATACAGATGCTAGATCTATTTTGTGTTATGAGGTGTATGTCAAGTCAGAGTAAGGGTGGAGGTATTGCATTATCCCCCTGTCCTATACTTTCTTCCTAGAACAGCAAGTACACACTTTGCTATCACACCGTGCAAAATGCTGTCGTGAGGTAGCGTGACTATTGCAACCTCTCTTTTGGAATTTTTCTGAAAACTAGAACTAAATCTAGGAAAATACTGTATAGCTCACAAACATAACAATCGCCACAGAAATGTCCGCTAAACTGAAGTACATTTACTCCGCAGCGCACCAACGCGATTACCAAAACGCCTTACCTGTTCTTCGGCGTAAACTGTCCTGTCGTGGTTTTGTTCGGCGTACGAGCTTGTCTGTAGTGTCTGTTCTACAGCACTGCGCTTTGAATATTCAACTCATCCGTACTTACCCTCTCTATCGGCCCACAATCGCAATTATCTGTGACTCAGAGTAGTAATAAGCTCGCTCGCCCATATCTCTTCCGCCACCTGTACTAAACTAAACCTCTTAGCCCAAATGAAGATGGTTTCGATCTAATGTCTTGAGTCCCCGAAGTGAGGACCCTGGGGGTTAATGGTGGAGATTACGTTGTAATCCGAACTCGTGACATACCTGAGGTGCGGTCCGGGAGGTTGCCGAAGGGTCGGGCGCGCTGACGCAGTCGGACGAAGTCGGCGTCAATCGGGCAGGATCGGCGTTGGTCGGGTGGAGTCGGGTGGACTCGGTGTTGGTCGGGCGCAGTCGGGCTTGGTCGCACGAAGTCGGCGTTTGTCAAATGTCCGCAGAAATAGATGGACGACGTCCCCAGCAAATCTGCAAGAGGAGAGGAAGCTTAGCCAACGCACACTGAAGAACTACGGTTTTCTACACTCCGAAAACAACAAAGACAGTCTGTGTTGCAAAGACGTACACGACAATATATACACGTATGAAACAAACAAACAAACAAACAGGCAAGGAACAGGCTGTTCAGAAAGTCAAAGCAACGCCAACAAACAAAAAACAACAACAAAGAAGGAAAAGCAAATACGATACACAGTACAGCCGAGCCCAACATATGACCGTTTCCCAAAGACTCGGCCTCTACTTCCACATGTTGTTGTGATAAAAGTATCACCAACGTCTACAGGACACAAGATCCGACGCTTAAACCAATACTAGTGAAAAGAACACCCCCAATCCAAGGTTTGCCGCCGCTAAGGGGATAGAAAAAGCGTCCTTCCGTGAAACGACACTAATTGAGGGCGCGAGGAGAGCGTGCGAGTCCTTACCTCACCTCCCTGCTTCTCTCGGCGCGTACTGTTGCTTTCCCTGGTGCTGAAATATCAGTTGTAGTTAACCAACCGTGCTGCCATCCCGTCGTCACCACTTGACGATGATTGTCTGGTGGATTGTTCCGCGGCGCTGTGGTGCCACCTGCGTGTGATCGCGCGCGCCGAGGGGGTTCCGGTCTTCCAGCGTCTTCAAGTCTTCACCCAGAGTGCAGCTGACGGGAACCGCCGACGCGAAATCAAACATTCTCCCTCGCATGTGGGAGGGGCCAGCCGGATAATGCTGCGCGTGGGCAGGACTACAAGCCGCGTGACAATCAGACAGAGCATGTGGGGAGACATGCAGTTCTGACAGGTGTTCAAACAGCATGATCGCAGAGGCGAAGCGGAGATGTCCAAATAAAGGGAAAAAGTAGTCTTCATCAGTTGTGCCACTAGTTTTGATGGAGATGGTGGGAGCCAGCTGTGCAAACCATCTCTGTTGGTACGAATGTATCGGTAATGGAGAAATGGAGATCAAAGGAGGATATTTTTTTCGTCCTCTGATCAAATGGAGAGTGTTTTTCTCCCTGGCTATATTTGTCTCTTTCTCTCGATCTCTCAGACACACTCACTCACTCACTCAAACGCGCGGGCACACACGCGCACGCACACAAGCACGTGAAGAAACACACACACACACACGCACGCACACAAACACAAACACACACACACACACACACACACACACACACACACACACATACACACACACACACAAACACAAACGCACACACATTAACACATTATGAGCGATCAGTTGTGTGAGAGAACTAGTTTTCTGACTGTTGCGGACTGTCTGGCCCTTTAAAAATTCTATTATACATGCTTGTAGACTGTAGTTCATACAGCGCAACTTCTACAAAAAGAGGTTGAAACTTTCTAACGTTGAGCCAGGGTTTTCCCTTTGATTTCACCTGTAATCAGCCCTTATGTAACGAGTTGGGTAAACCCATTAACGAAATCCTCAGAACAGTTCTAAGTCTACTTATTCCCACTAAAGTAGACTCGACAAGAACCTTTTCTAGGAAGCCCGGAAACTCTAAAAGCTCAGGGCGAGATCTTAAGCTGGCAAATCGTGCTATTTGATTTTTCGCTTCGCTGTATCCTTTCAAAAATGACGGTAGGAAACTTTTCTTTGCCAAAGTCTCCCCATCTGCGCCTTTCTTTTCAAACTCTTCACAGGCAATGGCTGTTACTAATGTGCTGCTTTCTAGATTGTATTTGTTATTGCATTGTTTTGTTTGAATGTACAGTATTTGCAATGAGTGATGTTCTCTGTGATATGTAATGTGTGGTGCACAATAGCAGCAAACCCTGTCTGTGCAAATCAAACCCAAATCAAATCCAAATCAAATTATATTTGTTAATAGATAATTTGTAATAAACTACAGAAATTTCACACGTAAAATGCATTACCGTTATACCTCGAGGAAGGTAGAAAATTACAAAATACATCAAATATATCAAGCAACTGGACAAATTCACTGAATAGTCAGACGTTTCAGATAGTATCCACAGAGACTGAGAATGAGTTTGAAGAGTATCTGAATTAATATGTAAATGAGCTTCTGACGAAATTTAAGTGCTTTCTGTTACACCTGCTGGGTTCCACATACTGGAGAGTTCAACAAGAATTTCTTCAGTAACTCATTCACATGTGATATGCATTCAGATACTCATTTATATACAGTTTACACTTGTCCTGACACGTTGAAAGACAGTGTAGTGGATGCTGTCTGAAACGTCTGACTCTTCAGAGAATTTATCCAGTTACTTGATTTATTCTGTATTACGTATATATCGCCGTTATACTACTGGCATCAGTGCTGATTCTACGATCTTGTATTTCAACATCGTAAAAGACGACAGTTCAACGACCCGGAATATTCCTTCATTCATTTGTTCATCAACTTTCCATATATCCTTGATTAGGCAGGTCAATGTCGGTCAGATTTGTGTAGCGCAAACTGAACTCTGTTCTGTTGCATGACTCGAAATGCGTCATGAATTCTGTTTAAATACAATTGGAGTTGTGTAGGTGTTCCTGATGTTTACCAGGGACTGGGTATGCAAGTCTATGTGGATTATTTCGTCGGTGAAGGTTAGACATCCAGGTAATAAGATACGCCAAAAAACTGTTACTCAAGCAACTGGATATGATTTTGGAAACGGTCAGACGTTTCAGGTAGCATCCACTACCTTTCGTCAGTGACAATGTGGATTATTGTTTCTGTACGTATTGCTACCAACAACGAAATGAACAAGAATTGAAATGTATCTTTAACAGCTTTTATAGGTCATCTACACTTTCCGCGGCAGAGTGGTGTAGGTATAGATTGTGTGGTACGGGTATGCCGATGAGTTTGAATGTTAACTGCATCAGTACAGATATGCAGAAAACATATATTTCGAGCCCTGTACTGATTTCTGCGGGCGCCACACTCTGATTGAAATCGTTATTTAACCGTTAGCTTGTTTATGGCATTTGTGTATCGTTAAATCAGTGTAACGGCTTACAGAAAGGGAGGCTGATCCTTTCTAATGCTGTGTCAGGGTTTCTGTTCATCAGCATACCGTGCAGACCTGTTTGGGTAAGGCGTAGCCAGGTAGAAAGCACGTCGTCAGAACGTACTGCGCCTGCGCAAAACCCTGATTTTTCGCGTTTTTCGTTGGATGTTTGGTCAACGTTGCATCAGAATTTTGCCTGTTGCAGACCATATCTTTTTTCTACACAACATTTGAAAACTACAGACGGGATGTCACCCTTATATACGCGAATTCGACCTTATATGAGACGTTCTGCCAAAGTGCTATGCACAATACATTACGGATTTCGCGCAGGCGCAGTACGTTCTGTCGACGTGCTGGTTATACCGGCTATACAGATACAGATACAGATACAGATACAGATGCCGGGTAGACTTGTTTGGGTAAGGCGTAGCCAGGTCAGGTCTGTATCTACCAGGCCGTTTTCTGCTCTGGTGGATTTTGAATCAGGCAGTGCCCTTCCAGTGGTAGAACGTGGGCGTTAATTAATTGTTAGCCTGTCGACCTGCGTCAGGCCCAGGAAAAAGATGGTGTGTTTCCGGTTTCCCGACCGACCTTCTCAAAAACCTACCGACCCTAATTTGTTCAGGGGGCTGTAATAGAAAACACAACATTAATTTTTCCTGGCTTAAATTGGCCTCTGCTTCTTACAATGTGCAGGTTGGTTCGTATCTGTAGACTCTTAATGACAGGGCAAGAACTACGGCGATAAACCAGTCCTTCTAGTACGATAACTGAACGGAAAAGATCACATCAAGCTGGGCACATGCTTTATAATGAGTACACGATGCATGAAGTTCAAGGTTTGTAGGTTTGAAGGGTTTAATCTATGTCTATTGCAGAGTGTCCAGATGGGACCATATCTCTTTGATAGTATTTTCTCACGGCGATAGCTTACAAAGTTTTATGGTCAATGATGTTTGAAGGCCCGTGAAATAAAACGCCCCCCTATACCTCCTTCCATACCATAGACGTACCCAACTTTCCTGTGAACGTTAATGCCACTGTACGTCCTTATACTGTTATAGCTGATGCTCTGGTAAGCATCCATGTCCAACTTTCTGGCAAGTGCCATTGTTTACTCCTCTGCAGTATCGAAATGTCAAACCTAGCTGCACTAGTGACCACCGATGTCAAACCGTTACTGGTGACCACCTCGCCATGATCACCAGTTGGCACTTTACACGTATTTCTTCACTCGACTCATGTGAAAATGAGTACCTACATGTAGCTTCGGTTAGGAGCGTCCTCTCGGATAGGATGTAAAGCAGAGGCCCCCTGTTTGAAGCCACTGCACTTTATATCGAAAGGAGCAAGATCCTTCCCGGTGTGAGTGATTCAACCTTACAGTCTGGTCTCAGGGTTGACATCTTGAAAAGGTGATAATCACCTGTTATGTCAATCCTTCCACAAATGTGGTAAATCTCAATGAATGAATGAATGAATAAATGAATATCTCTGGATATGAACGTGAGATGCCTTCTAACTCCCTCCCTTGCTTCAGCGTATTGTCGTTCAGCATGTTGTTTGTTGTTCAACTGCACCTGCACTGCCTGCATATTCATAACCATATAAACTGTCACCATTCTGTATCGAAGCATCAGCTACTTGTGTTTGCATTGATACTATTTGTGCGATGTTGGAGGCGTTGGGAGGGGGTGTAGAAAGTGCCATTCAGAAAGTTGAGTTCATGACCATGTAAACTGTCAAGGCTCTTTAGCGAAGCATCAGCTACTTGCGTGTGGAGTGATACTATTTGTAGCGTTGTTGCTATGAGGACAGGATAGCGGTTTGTGTTGTACTGTTGTTCAGCATGTTGTTCAACTGCACCTGCACTTCTTGCATATTCATGACCATATAAACTGTCACTATTCTGTAGCAAAGCATCAGCTACTTGTGTTTGGAGTGAAACTATTTGTAGCGTTGTTGCTATGAGGACAGGATAGCGGTTTGTGCTGTACAGCAAACCGGGTGCGATGTTGGAGGAGTTAGCAGGGGGTGTCGTTCTGACTGACATTCAGAAAGTTTACTTCATGTAAACTGTCACCATTCTGTATCGAAGCATCAGCTACTTGCATTGATACTATTTGTGCGATGTTGGAGGCGTTGGGAGGGGGTGTAGAAAGTGCCATTCAGAAAGTTAAGTTCATGATCATGTAAACTGTCAAGGCTCTTTAGCAAAGCATCAGCTACTTGCGTTTGGAGTGAAACTATTTGTAGCGTTGTTGCTATGAGGATAGCGGTTTGTGTTGTACAGCAAACCGGGTGCGATGTTGGAAGCGTTAGCAGGGGGTATAGAAACTGCCATTGAGAAACGCCAAAAAAAAAAGTTTGGAAAATCATATCCAGTTGCATGAGTAACTTATTACCTGGATGTCTTGAGTATTACCTGGATGTCTAACCTTCACAACGACGTGCCATTCAGAAAGTTTAAACAGGCAGTTTCAACCTAATGACGTATAGGTCCTAGCGATGTGTTTATCTTTATTTGAGGACAGGACAAAAAAGTCGCCTCGTACTTGATCGTGATGGAGTTATGATGACCGCTATAAGCTTCTAGAAGCTGAAGGTTCTGAGCATCAAATGGTAATGTCATCATGTAGTTTTTGATACGAAGTAAGATGGATTTTATTTCTGGTGGCTTTCTTTGTGTTCTTAGGGTAGGTATGGCAGTAGGTGCGATATCTCCGCGACACACGCCAACACTTGTCCTCTTTCGACACCTGTAACGATGATCTTTACTCCAACAAAGTATCTTTTAGTCATGCCGGCTTTCAGCAATGGTTTTACATTATACCGTTATGTCCAACACTTGATATTGCAGATACTCCTATGGTGTCATCAAAGTATTATCATTCGTGTGTGTTTTTGAACAAGTGGATATGTAAGCCCGTTGAAAGCGTTCATTCAGGCCAACCAATTGGCCATAAAGCTATTGAAAAGCCGACCTCTGTAGGACTTGTAGTGTCATATTTATGTTTATGAC
This sequence comes from Branchiostoma floridae x Branchiostoma japonicum, assembly GCA_013266295.2. NCBI lineage: Eukaryota > Metazoa > Chordata > Leptocardii > Amphioxiformes > Branchiostomatidae > Branchiostoma > Branchiostoma floridae x Branchiostoma japonicum. The sequence continues at coordinate 3,959,586 of CM023829.1, read as the reverse complement.
TCGCATATTTCTGGCAGATGTGGCGCGGATGGTCCTTTGTGTTGTAGGAGGCGGTGTGACGTGTGTAACAGAAGTTTTACTAGTTCTGTTGAAAAGTAAGAGAAGTGAAAATGATCTTGAATGACCTGAGCCCACTGAAGAGCTAGACTTCCACTGGTCGTATCAGGACATACAGACAGTATTTGTCATATACAGGTTCATCATATGCAAAAGTCTTTCTTGCATGAGTGAAAAGTACCAAAAGAAAAGAAAAGAAAACTACAAAGAAAAAGGTACGCGGACGGACAATGAACTCAGACTATTGAACTATCTACAAGACTACTTGAGATCTCGTGATGGACGATATCTTTACTTCTGGCGGCTTTCCGGTCGGATCCTCGCCTGTAGCACCGTTAAAGTTGCATCGAGCCAACAAAGCTATCTCCGCGGTTCACACAAGGGCGGCTTTCCTTCGCAGCTTAAGCAACTGCCCGGAAATCTATCATTCATTAAGCCATTCGTCTGTCGGCCCCTCTTCTTCTGCATTTCGAATCGTTCCGCCGAGAGTTGAGGGGATTATCCCTCTTCTGCGCGCGGTACGTGAATGTTTCATGGGGGATGGAGGGTTGGATTTCTGTACTCTGACTTCTGACTTTCTGGTGTTTCATTTACTTTTGCTGCCTTTCTTTCATACCGAGAAGACAATCATTTACGTCTATCATGCATAGATACACGCATGTACATGTAAACTTTACTACTAAAACAAAAGTATGTAGCCAAAGTTATGGGGAAGAAAATGTGGGGTAAGTCCTATTCTTTGTAGATAGTGTTGGCAGTTAAAGTTTAGTTTCCATTTCATAATGGGGAAGACAATGTTGCCTTGGAGGTGTCATAACCATGGTATACCCATCCTGCTTCTCAAAAGCCGGCCCCCTCTGTCTTCTATGATGTTCTATAAGTCCTGTACCCCAACATTCAGAGAAAGCTGGCTATAATTTTCGCGAGGTCGGACAGAGAACGCGTGAATATCAGTGCCTTGATGTCCAGAGAATGAGGTTACTGGCTAGGTCTTCCTTGCTTCTGTAGCAGTGCCCAGTGTAGCGCTTCTACAGATACTTTCACCGCCATCTCCTAGTCACCCATACCGCCCAGCAACTTAATTCAGTGCCCAGAAGTGGTCCTATTTGGCATTGCACTGAGCAGACTCGTTAGAAAAGCATCTGGCTCTTCGCTCTCTGTGCGAAGGTGTGTTCAAATAGTTATACTGTCCTTCTATAACCTGCTATTCTCAGTCTTCGTGCACAACACTTAAATCATCGCCTTACCATTTACGTCATTCACGGCACGAAACATTCATTGTACTTGTCAGCCTACCAGCGTCACAAACAATGTATATCCCACGTACCCACTGCTTATTATCAAACTTCTACGCTATACAATATAATAAAAGCACGATTACGCCCTCTGGCGAGGAAAGCTGTTGTTGAAGCTAAGAAAAGCTCCCATCCTTGTCATGATCTCCCATGTGGTCTAGTGGTTAGGATTTGTGGCTTTCACCCACAAGGCCCGGGTTCGATTCCCGGCATGGGAAGCTTATATTTTTTGGTAAATACTTAGAAGTTGAAGTGAGTAAACAAAGAATTATTTTCAAGCGAGGGGCTTGAAGTTTAGACCACAATGCATGAAGGGTATTGGTAAAATGTCTGAGGACTGCTGAAAAGTTATGCAACTCTATGATTGCCTTATGCAATTCGCAAGCGACGCCTTGCGGTACTGATACGTAGTGCATAAGATTTGTGCACTACGGATGAAAACCGCCAGGCGCCGCTTGCGAATTGCATAAGGCAATTATTGAGTTGTAACCATTTGAAGTCCGGTTACTTCAGAGCCCCGTGGATAACTTCGTATTGATGTTTCTTAAAAAAAAAAGCTACAACCATTGTAATCAAAATCCTTCCTTCGACCGAACTGGACGCTACATTCTCGTGAAATACCAACCCGCGGTTTTGGTCGTCCCTGAAGGCATTGGATACTTAGCATTACAGCGTTCCAAGGATTGTAGCAAGCTGGTTTGATAAGTGATTGTGCAAGCGCTATTGGTATGAATCTCCCATGTGGTCTAGTGGTTAGGATTTGTGGCTTTCACCCACAAGGCCCGGGTTCGATTCCCGGCATGGGAAACGAGACGTTTTGTTTTTAGGGAGGAGCGGGGATTCTTGACTTTTAGAACTGATACGCATGTACTAGCACGATATAGCAGTAATTTTATTGTACAATTCTGAACTTTATTATTACTGAACATTCAATTACTCTAATGTAATCATAAATGCAGAGAAATATGTCCCAAATATTTACAGATCTAATTATACATTTGTGTCAATTTTACACACCTATAAAACATAATTATAATAGACATACACACACATGTAGATGTTTGATGTTACATTATAAAAACATAATAACTTCTTCACTGTTTCAGTACATTGAGAATTTAAATTGTTTGCTTCAACAATTTGATATATTAGAAAAAAGTTCTTTGCACAGATCAATGAAGTTCCATCTTTGATAAAGATGAATGTATTGGTTTTTATAACTGTTATGATGACTTTTCATGTCTGTTGTGAGCAAGAAACAGCAGCACTACAATCTGGCATTTCATATAATATCTAGGCACCATTGCTTAATTCAAACTAAGAAAACAAAATTGTCTCACAGACAAAATAAAGATTTGAACATGACAAATTGTTAGTCAGTAGTTACGATATGACAAAATCATATGTTCATTTACATATTTACATATGTAAAAACAAACAAACAAATACATAGATTGTATAGAATTTGAATTCATAGTCCTAAGAGACTTACAAATGTCTATATGATGATGCTGTATTGGAAGCTTGACAAGGCACAGGTCTAACCGACCCCAGTTCTATGTGCTACAAGTAAGTTCACCAGCTCACCAATTTTATCTTCTTAACCAACAATGCTGTTATGACCATCTTACTTCCTTAATGCTCACTTTTTACTGATCCATTAGACCATTTTCCCATTGGCTGAAACATTAACAAATTAACCATTATATTTTTTTCACAATCCCCAAGTACCGCCCTTCCCCCCTTTCCAAGCTTTTCAAATTTTCTTGGTTTGTCCTATAAATTATACAGCAACCTTCATTAGATAGGTACTAGTACATGAAGGGAGGGCCTGTATGTAACTATAAAGCAAAAAAAAAATGAAAAAAACAGTATTTAACTTAATGATTTAATCAAAAAACTGTCACAGGGTGGCCCAGCACTATCTCCTCCAATATCTCCCCCTCTCTCACCTCCCAAAGTCAGAGAAACTGGACAATGTAATATCAAGGAGGTTCAAAAAGGTTTTGAACCTCCTTGGTAATATCTACAACTTCTTTTGACAGAAGGGTCAACTTGTTTTTTCTGCTTTCCATTGCAAATAGTGCAGCTGTGAGCTGTCTTGAGTCATCTGGGTCAAACAAGTTGTCCAAGGAGTTCAGTCTCTCTTGTTATCACCCTGACTGTTACATTTGGGAAATTTCTTGTCCTTTTCCACAATAAAACACTGTGGAAACATGGTGAGAACATAGGGTTGTAGACAAATCTGCAGCTGGAGAGACAGGCCTGGCCTTCATCATTTTTAAACAGTTCACCACCCTCTCGTCTGCAGCTGGTGTGTTGTTAGTGACAGTTCCTGCACTCTGGGTGGCACTTCTGCCCCCCCACCCTGCACCGACAGCCTCCACTGATGTCCCCTGGGCCCTGGGGGAGAGGCACAGGTTCCATTATCATCATCATCATCATCATCAACTGTACTAACTACTGTCTATTCAGACCATTTCCCTGTATGTGGAGGGAACTTGATAACAAGAATACTGCAAAGATTACTTGATATTACAACCTTTAAAAGCAAGAAAGGCACATTTTTATCTTGTTATCGTGTATGGAGGTTTTGTTTTCAGGGTGTCCATGTTTTGCTTGTGTTTATAATTATTTCTACATGCTAGGCTCATTAGGGACACTGATAGGAAGTTAGGTCAAAGGTCCCAGAAAAGATCATCTTATTTACTGTCTTCAATTTCCTGCTATATACATGTCTGTTGCCTTATGGGAGCCAGTGAGAAAATGCATCTATTACTTATTAGAACTTAGAATCGATCATGTTAAAGATCCCACCACATTTACAAAAAGAGTAGGGGTTCTTCCAGGTGTGAGTGGATCCAACCTTATAGTCCGGTCTTGTACCTACTGTACAAAATTGGTGTGTTACACCTAAAGGCAAAAAAAAAAAAAACATAAACGAAAACCTAACCCACCCCTGGCCCCCATCTCCTGGCCTTGGTGACCCAGCAGATTTCTGTCCGGCACATCGAGCAGCGTATCCAATCACAGCCCTCCTTCTTCTGCACGATGATGTCACACTGCGGACAGTGCATGGCCTCCCCTTGCTGCACCATGTTCTGTACGTCATTAAAAAAACGTTAGTGAAAAAATTATTCATGGTCTCAAGCATGGCCATGGCTAGTGAAAGAAACACAATATATGCTGAAAAAATGATCCAAAAGACACTCAAAAAAGAACTAAAAGCCAAAAGACACTAAAAATGAGACAAAATACACTCAAAGATGAGCCAAAAGACACTCAAAAACGAGTCAAACGACACTCAAAACGAGCCAAAAGACACTCAAAAATGAGCCAAAAGACACATAAAAAGGAGCCAAAAGACACTCAAAAACGAGTCAAAAGACACTCAAAAATGAGTCAAAAGACACTCAAAAACAAGCCAAGACACTTAAAAACAAGCCAAAAGACACTCAAAGATGAGTCAAAACCCTCAATTCCAAATATCTAACCTCGAGCATGGCCATGGTCTGCTGGGCAGCCGTGTCGTTGTTTGCCCTCCTCCGCAGGTCGTCCTGATACTCCCGGCACGTCATGTTCTCGTGGATCGCCTTGCACGTCAGACAGTTCCTCTTCCCGCAGACCGGGCAGTAGAAGTCGTTACTCAGGTCCTCGTAGAAGCAGAACCCGCGACAGTCCGCCGTCTTGCAGTGGAAGGCGTCGCGCGCCTGGCCCTCTGCGATGGCCAGACCTCGCTCGTGGTAACGCTGGTACTCATCTGGGCTCAGCAGCTGGGGAAGGAAAAGGAAGGGGGTCAAAATTTTTGTTCAAAAAAGGCCACACTGATTTAATTTCTGGGTTCTCAGATTTGCTAGCTTCATTTTTTCTGATATGCCAAAAAAATGTTACATGTACCACTAAGGTTCTGAATTAACCCCAAAATGCTAATATTTTGTTGACAGTTGAAGAAAGTCCAACTCTTCCTAGATGTTGTTCTCCATCTTCTAAAACCATGAGTTTGTTATAAACATGAAGAAGGAAGACATGAAATGTTAGATGGGACTTACAGCCCTGATCTCCCTGTCCTGCAGCATGGCCGGGCAGGAGTAGTCGTCGTCAACGAACGGACACTTCACGTCGGCCTCCTCACACTGGACTATGTGCTGCCGCAGGCACTCCCTGTGGAACATGAATACCATTTATTATAACAAATATAAGCGCACACACACGTGCACACATGCACTTACAAACAGACACATACACACACACAAGTGCACACACACACATGCACAAAGTGTACACACACACAGACACACACACACACACACACGCACACACACAAGCGCATGCACACACACAGACACAAGTGCATACCAGACACACACACACACAGAGATACAGACACACACACAAGCGCATGCACACACACGGACACAAGCACATACCAGACACACACACAGACACAAGCACAAACACACACACACACAAAGTGCACACACACACACACACGCCACTCGCTCACACTCACAACAACAGCACAAATGTATACATAACACAGACACAAACACACACGCACACAAGCGCAACACACACTCAATCACAACCCTACACATAAGCATCTGTCTTCTTTGTCACACCCAGTGGAAGAGTAGCTCTGCAGCGAGCTAAACTGGTTTGAGATCCCTTTCCCTGCCTGACCTGCAGAAGGAGTGTAGACAGTCCCTCAGCACCACGCCCTCCCCCGGCTCCACGTCCATGAAGCAGATTGCACACTCGAACTCCAGCGTGTTTGGCACAAGGAACTGCTGTTCCGCCATCATCAATTCCTGAAGGTTGGCTTCTCTCCTACGCAGCTCAGCCTGAGGATAAACAGGAATTACTTATGATAAGAAACCCAAAACCCCAAAAATCTAAAACTCCAACTCCAGCGTGTTGGGGACCAGGAACTGCTGTCCTGCCAGCACAAATTCCTGCACATTGGCTTCCCTCCTACGCAGCTCAGTCTGAGGATAAACAGGAAAAACTCCAGAACCCCAAAACTCTCAGCTCGATTTCCAGTGTGTTCAGCACCAGGAACTACTGCTCTGCCAGCATCAAATGCAGGTTCACTTCCCTACTCAGCCTGGAGATGAACAGGACTTACTTTTGCTCTCTTGCCATATTGTTCTGGGCCTTCATACTTTGCTTTGTGGATAGTATGCAAAGGATTGGTACCAACCATGCAAGGACAGTTATGCTTGGCCACTCTCTTACTGGTTAATGTAATTTTCATTGACAACTGTGATAGGTCTACTGGACAACTCGGTTGACAACTGCCCCAGACCACAATTCAAGCTGTATATTCTTGTATTGATTCAAGTTTATTGTGTGTTTTACCAATTCTTTTGCATACATATTTAGCTGTGGCTTTAATATAACTTATAACTTATATAAGTATAGAGAACTTGAGTGCGTGACCACTATCTCTATACTTGTTGTCTTATCTGAATAAAAATAACCTGCACAGCATGCTCCAATGGAATTAGATTATGTAGAGTTACTGTGACAAACCAACCTTTTACAAGCAGTTCTGGAAAGGAATGAATGTGTTTTCCTTTATTTCTTCTCAGAAATGTGTATCATTAACAGATCAGCAAAAATGAGTGAATTTCAGTGTATTTAAACTCATCTTGGTCTGCCAGATGCAGCAGTAGCAACATTTTTCTGCAACAGCACTTCACCTCACTAATACAAAAGTTACATACTGTTCATTGCAATAAAAAATAGATTTTGTCACATTTTCTTAAGAATGAAAGTTGTTGTTGAAACAGGACACCCACAATCTATGCAGAATAGTGACAGAATGGTGACAGAATGTTATTATATAACATACATGCATTCTGAATTTTGGCTAAATATCATTATGTACCAGTTTTTGCCCCATCCTATGGTCATTTGACAGAATCTAGTTGCTAATGTTGGCTAATGCTTGCTAGTATGTTTAAATTTTGGCTACCTATTTCTTTTCAAGCATGAAGCTTTTACATTTATTGCATGGCTAAGGTTTTCACTTAAGGATCCAGTTTTACTAGTGAAATATGAACATGTGTTCTCTACTAAGCTATGAACTTTTGTCTGGGACAAGTTTACCATATGCAATAGCTGGTGTGTTAAGCCAAAGGGCAGCTATATCGGCTATACAGAGACAGATACAGATGCAACAATAGGAACTTGGTACTTGGTCTTCCACCTAAAGCCGCTATCGGGCTGCCTGTTTTTGTGTACAGTCACTGCCTGAGTGAATGTTCATCAGATTGTCATCCTGAAGTCTTTGACTGACTGTCTGCCTACTACAAACTCTCCTCTTCATCTGGTTCATCATAAGCGACTTCTACAGGCACATGAGGCTGCCTGTCGGTGGGGTGTAGCCTGGCAGCTGGGCCCTGCTCCTCCTCCTGCCCCCACTGTAAACTGTCCTCTCCACCCAAAGCATCCTGTATGGGGGGAGATAACAGGTTACTGTGGGGGCAAGGAGCCTCAGGAGCCTGGTTTCCAAGCTACTTACAACAGGGCTTAAAATAGAAGTTATTGTGGGGGCAGGACCCTCAGGAGCCTGGTCTCCAAGCTACATTCAGCAAGGGTACATTTTTGATGTCATCGAATTTTCAAGCAGGCTGTGACAAAACCATCCACCGACAAGGATCTAAGACAGCCTTTCTCATAACAAGATGGCTGAGTTTTGCAGGACACATGCAAGACTATCCCAAGAATGCTCTCAGTTTGTGATTGTGCAATGATTGTATGGCGTATGTAACCAGGCCCTAAGTCACTACGTTATGGGGCCTAGGAAAATAAATGTTGTGTTTCCTGTTTCCCGACCGACCCTAAAAAAAAACGCCGACCCTAGCCTTATTTTTGTGTGGACCCCTGCATATTGCTGTGTCACTACCACTGCAAGGGCTAGGGACAGAAATTTTTCAAGCTGATTGACCTTTTCTAGCTCCATGATCTGACAGCTGAGTACCTGAGTGATGAAATAGTGTGCAATCGATTTTCCAACATGTTCTGCTTATACGTAGACGCCAATCACCTAAGTCTAAAGAAAAAAAAAAATAAAATAAAATAAGATATTCCCTACCTACCGACCCTAATTTTTTTAGAACTGAAACAGGAAACACAACATTTTTTTTCCTTGGCCTGACTTAAATGTCTAAATTTTTGTCTTAATCCCACCCACCTCTCTGTACATCTCCTCAGCCTGCTGCTCCTTACGAAGACGTTCCCTCTCCTCCTGGTCTGGGACGTAGTTCTCGGGGACCCGGTAGTCCTCGGGCCTCGGGGTGCCACAGATCTCACACCCGGGCCGCGTGGGCTGGTTAACATATGTACAGGCTGGGCAGGACCAGCCTACATTCTGGAATAGGGGGGGACAGCATGGTTATTATAATCTAAACTAGAAAGGTAACATTTGCAAAGTAAATGCTTAATGTTGACCTTCTCATGGTCTAGCTCAGCAAACTACTGCTCTGTTTATTCAGTTATGGTTATGTACATGTACACATGTACTTGTAAAAGATTGCAAGAAAGGATTTGAGTCTGGACCATATCATAGTATGAAAGTCTATTCTTTAGTACTCTCGAATGAGTGAAGTAAAAGAGCTCACAGTCCCGATATCTACAATTGTCCAACATTGTCATTTCAAGATGTATTAAAAAGTCTTTTTTTTTTGTTTACCTGTGCAGCAGAAGGAGCCCTAGCTGCAGCTTGCTGTTGCTGTTGTTGTGATGGGGGTGCAGCGGCACCTTGCAGTAGGACATGTTGTTGTTCTTGTTGTGTTGGTCTCTGTGGATCTAACACTGCGTTCACAGCCGCTACTGTGTCTGCCATGCCCATCCTGGGCGGGGCTTGTGTTGCTGGGGCAACCGTTACCGGGGTAACTGGTGTCCGAGGGGGAATGCTTGGCGGGCCTTCTAGTAAGACAAAATATTCAATTGTTTATAAACTGCGACAAAATTCCAATTTCTCTACATACAGTATGTACCTTTCAAGATTTTATATACAGTATTGAATTTTCAATCTCTTAGAATTTTCAAAATTTTCAGTATGTAAGTTAAGTCAGTCATTGTAAGAAAGGCTATAGAATTTCTGTGGGTTAGTATTGCTTTAAAACTGTTTAGATTGAAGGTTAACTTGAGGTTAAGATTGTAAACAGGCTTTACCGAGTGACGGTTGAAGAGCTGCCCCTCCCACTGCACCCTGGGCCAGCTCCCCTCCTACCGCCCCCTCGAGCGGCTCCAAGTCATTCCGCTGCACCTGTGCGGACATGGCGGTCAGCAGGTACAGGTACGCCGTGTGTCCCGACCCCTTAACACCACACCTGGCCAGAGTCCACTCGTCCTGGCACAGTCTCTTCTGTATCACCCACCGCTGGACAGCAATGGGGAACTTCAACCTCTCAAGGACCTGCAGCAGGCAAGGGGTTAGAACATAAGACATTTATTGATTTATTAATCAATCTTGGATACATATGGGTTGTCCCCTCAGCTGAATAGGGCTGACTTCCAAGGCACCCCATGACAGGTGAACAGAATACAAACTTAAGAGTTGTGGGATTGAATTTGCCATTGAAATATATTATCTATTTATCCAGACATTTATTTATCTATTTCAGCGTTATTACACATACATTGTACATCTGCAAAAGGTGGAGGGAAACAGGAATGTTCCTTTTTTGCTCCCTGACCAAAGTAAAACAACATGTATGTATCTCAGTCCAATCTTAGCACATAGGAAGCAGTTCTTCCACTGATCATAGGTTCTGTATACAGTTCATGTACATACAAATTCACTGTTTGTTTTGTTTTAATGAACTTGTTCAGTGCAACGCCAGTGATGATTCCAGTAAAAACCAGGTAGTGGAAAGACCCTCACCATCCTTTTGAGTGTGTATATAGTAGTTGATGGGTGAACATCCATCATGTACTGTCCTCCACACATGTCCTTGTCTTCTATGGAGACTCTTAACCTGGAGGGCAAGGAAACATGTAAGAAACAACAACCTGAAGAAATGCTCTACTGTTGTCACCCTTGTCTGCTGTGGTAGCGTTTTTTATACATGTGAGTAGGGCATTCAAATTACAAATTGACAAGAAGAACCATTGAGCCAAGACTACAAGTTTACTTTATAATGTCAGAGAACCGAGTCAAGAATCGGAGTGGCCTAACTAATTTTTTCAGTAACTTTTCTTTACAGGTGCAATCTGTTATAAATCTATTACAAAATTCATGCTTGTATTCTGGTTCTGTGAATGTATGGCTTTGTCAATGAAGAAACATGACTGAGGTTGTGTTATAACCTAAAGAACTTTACTTGTAAGTGGAAGCATGTTTTGGGTTTATTTATCTATTAGATATTTGTTTAAATTTTTAAGTTAAAACTTTTGTTCCAACACAAAGAGATTGTTCTCACCTAGAGCTTTAGACCAGTCACTTCTATCAGATAATTTAGAATTCACCACCATGTGCAAGGGAGGGCAAACAGGTGTATCAACACCTTTACAGGTTGTACTCCCAAGATGTTTTGTAAAGACTGACCTGATTTTGGGCCCAAGTTTGCTCCTAACAGCCACCTCCAGGCTGGGTTTGAGGTTGGCCAGCTGTTCAGCCAGCTCCCTGGCAAAGGACTTGTCTCCTACTTCTACTGCCTTCATAAGGGACACAGCAAGGGCCTCTGGGAGTAAACCACACAAGAACATGGTAAGTTTACAGTTGGTAAGACTCGTTCTTACAGAGACAAATTCACTAACATGGGACATTGTGAATGATAAAAAATAAAGTAGTTCAGTAGGATTATTAGTTAGTGTAAGACAACAATACTAGCATGTGTGCATCCTTTGTAAAACTACCTTAAGATGAGGGAATATGTAAAAATTGAGTATGTATGTATGTTACAAAATGTCTTTTTCAAAACAAGCTAGAACACTTTAATAAAGTAACCACGTTACAGTCTGGTATCCAAGTTGAAAAGGTGATAGTCACCTGTTATGTCAATCCTTCCACAAATGTGGTGAATCTTAATAAACAAATAGATAAATTTGTCTGTCTTAAAAAAGAGGAAAAACAGATAAAACTCACCTGCGTCGTCCACCTCAAGTGATCTACCTGGTGTGGGCAGGGTTAATGACTTGCCCTTTTCTGCCAAAATATACCATAACAAGTCAGAAATTACTCATTCTGGGGAAAAGCTATGATACAGGGTGATGATGGTACAGTAGATAACATATTCATGTGTAGACCCTACCTCTTTTTACCTTGGTTACAGCAAGGACATTATGTATAATGTCCTTGGTTACAGTGTTTATTTGTTTATTTGTTTATTGTCATTTTGCACATAAAAAAGTAACAGTATAAAATGAAATTATATACAAAGAAATATATGCTGGAGAGCCCAAGAAACCTAAAGGTTTGTCTAGTGGGCTCTCCCAAATCCTATTAATTTTATGTTCTCTTTTTACATACATTTATTACATTTTCATTTGTTGATTTCTGGATGTTAATTTCTAGCAATAAGAAGATAACATATATTTTAAGTTCAACACGTAATACACGTATGCAAGTCCAGTTCAAAAGGGCATCATTAGGGTTAATAGGTTAATACCACATTTTATTATTCTCTAGATCTGTTTTGCAGTTGTCTTATACATTACAGCTCCACCACCTGAGGAATGGCCAAAAACAGTGTGGTACGAACAACCACCTGATGTCTAGCCTTACCTTTTGTACTGGAATAATAAGAGGATTAGTGACAGAGACCAAACTCATCATTTATTCAAAGCTGTAAGAACATGGCTGGGAGTAACCAAATTAATCAACACTACCAATGCATTGTTCACAAACAATAGTAATTCTAACAACTACAGGTGAAATTAGCCTACTATTTTAAAGTTTATTTGCTTTCTACAGTGATATCAAGTATTTATGTAACAATATACACTGCAGGGCAACTTTGTGCACCTAATATTTGACTGTTACATATAATTTTGGCTCTAGTTGGCTCCTTTCATGACGTTACCGGTAATATTGGAATTTGGGAAGAAGGCAATTTATTTAGGACCACAAAAGGCTGTAAACTGTAAGTAGAATGCAGAAACTTCAATTTCACACAACAAATGTACAATATCTTCTTTGCAGTACAATGCATTCTTAGAAGAAAAGTTTAATTATTAAATTATAAGTGGAGCAAATTGTTAATAAATTTAATCTATCTGCCCACCTGCCCATGCCTGCTTGGTGTTTAGTCTGTCCTTTTGTTGTGCAGCTGCTGCACTGCTTCCTCCTGTAACATTTAACGCTCCCATTGATGTTATGTTTGACACAACTAGACTAGAAAAGCTGCAGATCTTTATGGCTGTAAACACAGCACTGAGGTAGATGCCATCAGGTAAACACAGCGTAACACAATAACTCTCCGCTGAATAGGAGGTCAAAGTTCATGCTTCTACTTGAAAAGCAATGACAAAGGCTATGGGTACAAAGTTTTCTACCAGAACCATTGAAGACATACAAGTTGACATGGAAAATTAGGAGGGAAAAATATTTTCTTTTTATTGGATATGTCTACTTTACAAGTCCGGGAATGACAACGTGGACTTTTACTGGGACTATTCCATTTTCAAGCTAAGGGGGGAAACAGAAACCTGTTACAATTTACATCTGATTGTTTTAACCTAGTTGTGAAACTGAAATGTTGGCATGAGTGGGCAATGCCATTTTCAGTAGTTGTTTCTATGAGTAGTATGATGTTCTAAAGGACTGTGTTAGGTTCTTCTACTAAAGCTTTCAACCACCTTGTAATCTAAAAAATCAGAAAGTATGATTGCTAACCTCTATACACACAAATGACCACCTCTACATAAAGACCACCTGGCCAATGTGACCACTTTTTCGATGGTCCCTTATTTATTATTTAGATAATTTTTCCAATTGACACAAGAATTAAGAATCCTATCTATACTCGGGCTATAGTGACCACCTGTCCACATAGACCAGATTTTATTGGTCCCCTGAGTGGTCTGCTTGGGCAAATCTGACTGTATCATGTACACATTTCCTACCTGCTCTTCTGATTTCATGTAGTAAGTTAGATATAACAGTGTGCATGATGCTGGCATCCTTGGTGGACAGGAACTTTGCAGTGTACATGGTTCCATCGTGGAAGGTAAGCTCAATCAGTGTGGGGTCCTTCTTGTTGTAGGACAGGCCATGTAAAGGTAGGCTAAACATCATCTGTACAAGGGAAAGACGGGGAAGAATAGAAACAAATTACATGTCACTTCATAATCAGATTGTAAATGCACTCAATACATTAATCCCAGATGGAAGGAAAAAGTTATGGCCTTATGTCTTGCAAGGGATGAAGAGGAAGATAAGTAAGTATATATCCAAATCCATATTGTCAAATCTTCCCTACCATTTGGAAATGATTTGACAAACTTTTTGCGACAACTTTATTTTCATGTTGTGCCCTTGGTGTGTAATATATAGCACCTACTAGTACACAGGTTGAGACTGTCCTCTGCAATGGGTCCTTGGCTTAGCAGTGGTGTGGGACTTAACAATAACTGAACTTTTGGGGGGTTTAAGGAAGGGTAGTTTGCCAGATACGACAACAATTTGCAGGATATACATTTTGCAGGTTGAGGAAGTAAGGGGAGAAAATATTGTCAATGGAGTCAGCAACATTAATATTATTGTAAGCATCAATTTAAAACTCTCTAGTATATGCCTAGTTAGCCATCACTACAAAAAGTGAAAGTATCATTGTTATATCACTTAATGCTCTCCATGTCTAACTTACACTAAGTACAGCAAAGTGCCCTTAAGAATATAACAATCTTAGTAACTGCAAGAAAGAAGTAATTTTTTGTGTCCTATTGTAAATTTTACAAACTGCGTATCCATCCAAACCGTCTGTATGAAACCATCAAATGCTGTACACGTACGGCTATCATCAGAGATGGAAAGAAAAACTCTGCAGGCAGAAAACAGTCTGGTACCAGCTCACCTGTCCTCGCCCTCCTGATTTGTCTTCTCGTATGACCAGGTTAAACTGTCCGCCATGCTCACGATAGATGCACAGCTGACTCGTCGCAGCTTGATCCTTGCCTGCACCGAGAACATTTGTCCATTGCGAATCAGGTGAAGCATCTTTTTGGTACACCTGAGCACTGGCGTATGATAGTAAGGTTCCTTGTGCCATGGTTCACAAGCCAGCTGACTTTTCATCAAACCTGGGGAGGGGGGTCCTCTCCCACAAGCAGCAATATCTCTTGAAGTTGAAACAATATGTTCTGTAACCTCAAGTTCCAGTACACCACCAGGATGAGTATTCTGTCCTTCCTGATTCAGTGCTGATTATAGTTTCCATTTCCTCATCTGTGGAGAACTTTAGTTGGGTTTGCCCGTTCTTTCTGGGACTTTCCAAATAACGTCAGCGTCCTGGGGGATCTGGGGATTCCCCTTACAACTTGCCTGGTTTTCCCCTTTCAAAAAACAATGTAAAAGGTCACCAAGAATGTGCTGCTGCAGACGGTTGTGCCAAATATTATTTACATTCATTACTTAGAACCTCGCATATTCCTGTTTTCATCCCAAATATGCGGAAAAAAATCATTTCAGTGCAAGTACAACGGAGCAGCGTGGCTGTGCTGACATAGGTCAGAGTTTGCATAGGCAAAGCCCCACCTAAAATGACATCACTAACTCGTGACATAATGGGAAAATGTACGCCTACGGCAAATTTTCTTCTTTTCAGGGATTCCAACAATGTTCTTACAGACTGCTACCGGCGTCACGTCCCCATAACTTTAAAAAAACCCTTAAAAACTTCCCACCTGTCCACAGAAAGGCACGACGGACACTTTTTAAAACGTCTGTTTGTTTTCCCACAATCCTCTTGGAGTCTGTGCGCAAAGCATCATGGGAACGGACTAATCTCTTGCGTTGTTCAGAAGGAGGAGCGCTTTTTTCTGCTCTGAGTTTTGCGTCATTTTCGCGACTTTTGGCGGACCAAGGGCAAGATTCTCCACCCAGCAGTTTCCCAAGGACCTTGTGCGGCCATTTCGACTGTCTGGACCCGTCTAGACGGTCACAAGGTGCAATTTTGGCGAGGGTTTTCCGCAGAGAGCGGACGCTATGTTGATGGCTTCAGCTGATCTTGACAGCCTACAGGACGTTTCTTCAATGTTATCCTCCTCCGTCTGCAGAATAGCCACGCGAATAAGCCTCAAGGAAACGCGACATAAAGGACAGAGAGTGTTGCCGAGCAGTTTTAGCGGGAAGAACTTCAGCAGTTGCGAGCCGTGTTCAAGTAGTAGCTCGTGTTAAGCACAGAAACTCAACGTTTGACTTTGACTGCCCGGAGGAAAAGGGCGGTCCGGACTTAAGACTACTGCTCTGTCTTCAAGTAACTCTTATTTTTGTGGTATTTGCCGGTTGAATCGGACGCCAAGACGACATGAAGCTTCTGGAGAACTCTTTCTTTGAGGCCCTGAATTCGGCTTTGTGTGTGGAGATGGGCGATAGCAGGATCTATGGAAGGTAGATGAAATTTTTGACAGACGCGATTTGCTTTGTTCACCTCTATGTGGGGAGGGGGGCTAGGAAACGTCCTCTCTTGTAAAAATGCGCCTCAGAAGCCTCCTTGGTGGTGTGATCTGTAGACAGAACCTTTTCTATACACAATTATGCTGTTTTCTGTTGAATCGGTGCAAAAAATAAGCAAAGATACTGCTGTTTTGTTTGTATACTTGTAGGTCTATCAACGGCCTTGAGTTTACCAGTACCAGCCCATGTTTTTGTTACAAGTTGTCTAACCAGTTTGCCAAAGGGTAACGTCTCGTACAGTACCAAATTATATAGGAGTCTGGTACTTGTAGTTGTGTTTAAAATCTTGCTCTACGTGTTTCCTGATGCCGTTGGGTTGTTTGTTGCCCTGTGACGTGCTTTTACGTGGAGGTCAGATGTCAGAACGTTATTTATAGCACAGCAACACAAGCCATATATAATTTTTCCCCACCACTACATGTTACTTACTTACTATTGTTAGTGGTGGGTAACATTTAAACTCTGCTTTAAGACATAGATTTCTTAGTAAACGATTTCTGATCGCATACAACTAGAGAATTGCAGAACAGACAGGGAAGAAAGAAACCTGACAAACTGTGATGCCTTTGTCCCCATGTAAATCCCAAACAATACAGGAGGGTTGGGTTTCCAATTTGCATTAAATGCGTACCTGGGCAGGTGGCTTGTTGGGAAACCTCACAATATATTGATATTATAATCAGGCATGATACAGATTATGATGTAAAATTTCCACAGATTTGATGTTTCAGACATGGGACCATGTTTACCATTAGTTTGTGAGATGTTTGTGAGACTAAAACAAGGTCAGATGCCAGGGTTTTGCTCTAATTGCACTGTAGAATGTTATCCCCTTGACAGGATTAGGTAGCCTGGAATCCATCCGTGAACGCTGTGTCTCCGCTCCGTTCCTCCGCTCTGAAGGCAGAGAGGAGGAACGGAGCGGAGACACAGCGTTCACGGATGGATTCCAGGCTAAGGATTAGGTGCAGTTGGGGAAGAATGCTTCTGTGGTGATACAGACTACTGTAGTTCTGATAGACAAACAAGAATCATTCTGTATTTACTGCAGAGTGCAGACCAGTGTCATTGCACCATAGACATGTACTAAGTATGGGGCAAAGCTCCTATGCGTACTTAACTTGTATGAAACCTTCCCTTCCATCATACAGGTGGGTGAGACAACCTGTAAAGGTGGTTTATATAACCTTTTTTGTCTCCCCTTCCATTGTGTACCTTGTATGTATTCAATATATTTGAAGATACATGTATATGCAAATTATTGCTAGGCAAATCAGCCAACTGCCAACGGCCTTTTGCCTACCACTCGCTGGCCGTGACATCATGGCGATCGCTCGTATGCTAAATACAGGTAAACAAATCGTTCCATTTTTCCCCAGACTGGAGAGCTACTCCTGCAAGATGGCGGGGAACGACAAGCGTCTCTTCAAGATGCTGAGTCAGGAGGGCGGCGGGGGCCCAAACGAGCTTCAGGCTCTGTCCCCGCCGCAGACGATGTCTGTCAGCCCTAGCCGCGCCTACAGTCGCAGTACGAGTGACGAGGGTGACGGCCCGCTCTGCGACACCTGCAGCAGGAAAACCATCTTCTACCTGATCGGAACCCTCAACACATCCTTCGCACCTGACTACGACTTCAGGTGAATGACTGAATGAATAAATGTACAAATAGATGAATGAGCAAACCTTTATTTAAACAAAGAACCTCATTGCTCAAGGCCACAGTTTTAATTTGTTCTCAGATTTGAAAAGATAATGCTGAACTGAAAAATCAACATGAAAACAGAGTCTATAACTTCAGGTGGGACAAGGAACCTCTTTTGCTCTAGGCCATACAGATTTCATTTGTTGGATCCCCAATTAAAAAAGAAAATGCCAAACTGAAAGATCAACATGAAAACAGAGTCTGAGGGAAAGTCTGTACCTTAGTATGCAGAGTTTCAGGGAGTGAATATAGCCAGGTTCATGTTTTTCTCCCAGCCTCTGTTTTCATCTTGTTGTCATGCAGAAGTTTTGCTTGAAAATGGCTAAGAACCAAGACAATGAACTGGTCTGGTCTTACCCTGCATGTGATGAATTTATATTTTTTGCATGGGACAGAAAGTTTTCAGTTTGATCTCAACAATAGAATACATAACAACATTACTTCTGTTCCTGCAGTGATGCGAAGAGCCATGAGTTCAGCCGTGAGCCCAGTCTGCAGTGGGTGACAACCACCATCGACACCCAGCTGTCCATGGGGCTGGGAGACAAGTACACGGTGCTCCGCCCCCAACTCTGGGCTACCATCGACAAGGAGATCACACTCGCAGACTGTGACATATACAGGTAAACACAAGAACTATGAAGGCTCAAAATCACTAGGAAATGTTTAACCACTCTTTTTTGTGTTTGTCAATGGCTCAATAGTTTCTTCTGTAGGATTTTATATAGGACACTCCTTACGCGGACTGTGACATATACAAGTAAACAGAAGAACCAAAAAGGGTCAAAATTGCTAGAAAATATAGAATGTTTTCAGACAGTTTCTTCTGTAGGATTTTACTTAGGACACTCCACTTGCAGACTGACATATACAAGTAAACAGAAGAACTACAAAGGGTCAAAATTGCTAGAAAATGTAGAGTGTTTTCAGACAATTTTCAAAACACAACTGTAACAGATCCCTCCCTGTACGTGTATTGCCATGAGTTGGTAACACTGCCCCCTCTACCATGCCTGGTATGCTGGACATGTTGTGTCCCTCCTGGCCTGCACTATTTTCAAACTGCCACTGATGTATTTAGCAGTCACGGCCTCGAGCTGTCTCACATAACACACGGTAGCCATGGTGTTGGTATGGCTGGGACAGGGAAGGTGTTTTGATGCAACCCTATGACAACGAACGTGCAAACGTGCACCAGGGCTTGTTATTAGTTTACTTTTGAAATAAATAATAAACCAGTCTACTACTAACTACAGTGGCTCACTGATCTGGTTTGGTTATCTCCTGTAAAATTCCAAACATGACATGCAGCCTGTAGAACATTGTCTTTGATGGACTAAACTACATGTAGTTGCAGAGAAAGAGTTTTGCAGGTATGATTTCTCTGGTGCAGGTACTTTTAGATGTTGACTGTACCAGTGTATGCAGTTGAAAGTAATTCAAGCTCCAGTTTTGTGTTGATTGCTATAGTCTACACTGTACTGACTTGTGTTGTGTTGTGCCCCCCTCCCCAGCTACAACCCCGACCTGACCTCTGACCCATACGGAGAGGAGGGGTGCGTGTGGTCCTTCAACTTCTTCTTCTACAACAAGAAGCTGAAGAGGATTGTCTTCTTCACCTGTCGGGCCGTCAGGTGAGTTGGAAAGAAATCTTCCCAGATAATTTTTGTTACCTCTTCAGTGTGTTATTGTTTGGCTGTAAGGCATATGTGTGCATTTATTCAAAGGATATGATACTTTGCTCCTTTCGTGAAAGTGCAATGGCTTTCAAACTCTCCACAAGTTAATACAAATCTGAAAATACTGAGACACAGGCATGTCAGGTTTGGAAAATGAAGGATTAAAAATAAGATGTAATTTTATGAGGTTGTATGAAAAACTTCATGTTGTGAAACATCAATTGGGAAAATGAGGTACATTTTTCAAACATCCGTTGGGGAAGTGAAGTACCTTTTTTAATTTCTCACTCAAGCACAATTGGGGTCTACACGGGATGTCATTCACAGTACTTTAACCATTAATGCTGAGCCATATATGTTCTCCCTGTAGCCTGTCTGCCCAGCCCAGCGTGACTGACTCCGGCCTGGGCCATGACCTGAGTTTTGATGAGGGTGATGAGGAGGACATGATGGAGTGTCATGGAGGAAGCCAGGAGGTCGAAAGGTCAGCAAGCAACAAACCTACTACTGTAAATTTATTTACTTTAGTGGCGTTTTTATTTTGCGATAGGAAGGAAAAGGAGATTTCGCAGTGTTCAGGACTGAAACAGTTCTGTAGGAAACACATTCCTTGCGTCATGAATTCATGGTGAAGAGGTCACCACAAAAATAAAACCACTGAAAGTTTTGAAGATTTTCAAGAGCTTTTTGAGCCAACACCGTCTGAGTGGCAGGTGAAAATTCTACTCCGAATTCCACCTGGTGTGTATGAATTTTTACGAGAATGCGTATCAAGCTATAATTTATGTTTTTGTGTTGTTGTTGTTGGCAGGTGGTCGCCAGAAAACGACTTGGACTGAGCCAGAAAGCTGCCATGTTCTTAGAGTTGTGCCAGGTGCAGGTCACACGGTGGACACTAGGGGGAGCCACTGGCACTGATGGTTCTCTGCAGCTTGTGGCAGTTAAAGCTGTGGAGAGCAAGATTATGATAGATGTGCTTATACATGTACTTTGGTTGAGTGCAGCTTCTTTAAAGTTTGACATATCAGATTGTTTTGGATTTTGCACTGTTATTTTAGAAGCTCATGTAAAGTCCTTTGCCTCTTGAGATGGTAAGAAGAGTTTTCTGGACTTTTTTCTTTTACTTAAACTGCATTTATAGTACATGTTTCAGACTCAACATGCACATTTTAGAGGTTCTTATAGGTCTATAAGAAGTCCAGTAGCAGTAGTGAAGGTGAAACTGCACAGTGAACTAGAGATCAACAGTAGTTTGGGTTGAATCTGATGTACACGATAAGCATCCCACTACGGTGGTGTTTTTGGGTAGTGTTGTACTTCATGTTTGCATTCGTTGTTTAGTTTTTCACTTTAGATTTTTCGTCATCATTTCAGTTTGGAGTTTTATTAAGGTGGGGGTACATTTGGTAAGACGTTTTAAGACTGTCATGTTGCTTGCTGGTTCCTGTTGAAAAGTAAGCTTAGTTGTGTGACAGGTTTTTTTTTAGGCTTTGTATACGGGGTTAGCCCAGATAACGTCAACTCAAGCCAGTATTGTTCTGTGTTTGCTACATGTCTGTCCTCAGTGTTTGCACTTATTCTCCAACCAATTGTTACTTTTGTGGCCTTTTCTACGGCTCTTTTCTACAATGTCTCCTCTAGAGGGGAGAAAAGTAAAGAAATCATGACCACCACTAGGGAAACATAAAAAAGGCTGCAAAAGAAACATAATAACCGGCTGAAACCTCTCCTTGGAGAGTGCTTACTTCCATGTCTGTCCTCACTTTAGCAAACAAAACAAAACAAAACAAAATTCCCTTGTAGCTTTTTGTAGCTTTAATTTAGATTATGCATTTTTAACATAAATCCTCCAAATCACTTTATTTTTACTACAAATGAGAAACACTAATTCATGATTTGATCCATAGAACTTTCAGATTGTGTTGTACTAGTGATGTACATGGGTACCAAACAAACAAACACAGGTTAATTGAAGGTGTATATATTATATATAGTGTCAGTGTCTTCTGTCCTGTACTTAAACTTCAAAGGAATGCAGTACTCCCGTATGTGTACATAACTCTGGACAGGGCTGGACTTCAGAAAAGAAGCTGCTTGTGTTTGCTGTATGGAAATAAAACCTTTTTTTTATACAAAAGAATTCTTGTTCGTGTGTTTTGATGATCATCTGTTGCAATACAGAAACGTGTTGTATTCTTATCTGATTAATTACTGAGCTAAGGTCCCTCAAGGGACATCATGCTCAGGGTGCATGAAGAGGTGCACGCCCAGGTGCGGCCGATGGTGTAGGTGGTGCAAAAATGACATTTTTTACCCGAAAAAAAAAGACATTTTTAAAGATAGTGTTGTCATTTATTCACTGACATTATTTACCCGAACAATCTGTGAGTACCTCCATGAAAAATGGTGTGTGTGTGTGTTTCCGCAAATTTCTGGTCAGTGTAACTTAAGAATGCCTTTATGGATTGTGATGATATTTGGTATGTTGGTAGGTTTTAGGAGGACAAAGGTCGAGGTCAATTCTGGGCCTCCTGGTGGCTGACCTTGGTACTGCAGCAGAACTTTTTTGTATCTTTTGTCCTGAACATGCTATGGTATTAATTTTTTAGAAGATAGCTTTTCCTATCAGAAATAAGTGGTGTGGGTTTGGTCCCCCTAGCAGCTTGTACTGGAACTGTGGGAGGGTTTCTGGCGAAATCTTTCCGAGCAGATGAGTCCAGAAAGGAAAAACATATTTTTATGATTTTTTGTATGTAGGCTGAGATGTATGTAATTAGATGCAAATTATGACTAGATTTGCATAATAAATGAGGAACTTCTGTAATTTCAGTGTTTTACATCATAGGACTTTGATAATGTAGTGCATATAATCTATGGCAGGTGGAATATCAACAGATGCCAATTATGCAAATATGGGCCTAATTTGCATAATTAATCTGAAAATACTATGACTCCTTAGTCGTAAATGACAAGAATGTCATGCTTGGTAGTTAAAAGTTAACATCACCATGCATATATTATGCTAATGTCATTTGCATAATCAATGTGCATCTACATATTATTAAGCCCATATTTCATGGCGGTATGAGGTCTCGGAACTCTTGTTCAAAATTGTTTAAACTTTGGTAAAAGCAGTTGTATTTACACAAACATGGTTCTTAAAAAATGACACAACAGCATAGGGTTGACTTTGATTTACCCATTATAATGTGTCACCAGTGTGACTGTATATTGCAAATAATAAAACCTAAACAAAATCGTTTCTGCTTTTTACAGCAAAATATGCACACATTTTATAGCAATAAACATCATAAACATGAACGTGTTCTGATTAACTTAGATATGGTATCTGTATACAGTGAGAACACATCTAGTATCTAGATATACATCAGTCTTTACAAAGCAGCTTAAAAATGGATTTTAAATGAATGCAAAATAAGTTATCTTTGCATCATAACAAACCAGCTGAGCAGCTCAATATACAGCAAAATGTCAAATTTCCATTAACAGCACTAATCTTATAAATAAAGTATACTGTAACATGGTTATGAACCATGTACTGGTTAGATTGACCTAATCGGCAACATCACTAATTAAAATCTTAGGCCGCACAAAATTACACATTGAAATACAACCTTCCAGGTTTTTGTCCTTTTACCTTGAAATTTCCTAAATTAAACGATTTTGTAACTTTTTACAAAGGAAAAAAAGAAAGAAAGCAAGAACCATCTTTTTCTTTGTACACAATTCTTGACACAAGCTGCACATGTAGACCACTAGTTTGAGGATAATTTCAATATCATCACAACTTTCAATAATATTGAGATATAATAATACATGTTACTGTGAAATCATTTTCATTAAATCTTGTTCAGAACGTCTGGTGCTAGAGTAGTATTTACAATAGCTTTGTACTTCTTTTTTTCGATCTTAGGTGTACATACATTGTATATTTTTTATTAAGATTTGCAGGGAGCTGATGTGCCCTCACATATGTGGACAGTTCTCACAAAAATCAACATACACATCACAGGACTTTCATTTCCTCATTATGATAAATATCATCCAACATTCTCTCCCAAAACTTCACTCACTCCAAAATAGAAAAACTACTGTACAGCTTGCTCACATGGATGGTCAATTACTAGTAGTAACACCTTTAGTGTTTTAACTTTATAACCTGGTTACCAGTCTCCCCCAGGGCTGTAGGCTGGGTTTGCTTGGCCGCTGTAAGCTTCAACCCCATCTGATCAACAAAGCCAATCCCTGTGATTCTTTTATGGCAACATTACTCATTTTTGCAGCAAAATTCTTTTCTATGGGTTTCATCCCACACGAAAATTTCCAATTTTGTAAATTACTTTTATGGAAGAGACGGGCGCTAGACTTGAGCATGTGCAGAATCGAATTGAGACCCAAAATAAACTAGGGTGTGCCCCTAACCCAGTCCATTGTGATACCAACTGCCATTTATGCATGTGAAACCTGGAAAAGTACCACAGAGACGACCCAGGCTCTAGACACATTCCAGCGCAAATGTCTGAGAACCATCCTAGGCATCTCTTGGAGGGACCATGTCACCAATGAGGAACTCATACAGAGAACCAGAATACCCCCTGTCAGTGAGCTGGTAAGAGAGAGAAGGCTGAGGTTTGCAGGCCATGTGTGGAGGCTCACAAGAAATAGAACATCCAAAATAGCCATGGACTGGAAGCCTGGGGGGAAACGCCCAAGTGGCAGACCTAAAACCACACTCCGCAGAACTATCCTAAACGATGGGAAAAAACTGGGATTTGGCACACTAGCAGACATGGCTGCTGCAGCACAAAACAGAAGTACCTGGAGAAGTACCGTTCAAACTGTTTGTCGACCGATGCAACCGTAGTTGCAGGAGGAGCTAAGGTGCCCCTAACGGCCGTCAGGGAGGCTGGGGCAAAGTTTCCTCTGGGCATGTTGGCCCAGGTGCCAAAGTGCTGGCCTGTGAAAGCCCTGGCAGGAGTCTGGATTCCAGGTTAGATGTTTTTGCACATGGACATCACTTGTACATGGACATGTCTCTGTTCTGGTACATGCAGATATAGGAGTCACACAGGAGTCTGCGCACGTGCTCGGGGAGTTCCCTGTCGGTGTGTTTGGTGACTGCCTCCTCATCCTCCAGCCACTGCTTCAGGTCGTGGATCTCACTCACCTCTGGCACGTTGTACCCGTTTTGTTCACCTGGAAAAAAAAAAGTATTTTCTGTTAAGAACATCCTGGGAGAGTAGCTATCTTTGCTTTTGTTGCAAGACCTTTGACTTCACACATGTACATGTACACTCACTTGTGGGGCATTGTGCTCATCCCCCTTGCTTCAACACAATCTTCCAACACCAAGAAACATCTCCTTTCTTGCACATTCCATAACATTAAAACACATTTACACAATGATACAGGGGCCATTCCCACTGACTTTTTAGGCTTGGGTTAGCAGGGGTGTTTCATCCCCCCTGGATTTTCTGTGCTAGTGTTTACTCACTAGGAAACCCCCTTTCCTCCATTAACATGAAACTAAGTCAAAAAGTACACTACTAGTATTTGAAATGTCGACCAGCCTTCCCACATACCTATTCTGTCTGCCATACTGTCAAAGAAGACCCAGGGAGCGTCAGGTCCGTTCCCGCACTTGACAAAAGCCACGTAGTGGCTGGTCTGGATACAGACCACAGCGAACAAGTCCATGGTCATACGTGGCACCGGGAAGCCGTTGTGGTCGTGTCTCCTTCTGAAGGACTCTGGGACCTGGATGGGCGTCGGCTTGTGGCCTCGCCGCTTCTTGTGGCTCTGGAGTATGCAGACAGGAAAAGACATGATTTAAAGAGCTACATAAAATATCCTTACGCTTCAATTCTTTTCCTGAAAAGGCATCAAGGAATAAAGAGACTGAATAAAGACACTCTTTTCACACAACTGAATGTTTTATTCAGCCAACGTTTTGGTGACAGTCTGTCACCTTCCTCAGGGCAATTCTGATTGGTTCACATTGATAGCACAGGTGTCACTGCTTATTCACTGTAATGATTGTATTGTACAGGTAAGAAACACCTCAGTATTAGTCTCGGACTGGTGTCAATTCCTAGACCACCGCAGATTCCCTATTGACTCATATCGACTAGAACAGGTGTCCCTACCTGCAGGTTACAGATGTTACAGTAGGTGACGATGTGGCTGGTGTTGTTCTGGAAGAAAACCTTCTCCATGTAGCAGTCCTTACACTCCAAATCCCCACAGCTGCCACACATGGTGCACTCTCGTGGAACTGTGCGGGACATGGGACAATGTGAATGAACAATCAACCAACAACAGAAACACACAGAGTATCCTTATCTTAGTGAGTTCCCACTTTACAATGCCCTCTCTCTCTGGCTTTCCTGACAGTAGTCAACCTCAGACAACTGTCAGACAAAAGCCGTTTGTGTATCTAAAAATGTTGAATGAATTGTTCCCAACATTACAAGCCTGTTCCCCTCACCATTTTCCAGTAGATCTGTGATGTCCAGAGTCAGGCTGGGGATGATTCTGTCGTAGATCTTGAAGTCTCTGCCGAACCGCGGCATTTGGACTAGCAAGCAGCTCGGCATCTGGTGGTATGGCCATAGATTATAACAAAAATGATTAACTATGCCTTGTAATACCTTTACTACTTTATTAAGGTTATAAAAGAACCAAACACTGACAAGGGTCTATAAGAACCTTATCTATATAATTGTCACAGAACATTTTCTATGAGGACATGGGTGAATTTTGTGTTATTCAACCTGAGTTTAAGAATTTAATGGATTTAAACAAAAATTACTATGCCAAAACTAGTCATATTGATATATTTTGGAAGGAAATCGTCATTATGATTGTATTGATTTTTAGAAGTTATCCTTTATTGATTATAAGCAATGCTATGTTATTAAGATTACAACTATGTTTTCTTATAGTCTAAAGAATGAAGTATTTATGTTCTTCCCCATCACAGAACAGCCAAAGTTTGTACCTCTGTGATTTTGATGTCTGTAGCCAGACAGGACTGCTCCAATAGCTGTTGAACTGTGGGCACCAACACCTTCTCATCCTTCTCGACAAACAGCTGGTAGAAGTAGCACTCTTCCTGCTTGTTGCTACCAGATCTACAAGAGAACAACAGGTCTATCATTGCTGTGTGCAGGAAGAATTATTGTATGTCCAAACTGGTGAAGTCCCAAACCTTGATGTCCTTCTATTGTTGATACTTACCTTTAAGCATGACTTTTGAATGATTCACAAAAATCAACAGTTTTGCAGCATATCTGTGAAAAACTGTTGACACCAACTTTTGATGAAATTCCCATGAACATCATGATGAACAGTAAACAATCTTTCTTAAGGAAATCAGCTTACCTAATCTTAAGGAATGGATCTGCTTTGAAGACATCTTTGAGCATAGTCTGGAGAAACTCCTCCGGATCTGTGGAAACAAAAGGAACACTTTAACCACAGAACTAATCCTTTACTTTTTCAATAGTTGAAACAAAACTTAGGTTTGCTTAATCGAAAGAAGGCAATTTGGAAACTTCAATACTGTTACCATGACAATTTACTTTAAAAAATATGGAAAAATATACAAACGACGTTAAGCATTTTTGTGCCCAAAGTGACTGAAGCAAGCTGCAAGAACACAAAACTCACCCTTCTCCTCAGAGAGTAGTCCGGGGATGGAGCCCAGCTGGTCCAGGAGCGTCCGAAGCTTCAGGGTCTGATCTGCTCGCACAAACCCTTCACTGTACAACACAATAAATCAGTCAGAGATAGCAGACTTCACCCCCTCATCCATATTGCTTTTAGTTGCCCAAAAATATAAAAAAACTATACTGGGAATTGCAGAAACACACAGAGAGGTGGACAGATACACAGACACAATTCAGTAGTTGTAATATATATAATGCATGTTTAGTAAAACTTTACCAATGTAACTTTACCAATGTTCTCCCTCAGTAGTCTCTGTACTTCCCTGTATGCATGCCTGTATGTATGTATGTATGTGTGTGTGTGTGTGTGTGTGTGTGCGTGCGTACATATATGTGTGTGTGATGATATACTATAACTATATTATGTTAAACTTTCCCACTTACACTCTGAGTGGATTGACAATGTTTTCCCTCAGTAATCTCTGTACTTCCCTGTATGAGTGCATGTGTGTGTGTGCTTGTGTGTGTATGCTTGCGTGTAAGTGTGTGTGTGTGTGTGTGTGTGTGTGTGTAATGATATGCTGTAACTATATCATGTTAAACTTTCCCACTTACACTCTGAGCGGGTTGACGATGTTCTCCCTCAGCAGTCTCTGTACCTCCCCGTACTGTGGCAGGTCCTCGGGGCTGGTAGGCCGGTGTAACAACACGTCGAACACGCTCGAGAACGCAAACATGCTGTACAGGGTTGCGTCCAGGTAGCACGAGTTGTGGTGACCCTGGATGCCCTTTGGCCTCCCCACCAGGTCAAGGGTCAGCGACTCCGGTGGCAGGGTGTCGTCTTCAATGGTCCGGTAGTTGTAGTTGCCAAACGCTGCAAGGGGAACAGTACGGTCCTAAGTCTAGTCTTGTCCATTTCACACGGGACACATTTAAACTTTTTTACTGGATGTACATTGGGTGTCAAGTTTTGTAATGTCAATCATAAAGGCATATAAGTATCCATTTATGTTTTCTATTTCTGCTATATTATGTCTATAAACATTTAGTTTAAAAGTAGATTCATAGATTGAAAATTTGTAGCATCTTTCCACCCGGTAAGTGATCTGAGTGTGCTTATAATTCAAAGACAGCCCTAGAAACCTGTGCAAGAAGTCAGCTACTCTGGACCCTTTGCATCAAAGTTCCTCCAAGTTTAAAACAATGGAAATGTACGTACCTACAGATGGAGAGGGAGGGGGCTCGTCTGGTCTGGGTACCTCAAACCGCTGGTCACGGGCACACTTATCCAGAAACACAAACAGCCCGCGCTTCGCAGGGCAGGTAAAGTATCGCTTCTCCTTAAATGTGCCGTCTGTACAAGCCTCAAGCTCCTCGTCCTGGGACAAATAGAGGGGTAAGGATTGTTAACTACATACTTAAGAATCGGTCTCTATGAATTATGACAAGGGAAAGCTGCACTGCTGCCTTCCTTGGGGTGAAGTCATTGCCAAAACGCGGGTAGAGGAAATAAAAGATTGTGCACATATGGAAACGATGCTGAATTGATTTACCAATGTGATTAACATATCAATGGATTAAAGTGTGTGTATTAAGGTTTGTTAATTGCTTAGGAATCTGTCTCTATGATAAATAACAAGGGAAGAATGTGCATGTGCATGTGTACATGTATATGTACAAGGCAAAAAGAAAAGAGAGGCATTTCAAAAAGAAAAAACAGCAAGGGCACAAAAAACTTTGAGGTAGCATGACAGTCTGTCATTATTGACGTTCCAGTTTTGACAGTGTTTCTAAAATCTGGCAACCAAGAAATTAAACTGACATTTGGCAACACATCTATGGCATATACCAGACCTACCAGTTCGATCCCGGCCACCAGTCGGTCGTTCTTGATGTCTGGCAGGTTGCCGACCCACTTGATGACGCCGTAGCGAGGCGGGGTGCCCAGGACCTCCACCATGTCTCCCACCTCCAGGGTGGGGTCAACGACCCCCGCTCTTCTCTCCAGGGTGTCGGGGGGCGTCGCAATCCCACCGGCGGCTCCTGGGGAAACAGCAACTTGTTATCGGGCTTGCATGGAAAAAGGCAAAAATGAAGGAAGTCCACATTCTGGACATGATCTATATTTTCATCCATCTTATTTACTAGTATTTGTTTGGTTCGTGTACATACAGCCAAGGTTGCCCACCTAGCCAGTTGTAGCTGTTTTTAAGGGTAAATCTTGGGGGAAATACAAAATGTCAGTAACTTACTGAGTTGAGAACAAACTTTACCAAGCATATTAACTAAGTAGGTGGCAAGGCAAGTACTGACCTAGCTGTGG
Source organism: Branchiostoma floridae x Branchiostoma japonicum (assembly GCA_013266295.2). Taxonomy (NCBI): domain Eukaryota; kingdom Metazoa; phylum Chordata; class Leptocardii; order Amphioxiformes; family Branchiostomatidae; genus Branchiostoma; species Branchiostoma floridae x Branchiostoma japonicum. The sequence continues at coordinate 3,930,213 of CM023829.1, read as the reverse complement.
TGTACTGCTAAACAGAAAAAGGGTCCCCGAGGAAGTAAGCAACATGTAGTTACATAGGTTTTTCATGGAAGTATGAAATCTTTAATTCCTTTATTTTTCTAGACAAAACTTCTACCTGGTATTAAAGGTTCATATTTCTGTCTGTCCTTGCTAGGGCTCCTGTTGGGGGAGTCTCGAGGGTAGTACCCGTCCATCGGCGGGATGACCGAATCATTCGGGTTGCCGCGGGACACCATACCCTGGATCCCCGACTCCAGGCCGTCCGTGGCGAGGAGTTCTGACCCTCCTGAAAAGGTCAAACACGAGTTGGTCACTGGTCAACTTTACTTTACTTAGGCCCTTCGCTCCTGCCAGAGCATAGGCCACCGACGATGGCTCTCCACTTCACCCGCCTCTGGGCTGTCTTTCTCAGGTTCTCCCAACTGTTCCCTATTTTCCTCATCTCCTCCTCGGTGTCTCTTCTCCAACTGTTTCTGGGCCGTCCTCTCTTTCTTTTTCCCTGAGGATTCCATGTTAGAGCCTGGTGTGTAATGGCCTATCCAGCCCCATTTCCTTCTTAGAATCTGGTTTTCCGCTGTTCTGGTCAACTCTAGTTAAAGTTAAACATATGTGAGGTGAATGTATCATTTAGCTTCAGCTGCAGCACTGGAACACCCAAAACAATGTACAACATAACTTTCAACAAAGGAGAACAGAGGAACATAAGCACAGTGGAACTTCATTACATGGTAATACTATACTGAGTTGTCAATCATCATGCCCACAAATAACAACATGAAGATGTATATTTTGTACCTTTCTTAATGGTGATTGACATAAGCCTTCCACTTGTTCTTGTTCAAAGTGTAATATGTACACTTTTTTCTTGTCTGTATCAACCATGCTTTATCACATCATTACAACAAGCAGATAAGTAAACAAGTAAACAAACAGAAAAACAAATACTAGGTACCAGCGTAACCTATAGGTGGATGTCTGATCCCTGGTTGGTGGAAGTTGTTTTCCCGTGTCCGTGGACTCGGGCTGAGTCTCCCGGGTGCGCCCTTCCGCCGTATGCTGTCGGAGCCGTCGTGTTGCACGGACCTCTCTGCAGACTTGGAGTACCTGTTGAGGAGTTCGGCCTGCTCCTGGAGGAAGTTTCTCCCCAAGGATCCGGACGGGATGGAGTCACTCCCACCTGCTGCACCTGGAGATACAGGCAGAAGGGAAAGTTTAGTAAAAGTGAAAGTTCACTTGTCTAAGAACAAGTAGGTTTAAAAGGGATTTACTTATAGCAAGTTACAAATAGGGAATACAGGCAGAAGGCATGGTTTAAAAGTGAAAGTTTGAAAGTAAAAGTTCATAGCAAGTCATAACCAGGTATACATCAGAAGCGACTTTTTCAGTCATTGATGAAAGGTAAGTGGATGCTACCTGAAAAGACCATCCAGTTGCTTGAGTACTTGTTATCTACATATCTGATTACCTGGATGTCTAACCTTCATCAATGCATCAGAAATAGAATTTTCTTGCCAATATCTCAAGTTTAAAATTTCAATTTTAGTGATTTCTAAACTTGAAATAGAATTTTAAAAAATAGGGTAGACAATGCAAAAGTCCCACCTTGTCTTCCACTGTTGTAATGTCCATCTGTGCCGTTGTAGCTCCCGTTTCTATGGATCTTATGTTTATCTTCTCTCACTGAGAAATAATCATGATCATCGAGTTAGACAAATGTAGTAAAATGCTTGTACAGCTGTACTCCTCACAAATACTGGCACATACAGTTACTGGAAAAGTGCTTTACTTCGGTAAATTTGGCAGTTTTGTTGTAAATCACATAAAAAACTTGCTGAAAAAAGGATCATCACACCACTCCATCTCACACGTGCATTCATTCACTCACTCCCACTTACACCTACATTTGTATACTGATTAAAATACATACATAATGGAGTATTTACATTTACCATCTATTGCTGTAGATGCAAATGATGCAATGTTAACTAGAAAGGTAACATTTGCAAAGCAAAATGCATAATGTTTACCTTCACGTGGTCTAATGTAACAAACTACTGCTCTGTTTATTCTTACTCAAACAAATTAATATATATGGTGACCAGCCCCTTCAACTCTGTCCTACAACTTGCTACAAAATATAATCCAACACCACAGGGTGTCCACTACAGCACCAGTTACCATGGTGACAGCTGACTGGTCCAGGTCATTCACCTTATGTGTCTGGAGATGAAGAGGAAACAAAGAAAAACAAGATGTTTTCCTTCTGTGAAGGTACACATAAATAGCCTCCATACCCTACCTTCATCAGCGGCCATACACTCGGCAGGTATGGCCCCTCCCAGTGGCACCAGGGCTGCGTGGTCCTTCCTGGCGTGGAACAACCTCTCTCCCTCGTACACACCGGAGCCGTTTCCGACTGGGTTATCCTGTCGCAACAACAAGTATTAAGCTTTGGGCCACATCAATTTTACATAATGGTTCTCAGCTCTTTAAAAGATCAATATGCTGAACTGGAAACAGAGTCTGAGCTTCTTCTATTCTTTTGTCATCCTCAACTGAGGCCATTATAATGCTTGTTCAGGTGCCTAGCAGTGGAATGCAGCATCGCTACGGCTCATGTTTTTAGCCAAGCACACACCCAAACACAGACAGTCTGAGCGAGAAGTCTGTTTCCTCAAATCAAATCACTTCCTTCTTTACCCAAGGCCTACCCAGACATATGAAATCATGAAAATCCTGGAATCATTCACAGCATTTTGCTTTTTCTATCGATAAAGCAACAACAAAAAGTTGTTGTTGTTGATGTTAATATCCTTGTTTAACATCTAGAAGTTTGTTAGACATGTTCTCTTGGTTGGTCTTCCTCTAACGGCTTTCAAAAATACCTTCTTTATAAGCTAGTAGAAGTAAAGACATGTCTTACACCACCATACTCACCAGTTCAATCCCAACATAGATATCCCCTCCGTGCTTCAACAGTTTCCCTACGTACTTCACCACACCCCCTTCTTGACTCTCCTTCCCGTTTACTTCAGTAAAAATAAAAACTCTCATGCCAACTTTCACTGGCAACTCTGACAGTTCCTTCTCGGTAAGTGGAACGGCTTTTGAGATGTTCGTTTTCTTAGAGGCGCTGTTAGGCAGGTCTCGTAGATGCTCATCTCGTCGTAGCCGCAGTTTGTTTAGAGCTACAAAAACGCCGCAGTCTTCTGGGCAAGTAAAGAACCGTTTTCTTCTAAAGGTGCCGTCACTTGTGCCTTTTCCTTTGGAATCCTGTGGCGGAAAAGAAATGCAGACAAGGCTTGATATAAACAAACAAAGTGTGAGTACAAACATACACTTAAACTTTGTCTCAACAACCACTCAAGGGACTGAGGAAAAATGGTTGGTGAGAGGGGTTATTTTATGACTGGAGGTGGTTGACTGTGCTAGGTGGTTGGCCATTCAGTGTACATGTACTAAACTATTACTAGTAACTAACAACAAATATATTAACCCTATTAACAAGAAACTTGTTTTGAAAGCTCTAGAAGACTCTGGCAGTGGTCCAAGGATAGTTGGACAAGTGCCAAGACCCCACCATTAATTCTCTGGTTGTATTTCATTTTCTGTTTCATCACAAGGTGAAATGTGTGGCTTCTACCATAGTTTAACTTAGGAAATGTGGTCAGATGACTTTCCAAATTTACAACTTGATTGACCAGTGTTTCAACTAATGTTTAATGTACCTGAAATACCAAGATCTAGAGGTTACAGACACTTCTATGGTTGGTATCAGTTCCTGAGAATAGTTCCGGATTTAGGTTGAAATCATGTCGTCAGGGGAATCCCAGAACTTGTCGATCAATCCAAAACCCGCCCGAGCATGTCTGTAAACCTTCATATACATAACAGATTGTCTGCACCTCTAGATGTTACATTCCTAGAATAGCTTGTTGACATTGCTATAAGGGTGGAGAAAACATTTCCGTTGTTTTTCTTTTAAAAACGACAAAAAAGAGTTGCCTACGACGGTACGTAACTAGTGAAAGAAAGCGACAACACAAACAGTACAAAGGTACTAATAAAGCAAATCATCGAAAGGTGGGAGGGGGGCAAAGTCCGTCACGATGAAAACTTGGCGATTTTGACCCAAACTCACCAATAGTTCGACCCCGAATGTAATTCCGGAGAATCCTGGTACGTTTCCCCTGTATCTGACGATCCCTGGCACGTCTGTAGGGACTCCCTGGATGGAAACTTCTACCACAGAGTTCACGTTAATCTGTAGCCCCTCCTCCAAACGTTCCTTGTCTTCATATAACGCAAACCTGTCTTTACACGTCGGTATGGCGATAAGTAAGTCCGCCTCCTGCCCTGAAATTGCTGCAACATCCTTCGTGGGACACTCTAGAATCAAGTTATGGTTCTCCAAAGACCGTAAGGTAATTTTCTTCCCGTTTCTGGCTGTATCTGGGTCCTCGATAGCCTCGAACAGCGACCCTGGTAAGGACTGCGTCTGCTGGTCTCTGTGGTGATGCAAGCTCAAACGGCTGGATTTAGTCTTGACTGTGTGGTCCTTCAGAAGAATGTACTTCTTTCCACCGGCCATGTTATCCATGGTTTGTCGTCGAGTCCTCTAAACTACCAACCTTGACGTTTTTTTCCCACCCAACTTTCGGTCATCCCAACCAAGATGGCGTCTGGAAAGTACCCGATTGCTCTAGCTTGCTAATGATGACGTCAACGTGGGCCGAAGGCATGTGTCTTGACTGCAAATCTCCAATTTATAGAATGACGAGCAAATATAGGCAAGAACTCTTGTCAAACTCGGTAATGTCGCCGCCAGATACGAGTAGATTTTCTCTACCTGTGACCCTGAGTCACCTGGAATTTTCCGGAATGCTTCCTTATTGAGGCACGAAAGTCTATACTGGTTAGCATGACGTATAGGGGATTCCCCTAACACAGTCATATAGTACTTAGTACGCACCGAAACTGGCCAGGAACAAAGAGACTTTTCACATCTCTGGGTAGTTAAGGAGACCCAAACACCTGTTCTTCATTGAGAAAGGACAATTACTGCAACAATATCTTGTCTATTTGCTTTTATAACATACCATGAACTTTCAAACACCACTTCAATTCCCTTTGTGAAGCTTATAACTAAGTTTATATGTCGGACGAACAGCCATCACAAAGTTTATAGCGTAACGTTACACATTTTTATCTGACGAAAAGACTTTTCGTTTTTTTCTGTCTGTCGAAAGATAGATGGAGACCATCTGTTTAGATCCGATATTTTCCTAAAAGTCCAAAGTATCAAAAAGGGGGTTACCAAACCTTCATAGTACGGGGTCATATTACACAAAAGAACAAAGGAAAGCGTCATGACGCGGCGACAGGTTGTGACTTGCAAAATCGATCAACTTCCAAATCGATTACACAACATTGTAACCCTTTTTTTCTGGGCGTATCGCTGAATGGCAAATTTGTAAGGGAAACATTTTTGGAGCGTTTTAAGTTTCGGTAACGTCACCGAAACTTAAAATGGTGTGAAACTAAAAAACAAGCTATAACCTTTTACACCCAGTTCAGTTTCGGTCGACTTCGCTGAACCTAAATGGTTTCACCCGATTGGTAGATGTTATGTTCACGCTATTGCGGATAACGTTTCATGTGCACACATTTAGCACTAGGGTAATACCCAGGGTTTCGGTAAAGACAGGTGCATTCGTGTGATCCACTGAAAGCGCCACCTTCCGAACTGAATGAGCACTGCACAACCATAGATTCCTTGGAAAATTAACCCCCTCAGACAAGATGGATCCAGTTTATACCGATTCTAAAATGATTGGGACACAAAAAAAGACCCCACACTTTCAGTCTAATATATAGATACCTTTTTTCACAAGAAAATACAAAATATGACATCATTGTGAAGCCAAACCACAGAACACTGCACAAAAGGGTGACCAGACTCCCCTTTCTCTATACACTGGGCTACATGGCATATAACACAGCAGACATTGGGAACTTCAAGAGTTGCACTGGGGGTATATCGTCAGTTTGCTACAGTTTTTTTTGCACTGAAATCGCCTTCCATTATTTATCTATTGGGCTAAGTACTATTAAGTCATGCAACACTGTACAGATGTTACCTGGATAGATCTATACATTTAAACTTGGAATGTGTCATATTTTTTACTAGATGCACGAGAACTTGAGTTCATGATGCACGATTGTAGCCAAATTGTTTAAAGGTAGTGATGGTTAAGTTTGTTGTTAAATCCTTTTGGCCTGACATTTCTAGTACACATTTTGATCGTATGGATAATAATAGCTAGTGGAAGTATTTACTAGTAACCTGTTCCTCTCCAAAAATCCTGTTCCTTCTATCAGTATCAGATGTATAGTATATAAAACATGGCTCACAACCCATTACAAATAACCCCAAATCACAAAGTCATTATATTAAAGCCCTTCCTAAAACTACTAAAAATGAGAGAATACCTGATACACAATTTCAGTCTTTTGTTTGACAAAAACCTCCACAGATTTTCTATACAAGTTTTTGCATACATTTGCTATGGTATATTGTGTGTGTACATCATTCCTAAACCTATCAAGTACATAGATTTCAGCTGAGCTCAGTACTTTCCGTCGTTTAATGTGTTCTATGATTGCAGACAAACACAGTGCACTTTAACCATATCATAAATAAACTGTACAATCAATCTATATCTCTAATGTCCACTACTTTCACCAACTCAAATCACATTTCACACAGGAGAAAAATATTCATGCTAACACCATGATTAATTTACACTTTACACTATAGATGTCTGTGGTCTGTTCCAAATCTTACCTTTAGTAAGGGGCATGCAATAATTTCTTCATATTTCAATGATTTACAACAACTGTTGCACTAAATTTTTTCATACATCTGATGTAGCGTTTAGGGTACAATCAAACACAAATTCTAACTATCTCCTAGCAAACATTTAAAATCAACATGAAACAGCATATACACATGTAGTACCAGTGTGCCTGTGAAGTTTGTGTCTGTTATACTGAATGACAGATTTAGAGGTGTAACTAGTTAGGCGTCAGAGATGACAATTTTGAGCATGCAGATTTGTTTTTTCCAGTTCTACATGGTAGGAGAAGTCTCTGCACAAAGGAGAAACCAACATCTCCTTCTTCTATCCCTTAGTCTTAATTATTTGACCATTGGGGCACCACAGATGATCTGACATACCAACATCATTAACAACAAAATTCATTTGGTCCTTTGACAGTTTTTGATAGATATTTAAAAAGTTGAAACCTACAGTGAAAATAGACCCTTCTTAGACACATAATTTCTCACACATAACAATCTAAGTTTAAGATCTTACTCAGGTATATGTACTATAAATAGTCTGTTTTCTTTTTTAAGATTTTTGTCTGAGGACAAAGGAATTCTGTTGGAGAGGCCTGGAGTCCTACACTATTCACAGACACTGATTGCCATGCCATTGTCCTCACTACTACATGTCTTTGATTCTTTCGTTCAGGAGAATCTCACATCACATTGATTTTTGTTTGTCGACTATACTATTTCTAAAATCAATAAAACGCTTCCTGTACAGAGATTTAAAAAAATCAATCATAAAGTAACTAAACAAACATTTTTATAGCCAACAATTTTTCCATGCACCATATGATGATCATAACAAAGATCTGTAAAAAGACCACTACCTAACAATCTATTCAGTCCATTCTGTACAACACCTTCAAATACTGTACATAATTTACACCAGACATATATGAGCAACCCAATATATCAAACTTCCCTTGCCCCCTGTTCTTTGCAATATCCATGCAGATGCTGGAATGGGAGATTCTAACGTTTTCTGGCTGTCAAATTTGGGAGAAAATGTTAAGAACTTCGATCCTAACATCTGCTTGGAGGATTGTATTCTACCAAGGTGGTTGTGTGGAAGCATTGCCCCCCCAAATATGGCCACTGTTCCCTAAGGACCCTCTGAAGTGTAAGAGGTGGTCTTTCCAGTTTAACACAGTGCCTGTAACACAGTCCACAGTGAGGTCACCATGAGTATAACCTGCCTAGGTAAGCCAAGTAACAAACAATGTGATTTTGGAAAGGCATCTGAAACAATGGACTATCATGCCCATTTCTGGTACCATAAGACCATAGCAAAACTAGGGATATAGGAAGTTAATGGTAACCAGCGCTTCATATATGTCTGTTAACATACAATGATCATCCCTACTTATAAACTACATTACATTCCACTACATTAAGTATATCTTTCTTTTTGCATATGAGTACAAGCTACTAATCAATACATCACATCTAAATCTGTCAAATACATATTACACTTAAAATACTCTTTTCTACTGCCACCAAAAAACAAGTCATGTAAAAAGAAAAAGAAATGTCATGTAAACACAGCAATAGCATTTCTTATGGTCACAGAATCCATTCTTGATATAGATTGAGCAAAATTACTCTTGTCCTCATGATAACTGCCAACACTAAATCATCAGTGTGTAAATCATCTTTAAGTTTCATCCCGACAGATTATAAAAGCAGTTCTGATTTCTTGTCATAAGACAGTTTTGTGCCACGCTTTTGATCATGTTTTTACAATCAAGCCTTTAGGGGTTCAAAATATTTGCTGTTATTTCTTTCACAGAAAAAGATGACGACTTTTAAAATTCTCTTCATGAAGAAGTTTCCACCACCATTTTAAACTGCTTTTTCCTTTTGCTGGATTTAAAAACAAATCTTCATATGAAAATTGGGGAAACGTATTTAAAGTTGGACTAAATAATCAAAAACATAACCCTTAGCATGAAGGCCATTCTTCTGTATTTTAACTGAGGTGTCAAAATATACCTAAAAAGTATGAACTGTACAGAATTAAAAAGTTTTAAGTCTCTCCAGTAGACTTGCTATTTTTCCAACTATACAAACAAATTAGAGAATGACCAAATCTCTAATGTACTGGCAAGTTCTGTATTCATGTTGATACACATACTGAATACATACTGCATCAAATAATCTACTGGTAATAATACATACAAAAATGCACACACCCATTATCAAAACCTTCACAACAGATGGCCTTGTACATTCTTAAATAAAAATATGCTAACTTATGCTAATCATATGCAATGTATCACAATCTAGATAAAATCTGCCCAACCCTCACAAGGAATGGTATTGTCCCATCTTGGTTGGGGGAAACTCATTTGAGTAAGACCATACCACTGTGTAAACAGGGGCGTGCACGCTCATCTCTTCTCATCCTTGGAGTTACTTTTGGATTCCGTGGCGTTTTTTCCCCTCGACGGAGTCTCGCCTGCCCTCGGAGGACGTGCTCGGGGAGGGGTTCCCCTGCGGTTTGTACGCGTCGAGCAGCCCTTTCACCCGTTCGTCCGTCGGCCCCCACTTGGCAAAGCCCGCTTCGTTCTGCAAAATCAGGACCAGGGTGCCGTGCACTGACTTGTGGTACAGGTCACTCCTGCAGGGGGAGAAGAATTCATTTTTGGTACTAATTTTAATTGATAGCTCTTGTAATTGATATGATTTAAACATTGATTAAGACTTAGTCAAAATATTTTCATTTGCCTAAGAGCAAGACTTGGTGTACTTTCTATATGGAAAATCTTTGATTTTTGTTTGATGAAACACACCATCAGACTTGGAAACTTGGAAACAGTCCTGCTTTTTCTCTTCAAACACACAGTAGTAACGATGGGAACTACTGGACTTACACAGAGCACATGTATTGGAGTCAGATTCTGAATTCCGTATGAAAAATCTTTTTTGATTTTTGTTTGATGAAAAACTTACCCAGAGCACACGTGTTGAAGTCCACTTCTGTACTCATGCTCGAAGGCCGGCACCACCACTGTCTTCCTCTTGAAGCTAACCAAATTAGAACAGATACATGTACATAGTTCACTGATACAACTCTCCCTCGGTAAATCAAGGCAGCTTAAAATATGTTGATCAGCATGCAGTGGTATACTTGTTTACAATTCAAACTTTGGAACAGAGGAGGCTAATAGCTAAGACTGTAAGAGCAACTCCTTGTCACAGTTATCCTAGATTCATGTTGTAGTTAGAAAGTTTGCTAGTTTTTACATGCTGGGCAATTGACAGTTTTTACCGGTATGTGTTGGACCAAACTTCAAACACCTACCAACTAAATTGAGCTTTCATACCACAGTAAGAGATTTGAATTGTATTGTTTTGTTTTGTTTACAGACAAACTGCTGGTCTCCTTACATGCTGTTTTCCATCCTGAGCAGGGCGGGGATGGGCGGGTCTCTCCACTCGGGGATGAACACCATAAACGACAGGGGTTCAGATGAGGTTGCTAGGAGACGCTGGAAAACAACCAATAGCAGCAAAAGTGTCAACATGGCTGAGAAGGACAAGTGATAAGCTTGCTTTTGTGAAACTGCTTTATTTTCATAAATGTCTACAACACTTGCCTACATGGATAAATGCTACCTGTTACACACACAACAAAAACATGTCTCCTTCTTCTTTTGCTCTCACCTCCAAGTGTTCTGCCATGGCATTGAGGAGTTCTTCACTGAATGGAGGGTTGGCCTCAAACGACCCCGACACTGGGTGGAAATCGAGTACAGGCCTGGAACAGGACCCAAACATGGAAACTTTCATTCTCAAATTCTCTCAAACCTGCTACATGTGTGTGAAATTCACTGTACACTTTGGCACTATCTTGGGTAAACCACATTGGCTTTCTTCAAAAGACAACATTGGGGCCTCAGTCTAATACAACATGTAGTAGTAAAATCATTCTTTACTCGAAAATAAGAAAGTTACATGAAGCCCACGTCACATCGGTCATACTAGCCGGCCGAACTTGCAGGGGAACAATCACAGACAAACAGCATCAATTCTTATTCTGAACATCAAAGCACTTAGCAGTTTGGTTACCACATTTCACACAAACAAAGATTTTGCGTACCCTCTGGAGCCGAAGTATCCGTCCGTATCGGGGAAGGCGGAGCAGTACTGTCTGAAGTAGCAGTTCAGCGGCGAGGCGAACAGTTCAAAGGTCACGCCGAAGTACTTGTGTAACGCCTCGAAGACAGGAACAGGCAGGGCGCCCTGCAGGCCCGTCCCCTCGTTTGGACTGGAGCCAAACAGCGTCTGAAGAACAGGCAGAAGGAACACGGTTGGTACAGGGATGTCACCCAGGTAACTACACACTATATAGAAGGCAGTCTCCTCATCATATCCATGTACAGTCAAAACTGCCCAAGACCACTCAAGAGACTAATAAAATCTGGTCTATGTGGACAGGTCGTTGCTAAATGCTTGTGTCAATGGAAAAAAATTATTGAAGGGACCATCAGAGAGTGGTGACAATGGCCAGGTGGTCCTTATGTAGAGATGGTCACTGGTACAGTTTGACTGTCCATCAATGGCCAGGTGGTCCTTATGTAGAGGTGGTCACTGGTACAGTTTGACTGTATTCCTATACAGATTTTTATAGGCTATTTGTGCTACATGGACAACTTTCCATCTGACTTCTGACAGGGACTTTGTTCAGTACTCTTTAAGATATAATACCGGTAAGTAATGTGATGTTCACATGAAGATTTGAGGAGGAGACTACCTGTCTAATACAAGTTCCACTGATGTTATAATGTTAAACAAATCACTCATTCCCAAGGAATACTGATTGGCACATTTGAAAGATCACAGAATGATGAGGCCTCAAAATCAATTGATTGTCCTACTATAACATCAGATAGAATGAGAGGAAGATTCTCATACAATTATTGGTTCTCTTGTCAGGACAGAAAGACTGTAGACAAGTCAGAACAGTCACACCTGTAACTTGCCTCATCTTTTACTATGACAAGCATTTGAGAATGATTTAAACTCCTCACTGCTGCCTAACCCAATACAAAGTTGGTGCCAAAAGGTTACTTCAGCAGGGAGAATTTGAAAGCCATTTAAACCTGAACTACCCTCCAAACAATAAATGTTCATTTTGCAATAGGACATTTTCAAATTTTGGCTAAATTTAAAGACAGCTGCATGACAACTACAACTCATTCCTAAACTTTCAGGAGATGGTGGGCTTCATTTTTAATTTCATCAATCATCATCGCCAACCTGTCAAAACGAATAACCATTTCTTTTAATGTTGGATGGAATGATCCAAACTTGGTGCAAAAGGAAGAGGAACAAGATACTGGTGTGACTTTCCTTGCCTTCACTACCCTGGGAGTGTTGGTAGGCCTGTTATCAAATTTCAACACCATGCGGGATTTAAATTTCTTGCATTTCTTTCTAACACATGGTTGAGTAATTGTCACTCGTTCAATCCCGGGTTAATTGACCTGAGTTGCAGGGCCGTCGCCGCTGGCTGACCGCTCTCTGCGCCCCAGGATCCCCCTCCGATGAGCAAAGTCGTGGGCAGAGTCAGCGAAACCCTGGTCAAGCGCGGGAAGTCAAGGTTCTGCCCAACACGAGGTGCAACCCACACAGTCTACATTTCTACCAAACTATCAAAGTTGACTGACAAAAAATCTAGCTCTTTGTATTTTCCTCCCAAATCATGGTAAGTTTTTATAGAAATACTACTAGAATGGTCAAAACTGACAAAAATCTAGTTCTTTTTATTTTCCTTCCAAATCATGGTAAGTTTTGTAGAAATACTACTAGAATGGTCAAATATTTCCATGTTTTTTTATACATTTCGTCCACTTTCACCATAAAAATGCACTTTTCTTTCAAGTTTGAAGTTGCTTTCTATTTAGCTGGTGTTAGAACCTTGGCTTCCAGCACAGTACAATGTATATCAAAGAGTCAAAAGTGGTCAAAAACTACATCCTATCCAACAGAAGACAGGCCTAACCTACCCTTTTCTCCAATATAGTACATGTTTCTTATTTAAATGATCAACATAATAATTAACCTTTGCCTGTAAGAAAACTGATGGTACATGTAGGCTACTTGGGTCAGCAATAATTGCACATAATTTTTCAGCAGATTCACCGGATAGCAAGATTTTATTAAATCTTCTCTTTCTACTGTTAAAAATGCATTAATGTACCAAATGGTGATGATAAAGAAGCCAGTAGGTAGTTGTCAGGATTTTTATGAATGGCTTAATATATTAATTCAGGCCACAGTTTGAATGCAAATGTTTTCAGGCATATCAACAGCTTGTTCAGTAAGTTTAACTTTACCCCTGGTATCTCAAAGTCATTTTGCGGTCCCCTAGTCAGAGCAGACTTTACTCATATTTTTCTAGTCCAAACATTTGTACACGGGTCATCACTGTTCCTCAAATTATTATTAAGAAATCCAACCTCACTTTTGTGAGTGCTGAGTTTTACACAAACGTAAATATTATGTACTACATATATGTTTTTTATGTTTTGTATCAAACATCTTGCTATCTTACCAAGATCTCTGGCAGAAATTATTCCCAAGGATGAACCAGTCTTTACTGTGCTCTACATGACTTTATCCAGAAAACCTCCTGCTGTATTAGCATCTATAGAAATCAAACTTCAAAAACCAACGGCCAGATAAATCTTCCTAGTCCACAATCCACTGTAACAGCTTACGGTAATCTTGACAGGAAAACACATTTTTAGAAATTTTATTCTTATTTTTTTCTTTCCACATAAAATCACTTGACACTATTTTGTATACATTCTCTTTAATTTGGATTTTTTTCTCCTTTGATAAGATGGGTCAACAGGTTCCTGGATAAAACCGTGTAGAGCAGAAGTCATGTTTACAAAACTAGAAAGACAAATGGAAGCAGGCAGGCTTGTGTGTACCTGATATCTCCTGAGCAGGCACCAGACTCTGGGCAGGAAGTTCTCCAGGGGTCGGTCGTCACGGCAATGGAAACGGTAGAGATGTTCCTGTGGCAACAATATACAAACAAATTGTTTGTTTGCTTTATTTGAGCCTTTGTTTATTCATGAAACTCAAATCCGCCAGCTGGCCGCTTTTCATTGAGGTCATGAGGGAAGAGGTCAGGGTCACACAAGTTCTGTACTGTACTTTACATTTAGCACAAGCAGGTTTCCATCACAAAATCAAGATCAAAATCAGTACATGTATTTGGTAACAAACATATACTGGGCATGAGTGTACAACAGACCTTGAAGCTTTGCATGTGGAGGAAACACCCATTTAGTACGTAGTCATGTAGAAGTCCACAAAAGGACCAAGCTTTGGAAGGGAGGGGGAGATTTTTCACTTAAAGGCTGTTCCTACGAGTTTCACTTTACAATAGTGCTAGAAAAAAAGAACAAATTTTTAAATGCCTGAATGTTGGGTTGAAGACATGACTATTTCTTGTTCTTTTCAGAGCAAGTATTACATACTGTAGATACGTCTACCAGTTTATGAGTCATTTTGCAAGAGATAGTTACCAGTTTCTGTAGGTAGTTCTGTACTGTAGGTATGTCCACCACTTTATTAGTAATTTTCCAAGAGATAGTTACCAGTTTCTGTAGGTAGTTCTGGTTGAGCGTGAGGACCTCGCCCTTGAACCTGAGGCAGCCGACGTTGTTCTCCACGTGGTAGGAGATGGAGGGCAGGCGAGGACACGACACCACCATGTGGATCTGGTAGCACTGCACTCGCCGCTTGTGCACCTCAAACTTCCGCTGGATCTCTGTACAAAAACACCGCATTTAACACTTTGTGACACAACTTTGGCATGCCTTTGACCCATTACTGGAGTCTTTTTTGGACTGGAAACATTTTGCTTGAAAGCGTCAAACTTTTGCTGTATCTCTGACCAAACACAGAAGAATAAGGATGGTCATTAAGCACGTTCTCATCCCATACTACATAGTCTTTGTAAGGTAGATTAGTATGTTAGTCGTTTTATAGCAGCAGATGCCAGCACGTCGGCAGAACGTACTGCGCCTGCGCGAAACCCGTAATGTATTATGCATAGCACTTCCGCAGAATGTCTCATATAAGGTCGAATTCGCGTATATAACTATTAAGGGTGACATTCCGTCTGTAGTTTTCAAATGTTGTGTAGAAAAAGATATGGTCTGCAACAGGCAAAATTCTGATGCAACGTTGACCAAAAATCCAGCGAAAATCCAGGTTTTGCGCAGGCACAGTCCGTTCTGCCGGCATGCTGCAGATGCCATACATTATACCTTGTACAATTACATCATAAACACTATTGCATAGAATTGAGCAAAAAGGGCCTTTAACGGCCAATTTGAGCATGTCATGAATAAAGAATGGTTCAGACTTTCAACCCTTTGGCACAAAATTTCCATTCCTTACAGGGTTTGGCAGCAGCATGGTGAATTACACTCAAGAACACGACAGATTTGTAGCCAGTGTCAGAAATCTAAGCTGTGTCTCACCTTCGATCCCATGCTCCTTGAGGATCTCCCAGTGTTTGTCGTAGATCTTCTTGGCCGACTCGCAGGACAGGTGGTAGATCTTCTGGCAGATTCCCTCCACGGACGACTTGGCCGCCTCCGTCAGGTGAGGGCCACACTGTGTCTTCAGGTGAGTCAGTCGCTCCTTCAGGTGGGACAGAGACATCTTCAGTCAGTTTGCATTTATTGAACAATTGTCATTCTCACTTTACGCTTTGGTAGGAAAACTTCTCAATATCCATAAACAAGGAACACCTGAATTTGTCTCAGTAGCTGTATAGCCTGTATAACTGCCCTTCGACATAACACACCAGTTTTGCAGGCAAGTGTGGCAGCTGGTTATACACTATTACACCTGTCACTCCTACTGTACTTGCTGACTGCTTGAAATCTCCTTACACCATGCTTCTTCTCATACAAGACAAGAAATTTTAATCCTTTTCATGAATGACCAATGCTACATGACACTGCCTAAACAGAAATGAAAAGTTCCTACAAAACCATCACTGTCATCATGTTACTTTATCAACAGAGGATGTTACCCTGATCATAAAATCAACATTGTCTAGCCGAACGTCAGTCACAATCTGCTAAAATCTGGCATTTTCTCTGCAGCAGAGTAACCTTGGAACATCTCATCCCCCCCACCCCACACACACCTGATAGTCCTCCAGAGTAGCGTTGTTCTGCCGCCGTAGCCACTGCATGATATCCTCCACACTCCACTTCACAATCTTACGGCTGTCTGGGGAACAGTTTCTGCACATGGAGGAAAAACAAAAGATAGAAACTTTGGCACATCAGGGAAAAGCTCCTTGATTCAATGTCACAAAGTTTGCAATACTGTACCATGTATGTGTAAAGATATGTGTCTATGGATTTATTATAACTATACATTAAATATGGATTTGTTAGGAATCATGAAACCTGTATCTTGTTATATCCTAAAGGACCTCACCTCTTCCCTCAAGACCTCAATGAAAAGCGACCAGCAGGCCGATTTGAATATTTCATTAATAAACAAAGGCTCAAACGAACAAACCTGGACTCGACCATCTTCTTTGCTGCCTCTGCGTACTTGAAGACGTACTTCCGTGCCTCGACGGGGTGTCTGAGCCGGCAGCCGCGGACGGGGATGTCGCTCATGATCTCCCGGTACATGGAGGGTGAAACCTCATGGGCGCAGCTCGTAGGTAACATGGGGTCGTTGCCCCTGTCTGTGACCTTTCTCTCCAGGACCCAGCGGTTGAAGGACTCACGTGGTGCATCAATTCCTGAAGAAAATGAAGAGAAAAAAAAAGTCACCATTTTATTGTATCCAACCATCCATCCATGGTCTGAAATTTACAAGTGTTGTCTAGTATTACTTAAAGCACTCAAAGTATAGCTATATTTTATCTAACCAATGAAGAGCTGATTATTTCATAAATAAACAACTGCTCAAACAGTCAAACAAACAATTGTCTAAAATTTCTCTTTAACTCATTTACATATCAATTCCTAGTTTTTGGATGAATACCCGTCACTGGCAAAAAGTAGTGAATGCTACTTGAAACGTGTGACAGTTGTCAAAATCTATCCAGTTGCTTGAGTAACTGTTTTCTTGTGTAAGCAAAGTGTTTCCCACCTTCTCTGGTTTGGCATAGCTCCTGGTACTGGGAGAAACCGCAGAAACAAACAAACAAATAAACAATGTTTCCTACCTTCTCTCGTTTGGCAGAGCTCCTGGTACTGGGACCTCAGCTTGTTGGTAAGCTGGGCGCGGTAGGACTCAGCCTCAGGGTGGACGGGGGGCATGGTGCAAGGGGGGTGCTCGAAGATAATCGCGTTGCTCGGGATCTCAAAGTTCCAATAAACCCTGGGGGGGGGAGAAAGAGATGAAAACTCTCACTCTCAAGCACTGATGGCAGACTTCACCCCTTACCCATACTGCTTTGCCACCCTTGCAGTCCAAAATTAGCAGCACTGAGGATGTATGGCAATACTGCATTGTGTACATTTGGAAATGCAGAAATGCACACTGACACACGCAAACAAACACAGACAAGCCCAAAACAATACTTTGTTTGACAATACAAGCTATGAACTTGATGTTTTACATACCACAGTGGCGACTTAAGGTTGAAATGACACCAGTTCAGATTCTAAAATTTCTAATGCCATAAATAAAACTTCTAAATCTTAAACCTCCTTTCCCAGTAGAGCGGTACAGTTATAATATTTGTTTGTTTGTCTGGCAGAGACAATTCTATAGAAAACCAACAGTGGATACTCACGGTCCCTCTAGCTTCATCTTCTTGCTGGGACTCATGGACCCCAGACTAGTGATGCTCGCCTCCGAGTCACGCCTCCTCTTCAGGTCAAAGGGGGGCGGCGAGCGGACATCTGTCGGCGTGTCCGGAACGCTGATGCCAAGAGGATCCGTCTGGGGGCAAAGGAGATGGCAGACTTCAACCCCTTACCCATACTGCTTCGATAATTCCCTTTGGATGGCAAAACCTTTTGTTCTTACCATCAACTACTGATCCATCTAGGCACAACAAATCATAACAAGGCTACGCTTTCTCATAATAGTATATTTGTTTGCAGATAATACTAAGTAGTAAGTGCTACCAAATGTATGTATGTAACTTAATTCTCTTCCACAACCACATCAGTACCCAAACAAGCCAGGATACATATAGTTTTCTCTAGGGCTCATGGAACACCGTTATGAGGTCATCTATGAATTCATGCAGTAACGAATCTTACCTCAATGTTTCTAAAACTTGTCTACTAAAACTTTGGTATAAGAAATACTTTAGAAAATACTTTCAGCATGCTGCAATCAAATTCAACACACACTGTATTATTTCTGTCTCTGTCACCAGGGCAATTTCTCTCAGCTAGACTGGGTGCCTTGGCTGTAGGATATACTGTGCTACAGAAACAGTGTATGAAATAGTACTACATGTAATTATCTACAAGTTTTCCTCCTCCTGTTGGAATCCTTTCCTAAGTTCCTATCTCCTATTATACAGAAACACTATTGAAAAGAGTGTCTACATACCACCCTATCCGATCCCCCAGGTACCCCGTTATGAGGGGACTTGTGGACCACTGGCATCTCCCACAGCGACTCTCCCGTCAGCTTGTTGAAGTAGTACCATCTCTTCTCGCGCTTGCTCCAGAACCGACGCCAACCCGCCTGACAAACAAACAGTTGCTTGTTTATTTGCACATAAAACATTAAGAAAAAGGAACATACATATCATATAACGGTGCTAGAGAGGCTGGAAGTTGGGGCTTATGTATAGCCATTGTAAAATTATCATAAAAGTATTTAGTTGTTATACATCTCATATAAAGTGATAAGGGTTAAAACAATTTGTGAAACCAGCAACCATGACCACTTTCGGTAAAATAAATCTATAACAGGTAGAACTTGCATCGTGAGCCATTGGTCAGTAAGCGTGTAAGATAGGGAATAGGCAAATCTCTGTATCTATTTGTTTAACACTTGAAACATACCCTGAGCAACTCCTCTTTTACTTTTAGTATGAGCCATACTTCGTAAATTATAGTGCAGGTAAAATCTATCTGGTGCGGGTATTTTCAACGTTACCTGCACCTGTACAGGTGTGCAGAAAGACTTGGATTTGAGCCGTGCTCTTTTCCACAAGTTTGAAACATACCCTGAGCACCTCCTCCGGGAGGTCGTGAACTGGGTCAGGCCCGGGGGACTGGGGGGTCGGTGGGTCCGAGGATTTATCAGAAGATCCCGTCGACATGATGAACAGCTCAGGTAGATCTAAACTACAGACAAACTCCTGATACAGACTCTGTCAGCTTTCAAACCTGGAGACACACAGGGAATGAAATTAGCCAGTGTTACACAATCTATCACGGTCAGGTGCTGATTGCAGCCCTCAAAATTGTTTTTTTTTCCGTAGTATTGTCCCAAAAAAGGAATTCAAACTGTTCAACTGATCAACACTTTTTTTTTTGCATTGTGTGTATCGTTCAGCCTCTTCCTCTAGGGGTCTGACCAGTGGATGGGCTGCAAGAAGTGTGATGTAGTAAAGCTAGGAAAAAAAACAAAAAAACTTCTTAGCTTCATTGTAAAGTACTCTATGGTAAATTATGCATGCATGTGGTCTGTAATGAATATATTAATTAGTGTAAGGCATTGAGTTGACCACAAACTAACAAACCATCATACCTTGAGGCTACCTTGAGGATACTTCAATGAATTGGGCATAGCCTGTGACGTTATAGATACATTAACTAAAGGCCATATAAGTAGTGCAATGTTTAATATGTATAATATATGTAATAATAAATTTCAAATTGCAAAAGGTGTTGAAACAAGTAAGATACCAGAATGTGCCTTGTTTTTCGATGTCCAATACTTGGCCACTACTGAAATTCCTTGACCTACTTTAATACTTGACCTATAATGTTATAAATTTCGTAGAGTAAGAACGAAATTTAAAAAAGAATTCATGACACCACATAATTTGTTAATAATGGCTTCATCATATCTTATATAATATGTCTAACAAAAACTGTCCTGAACAAAGAGTTACATTCATTTTTTTCCATAGTGCAATGTTGGACAAGTGCACACCTCGAAGCCTGGATGCCAGACTGTTCTCAGAGCCAAAGTACACAGGCCAGCCCCCAGTTACATCCTGAGAAGCTCAGGGTCTAACTGAGGGGTGTCTATGGTAAACTTTCCTTGGGGACATGTTGGCCTTGGAGCTGAGGAGCTAGCCTGTATACTGGCCAGACAACAGTTTGGCACCCAGGCTACAGCTTTCCTTTTCTGGGATAAAGATCTAACTTCAGACACACCCACGGCTCAAAGAACACCGGCTAAACTATTCTACGTCTTGCCCAACGTTTCCCGCTACTTCCGTGGTGTTTTAGGAAACTAAAGGGCCCATCGGCGATCAAACAGTGCAACAAAGAAAGACAACTGGGACAGGAACAGTCTAGCACGCTGGATAGTGTCGAAGACTTTCGCCTTGCACGGGAGAAGACATGGACTTCACACGTGAGGCTTGTTTTGAGCCAATGTTTACATCGTGTTTCTGCACAGTCTGGCGCGGTTAGCGGCAAACTACGCCACGCAGTGGAAAGAAAGGATACTCAAGAACCAATATCAATGCGAACATGCCCTACTTACCTCCATCTGACGGTAAATTCGCGTGAATTTTGTGTTTCAATCGTCTCGAGACGCCCAAGGCCTGCCAACAGCCGCCATGTTGCCCGCAGTGCAGCATGGGATATCACCCAAATTTAAAGCTACATTTGACGACTAAATCCTGCAAACACCGATGATTTTAGAAACCGTGTCAATACCTGAGAATGATCATAATGTGTTATAGATGCTATATTGATAATCAGTGGCTTGTAAAACAATTAAATCCACACCAAAACATGTTCATTTTGGTTTCACCTAGCTGGTGACGTCACTCGAGCGAGTCCACTCTACTGTGGGGGTGTCAATCTTTTTATTAAGTTGACAAATTTATATTACATTTATATTACAGGACAATTTCGTCAGGTACAATCAATGTTCAAATTCCATGGTACAATGTATGATAACTTGTACATAACAGTTACACAGAAGTTGAACTATTGCTAATATCTAACAATTCCAGGAAACTACTTTTTAACAACTAAATATAACGTTAGATAACTTACTTATGCTAACAACTATGCTAATACTTTTAGTAGCTGGGCCGACTTATTTTTACTTTAATAATATATGTGAAGATCGCAGAACAACACAGCTGTGTCCAGCTCGTACGTGTCAAAGGTGAAAGGTTTTGGGGTCAACTCAACATGGCGGGCGGTCAGACGACAGACAGACCGAAGGAGGTACGGTAGCAAGAAAAATGCATTTTTTTAATGATAAATGTCACTTGGGCCCACTTTTTGGTCAGCAAAATAGACTTTATTAAGTTGTCTTGTGAGTGAATGTGTTGGGGTGGAGGTAGATGTCACATTTATGATTTTTTTAAAAATCTGATCCAGCGAACAACGCCGTAGAACGTTTCTACCATAATCCACAAGGGACGGACCTTGTCGTCTTCTAATGCACGGTTATAGAAGCTTTCTGAATAATTTCTGAACACTTGAGTCTGTTACGTTTGCAGTTCTGGGTTAATACTGATCCTCAATACCCCGTTTTTTTTAAAAGAAATTCAATATAGGTACTCGACTCGATACGCCGTACTACAGGAGAGAAGGCTTCGGCCCCGCCTTCTCATAAAAGTGCTTTTTTTTCGGAACAGCACATTCTAAGTTTACATGCAACAATAAGTATAGCTATAACCAATCATTAATATAAGTTACTTACTACTACAAGTTTGTAAATTCGATCAGTGGATGGTGAATATGAAGAGAAATTCCGCATGCAGGCCGTTATGACGATCCAATATGAAAGTGGGATGAACTGGTAAATACATAAGACTTCCTGTATGATTTTATTCATAATTGCATAGAAAATGTATCACACAGGGTCCTTGTACCATGTACACTGTGTGTACCAGAGAGTCTAGACCCGGTTGTGGTGTTTAGGCATACCCATGAACTCATGGAGGCAAAGGAGGAGGAAGGGGGGGAGGATGAAGAGAAGGAGGAAGAGAAGGGGCCAAGTTCAGACGTTATGATGCAAGGAAGGAAGGAAGGACTGCTGAATGTGGCCTTGGACAGGTGAGTTGATAGCACACAAAAAATTAGTCATCACCAACTCAATTTGTTGGTTCTGGCACTTTTGATTTAAAAACAAAAATTGCTAAACAGAAAGATCAACATGAAATGAGTCAGACGGGAAAGTCTGTAACTAACGTAACCTGATACATACAGTTTCAGGGAGTGAATACAACAGGCAGATGTAAGTGCCCCCCCCCCCCCCCCCCGACCTCTGTTTTCATGACGTCCTCTTAATTCATGTTTCGTTGAAACCAATGTTGTGTAATGGTTGTATTATTAATTGTATCATATTGACTGTATTGTATCGTACATGTATGCTATTGTGTGCATTCCAGGAAGACTAGCGCTGGGCCCAAGATGGAAATTCAAATAAAGTCTCAAGTAGATAACTTGGTAAGGCCTTAAGTCTCTTGAAGTTCTTATAATGAGTATTTTTGACATTTAGTGGGCTTATATATATCACTCACACTGATCACCAGTAACAAATTGGGTGACAGGGTTAAAAACTTAAGGCATACAGGCTTTTCATATGATCAGATGTCACTTGTGCCATGGTGGATTACAGTTTATATCATACCCAGGCGGCGATACAGTGCTCCCGACTGTGTTGTATTTTACTATACGACCGGGCGTATAAACCTGGCTTCCATAGAACGATTGGAACGCGTTTCGCCCCAACCGTGTGCTTTCGAAAATTCTAATACAGGATTCGGACGTTGGAATTGATGTTGTTGCAGTTTTTTTGTTTAGGGACACCAAATTTTCGCTCATTTCGCATTGAAAGACGTGTTTTCTTGGGTGGGTATGATATAAATAGAATACAACACGGTGTATTCCGCATCGCCCTCGGTCTCGGCCCGACTCGCGGGAGGGCCGATACCTCGGGCAAGGGCCGAGACTGAGGGCGATGCGGAATACACCGTGTTGTATTCTATATGTACAATGTATGTTAAACATGCCAACATACTGCTGTAATCTGCTTACCTGCCAACATGGTCGTTAGGTATTCAAATTATAATGATGAAAAGCTTCCATAATTTGTGGTTAATCAGTGATTTTCTTTATTGACTAGAAGTTGAACCAAGCTTCACAAATGGACTTGCAAATGTCATTACATTCATTATGTGCTTTCTCAAAAATTAAAACATCTCTTAGATCTTCTAAAGATCTCTCTTAAATCTCTCAAAATCTGCTGACAATTACCCATGTTAATCAGTGTTTTTCTTTATTGACTAGAACCAAGCCTCACAATTTTCATACTATGCAGTCATGTAAATACATGTATGTGCACATGCTGTTTTAAGCTGTTTCAAGAATTGAAAAACATCTCTTAGGTTAGAAATTCTTCTAAAGATCTCTCTTAAATCTCTCAAAATCTGCTGACAATTACCCATGTTAATCACAATCAGTGTTTTTCTTTATTGACTAGAACCAAGGGTAGGGAAGATCATGACACATTACAGCGGGACTTAGTAGCTTTAAACGACTGGTCTTCAACCTGGCAACTACCCTTTAATGTGGACAAGTGCAAAGTTCTCCACCTTGGAAGCAGCAACAGTGGACTTAACTACACTCTGGGGGATAAGGAACTGGAAAAGACCGAGGAAGAGAAGGATTTAGGGGTGATAGTCGATCACCACCTTAAATTCCACACCCACACAGCAGCAGCAAAGAACAAGGGCAACCAAATGCTGGGGCTGATTAAAAGGTCGTTCGCAAACCTGGATGAGCAAACCCTACCACTTCTGTTCAAAACGATGGTCAGACCACACCTAGAGTATGGGAATGTGATCTGGGGGCCACACTTCAAGACCGGCAAGCAGCAGTTGGAAAAGGTACAGAGAAGGGCTACAAGACTGGTTCCTACACTTAGGGAACTTCCTTACAGTACCAGACTGCAGAGGCTTAAACTTCCATCCTTGGAATACAGGCGACAGAGGGGGGATATGATCCAGGTTTTCAAAATCATGAAGGGCCTTGAAAGGGTACCAGTCAGATGTTTCTTTGAGCAAGTGGATCAAACAGCAACCAGAGGTCACAACCTCAAGTTGAAAGTTCCTCTAGCGAGATCTAGGGCAAGGGCCCAGGGGTTTAGTGTCAGAACTGTCAAAAACTGGAACTCTTTGCCGCAAGAAGTGGTCGCGGCAGAAAACGTTAACCAGTTTAAAACTAAACTCGACAATCACTGGGAGAAGCTAAAGTACGCCATCGAGTGAGTAGAGAGCAGGACATAACAGGCCCCGGCCTTCTTTCCTGGACGACGTATCAAGGTATCAAGGTATCAAGAATACAGCTTTGAGCATGAGGCATTCGGCCCTGTGTTATATAATGGACTTTGAGTGTCCAAGGATTCAGTGACTGAGTTTAAGATAGTAGTCCCTGTGGTATATAATGAACTTGTAGTATGCAAGGGTTCAGTGATTGAGTTTGAGGCAGTCGGCCCTGTTTTATATAATGGACTTTTAGTGTCCAAGGATTCACTGATAGCCTGATACATTTTCTGATTATGGCAACTGAGTCTTACATCAGCTGTGGTGTTGGATTCAGTGATGGCCTGAGACTGGCCCTGCCATGTCTGATTATGTTGGTTCACATCTTCATACTGGTGATCATGACCACTAGCTGCTACAACAGCTGTAGTTTTTGTGGAGGATTCAGTGATGGCCTGAGACTGACCCTGCATTGTCTGATCATGTTGGCTCCTATCTTCATATTGGTGATCATGACCATTAGTTGCTACAACAGCTGTAGTTTTTGTGAAGGATTCAGTGATGGCCTGAGACTGACCCTGCCCTGCCTGATCATGTTGTTTTATGTCTTCATATTGCTGATTAGGACCACTAGTTACTATAGCAGCTGTCCAGGTGTTTATGTTGTGCAAGGCAAGTTTGGAGTTTGAACCTGAATCAAAATTTCTTACCCTCCTTTTGTACCAGATTGTGAATATGACAGCAACAGCGAGAGATACCATTGAACCAACAACAGCTGAAATGACAACCAGTACTAGGGGGAAACTAGGACCAGATTCTTTGGAAGTACCTGTGATGGCAAGAGTTGAAGTTGCTGACACTTTCCATTCAGTGTCGACTGTTGAGTCAACATTGTGTTTGAAGTACCAGTGATAGTGAGAAGTGATGGTGCCATTGTTACAGTTTTCTGTATTACCAAATGAATATGTTGACACTGCAGTTGAGTTTTGGGCACCAACAGGTGATGTTGATTTGGTTGGGTCTTTACAGATCAGATCTTTGGGACTGATATCTTGAAGTTTTTGTCCTGAGAGGTTTGCAGGTTGGGCACATGTTATCTGTTTTAGAACTACAGGAGTTTCCATCATTGTTTGCCTAAAGGGAGCCATCTTACAGTCACACACCCAGGGATTGTTGTCAATACATAAACCAGGAATGGATGCCAACATGTCAATGGCTGACAGGGGAAGGACAGATAGCTGGTTTGACTGCAGGTACAAATCATGGAGAAGGGTTAGATTTGAAAACATACCAGACTGGATGTTACTTAGCTTGTTTGAGTTCAGGTACAAACTTTTGAGGCAAGCTAGATTTGAAAATGTGCCAACCTGAATGCTGGATATTTTGTTGGAGGCAAGATTCAACAAGAGGAGCATTGGTAGATTTGAGAATGTGCCAACCTGAATGCTGGTTATGCTGTTGGAGTTCAGGTACAATTTTACAAGCTGTGTTAGATTTGAGAATGTGCCAGATTGGATATGACCTATCTGGTTGAAGCACAGGTGAAGTTCTTGGAGCTGGGGTAGATTTGAGAATGTGCCAACCTGAATGCTGGTTATGTTGTTGGAGTCCAAGTACAAACGTTTGAGCTTGGGTAGATTTGAGAATATTCCAACATGAATGCTGTATATTTGGTTAGAGGCAAGGTTCACCATGGAGAGCTGGGGTAGATTTGAGAATGTGCCAACCTGAATGCTGGTTATGTTGTTGGAGTCCAAGTACAAACGTTTGAGCTTGGGTAGATTTGAGAATATTCCAACATGAATGCTGGATATTTGGTTGGAGGCAAGGATCAACATGGAGAGTTGGGGTAGATTTGAGAATGTGCCAACCTGAATGCTGGATATTTGGTTGGAGGCAAGCTTCAAGTAGTCGAGCTGGGGTAGATTTGAGAATGTGCCAACCTGAATGCTGGTTATGCTGTTGGAGTTCAGGTGCAAATATTTCAGCTTGGGTAGATTTGAGAATGAACCAATCTGAATGCTGGATATTTGGTTAGAGGCAAGGTCCAACCAGTAGAGCTTGGGTAGATTTGAGAATGTGCCAACCTGAATGCTGGTTATGTTATTGGAATTCAGGCGCAAACTTCTCAGCTTGGGTAGTTTTAAGAATGCGCCAACCTGAATGCTGGATATTTGGTTGGAGGCAAGGTTCAAGTAGTCAAGCTTGGGTAGATTTGAGAATGTGTCAACCTGAATGCTGGTTATCTTGTTGGAATTGAGGTACAATTCTGCAAGCTTGGGTAGATTTGAGAATGTACCAACCTGAATGCTGGTTATGTTGTTGGAGTTCAGGGACAAACTTGTGAGCTTGGTTAGTTTAAAGAATGTGTCAGCCTGAATGCTGGATATTTGGTTGGAGGCAAGGATCAACATGGAGAGTTGGGGTAGATTTGAGAATGTGCCAACCTGAATGCTGGATATTTGGTTGGAGGCAAGGTTCAAGTAGTCGAGCTGGGGTAGATTTGAGAATGTGCCAACCTGAATGCTGGATATTTGGTTAGAGGCAAGGTCCAACCAGTAGAGCTTGGGTAGATTTGAGAATGTGCCAACCTGAATGCTGGTTATGTTATTGGAATTCAGGCGCAAACTTCTCAGCTTGGGTAGTTTTAAGAATGCGCCAACCTGAATGCTGGATATTTGGTTGGAGGCAAGGTTCAAGTAGTCAAGCTTGGGTAGATTTGAGAATGTGTCAACCTGAATGCTGGTTATTTTGTTGGAGTTCAGGGACAAAGAATTGAGCTTTGTTAGATTTGAGAATGTACCAACCTGAATGCTCGTTATCTTGTTGGAGTAAAGGTACAAAGATTTGAGCTTTGACAGATGTGAGAAAGTGCCAACTGGAATGCTTAATATTTGGTTGGAGCCAAGATCCAAAAAACGGATCTTGGGTAGATTTGAGAATGTACCAACATGAATGCTTGATATTTGGTTGGAGAAAAGGTCCAACCAGTGGATCTTGGGTAGATTTGAGAATGAACCAACCTGAATGCTGGTTATGTTGTTCAATCTAAGGTCCAATTTGGGTATAATTGAGAATGTGTCAACCTGAATGCTGGTTATCTTGTTGGAGTTCAGGTACAATTCTGCAAGCTTGGGTAGATTTGAGAATGTGCCAACCTGAATGCTGGATATTTGGTTGGAGGCAAGGTGCAACTTGGAGAGCTGGGGTAGATTTGAGAAAGTGCCAACCTGAATGCTGGTTATCTTGTTGGAGTTAAGGTACAATGCTGCAAGTTTGGGTAGATTTGAGAATGTGCCAACCTGAATGCTTAGTATTTGGTTTGAGCAAAGATTCAGGGAGGTGAGCTTTGGTAGATTTGAGAATGCACCAGACTGAATACTAGTTATCTGGTTATTTTCTAAATTTAACTCATTGATGAATGAGGGGAGGTTCTGAGGGATGTTGGTGAGGCCAAGGTTCGGGCATCTGCCACGTGATGATGGTGCACAGATGTAGCCACCTTCTGGCATGTTGGGCTCCTTCAGGATGATGAGAAGGAAAATCAGCATGTGTCGCAGCTTTCTTCCCATGTCGTGCTGCAGTCTGCAGAGAACAAGTAGCAGGAATTGAATAAATAAGGACAATCAATGATGGCAGACTTCACACCCTTTACCCATCCTTGTTTGCAAGTTGGTCAGAAACACGCGCACACACACACACACACACACACACACAGTGACACACACATACATAAAACATGCCCAATACAATACTTCACTCCCAAAGTGAATTATGGTAACAAGCTTAAGGCAATCAGAGATGACAGCCTTCAGTTCCTTCAATACATGCTCAGTGCTGCTATTTTTGTCTGTGGGACCTTTAAACTAAAATCAATCCATGCATTGTATGTAAAATGTGTTATTGTTCTTTACAAGTTGAATTATTGAGTGATGTGATAAATATACTGGGTAGCATGGATTGTGTTAATGCAGACACACACACAAATATTATAAATAGAGAAAGAATCCCAGAAAAAAACCAAAAAAATTGATTTATTTTGAATGAAGTAATACTGTTTAACTGCAATTATGAACACAATGTCATTTTGAGGCTTCTTACATTTCTCCTTCCCTACAAAGGGTATTGAAATATAATCTAGTCTGTAGGTGGTGACACTAAAGCTTTTCTTGCCTTTTATACCGTCATACCTTGTAACAAACTATTTTAAATCAGCCTGAGCCTGGCTATCTGCATACATGTATTTACCCTGGAAAAATCTGCATACTAGGTATATTGGAAAATGTTTATTTCTCACTTGAGATGGTCCAGACTTGCAGGGCTACAAGCACTAGGATCTAAATCCTTCTTACACTGATAACACTTTCTCTTAAGTTAGAAAGTTACTAGACATTTCTAAAAATTCATTATATAGTCACAAACTATGTATGGTCAAAACTCCACATTATCTTCAATGTACATGAAGAAATAAGGTAAAAAACCCTCATCCATGATATGTTTGGTATATGAATTGGTTAATTGTCTGATTCGGGCTGTTTGAATATTAACATTTAGCAGGTTGTTTACTCCCTGGTGCCTTTTGCTGACGTGTCATATGAAGGCAGACTTTACATTTTCAGGCTTGGAGATAAGCATAAAAGCATAATTTGGCCCTTTCTTGCGCGAATGCATCAAGTTTTTCACGCTGTGGTTAATGTGGCCATAAATTTTCAAATTCATCAGAAGTATTGTACTATGGCATGTCATAGTATTTTTTCTTCTTTTTTTTTTAGGAGAGAAACATGTTAGATTTTTCTTTTGTTTACAGATGTAATAAAAACTTTTAACTACATCTAAGCCGAATAAGAATTATGCATGATAACCATTGTCTCTTAAGGGGCCGTTGCATTGTGCGAAAATCGATCAGCCGACGAGCTCTAAACGACATTTACGGCAATAGTACGCCTGATGTTTCGTCGAGCATTGCCCAAATTTTAGGGATCGCCAGCGATCTTTAGGAGTCGGCCGAAGCTCGCTGACACGTGAAACGTGTTCTTAACATCAGCGACAAGTCGCCCGATTTTTTAGGTCATAGACATATTCCCAAGCGATCGCCCGAGCCTCACTCCGTGTGACGGGGACGATTTTCAAGCCAAAAATATGTGTGATCCTCGGACGACCTAAAATCGGGCGACCTTTCGACGATCAACAAATACGGCCGAAGCTCGTCGACAATGTGACGCAGGCGTTATAGTTACAATATTTATCTGCTATTCCAGCCTCGCCTCTCTCATGTATACGTATGTACAAAAAATACTAGGTCTTACCTGAAGGTTCAGCCAAAACTTACCTTTCAAACCAGTCAGAACACCTTTAGCTTCTGGGCAATGAAGTCATGACGGACTTTGCTCAGTCTTCCTGCTGCAGTTGTGCCTCTCAGATGTGAGCTCTGGATAGCTGTTCCTTACTGGAGTCTGACAAACAAGCTTTCTTAATCTGGGTGTGTTGATTGTCTGAAGGTAGCTGGTTGAATATTATAATCAATGATAAATGATAATGGTTTGTTCCTTGAAATTGCCTTATATAATGCATGAAAACACCTTGGGTGCAGTTTTCTTGTCAGCTGCTATGGGGCGCTTTTAGTTTATGTTGAAGATGTTGCCTTTCTATAATCATAACAGACTTGCTCATCTTTGAGATTCATGTAAACCTTGATACTTTTCATAAGCTAGGTAAATAGCTAGGATAACTTTTGCTGCTGATGAAGTATTTTCAGTACAGCCAAGCTCGAGTTGATGTTTGCAAGGAATTGGCTGTTGCTATTCATTTTCAAATTGGTAAAGTATAACAGTGTAATGTACTAGTAACGTTAAGGTTAACATATGTTAACATATGTGCTTCTTTCTAATAGTGTGCTGTCACACTGACAACAAACAATGAAGAAAAGGAGGAGGAAGAGAGAAAAGGAGAAGGCTGACAGGTGAAGATGTAGAGAAAGCAGGGCTGGTTGCTGGGCCTTGGAGAGGTGAGTTGATCACTCTTCTTAGTACCTTCTGTCAGGCATCCATCCTATTCTAGCTCCGGTTCACTCCTCCGATTGCTTCTCTGCAGAATAGTTTGGCCACCGCCCCCATTGGAACGTATGTCCTTTAATTTACGGCTTACATTGTTTCGTGAACCAAATATTTTTTTATACAAAGTTTGAACCCTGTTACCATATTGTTAGCAGGACCATATGATTCGGATCCAAACAGAACTATCACCATATTTTAGTCAATTGTTTCTCGAGTAATGGGTGACAGACAATTCAGGAAGGGAAGCAATTGCATTCTGACAAAAATATAATGGATGCTTCTATACATTGTAGACACGGTGGAAGGCAGCACCACAGAAGTCTCAAAAACTGCCCTCTCTTTCTCTTAACATTTTCACTGTCATTGGCAGAATAGAAAACTATGTTCTAACCAACCTTAACACTGTGAGGGTTAATCCTTGCTCAGACACATACAAGCAGACAAATTTCATCAAAGTGCAAAGTTAACGTGATCAAATATGACAGCTTGTCATAATACGATATGTGTGTTCAGTCGCCCATCTATCACAGTATGATACTCTGTCAAAACACAGGCACTGGCTGATTACATTGTAATTGAGGGGCATACCGACACATTTACAGTGGGGTCGGTGGCGCAGCGGTAGCGCGTTCGGCTCGGGTCCAAGAGGTCCCGGGTTCGATCCCCACCCATGTCACCGATCTTGTGCCCTTGGGAAAGGCACTTTACACGAATTTCCTCACTTCACTCAGGTGTAAATGAGTACCTAGCTTCGGCTAGGGACGTCCCTCGGATAGGACGTTAAATGGAGGTCCCGTGTATGGGGAGAGCCACACCCCACGCACGTTAAAGAACCCACCGCACTTATCGAAAAGAGTAGGGGACCTTCCCGGTGTGAGTGGTTCAAACCTACAGTCCTATATATATATATATGGCCGCACTTGGGGTCGTATTGAGGTCACCTGAGTTAGCGCCGAATGGCAGCCGCTCCAGACCCTTGCGATAAAGCCCCACCACCATTGTAAGCTCCTCACAATTCAGCCCTTGGCTGCCAAGAGAGAGTAAGCCGGCCCACCCTACTACCAGGTTACTGTTATCTATGGACATCCTTAAATTTGTATATCTTTGATACAAGCTGGAGAATTTCATCAAAGTACAAAAAAACAAACACGATTAGATATGACAGTTTGTCATGATAAGATACATGTATGTGAGTATAATTATAATATAAGTGAGGTAATATTGTAACATGACATGTATGACAGATGCTTTTAAAGTATATAGCCTGTACTAGACCACCCAAGTACACGTATGGGAAAAGATCTCCTATCAGGAGGGATTAAATTATGGGTTACATGCTGATATGTAGTTTCCTGTAGTCGTATGTCAAGCTCAGTTACACCCTTACTAAATGTTCTGATACCCCAGCCTATGTTCTGACAACTCAACCTATGTTCTGACAACCCTAACCCTATGTTGGAATGTAGGGGTGTCAAAAATACCAGGGTAGTGGTGTCCTCGTCAAGCTCAATCAGTAGGCCAGAATAAAAACTAAGACTTTTATCTTTGTAGTATTTCTTGAAAGGAAGCTTTACAATGATAAATTTTAATGGGTTTTCTGGATATAATGGCCAGCTTGAGGGACAACTGAATTAAGGGTGAAAGATCTTTTGATTATCATTCATGATATTCTTGCAGTTTAACAAGAATTCTCTAGAGGGCACTTTCTCCCTAACTTGTTGAAATGTATATATTAATAGGTTAAGAAAAACTTTGTTGTCTTGTTCTCTTAAAACTTGTGAAATCCTGACTTACAATTACACACTCAGATTTCTCCTCAAAAGGCATGGACATTCCTCTTGAATCTAATTTACCTGCGAAGTTAAAAAAAATACTATGTGGTCTCCCACATCAGGTCAAAACATTTGTGGCTGCAATGGAAGCGATCAGGGGAGCAAACTGGGGCTAGAATAGGGGGTACACCAGGCTACTTTTAGCTGTGGGCATCCCTAGAAACATTAACCAACATCTTTGCTAAAACAAAACAAAAATTTTAGCATGTAACCAGTGAGATAGCTTTACGTGTCTACAGCAAAACAATTCGGAACTCAACCTGTTGTCCTCACAAGGGCATAGTCTGAACCAGACTCCTTTGCAGGCCGAATAGATAGACTAAGTAGAAATTGGCCTAGAAAGGGATATAATTGGCCAGGGTTAGGGTTAGGGTTATAATTTGCCTGCACATTGGTCCTAGTATGGCCAGCTTACTCCCCTGGCCAATTATATCCCTTTTTAGGCCAATTTCTACTATCTATTTGGCCTGCAAAGGAGTCTGGTGGAGACTATGCCCCAGTGAGGACAAAACATTTGTAGCTGCTTAAGGAAAGTCCATTAAAACGTTCCTGCCATGTAATCCTCCATCAGTCAGGTTCTACAAATAGGATCAAAGCCCTGTTAACTCGTCAGGCTGAGGTTTTCCATACTTCGCCCTGACAACACCCTCCCGGTATTCTGTCGGATTGTGGGTGTTTCCGTTTTGACCCAATGCAGGTCAGTGGGCCAGGGCATGGCTGCTTTATTGAGCCTCGCCAGTCTATTTTCTATCATGTGGGGGCGTCCGGGGCACTTTGAAGTTGTTGCAGTGTCAGGATTGGGCATAGATAGGTGCTGATTGATTTGCATTGGAGGATAGTCCGGCAGACAAGCAGTCCCCACAGCTGCAGGTAGGTCCTTTGCTGCTTTCTCTGGTTTGACAAATTTTATTTCACCTCATCCTCTTGTTATTAACCTTCAGCCTGCTATTAAAGGTAGCTGTTTGGCACAGAATTTGTATTGTTTATGGAGTGAGGCAGCAGGGAGGAGGTTAAGAATATAGATCATGTCAAATGGAGCTATTTCTGAAAATATTTATTAATGTTACTGCTTTATATTAAGGCCACACCAATTTAATTTGTTGGTTCTCGGATTCGCCGCTTCATTTTTTTCCGATTTGCAAATAAAAATAAAATTGGATTCAGGCTTTGAATCAACTGCAAAATGCTCCGATTTTGCCCAAAACAGTTGAAGAAAGCTCCTCGTCTGCCTTGTTTTATAGTTTTTTCATGTATCAATGCTCTGGTTTGATCAAAAATTCAGAAATCATTGTTTGAATTATAAACCAGCTTGGAATGGGGACGTCAAGGCTGCTATCGTAGCTTTTGAGGCTATCAGAGGATGCCTAGGCCTGTTTTTATTTTTTATTTTTTTTCGCCCGGTCGCTTCATATTTTTTCTAAAAAAATCCGAGAACCAACAAATTAAATTGGTGTGGCCTTACTGTGAAAAATGTGCGAATCTCTGATAACCTGATGATATTATTAGAAGTTTCATTTTTATAGGAATCAGTTCTTTAGTTCTGGATACTCTTTGTGGAGGTGACCCTTTTTTTCTGTCCCTGAAGGACACAGGTACATGCATGATTGTATGCAATATTGCTTTTAATTTTATAGTGATGGTGATTTTCATATCATTTATTCATAAAGGCGAACAGAGTAAACCTTAATAATGTAAGAGGTGTAGAGTGAATGTAGGTATATATGGCCTTGAAACTGCATACCCACAGCACATGCCAATCTCCAAGCAGATGTAGGGGTGGAAAATTGTAAGGTTTTCTGACTGTCTGGCTTTTCTAGCAGTCCCCCAGCCCAACTGCTGATGACTTGAGGGCATCTCGGCTTGCCATTTCCACTATCTCACAATGAGTAACCTTCTCCCTGCTGAAGTAGCATTTTGGCACCAATTTTGTATTGGTTACAGGGTTAGGCAGCAGGGAGAAGGTTAAAGATTCTTAAAATAATTCCTGAATCTGAACGCAGATCTGTCCTGAAACTGAACCACTACTTATTAATAATCCTTTTTGAAAAATCATAAGCATCCAGCAGTTACTTTTTTTTAGTTTCATCAAGTTCACAGGCAGAGCCGCAGACAACAGTTGAAACATGTCCTTCTTGTCAAAGGGAAAAGTTGTTCCTCGCTACTTTTGACTCATCGTCACTCACCAGCAGCTTTGGGATTACTTAAGAGAACAAATCACCTTTAGTGTTCAGGTGTGTTTAATTTCCACCTGTCCATTGTTCAGTCCTGCAGGTGTGACAAAGGTGCCTCTGTCCCCACCAAACTGCCACATCGCCTGCTACAATAGTGCTACTCACACGCCCCACAATCGCTACTTTTCCTCCCCTGTCCTGTTGGTTTTGACAGCAGGCCAGCTGATCATGATCACTGACCTTGAGAAAGAGTGACATTGTCTGAAGGTCAATGGTTGGGTGGTTCCTTCTAATGGCATCGTTAAGTCAGCTAGGAGCAGTGGGACTGGCTTTGTGCTTTTGTCCATTGTGAAGACAGAGGCTCTTTATTTTGCATTTTCTGACTCGGAACAGGTCCTTAATGTACACAACAGGTGGTAATAGACCTACAATTGTTCAACTCGACCATTGAAAGCTCATCAGTTTTGTGGATTGGGTTGTTGAGTAAACCTTGGTGGGCCCTAAGGGTTCTGTAGTTTTGTTGAATTGAGGAGAGGAACTCTTCGTCTTAAAGTTCTATTTACCCAAAGACCTGAAGACTTGTGATTGTTAAACTCCAACTTTGTCAATTTTGATGAAATTGGATCTTCAGAGTCTGTACTTCTGAGCCAGGGATTAAACGTGCCAGAAAGTTTGCTGACAAACTCTGGCTGAAAAATGTCAATTTCAAAATTACCCCCTATGCTTGTTAAACTCCAAATTTGTCAGTTTTGATGAAATTTGCTCGTCAGAATCTGTACTTCTGCACCAGCAATCAAACATGTATGGAAATTTGCTGACAAATTCTGGCTGAAAAATGTCAATTTCTGTGCTTGTTAAACTCCAAATTTGTCAGTTTTGATGAAATTTACTCGTCAGAATCTGTACTTCTGCACCAGCAATCAAATATGTATGCAAATTTGTTGACAAACTTCTGGCTGCAAAAATGTTAATTTCAAAATTACCCCCAAGTTAGATCCCAACCAACTTGGCTTTGAATATATAATCATTACACTTTTTGTCTTTGCACCTACATTGTAAGAACCAATTTATGATGTATCATAACAAGAAAATCACTGTTATCTCAAGCTAAATCAAATTGACTTGAGAACTTTGCAAAGAGGGTAATCTGTAGGTCAATGACCCCATTTTTCTGCTGTATCTCTTTTGATGGGCCACATGTTGATAAGTTACACTTGAGTACTCATGAGGTTGCTGTGTATTTTATCTCCAAGTTTATCTTGGTTCCCAGTGGAGTACTCAGAGCCTTGCTGTGTTTTTGATCTCCAAGTTTATCTTGGCAACATGCTAAGATAAGCTGCTGAAGTTAAGAGCTAATCGCTTTCCTCCATCAGTCCTGTAAACTGATCTCCCTCCTCCTCCCAAGGTCATGCTTGGTGACCTTGTTGAAGTGTTTTTTTTATTGGTGTTTGGTGTTCTGTTTTAACTTAAAGTTTACAGATGGGATCAACTAAGGCACTAAGCTTCTGAAAAACTTCAAAATGTTCTAATTACTTAACTTCCTCAGTCTTCTACAGTGATTGTATCCCCCTCCTCAAGGTCATGCTGGGTGACCTTGTTGAAGTGTTCTTTTATTGGTGTTTGGTGTTATGTTGTAATGTCACCGATGGTATCAGGGTAAGGTTAACCTCCTGAAGTTATGTTTTAATTGCTTTCCTCCCTCAGTCTTCTTACAGTGACACTGTCTCCCCAGTTTCTTCAAGGTCATGACCTTGTTGAAGTGTTCGTTTATTTGGTATTTGGTGTTATGTTGTAATGTCACAGGTCGTATCAGGCCAACATTAACCTCCTGAAGTTATCTTGAAGTTATGTTTTAATTGCTTTCCTCCCTCTGTATACAGTCTTCTTACAACTTACAATGTCTACCCAGTCTCTGCAAGGTGATCATGCCCAAGTGTTCTTTTATTGGTGTTTTAAGATATGATGTGGGAGGCAGAATTGGGCAGGAGCAATGACAATGATGGATGATAGGTTGACACGGAATGAGTGGGAGAATATTAATTTCATATTGGGATGTTTTCCTTAGCCTGGATTCTATTAATTTGGAAGTCTGGCTTTGGTTATTAGCTGCCACAGCATTTCATGCCGATCATGGACCTGTCAGAGTGTTATTTAGCCTCCACCAGGCCTTCCTACGGGGGTACGGATCGTAGAATTCAGGAAAAGAAGGGAATAGCTGGCCAGTAGAGTCGGTCCGCGGGAGGGTTAGTTTCCCCCCTCCGAAGCGCGGCCAGTCAACCTCAAGGCGGCCAGACTCCCCTGGCAAATATCTCCCTATTATAGCCCGCGCAGTTAATTAGTCTGGTAGAGACTAGAGTGTTATGTTGATTGGGAAAGTGCACACTTTCAAGGCCACCAAGATGACACAAATCACACATTTCATCTTGTTTTCAGATAAACAATCGTACATTGACAATTGTGAAACAGAATCGCCTAATGCATCTGTATAATGAACAGAAGGAGGGTCGCCATGAGTGTGGTTTAATTAACACCTATTAGGTTATATAAAATATGATTCTCTTTCACATCATCAAAGCTCGATTGTTTATTGTCCAAAAGTAGTTGACGGGTTACAGGGATAAATGGCACATGCAACCACCTGTCAGTCAATGGTTAGGTGTCAATCAAACCGCAATATTCACTGTACCCTCTCTCGGTTTTGCACAATTGACAATCGAACGGTCACAGTGGCACTCAACAATCGAGCATTGACGATTTTGGAACAGAATCAAGTATTCTATAAGGTTATATATCAATGTGTATAATAGAAGGGAAGGAACAATCGTCAATGCTCGATTGTTGAGTGCCTCAATGTTCGATTGTTTCTGGTGCAAAACCAGAAGGAGGGTTACTGGGAATATGACAAGGAACCAGTGAGTGACAGGTAGTTGCACGTGCCACTGATTATATACAACCAGGCATTGATGTTTCTGTAATGCAATCATGTATGGGGCACTAATTAAACCATATTCACTGTAGCCTCCACCCATTCTTACAAAGTCAACAATCGAAGTATTGATGTTGGCGAAACGGAATCATGTTTTGATTGGCGTTGGTTTGTGTAACCCTTGCCCATATTCTGACAGGGTGGCCGTGTTGCGCCTGTTGTTTCGTGTTTACCCTTTTAAAACAAAGGTAAACAAAGAGGTTTATGTGTAAACATCCGGGCGCGTGGAGCGTATTTGATCAACATGGCCCCTTCTGACGTCTGAAAACTTCTGTTTCTTAAATATTTTGAAATATCGTCTTCGAGAAAGCAGCTTCTTCCTGACTGAAGGAAAATGTTTCTTTAAGAAGGTGAACAAAGTGACTTGGGTAAGGTAATCTCCTGTTAGCAAGAAAGGTGAGATTGTAAACGTGGTGCCCTTTACAAAACAACACTCATTCACCACAGAACATGCAACCTATACACTCAATAGGACTCAGGTTTATGTTGAACTTTTGCCCATATTCGTCCATTCTGCCACCTAAATGGGCACTGTTTACCAGAAACATGGCCGAAAGGCTTTTTTGGTCGCAGATCTGTTGCTGTTCGGTAAGGGAGCGGAAGAGTCGGGGGCACAGGGGCGACTGTGAGGTATGATACAGTTTATTGTAACCGTTAAGCTTCCTGCACTTCAATAAACGACCATTGAAACGGAGACACTGTTCCGGGGAAAGACTATACAAGCGTCGCGCTGTACAATGACCCCGAATTACGACCACTTAGTAAAAAATAATGTCGCAAACTTCCGCTGGGAGTCGGCGATCATTGTAAATATAAAAGGCTCTTTTGTCAAGTAAACAGACGACCTTGAAAAGACTTGCCGATGACAAGGTCGTAATGGCATGTTCTGTTAATGGCTGTTCAGGTTGTCAGGACAGATTTCCTTCCAAACTTGGCCTTGGGCCATCTGGGTCGGGGAGGTCACCAGGGGATGGTATAAAATGGGGACAGGAGCAGCAGAATGTCAGTGTTACATGCATGTTACACGTGTGATCCATACAGGCTGTTATACAGGTATACAAGCCTACTTGTATAGTGCTTGTTTAGCTTCAAAGTGAGGGAGAGAATACATCCTTGTCAGGAAAGTATTGAGGTATGTGATATAGTTATTTTTTTATTTCTTTGCTTGTGGTTTATATTATTATCATATAATAATGTTCGTTATGCAGATGGTACTTTCTTGGTAGTTGATCCTAATTTGATGACACTTTTAAGGAAAAAAATTAGTTTCTCTCTCATGTTGCCAATGAAAGTTTTTGGGCAATTTACTTATTTATTTTAACTCCCAGTTTCTTTTTCTTTATTAACATGAGGCGTTTACAGTTTGTAACATATTTGTTAATTTTGTAAAGGAAACAAACTTTTCATTCAAAAAGAAAAAGAAAACCAAAAACTGATAAAGTTTGTAGGAGTTCCACCAAAAATCAGCCTTTCTGGTATCTGAAAAGGTGAGGAAATATTTCTCGCTTTAATTTACTATCATAGTTTTTATTACTTTATAAAGACGCAGAGCACATAGCGTTACTTACGGTTATTTAAAAGTCAAGTAGTCTGTATAATTATGTGTATAACACAGACTCCCATGGGGGCTGATAGAAGTCAAAGGATTCAGCTGCAATTTTAATGGCTGGAGGGCAATGTTGTCAGCACCTCGTTAAGGTTCCCCCAGGTGAGCTAGTTGGTGCCTAAGAGTGTTGACAGGGGCAGTACTTCCTGTATTACACAACCTCTTCCTGTCAGGAGCTCATTGGGCCGCCTCCCTAAGATGCTATAGGGGCCTGACCACCAATGGAAGGGCTGCTAGAAGCGTGATTTAGTCAGGCTATACTGCATCATGGCCCAAAAATTTCAGGATCATTTCAATGTCTTAGGATTTGGTTCAAATTTTAAAAGCCTGTGAGTGAGGATATCTACCTCATTTTAAAATTCCCCAGGTGACTTTGTACCTGAAATTGATAATGAGGGAGGGGGGGTCGAATCCCACATCAATCTTGCTCTAAAAGGACAACCCAAGGTCATTTCAACTCCATAGGGTCACCTGAAATTTTATTGGCCTGAGCTGCTGAGCTGGTGGCTATTCAGAATTCCCCCAGGTGCCAAACAGTGATGAAAGTTGCCTCAGGATTTAGGTGGCAATGTGCTCCTCTGGTTAGGGTTGTTGATTGGAATCCAAAGGTTCTGGGTTTGAATCCCTGGCAGGCCACAGTGCTGTGCCCTTGGGAAAGGCACCTATTTCTTCACTTGACTCAGGTGAAAATGAGCACCTAGCTATAGTTAGGGACATCCTTTTGGATGGGACGTAAAGCTAAAGTCCCTTGTATGAGGAGAGACACACCTCGAGCATGTTAAAGAACACACCACACTTATTGAAAAGAGTAGGGGTCCATCCCTTTGTGAGTGGTTCAGTCTGGTCTTCGGGTTGATATCGTGAAAACGTGATAGTCACCTGTTATGCCAAGCCTTCCACCAATGTGGTAAATCTCAATCAGATAAACAGATAGAGCATTAAGCTGAAATATGATTGTCCTGAGGTTGTTGGTGGGTTACATCACTTCTTCAGAGCTCCCTCCAGGTGTGTTGTTACTTGAGTGTGGTGACAGGGTGGGTGGAAGACCGACAGATGTTACCCATGATACAGCACTCTCGCCTTACAGCAAGCATACATGTACTTCCAAAGCCCCGAAATTATCCCAAGTTTGGTAGTACAGTACCACCTGTGATGCCTACTCAGCAAGTTTCTGTTTGAACCTCTGTCTATCAGGACTGGAAATACTGGATGATACGCACTTTTGCTTTCCCAAAATTGGAGCTGTGCACTCAATTTTTTACTGCACGTGGACCTAGATATTTGTGTAGGGTTTCCTATATAAAGGTACTATAATTGTACGCTATACAGCTGCATTTGAGTGTCAGAAAAAGTAATAATGTAACCTTTGTTGTATTGTATAATGTTAAGATTTTGAAGTTAACTATAGAATTTAGGTTCCAGTTTGTTACACACTGGGAGAAAGGGATTGTATTAACCTATAATGGCCATAATGATGACCATTATCAATTTTGGGTGAAACTTGCCACCAGAAGCAGTTATAATGCATTTATTATTAAATGTAGATTATAACACTAAGATACCCCCCTCACACACACACACACAGGCACACCACTCCTCACACCTGTTCTCATGTCACAGTTAATATTCAGCCCATCTAAAACAG
Organism: Branchiostoma floridae x Branchiostoma japonicum; assembly: GCA_013266295.2. NCBI lineage: Eukaryota > Metazoa > Chordata > Leptocardii > Amphioxiformes > Branchiostomatidae > Branchiostoma > Branchiostoma floridae x Branchiostoma japonicum. The sequence continues at coordinate 3,889,582 of CM023829.1, read as the reverse complement.
ATGATTGAGTCTGAAATCAGAGCCAGGCACTTAATGAAACTGTTGACCAAACCTATATCGTGGAGGTCAAGTGTTAATCTTGGGGTATGACCTTGTGATTAGGTTCTATCATGGCCTGTGGAGCCTTATGAAAAACAAACAAGACCTTCAGGTAGCTGGTGGTTTCCTTTTCTTGACCTTGCCACTTTGGGCACTTGAGAACAGTTTTTCTTAGAGGAGTGTGATTTTATGGTTGAGTGGAGGTGTCAACAATAGTAATGTCATATGGACATGGACAGTCTAGAAGGTGACTTTAACTTTCTCCTTGCTACCTAACCCCAGAACCAATAGAGAATCGGTAGCCAAACAGCTGCTTCAGTATGCTATATAATAATTTAATATGTCATGTTTTGATAATAGCAATGATATACATTGTTATGACTTTAATGATTAACTGCTTTTTTCTATCTAGTGTCTTGATGAAGTATGTCTTTTACCAGATATATCAAGCTCAATGTTTTAGCAGTTAACCACAACCAATGTTGGAATTTCAAAATTGTTTCAATGGCTCCAATTGTTTTGTTTTATTCTGTTAATCCAACGTATTTTCTGGAGAAGATTAAGAACCACGAAGTGAAATGAGGGCGACCTGAGGAGTTGAAAGTTAAACCATCCTGGGAACAGACTTCCTCCAGGCAATGTTTTTGTCCCTGAGAAGTCTTAAGTCTGATCCTTATCTTGGAGGAGTCTGGCCTTCAGCTGGAGTCTGGGAACTTCAACATCAAGTTTCTCTCCAAGACGCTGTCAAAGTCGCCCACAAGGAACCTACCATTCTTTCGGTAGACCGCAAGTTTTACCAATTAAACACTTCAGACTTTGAATCGAGAAACTTAAGTCACTTTCTAACCTTCAAGCAACTTTATTTTGATACACACTTTATTTTTGAGCCAAAATTGTCAGTTCTGAAACACTCAGGATCTGCAAACTTCAGGTTACTGTACAGTGTGATCACCCAGCCTTCCAAGGATGTATACAATGATTGAACCCTGGGTTGAAGTGCTGTATGTTAGAAACAGCAGCTGGAAGTGGCTGGCAGGAGAACAAGTCAGATCTCTGCTGTAAGCACAGGCCTGAACTGGTATGTTTTAAGTAGGGATTTACTCTGCTCCTGGGTATGTAGTACTACATTATTTCTTTAAGTGTGTGTTTATCACAGTACTGTATGGCTGAGTCTTATTCGTCATGATTATGGAGAGAAAAGCTTTGCTAATGTTATAAAATTCAGTTGTATCATCTTAATATCTCCTTGCAAAGAACTATTATAGTATTAGCTAGAAGACATTCCAAGATGATGTCTTAAGTTACATTGTCTTGATCATTATTCAAAGTAATAATACTTCAAGACTTAGTAGTAATTCTTGAAGTTAATTGTGCCAAAATGTATGAAACTCAGTTGTATCTTCTTGCAAAGACTTATTAGCTGTATTCCAAGATAATGTCCTAAATTACATTGTCTTCATCGTTATTCAAACTAATGATTAACATTCTTGTGCCAAACCGATAAAGCCTATTTCCTAGAGTGCTTGCTTCACAAGATGCCTGCCGTGATATATGTGTGTCAGATCCCAGCTTGGGGCAATGTCTTCCAAGGAGACTTGTGGGTTGAAGTTGTCTAGATGATTAGAGGCTGTCTGACAGGCCAGGTGTCTTGGGGCATGTCTTGGGAAATGTCTTCAAGTTGGTAGACCTATATATATATATATATACAGTCCAAACATTTCTCACAGCTGGTAAGACATTTGGGTCATTCCATTTTAAGTATAGTGTCTTGGGGCACGTCTTGGGAAATGTCTTCAAGTTTGTAGACCTATGTATACAGTCCAAGCTGTTCTCACAGCTGGTAAGACATCGGGGTCATTCCATTTTAAGGGTTAAGGGAGGGTAGTGTCATATCTAATGTTTTAGAAATGGGGTTGACTGATTATCATCTGCAATTCTCTTGAATAGGGGTTTGCAAGTCCTCTAATTGTTTTTTGTACCCATAATACATAATATTCTCTATTTCTGGATCTTTCAGACCCTTTTGTATCTTAACCTTCAGCATGCTAAGGTTGCTGCCTGGCAGCAATATCATAGTTTCCCACCTTCTATCAGAAAAGCTAAGGCATCTTCTGTTGAAGGAGAATTGTGGTATCTATGAAACAAGAAGAAGAATTTGTTCAGCCCAGCATCAGCAGCTTAAGGAGTACCGGTAAGTACATCTTAAAGGACTTTCTTTACGAGCAAGAGAAAGCCGAAGATTCTTGATGTAAGGTCGGAGGTCAAGGTCGTGCAAGGAAGGACACGTTTAATGATCTTAAGTTAAAGTTTGGGCACACCCAGAAATAAGTGCATTCAGAATAACTTTGTAATCATCTTCATATGACTTCAAAATGTTTTGTATGAAAAAAAACTGTCTTGTTAGTGAGAGTAGATTGGCAAAACTTGAGGCTGACAGTCAGAACTCCGCCAGGGATATCCCAGATAGTAGGGGGCCTTGTCTTGGCCAGCTTGAGGGATACCCCAGACCATAGGGGGCCTTGGCTGAGCCAAGTCTTAGACCAACACCTGCAGACAAGACAGGGAACTTTACATACTTCACCAGTGCACATTTTTTTTTAAATTGTGACAGTTTCAGCATAGCCTCTTGATTGACACATTCAAGTTTTGAAAAGCTTGGGCTCACACATGCTAATACATTCGGCTCACGGTGCCTTTGTGATTGGTGACAGCCTGTCATGGTTAACAAGTTCTGTCGTGGATTACTGCCAATCTGTCTGAGGAAGCCCCTTCTCGGGAATCAAGCCAAAGTCAGCACACGGGGATGTCACCCATAAAATCAGGCCTGTGCTAGGGTTAAATCCTGTGCCAACAGTACGTGTTTAAGTCCTAGACTTGGCACGGCCTTTACAACAGTTGTAATGACTAGTGTGACAAGTCTAGGGCCATTTCCTGTATAATTCAAGCTTGGGGCAGCCGTTGAAATGTCCAGTAGGAATTGTCAAGCTTACTGAACTTCTAGTTGTGCTAATAAGTGCACATGCAGGGTCTATTTCCTTTCACATTAGCCATTGAAATTCTCTGTTGGTTATACAAGGTTAGGCAGCAGGGAGCAGGTTAAAGAACCCAACACACTTGTTGATCATATTAGGAGGCAGTCCCAAGGGAGATGTAAAATGAACCTATGGTGTAGATTTTAATTAAAGCAATCAAAACCTAATGCCATGCCACTGTATGGTGTTTTTTTTAGAAAACAAAGTGAGTTATCAAAATTACTATCTCATAGTTTTCTGGTAGGTTTTAAAATGCCCCTTGTTCTACAATGTCCAATACCTTGCCACTACTGCACGGCTATCATATACTCCCTACCAAACAATGGTGCCCAGGCTAGTCCTGTGCTTATTGCCTCCAGGGCGACTGTCTACCAACCAGGTCCTAGAGTCATCCTTCGCTAATGTTCCAATGTCAGTGACAAACTAGCTGTCTGGCGGTCTGTCTCCTAGCCGTCTGACATACAGAAATCATGACCTTCATCTTGACATCAGATATCCTCTTATAAAAATGGGCTGTCTGGTACATGTAGTCTGTCTGGTCAAGTCTGCAGTGACTTGACCATGATTTATAAGAGTTGCCAGGATCATTCTTTCCCATCATAAGCTATGTTCCTGTGGCTCTGTCAAAGTGTCAGCAACAAATAAACTGTCTGGTACATGTAATCTGTGTGGTCAAGTCTGTAGTAAACTTGACCTTGGCATTTTATAATTAAGAGTTGCCAGGATCATTCTTTCCCATCAAATGTCCTATTAGCTCTGTCCCTGTGGCTCTGTGAAAATGTCAGCGACAAATCAACTGTCTGGTGCATGTACTCTGTGTGGTCAAGTCTGCTGCAAATTTGACCATGACACTTTATAATATAAGAGTTGCCAGTATCATTCTTTGCCATCAAATGGCCTTTAGCCTTTTCAGTGACAGTCCCAGTCTGGTCCCCTGTCTCTGGAGTGTCTGCCATGGTGCCGTGTTGTCAGTAGAGAACTTGACCTTGACCTGAGGGTTCCAAACCTTGCCAGAATGTAGAAATCATCCTTTGCCACCAAGTCTTCAGGCAGATGTGGGGGGAAAGATCCTGTTTCTCTCTCTTTCTCTCTCTCTCCCTCGCAGACAGACAGACACACACACACACACACACACATTCTCACAAACACACGCGCACGCATGCTCACACACACACACACACACACGCACACACACACACACACACACACATACAGGACAGCTAGAGATGCACTAATCTTCCCTTCCAACATCTAATGGGAGATGTCAGCCAGGATGTTGTCCTGTTACTAGTCTTTTCCAATGTCAGCAACAAAGCACCTGTCTGGTCCCCAGCTGTCTCCAGAAGTGTCTGTGTGGATCCATCAAAGCTGACACAACCAGGACATGTACAGGTCCTGCTGTTTGCACTGCAGGCAGCCTTGTTCTTGTCTGTTGGGAACATGCAATGTAGTTCCCAAGTCATCAAAATTTTCCCTTGTGAAATAACTGCCTAGTTTGGCAAGAAGTCAAAATTTCTTAGTTGCTGCAGTTTGAATTCTGCCCACTAGGTGGTGACTATAATATCAGAAGCCTTCCATTGATCTGCAAATTGTTCACAGTTCAGAAGTCCCGAAAATTTTGCTGTTCCATCCATTGAAAAATAAAGCGAAGCCAATTAATTGAGGCCACTGACATTACTTTTCTTGGATGTCGGTGATCCTAAAGTGAAAATAGAGTAAGAAAACCAGATGAAAACAGAATGCTGGGTGGAAAACTTGGAATTGTGTGCTCCAAGCTACAAAACTGTCCCCTCAGACTCTGTTTCCATGTTGATTTTCCAGGTCAGGATAAATCTTGTTAAAGCAGAGAGCCCACAAGTTGCATTGCTGTGGCCTGATGTCTAGCTGCTATCCAAACAAAAAAAACTTTGTCGGACCTTAAGTGGCCGTGCTCCTTGCAGGAAGTTCTCACTTGTTTTCTCAAACTGTTTGTTCTGTTCCAGTCTTGCCAGTTCCAAGTTCCAGCCACCTACGCAAGACTTCACCTCCCACAATGCAGCATTGCCATAAATACTCATTCTGCTATTTTTGTTTCTGACTGAAAAGGGTTGCAAAGTAGTGCGGGTAAGGGGGTGAAGTCTGCCATCTCTGATTGCATTGTTTCTTCTGTTCCAGTCTTCCTAGTTCCAAGTTCCATCCACCTATGCAAGACTTCACCTCCCACAATGCAGCATTGCCATAAATACTCAATGCTGCTGTTCTTGTTTGGAGGACTGAAAAGGGTTGCAAAGTAGTGTGGGTAAGGGGGTGAAGCCTGCCATCTCTGATTGCCATGTTTGTTCTGTTCCAGTCTTGCCAGTTCCAAGTTCCAGCCACCTGTGCAAGACTTCACCTCCCACAATGCAGCATTGCCAAAAATACCCAATGCTGCTGTTCTTGTTTGGAGGACTGAAAAGTGTTGCAAAGTAGTGTGGGTAAGGGGGTGAAGTCTGCCATCTCTGATCACCTTGTTTGTTCTGTTCCAGTCTTGCCCGCACAGAGTTCCATCCACCTATGAAAGCCTCCCCTCCCACCTGTTTCCTGTACTTCTCACAAGCATGTCTGAACCTTTGTGAGGAGGGACTGGAACACCTCAACAGGTAATGTTATACCTTATATGTTTTGTAATGTGTGGTACACAGCATAGCCATATCTGTTATCTATGGCAAGAAATTGGACAAGGAAGAACAAAGTACATTCTGGAATCTTACAGCAAATCTAACATTGAATGTGGTACCCACTGGATTCATCGTTTTTGGTTGTTACTTAGTTACACGTAAATAAATTGTTAGATTACGCAGCTTCTTTTCATTATGCTACAGCTTTAAGCCTTTATACTGTAAAAGTTTATAGGGTGAACACTTTGGGACAGTTTCCTTCCTTCAGCTTATGTTTCAATCGTGACCTTGTCTGGCCATGGCCTTAGGTTAAGGTTAGGCAGTGACTTTCTTTCTTAATCTGTTTTGCAGTCATTTATTCCGTGATTGGTTGATTTATTCTCTAAAATGAATTTACTTCATATGGTATGGCTTTATGCTTAATGGCTCCAGGGCTGAGATTATACAAATGTTTCCTGTCTTCAGATCAAGTTTCTACCCTGATCTTAGGTTAATGTGGGGTCACAATTTTCTTAATCTGTTTTCAAGTGGTTCAGTTATTTTTATTGACTTCTTCATTAAATGTCTTTCATTTAATAGGCTACAGCTTTACATTTCAACTGCTCCAGGGTCAGGATTATGGGAATGTTTCCTCTTTTTGAGTTCAAGTTTCTTGTGTGACCCTGGCCATAGGTTAAGATGGGGTTGCCACTTCCTTGAAGTTTTGCAGTGGTTCATTCTTTGATTTACTTATAATTTTATTTAATGACTTGACTTATAAATACCAGACTTACTTTGAATGTCTGCAGGGTCAGGATTATGGAATAGTTCCTTTCTTGAGTTCAAGTTTCTGATCTGACCCTGGCCTCGGGTTAAAGGGGGGTCACAACAGTCTTCATCTGTTTTTGCCATCACCATAGTTCATAGTTCATTCTTTCATTAAATGTCTAAGACCTGGCTGAACAGGTTACACCTTTAAACTGATGTCTGGAGGGGCAAGATAATATAGAATGTTTCCTTTCTTCAGTTCACGTTTCTTTTCTTTCCAGTCCTTGACCTTACTATAGGTTGAGGTCAGCATTCTTTCTATAACCCCGCTTTTCAAGTAATTTATTTCCTGTAATTATTTACCAGGAATGTTACTCAGTAGGTACAGATGATGGGGAGAGTTCAAATGGCTGTCTTCATCTCATGTTATGGTCTTTAACCTCAGAAGTGTCAGGACTAATCAGGACATTGATCGTTAGCTGGTCAGAAGGTCAGGCATTCCCTTTATTCATCTCAATGCCATTCATTCATTAATTCATTCATTCATTAATTTGTTCATTCATTCATTTGTCCATTCATTTCCCCTGCAACAGAGTTCATAATTGACAGCAAATTTGGTTAATTTCAAACACCAGAAATTGCTAATTGTATGATAGATCAGCATAAATCACAAGACATTGAAATAAAAAGCACACAAATACTCTTTCTGCTGATTTAAGTTATGTGTTATGCTTGTGTACCTTTATTCACACATGTGTCAGTGATACATGTCACCTGTTACATGTGCATGTAACAATAAGGGGAGTGTTACAATTGTGTGGCAGAAATCAAATGTGATTAAGTAGCAGGAATGTATCCTCCATAGGACCTTCAGTCTAAACTGAGACAGAAATGTGACACTGTTGCCAACAATGTAGCAAGTTTGTCTCTGTTGAGACTGGAAATTTGCTGCACACAATGTCACGTTAGCTTTGTACAAACCATTGACAAGACTTGTTGCTTAAAAAAAAACCACTCATGATTCTCTGCATATGAAAGTTAGGAAATATAAAAAAAGTTCTGCAAAAATGTTCTCCGCCTTAACAGGTGTCTCTCCTCTGGTCTTGGTGTGACTGTTGTGAGTTTTAATTAGAGATGTAAGAAGGCCACATGTTGGTCCGTGGTGAAACACAATATCACACCAACCATGCCAAGGTTAGACCACAACCAGGCTTGGAGACATTTCAAAACAAGGGTCAGGAATTTCAAGTAGTTTGATAGCCTACTTGTTGGACTATGGTCGTTGATAAAGCTTTGATAAAATATCTTTCCTAGGTAGTAATTATTCTAAGACTTACTGGTAGCTTGTCATGTTTCCTTATTATTTTTTTTTAATGACTAGAAAAGTAAAGTGCTCCTTTGGAAATAGGTTATGTGGAACTGAAGGGACCACCTTAAGATTACTAGATATTACAAATAAGATTTTTCCCCACCCTCTCTCAACAGAACAGTCCTCATTAGAAAATATTTGAGTGAAACTCTAACAGTCGTAATCACAAATTAAGACAAGCCCTTTCGTCAACAAAATTTCCACGAAGCCTGTCACAGTTGGCATTTCAGTGATCCGTTAGGTTTGTTGAGACTAAGTTGTCGAAGACGAGCTGAAATCTGTCCAAGAAGATGTTCCCTTCCTGTCTGGAAGATTTCCTATCTGCTTGTAGTAATTCTTCCTGGCAGTTCTTGTGTTTGGCACCTTTTAATGGATTGCTTATAATGCTCGGGCATTCTGTGGAGTGGGGATGCTACCAGGGCCTTGCTGACTCAATCTTATGGATCCAAAATCTGACATAAAGACTGTGAAGGAGCAACAGATGTGTGATGGTTTATGACAGATGTGCCAATTTTTCTTATAGTTTTATGATGTTCTTATTTATTTTTAATTAGTCTCTTTAGAACTATCATAATGATATATTCTGCCATTTTAATTTTGTAATCGTTTGCTGCTTTGTTTCTGTGTCACTAAGACATGTTATGGATTGCAAGCATTTTCAACAACAAGTATTATTTTAATTTTATATACATGAGGAGGGAAGAAGGATTCCGAAGCTTTTCGATATAATTTGTAACTTGATTAGCTGCAATTTTCTGTGTATAGCTGTACTGGAATCCCTATTAGACTCATTAGAAACACGTCCTGTCCTTAGAGGTCCAATATGGGAGGAAGCAGGCCCAAATTAATGTAGCGTTGACGTCTCACGCCAAACCAGCTTAGCGTGGCCTAATTCAGTCCAGGATGCTTCATGTGGTGAGGAAAGGCCAAGAAGAAACAGAACCAGTAAACCAGGAACGGAGGGTGGGACACAACCCACTCAGTCATCCAGCTAATCTGTGTCTCATGCTCGGGTTAACCAAACACACACGGCCTGCACCTGACCTTGGGGCGCTGCCACCTCCTTGGAGAGGGAGGAGACGCCCCGAGGAGACTCCTTCAAGGCCTCCTGGTCCTTAAGTGTCCCACCTGAGTCAGTCTATAAGACTGGCACTGATGACTTCCAAGTGATCTGGATCTGGAGGAGTGGAAGAGATAAATGTTAATAGCTGAGCTTTAAGATGTTAGCATCATGATCCTCTACATATGCTCAGGCCATGTTTATTGTTTGTTTAAAGGTTAGTTTCTTAGGTAAAGGTAAATTTTATGGTCCCTTACTGTGGCCTTAGCCTTTTTGAGGCTGTGGGGGTAGTGGGCTGTTAATCCGCTGTGTCTTGGACACTTAGCCAGGCTGGTATCCAAACCTATTTTAGCTGCCAAGTCTCTTTCTAGCCTCTTTGCTACTAGTATTTGCAAAGAGGACAGACAAGACCTGGCAGTTAAAATAAGTTATGATTGTTTGTAGGAGACAAGCCTTGGCAGACCAAAATTATCTAATTCTGGAAAAAAGCTCATGGATGCAAGATGTTTTATATGACAGTCTCACTCCTCCACACTTCACATAAAAATCTTACTTCAAAGACCTCAGGACCGAGCAGTCGCCATGGCAACTAAGACTCCCGAGGGCAGGAGAGGAGACTCAAAGGTTGCCTAAAGTTTTGATCACAGCTAACCCACAGATGTGGCAAATTCCAATGTCAAGTGCATGTCAAGTGCAGGCCCTGCATGTAGGGTTCCTGTGGATTTACAGTCACAAGGTTGCATAAACTTGGTTTTGTAGAATCAAATCACCTGTTCCTGATAGGTCAATTAAGGCCCACCCATTAAAAAAGCAATAGTGAATGGATTGTTTTGAGTTATGTGATGAATTCCAATATCAAGTGTAAGGTTATATCTCACATAATGTCCCCAACAGAGATGGTCCAGGAGTAAATAGTTTTATTTTGTTAAGTCTGGTCTCAGGTTTGACATCTTTGAAGAGGTAATAGTCACCTGTTATGTCAATCCTTCCACAAATGTGGTAAATCTTCATAACAAAAATTTTAAAGATGGAGTAAACAGTGTCTGCCACATCAAGATCCCAACCTTCCTGTGCAGGGATGTCTAAAGGTCACCAGAAATGTGACCTCTGCAAGAGAGGCAGGTGGGAAATTTGATGCAGGTGTGTGGGGGAAGAAGGGGGATGAATGCCTACAAATGGTCTCTCGGTCTTGCACTCATGAGCAAATTCGTTAAAAGAAAAATCTGCAGGCCTTAAGGTTTCCTGAAGCACTCCAGCAATGTGACCTGCAAAGCCAGTGCAGGTGGCGGGTTCAGGAAAATATGCCTTTCTTTGATCTCAATAGCCTTAACGTTATACCTTTCAACCCGTAACCTTTGACTTAATGGCTCTGAAATGTGACCTGTAAAGGAGAAACAGGTGGGAGGAATGCCTTCACCTGATCCCCAGTCTTACACCCTTTTACCTGTAGAAACCTTTACCTGTGAACATGTCAGTTGTCTAGCCTCTTCCCTCCCTCCTACATTTATATGGTGACCTCTATAATTTCGGTATGATAAGGATTTTCCTGTACAACTCAAGATAATAACCTTCATCTTCACCATGTTCCATCATCATCTTGAGGGTCGGGGGCTACGGTCACTACCCTCCCAGCAGCATCTTCCTCCATCCTTTTCTGTCCTTAGCCCTTTGTATACACAGATAAGAACATGTCATACTTATAGTCTGGTTTTCCTTCTATTTCACCTTTGAACCTGTGACTTTCATCTTTTAGAATGTCATCCCCCCCTCCCCCTACATACATCTGTGTGATGACCTTGGTGACTTTGGTGGGAGCAGGAATTTCCCATGCTGATCTTAGTTACTGCTTCTTGGTTGGACTCCTCTGAACGTTTCCTAATAGTCTTATCTGTCTTGTCTCACCTCTGGGGGAGGGACAGGTATTTACTGCTCAAGACACACCTCTCTGTGCCTCCTTAAACTGTTTCAAGGAGTAGGGGTTATAAGGGGAGGACAGGCACTTCCTTAAACTGTTTCAAGGAGTGAAGGTTGCCAGGGCAGGTCTCTTTTTTGTTGAACTCCCACATGGCATTTATAAGAGAATCTTCTTAGGTTTATGATTATTACGTAGTCAATGTTTTGATTCCCTTAATTTTTAACAGAAATCCTTACTTTATTTCTTATTTCTTATCCATCTACATGTACTTAGATTTCTAACTGGCCACCCACAACTTTTGAAATAGATTAGTCACTGACAGTGCAAGCATTTAAGACTTAGCCTACTCTTAACACTAGCACACGACTATGGCAGTAAAGAGGCAATTCATACAAAAACACTGTTACCCCGTGCACTGTGGGCTTGAACAATGGCACAATTATGCCCCCCTTCGCTTGTTACCCTGTCTAGACTGAACGTTATGTTCTATTCCGGCCTCTTCTCTTTTTGTGGTTTTCCTGCATTTTTTACCCCCTTTATCTCCAAGGCCCCTGAACTGGTACAAAAACACTTTGATTTGTTTTCTGCTGTTTGTTCAGCTGTGTAACGATCATTGTTCCGTCAGGTTACATGTTGTATGTGAGGTATAACATGGTAGGTATCGTCTTAAAGTCACAGGTACTTGTAGGTACGTGAAAAAGTTTAAGGGTGTGACAAGTTCACTGCCTCGTTTGTAACTTCTACATGTACACTATTGCAGGCTACATAAGGCCAATCTGTGAGGAACTAGCTATAATCATAGGTAAGATCCAATTTTGCATCTGATTTTATTTTGTTTTTCAAGTACAGTGTGAAATATCAGAATAAAAGTTTGATAACTTCTTAAGGCTGCTGAATCTTAAGTCCCCTTAACCTCAACAGGTCCCCTCTCAGGTAACTTAAGTTCAGTTTGTTAGATGTGAAAAAGATAATGTTGAGCTGAATGTGATCACAGGTGGTGCAATGTTGATAAACTATCAGAAAGAGTCAGCATACTGTAGGGTCAGCTGAGGACATACATGTAGCCTTCTCAGTGTGTGAATTGTGAATTCAAAGTCTTTTTAATTTTTGTTATGTTCTCATGCAAGACCTACAAGGTTGGGGGTTTCAATCCTGCACATATGTGTTGACCTTTTAGATAACAAGCGATCTGTTCTTGAATAGTAAAAACAAAGTTTGAAAGGAAGAAAGTCTAGACAATATGGAAATGCAGACTTTAAGTAATAAGTGCAAATTTGCTTCCTCCACAAATTATCTCCAGTATCACCAGATGTTTGGCCTGTTCCAGCCTTGAGACTTGTCTCTCTACCACCTGTAGTACTGGGGCAAACAAAGTTCTGTGTCAGGCAGATGTGGACAGCTGGCAGAATTCATTCTTAGTATGAAACAAAGACTTTGTGTTCAGTTTCAAGCAAATATCTGATGTAACTACTGATAATAGACAAGGGTCTTTTGTAGCCAAGTGCCATGTACAGGAAAATCATTAAAGATCTGTAGCGTAATCTTTGGATATTATCTTAAATATCTGTCATCATACTTGTCTTCCTGAGTGAAAGAAGGACTTCCTATCCAATGTGGGTGTAACTTAGACTGACATTATGTCATCGTGAGTTCAAGTTTACCCAAATGTGGGCCGCCACCCACACTTCCCCTGCTTTGTGACTTTCCCAGCTGCATTTGTGACTTCACTAACAGCAGATGCACTTATCAGTGTAGTCCAGAAGGGTATGGTGTGGGCTTGCATCTAAAAGATAATGGTGAATAGAGATATCAAAATAGAAACAGAGTCTAACTGTAAAGAGATTCATCTCATGACTTGTTACATACAGTTTCAGAGAGTGAGATTTTTCAACTTTTTCTTCCCAGCCCTTTTTTCTTTTTCCAGCTACATTTTTGGCTTTGAAATAGCTTGACAACCAAGAAAATGATTTTCTGTGGCCTATCAAACTGGGATTTGCCGGAGAAAGGTCATGTGAAATTGTGAGATGGGGCTTTTCCGGGACAAATGCACGTCATCATCTTCTTTGTTCTACCTACAGATGTGCAGACATCATGAAGGCACACATATAGACCGGAATGCAGGTAAAGGCATCCGCAGAGGCTGCGTAGCCAGGCTAGCTACCCACTGAGGCAGAGAGGAGGGTTACCCGAACCATGGCATCCGGCAGTGTCCTACTCATCATTTCACTGGGATTCACTCTGGCAAAGGTTGGTGATAGAATTTGTTTCAATCCAAAATACAACATACTGTTTAAGCTATGTTTTCTATTACTTTTGCTTGGGACTCAATACTGAAACCTGATACATATATGCCCAAATGTAGCAGTTCTGTTGGTCCATAGGAAGGCAACAATGTGATGGCCTAACTCTTGCAGAAGTTGTAACCAAAGAACGTATTAAGAGTTTGTATAATTTTCAAAGACAGGGAGGAAAATTTTATCCCTATTCATGATCAGGTTCAAGAGCAAGCTGGAAAGGTAACCCACCCCTAAATGCAGATTTACCAAGGATAACTCTGCCAAAAGATGGGGAGGGAAATCATTCTGCATTTGTTTGCAAATGTCAGTGTTTTGTTTTTTATGTTTTGTTAGTTCTGAGTCATGTCTGAAGCACAGGAAAGCCTGTGCTTTGGGAGAGTTTTGATGTGATTATGATTTGTTTGGCTTCCTTTGTCAGGTTCTAATTTGATGTGTAATATTGTGTAATTGTATCAAGGGATCACTTTGTGCAAACCTATGGGGTCTATGTCTTTGTTTTTGAAGAAAAATCAATGTTAGATTTTAACGTTGGTAGTCTGTGTAATTGTTTTATCACTACCTATTAAAGTCATATATTATCTAATGTACCTTTTGCTGCTTACTTCCATTTTTTCTTGATGATAGAAAGGTATTAAAAAAGAAATGACCATAAATGCATAGCTATGTGTATTTTATTTTGTAAGTACTGTGTACAAAATCCTATAGTGTAACGTTATCAATAACAAAGAATCAGTTCTAGTCTATACATCTTATACGTATCTTGTGGTGAAATCTGCAAAGAAACAAGAATTTACACTAGAAATGCTTGTCTGTTCATTACCTTTGTTACATGAACTGTAAAACCACCTCCACCAGCCTCTAATAGGTATAATATGCTGTGTATTGGGAAAGAGATAGGCTGGCAACATTTGTTAAGTACATAATCAGATCACAGGTAAGTTGATAACAATAGGTAAGGAAGAAGTTTTCCGACCACCTAAGAAGAGTTTGGATGTTGGCCAGATTACCTTGGCAATTGTTGGGATCTTGGGAGCCTTGAACAAACTGCGACAGTGGCTTACCAAATAAGGAACATCTGTACAATATCACAGGTGGGATCACAGGTGTGTACAGGTGGATTAACAGGTGTTTGCAGGTGGATCAACAGGTGTTAACATCCTGGTCTGAAGTGTTTTACTAACCTGTGAGGAACATATGTGGACTGTTGTCTTAAGGTAAACAGCAAAGGTGTTCAAGACCCCAACAAAATGAGTGAACAAATGACTGAAGGAAGGATGGATGAAGGAATGAATGAATGGAAGAATGAATGAATGAATGATTAATTTATAAGGAATTGCAGACAGACAGACACACACACACACAGACAACCAAAAATTTAATTTTACTTCCTTGGGTTGAAATAATGATAAACATAACTATACAGAATCTTTATTGCTCATGAGAACTAATTTTTGCATGGAACTCCTTGACATCTGTCTGAAAACCTGTCCTATGTGTGTTTCCGTAATGGGATACCTAATGTTGCTCATACACCTACAAAGAACAATAGAACCAAATCCGTAATTTGCCCATGACCTTGCCTTTTTTGGTATCACATTACTGACATATGGCTGCCAACTGTGGATTATCAACCCTTCGGGGAAATCTTGTTAATCTGGGATTATAAAGTCATATTTTGCTTTTTCCCCTCGCTTTGAAATGGATACGGTGGATTAACATCATGTGTTCCCCATTTCTCCACACTTGCTGACTGCAGCAAGTTCATTACCTGTTTCTCTGAGAAGAAATTTGGCAAAAGTTTGAAAGGTTATACAATCATGTATCATTAAGCTGACATTGAACTGTTGTTGATTATTATTCTAACTGCACTTTATCAAACTGTGAAGAGGAAGGGGGTATATTTGGAGTTGTAATGATTAATTTCTTGGTTTTTAACTAGCCTCTATCAGGCTTCAGAAGCAGCTGGAAAGAGTAGAAAATGGCCAAATAGACAGATAACATGCCAGGGGAGTTGGTCAGTTAAAGGATTGCATTTGCTGCTCCCGAAATGTACTCCTTTAGTTGACCAAATCCCCTGGCTTGTTATCTGTCTATTTGACCAATTTCTACTCTTTCCAGCTGCTTCTGAAGCCTGGCAGAGGCTAGTTTTTAACCTGTAGCACACTGAAGTAGCGGTTTGGTTACCAGTTCTCTATTGGCTATGGGTTAGGCAGTAGGGAGAAGGTTAACTGATGAAAAGGGGCTTAGATTGTAAGGGAGGCTCACCTGTGAAATCAAAAGAAGGACCACCTGTTTTTAGTGACCACCCACAAACTTTGAAATGGCAGGTGATACTTTCTTCGCATACTATTTAGAAGTTGAGAAATGGCTCTAACTTTACCATGTGGAGAACCGAGTGATTGATTTAGTTCAGCCTCATTGCCACCACACCACACACAATGTCGTGTCCCGGTCACATGATGACGATTCAATTTGTCAGAATTAGTTTCAGGCAGAACTTTTCTACTCCAGTGTCAGAGCCGATAATCCATTTGTAATGACTCGGCGTAATTGCATCAAGATCGGGTCTAATCCAATCGTACTCCAAAAGGGACCGACAACCTAATCTCTGTCACAGCTCGCTTCACAACTGTTACATGTACAGGGCTAGCCTGGAATCCATCCGTGAACGCTGTGTATCCGCTCTGTTCTTCTGCTCTAAGCGGAGGAACGGAGCGGATACACAGCGTTCACGGATGGATTCCATGCAGGCTAGTACACGGCTGGCTCAGTTTTCAAACCAGTCATTATATCGTTCCAAAGTCCTCAATGTGTAATCACTGCTGTTTGTCTACAAGGAGGTGGTAGTTGTTAAAAACATTGCAGTTTGCCACAGTATGTAGGATCACCGTGGTAACATGTGATGTCATCCATAGCTACACCCACCTGACCTCGGGTGACCCCTGACAGGAGTCTATGTCTGATTCAATTTCCATGGATGGAAGTCTGCACGATTTCCATACTAATAAAATTATATATTTGACATTGACTTTTATGACTCATCCTGAGGAGCAGACCCATCTTTCCTGATTAATGATTTCTCTTTTGGGAAAATTACAGTCAAATTAAGCAATGCTTAAGAGTTTATTTGGTTGTTATTGGATTACAATTCTCTGTGGCCATCCTATTATAAAGCCTTTAAAGAAGAAAGGAAAGTCTGCAGTTAGGTCAAACAGTTAATAGGTACTGTATGTGACATAGACTTTAGCTAGCTAATGTACATTGTACCTGAAGAACAGACACATTTTTCCTGATTAATTATTTCCCATGTCCAGGTCCTTCATTGTCCCAAGACCCACAAGAAAGCTGCCAAAGAAACCCTAAGTTCTAAAGTCTTACTTCTTGCTTTCTTGCCATGTGCTACATTCTCACCATCCCATGCCCATTCTGATTGCAGTACTATGGATTTCTAAACAGTTTGGGCATTGAAACATCTGGGTGTCTAAACATGTTGGCCAGGTCCTCCATGGCCCCAAGATTTATACACAAAAGCCGCCAAGGACACCTTAAGACCCAAAACCCTGGGTACTCTAGTCTTGCTTTCTTTCGTGCTTACCTACAGCATCCCATGTCCCACTCTATCCCTGCTCATGCATGATTTACAGGATAATTTCCTGTGGCCGCCGGTCCCGCCCTCTTCGTTTCGACACAAAGGCGGGCGAATTTCCCGCCGTGTTGCCCCCAGTGTTCCTGCTCACCTGGGCCTGCGGGTCGCGACCTCTCCAAACAATACCTGTCCACTCCGATAACGTGCAGTCGCATCAGCCTAACCAAGTGTGAGGACACCCAACGAGTAAGTACATGATTGTACCCTTACCTGCCCAGAAGATCTGAATCAGAAGGATGTAGAGCGACTGGCCATTGACCGAACTTGATGGACCACTCTGATGACTACCTCATGTGTTGGAAGACACAGCAACCCCCAACTCTATCTAAATGCCCAGAAAAGAAGGAGAAACACAATTCACTGCAGAAATGTTTCAAAAGATAATATAATTGAAAGTGATCTTCAACCAATTCAGCTCATGGAAGAGCTAATCTTCCGCTGGTTTTGACAGAAAATACAGGTGCTGCAAATGTATGTACAGTACATACAGGTTCGTTGTGCCAGGGACATTCCCCTCCCCTTTTTTTTTTTGACAGGTTGGAACTTCTATTGTACCAAGAAAGCCACTAGGGGACCCAAAATCTAATTATTTTCAGTTTTTGTCACAACCTACCAACACACTAAATATACAAGTTACATCCAAGGACATTACACACACTTGTTACAACCAATCCATCCATCTGTTCTTGAGTTATCTTGTTCACCAACAGACAGACAGACACACACACACACACACACACAAACAAACGCTGACCAAAATATAACCTCCTTGAAGGAGGTAATCAGTGCATCCTCTTTATACTGCCGAAGTTTTGCTCACAACAACTTTCTTCTCTCAGGCCAAAATACCAGAAAGAGGAAACCTATAATTTTCGGGACGTGTTTCCTGCCTTCTAACATTACCCGGTAATTGTTTCATTATGCCGATCGTTCGGACGCCTTTGTGCGATCTTTGTTCTTTGTCTACCTTAATTGCAGGCGTGATCATTTATCTAAATTGTTTCTCAGTTTGTCTACATGCATTAAATTGCTTGTCGAGTTTGTTATTCCCCAGATGGGGTAAGTCTCCTCAGAAAGATGTCCCCTTATGCTTAATCTTCTTAAGATGTCTGCCCATTCTTAAGAAAGATTGTTATCAACAACAACCCTGTCTTTGATCTGACAAAAACAAAAGCAGGTCTTTGACAAATTATGATTTCAAAATGAAAGTAAAAGATTTTTTCACCTGTTCATTATGTTTACCATTATCATGTACATGTACCTACTAGTAGAAGTTATAAACCTTGTACAATTAAAACAAATGGATGTTTCAATGTATTGTTGTAAGCGGTTAATGACAAAACAGGGTAAATAGATAATAATATCATAGATAAGAAACAATTAGTTTGCAATTAGAGCCAGACATATTTATGATAAGAAGTCTGTCCTGCTATTGTTACATATATCAATGTTATCAACTCACAGACCTTAGAAATTAGCCAACAGACACTTTAATTGGCAATTAAGATGGGAAAGATATCTTTAAATTAGTGTATTGTGACGAACTGAGCTGTACTGAACTGATGGCGATGCTCCAACAATTACCCAAATTGAAGATTACAAGACTCAGAACCGTACTTAAGGAAGCAATCAGTAGACAAAAGCTAAGACGTCTTGTTTCTTGACACTGTCAGACTTAAGTCAACCCACCAACAGAAGGTTTCTGGTGGGTTGACTTAAGACGCCCTCAAGGATGCGACTCCCCTGCCCAGGTGTGAACAGGTGTGCTGCCAAGTCATGAATCACTTTCCTCTCACCTGTACAAATTGGTTTACACCTGTCCAAGTGATTTATCTTCGAACCACTTTCCTTTTTGTTGTCTAATTAAACCGACCCGTGTTTACAGGCCAGGCCAATTTGTTTACCCGACGTCTTAAAGTAGATATCTTACAAGAAGTCAAGATGAAATAAGAAAAACAGAGTCCTGGATGTTAAACTTGAATCTGACTCTCTACCAGACTGACTACCCTGGTTAATAGCACGCCGGCAGAACGTACTGCGCCTGCGCAAAACCTGGATTTTTGCTAGATTTTTGGTCAACGTTGCATCAAAATTTTGTCTGTTGTAGACGATATCTTTTCCTATACAACATCTGAAAACTACAGACAGGCTGTCAACCTTATATGCTCTAATACAACCTTATATGAGACGTTCTGCCAAAGTGCTATGCACAATACATTACGGGTTTCGCGCAGGCGCAGTACGTTCTGCCGACGTGCTCTGGTTAATAAGGATAATAATTTGCCAGGGGAGTTTGGCTACCAGCTGGGGTAAATGATAACCTTCCCATGGACTGCCTCTCATGGCCAATTATTTCCTTTCTTGCCAAATTCTATGATCTGTACTCCTGTAGGATTTGGCCTGGTGAAGGCTAATATTCCCTCCCTGAAACTGTGTGTACCAAGACTACAGACTCTTCCTCAGTTTGCTCTCATATTGGTCTTCTTTTTTAATCTGACGACCAACAAATCATACTGGTTGTTTAGAGTTGTGCTTGTGATGAGTGAGCATGTTCCGTACACATCCTTACCTCTTCATCTACCCACAAGCACCTGCTTAATTTATTTGCCAAGGTCACCTTGAAAGGCTGACCTTTAGAATGTCAGAGAAATTAATGAAGGCTCAAGATGTCTTACAAAAGGAGCATGTTTATTGCCCCACCCGTGGGGCCCTTGTGTGCGTCAGTTCTTTCCATGTTCCGTGCCGACCTGTTGTTTTCAAACCAAACTGTCCCGACTTCAAGGTTGATGAAGGAGTCAACATAAAATATAACTGCATTAACATAATTTATATCCACCGCTTTGAAAAACAGTGTATGTGAGGAATCTCTAGTGTAGCACCCCCAGGTATGCACTAATAGATATACAGGAGTGCATTATACTGGCTGCTTTGGAGATCCCTTTTGATGCATTTTTTCAAGGTGGCAGATATATGTCACCTGGCAGAATTATGTTAGTAAATGTTAGCTCATTGAGGAGAAGAGAGCAGATTTAGAATGCCATAAAGTACCAGGTATTTCTTTTTCTTAGCTGGGGAGCATTGTGGACAAACTCAAGAAATTTCAATACTTTTTCAATAATTTTTGGAGAGTCATTTCCCAAATTTCAAGAACACCATGTTAGATGCTCAATTGTTGTTTTAACTTAACTCACAATTCTTGTGAAATCTTTTTTCATTCATATCAAACATTGATTCCTGAGTGAGTGATTCATGATTTTAGATGTATGGAATTTCAACAACCAGTCAAGATCTATTGGCCGCCATAAAGCAGTCCCACTCAAAACATTACCCAAAAGGTGAAGGTCCCCATTCCACTATATACATGTAGATGGTATACAATCGCTGAGTGACCATACAGTGACCAAAATTGAATTTGTGTGACCCTTGATTTCATAGAATGTGATGCAAGATATATCTGAATCTGTATAGCTAGTATAACTGCCCTTCGGCATAACACTCCAACTAGATGTAGAAGTATATGATTCAAAAACACACAAAACAAATTTTAAACAAAAATCATTCTTTATCTATGAAATTCATTGAGCAATCTGTCAAATTGTTGGCTGCTCAGCGGTCGCAGCCTCTAGTTTAAAGGGGGGTAAGACAATGTGACAACTGACTGTAATTATAACCAGCCACCTGTAAAATGGACGACTTAGCCTCTAGCCCTGCAGACACCACTGCCCAAGACTTAAGATTCCAGAAGTATTTTGAAACAATCCGTCAAATTCTTCCTTCATCCTCTGATCCTTAAGTCTGTTCATTTTGACACCTGTAAACAGTGTCGAAGTCTTGTCTCCAAGTAGACGTTGGGAGGAAAATTGTTGCCTTTTCTGGCTGCCCCTTTTTTCTGACACACAACAAAAACAGGTACACATTCTACACCTGGGTGGAGGGAGGAAAGTTGTGTAAAGTGTCTTTCCCAAGGACAAAACATCTAGCCAGGAATGCAAGGAATCGAACCTGTGACCTCTCAATCTCGTGTCCACTCGCCTAGCCACTCGGCCATTCAACATCACTGATGTTCTGTGCATTCTTAAACATTCTGTGGGAATCGTATGCTTTTCCCTCGTCACTCTGTCATGTATTGTGTTTCAATTATTGATATGTATAAACAGTGATTAAAGGTTTTTCCATGAGCAAGGTTAGGTGAGGTGGGGGAGGTTATGTTTACAGAGATGACAGATGACACAACAGGGATTTTTTTCGTCTAAGGTCTTCTACTTAATATGATGCTATCTACTACAGTCAAACTAGCAGTAGTGACCACCTCTATACATAAGGACCACCTGGCCAATGTGACCACTTTTGGGGTGATTTTTTCACATTCCTATCTATAGTGACCACCTGTCCACATAGACCAGGTTTTATCAGCCCCCTGAGTGGTCTTCTTGGGCAGTTTTGAACATCCTATTAAAGAAGTCAGTTATGTACCAGTATACTCACTCACTCACTCACTCACTCACTCACTCACTCACTCACTCACTCACTCACTCACTCACTCACTCACTCATTCACTCACTCAACCACTCACTCACTCACTCACGCACTCACAAAGCTACTGTAAGGAGCTGTAGGGGCAGTCTCTGTGTGTGTCTGTCTGTCTGTTCACAACGTATCTGCTAGCACCAAAATTCTTCCCGACTCTGGCAAGTCTGGCATCACAGATAAAATCTGTACTTTCCCCCCAGGATGTCTGATCCCTGTCATTATCATCTCTTCAAAAATATTTCATCACTGACCCTTGACCCACACCTGATTACCTAATCTGTCTTGTCAGCAGAAGAGTTACCTGCAGCAAGAGGGAGAAAAATCTCTTCCCCAAGACTTAACCTTACAAACCCTTCTTGGGTCGCTGCCAGGACAAAGTGGTGAACTTTCTCCTTTTGCTTGGTTAAACCCTCGGGGGTAATTTTGCACCTATATCTTCATCTGACTCAGGTGGAAATGAATACCTAGCTTCAGGTAGGGACGTCCTCTCGAATGGGATGTAAAGCTGAAGGTCCTGTGTTTAAGGAGAGACATGTACTTCTCGAAAAGAGTAGTCTGATCTCTGGGTTGACATCTGGAAAAGATGACAATCACTTTTTATGTCAATCCCTTGATAAATAAATAAAAAACTAATGTTACATTTGTTTTAAATACTAACAAATAAAGGTGAGGAAAATTATAGAAACATAGTTAGAAAAAGTCCAGCCAGTCTCCAAGGCGCAGTTTCCAATTAAAACTGAACTTTCTTTGTGTGAAGCAGCAGATCTGGTTACTTGTTTTGGAGAAGGAGGAAATACCAGCCTTCAAAAACTTCCTCCTCAAGAAGGTGCCAGTGATCCAAGGAGCTGTGTTTGGTGACTTTCTTGACTCTTGAAGTTTCCCACTTGTTCCTTGGAAGCAGCACCTTGAGCCTATCAAGAAAATTCACTTCTGTAAAATAAATCTGTAAGTAAGGCTATACTTGACTCTCTTGTAAAGGTTCAATGATGCAGAGATTTCAGACTTCCATGAAGTATTTGGGGCTTGGGGGGAATTTTTTTTTAACAACGAAGGAGATTGTATGATGTGCTTTCATCGGGACTAGGACAGAACCTATGCAGGGTTGGAGGGTCGCTTGTGCAATCCTTGGCCTCCTGAATTGTCAACCCCTAATTCCTGCCAGCTCCCAGCCAGATTCTAAGACCTTTGACTACTGTTATGGTACTGCCTGTAAATCTTCCCCAACCAACATGCTGTCAACCTACTCTGTCTGGACAAACATACACACAGTCCCACAGACAAACCCACCCAAAACAATACTTCCATTCCCAGAAGTACAATGTAGCAAGATGTTTGAATATTTCTCTGTAACTACAGAGGGTGAATTCAGATACATATAATTGTTCTTCATGGCATTACAGCTGGATACTGATATGTACGTTTAAGTTAAAAATTAGAACAGACGAAATCTATGTGAATAGGTAAGATGAAAGTTGAACATTTACAGACATTTCTGTGGAAACACAACTTGATATATGACTACTTAAGGGTGTAAATACCTCCTAAAAGTGCTTAACAGAAAGCTATAAAAGTCTGGATTTGGTTAAACTGCTTTTGCCTCTTGGATGATTTTTGACCATCAATCTAACCAATTAAAGCTCCTGTCACCATTCAGGGACTGTAACAGTAGCTGCAAGGCAGGATGAAATGAGGGGAAATTGAGAGCATATGTCAGGATTGTTATGTAGGAATGTAGCAACATTATAGTGAATGTCATATAGATATGTTGTACATCACATTCAGCCCAGAACTACATGACACTGTATCATAAGGTGGATTAACATTGATACGTAATACAGTCACTGAATGGCCATCCTTGCTAAATAATATTTAAAGCTTTGGAGTTGACTACACATGTAGGTGTTACAGGTCGGTCGTTCAATGTAATATACCCAGCCATAAGCAAAGCTGTTATACTAGCTCAGCAATACAGGTACAGAATGATACAGACTTCAAACATTAAAAATGGCCTGAATGTTAGATTAATAAGTCATTTGTCCATTTTGCAATGTTTGATACCACCTATGCGTTACCACATCCCTTGCCCCGGGGACCACTCACTGTCTTTTTTGTTGCCAAACTTCTTTTGTCACAGCAAATAATTTACAATCTCCGGGACACAATTCTTCATTGAGCTCAGATTTGACAGGGTCCATTGGACACCAGAGGAACTGTCTAATTGAGTAAGATAGATGTAGGGGGCTTGGGGCTGTAGTGACCTGGGCTCTGCCAGCTTCCGTGTGAACTCTTCATGAACTTAGCCAGTCTGGCTGCTTAACGATTATACTTTTCCAGGTTGTTGAGTTGTACATACCCAGTATATGTTCATTTGGCTGGATGCAGACTTCATTTTGTATACAATAGTCATGTATGAAACCCAATGCAAAAACAAACTTTGAAGCCTGCATCCTGTGATAGACCTAAATAGTAATTATAAGTAATACCATAAGATAGATAGTAGTACCATAAGATATACATGTACAAGATATATTATGCAGGCATGGTTTTCAAAATATCTGGCTACACTCTAATGTAGACGCCAAACATTTTGGAAACATGTTCAAGGAGCGACTTCAGGACACATTTCTTTCCAACTGGAGACAAAAGATAAGGAGCTTTAGTAAACTTGAAACATACTCAAAAGTCAAGAAAACATTTACCATGGAGAATTACCTGTCAGTGATCCAAAACAAATCCTTTACATCTAGTATTACAAGACTGAGAATTAGCGCACATTGTTTAGAAATTGAGAAGGGTCGACACAAAAAGATACCAACCGAGAAAAGAATGTGTCCTAGCTGCAAAGATATAGTTGAAGATGAATACCACTTTGTAATGATTTGTCCCTACTATAATGAAGAAAGGAAAAAACTAATGATATCATGTAAGAGTAAAATAACACTGCCGGGAACAAATAGAGAAATATTCAACATACTATTATCATGCCCCGACTCTATATCTGTTTATGTAGGTCAATATGTACATAATGCTATACAAAAGAGAAACCTGGTCACAGCAATGTAAAATGTAATATTACATTATTTAGATTAGTACACTAGTAGAAGTAGTTTGTAGTTATTAAGTATTATTTGCCGTACATTGTATCTTATGCAATTGTTGCGCAATAAACTTGACTCTTATAAGATAGTAGTACCATAGTACACGTAGTACCATAAGATTGTACATGTAGTACCATAAGATAGTAGTACCATAAGATAGAAACAATGAAGTCAACATACTAGGCTGGTTTATAATCTAGGCAATGAATTTTCAACTTTTAATCAAATCAATGCATTGATAAATGGAAATACTATTATAAGAATTACAAAGACAAGGACTTTTTTCAACTGTTGGCGCCAAAATATGGTCATTTCGGAGTTTATTCAGAACCTGAACAGTACATGTGCATGCCTTTTTTTGGCAAATCAGAAAGAAATGAATCTGAGAACCAACAAATTAGATTGGTGTGGCATAAAGTGATTTCCTTTAAAGAGGTACAAGTCAAAAGGTACCCCATAATGTCTGTACAGAGGTCATCAAATGTAAGCTTTCCACCAGCTTTTAAACATCAGAACAGTTCCACGGAAACAGTCCCTCCTTGAGTGTCCTTGAGAATGTGAAGGACCCATTGTTAGGACTTCGTGACCTTGGCAGAGGTCGAATGTAATACTGTTGCAGTTGAATGTCAGAACAGAACCAGGACCTTGTTTTATTTACAGTTTTTCAACACAGCACAACTGGAGGCCGTGTATGCATGCTTGGTGTACACTCAAGATAACCTCAGAGGAGGGTGTACATGGGGTTTTATGTTATTTCGGCAGGTTTCCAACTTGTAAAATTTAGTAACCTTGTCTATAAATGTATAAGACAGAAACATAAAAACTATAAAATGTATATAATTGAACCCTTTGTACCTTAAACACTAAACCTTACCCTAGACCTTTAGACCTTAGCTACTGTTGCATCGGTCGACAAACAGTTTGGACGGTACTTCTCCAGGTACTTAATGTTTTGTGCTGCAGCAGCCATGTCTGCTAGTGCACCGAATCCCATTTTTTTCCCATTGTTTAGGATAGTTCTGCGGAGTGTGGTTTTAGGTCTGCCCCTTGGGCGTTTCCCCTCAGGCTTCCAGTCCATGGCTACTTTAGATGTTCTATTCCTTGTGAGTCTCCACACGTGACCTGCAAACCTCAATCTTCTCTCCCTTGAATACAACAAAAACCAACAATTACTTTGTTTTCTTTATCAGTATCTCTACTATGGTACTAAGGTGAAATCAACCACGATCTAAAGATGCATTCATGATATGTGAACTGTTATACACATGTAAATGGGATGAAAATATTACAGAATTTTGTACAAGACTAGTCCATTCAAAGCATCTACCTGACTTGCACACTTCAACTTTCAAGACTTGTCTAAGTTTTTTTTAGATTGAAAAGATATGTAAAACCCTATCCACAGCCTCTTGCGTATTCCCCCCCAGCTTATTTTGCCATCTGTTTCATTTACTGTCCTGCGAAGCGAGTTTCCAGGGTCTCCGTGTTACAATAACACTTGTAAACACTCCTGAGGCGGGACGTGCTGTAAGGGCTCGTTCCGGTTGTGCTCCATCATGTGCCAGTTGTTGTTAGGGAGAGCTGGTTCATACCTCCTCTGTCTGTCCTGCTGTATTACCTGGTTAGAACACTGATGGCATGTGCCGATGGTCTACTATGTGGATACAAATACACTCAACACAAAAAGCTTTGTACCTCATCTGTCCTGCATAACACTGATGGCATGTGGGGGTGGTCTGTACTATATGTGGATATTAAATACACTCAACACAAAAAGCTTCGTACCTCCTCTGTCCTGCAGCATTACCTGGTTAGAACACTGATGGCATGTTAATGGTCTACTATGTGGATAAATACATTGTATGTCAGGGTAGAGATCTGGCATTTTTACTGGTAAAGATCCTGATCGGAGTTTCTGTCAACAGAGACTCCGATCAGGATGTTGTTGATGCGTCAGGGTGGTTTTCCATTTACAAGTCCTAAATTTCAAGTCAATCCAAAGTGACACGAATCAAAGTTGAAAAGTTCTGACTGTCTTTTAAGGGAATGTCTTAAAATTTACAGATTACAATAGAGATCCCAATCAGAGTTTCTGTTGACTGAGACTCCGATCGGGATCTCCTCAAAAGATTGACAAGAGTTTTTTTAAGTACTCAAGTACAGGATTTAGCAGTCAAGATTGACCTCGCCATAACTGCAACACCGTGACCAACCGCTTCCCCCAGCACATACAGCTCTGACAGTGTAGAACATATTCGTCTTGAATGTCCCCTCCCCACAATAGACTCCTCTGGCGGGTACATAAAACAGAGTCGGGCCCACCTACAGCTGTTTTTGCTGGGGACAATGCCGTGAAGTCTGGGGCAGGTTAGGGGTTCAACAGGCTGCTGAAAAGAGACATCTACAAGAAGGACAGGCGGAACATCAGCCATAAAAACAATTTGCACGGGGCTGCTGTCGGACCACCCTGAATTAAGGAGAGGGAAAGTGGAATGAAAATAAATCGACATCCAGGTTTTGCCTTGGGGATTTCGAGAAATTTGAGTTTATTCGTTCAACCGGTGAGCCTGACTTTCAGGCAACCGGTGTAACAGTTAAAACCAAATAAGGTACTATTGTCAAAGTTATTAGAAAGATGGACGACATTACATGCAAGGAACAATCTCCAAGGAGATGTAGGGCTGTGACTTTTTTTGGTTTAATTGTTGGATTCTGGGGAAGGGTGGACTGCATTTTGAAAATCAAAGCAAAAAGAAGAGCTATGCAAGGGATTAGTTGTATTTTGGGGTTCCCATTCTTGGCCATTTCATCATTATGCTGACTTCTATCTGGCACAACCAGTGAGGAAAGGACTGAAACACTATCCTCTACCAGGCTTCGGGAAGCAGCTGGAAAGTATAGAAATTGGGCAAATAGACATATAACATGCAAGGGGAGTTAGTCCGCTAAAGAGTACAGTTTGCTGCTCCTGAAAAAAACTGTACTCCTTTAGCGGACCAACTCCCCTGGCATGTTATCTGTCTATTTGGTCAATTTCTACTCTTTCCAGTCACTTCCCAAAGCCTGGTAGACACAGCAGAAGGAGGGTTAAGAACACAGCAGGGGGAGCCCGGTTAACAGGGATTAAGTTGATCTGTTTAACTCAGGTTCACTCAACAAATGCCTACAAACTGGGGAGGCTGAACTCCAGGTCCAGGGTCATGACCCCGCTGGGGGATCAGCGACAGTGATTGACAGGAGAGTCAAACAACACCTTCACATCTGGACAGGCCGGGTGGGTGTGGAAAGGAAACTCACAAGTTTCAATGAAGGGTTGGCATAGCTGGAATGCAAAATATTTTTTTCAAGTTCACATTCATTTAAAGAGGATTGGACAAAAAGCAAAATTTATGCTTATAGCAGCCAGTCTCCTCAAGAACATATTACATATAATAAACAAATTTAAAAACAGTACATTTGAAACACAAGAACAGCAATAGAATTACAAAGAAAATACCAGATGGATGGCAAAAATACCAAATGCAAGACAACTTGCTTTAAATCGTTTGCAAATCTGCAAAAGATTTGTTTCTTGACAGGGCTTTTGAATCCTATTTGAGGATGGACGTTTTTAGTCAGGAATCCAAACATGTTATACATGTACATGTAGCTGCCAAGTCTCTTTCATTTGCAAAGAGGATGAAAGAGGGAGACTCGGCAAGTACAATAGGTTTGGATACCAGGCTAGGACATTTTGCAAAGTTGAATTTCATGGAAGGAACAAAGACCACCTAAAACAACAGCCAGCAAATCAGCACCATGACAGCTACAGTTGTGGGTGTGTGGATGTCATCTTCGAAGTAGTCTCTTTGCAATTTCAACAACTGGGGCTTTTTGAGGGGCTTTATAATGTGCTTTTTTTCTTATGGCTTCTATGGCTTTTAATCACTTCTATTTGTACTGAGCCAACACTAGAACCTGTCAGTGAGTACAAATAGAAGTGATATGCTATAAGAAAAAAGCACATTATAAAAGCCCCGGTCACAGAGCCTGCAAAGGAGGCTATCTTTGAAGGCCCTCTCTCATATCTAGTGTATACCTAGCCTCTACCAGGCTTCGGGAAGCAGCTGGAAAGAGTAGAAATTGGCCAAATAGACAGATACTCACTCTGTGAATGAAATACTGGTATTAGAAGTTTTTAACGACCCTTAAGATGTCTTCACACCGTTGAGTTGTTTTGGATTCCTGAAATTACGAGTTTGGAGTTTGTTTGCATTCTTCGAAAAAGGGGTCCTGACTTTCTGAGCATGTTGCTGGCATATCAGTCGCGAAATGAGCGAATCCTTTTTTGTTGTAGTTAGGGTTTCTAAAGGTTGTGGACTATCCAGTCAAGTTTTAGCATCCTCAACTCAAAAGCTTCACTACTGCATCAGTAAAACCTCTTGAAATGTCTGAAAAGCACTTGTAACTGTACAAACCGTTCTTGGTTTAACAACTGGTTAGGTGTCTAAACAAGTGTACCTTAGCGACAGTACAGGACCGCATGGCTTATCTCCTGTCAATCACGTCGCCGCCTGTCAATCAAGGTCTGTGATCAGCTGTCAATCATGTCACCTCATGTCAATCAGGACCACAAGGCCCCGTGGGAATCTAACCTCTGGTGGCCAAGGTATGTTGGACTTGGTGCCTGATAATTAGGACCAGATGAAGGCATTTAGTGTCCATCCTGCTGACTTCTCTGTGGTCTAGACGGTCTGTTGCTTTGACTGATGCCTGGCAGCTATGGCGTTATGGAGGACACCCTTTCAAGACCTCAATTCTGAGGCAGCAGTGAATTTTTTTCCGACTGGAAAGGTTGCGTATCAGGAAAACAAATCAGTCAGAAAATTTAGTAGTTCATTTATTGAGATTTACCAAATTTGTGGAAGGATAGACATAACGACTGACTATCATCTTTTCAAGATGTCAATCCTGAAACCGAAATGTCACAGGCTTTTCCTTCGAACATCTGCTTGGAGACTTGAAGACAGTCAGTCGGCCTTCACCAGTCCACGAACTCCTTGTCCTGGAAGGCTAACTCTTCACCCTTGTCAAGGACGTTCGTGTGCCATTTTCATAGCGAGCTGTTAAATGTTTCTCTTCTGTCTGCTCCATGTGTTATGACTGGCATGTTGGTGGCTGCCAGGTCAGGAGGGTGGGGCTCAAGGCAAGAGCTCAGAGCCAGATGGGGGGGGCGGTATCTTAGGGTACCCTATTAAAACAAGTTCCAGATACTAAAGCAAAGTTTTACGACATTCTACACAACAGAAGTTTCAGAAGGACCTTTATCTCTGACAGGTCTGTAGCAGGCGGTGGTGGTGGGTCAAGGCAAGAGCAAGCTTTGGGAGGGTCTTATGGTACTGTTAGAGCAAATTGTTTTTCCAGATACCAAAGTTTGAAAGAAGATAAATAAGGATGGGAGATGTCTAAAAAGGGAAAACAACCTCCCTCCACTGGCAAAACAATAGACGAAGCTTACGTAACTGCTTTTCAGTCCAATCCACTGTTTGCTTAGTAAGTAGATTGTCAGAATTGTCACTTACATTAACTTTGTAATTAACATTAACATAATATTGTCATCAAAAACAATATGCAGTTGTGTTACTCTGGAACATACATTGCACTAAGGCACATGTAGGTACGGTATTTGCCATGTCTGCAGCATAATTTGTAGGCCTTCATCATTCGTTTGTTATCAATACCAAAGTTAGTTTTTAAACGTTCTCAGTTCAGTTAGATTCTGTTAACGATCTCACAAATCCTACAGGTTTGTGTGTCTAGATGAAATATCTTCTACTAGGTTTATTATTCTTCAATTGCAGTAACTACATGACTGTCAGAGAAGCTACATTCAAATGTTTTTGTTAAGTCTACAATTGCAAATGTCAGTCAATCTCAGAGACAAGATTACACAAAGTCAGTAGCAGTTTTATGAATTAGTTCCCGAGGTTTCCAAGAAGTTCAAAACACGCTTGACCCTTTCTGTCAGTCCTGCATCCCACCCACACTTCCTGTCAGTGAAGTTTCTTTTCTTTGTTTTTGTTAACTCTACAATTGCAAACATCACTCAGTCTGAAGGGCTAACTCATGCAGCGTCAGTAGCTCTTGGTTCATGAGATTTATCCGAACTTTCCAACCTTTAGCGTAGGGTCGGCACTTTCTGACAGGTAGGCATCCCTCCCAAAATAAACCTTGTATTTCCTCAACACTGAAAGTCAAGAGTGTGTTTGGATAGGTGTTCCGGGGGGAGGGGGGTTCCAAAAGAGCCCGACCTTCGACAAGGGCAGATAAATACGCCTGACAGGAGTCGAGCGAGAAAAGTTTTGAGAGCACGCTGGAATCTCGTGCTGAAGTTTGTTTGGAATTGTCGTGTGGCCGTGCTGAAATGGCCATAAATTTCGAGGCTGCATCAACATGTATGCAACTGTTTCAGCTTGGAATTACAGGAAAGCTGTCTATATTGACCACTCTAAGAAGTTGAAGGAAATGGTCATCGTAGACAGGTGGCCACTATAGACAGGATTCTTGATGTTTGGGTCAATGGGGAAATATGGCCACAAGGGCCAGGTGGTCCTTATGTCGAGGTGGTCACTTGTACAGGTTTGACTGTACATCAATGGGCAGGTGGCTATTATGTAGAGATAGTCACTAGTACAGGTTTGACTGAATATCAATGGCCAGGTTTTCCTTATGTCGAGGTGGTCACATGTACAGGTTTGACTGTGTATCAATGGCCAGGTGGCCCGTATGAAGAGGTGGTCGCTTGTACAGGTTTGACTGTATGAAAAAAGAGAGTCTCCCCATGCAACATTTGCCCAAGACTTTGTGCTCCCCCGCCTCCCACATCTTCCGCTATTCCTGCTTTATTTCTCAGAAAGCTGGGCAGACTGACAGCCTTAGCCTTGCCACATGGTGCTAAGACGTCTTCAGGTGATACTTGACTTCGCCACAAAGTCCTTCCCTGTTGACAGGTGGCCTTAAATCTCAGCTCCGTCTTCCTGTCAGGGTCTTGAGTTGCAGATGGATTTCCTTCTCCCACACCTGGATATATTCCTGCCTGGGCAGCAACAAGTTGTTTCCTTGGTTCTTGGACATTTTCCAGTAAACATTTGGCAGGTAGGTATAAGGTAAAGGTAATGGTAAGGGTCCCATAGCCTTGTAGTGTAGGGGCTGTGGGTTGTTAATTCACTGTGTCAGTATTGGAAAGCGGAGCCCATCCCTCTCCTTCCACCACCTTTTACCTCCCAAAGTCAGGTACCCATTCTACACCTAGGTGGAGTCAGGAAAGTTGTGTAAAGTCCTTTCTGAAGGACACAAAGTCTAACAAAACTTGAACTTGACTATATTAAAAAACTGTGTACCAAAGTATGCTCTTTCTCTTCAGACTCTGTTTTCATGTTGAAATTCGAGTTCAGCAGTACCTCTTTCATGTCTAAGCTCCAGCAAATTAAATTGGTGTGGCCCTGGGTGGATTTAGTGGGTGTTATTGTGAGTATTGTAAATCTACTCTGTTGACTTTGGGATAGGAAATTTTAGACATGCTTTTTTCAAGGAGCTTACTAAGTAGGATAAAGATGACTTTGGTTTCTAATAATAAGTTCAAGCAAGGATGGATTTGTCCCAGTGACAGTCACGGTTGGGACTGATGAGCTTTGTCATCACCTCTAGCAAGGTGGCTATCATTTCACCAGGATTGATTGGTTGTTTACTGGTTGGTTGGTTGGTTGGTTGGTTGGTTGGTTAGCCCAACCCCCTTCAAAGGACTTGAGAATTTGGTATGCTATATTTAGAAACGGTTGACCTAGCCCAATATTTTTGAAATTGAAGGAGGAAGGGGTACAGTTAATCTCCAAGCAGTTCTTTTGGTGGCTGCAAGACAAATTGGCAAGACAGTATCAAATTGGCAGTGCAGTATCCAGAAAAAGATACCAGTACAAAATAGAAAGCCTGATAAAAATGGCACGTCAAAAATAAGCCCAAGCCTAAGCCTCTGCTTGGAGAGTAGGTACAGTAGCTGAGGAAATAAGTAGTAATTACCCATGCTTAAAGTGTTAGCATAGACCCGGTACTTTCCCAGGGTGATTTCTACAATTTGTCAGGTAATGACGCCAATCAAATCATTAAACATCAATTAGGGGATCATGGAGGCCATTTATAAGATAGCGTGAATGTAGATATCATCAACTAATTATTATGTCTGCGTAAAGTCACACATCTGAATGTCTACTGACTCAACATGATGAAAAGTAGCCTGGATACAGGGCTTGTTTGGTTGCAACTTACTCCAAGGCTCACTCCATACATGATGTAGGAAGCTGCTTGCTAAGTAGGCAGCTGAAGAAGGCTGGTACCCAGGCTAATGAAGTCCACCTTGAGACTCTATAATTGGATGGGGAGTTTAGCACTTGATGAGGACAATTATCTTCATCAAACCTTCTCACATGCATTAATGGACTAGGGAGGCTTACATATATATCTCAGGATCTAGGAAGAGACAGACATTATAAGATTAGGCCATGCCAATTTATTTCCTTGGTTCTCTGACATTTTGAGGTGACAATATAGCAAGTGGACATCATAAAAGTAGAGGGCAGGGAGGAAAACTTATATTATATTATATACGACTGTTTTCACCACATAAAACTGAGTGCACAGAGACATCAATCTGTAATCTCCAAGCAGATTCGGTGGGGCAAGGGGACTTTGTATTGGCCGCCTGTATCCATTTGCCAACAGTATGGGGCCACGTCGTGGGGCCAACGTTGGATACTGTCGGCAAATGGATACAGGCGGCCAATATAAAGTCCCCTTGCCCCACCGAATCTGCTTGGAGATTAATCAATCTGGTCCTCAGTCTCCAGTGGTCCTCTTGAAAACTCGAAAAGTCACCTGTTATGGGAGTCCTTCCAAAAATGTGTTAAATCTCAATAAATAAACCACATCACACCATAGACAGTAGTACTGATATCATATAGCCAGATAAAGTGTAAGGTATCCGCCCTAAAATGCTATTGCTAGTGGGGAAACGACTTTCCACATTTTGATTGACGAGTGTTACATTGAGTATGAGTGCCCCATTCAGCCGGCAAAGCTATGGGATGACCACGGCCAGGTGAGCCCCACTTACCTGGTTGTTACCTGTACGGAACACAACACCTGATGAAAAACAGATCACCTGCCCCAATTGTTTGCTTGTTTATCACCTCTTTGTTGTGGTTTGACCCCGCCGATACCCTAATGGAGAAACGTGGCTGTGTATTTGTTGACTGGTGTATTTGTGTATTTATCCAATGCCGAAACTTACAAGGGGGTGGGGCGGATGGTGATAAGACTTATGTGCTGGTGCGTTCAGTCTTTAAGACGTTAATTGTAGGTTAGAACGACCTTTGTTGCCAAGGTCAGGAGCGAGCCTGGTGGTCCCTGGTGTGGTTTTTCGATGTTGGCACTTAAGGAGGTGATAATGACTGCTGCAAAGTAACGTTAGCTCAAAACAGACAATTAACCACCGATTACTGGTTAGGTGGGTGGGCGGTGGACAAAAGTGGCTAATGCAGCTCTATTTATGTGATTGCAGCCTTTTTCTCCATATTCCAACATTGGCAATGACAAATTTTATTATCATCAAACTATTAGGCAAATACGTCAATAAAGGTTAGACATCCAGCCTCCAGGTAATGAGATACACAAGGAAATTGTTGCTCAAGCAACTGGACAGATTTGAAAACTGTAAGACATTTTAAGTAGCATCCACTACAGTCACTGACGAAATGTGACAATGATAAGTTATCATAGTACAGTTGCGTGATCAATCATTTACTACAAGCAATAAATCAACTGGAATTTGATAGCAAAATTATGGTGAAAGGATCATAATTCAATCAGATAAATTACAGCTTTGTTGAGCTTTGAAAAATGTGTCTTACTATCTACTATCTTCCTTCCGTTATTTGTCTTGTTTTCATTGATCTTAATCATAATGATTATAGCAACAATAGTGATTGATGACTTACTACGAGTAGTTAATCATGGTGGAATTTGATCTCAAACTCGCAATGCAAAGACAGTAATTCAATCAAGCAAACCAATACCATTTCAACTGTGTAATTTTCTCGCCTCTTCCAATTTCCATGCTAGCAACTGTTTGAACTTTCCTTATGTGTCACGTCATGTCTCTGAAAGTCTTGTTTCTTAAGAAAGACATCATTCACTGACACTTGAGCGAAATATGTCGGAGTAGCATTTCTCACTGACAGCTGGGAGGATTCTCAAGGACCTAACAAGACGTTTGTGGGCACTTAAGTCTCCTCGCTGACAGACTGGGGGCAGAAAGGAGCACAGGTGTTCAAGGGATCACCTGCTATGCTGTCACTGCTACTGAGGCCTCCGTGTAGAGACCTACTTTTGGACTTGATAGTCTAGACATTGAAGACCTGAAAACAGCCATGGCCGACCGACAAAAGTGAAGCTCGAGATCAGTGGTGCAGGCTCTGAAAACCCAGGAGGGCCGAGCAATGATGATGATGACGAAGACACAACTTTGTTGACAGATTCCTTACAAGAATGTGATATTTTCTGATTCTTCTCTTGGGCTAATACCTAATAATAAATAGAAGTCTTCCATTCTTCCACAGATAGCTTTAAACACCTTGGCTCCTTCAATTAGATGTGCAAAGATTGGGTGTAACAGGTCGTTCAGTGTAATGTAGCTAGCTGCCACCGCGCAGCATGCCTGCGAAGCTGGTGTGTTACACCAAAGGGTGGTAATACTGGCAATACAGATACATCAAACATTGAAGGGGGTGTGGTCTATGCTTCCCGTATACACGTGACCATATATTGAGCTTGACAGCTAGCCACCTCAAAACTAGGTCAGTTTGAAATACCTGCATGCCCATAATATGGGCCAATATCAACAACTCGTAAAGATTATGCAACATAGGAGGTCTAAACTCTCCAGGGTTAGATAAAGTTTAGACTACCAGGGAGAGACTATGGTTAGCCCTTCATGTGGTGTTTACACGTAGACAGGATGATTACACAGGTCATTACAGGTCGGGCAGACTGTGGTTACGCACCACTGACCACCACAGGGACACACCTAATCTCCAAGCAGATGTTGCAGTGGCAAAATCGTGATCAAGTGCAGCAAGGCATTATTTTCAAATGGCCAATATTTTCATAATCTTTTCAAAATGATAGATTTAACAACGAAAGCTTTACTACATGTAAATGAAAATTCGCTTCTGAAAAAGTGTGAAATGGCATTTTAGAGGGTTGGAAACTTGGAATTTCCTAAATTTCCTGTGGGAGCTTGCTCCAAGACCTTCCTAGTTCTGCAAGTGCCCTTATACATGTAATTATCTTTAATGCCTATTATACAAAAGTCAGTTACCTTTTTAACTTTTCGATACAGTGACTGTACGACAAAGTTATACTTCAACTCCAAAGGGTTGAACTTCTGACTTGCCTTTACAACTACAGCCATCATGTCTTCACCAGTAAAAATTCTGAGCGATGAAAAAAAGTGAACTCAAGAATATAAACAGCATGCCAGCGAGATATGAGGAGTTTTGTGTTTATTTACGTGAAAGTTTGTGAAGCGGTTGCGAGAGCGACCTCCCTGCGTTTGTTTGGGCGGTTGGTTTGGCCTTGTCTGGAGCGAGATAACACAACATGTCGGCAACAGGAAGGGACAACAATAATATTGATACGTCAAAAACGCTACAGTTGCTTCTACTCTATGCTCCTTGGTAGTTCCTATCTCCCAGAACCACATCGGAAAGGGCTGTCAAATTGATGCCTTCGCTGGCTCTGCTCTGGTGGCAACCCAAATCACAGGGTCTATGGTTTGAATAGCAGCCAAGCTATTGAACTTTTAAATCCAACTGTGCTGTGCTACTGGTAAGGGTTG
The DNA here is from genome assembly GCA_013266295.2 of Branchiostoma floridae x Branchiostoma japonicum. Lineage (NCBI taxonomy): Eukaryota > Metazoa > Chordata > Leptocardii > Amphioxiformes > Branchiostomatidae > Branchiostoma > Branchiostoma floridae x Branchiostoma japonicum. The sequence goes on along the minus strand of CM023829.1, from coordinate 3,853,284 downwards.
CAGTACTTCAGAAACAGCATTGTAGGCCTTAAGCTTTGTGTTGAATCCTTGAAAGTTGATATATTACTTTTTGCCAAATAAAACCACCTTTAGAAAGTTTGCAAGTTCATATGCTCAAAGGCCAATTGCAAGTTGGTGGACATGGGAAACATACATGTGGCATAGAGATATAAGAAACAGTCATGTGACTAGGACAGTGATTTTAACAGTTAGAAGTGATTGTGACTACCAGTAATTCAAATACTGGTGATTATAACAAATAGACTAATTCACTTCTAACAGTAGTAGTGCTGGCTACTAGTATATCCTAACAACCTCCCCTTTAGGGGGGCCTGCATGCACTTTTTCGTAAGGCGTAATCAGGCCTTTTTAGTCTCCGTAATCCGTAGGCAGACGCCCCAAAATCAACGTAATTCGTAATCAGTACATTTGTCGTGAAGCGTAAAGGCGTAATCAGCTCTGACAATTTTACGTAATTCGTAATCGGCGGCGAAAATTTTGCGTAATTCGTAATCACTACCCCCCCCCCCATGCAGGCCCTACTTTAGAAAACGTATTTCATGCAGATACGGACCTGTAAGCAAGGCGGAGAGGCTTGAAAGAGCAGATGAGTTGCCAGTGATGTGGTTAAAGAGGTGATGATGTGCTGTTGATGTTAGGGAGTAATGTGACCTACGCTGGAGGGTAGGAATGTCGGCCCTACATTCCAAGGTAACTGAAGGAGGGCCAAGACATAACATACTTCAAATGTCTTGTTTCACCTTGCAAGACAACACTAAGGTAATGTTACAGAATATTTTACATTTTTTTCCTCTTCCAATTGTGTCAAGACAGAACACACTGAAATGTCCTGATTTTACCAAGTGCAAGACAACACTAACTAAAGGTAATGTTACAGACAATATCATTCGGTCGGATAATCCAAATATCATCTGTATCTTCCTTTTTTACTTTAGTTCAGCAGTGAGCCTGTTTTCTGTGATTTAACTGTTTCTTACGAAAACCATCTTGTGAGTACTTGTCAATGTAGAGCCTGGGAACAGCCTCATCGAAGTGTTCCTTGAGACTGGGCCAAGGTTCTGATTGCCTTGACGCGCCCAGAAAACTCGCCTGATAAGATACAACAGTGCCAATGCTTTGTACATGCAGAGAGGACACAAGAATGCCCAAACATGTTTAAAACATTTCATCAGGCTCTTAATTTTTGACTCAATGGGAAAAATGATAATCAAGGGAACAAAAAAACATCCAGGTGGTCCTTTTGCAGGATGGTCACTACTACAGGTTTGACTGCATATCAATGGCCAGGTGGTCCTTATGTAGAGGTGGTCACTTGTACAGGTTTGACTGTATATCAATGGCCAGGTGGTCCTTATGTAGAGGTGGTCACTTGTACAGGTTTGACTGTATATCAATGGCCAGGTGATCCTTATGCTGAGGTGGTTGCAAGTACAGGTTTGAGTGTATATCAATGGCCAGGTGGTCCTTATGCAAAGGTGGTCACTACTACAGCTTTGACTGTACATGCATATCAATGGCCAGGTGGTCCTTATGTAGAGGTGGTTTGAGTGTATATCAATGGCCAGGTGGTGGATATGTAGAGGTGGTCACTAGTACAGGTTTGAGTGTATATCAATGGCCAGGTGGTCCTTATGCTGAGGTGGTTGCAAGTACAGGTTTGACTGTATATCATGAATGTCCAGGTGGTCCTTATGTACAATTGTAGAGGTGGTCACTACTACAGGTTGCATATCAATGGCCAGGTGGTCTTAACGCAGAGGTCACAAGTACCGGTTGGACTGTGCCCTAGTTCTGTCTCCTTGCCAGAAAAATGACTCTATTATCAGGTAGCATCTACAACAACCTTAAAGATGATTCATGGCTGCCATGATTAATCTCAGTCTCTTGACTTCAGACAGTAAATATTTGTGACATGCTCCTGACAGCTCGGCACAGTCACACCCGACAGAACAGATAACCATGATTACACTGGCCTCCTGTCTCTTATAATAACTTCCGACAGACTCATTCCAAACAACCCGTCATTGTGTTCCTCCTCTCAACTACGTCTGAAGATTTGACGCAAGACTCCGGTGACTCTTGCCAAGATTCTTGCAAATATTTGTGCTGACTCAGCAGTTTTTATATAATTTAAAACTTTAAAGTAAAACTTTAGCAAGAGGTTACAATGGACTGGAAGGAAAACTAAAATCTGATTTGATGCAAGTTTCTGGGTGACTCTTGTCAAGACCGCAAATATTTGGGTCAGCAATTTTCAAAGTAAAACTTTAAAGTAGAAGTTTAGCAAGAGGTCACAATGAAAACATACATGGCTGGAAGGAAAAAAACAAATCTGATTTTATGCAAGATTCCTTGTGACTGTTGGCAAGACTGTACATATTTGGGTCAGCAGTTTTCAGTTTGATTGATGGTTTTTTGGGTCTGATGTCCAACAGGTGTAACAAGAGCACCTGTTTCACCTGAAGATCTGAGTCTTGAGACGCATCGTCTCCATCTTGTTTGCTGTCCAAGAAGTAGGGTGCGTCTACAACTGAAACACCTTAGATTGATTAAGTTACATGTATAACCAGATAGCGTATGGAGAGTGCATACATGTACCTTCTCTATAGCAGCACAGTTTTCCCTGTTCATGTACATTACTTGAAGACGATGAAACTAATTAAAAATGTTGAATTGGACCTAATGATATATATACATGTATTTTGCAAGTCTGAAGAATCCTTGTCATGTGACACTGAAAGGAAGATCATGTCAAAATATTCTTTCACAGGTTTTTTTTTGCCTACTCTCAAAGAAGACAAGGAAATGTTGCTGCAGACCGTACTATATGTAGCCTGGGTGCCAGACCCATAACATGCGAGGTTATAGCAATCCCTATGGCTATACCCTTCAGGGAAGAAACATACAATGTTTGTCCCTACCTGGAGTTAACCAGTGTTCTCTGGGTCTAACCTGGGGGCTGTGGTAACATTTCCTTGGGGGTATGTTGGCCCTGGAGCCAAGGAGCTGGCCCGTGAAGGCCCTGGAAATAGTCTGGCATCATTTGTAAACCCTATATCTAAATTTACTGAACCTTTCCCCGTCTTGCCGTGCCAGGGTCTCGCTCCTTTCTGTAACAGTTTGTATGTTGTGACACGGAAAACTTCCCGTGAATGGCCCCGTACATAACGGCGTTATGGGAGTGGCCACTGTGTCATAAGGATAGTCTAACCATTGTCTCTCCGCCGTTCGGGGGTGGCGAACACAAGTGGAGGACTTGTTTACGAAATGCCGAGTACACACGCGGGAAACAATGGGGGAACCGCTCCTTGGTAAACAGAGTCCTCGCCTGCCGTCTTTCGGCTCGGATTGACTTCAATCCAGTCTGGTTTATTTCAGGACTTCTGATAAGGCCACTCAAAGTCAATCCCCTGGTTTTTGAACACTTTATTAAAAGTAAAATATTACAGATCACAATGAAAGGAAGGAAAAGTTAACTCTTCAACTATATTCACTCACTATATTGATTTTTAACTGTTAGTTGGTTTAATTAGAATTGTTGTAATCTATGTAACGTTACCTGTTGTCCTCGTATGTATAAATGTTGACTTACGAATATCAGCCTAGCTGCCTGTAAGTCAGTGTAATGTCTTGTTGCATTTGAAATAATAAATATTCACTCCCTGATACTATGTTAGGCACAGACTTTCCCTCAGACTCCTTCAGCATTATCTCTTTAAGTCTGAGAACCAACAGATTGGATTGGTGTGGCCTAAAGTGTGATGGATGGGGAGAAATTCTCTTGTCTCCCCTTGCAGAATGGACCTGTAAGGAATGACGGAAGGTGAGAAGGGAGAAAGGAGAGATCGGGAATCAGATAAGGTGCAACATGAGAGCAGACCACTTAAACAGGTGATCAGGACAGAACTTGGAACGCTGCTCGACAAAAGGGTTGGAAGACGGAGGAGGGAGCCAGGAATACCGCAGGAATCTGAGTCAGCGGCAAACCAGGGGTTGACTGGACGCGAATGGCGGCGTGTTTGCCACAGTGGGTGCAGGTGAATGGGGGAGACCAGGTCTGGTGTCTCTCCAACAGGAAAAAAACAGGAAACCGAGCAACCAACAACTCAGTCTGGGGGAAGATTTTTATCTTGTTATGAAGGAAGGACGTTTCAGAAAAACGTTCTGTCAGGCTGACTTTGAACAGGTAACTTGTGATGATTCTGATGCAACATGCTGTACCTGTCTATGTTTGCTAATTAGTATAATAACATTCATCCCCCAGTATAACAAGTATTCAATGCAAGGATTAGAGCCTACAAGTACTTCAATCCCTACCAGTAGTGCAGCACAAAGTTTAATTAAAAGTTCAACAGCTTGGACGGGATTCGAACCATAGACCCAGCGATTTGGGTTGCTGAACACGAATATGCCACTTGTCGGGGTGATGCCAGACACATGGCAGAACAGCAACCCGAGGACTGGGGACACCTGGGGGCTCAGGTGTTTTTTTTATGCCCGGGTGACAATAGTGAAAAGAACACAGGTAACACACCTGCTACAGGTGGGATGTCAAGGAGTAGGAGATGACCTCACCTTGGGATGACCTCACCTGGCCAGGACCTCACCTGGTGAGGATGTGACTGGACTTACCTGCAACGCGTGCCTGCAAAGCTGGTGTGTTACGCCGAAGGGCGGTTATACCGGCTATACAGATACAGATGTACTTTTGTTTAGTGTATACAGTATGTGTTTCAAACAAATAATGTAACACAAATTGAGGAATACCCGATTCCTTTGAAGATGTGTTGAAGGTTCTTAGATACTGAAGGTGTGGCTCCTTAATTTAAGCTCAGAACCAACAGTTTTTAGAAAATACAATGTATTAGAAAAAAACTTCCTCCTGCAAGGAAAATCCAAGTTTCACACTAACGATGCAAATTGAGGTCTACCTGACTCTTTTGAAGAAGTGTGGAGTGTTCCTTTAAATACTTAAGTTACAGCTCCTTTTAAACTGTGGATCAACAGCTTTCAGAAAGCATTTAGATAGAACAAGGAGGTTAAATCAACCTCCTTGGATAGAAAAAAAAACTGAAAAGGCAGCCAAAACTCTGCCTGTGCAGCAGCTACAATACGGTAGCCGTCAGTTCTCCAGACTGGTGTAAATAGGAAGCTGATTTAGATGTCAAGGTCTGGGTGAGGATCCCGCCAGCCTCCGCTGAAACCGGATCTCCACAGGATAGACTAAAGCTGGCAGAGACCGGGGACAACTGTGGCTAATGTTTCTCCTGGCGTAGAACTGCACTCACAGGGGGCAAGGCACTGGGCTGAACTATAACCAACGTGATTGGTAATGATTGATAATGATGATTAGAAGCAATCTTTGTCACCCCATGTTGCAAGCTGCACACAACAAGGAGGAGGATACCAATGTTTCAGGCAACACTCTTGAGCGAAGTTACTAGTGATGTTTGCCTGTATTCACAGAAGGCAAGACACTGGGCTGAATTATAAGGGGCATGACTGGTAATGATTGATAATGATGATCAAAAGCAATCTTTGTCATGCTACAAGTTGAAGGTGTACAGGAGGAGGATGCCAAAGTTTCAGGCAATACTCATGAGCCAAAAGCAAGAATCAATCTGGCTTATGTTACTAGTGCCGTACAACTGCGCTCACGGAGGGCAAGACACTGGGCTGAACTGTAACAAACATGATTGGTAATGATAATTAAAACAATTTTTGTCACCCAATGGTGCATGGCAGCATGTGACAAGAAGGAGGACACCAACGTATCAGACAGTACTCATGAGCAAAGAGCAAGAATAAATCCAGCTTATGTTACTAGTGATGTATATCTGCACTCACAGAGGGCAAGACAAGTGTCTAGTGATTTATAATGGTGATTAAATCAATCTTTGTCAACCTTACTGCAGGCTGCACACAAAGTGCATCCCATTTTTTTTCAGACAGTCAACTAAGGACAAAGTTCTTGGACATATCTAGTACATAATACAAAATGAATCAAGCAACTGGGTAAAAAACTGAGAAGTTAGACATTTCAGAGATTATCCGCTATGTAATGTTCTAACAGAATGTCTATTAAAGCTTCATCAACAATACATCTAGATTATGTTGCCCCTAATCTCTGACACAGATATCTAATGATTTATGATAACAATTAGAGCAATTTATGTCACCCTGTGCTCCAACCTGTACAACACTAATACATTTAGAAGACAGACTGGCAGCATCTCTGACAATCCAACACTTAATCTGGCTTCTGTTACAGCTTTGTCTGGACACAACCGTCCAGGAGTATCCTTACCAGCCTCACCAGGGTGCTATTATGTCTGGTGCATGTTCTGGTGGGCTTCACCTCAGGAAACTGGGCCTGAATAGTCTGTCTTGTGTTACAACATCCCACTCACTGCCTGGTGTAACAGTAGACACATGCTTATGGACTTGACATTTTAGCTTGAACTTGACTGTGCTGGCTTAAAGGATGTAAAACGACATAACTGGTCTCTGTTTGGCCTTCGCTGGGGGAGTTTTGGGTAACAGAGAATAACAGGGAGACAAAATGTCTTATCAAACTACACGATACATGTATATTATTAGGTAATCTGATGTTGCAGTTGCATCTGGAGAAATTTTTGTGTGAAATTTTGCCAGCACAGCAGTTTTGACAAGACACTGAAGATATCATCAACTGAAATGAAGATCTGAAGATATCATCAATTAAAATGAAGAAAATCAAAGAATAAATGCATTACAAACTATACATGTCATTTAATCTTACAAAGACCCTTCAACAAGAATTACCCACCTGTTTATATCCAATAATCAGCAAGATTTTATTACAATACTGTAAATGATGTTCTCTTGCAGCTGGGCTCCCCAACATCTACTTGGACATCAGTGAAGAACAAGATCCTTTTTACAACAGACCTTTCAACAAGGTGCTAATAGGTTTCCCACCTGTTTCCCTGGAACACTTTATTACTGCATTGTGGAGCTGTATTGCTGCTGACTGCCGGGTGTTGTGAAAACAGGGGTGTGGGCAACTGTGTAATTGGTGTTTATGTGAGCGGTAACAAAATGCTCCCGTAAGTTTGACGGTAAACTGGCTGATGGCAGGCGGTGCTGACAGGTGGGAGAATCTAATATGTGGTGACTGGCTGGGAAACTGTCAAGATCAAATGCCGTTTTATAAACTGTATTTTGCCACGTAGATTTTCGTCATTACAGAGTTCATGATCGTCCTGTATTATCAAGAAGTATCATCAATGTTTATACCATCTAGGTCTTTTGTGCATTCTCCCACAGAGTCCCACCCGCGCCAATACGTCATTGCCTTGGGGACAAACTTGAAGGCTAACTTGCCGCGGGATGGCTCTGCCGTGGGAGAATGGTTGAATACTGCCCAATTGGTTATAATTTTGCCACCGAAAGATCTGCTTGAAGATTCCCCTGACCCCACTCTGACCCAAGAAGACACCGGAAACTCCTACCCGGGTTTACAGCCGTGTGTTTATGTGTGAGCTACTCTTACCTGGCCCGGGCTGGCGGGATTCGGAACTAGGACAAACTTTACCGACACTTAAAAACGTCTCCAAGGGGAATCTAATAGTTCAAACAAGCAACGATAAGGTCCACTGTTAACAGGTTCTCATTAGGGACCAGTAAAGGCACTTTGCCTGTGCCACTGGGATAGCTATTGGAGACGGCAACAGGTCGGCTTTCGAAACCGGACTTCACAAATAATCAGAGCGACTTTATGGTTCGGGTATGGGGTTGATTGGAGCGGTGGAAGTTGTGGAAACACCGTGAGAAGCACCGTAAACGTGCTGTCTGGTTGTAGCATCACCAAAGACCCGCCTGCCAAATTAGTATATTGTTATCTCTTTAACATATACATTGTACTTGTGCGTCAAAGTAGAATCTTAAGAAAAGTAAATTGGCCCAACAAAACTCTGCCGGTCATACAAAACTGAAAATCCGACTTTTGCGACAGCTTCTGAAGGGAATAAAGTGATTTCCGTACAACTGTTGGTAGAGTTACGTGACGTTTTCTAGCCTGGGTACCATCCTCCGTAGTTTTTGCCGCTCCCAAAGGTGGTGGCTAGCGACCTTTGGGAGCGGCAAAAACTACGGAGGATGGTACCCAGGCTAGACGTTTTCCCCACCACGAGAACAAGCCGAAGATTCGAATTCGTACCCTTTTGTGCAAGTGTTTGCTAACCCTTGACAAGAGTGCGTACCGTTTACCGCCCTTTGCTATTTCAGGCCAATCCGTTCAGTTATCATCACTACATAGAGCCTCACGTGGCCATATCTCTACCTACCTGTCTCTGAGGACAAATAAATGAAGCAGGCCAGAGAAGAAAAATGAGTCGTTATCGGCGAATCAGACGACCAGACATCCAAATGACTTCCCAAATTATGCTTTGAAAGGCAGGCGATACGGACGACAAATTGCTCATGATAAGAGACCCGAATTAAACACATGTTCGCAACGCCTCAGCATTTTGATGGATGAAACACAAACAGCGACGTTAACAGGTGACCTACAATCGCAGTGTCCAAGCAGATGTGGCGGTAGGGCGTGTTTTGTGCCTGTTTTCGTCTCTTTGCAGGTTCAAACAGACAACACGCGCAACTGGCCATAAAATTATGTACTCTCCAAGTAGAGGTTGGTGGGGAAAGATCGTTACCTTTTTATATGCCCCGTTTTTTTCGGTGGGGTTAGCGACAGAAAAAAACGGGGCATATAAAAAGGTAACGATCTTTCCCCACCAACCTCTGCTTGGAGAGTAAAAATTATGCGCAAAACAAACCCAACCACCACATTTGCTTGGAAATAATGTTTTCCTGACACGCAATCCTCCCACTGGCCTGGGTACCATCCTGGTTAGTTTACGCCCCCTCCGATAGTCGCTACCCACCAAAGAAAAGACAAATGAGTTGGCGAGTAGCGACTATCGGAGCGGACGTAAACTAACCAGGATGGTACCCAGGCTATCCTCCCACAGCAGCCAAGAAACTTGAAGGTTTTCCCTCTCCAATATCGATTTGCTCGAAGATTAACGGGCGACCTGCGGTGATTGTAGTTTTTGTGTAGTCATCATGACAATCTGGTGGCCGATTGGAGAGACAATTCACTCAGCGGCGCGAAAACTGTTTGTCCAAGCTTGCGTCAAACAACAGCGGCGAATTCCGTGAGACGTTTTAACGGCAGATTAAGTGGTTATAAATAAGTACGCCAAGAGTAAATAAATTAACTGGTGACCGGAGAAACAGGGAGGGACCCGATTGTGCACTTGTCTTACCAAGAAGTTCAAAGAGCGGTTGGTGGTACCAGACTGCCTTGGTGGTACTAGCACTTTATGACACTGACGGGGTAGATTACTTGCGAAGTTAAGTTTCACGTTGTCGTGACAAGTAGGCTAACTTTGAAAACTGACACGAACACATCCTAGGAAGGACGTAGCCTCTACCAGGCTTCGGAAAGCGGCTGGAAAGAGTAGGAATTGGCCAAATAGACAGATAACATGCCAGGGGAGTTGGTCCACGAGAGAGTACAGTTTGCCGCGTCCGAAGCCTGGTAGAGGCTAGGAAGGACGTACAACTTTTGTCACCACGTATGGAACAAGTCCCACCCTGATCTATGGGGTCCGAAAAACTAGAGAGGTCCAATGCACTCTTGACTTCTCGGTAACATCTCGAAACAAGTGGTTGATTTGCTACTCCATATTGTTGGAAGGCGTATACATGTATATACTGAACAATATAGTTACTTAAATTGTGTGGAATCTGCACCAAATTATCATGTTTACAGAAATAACCAATTACCCGCAAAAGCGAAAGCCCGAGCACTCCGGGTGCGGTCGCAGTTCCCCGCCCTTAACCACAGGGTTAACCCCAGCGTGCCGCCATCTGCAGTATCTCTCCTGTCTCTAGATCCCATTCAAGAATCACCTGCAAGACCTTGACTATAAAGTAAAAAGGAGAAACGACCGTCAGGTCCGACCTCCCCTCCCCCAACTTCCTTCCGCTGGTGGAGGCGACTTTCAGCCGAGCCCTTGACAGTTCGTGCTATTAAAAACTTCAAGCAGATACACGTATGTGGCTCCGGTTGTTTTGACGCGTATACTAGTAACTATAACCTCCTTGGTCTTTGTAGTCGTGGGTAATCTCTGGTGGCTACAAGACAGTACATTGTAGTATCAATTTGGTAAGACAGTATCAAATTGGCAGGGTGGTATCCAACACGCCACCGTTTGGCTGGCGAAGAAAAAAGATACCACTACAAAAAGAAAGCCAGATAAAACGCCTAAACACGTCAAAAATACGTCGAATGCTAAATCTCTGCTGGGAGAGTAGTCGTGGGCGTCCTTCTCGTTTTTCCTACGATAGATGAACTTCATGAAGTGTTCCTTTCATGTTTTGAAGGTCTTTCTAGAGAGGAGGAAGGAAAGACTTCCGTTGATCTTAGGGCTCAGACCTTGAGATGTGATTCTATACCTAGAGTGAAAAATTACTAGTAACCTATTTGAGCACTTCGAAAACTTGATTCACAAAGTAAGTCTGCTGCAATAGTACCGAAAAAGAAACTGCAGAGTTTATTTTCATGTCTTCATGTATCTGTTTCCTTATATTAGCCCCGAGACTTCGGAAGTACAAATCGTCGTATTTGCTGCATATCATTTACCAATATATCTATAGTAGTAAAAGAGCAACGCCTGGCATTGTCATCATTCATCACAAACGTTCATTCATAAAAACCTTGTCCGAGCAATTGGCGAATGGATTAAAACAAAAGTGGGAGGACTACGTCAACAGTGCCGACGTCACCATGATAGGATTTGTACCTTGATCTGGACCAGGTATTTTCCTTTCAGCGGCTAATGAAAATCGGGAAATCAGTTCTTCCCAATTCTCAGCCGATTGTCTGTGCAAAACGATAACAAAAACAAAAACTCGCCCTTCCTTTCATGATAATCCGGCTCGCGCCCCCGTCATTCAGTCTTTTGTTTCTCTGTATAAGTTTTGGCGACAGGCAAGAAGGGGACTAGATTAGAATAATCTTTGCCAGATTGCTCCTAATTGGCGCTAAGAAAACACGTTTGAATCGCCGTCTTTGATCAGCGAGGCGGGATTTTTACATGTCAATGCGCGCTGTTGGTATTGCTAATCCGACTTGCAGTACCGCAACACGCCGCTTGGAGTCAATTAGAAGCTACCGTGTCTCTCTGGCTTGGCTTGGAGGTTGTGTAGCTTGGACCATGGAGTTAAAATATATTTTAACTCCATGCTTGGACCAAGGTTGGACGCTTGCCATTTTCAACCAGTTCAGGATTAGAAGAGGAAACTATACCTAGCGACATAGCTTCTGAGTATCTAACAAGTTGTAGATCGTGCCAATGCTGTTAACTGTTCGAAGGAATGTTCAAGCCGTAACTTCAAACTTTTACTTGTACCAAGAAGGTTAATTTTGGTCCACCACTACCATACATGTATAAGTCTACCTTCGTTGTCTTTATGTAGCAGTAAGTGAGCAACAATAATACAAGAGACAAAAGAAGCATTTTCTGTTGCAAACACACACATGTATTTACTCCAGATTATCCCAAATGCCCCAGAAAATGTGTAGACAACTTGTCGTCGGGCCCCCGTTGGGAGCACAGACAGGGCAGAACATCGCATTTTCCGCCTGCTCCGTGCCCCTACTGTGCAGCGATCTCAGATAAGATTACAAGATTCCGGAAACGTTTTCACCGATTTTCTACGCCAAATGAGTTTTTTCTTGCCTCAAACTCTACAACCCGGATGTAAAGGTGTTTCAAAAGGGCATGTTTTGTCTTTTATAATCCCCGGAGAGTGGTATTGTTTTTGTGAATTGTTTTGGCGTGACCTGTCGCAACTTGTTCAAGTGTTTGACTCGAGCCAAGCTCGAACAGCATTGACGCTCGGTAGCGACATTAGGAAGCAGCAAACCGAGAGAAAGGGTGTTTTTGAGCGACCGTGTGCCTCTGGAAAGTTGTTCAAAGTCTTCCTGGTTTGGTTTTACCATGGAGTTAAAAATAACTCCATGGTTTTACGAAGGCGACCTCGTGTTGTAGGTTCAAACTCGCGCGCGCATTCAAATAGCTCGTGTGTTGCAGGAGCGTTGTGATTGGCTGTGGTGCGGCAAGGGGGGAGGCACCCCGTACTCAACTCGTTCTACAACCGGGACGGCCGCAAGGATCTCTGATCGCTGCTCACTCGCTGTTAGGGGATTGAGTCTTGCGGTTTGGCAGGCGACCAAAGCAGCGACCAGCTGGCCCAGCACCCGGAGTTTTGGCACCCGTACAGACACCGGAGCGAGCGAGCGACGCCGGCCGGCAAGCATGTACCCACGTGCCGCCCTCTCGGGACGACTGACTCGGTGACACGGGAAATACGAGCACGGGGAAAAAACGCAAAACGGAGTAAAAAGGCCGTGTTGTTATTACATGTGGCGGGCGAGTCGGACTACCGAGTGGCTCGGGACGCAGCGCACCTACCCCCGAAGGATCTTATAAACCTCGCCGGTGGGACCACGTACATTCACCATGGTTGCGGCGACGTTGTTGTACTCAGTCCTCGGGATTTTCGCCCAGCTTGGCGGAGTTGTAGCCGCCCAGGACCGGACCCAGGCACGTTACCTAGTTTCGTACCGGCGGGTTGGCATACCGTACCGGCTTTACCAGGCCGGCCTCACGGTGCTGGGAGCACGGGGCAGCGTAGCTCGATAGGGTAGGGGGCAGGGAAGGGGTCGCGGTGGTGGGGAGAACTAGGTGGCTTTCCCACGACAGTCTGGGGGTTTTTCCCACACAGTTTGCGGTCCGGGCGACAAATTTGCGCCTGGGCGCTAAAGGAGGAAGGACTAGAGTGTGGGAGGACCAAGGGCTCGTGTGCCGATCTCATACAAAAAGTTTGCTACTGCTGCAGATTCTACACTACCGCTCTTATCTTGTTTGTTTACTTTCTTCTCTCTTCTTTTGCCACATTTTCCAGGGAAAAGACAGGTTGGAAGACGTCTATGAGGGAACGACGTTAGCTAGACACCCGCAAGAGTTTATGCACCCCGAAGGTAAGGCACATCCCGCTTAACACCTCAACTTACTAGCATCTCTTGATGATTGATAAATTTCTGCCGATTTCGCATCTTTGAGACACACGTAAAATGTCGTGCGACTTCAGACAGTGTTGCAAGTTGTAGCGAAACCAGTCTGGGGAGTAGCACGCGTTTTGCTACATTTTTTTTGCAACAATTCAGGTTTGTTTGGGTGAGACCTGCTTCTGGTCTGACTTCAATGTCATGGTTGACAGGCACAGGCAATCTGTGAGCAGGGAATCAGTGGGGGAGACACTGCTATAGCAGGTGGCCCCGAAATAAGGTCACTTTATGGGACATTCCCTTCTCTGAATCATTCCTCAAGAAAACCAAACCCTTGTCTCTTCAGTATGTGTTGCTAGGATACTGATTTGTGGTAACTGTTTCTTCCTTTCTTGCAGATTTTGAAATCGTGGCCCCACACTTGCTCGACGTCCATGGGAATTACCTCTCGCATGATTGGCATGGCCGACGCCCACCCGGAGCGACCAATCAGGACCAAGCTTTCCACGTGAAGCTTCGCGGGCATGGTCAAGACTTCCACGTGGAGCTGGAACCCAACCACAGACTCCTCGCGCCCGGATTCGCCGTCCACCGCCGACGGAACAAGGCCACGAAAGTCGAAAAGTACGACCGTTCGAAACATTGCCACTTCCACGGAAAACTCCTTTCGCACGGAAACTCGGCGGCGGCGTTAAGCACGTGCGGTGGCCTGGTGAGTACCTGTCCTAAGCTTTCTCCTCTCCTGCAATAGATACAGGACTTGTGTTTGTGCATTCACCGCACACAATTGAGGCAGTCTACCATAAGGAGGTGTGCGTTTGCTTGAACAGATGGCCTTCTGCCGGCCGGCTCCTTTCACTCGCCCGCGCAGTGTTTGCTCGGGTGCTGAAAGGTTATACCAAACAATATCTAACACGCTGTATTTGTTTCCAATTATTGTAAGCGAAGTCTGTGTGGGGCGTTTGTCCCTTTACTGGGCCGGGGCTTAGCCAGGGTCGGAGAGAACAATTCGTTTAGGACCTCATTACTGAATAGTTGCCACTCTTGCCGAGAAGGATAAATAAACAACGAGTGACAGGGCAGTGAAAGGGGGGTTTCGTGTCCTCACACCTTGGCTTTCGCGCCCGGATCAGGGCTTTGTACTGCCGAAAAATGGACTTTTGAATAAAATAGACCAAGGAGGCTGAATAGACCGATCCTATCTACCCCCGTCAAAAAGTCAGGAATGCAAAACTAAAACGTACAAATGCAAAACTTTGACGGCCCTGTATCCTCTCTCTTATTGGTTGAACTGCTTTTGTTGATTGACAGTCGGATTAGTCTATGGTGTAGCAGTTTTACACTGCCTTTGGTTACCTTACTTATACAGGTAGGGGCCACTATAATAGTATAACCCTTGTAGGGTGAATCTCTAGAGTTGTGAACGTTTTCTTTTCTTGAAAGCATTGGTAGTACTAGATTTTAACAGTGAAGATATATTGTGCGACATGACGAAAATTAGAAAGTTGGAAAGAATTCGCATCAGCAATTGCCTAAAGTAGGCTAAACTATATCCTAAGAAAGCTCCTCAAATATTACATTACTTGTACTCAGCGTTACTTGTTACTTCTAAGATAGGACACCACTTGGACAGATGCCCAAGGAATCTTAAGTATGAGATTAGGGTATCAAGATGCGGTTTAAGATATCTTCGAGTCTTCTACCCTGCCAGGAAAAACTGTAGGTCGTCTCCCCGAAGGATATTCTATACTGTAAACATTTGTCTAATCATTCTCCACGTTTACTTTTGGCATAGCTTCACTGTTACAAGGACCCCCTGGCACGCGGAGACATTTCTGCTCTATTGCAGCATTGTTATCCCACTGTTTATGTAGCGCAAGTTCAAGTTCAGGCTGGCCCTCTGCCGATGATATCGCATATTTTCTTGGCTGAGATGTTGTTGTTTTTATGCGGAGGGTCCTGTCTGACATCTCGGTGTAAATCCGCTAAGCAGACTTACCAGCTACCCCCCCTGCTGCTGCGCCATGCTGTAATAGTGAGATAATTATAGGGACCAGCCTCCCCCCTAGTGGGGCCCTACATGTTGAACAACCCCCCCCTGGTGAGTCGGAGCATGTTGGAACAACCCCCCCTGCCAGGCTGTTGCTACTGGCTTTTGTTAATTGTTTTATCCCAGACAGATTTTATTACAGACTTGGCTAGGGGTCTTGGAACGAGCCAAGGTTATGGTGAAACGTTTGAGCAAGATTCTAAGAAAGTCCCGAGCTGTTTGAAAGTCCCCAAGATGTTTCACTAGCTTGAGTGTTGCTGCCTCTGTAAGGGACTTCTCAGTGAATCGTGACATTTAAAAGGTAGATCTAGTGCCAGAATTATTTTGTTTTTGCTGAATGAATTCTTCCGGAACAGACAAAACCCATTAACCTGTTGCCTTTACACAGTGGTCAGATCTCATCCATATCTCTGCAAGAAAGATTCTCATCAGAAAGTATTTTCAGTTGATGTTCAAGCCCTATATCTGTATTGTTAAATTGACTGAGCCAGATATTTCAGTGGCTGACTGGCCCCAAAACTCAGTCTGCCTGAGGGAAATAACTGTTTTAGGCTGTACCAGTTTAATTAGGTGTTTCTTATACCCTTTTACTTGAAAGTCCTGAATTTTACCCCCTACAATTTTGGATAAAAGGTTTACAGTGTAAATGATGATTTTTATTTGGTAATACAGTACGGTTTTTCACATTTCTAGACATTGTAGACCGCACATGTCTCTTATATCAAATACTGTATTTTCTATTTTTGCTATGCCTCTGTGCTTGGAGTTTTTCTACCAAAAAAAAAGATGTCAGTGAAACAGGCAACAGGATTGGTGTTGCCCTACGTTGACTGATCAGTTCTCACCCAGGGACAGTTAACGTTTGGTAATTCTGTTTTTCACATTTCTAGACATTGTAGACCACTCAGGTCTTTTAAATCAAATTCTATATTTTGTTTTTTTGTTTCCGTTAGTGCTTGACCTTTTTGGACAAAAAATATGTCAGTGAAACAGGCAACAGGATTGGTGTCGCCCCACGTTGACTGATCAGTTCTCACCCAGGGACAGTAAACGTCCACCTCCCGGTGACACCTTGGCTTTCGCACTCGAATCAGGGCTTTGTGCTGCCGAAAAATGGACTTTTGAATAAAATAGACCAAGGAGCTTGAATAGACTGACAATCCTACCTCAGTCAAAAACGATGTCAGTGAAACAGGCAACAGGATTGGTGTCGCCCTCCGTTGACTGATCAGTTCTCACCCAGGGACAGTAAACGTCCACCTCCCAGTGATGGATGCCGGCCGCACCCTTCCCCAAATCTCCCTCGTCTGCAGGACGTCCCGTGTGCATACCTGTGCCCACCCCTTGCCCAACCTCCCATACCGGTCCCCAACCCCGTCTGGGGGAAAAACGAAGCCACATGGAGAGAATACAAACACGTCGGGACGGTGGACGTAAAATTTCACCTGTTCCTGACAGGGAAGACCAAAGGGTGTGACTTTGCTGCCCTGGAGATTTCTCGTATCATCCTTTTTTTGCCTCCTGGTGAAAGAAAATAGTTACCTTCACTGCCGACTGTCATAGTAGCTCCAGTTGCAGTCAGAGCTCATGCATAATTTGATACGCGCAATGATTTGGTTTCATTCAAAGACCCATAGCTCATGTCATCTTTTGCTTTCCTTGGCACACGTGCTACTGCTAGCGAATGTGAGCACCAAATAGTCTCAGGCACAAATCTGAAGAAAGTGGGTATTCTGAGCTTTCTCTCTAAACAAAGACATTGATTATAAGAGAAACCAGAAGTAGCCAAGTACAAAGATCTCAATCTGCCTGAGGGCACAAGGCATTGTAAGATTAGAAGGGACAAGGCCATTAAGGAATGAAACAAAAAGGTGGGTTTAACCTTAACAGTGTCACCTCCTCCCCGTGGCACATAATTCTCTCCCAAACCAACAAACCACCTGATCTATTTTGACTGATTATGAAGCGCCTACTGGTACTATTTTAAACATTTGATATTGCCAACTTCCTAACCTGTTTCACACAATCAGTTAGCTGCCACAGGACAATCGACATTGAAGGTTAAGAATTGGAAGTGTATGTTTCAATTAAGAGGACATTCTGGGCTCTACTCTATTCTTACCCACAACAACCAACCTGCCTCTATCAACAGCTGGGCTGAAAAAGTAGTAAAACAACCCCGTCCCAAAGTCATTGTTGTCGGATACCGCCTCCATTGTGGCAGAGAGTTGACAAAATAAGCACGGCGGCACTTGCCTGGTCCCGATGCCCATTCTTTCCCCGCTGGGGTAAAAACGACCGCTGCCTTGTTGTGGGTGGGGAGGAAACAGTCGTCTACTGTGCGGCGCGTTGACAAAACAAGCGGCGGCCACTTCACGAACCTGCCCGTCCATTTGCTGCGGGTCGGGAGCAGCCCAGGTGCAAACGATGTCCGGGAGGGAAAGTGTAGAACGGGACGCTTTCTGATATTTTGACCACCAACAGCAGTTTTGTCTCCCCCAGTGGGGAGAAAGGAGGCTACAAATCACAACATGTTTTTAGACATCCAATCTAGCTCTGGGGAAAATGAACTAGTGCGAGCAGCTTGACAATATCTCCCTGTGTTTTTCATATATTCTACATGTCTTTCTGGCTTGAAAAGGTCAAAACATCCATTTTTCCTCATCCCCTGGTCCCATCTTAACTTTTCTTACTTAAGAAAGTTTTTTCACGTGTTCTTTGGGCTTTTTTTAGAAAACGGATGTTTTAATACCGACCACTTCAGTTCACATTATTACCTCTGACAGAAGTCGCTTTGGTTTTGATAATCCCCTGTCCCTGTACTGTGTTCACATCTGTGCGTCTTGTCTACAGAACTATCTTCCAAGACAGTCATGGTGACTGAGCAGGTGTGAGTCGAGGTCTCACCTGTCTGTGTGTATCCCTCCGATCCCCTGTCACTCCATCCATCACTCCCTCACCTCATCACTCATTCCCTCACTCCATCACTTACCTGTCTTGCTTAAATGGCAGAGAGATAAGAAGTAGATTTTCTTCTTCATTCCTATTCATTAAAACTGCAGAGAATGCCCTAAGGCGCTCCGAGCTGTCCTGTAGTCTTTCATTGCTGTAGAAAGTTGAGACCGTGTCTTATAAGATATTTTGCTTGACTCGTCCGTTCTGTAGATTTTAGTCAATGGATTCTCCAAGCAGATGTAAAAAGGCAAAATTGTAGATTTCTTATCCTCATGGTTATGCAGAGCAAATGCCTATTGGATACTGTCTCTTGCCAAGTGGATACTGTTGTAGGGGGTAGGATTTGTAGCAAACCTTAACACTGTCTTACCTATTGGATATAATAACTATTTTACCTACTGTCTTGGCTATCCAAAGATCTGCTTGGAGATTACTGAAATCCCAGAGCATTATAAAGACATACCATAGCTTTGCAAGATCAGAAGCAGATTGGGCGTGAACTTGCAACATTCCTGAGTAAGAGTGGTTACCATCTCGATAACCTCGCAGCCCCACCCTTGCTCCAAGGCATGGATAAAATGCTAAGCATCGCCTGTAACCCCTGGTATTTAATCTCAGATGTTACCAACAGCAATCACTTTGATATCTGAAAGTCATTTCCAAATTTCAAGGTCACCATGATAGAATCTCAGTTCGTTATTGGACGTAAAAGTTACATTTCACATGTAGACTTTCAAAAAGAGTATGCCTCTCTGTGTATCACACTTCAAATAGTGCAAATTTTCTGTTTCTGTTGTTACAAATGTAAGCTGGTGAGGATAGTTGACTCAAGATTTCAGATTGTAAGGGTCTTGCCAGACGCAATGTTTCCAGTGTCGAAATCACTGTTGTTGCACCAGAAACATTTGGGCAGGTCCTGATTTTTCGGGGTGACTGATTGAAGTCGGCGCAATAAGGCCAGCGGTATTGGATCAGGATTTAACACAGAAATGAAGCTGTCAGTGGCTAGAAATTAATCTGTCAGCTTAATGAAACTAACGAGTGAGTCCGCGCTAATTCAGCACTAAATCAGATCAAGGAATGTCACTCCAGTATAGGATTGCCGGAGAAAGCTTGCTTAATTGAACACTAGCATTTCGGGCACTGTAATTACTGTAATTTGCGGGAGTAACCTTTACTAGTGGTGAGTGAAAGTAATTGTCAACCCAGTGCCCTGTTAGAATTCACTGATTATCAGATCTGTAAGGCTTAGCTGTAGGTGTGACAGGTTGTTCCGTGTAATATACACAGCTAAATGTCAAAGAAAGCCTTGCCTGATTGAACAGCAGTGTTTCTGGCAACCAAAATGAGTGTAATTATTGGGAGTAACGTTAGGTCACATCTAAAGTGAAGGGTCAACACATGAACATAATTCTCAACCCAAAACACTTGTCAGAACAATTTGCCTACCAAATTGCAGGGGTTACTGGGTAGGTATGACAAGTCATGCTGTGTAAGATATATAGCTTTGACTGCTAGGCACAGAATAGGTATGTTATGCCAAAAGGTGGTAATATCAGCTGATTAATGCTGAACTTCTTACAGTCTGAGGTTTCTGATAAGATACAGAGGCTTTATTGATGCAACAAAAAGTATAGCGAAGTTGTATGGTCAACTACAAAATGGAAATACAAAGTAAATCTTAAAATTCTACGTACTAAACAATAAGGGCTAACATTACAAGATATAGAAACTGGGTTATGTTCTAGGATGTCCCTGCGTAGAAAGTATATAGAATGTACCAAAATGTTCTGATACAGTACATTCAGCGTGGACTACTAAAGTTTCCTTAGAAACTGTCCCAAGCATTTCTAATTAAGAAACAAGTCTTTTGTCAGCTTCCTCCTTCCTTATCATGACATTCTGGAGTTGCTGATAAGGAAATGATGCTGGTGTGGTCAGAAGTGTCCAGTATGTCCTACTTGGGTTTGTCAATTTCTTGCTCACAGCTGATGCCAGGAAGGTTTATCCCCTGCTGTTGTACTGATTACCAGAACCGGGTCCCCTGGGACGTTCCCATGTAATGAAGTTACCAAAGCTCCATGACATGTAAGATTTAAGGGTTTTAGAATATGCACAAACCTGACAACAACATACTCTCCAAGCAGAGGTTTAGGCTTCACTTTATTTTTGACGCCTTTTTAGGCGTGTTTATCCGGCTTTCTTTTTTGTACCGGCATCTTTTTTCTCGCCAGGCCAAACAGTGAAGTATTGGATACTGCCCTGCCAATGATACTGTCTTGCCAATTTGATGCTGTCTTGTAGCCACCAAAAGATCTGCTTGTAGATTACCTAGCAACAACCGACCCATCCAACTGATTTTAAAGTGATTACAAAAGGCAGGTCCCTCGGGATGCTCCTGTGTAATGAAGCCTTGCTGAGATAATCTGTACAGACACCTGCTCCAGGCTTAACAAGGATTAATTCTGGGCGGGGCTCCAGCTTTCTGAAGATAAGATTAACTCCCTTGGACTGACAGGTACAAAGGACAGGGATGGTGCAGGTTTGGGGAGGCAGGGTATCAGAATCGGAAGGATGGTGTAAACACTGCTATCTGCAGCAATTAGCAGGGCAGTGCTTGAAGTGGTTTTCTCCCAACTGCACCCAAGTATCCAATCTCCAAGCAGATGTAAGGTCTGGCTTGTTTTACTTGTGTTTTTTTCACCGCATTTTGTATGGCTTTCAGTACTATTGGTGAGGTGAAGACATACAAAATGCTGGGAAAAATGTGTAAAAAAAAGCCATACCCTGCATCTGCTTGAAGTAAAAATTCCCAAGTCTTGTCAATGTCTTGTAGGTGACTTCTCTTCTTCACAAGTTCCGAAGAGAACCCCACTTTCTGTCTTTGCACAAATAAGACAACAAGGAATAGGGTAGTGCGCACCGTCACGAATCGAATTGCATCTGCTTGGAGTAAAAATTCCCAAGTACTGTCAATGTCCTGTAGGTGACTTCTTAAGATCTTAAGGTTAATTCTCAGTGTTCGATATACCCACTAGCACACTAGCAATTGCTACCTGATTTTGTTGTGCGCTAGTTGCTCCCTGACTCAGGTAGCGCACCACGCAACCTGAAAATATGTACCGCTGAACTCAAAGGTGCACACTGTGCTACCTGGTTTTAAAAAGTATTTCGAACACTGATTCTTAACACCTGTAATCCACAGGTGTTCTCCAGGTGAGTCCATGCCTGGCCCTACTTCAGCTCTCCACACACACACCCATGCTTGTTTGTCTCCAGGTCCAAACAGATCCGTTAGAACAACAGTTAGTACAGGGGAGCTGTACAGGGATGCAGGGGGGAGGGCAGATGGGAGATTTATTAACAGCCGTTTGTTTGGACAGAAGCCTTTTAATCTCCAGGATGATTCATGGGAGTAAAAACATGGGACTATCTGCCTGGCCTGGTGGTTCCCATTATAAGGGTAGCCTGAGTGTCAACCTTTTTAGCTTTCGTCCGCTCCCCAGGATCCGCTACCGGGCCATTGTAGGGGGGGGGGGGAAGAAAAGTATATCACTGGATGAAATAGGAGAGAGCTTTAGATTATCAGATACTTTTCTTTCACACTTTGTAGTCTTGGATTCTTTATCCTTCTGTCCGGGAAAGAAAAATGTTTCTAGGATTAGCCTTGGTAACCAGATAAGACATATATCACATAAGATAACACAAGACTACTTTGAAGTAAGGTTTACAATCTTGTATGTGGGCAGCTTTACTGTATATGAAAAATTGTTGTTTTTTTTTGCCTAGGAAAAAATGTTGTGTTAGCCTTGGGAAACAGCAACTGACACAAACATGAGATGCTCTCATAGTAATGTACAAACAAGGGCTGAAGTTTTGGATATTGCAGCTTTGAGAGGAAAATGAGAAAAGAGACTAATCTCCAAGCAGATCTTTTGGTGGCTACAAAACAGTATGAAATTGGCAAGACAGTATCCAATACGCCACCAAAGGCTGACGAAGAAAAGATACCAGTAAAAATGCTTAAAACACGTCAAAAATAAGAGTGTAAGAAGAAGAGACAGTGACAGAGCATTTTTCACGCAATTCGCTCCCAACAAAGCCACAGAGCTGCTCTGTTGAAACTCCCGGCCTGGCTGAAAGCTGTACAAAGTCAGCAGCCACAGCGAGTACAGTATGGGGAGCAGTGACCGTGCCGCTCATCAAACAAGCCTCCGTTGTTTGATGTAAATAGATGGCCATCCCTCCAGCCAGGAGACAAACCTCCGCAAACATTTGTGGAGTCTGCCTGGAGCTGCATGCGCTTTTGACTGGCTGGAAGAGAGGTGGTGGGCAGAAGTTAAGATTTTTTTCTGAAAAAAGATGGTATTGGTGGATGGGCAACCATTCTATATGTTTATGAAGTCAAAATACAGTCGTTCTTCCTTGTGTTGAATCACAATTCCCTAACGTCAGGTAAAGATGTACAAAATTAAAAGGGAAGTGAAGGTTTTAGATTTTAGTCTCTTATCTCTTAAGGTTTTGCAAGACGAGATAAGTAAGACATTGGTGCTGGCTTTCTATGTAGATGTTGTCCTGACTCAGGTGAAGGTGTTCAAGGATAAGTCCCCCATATCACCTGGATACAGGTGACACAACCAGCCCACACAAACAGTAATGCTACAATAACTTTGGAAAAGGATCTTACACACTGGGTCACAAAACATGGATGAGTTTTTGTTTAAGTAGGATTTCCTAACTCTACATCTAAAGCTGGGTGTGAATTTTCTTCCCAAACCAAAGCCTAGCCCTCAAGAGAGAGCAGAAGAGATATCAGTGCCGAAACAAATTGTTTCTGTTTGTGTCAGTCTTGCGCAATGCTAGCACGAACCCAAGTAGGTCTCACTGGACACTTCTGACCACACCAGCATCATTTCCTTATCAGCAACTTAAGAATGTCATGATAAGAAAGTCTGGTCCTTAAGACGAGCTTTTGTGAGGAAGGAGGAAGCTGACAAAAGACTTGTTTCTCAATTAGAAATGCTTGCGACAGTTTCTAAGGAGACAAATGAACAGTTCTTTATGTATTTATTTCAATTAACCCACTTGTTACTCTAGTATCTAATCTCCAACCTTTGTCTTATCCAAAAGCGGCCTTGCTCTATTTATAGCGTGGGAACAAACTGTCTTCTTACTTTAAAGGTTTGATCTGATCTTTGAGATTGCTTTATCTTTTTTTTAGATAAACTGAAATTGTGGCTTTCCGTTAACTGTAAGAAGCGGAGTTACGTGTAAAGCGCAAACGTCAGGCTGGCTTTGATGCAATAGCGGCATGATTATTGTGACAGTTTGACAATTAATTTAATTGAACAAAATTAAACGTGTACGTGTATGTATAGATATTGACAAATGCCTTTCATCTTTATTTTCATCATCATGATATTTCGAAGCACTAGGTATGTAAAATCCAAAGTATTTGGCACTTAAAATGCCCCTGTGCAAGCCATTGACTCCTGAAGGAGCCCTTCTGGCGGTGGAGGACTCTTCCAAATTCCTTACACATCGAGATAGTTATCGACACAAAGCGGACGGGCGGCCACTAAAACCCAGCTTAGCAACCCGGTGTAGTTTGGACATCCCTTCGATAAGGGGAGTTTGCGCAAGCGCGACATTTATCTTGCAATTGTTTTTAAGGTCTGCAAATTCATTAACCTTTAGCCAAGACGCGGAGATAACGAGGATATACCGGTGCGTACTGGTTGTTACTGGCAGCGTTGGCATGTGTGGCCCGTACCACCGGCGTGTTTTGAATCAGTCATTGAGTGCCTCTGTGGACAGGCGTGCTCTTTTTAAAAGTCTTTCTAGACAGGTGAAGGTTATGTCTTTGTCAAACTTAGACATAGCGAAAAGTACCATTGAAATTTGATATCAAAAGTACCGTTGTAATTTGATATGGTTTGTTGAAAGATTAGCGAATCATGTACGTATCTGACAGGTGTTTGTTTTACTTGGTGTATTTTTGGACAGATCATACTGTAGCGTTTTTGCACATGCTGAAAATGAAGGGGAAAAAATGCCATCTATATGTATGGTCTGTCTGATTACATGTATGTAGGGAGGGGTAGATTTTGTGCCATGTTTGGTTTATACCGTAATCATACCAAAATCACTTTGGCTGGACCTCAGGCTTGGTGAACAATTTGGTCAAAAGGCATGAGAGGAAATTACCTCATGTTTGCACAAAAGTTTGGACAAACACCCAACGTTTCTCAGTCCTAGCAGTAGAATGATTTGCCAGTGGAAAATAAACGTACGTGCTCCTTTCCCCGTCCACTTGTAGCCTGTTATGATTAATATTTACTGCAGATAACGATAATTGGGAACTTTTAACTCCTTGTGGTTGTTTGTGGTAGCAGATAACTCAGATGTTTGGGAGATACATGTCTGTCTTGAGTGCTTTTCTACATGCTTTGCACATTGTACAGTAGCAGGCCTTGGGCAGTAGCAATGTAGTGCTTTGTTTCTCTTCAATTTTGTAGAATTATAGAAAGAAAACACAGTCACAACTGCCAAAGAAGACCACTAAGGGGACTGGTAAAATCTGGTCTATGCAGACAGGTGGTCACTATACTTGTGTCAATGGGAAAGAGGATCTAAGAAATAGAATAAAAATCCAGGAACCAACATGCTGACTTAGTGTGGCCTTACCAAGCGTATTCCATACATGCGTGCTCTTCCTGTAGCCCCTACCCATAAACAGCTGATGTCTTGGTAGACAGCAAGCAACGGAAACCCAGCTGGTCTGCGTGTGACCAGCTTGGTAAGGAATACAGTCAAACCTGTACAAGTGACTGTTTCTGCATAAGGACCACCTGGTCATTGATATACAGTCAAACCTGTACTAGTGACCACTCTACATAAGGACCACCTGGCCATTGATGTACAGTCAAACCTGTACCAGTGGGGACTCCTGTATAAGGACCACCTGGCCATTGATCAATTTGATGTACATTCAAACCTGTAGTAGTGACCGCCTCTACATAAGGACCACCTGGCCATTGATGTATAGTCCAACCTGTAGAAGTGACCACCAGGCCATTGAAATACAGCCAAACCTGTACTGGAGACCACCTCTGCATAAGGACCTCTTGGCCATTGTGGTCATTGGTGCTCCCTTAGGTTATTTTCTTTTGTCCATGGTGCCCTTAACAGTATTTCGACCCCTGCCATGTTACAGAGATGACTTTTGACCAGTCAGGACCTGTTTCTCATTACGTCCACAAAAGAACAACGTTTTATGGCTCTCAATCCGACAGCAATTACTCTGGATGGTTCTTTTAAAGTAATTTACAGCTGGTTACTTGGGGAAGTCATTAAGAGTTATATGGGTGCAAGTGAGAAAAGTGTTTGCACCTTACGGTCTCCTTACACCTGTTTAAGGACCCTCCAGGTGAGGTCTTGGGCTGACAGCATGTCGTACCTGCACAGGTGACATGTCCTACCTGTCCAGATGAACTGTTAAGCACACAGATAGATATCTCTAAGGGTTTGGACAGGTAAATATGAAGTCAGTTGTTTAGGATGTCCAGTTCTAACTGGCCTCAATACTTAAAAGGTTTTAAATGGTTGTAATTGGGCAAAGTGCCAAGCTTTAAACAGTTGTAAACACAGCGTAAAACCATAAAAGGTGCATCTCTTCTTATAACCATCTTAGAGCTCTTATACTTTAAGGAGACTTATAAGGAAATGTCTTGATCTTTAAGGATAGGAGTGACCTGTCCAGAATGTGTCAGAGAGCTTAGAAGTGAGGATTTGAGAAGGAATTGTGACAAGGCAAAGGGTTAAGAAAGAAAACCTTGTGAGTTACTTCAAGCTGACTGCCTCTATGGAAAAGTAGCAGAAACATGTTAACTGTTGCTTTGCAGGGTTATTGTTTGGCTAATCTGTGTTTGTTCAACATAGGTGAACTCATTGATAGATGATTCGGCTTGTATCACCTCCATCTAACCACAGGCGACTCCAGTCTTTTGTTAGGAGTGTATCCTTTTAAA
The DNA here is from genome assembly GCA_013266295.2 of Branchiostoma floridae x Branchiostoma japonicum. Taxonomy (NCBI): domain Eukaryota; kingdom Metazoa; phylum Chordata; class Leptocardii; order Amphioxiformes; family Branchiostomatidae; genus Branchiostoma; species Branchiostoma floridae x Branchiostoma japonicum. Next base: position 3,827,105 of record CM023829.1, on the reverse strand, counting down.
CTCGCTGGTGCAAATGTAATGATATTATCCTGTAGAAATCTTCCATAAAAAGGTTTTCTTGTCTTCTTCACACTACAGATTAAACTCTATGAATACATTAGAAAAAAATCCCCTTCCATTGCTTGTTCCGGTATCGAATGGAAGATAGTATCAGAAACTGATACCAAATTTGTAACTGCAGGAGGTATAAAGTGATAATTGCTATATCTGAAGGGTTTAACCTGCCAATTTGTCGGGTAATCTGCTATAAGTAGTGTGATCATTACATTTACTCAGTATGCGAAGCTTCTAGCAGGACACATCTTGCTTGGTTGGCTATCTGGAGAGCGGGTATAAAAGAATGTTACCAGGGCAAGCATGTCTCAAGTTAATGTTGTTAAGTACACATTTCTGTCAAGAGTCCCTCTTTAGCAAAGAAATGGTGTTTGTACTCGTTTCAAGGTCAGACCCTTTGTTCAAGGTCGAACGTGGTAAGGAGCCCAGGGTGCCCCCATCATGTGGTGTCAGGAAATTACTTTAAAGGTAAGTGATCGTTTTCCCAGCTGGCAAGGTTGTGTGGTCCCAATGTCACCGGAGATCTGTAGGACATGATCTACGGACAGATCCAGGGATCAAGGATCGCCGTGATACAGTGCTCAGGACTACTGCCTGTGTATGTGGGTGGGGAGGATCTGGGATTAACTCCCAAAATGTTGGCTTTGTGGATTATCGGTTGGTCGGGATTGTTTTGATGGGGATTTTCTAAACAACACAGACGTGAGAAATGCAAGTTCTTTTTCCTATGTACCAGAAATCGACAGCTTTATAAAAAGTATCTGCCTATGGGATTGAGTATCCAAGAAAGGTGGCTGGAAGCTACTTAAAAGCAGTAGAAAAAGCTCCCAATTAAACCATCAAAGTCCCATTCAAGTAATAATAGACTTACTGTAAGCCCTAAAGCTTTATATAAGCTCGATAGAAGTGACCGGGAATTTACTTGAGAGTACAATGCAGATCACCACAGCTGCACTTAACACACACACACAAGCCAAACTTCTATAAACAGGCATCTGTCGCTTAGAAAGACTGAGGGACAAGCTGAGGAGCTCCGAACACGTCGCCATGACGACCAAGACTTCTTTCCTCGAGGCTCTCTTGTGCTAAGCCCATTGTGGAATGCGGTATCGGGATCGGATGGGGGGACGTCTCATTGTGTGAGAGGTTTTCGGTGTATTTGCGTCAGCCCGCGGAACGCAAGGTTTATTCAGGTGTACAGGGAGGAAAGGGGATCACCCCTCTATCGACTGACAGGGCTGGAAATACCACCTGCATATGTAGGCAGGTAAGCACAGGTAAATTGTGTACCTGTACCTAACCTGCACTTGTCCATGATACAACCATGCTGTGATTCTAATTCAGAATCTTATTGCTTTGAATTCTACTATCCTGTACCAGTTACATACATATCAGATTAGATTACAAGATTTATAAAGGGACTGCCAGGAACACCTTTGAAATATTGTTTTTTGGTAGACTAAAAGAAGGGTAAAGAAAACTTAGTGGTGCAGGTAAAATTTAGCCTGGATGGCAGACTGTTTTCAGGGCCTACACAGGCCAGGTCCTAGGCTCCAGGGCCAACATGCCATCAAGGAAATTTTACCACAGCCCCCCTGAGTTAGATCCTGAGCAGGGGCTGTGATATAAATTCCTTGGGGGCATGTTGGGCCTGGAGCTAAGAAGCTGGCATGTGTAGGCCTTGGTAACAGTCTGCCATCCAGGCTAGTAAAATTTACCCTGTGCAGGTAATTTCTTTCCAGCGTTACCTGAACAGAAAAGGTGTTTCGAGCCCTGTGAGCAAACCTCACCGGGGCACGACACGCACAACCAGCCGCAAGCCCCTTGTTCCTAAACAAGCCGTACAATAGAAGAGGCCGGACCACCAAATAAAGAGGAGATGTACAGGGGACGCAAGTCAATATTATGTCAAACAACAGGTGGAGAAAAGCTATTACAGAATCAGGGGAAAATTGATCGGTACGATACCTCTTGACAGGAAGCGGTTTTTGTTTCAGAGTTCAAGTTGAAGTAGCATGATAGTCTGTTTTTCTGGTTTCGAATGAAACTTGTTTTCGTTTATTTTGCGAGTTAAACCTTGTTGTAATACAGGAAAGGACTAGACTGGTTTTACAGGTGTCTCCGTGACATGCTAACGCCTCCTTTTCAGGGTACCCTTGTTGTAAACCAAGTCATAAAACAGAAGGACCCACAGCTTCAGTTAACAGTTCCAATCAGTCTTGTTTCGGACATTTTAAAGACATTTTAGGTATTTTGTTTAGGCTTTCCACATGTATTTTGTTACCTTTTTTTGGGTACACTGGCCAATATAAAAACGTCCAAAACAGCCTAACCTGTACTTGGACTGTACAGTTAATAGGGCATGCCAACATTACAACCCTCAAGCTCCCGAGTGAGTCCCATAAACAGCATACCGTAGCTCTGCACTCCCAGAATTTAACGACATTGAGCATTAGACGGTACAGCGTTCTTGTAGTGCCACCTCCCCGTGTTTTGCCCACATGTACCTGCAATACTATACATCAATCAAAACACGGACCTCCCAGGTGACAATACCTGTCCTCGATCCTCTCACTGTCTTTTGTTCGTTTGGTTTAGACAGACTTAGGGGTCAGCTTCGGACAGACTTAAAGAGTTTCCCTGTAAATGTCTCACACTTATGACTCCTTGGAGAAAGGTAATGCTATTCTAATGGTGGGTAAAATACTTAATGTGGACTCGAGCGTATTCAAAACCGATCAGTTTATCGAATGACTCCAGACCCTAAACTTTCTTTACAGTCAACAAAAGTTTCTTTCCGTATGGAAGTAGATTTTGAAGGTTTCTCAGTTTGTAACTTTTCTTGGTAAGCTTCTTGGCACAATGGTGATGGCAGTCGTAAAAGAATCCCTTCTTTTAGGGACTCAGACCTTGGGAGAAACAAAGTTTCGCTCCTCGGGTGACATCGGAGCCGTCAGTCCTAAAGGTGAAACAACTTGATACCTGCTCATTACCTGCCGGGTCCAGACGTCAGGGACTACAATTACCGGCCTCACCTGTCCCTATTATCACCTGTAATCCCACCTCATGACAGGTGGATAGTGCTTAAAGATAGGGGACCAATCATTACTGATCAGGGAGCAGGTTGCAAGTGACATGCCGTCCAATCCTCCACTCTGTTGACTTATGGACTTTCCCTATACTTGAAGGCAGCTTTTTGTTTCTAATTCTTAGAAATGTTCCACCCCATGTCTTAAGTTGCTGCAGACCTTCCCCCAGCCTTCTTGAAGGACCCTCCCCCCAAGGAGATGTAAATGACCATGTCTGAGACTATTTAGGGCAGAAGTAACCAGCTCGAGCCTCAAGCAAACATCGCAGACAGACAGACGTCCACAGATAAAGGAAAGAAGCAAAGTAAAGCCTTAATTGATGTGAAGCATAGTGGTTTTTCATGCAGCTCATATTTTAGAACAATTAACTATAAATGCAGCTTTCAGCCAAGCATACCAGGTCAGCCCTATTCTTCTTGCTAAGTGTGCTAGGTTCTCCTATAAGGCTATTTATCCATAGTGTGTTTTCAAAACATAATATAACTTTTTATGGACTCTATTTATGGTAATGGACTACTTGCTAAGTACACCACCATATCACAGATCAATATGACTGGGTTGGCTTGTCAGGGCAGTGAACAGAGGGAAGTGACTGTACACGTACTTGCTACAACTACGCATACTCAACCATGTTAGCGCCTTGAAACATTACTTACTTCAGAAATAGCTTTGTAAACATATTAAAGGATGGTTAGCAGTCCTGGGTGGTATTTTTAGTGGTTACGGGTCTTTCCAGGGTCAGGACCCTACTGTTGGCTGGGACATGTTGGTCATGGTGGGGGATGTCTGTAATATTCAAGCAGATTTGGCAAGGTTTCTTGAAGTTTGTTTTACTCTTTTTGCAAACCTTTTATGTGGTACATTTTTAGAGGTTTCAAGTAAAAGTTCAGCTAGTCTATTTTTTTCTGACCACAGGTAGAACTTGGAAACTTGGATACCTTATTGACTCCATTAGCTATCATACAATAAGTAATTAAATGTTGTAGCTAATCTTCCTGGAGTTCATAAAAACATACAAATAGATTTGTTTTTCGTCTGGTTGGCATAAGAGTCACAAATATCCTGGTCACCTAAAATTTTTGCATTAAGGCAGTGCCGAACATCTGCTTGGAGACGAAAGGCAAGTGCAGATCTGCCTTGAAGAAAGTTCAAAGAGATTCCAGTGTTTGAATCCATTTGAAGCAGTGGCCTGGCCGCTCTGGGGCGGTGGGAGTCACAGGGCAGACACAGGTCACTAGGGGTCAACTGTTAACTGCCTGGAGGTCACATGTTAGCCATAGTGATAGCCGCAAATGGCAGGGCAGTGCCCCCAACTCTTCACTTCGTAAGTGAGTAGGCCATACAAAAAAGCTATTGCAGAATGACTTGTTATCATCAAATGTCGTAGGAGACTCAACTTTTGTAGTTCTATCCTTTCTTAGCTGAAAAAAACTACAGTTTGAAATAATCATTAGACTCTACCGAGTTATCTTTAAACTTTTCTTCATATATTATTCTGAACAATGTCTTGATAGCTCAGCTGTCTTGTCCTTCACAGTTGGCTTTTGAACCCCCACCAGCGGTCACCTGTCCAGTCCAGACCCCCCTATCTCTGCGTCCTGTGATGAGGAATTCTAGAGAGAATTTCCTGTAAGAAAGACATAAAACGGTCTGACATTTCCTTGTCCCATGATGAGTTGCTTTCATCTCTAAGGAATTGAAGAACACTTGGTGCCTTCACACTTTGTTTCCGCTGTGACCAGCCGTTTAACAAAAAGCATCATTATTTGCATCATTGCAGGTACTCTTTTTCTTCAAAGTAGAACTCCAGTCATTGAGCAAAGGCTATTATGCAAATGTAACAACTTGTTTTATAGGTTTATAAACCTCTAATTAATATTGGGAAAGGTGAACTTTAACTTTTGGAAGCTGCTACTTGATATTTTAAATGAAAACATGTGTGAAGTAGCTTAAAACAACTCTTAGCTGTCTCACATGGTGAAAAATTGTTTCTAATTGATTACAGAGAGCTGGTTATGATTTGCACCAGTTAGTAATACTAGTGGTCTGACACAGAAATATGACCGTGGGAGAAAATTGTTGGGGGCTGGGGACGGACCCAAAATTTTCCTTTTTTCTGTATTTTTCCCTCTCCTTCTTTGCTAATTCTTTCATAAAAGTCCATTAGAATAAAATCCTGTTAAATGGGTACTTAGTTAAGACTGAATGATCAAGGGTTTGTCGGTGTTGTACAGCCCATGTCCAACTTGTGACACCTGTAAACCATTTTACATGTGCCAACAGTAGCCTCCCCTGGGGAGGAGATGGCTTGACCCAGGTCACCACCCTGGGAAAGAGAGCCTGCCCTTTTGCCCTCTATCTGACCAACAGCTGGATGTCTTTTACATGAAGCTGCTTCTTCCTTCCCAACATCTTAACTTTTCCTTATCTTCTTCTTAGTAACACCTCTCAACCTTCCCTTATCTTCCAAGATCTTTTCTCTTTTCATTTGCTTGAGAACGCTAAAAATCCTTTGTGGAAAAAAGTAGCTCATAAAATTCTGTATCAAATCATTTTCCTTCCTGTTTTTCTTTGTTTTTTCCTTCATACCTTTCTTTCTGTTTGTTGTGATGTTTCATTTTTCCTCCAGGAAGGAGAGAAAAGGGAGCATCTCACGAATGTGAGGTTATTTAAAGATGTCTGCCCCTCCATTCATGCCCACCAGGTGTTGCATTGCAAATACAGGTAGTGGAAAATTATGCCTGTTTGACTGTCGTTTGTACATTGTGTCCATATGGGCTCACTGTAAACACCGGATTACCTAATAATCCACCTGTCCATAGATCACTGGTCATCTCTGCATTCCGGACAAGACTGGGAAGAGTTGACCAGTGAAGGCAGACATATCTGTAGAATTTTTCTTTAAAAAAAAAAAGGAGAAACCGTGTAAAAAAGAGAGTATGTATTTTTACTTCTTGAAGCTGACACCTTTGCTACCTGTAAGCCCGGTGTGCCCGCACAGGTCATATAAACAAACGATAACAAGGCTCCCAAAACGTTTGCCCAGGACAATATGCCACCCACGGGTTTGTTGACACAGCGATCACCTTTTCCCCCTTTGAATCTCCGGACTCTGGCTGTTTCGCTTTGCCGTTTCTCCTCCTCACTCTCCCGCGACTTTTAACCGAGTGAAAGGAAACAACAAATAGTGCCACCCTTCCCTCTCGTGGATCCAAGGCTCTCCAAACAATCCTTGTATCTAGATCTGTTTCTATGTTGTCAGTTGCAGCAACAAACATTGCATAACTCCCAGTCATATGATTATGAAGGCTACACAAAAATCATTTTCTACAACATTCTCAACTATATTAGAGTAAAATTTGGCGAGAGGACAACACCAAAAGAAAAGTATGGGACTTGTATCTGATTATGTCTACGTCTATGAGTATATAAATATTCACTCCCTGAAACTGTGTGAATCAAGGTACAGACTCTCCCCCAGGCCGAATTTTCCAGTTCAGCAAACTCTTTCAATCCCAGAGCCAACAAATCAAATCAGTGTAACCTCTCCAGTAGTGTTGAATGAAAAGTGGATATACCTGTATGGCTCACCACAGGGGAGCCACTAGACTCTTTCCCACTTTACACCAACTTGAAGTAATGCTAAACAAACATGCCAATCCTTTTCATGTCCCAAACAAGCACTGAATTGTTGGGGTTTTTTTACATTACCACATATATGCAGAATGGGACAATACAAAGTGGGTGACCGTGTACCTGTACAGGTAACCACAGGTAAGCCGCAGGTAGGGTCTCTGTTGTCTCTGCTCGCGGCTCCGGTACACTTGGCTGCAGCGAGACAGAGGGAGCGCAGTCCGCTAATCGGACTTCCGACACGTGCCCCGGGTGACTTGCCCGGGAGCGCCGTGGCACGGAGGGTCACCAAATCACAGGCTGCGAAAATCCCTGCATGATTGAGCAGTAATGCGGCAACCCAGGTGGCAACGGGGCCCTTTAGTTAGTCTTTCTGTGGTGTAGATCCACTTATACACATTGTAGAAGTGTGCAATATACATTTGCATACTAGTCACAGGACAGTGAATTCTTCACAAAACGAAGCCAAAGCCAATGTTCGTGAAAGTAGAATTTTATAACATTGGGGCCTTTAGTTAGTCTTTCTGTGGTGTAGTTATACACATTATACTTATGCAGATTGTAGAAGTGTGCAACATATAATCTCCAAGCAGATCTTTGGGTGGCTGCAATACAGTATCAAATTGGCAAGACAGTATCAAATTGGCCAGGCAGTATCCAATACGGCGGCCAATGGTTACAGGCGGCCAATGGTTACTCCCCTTGCCCCAGAGAATCTGCTTGGAGATTATGCAACATATATTTATGGGACAGTTCATTCTTCATTGGATAGTTCATTCTTCACTGCCCAACCTGCACTGAGCAACAATTGCTACTTGCACGTGGGAGCCGAGATTAACTTTTCCACCGCATTTTTATAGTTCAATAACAATAAAAAAATCACAAAGGGAAGTCGTTGGTTTGTACTGTCAAAGAAGTAATTGGATTTCAGGTTAAATTCCAGCTTCCTTCAAAAAAGCTCATTTGAAGATTTTACATGAACTTCTGTTCTTTACTGCATCTCCTTTGAAACAACTTGATGGTCAGCTAGCCTTGGCCTGGCAATGACACGTGCTTGGTAAGATGAAAGAAGGGTTTGAGGAGTCTTATTGTCTGAGCAGGTGGGAGCGTCACCTCCTTCAGGTGTGTGTGTGTACCTGTGACAGGTGTGTCCGTGGTCTGGTGGGAAAAAAAGAACGTTTCAAGGTCAAATCTCCCAAGGATATCTAATTATAACCTTAGCACAAGTCCTTGTGAAATGGAAAGAGAGAAAGTGGAAGGACTCTTGCAGTTATCCCCTGTGCTTTTATTTTCTGGACGTAGTTCTCAATACTTTGTTGTATTTGCCTCTTCATCAGTGAACTCGTCCTATATTAGCTTATAGAATTTTGAAAAGAAATGCATAACTTCTGAACTGAATGGAGTGAGGAAATAGGTGTAAAGTGTCTTTCCCAAGGGCACAGCATTGAGGGATTCGAACCCCGAACCTTTAGATTCTAAGTCTACAACTCTAACCACCAGACCACCTTGCCACCTTGACTTAATGGTTAGTCGGTGGAATAAAGAGTCCTCACGGATGCAGGTTATGCCAGGATTATTTTCTCAAGCTTCATAGACAGTTGGCCACCAAAGGAGCACTTGATCTGCGACCTGCAAGGTCGCGGAGGTCGGGGGTCAGGGGTGGCCCATCCATCAGAGTACAACATGTCCTTACAGCGGTCATTACTCCAACAATGCCGCGTCTCTTCCAGCACGGCCGACTGATGAAAAAGTCGCCTCATAGCCAGGAGATAAGGAAACAATGGGAGCAAATTGGCCCATCTACCGGAATAATGGAGGCTTTTAGGGGAACAAAGGCGGCACCGCGCTGGTCGTTAGTACGCATCTGGATGTGTTACGACGCATTGTGTCCGGCCAGGGTTGGGTGACTTTAATGCCATTGTAGGGAGAGGTCTTGTCAGCCTTTGTGAGGTTTAAAAAGACGTCTGTGAGGCTATTGTACCCACTTAATTGGCTGAGGTGAGGTCTTTATTGGAGCTTGTTTTCCTTCTGCACACTGGAAAGAGACGTTTCAACACCTGTGATCAACTCTAAATCTTACACTACAACTTAACAGAGCTGCCTTGGCCAAGATTTTACTTCATATTTCAACCCCTTCACTTACGGGGCTTCCAGTGTACGGCATATGGGAGTCATTAATAGTTGAAAAGTGGTCCCTCTTATTGCATATGCCAGGCATCACAGGAGCCGAGGCTAAACCCGAACCAAACGCAGACAATTCAGTGCCTGTCAAGCAGAGAGAAGATAATATTTGGACAGCAGTCATGGCGGGGGTAAACTTGACTGACGCGACCGGATCTCGGTCCCCTCTTCCATTAAACGCAAAAGAAGGTTCGCCCGGGGTCCCGCGGTCACACGTGTTGTGAGAAGTGTGAGAGGCTCTTAGAGAGTCGGTGCAATAAGGTCAACACATTAGCGGCAAATGAGCTTGGCCCCGTGAGCCCCCTCCCCATACCGAGCATTGCTGGCATGCGGAAGAGTCACACATCCCGACCTGCGCCCGCACAGAGGATGGGGCCTCGTCCTTTCTTCGGTGGAGGTTTTCCAATCAGTTCCCAATCAATCGTTCTGAAAAATAAGATTTATGTATTAGTTACTTTAAGGGTCTTGAGCCGTATTTCTTAATAAAGATAAGCCTAAAAGAAAATGACAGTTAAGGAGGTGTTCTCAAAAAACACAAATGCATTTTGAAGAAAAAAGAAGAAAAGGAAACTGATGGCAAAGTGGTAACTTGATAATTGATTTATAACCACTTCACTAAAGTTTTTCCTTATTTCTTACCATTTTACACCCATTGTATTTCTTTAGAAATAGCCCTTAGTGCCTCCTTATTACACTGCCGAACCTTGTTGAGGCACAGTCTGTGCCGTAGCATCAAGTGCAGCTGACTCTGTTGTCAGACGGAAGCGGGAGGGAGCCCCACTGCTAACTTCTGATCCCAACAGATGGGAGACGCAAAAATTCTGCAGACTTGGCTGGACAACATTTGTATAGACAGGCGCCATTCAAGAAGCTGACAGTAAAGAATAAAATCTTCAGAAGAGTTGATGTGACTCACTCAAAAGGATGGTTGTCTAAATGACAGCAAAAATGAAAGAAGAAAGGAAGAAACAAAAGTCACAGGTATAGCTCATTGTGTTTTAATGATGGGTCTGAAATATTTTATGAATCTTCATCATTTTCATCTTTCCCTTGTCTCTGTAACCAAAATGATCTGTTGAAGGAGTTCTTAAAGCTTTATTTATGAGGATTGATTCTGAGTCTCTGTCTTGAAGAAGGAGGCTGATGAGCACCACCTTATAAGACTTGAAGAAGATAAATTTCTCAAGACCAGCAGTAATTCAAGTTGGCAGGCAGGGCCGAACACTTGAAGAATGTTACAAGGTCGGAGCCGAGGTTACTTGAGTGGATGTTTATTTTCTGAAGCTGAATTTTATTACTTTGGGCTCTTCAGTCAGAGAAACTAGGGAGCAAGAGAGCAAGTAAGGATAGAATAGAATAGGAATTGACATCTGACCATTCTAAAATTAAGTAAAAACAAACTTACAAAGTCTCCTATGGCCCACATACTCCTCTGAAATAGGTTTGTTGGCCCAAATATATAAAAATATACAACCTAAGTAGTAAAATACTGATAGCAGGGACTCAGATGTGAAAGAAAAGAGCCTTGTTTGACACTAGAAGAAAGCAAAATGCTTATTCCTGTATTCTTCTCTTGCTAGCTTCTATTCCTTTCTTCCAAGGCAGCTGTGCCTTTCTGCTTTTTCAGCCCCATATGTCACGCGGAGGCACCTTGAAATATTGCTTCTCCCTCTCCCAACATAGGATTACGCAGCCCACACACGCGTCTAAACACCAACAAACATATATAACAGCCGACAGTCCCCATACACCACAGTCCTCCTGGCCCAGATACCGTCTTTAGACTTTCTATATCGGTTTGTATGAATCAAACCTTGCCCCAGAAACCCTGACAGCACAGACACAGCCCGGCTTTGTAAGGTGTCCTTGGAAAGAGTTGGACAGAAATAAGGCCTGTGTTCTTACGGCTCATCAGGTGGCTGGTTTGTTCTAAATAGGCCGTCACGTATGGCAATAGGCATGTTCCAAGGAACACTGTAACTTTTGTGGTAGTCCTGCTTGGCTTTGAATCGACATTGAGTTGCTGAAATGAGTAAATGAATGAATGAATGAAAGAAGGAAGTGAAAGATGGAAGGATGAATGAATGCTGTACTGTTCTCTACTTTGACAGTTTATTTTTTACATACAGCAATTACTGTATCGTCCAGTGTTTCTCAGTTTACCACAATGTTGGAGCTACACCTTTATCCTAGTATCCTGACAGTAGGCATGAAAAATCAACATATCCAGCAAGCACAGCTGTATCTACAACTGTACATGTAGACGGGGAAGTAGAGAGAAAAACCTGACTTTTTTTGTTGAAAAACTGGCAGCCCGTGTTATAAATAGTCAGGAGGAACCCTGGCCCTCCATCTCTGTCAGTCTAACGTGTAAACAAAGGTCTAAGTTTGGTCTCAACTGACTAGAGTGATGAACTGCAGAAAAGTCATCTACTCTTTCTCTGGTTCATTCTTAGAGAGAGATATCATCCTGGAATCTCTCCTTGTCAAAGAGTCATTGACATTGTCGGATATTTAGGGTAAGAAGTTCAATATGTTGTCCTTGTCAAAACATTGCGTTGATATATTAGAAGAAAATGATAAAGACTCCACGTGAAAATAGGTCAGAAGACAGATCAGTAGGCCACCATCTTGGAATTCAAGGACATTGCAGAGGTCAAATACTTGTCTAGACTCGAAAAGTAAAGAGAAAAGAATCAGAAAATGGGTTAGCCGACCAATCTGTCAACTGTTTGAAATCTTATGATATTAGTTTCCAAATCAAATTTTTTTGTCCACAGCTTTCAGCTGTTCATATGAGTCTAACTAGGAAGAAAGAAAAGGTATCTAATACGTGTATCAAATAAATAAATGCCATAATAAAATGCTGTTGAGCACAAACTAGTAAAAACTTACAAAATTCATCTCTAGCCTCTAAGCTTGTGACCTTTGTATGCATATGGCTTGTGGTGTGTAGGTTGTTGCCCCCACATGTGAGTACTTGCCCCAGAAACAGCTGACAGTGTTCAATGTCGTGAAGACCCGCGACTTTGATTCTCGCTGAGATTTACTGGCAGAAGCCATGGTCAGTGGAAGTCTGGATGATGACTCTTCATGTCTGGAACAAGTTATGGCTGTCCTGTCAAACAACTGGTCATTTTGTAGTTGTAAAAGCTCCAACAGTTTGTTCCAGAGTTTTGCATGTAAAGGCCAGTTGCGGCTTTGATTCTCGATGTGATTTGTTAGCAGATGACATGGTCAGTGAAAAGCTGGAACAAGTTATGGCTGCAGTCCTGTATAACTCTGGTCATTTGTGAAGTTTGTTACACGTGAAAGCTTTGCCACCTTGATTTGTTACTTCTACCACAGTGTTAATAGTCATAGACATTGTTTAATAGGAAATTTGCCCAAAATTTCAAGTAGCCTGTTATCATCTAGATCTTTGAAATTCCAAGTTAACCCGCCTAGTAACTGTGGTAGCAAGCAAGAAGGGAGAGCCAGCAGTAACTACAGAGGATAGCTCCCAGCCTAATTCAAACTGGCCAGTGGTACCTGTCCTGCGATGTGAGCTGTTGCCATGCGGGTGCCACCTGTTTCTACTGAGGCGTCTGCTCTGCCAAACCACCACCCCTCCTTCCTGGCAGGGACTAAGCACACCTGTTTCAACTTGTCCTCTTTACTCTCCCTGTTGACTTTGTCTCCAAACTTCTCTCCCGTCTGCTCTGTCTGGGAACCATGCAGCAGTCAAGTGGTTAACTGGCCGTCTGGCATCTGGCTTTCAAGGTCATCTAGATTTCATAGTTTCCCATCCTAAAACAGGGCCAAAAATTCGGGATTCCAATCCAAAACCAGGAGCACAAGCTTGGGATTCCGATATACATTATGTATTTTTTGCAACCAGTAGAGGTTGAAATCTCTTAAAGATTTACTAGTAAGACATCTGAGTATCTGGAGTTAAAGAGGCATCATAAGTTAAGATGACTTACAGACCCCAATGCTTACAGTTCTTGAGAAAAGACATGTAATATGCCTCAGGTGTCTCCGTGAAATTTATCAGTTCCCAATGCATTGTGCACTTTTGACTTTCCAAATTCAAAGTTCAAAAATTCCAAGGAATTACAAGTTCAATGTGAAGGTTGCGTGAACTCATTAAAGCTATTAAACATATGATTCATTGTTTTCCTTGAGCTGTTTTAAATACCAGGTGTTACAATGAATCTCTTCCGCACAGGATGGTAGAATACTCTCCAGGTGGGTAAAATTTGCAGGGGGGCAAGGTGGACTGCCTAAAGAGCACAACCTCCCCTCCTAACAACTTCCTAAGGCCACACCAATTTAATTTGTTGGTTCTCGGATTTTTTCAGAAAAAATATGAAGCGACAGGGCGAAAAAAAATAAAAATAAAAACAGGCCTGGGCATCCTATTATAGCCCCAAATGCTAGAATTGGTGCCATGAAGTCAACACAAAAGACTGGGTTAAAATTTGAATAATGAATTTTGAACTTTTAATCAAACCAGTGCATTGGTAGATGTAATAACTGTAACAACTAGGAGTAACAGGTCTTTCTTGAACTGTTGGAGGCAAAATATGAGCATTTTTGAGTTGATTCAGAACCAGAATTTTTTTTTTTTTTTTTTTGCAAATCAGAAAAAAATGAAGAGGCGAATCCGAGAACCAACAAATTAAATTGGTGTGGCCTAAGGGCAGGAAATAACATTTGTCCCGGACAGGAAGACTCGCTAAGCTGTTCAGCAAACTTGCTCGAACCAGAGAAACCAAACAACAGACCTAACATGTGGAAACAGCAAACCTTGTAGGCTCAGAAAACTCCGGGCAGTCGGGAAGACAAGCACAACAGGAAAGTTGACAGGAAAAACACGTGAAGCTGTTCGGAACACTCTTTAAGCTTACCTAACTGCTTATTCTTGACGTATATCCAAGCTTACGTAAATACATGCCAGCTTGTATCTGGGGTAAGTGTTAAGTACATGTTCCGATGGCTTTGTCGGGAACCATGTTACCAATCGAGCTTTGCTAATGTATTTAGCAGTGTCAAACAGCAAGGAAAAGGGTCTTTCTTAAGACTTCTGTGACTTCTTGATCTTAGTCTGGTTCTTGTCTCTTATTATGCAAAGTCCTTGAACGCTGAAAGTTTCCAGAGAAAGTGTCTGCTTACTTTAAGTTTAACAGCGTTGCAGTTATTTAATTGGCACTGATGAATCTTGGCTAATCGCTTCCAAGTTTTTCTCCAGTGCAGACATGTACATTACAGCTGTGTGTATGGGAAACTCCGACCTGGGAAAGTTTCAATTTGGAGGTCAGCCAGAGGTTAGAAATGAGAGCCAAAATTCTGCGAATCAAAGGCTTTTAGATTTCAAACATCATATATCATCGTTAATTTGTTTGAGCCTTTGTTTATTCATGAAATATTACTCAAATCGGTCAGCAGCTTTTTGAGGCCATGAGGGAAGAGGTCAGGGTCAGACAAAATATAACAAGATACAGGTTACATGATTGAAGTCCTAACAAATCCATCAACATATAATCGCAGCAAATTCATAGATATATATCCTTCAAATGTAGCAAAAACCTCCTAATAAAACGAAATAAAACCACCATGAAAGTACATGATTTACAGTACGATTTTCTAGGATAGTCTGTATCCCCCTCCACCATTAATTGGGTGCCTAGTATGGTACTCCAAACGCTGCTAACACTGACAAGCAGCCCCTAGTAGCCAGCTGGGTTGTGGCCAGGGCACGCCATGCTTGGCATACATGGTCCTGTGCCAGACTGTCGGGCAAGCCGCCAGGAATGCCCCACCGTCCTGGGATCTCCCCTGTCTGAAGGCTCAGGGATTCCCCTCCAAACTTGGAGTTTGGGCCACGTAGATTTATTTTCTTGGCTCAATGGATGATGCTGAACTGGAAGATCCACATGTAAGCAGAGTCTGAGGGGAAGGGCAGTTATACCAGCTATACAGATACAGATACAGAAGTCTGTACCTTTGTACACACAGTTTCTGGGAGTGAATATAGTTAAGTTCAGGTCTTCCACCCAGACCTCTGTTTTCATACTTGTTAGATTTTTACCTTAAATGTCTAAGAACCAAGCAAATAGATTGGCATGGCCTTAGGATCCTATTATTACTGTCTCCAGAGAGAAGAGTTTTTAAGTGGCTTCAGATCAGATGTCAAAACAAATTAGAATTTTAGAGTCTCAATGTTCAACTGTTAATGTGACAGATAGGAGATCTGTTGTATTTTAATTGTTGATGTTTGGTAGATCTTGAAATAGTTCTGTTGGGATGAAAGGATAAAATTTCATGGTTCAAGACTGATCGCATAAAACTGTCAATCAAAATAAGATGTTTTTGAGTACTAATGAGGAATTATATAAGTGTCAAATATTACACTGTCAGTCGAAAAAGTTGCATGAGCCGAAATTGAGGTCATGTGAATTTTCACCGACCTTGAAAGTTCTAAAGCCTTTTGTTAAGTACTTTCCCTCTTCGTGGGAAGACTAAAAAGGGAAACTGCCATCTTTACAAGGCCAGAAGGGAACCCCTTCTTCCTGACCTCCTGTATACACGGCTGCTAAGCTTGTTTCACAGATGCTTAATCCCTCAGGAACTGGATGTGAAGGTCAAGTGTACAGCCACCCTGTGACCTTGTACTTCCTGCTCTATGACCTCCACCTACAGCAGAGAGGTCAGCATGCCCCCCCTCCCCACTTTGTTAGCCAAGGACGAAAAATGGAAATTATAAATCTATCCATTTCAGCGTAGTCAAAAGATAATTTTCCGCTGGCTATGAGGAAAAAGAGACAACATTGTGGGAGAAATTCCACTTTCTCTTTTGGCCTTAACCTAAATAATGAGCCAAGGATGAAGGGGTGTCTATTTTAAGGTTTATTGTTTTGTCAAGGTCAAAAACATGACGATTGTACTGTGTGAATGCATACTTTGTGAATGGTTCTTTTTTAACTTTTGTAACATCAGAAAAAATGAAAGAATGGTTTCTTTTTTTACCTTTTTGCTAAGGATAAATATAACTGCTTTAATCCCTTTACTTTCTGTGGCTTACCACTGGTGAAGGAACATGTGACTGTGCCCTAATCCTCTGTGCAAACTTGTAGCCACACAACTTTGTTTCCTGTCTCACACCTCCACAATAGCCACAGTGTGGCAGTGTTTGTGTCAAGTCCACAGCTCATCCCCACATCAGGCCTGTAGCCAAATATTGTGGCAAGTGCAGGGGAAGTGCTTGATCTTTTTTATGAAACAACGAGTTTGTTTTCGAACAGAGTGGAAGTCATTTTCAGTAGGATGCCCTTACGACTGTTTTTTGAGACAACATTCAAAACAAGAGGAGACACTGTATTTTATTGAAGTTTAATTGAACCGCAATTAATTGTATTCGGTACCTTTCTTTCCTATCCCTGTATCTTGCCTCTCGATCTTTACTATGCGATTTACATATAGGTGCTAAAGGGTTTAGGGCTGTTTTATACTTTCCAAAGTAACAATTTCAATGCATTTTCTTACGATAAATGTTTAAGATTTTTTATTATAGATGAAAGTCATTGTTTTCAGTGGTCCTAAAAGGAATCTTTCTTGATCTTTTGCAAAGAAAGAGTTGAAAGCCAAATATATAAGAGGGAAATGAAAGATTAAGTGATCAATCACATAAAGGGTTTAGGGCTGTTTTTTTCCGAAGTAACATTTTCAATCCATCTTTTTATTTTTGATGAAAGTCATTGTTTTCAGTGGTCCTAAAAGGATTTTTTTTTTATCTTTTGCAAAACAGGATGTAGAGAGAGAGAGAAGAAATCCAAATATATGAGGGAAATGAAAGATAAGTGATCAATCACATAGAGAATACAACAGTGTAACCCAACACCATCATATCGATCTCTGTTGCCTAGCAACCTCCAGGGAAGCCCCTGACTGATCATCTGATTGGTCAACCCAGAGTTCCCCTCATTCCAGTTTTAATTCTGTGTATCTGTTAGGAATTCCCTGGTGCCTATTTTGTGTAATGAGCATGTCATCCGCTGGCCTCTGGTGTTTATACAAGCATGTGGCTACTACACACACCCTGCCTTGTAAGGGCATTGTCTCGTTATCCTTGATGAACTGTTAATTGCTTCTTAATGAGGTGAGTTCATCAGGATGAGAATAGCCCTGCCTCCTCTAGGGAGGGAAGGAGGGGTGTTTCGTGGGTGTTTGTATAAAGTTGTCTGATGAAGTATCTGTGGCTGGGGGGAGTCATTCAGGTCAATTATTTGTTTGTTTTGCAAATTGGTGGTGTTTGTTTTGCTGGTTGATGCTGGCAGCAGTGTCAACCATTCTCAAGGAAGAACTGTTCCTTATTGTAGTCTAGCACTTGTCTACATGTAGTCCTACAAGATAATGGCATCTTAGAAGGAGTGCCTTTTGTTTATGTAGTTGGAGTCGGGATAAGAAGTCTTAAGAAGATGTTGTTGTCTCCCTTATAGAAACAATAAGATTTGTTACACCAACTGTTTGTGTTGGTTTCCTAAGATGTTTTGTGCTGCCTTGGTTTTTTATCTTTGATGTCAAGGAGGTGGAAACAACCCTTGTGTTTCTCAAGAAAGTCTGTGTCAATAAAACAGGTCTAAGGAGTCTTGTGTTATTTGACCTTGACTGTCTCCTACAAAACATCTCTTCAAGTTTGTTCCAAGGAGATTAAGGGCCTTGAGAAGTACCCAGTAAATCCTCTGAGGTAGATACCGTTTATACAAGCCGACTTTTACACAGGCAGAATTTACAAGTTTATGCTCTTGACCTTGGAACAAGGAGGCAGGTTTAGTACTTCAGCTTTAAACTAGAGCTTGATAGCTTTAAACAACACAGTTAGATGTGCAAAGGTTAGGCGTGACAGGTCATTCAGTGTAATATAACCAGCTACCGCCGCGCCGCGTGCCTGCGAAGCTGGTGTGGCAGCTGAAGGCTGGATATACCTGCTAATGATGTGAATGTTGAGACACTAACTTTGGAAAGAAGGTATGCTAGAGCTATGTTAGAACAAACAGATTCCAATGTGAGAAGTGATCGTTTAAGTTATTCCTGGTCATGGAGGAACATTAACATGAACGATGGAAATCGTTGGCCGCTATTCCGAGTGGAAAAGCAAACATAGGAAACTTCTGAAGTTGGGGTTGTGTTACTCTTCAAGATGGAGATAGCCCTGAACAGCATTTCTTAAACAAAGATGAGGAACACTAAGGAGAGAGCACTAAGGAATCTTGAGATGTCTTGGTTTCTTTCCTTGAAGACAGCTGTCACTTCACTTTCTTAGATTGAACCAGACTTAGACGGCTGTAGTCATCTGGAATATGACATTCTACGTGCAATATTTCAAGCGCGACAGTTTTTGGCAATTGTTCCTTTTTACGTCCCCAATGAATTATCTACATTTACATTTCCCATCTGTTTTTGACATCATTATGAAAAGTCCTGATGTTTCTGGCATTGGTCGGTAGTTCGTCCTTCGCAGCTGTTTTAGGAGTTATAAAGGAAGACATCTCGCACATGTGTGGGTCGGAGAGTGAAAGTAAATCTTCGCCGCACCCTGCAGGGAACACCTGGCTGCGGTCTCGGCTGGCGGCCATAGCTTCTCACTGATGTCAGACTTACTTTCACTTCTCCTTCCCCTTCTTTCTGCAAGTCAGCAGAATTTTTCATGTGCAGGCACTCCTGTAAGTCAGTATGCCAGGGTGGTGACATTCTATACCTGTACTGTAGGGTTGTTTTAAGAAGAAATAGTCCAGGCATTCTTTGGAGGTTAAGGGGGAGGGATTCAATTGTTTCTTTGATTGATTGATTGATTGATTGATTGATTGACTGATTGGTTGATTGATTGATTGATTGATTGATTGGTTGGTTGGTTGGTTGGTTGGTTGGTTGGTTGGTAAAAAATAGAAGAAAGTTAGACATCCAAGTAGAACATTATATAATACAAAATAAAGCTATGTATAAAACTATATAGTATATAATAGTCTATGTATGAAACTATCAATAAAATGTTGTAGATACCATTGATGTTTTTGTGGTAACAAAAAGTCTAAGTCCATCTCCTTCTTATGTTTCTACAGAAAGGAGTCTTGAGAACACCTGAGCAGGACTACTTCATCGAGCCCCTCCACCCCGAGATGGCCAGGAGGAAAAACTACACCGCCCCGAGTGGCCACCACCCCCACGTGCTGTACAGACGCTCCGTCTCTCGACAACCAAAACCCAGCAAACTCCACAGACACCACCGCAGGGGCCACCGCCAGCACTACTGTGGCAGGAAAAAGAAATGTAAGACTCCAATAGATACATTGTACTAGTACTAGTAGTAGTAGTAGTAGTAGTAGTTAGTATCCAGTCTTTGACTATACTGCTGCGGGGATCCCTGACACAGGGGTGGGCAGCAGTCAGCCAGTCTTCATACCATGTTTCCAAGTGTCTCTGTCCAGCAGGTCTGCACCGGTCAGGCCGCACCCTGTGAGATACTGGTCAATCTAATTTTGAATAAGAAATCAAATATCTCATACCTCCTGAAATGTATAGAGAGTTTTTGTGAATTGCAAAATCCTTTTTTTTTTGCAAAAAGGTTTCGGAAGCAAAATGTTTAGGGTTCCAATTTGATGCCGGTCAATCGAATAACCTCCAAGAAAGTCAAAATTATAATGAATAAAACAAGAAATTCACAAAAACATTTTTGGATGCAAAATGCAAAACGTGTGGGAAAGGTCAAGGTCATTTTTAAGGATCCTCAACTCCTGGGAGACACAGGTAAATCTACTTCTGCCTTGGTGGAGGCTTACGATTTGGAAGTGCTTTCTCTCATTGATTTCACCTGACCCGTTCTAGCCCCAGATTATACTTGACTCAGAACCTGTCTGAAGCTGGGCTGAACAGGCCACGTTCTGTCTGGTTTTTTACTCGGCTATTATTATGCAAAATATTATGAAGACGTGTGGTTCAATAGGGCAGGTTTGCTGTGAACGAGGCCTTTCTTCTTTGAGTTTTTTCTCCCGACAATGGAAAGGTGTTCATAACCATGAAGTGTGGCCTCTCGTAAGCAAGAGAGACTGGTTAGGCTACACCAAATTAATTTGTTGATTTGCTGAAATAAAACAAGAAAAAGAGATAATGCTGAACTGGAGGATCAACATAAAAACAGAGTCTGAGGGGAAAGTATGAACCTTAGTGTGTTACACGCAATTTCAGGGATGTAGAGTCAGATTCAAGTTTTCCTCCCAGCCCACTGCTTTCATTGCAATTGCTTTTTTCGATAAAGTTTCGGAGAACTATGAAATAAATTTGTGTGGCGTAAACATGAAGTCATGGCCTCCCCTCAGCAGGGAGACTGGGTATGTAGACATAGCATCACTGAGGTTACGGGGTACACCATTGTTCCATTGTTAAAACTAACACAGGTAAGTCATACCTGATCAGCCGCGACTAATCGTCCATACACACCTTTCCACCCTGCGCACCTGAACAATACCTGTCTCTCCTCCGCCTCAGAAAACACAATCCCGCCTTTGACTCGTGGGTCGATCGGTATCGGAAGACGTTTTTTCCACTGAATAACAATGTCATTGTTCTTTGTGAAAGTGACAGGAAGGACATATATCTCACCAGGTCAAATGTGGTGTAATTATCGGATCGGTTTGTGACAGTCTGTTGCTTTTGCCTTTTCATGAGCACCTCTGCTTGTAATGATATTTTAATCCTGCTATATATATATCATGCACTATTGATACAAGTAATACTCACTGAAAGGGCTTATTATATTATGCTTAAACGCTGGAAACAACCTTGCACTAGAATGAATTATAGCCTTGTCGGTATTCTGTCTTTGGCGAACTTGCCTTGCACTTTTTGAGACAAATTTCTGACTAAATGAAAAAAAGCATCTCAAAATTGATCGTACAATATTTTTGCATGTAGACTAGTGTTTCAGAAACTTGTGTAGTGCGTATATGCCTGGCAGCTTGAACAGTAAGCTCTCTCTCTGTTGGAAAAGTCAAGACCTCGGTAAATACAGCACTTGAGGGCCCCATACTGCGATCAAGAGCACGGCAAACATTGTAAATAGGCCACTCGAGGAGGTTGCCCCACATAAGCAGCACCGTAACGGTCACTGTTAGCCCAAAGCTAATATAAGAAGTCCTTGTTCTTAAGTGTAGTTTCCTTGGGTTGTAGTGCTTCTAGTTAAGACATAATCTATGAGAAAAACTGTTTAGAGTTAAGAAGCCTTGAAGGCTTGATGGTTATCTAGTCTAGTGTGGCTCAAGGTCCATTCGGTTACATGTTGGATACGTCAGGTTTGCACAGCTGTGACACACTTTTCCTCCCAAACGCGTTTAATCACCGATTATGTCCCGTAGTTCGACCATTTTCTTTTTCTGTCAGGACCATATAGATCCTTATCTGTATTGTAGCAGAGTTGCCAGGACATTGTGGCGAGTTAAAACTGTTACAATACATGTCTGCATTGACACAGGTGTGTCACACTTTCCCCTGGTACCTTCATCCTCCCCTGATATGCACTTGTGTGATCGTTAATCATACAGTGTTGTGCTGTAGCATTTTTCTTCCCGTTTTCTCTCCAAGAAAAGAGGAGAATGTTAAAGTGTCAACGTTGTTGCAACATTGTGTCAAGTGAAAAATGATACATGTCTGCATTGACACAGGTGCGACACACTTTCCTCCGATTGCCAACCATACGGTGTATTTGTGCCTCTAGATTCAGTGAGAAAATCAGGTTATTATATAGCAACTTGGCTGTAACAAGTTTGCTCTAGACTAAGTGATAAGTTAAAAGTGATGCAATACACGTCCTTAATTGACACAGGTGTGACACACTTTTCCTTATCTTCCCAGACGTGTTCGATCACCAATTATGTCTGGCATTTTCCTCCCTCCTTGACATTATAATGAAGAGCAAATGGCGTTATCTAGCTTGTCACAAATCGTTACAAACACGTGATGTAGCTGTGCTACAGTGCATATCCGCCATCGATGCAGGTGCATATGCAGAACCTTGGCTACATGTCGTTCTGTATTCTTTCCTGTCCTTTGTTGCAACAGTGATGAACAGTTTTCTTATCCAGGTTTCAACAAATTGCTACAAACATTGTGACAAGTTGTTTGTAACTGTGCTACAGTGCACGTCCACCATTGGCACACGTGTATCTGTGTAACCTTGGATGTCCCTTTTGTGAATTTTTTCTTTCCCTTAGTGGCACTTTGATATGATTGTTATCTAGCTTGTAACAAATGGCTACAAACATTGTGACAAGTTATTGTGCTACATTGCACATCCACCATTGACACAAGTGCATTTCCCCAACCTTGGCTGCCCATATTCTTCAAACATTGTCTTTCACTCAATGTCATATTGCTGCCAGATTGCTACAGTAACCTCTGTTGTTACAAATCGCTACTGCTGTGTGACAACTTCCCTGTGCCACAGCGCACGTCTGCCATTGACACAGGTGTATCTGTGCAACCTTGAACCTCCATCATGTCCACCCAGCACCTCCTAACTGCCACATGACGTAAACTACATGTTATGAGTGTCAACAGGACCCGTTTGTTGCTGAGTCTGGTCTTGTTTCGAAGGCAATAAAACAGGACAAACTGTAAACACGGCTTGGTGTTGCCACCGTCTGAGACGTCCCATCTGGAGCGTGGGATTGGCTTCGACACGCGTCTGGCCTGAAGTCGGACTGCAAGAGTCAACTTCGTGCTGCTCTGATTTATTCCCTAGGTTCTCAGGCATTTTAAGCAAAGATTAAGCAAAAAGACAACATCAAAAGTTTAAAGCAGAAGGCTGAAAGGAGAACTTGAATCTGACTATATTCACTCCATAAAGCTGTGTCAGTTTGTTAAAGAAATTTGAGATATATCGTTAAACTAAAGAAAGGACCTGAATATGTTAAATGTTTAAGATGGTGAGAATTCCTAAGAAAGTGATTGTCTTGCTTGCTTACCCACACAAAGCTTGGCTCTTGTGTCAGGTGTGTAAGACATGGATCACTCTTGTGAAGATAATCCACACCTTGCCTACTCAAGGCAATGAGTCTTCAGGTAGTTCCATGTCCCTCGGCCATTATTTATCACTACCTGACAGGTGGCATCCTCAATTCCTCCATTGTCTTCTCTAACTCAGGTGCAAAATGGCACCTACCTGTTCACTTTGTGGTCTGTTTTGACAGTCCTGCCCTTTTTTCTCGC
This sequence comes from Branchiostoma floridae x Branchiostoma japonicum, assembly GCA_013266295.2. Taxonomy (NCBI): domain Eukaryota; kingdom Metazoa; phylum Chordata; class Leptocardii; order Amphioxiformes; family Branchiostomatidae; genus Branchiostoma; species Branchiostoma floridae x Branchiostoma japonicum. The sequence goes on along the minus strand of CM023829.1, from coordinate 3,803,907 downwards.
AATCACTCCTCAACAAAATGGTCCAAAAAGTTCTCATTCTATTTGTACATTGTTTCTCTTCTCAAAGTAAAGAAGCCAAAAGAATACTTTTTATTCACAAAGCTGTATACAAACCTGTGTTCTCTGTTAGTCAAAAACCAAAGCACCTAGACGTACATGTGTTTTTGAGGGGGAAATTTAACTTGTGTTTAAGTGTTGTCATAGATAACGAAGGTCAGCTAAAGTTTATCTGTGAGCAGCGGCTTGTGAAGTTTTATGTGGCCTATCTTATGGGAACATCTCCCTCTACAAAACATGGCCTCGGGCCAGTACAGCTTAGTAATGTACAACTCGAGATCAAGGCACAAACATGTAAATCAACAAGAGCCACCAACAAAGTCACGACTAAAGTGCTGTGGTCTCGAACATAGGGTCACCGTTCATTGTAGTTGTCAAGACATCATTGGAACTTTGCTCTGTACCTGTACTGTATATACAATGTCATGTGTTGGCAGTTGTTCTTGCCAAGACGAGTGGAAGGACAGCTTTGTAAGCTAAACTTCTAAAGTGGTACATTTCGTTTTCTCCGGGTTTTTTTCAGTGATCTTTACTTACTTGCATGTGCTTGGTTATAACGGACTGAAATTCCCCACAACTGATGATCCCAGTAGTAAGGGCACAAGACTATACCATCACACTTAAAACTGTATAATCAATTCAACTCGTTTCTGTTTCATATTTCCCTCCAGATTATCCCAAGCCCGTGAAAGAACCGATCCTCCTCCCTGACGAGTTCGTCCACACTGAGAGGAGCAAGCGGTCGCTCTACCGTCTTGAGAAGCTGAACAAGGAGCGGAACGTCGAGACGCTCGTCGTTGTAGATAAGAAGATGCTGGAGAAGCACGGCAACGAGAACATCACGACCTACGTCCTGACCATCCTCAACATGGTAAGGGCTTCTCTGGTTTGGTTTTTTTACAGGGTTTAGTTTTCCTTAGGGTGGGCCGTGTCAAACAGGAACATAGGAAACCATGATGGTTTGGTGTGAGGGAAGAAGCCTGCACCTGACATCAATAAGTTTTCCTTGTAGAATGTTTTATATACCCGGTATAACCAAGGCACACGGCACGGCAGCAGCTGGTTATATTATTCTGAACAACCTGTCATACCTAAAATCTTACTGCAAGCATTGTTTAAAGCAGTCTAGTGATGATGCCCCTACTGTACTTGGTGTTCTAGGGAAAGAAATGAATCTTTGAACACCTCAGTCTTGGTTTGCTCTGGTTCTTGAAGGCACAACTCTTCCTTGTTCTTTCTGAGCTGGTTGACGGGGTACATGGTGAGCTGTATGCGCAGCCTCAGCCTTGGCCTTGGTAAGTATAGAGGACACGCCAGACTGCAGATTGTGGGTTTGATGCTGACACTTCATCAGTGGCCCCCCCCGCAGTGCGACTGCCTATTTAGCACCCCCCTCCCGCTGAGCTGCACGAACTTGGGGAGGACACGTCCCCCACAAATAGCTCTCCGCTCAACCGTCGTGGAAACCAGTCCTTGAGAGTCGAGGTTCCCGCTGAGAAGCAAGCTCGGGACATGACCTTGGAGCAGAGCTGCTGTAAGAAATCCTTGGAAGGAGGGAGAGGGATTTAAGACGTGGTTCCGTTGTTGACAGGTGTTGCTTTACCTGTGTAGGTTTCCCTGCTGTTTTATTACCTGCGAAGTTCAGCGCGCAGGGAAGCCTTGTCGGGACTCGTAACTGTGAACGACCTTCAACTAAGGAGTCTGTGACCTCTAAGTCACCTTGAGAGTCACGCTGAGGAGACTTGGGGGCAGGTCACAGGATGTTTTCTTGAGTCTTATCTATGTTGTATCTATCAAAGTCAACATGTCCTATTGTATTTCTTTTTCTCAAAGTAAATATGTCCTGACATGTTTGTTGTTTCAGGGCTTTAATGATTTCTAACTGTCAATGTCACCAGAGTCAGGTCTGTCAGGAAGAGAGAGGTTGTACAAATGTACAATGAATTGTTGGACTTATAAGTTATAGTTATATGTTGGCAATGTGGTCTTGCGGCTAGGGTTGCTGACTTAGAATCTGTAGGTTCTGGGTTCAAATCCCTAGCAGGCCCCAATGTTGTGGTCTTATTTCTTCAGGTAAAAATGAGTTCCTTAAGCTTTGGATAGGGATGTCCTCTCAGATGGGTCCCATGTTTGACTAGAGCCACACCTCGAGCATGTTATAGATCCCACCAGACTTATCAGAAAGAGCAGGGGTCCATCCTGGTGTGAGGTGTATCATCAGCTATGTTTATACTAGATTATAGCCTGGTGACACATAATTGTAAAAAGCGGCTCTTAAGAACCAAAACAAAAATCCTTTTGCATTGCAATCCATGTATGAAGTACTTATTACAGCAATAATGCTGTGAATTCTCCTCTTGGCATTGATCCTGTGAAAGTTATGAAACCCCACAGGGTCACACCAGAGATGCGGCGCATGCGACGGCCTGCCACGATTTTATGTCAGATTTACGCCGCTGCGGCCGTTATACGCCTCTCAACGGGACGCTTCATGCGATACTCGTGTGACCAGCTCCGAGTGAACTCCGCGCCACAAGGCCATTCCGCAAGTTCATTCCCCTTCTAAGTTTAGCGGCAACTCGAAACCCCCCGCTTTTATATATAGATTCTGCTGCTATGTTCAGCTATAAACTCAGGTCACTCATCTTGCCCTGTCTTCTCTTTTTCTGTCAATCAGCCACTTAAACAAATTACCAGTGCAGCAAGCTTGTCTCAAAATCGAGACCTTTCGACAGAAACGGCATATAAAGGTTTGATTCTTCTTGACTGAACAGTTGTAGCTTACATGTATTTGCACCAGTGCTCAATACAGGCTTTTGAGAAGGCTAGAATTTTTTGGTGGTTATAACAGACCCCCTGCCTTCCTCTTGTCCTGAAATTGACCCCGTCGGCAAATATTACAGGTCCTCTTGACCTTGTCTTTGGTGCTGATATGTTCTCGCTCAAGGCGCTATGGGTGGGCTTTGTCTGGTGGAAGATAATCGGCGGTGTCTTCTCACTGTTGGGTACGGCTCATTTCCGCACTAAATGATCGATGTCGCCTCGCACCTTCCTCCGATGACCTGCTGCATTGTCTCAAGGTGACAAATATGGTGGCGGAACCTTCGCAGGTCGCAGCACATGTTCGCACCTTCAAGGCGGATGTCGCTCTGCGTCTGCATTTTGCATGAGAAGTGGAGAGCCCCTGTGTTGTGTAGATGGACCTTGGAAGTATCCTGTGGTTACATAAGCTTGATTTCTGCTAAGTAGCCAAGGCAAAATGTAGGACACAAAAGTCTAGTCACAGAATTTTAAAAGAGACCAAAAAATAGGGCCAAGTTCAAGTTTTCTTCACTTGGTTTTCTGAAAGGAAAAGGCAGGCAGAAGCTATATTATGAACATACAAAGAGGAAAGGAAATTTTAAAATCTGTCACAATGACAAAATTTAGTTTTATCGGTTTATTCATCCAGATCCAAATCATTTAGCAGGAGGTAATGACTGTTAACTCTAATCATATTCACATTAATAAATAGATATAGATTTATTGTTGACATGTTAATTTTATTCCTGCTAAATATAGATCTACAATGTACAGGCCACACACTGTGGTGGACTCAGTTGAACTTGGCTTTTGACATCAATAAAAGTTATCAGTCAAAGCTTCTCGGTTAGAATCTATACCTCAGCAACTATGAATGAATCCCAGATTAAGATATAATGTTTCATATGAAATTTGAAGCTTGCTGCAGCCATAAAACTTCAAAACTACAAACCATTTTTAGCATACCAATTTCACTATGTGTACATGTACAGTGGTGCTTTTACAGAGTATACCCCGCAAATCTACTTAGTAAGTAGCGGTTGTTTTGGTTGGTGTCCCCCTCCCCAATTAAGCTGTTGGCTGCCAAATGTCCACCCTTTTTCGCACTCCAGGCATATTTCATGTGGCTGATTAGTGTCTTGATAGCTCGGCTGGCCTTGGGAGTCCCTGTTTTGGGAACAAAAGGGGGTCCTTTCGTCAACACAGTTGCTTTGAGAGGATTAAAGTGCCAATCAAATGTCTACGTGGGCTGATGGTGGGCAGAAGTTTGCGGGGCTGAGGACTTCGGTGAAGGTCTTGTGGTGTTACTTCTAGACGTTTGTACCAGGTCCTTGTAAGGAAAGGTTTAAGACGTGGACAGGTGTGATGTGAGGAGTTGTCCAGTTCAGTCTCCTCCTTTATAAGGTGTGATGTAAACTGGCCGTCTTGGCAAGGAAGACATCAAGAGTTCTTGAAAATGTCCAGCTGTCTTCAAGGAGTGACCGCAAGATTACGTCTTACATCTTGTGCCTAAGATTGAAGAAACATATTTTAAAGACCAATTTTAAGTGATGAAATGTAGCCACTTCAAATTTAGCATTGAAGAAACCTGTAGTGTTGATTTCATCTATATATGTACACTACATGTATGTAAATCTAAAATGCAAAATGAGCAAAATTCATAGTATATTTTGGTTTAGAATAGTTTCCAAGTTAACAACTTTCCTCTATCTGCCTCGACAATTCTTGTCTATAAACACACTTTGTTCCTTTTGCCCTTGTCTTGCTCCGAGGCTTTTAGCGACGTTTAAACAGACATGTGGATTTCAAACAATTCCCACACAAAGGGCGTGTCCCTGTATACTCACTGTGTCTCTGCTACATAAACTGTTGACTCTGTACCCCCTTTTTTTCTTTTAACTTATCTTAAAAGATCTTGTATTTTGTGTACGGACAATACACCGAAGAAACAGGCAGACAGATAATCTTGTAATCTGGCAAGAAGTCCTCTTGTCTTGTTGGTAAACTGTTAAAGTCTTTCTGCTGTCTTTTCTTTCAAGTCATCTTCAAGGATCTTGAGTTTGGCAGGCTCACAATGCACGGAAACAGGGATGGACAGATTGTTGTCTAATTTGGTACAAGTCCACTTGACTCGTCCCCATTGTCACTACAAACTCAGTCTCAAGGACTTCCCGACATTCCTTCTTCTTAAACTGTCCTCCTCAGCCAGTAATGAAGACTGTAGATTGATGTACAAGTCACAGCAAACTGACGTCACCCCTGTACAGGTTCCTTTGCCAGGTAAAACTGCCTAAGAAGACCACATGCCAATAAAATCTGGTCTATGTGGACAGGTGATCACTTTTGACAGGATTCTTGATGCTTGTGTCAATGGCAAAAATTATCTACATGTAAGGAACCACCAAAAAGTGATCACATTGGCCAGGTTGTTCTTATGTAGAGGTGATCACTTGTACAGGTTTGCTGTGCTAGCCAAAGGGTTTTTTATATAGCCACTGGCTTGCTCCAAATTGTGTTTTTTTACTTCAGACTGCTATGACAGTATACCTGAGTCTAACGGATTTACAGTGGTGGGTTGAGAAAGTTCAGGGTGTTACACTCACAGATGTGCCATGTCAGTCATCACATCACAGAGTTGGCCATGGTCAGTCACGTTGGGGAGGTGAGGAAACGCCCTTCATGGGAAAAGATGACCTTGGACAAGGCACCAGTGTCTTCAAGTTCGGAAGACGGAGAAACCCAAGAGAGATTCTGTGCATCCCCGCCACGTGATGCAGTAACAGAGAACGTGTTTTTTCCCTGAAGGAATTTGTTGGCTGCCTCCGCAGATGGCCTTCGGTGTTCTGTGCTGTTTTGGAACACCTTACCGACGGCCTTCACAGCCAATCAGAGAAGGCCTATTGGATTTAAATCTTCAGGGAGGTCTGGTAGATGATCTAAAACATTGGAGAAAACCGAAGGTCAGGTTTAGGGCTGGAAGCCGGCATTAAGCTTGTCACTGATGAATGTTCAGGGTTCCATTTTCAAACACTCATATTTTCAAAGATTGGGTCAGGAGAGGAAGTGTGAAAGACATCGTAGTGTAGCTACTGTAGGAAATGCCTTGCTGTTTTTTCTTTTCTTCTACATCTCTTAGCAAAGTGCACAACATAGTACCTGGTACTCAGGAACTTGCTTTTGGCTAATTATTCTTATAACAAAGAATGTTATCTGGGAAGTGAGAACAAGAATGTTTATCTGTGGCATCTGTACACCCTACTTGACAGTACAAGAACAATCACAGACTCTACAGAGAGCATGTGTTGTATTTGTGAACTTACTAGAAGCTCTCCTGGCTCTGAGGACCATCCTTTTGGCTAATTATTCTTACAACAAAGAATGTTATCAGATAAGTGAAGAAAACAATGTTTGTCTGTGGCATCTGTACACACTACTTGACAGTACAAGAGCAATCACAGACTCTACAGATAGCACGTGTTGTAGCACTACTAGAAGCTCTTCTGGCTCTGAGGACCATCCTTTTGGCTAATTGTTCTTATAAAACAAAGAACGTTATCTGGTAAGTGAGGAAAAGAATGTTTATCTATGACATCTGTAGACCCCACTTGACAGTACGAGAGCAGTCTCAGACTCTACAGAGAGCACGTGTTGTAGAACTGATAGAAGCACTCCTGGCTCGGAGGACCGTCTTTCCCCTGTCTGTCGTCAGCTGACAGATAGCGGTTACCACTCAGGAAGTGCCAGCAGACGAAACCTGTCCCCGGAACGACCCTCTCTACATTCCTGCAGGTGTCGCTTCCTTAAAGAGCACTGAACGCCACTTGTTCGTCTAAGATAGCTTCAAGGAGTTTGGGAGGTGCAGTGGTTAGCAGTCCTGTTTTCAGACTTGAAGGGCGTGATTTCTAATCCCAGCTATTGTTGCTCACCTGCATGCTACTGGAAATGGTTGCAGTCCTTTGGATGGGATGATAAGCCGTGGTCCACTGTTCATTGTACTTGTTAAAAAGAGCAGAGGAACTTCTTTGGTACATTTAACTTGTTTTTGTACCATTTTCTGTTTCAGATTATCATAAAACTAAACAGAGAATGAACATTTAAAGATTTGACTTAAAGCATATGCTAGATAGACAGCACACTTTTTATCTTCTGACGAGGACTCTCTTTTTTCATTTTGAACAATTTTTTATGGCCACCTTTCTTGCATTTTAAGTTTAATGTTTCATTTCGTACTGGCACCAATGCCACTTACATGTAATCCATGTCTGGTCTTGGCAGTGCCAGACGCTATTATGTAACGAGCATAACATCATGCCTGGACTGGAAATCTTGGCAAATCTCCCAAAAAGAAGTCTTTTGGGCTAGTCACTGTTTCAATGCTGCCAAGCCATGCCCTCTCTCAGAGACTTATGACACTGGCAATGGCATAAAATCAACCATTCACAAACACACATCACTCCCACCTTGGCAGCGGTGCAAGGTTCTCTCATCACGATCTAAACCAGAGCTAAACAGAGCTCAGAGGAGCAGTGCTGTTGGGACGGTTGGTTGACAAGCGAGTGTCTCGCATGCCTGTGGGTTGACTTCTGTCCCTCTCTTGTTAGTAGAGCCTGGGCTGACTTGTGCTCTGGTTGCAGTTTTGGAAGTCTGCCTTTCCTAATGAAGGAGGGGAGTCTTGGTCGTTTTCTTCTCCCAAGTCATCCAGCTGTAAGTCGTGGTTATAAGGGAGAATGAGTGAGCAGTCTGGGAGTCTGACTTTCAGGTCGCCTGGTGGATTATTGCCAGACTGGTGTGTTATGCTTAAGGGTGGTTATATACCTGTGGACCGGTCCAGATTGAGACTTTTTATTTCACAAACCACCTAACCAACCAATCAATCAATCAATCAATCAATCAATCAATCAATCAATCAACCAACCAACCAACCAACCAACCAACCAACCAACCAACCAGCCAGCCAGCCAGCCAGCCAGCCAGCCAACAAGGCCAGCCAGCTAACCAACCAAATAACAAACAAACAAACAAACAAATACATAGTACATGTATGTAAACTTGTCCACAACAATAATTTGTTGTCCTTGTCTGAAACAAGAAGAAGTGATGACTGACACGTGGCTCCTGTTGTATTTTCCAGGTGTCTTCCCTGTACAAAGATGGGACCATCGGCAGCAGCATCAACATTGTGCTGGTGGGACTGCTCATGCTGGATGGGGAGGAGGTAAGGAATGAGAGAATGAAGGATGGATGGAAGGAAGGGAGGGAGGGAGAAATAAGAACGAATAAATGAATCAATCAAATATGCTGGTGGGACTTCTCATGCAGGATAGGGATTATGAATTAATCCTGGATGGGAGGAGGTAAGGAATGAATGAATGAATGAATGCACGAATGAATGAATGAATGATGCCAGTGGGACTACTCATTCTGGGTGGGATAAAGTCAGGAAGGAAGGAATGTGTGAATGAGTGGGTGAATGAATGAATGAATGAATGAATGAAAGAAAGAAAAAAAAGGCATGAATTGTGAACCTAGAAATACTTTCTTCTTCAACTCTTTTCCTCGGTTGTTCCTCTCAGCAAGTGCAATTTGCATTTTTCTGGTCCGAATAGCATGCAGGAAAATGTAGTACTAGGAAACAAAGATTAATACTCCTGTGTCCAAGGCCAGGTGACCACTAATCCCCTGCCTAATTGCGAGGCCCAACCTTCCACCTGACCCAGGTTTGGTGGGAAATCAGTTAGCCATACTGTAAGGTAACCTCCATCCTACTCTCATTTCTGGGACTCTGGGTGGAGGCACAGCAGTAAATCAGGAAGGAGAGCCTGTCTCCTAAACCAGCAGGGGAGGTTCTGTTGCCAATCAGTAATTTCTCTAATTTTTTGTCACCTGACACTTGTGAGAAGGTCTCAAGAAACAACTATGATTATGACAATCACCTTGATGGCCAAAACGTTACTGAGAAACAAGCTAGATCTTTTGCAAATCCTTGTTTTCCTGTACCAGAGAGAAACAGCTAACCTACCCGTCTAGGAGAACACAAACCTTGTCCTTGACTGACCTTCAAAAGTCAAGAAAACCTGCTGTGAATTGAAATAGAACTCAGTCAATGTTTACAATTCTTCAAAATCGCTGTCTTGTTTTTCAGTGACAGCACAGGGACATAAACTGTACAAGAGAATAGTAGGGAAGGTCATTACTATCTAAAGGTCATAATGGAGTCAGATGTAAGGGGCATGAGTCAGCCGTGTCCTTGTCCTTGGGGGCTTTGGGATTGCATGGAACCATGGAACCAATTAGAAGGTTGCCCTTGCCTGGATAGTGTGAGGGATGATTAGATTTTACATGTACAGTCACGGTGGGAGGGGGGCACCAGCTTTGACACTGACCTTGATTTTTTTCCTCCTCCCCATGTTGAAGGTCAAGTGTGAAGTGTTGAGCAGAATATTTCCTTTGGTCTTGGAGGAGGGGAAAATTGAAGTAATGGCCAGCTGATCACAATTAGGTTGTTTTGAGAGTTGGATGAAAAACTAGCCATGGAAGAAACAGAGAAAGGGACTTGAGATTACGAAGATTTTGATAGTTTTCGACTACTGTACCGTGATCTGTTCCATGACTATTGTGTCAAAAAATCTTGTTTAAAGATAAAGACCATCTGTATTTTTTGTCTCTACTGTAAACACCAGCCAAAGGACTTGCTCACCCAGTCAGGACAGTATTTAATTCTATCAAGGTTTTCATTTGTAGCCTGTGTTGAGACTTTGGCTCATTTCTTCCACTAACCAGCCGTGTCCCTGTCTTCTGGGTTATTTCCTTCCAACAGCAGGTTTCTTGAGGTGTAGTTGATACTTATAAGACGTGGATGATTGCTTGGTAAGAACAGGTGATTGCTTCTTAAGAACAGGATTTTGTAGTTTTGTAAACGGATGCTGAAAGTTTGGTCCTTGCCTTTCATGATTAGCGTCTGGACTGACGGTGGTCTTAAATTCAGTTAGGATGATTATAGCTGCAAGGTTGTGCCGGCTTACTGCACCTTATACACAGCTCAGCGGGTCAATTGCAATTTATTTTCAAGGAAAAGCAGACGTTGGTTAGACACAAATAGTCTCAAGGTCCATCTCCTGCATTCTTATTTTCCTTCTCCTTAGAAACCAGCCAAATATCCAGACCAAGACATCATCTAAGGTGTTTGGCAAGGACTTGTGTCTTAAACAACAGGTGTTCCTTAAGATATAAATCCTTCAACAAGACTAAGTAGTCTTATGTGTTCTTTAGTATTCTCATATCTAATCTTGAGCTGATTCGGCATCTTAAGAAGGTTAACACTTTAGCTGTTGCCGTGACAACAAGGATGTGGAAGTTTAATCCAATCAGGATCAAGTATAGCTTGTCCGTCAATCTGGGGCAACTCAGATAGAACAGCTAAGGGGGTGAAGGATGGTTTTGTCTTGTGTGTGTGTGTGTGTCTGTCAGTGTGTGTGTGTCGTGTGTGTCTGTCAGTGTGTGTGTATGTGTGTGTCTGTCAGTGTGTGTGCATGCCTGTGTGTGTGCATATGCTTGTGTAGGTCTGTGTGTGTGTGTGTGTCTGTGTGTCTCTATGCGTGTGTGTCTGTCAGTGTGTATCTGCCTGTCTGTCAATACATGTGTGTGCTGAAAATTTACTAAAATACCATTATCAGTACTTCTTCAGTACTGTACAGTAATATTTCAGTACTGATGGTTTGCCAAGGTAAACTGTAGTAGATAAACCTAAACTTCCCCTTTCTCCCCCAGGATGGGTTGAACATCAACCACCACGCGGACCAATCGCTGAACAGCTTCTGCCAGTGGCAGTCGTCGCTAGACATCATCAACGGCACACGGCACGACCACGCCATTCTGCTGACCGGACTCGACATCTGTTCCTGGAAGAACGCGCCCTGCGACACCCTGGGTTTGTTTATTTGTTTTTTTTTTTTTTTTTTTTACTGTTTTATAAACTTTTGTCATTGACTTTTCAAAGTATATTTGATAGAAATAAAACCATGGCACATATACAACTTTTTAACGCACAAGTGTAACAACAAAACTGAAACATAAAATCAGGTGAAATCAGGTCACATAAAACACACTGGGTGTGTTTATTTGTATGCTTGTTTGTTTGTTTGTTTCAAGTGGAAGGGAGGGCAATACAGTGGAATATGCACAGAATCAGTGAGAAATTCAATAATGATGACTAAAACAAGTAATTCACAATTAACGGATTCTGATGCAACTTGAGACTGTATTTTAGTCTCAAGATGACACTGTTTGTGGATTAAGCACCTGTGTTGGGCATACCGGCCCTATTTCCCACTATAATGCAAGGTTATGTACTCTAATTACCATTTATTTGTACATGTACCTTGTACATAGCCATCTCAATGGCTGGCATTCCCAGGCTAGAATTCCAGCGGCCCTGGCCATGACTGCATCCCTTGCTGACCAACACTGTTTCCCTAGCTGGAATTCCAGCAACACTGACCAACTCAGCTTCCCTGGCTGAAATTCTAGCGGCCCTGCCAAACGCTGCTTCCCTGGCTGGAATTCCAGCGGCACTGGCCAACACTGCCTCCCTGGCTGGAATTCCAGCGGCACTGGCCAAGACTGCGTTCCTGGCTGGAATTCCAGCAGCCCAGCCCTGCCCAACACTACTTCCCTGGCTGGAATTCCAGCGGCCCTGCCCAACACTACTTCCCTGGCTGGAATTCCAGCGGCCCTGGCCATGACTGCGTCCCTTGCTGACCAACACTGTTTCCCTAGCTGGAATTCCAGCGACACTGACCAACTCAGCTTCCCTGGCTGAAATTCTAGCGGCCCTGCCAAACGCTGCTTCCCTGGCTGGAATTCCAGCGGCACTGGCCAACACTGCCTCCCTGGCTGGAATTCCAGTGGCGCTGACCAACACTGCTTCCCTGGCTGGAATTCCAGCGGCACTGGCCAACACTACCTCCCTGGCTGGAATTCCAGCGGCACTGATCAAGTCAGCTTCTCTGGCTGGAATTCTAGCGGCCCTGCCAAACGCTGCTTCCCTGGCTGGAATTCCAGCGGCACTGGCCAACACTGCCTCCCTAGCTGGAATTCCAGCAGCGCTGACCAAACACTGCTTCCCTGGCTGGAATTCCAGCAGCCCTGGTCAACACTGCCTCCCTGGCTGGAATTCCAGCGGCCCTGCTCAACGCTGCTTCTCTGGCTGAAATTCCAGCGGCTCTGCCCAACGTTGCTTCCCTGGCTGGAATTCCAGCCAGTCGCCCAACATTACCAAAATGATCTGCCAGTGAAAATACATGTATGCGAATCATGATTCCCAAAGGAGTTAACTCCCAAGGGACTCTCTTTTAAACTTTTTGCAGTTTGAGAGTTTAAATGAGATGATATGAAATGGAAATGAGTACCATTTTTATCCATTCTAGAGTACAAAACCTTTTTTCTGTCAACATTTTAGTGATTTTCAAATGTTCAGTTTTCACCAAAACAAAAATTCAAATTTGCGCGTGAGAATGAATCTGCTTGAGCGCGTACAAAATTTAGCTTATAGATTGGAGAAAAGCCTCAAGTTGTTATATTTTGCAGTACAAAACCATATAATTTTGATATTTTCTTCTATTTCTAACAAATTTAAGTGATTTTCAAATGATTTGCAAAGTAACTTATTTTTTTATTTTTTTTATTTGCGGAATCAGCATAGACAATACAAAACATGGTGATGAGGTACTCTAGCTATAGCTAATTTTAGCCTCACCACCAAACATAGAATACAATAACAGTACATAACAAAAACAGAGAACAGCAGATGGGTGGGAATGGGTCATTAAATAGTAAAAAGAAATGATTGGTAGGCTGTGTAGTAAATCAATCTAGTACAAACCGTTTGGTATCACTAATATAAGTTTGAGTAATTAGCAAGATATTACAGTTTGTATCAGAGTGTAAATCAGGTAATCCTCTAAGTAAAATATTACATAACAATTGTTCAGACATGTTGTACCCCCCCCCGGTAAACATCAAAATCAAAGCCTACCAAATTCTGAAGATTGCTGAGTAGGGTGACTCTTTGCTGATTGTATAAAGGGCAGTGTAAAAGAAAATGTATGACACTCTCACAACGAGACCCGCAGATAATAGCAGCACTAGGGGCTAAATTTCTTAAGAATAAGCTATGGTTAAGACTACAGGTCCCGATGCGGAGACGCGTGAGTAGTGTGCAGGTGTACCTGGGGCCAGTGCTAGAATGTCGGTAAAAATGGGGACGTACTGACTTCGCTAAATGCTTCTTATACAATGAAAGATTCAGAGATCGAACTGCTACATCAAGACCATTCCAGTGATGCGTAGCATATGGAATGAAAGACTTTTTATACCTAGTTGTAAGACAAAGCGGTTATCGTAAATTAGATTTATTACGAAGACCATATGAAGTCGAAAAAGAAACTTCGGGAGAGATCAGGTCCCTGAGATACTGACGGGTATGGCCATGGCTTTGTACATCATGATCAGTGAGTGAACATGGCGACGATCAGAGAGTCTCTCCCAGCCTAAATCAATAAGGAGTGAGGAGTAAGAAGACCCTCTGACTGCCCCTGAAACTGTAAGTGCGCATTTATATTAAACTCGTTCTAATCGTTGAGAATCGTACACAGTGCATCCATGCCATATTATGTCGGCATATTCAAGAAGAGGTCGAATAAAAGATTTATAAATAACATCAAGTACAGTGCGTGGTAATCTGAATTTCAACTTGTAGAGAGTGGACACTCGTTTGGATACATTAGCAATCATATATGAAATTTGAGTTTCCCAAGACATGGTGGAGGTAAGTATCGTTCCTATATGCTTGTGAACTTTAACAGATTTAATAACACAATTATCAAGTATAATGGGGGGATGGTCTGGAGAATAGGATTTCCTAGAAAAACACATCTCTTCAGTCTTTAGCGGAACTAAAGTACTTATTCCCAGGGGACCTACGAAATCAGTAGTTTTTGAAACCGAGACTTCAGGTGACAGATGGAATATTATATCACAGGATGGCATATTTCTGTCTAAGAATCTTGTACTGCACATTTTCTGACATATTTCAGGAAATTAATATTTTCACACGCAAATTTTTCACGCGCAACTTTTCACACGCAAATTTTTCATACGCAAAATCCCCATCCCTCCAAGTCCATGCATCCTTACCAATCCTGTATGAATCAAGATAGGAGCAACGTTATGCATAATGACTTCTCAAGGCTTCAAAAGAAGTATGATCACCACATCATCCATTCTGGTCTTCTGCTATCGAGGTATAAATAGCAAGGACCTTTGTCACAAAGTCAATAAATCAGTTTTGAAAAGTAAATAGTTTTGAAAATGTTTTGTTTGACAGGTACTGAAACAACTACAGCAATGGAAGAACAAAACCATCCTTGTTATCATTGTTTACTTCTGACAGGAGACTGCAGCAACATTTTACAATTCAGGGATGATTTCCTTTGTTGACAGGGTTTGTGATAAAAGACATTGTAGCCTCTAGTGTAGTGGTACCGCTTACTAAAGAAGAGTAGTAAAGATTACACAAACTTTGGGGATGTGATGACTTTGTATTGTGAGTCACTGCGACAATCACGGATATAGAAATAACACAAATCTTTTTTAATCATGAGCTGAGACTGCAGGGTTCATTTGATGCAAATCAAGTGCATGAAGCTAAACACCAGCAGAAACAAGTTGCAAGGAGATACTATAGTTTATAATTGAAAGTATTGTGCATACAGATGTCCCAAATTACAGTTAATTCTGAAATTACACAAAATTTTTATTTTTTGGGACAGGGGACCGTCATATGCATATTCGGTGAAGATCGCACGCAAAAGCCTCACTTCTATGTTGTAACATGTTATACGAAATGGGCACAGTTTACTACGTTTACCACAGCAAAATGTATAAATCTAAGAGGAATATATGTCATACGAGAAATATACACAAGCATATAGAATTACGGCGACAATAGTCGGCAAAAATAAAACATTTTCAACACCAGCCCCGTATGCGTCTTACTAACAAATCAAAGTTCAAACATTCCTAGCATTTCCTACCGTCTCCGATGAGAGAAACAACCGATCAAAACCACACACTTCATCAGTTCATCTAATCAAGGTAAGTAACAGTTTCAACACTTTGCGAAAATTGATATTACAATACAAATATGACGAACCGATAAAATAGTTTACACTTGAAAACCTTGTGCGTTTGATCCGGCACGCCGGTGCTCAGTCCTAATCGCCGCTTCGAGTGTAACGTTACTACCCTAACGTTACTGTTCACCAGTCTTCTGATTGACTTCCAACTTAGCCTCCTGTGCAGACTCCGTGAGCGGGTGGCCGTTTTGTAATGCGTTTTGAAGTTCTTTTGCCGGCCAGAGAAGGTTTCAGACCCGAGAGAAGGTTCGCCAAGAGAGAAGGTTCATTCCCGCCAGGAATGAACCTTCTCTCTTGGCGAACCTTCTCTCGGGTCTGAAACCTTCTCTGGCCGGCAAAAGAACTTCAAAACGCATTACAAAACGGCCACCCGCTCACGGAGTCTGCACAGGAGGCTATTCCAACTGTCGACAATAGCTAGTGCCTTTATGGGTCCTTTATGTAACATCGGCCGCCTTTCAAGTTTGTACGTACCGCCCCGCCCGCCCGCCACGCCCAAGCACTATATATAGCTTGGATCGACTCTTCCCGGCCTCAGGCGCTCGTTAGAAATGATCTACGTGTACTTCGGCTCCGCCACAAACGTCCGCTGATTTTCTTGAAATCCATGGAAACTTCCTAACATTTTTTTTTATCATTGTACACCCATTTTTGTCCGTCAAAGATTGGGCAATTTTTTGTCAAAATTCCTTCAAATAACAGAATGACGGGCACTATATAAGTAGTACTGGCAAAAACTGAACGTGCTAGCATTACCTCCATGGTGCTAGTAAAACACATTGATTAGCAGTGCCAGACCTGATCAGTGCAAAATCATAGCTATTATTTAAACTCATTGCTGTTATCAAAACGATATAAATCCCTTGTTTTCTCTACTTCGACGACAGTGTTCGATTTCGAACGGAATTATGGGGCGTTTGGATGATACCATTAGAATTGTAGGGAAGACACGAAGACTACAGATATGCCGTACACGGGTACAGTATGAAAGTGCTAATCTCCAAGCAGATCTTACGGTGGCCAAAGACAGTATCCAATTGGCCAGACAGTTACCTGTGAGGCGACAGATCTTTCGAGAATCATCGCATATTTTCCAGGTTGTCAAAACCTATTATTCCATGGCCCTCCATGGTGTTTTCGGTTTGGCCAATAACGGATGACAATTTTGCACAATCCCGTAAAAATTATTAGAAGGCGCCTGTCAAGCTCCTCTCCAAGCAGAGGTTGGGTTTGGGGCCTTTGGGCTTATTTTTGGCGCCTTTTTAGGCTTTTTTATCGGGCTTTTTTTACACCAACCCACGTAAAAAAACAGATACCAGTGCAAAAAAAAAAAAAGCCTGATAAAGAACCCCCAAAACAGGCCCCAAATAGGCCCAAACCTCTGCTTGGAGAGTACTGCCAAGAAAGTGACACAGATGTGGCAATGGCATGCACGCCCCCCGTCGCTCGCTGTTCTGACCGGTTCATAGGAGGGATTTCTTGGGCAACCCTGTTTTGTTTGGCCTGGGAGCCATCCATAATTTTGAAACGGGGCTCCTTTGCATTTACTACCCCGGTCGGGCGATAAATTTGATAGCGCTTGTTTTGGTGCCAACATATAAAATGTATTTTTAGATTTTAGTCTACACATTCACATGACCGTAAAATCATAAAAAAAACAATGAAATCATAAAGTTAGGAATGAATCAGCCACACTGAAAGTTCTCCCGCCACTCTTAATTCTTATAATAGAACTGAAATTAATTGTATATACCTGTCTGCATCCAGTTTTAGAAAACATCTAGGACTTGTGTACATAACTGCTGGCTGTTCTTAAACATTTCAAAACTCTACTCTAAAGTAGTACATACCAGAATGGCCAAAACATAATCCAAATATAGACCCCCCTCCCCAAGCCGATAAACTAGACATCGCGCCAAAACATGAAATAAACCGATTTTCACGCGAGGAACTGTTATTTCGACCAAATATATCCTTACCAGAAATCTATGGTATGGTAACGTACCTTACATCCTCCACTGCTTAGCCAGAAGTCGTCCTCATCCATCCTCACCACTCTAGCAACAATTGTTTGAAAGGTTAGATAGAAACGAACCACAGACATGACAGACCGTTGTCAATTTTGGCGCTCTTTGCGATTCTGCCAAAGCGCATGCCTGCATTCTTGATAAGGAATTGGAAACATCTGTGTTTCCCTGGCGCCGTGTCCCCAAAGACTCCGGCCTGCAAAGACTGTTGTATCTGGTTCGGGTGACCTTTGTCACTGTGGGATGGCCTTATCAAGTTGGGATCAGGCTTGCTCCGGCCTCTGGAGACATGAAATCACTTTTGGTGAGCGAGGCGGGGAGCGGATCTTGGGGAGCGGACCAAAGCTAACAAGACTGGACACCAGGCTAGGGCAATTCTGTATCTAAGATCTAACGAAGGATGGGAAATGCCCGAATGGAACCGATTGTTCCTAGAAACGTGACAAAGAAAACCACTCTCGGTTGGAAATACTAGTCTTCAGAATAAAGAACACGTGACATTGACTATCCATATCCATAAATACTGTACCACCTTACTAACATTGTTTCACTCTTTGTTCTGTATTATAGCGTCCATTCCCGCGCAATAGAAGCTGGTTAAAATAGATTTCCCCTAAACTATTCATTTTGCGGTATGAACTTTCTTCCACGGTTCCACCATTATAGAATTACACACGACAGTTGTTTGATAAGGCCATAGCAAGTAAATTTTATGGATGACATCCTCCGGAGACTCCAAAATTAATGCGAGAGGGCGAAAAAAAAACAAGGCAGGCCAAAAAAAACAAGATTCCTACATTTTCAGATTTTGAGATCGTAAACCTCGTTGAACAAGAATTTAGGCGGTAAAACATGATATCATACCTAACAGGTCTTCTTTCGCTGTATTCAACAGTATTACCTGTCCTTGCAGATGTGTCTTTATTAAATAGAACAACAACAAAAAAGAGCTTGCTGTACCATCTTCAAGGTAGATACTACACTGGGTATTTATTTGTAATGGAACACCCTGGACTGTCAACACTTGCCATCAAACACGAGGAATTGCGCCTCAAGTTTTCTGGATCCCTGGTGGTTTAGAGACTGGCTACCAGGCAGAACACAGGGCTCAATCACTGACAGAGTGACTCATAAACCGAACTGTCTGGAAGCCATACTCTACATATATTGTGCCAACTGTTACAACACCGATTTGTCTCTGAAACAACTTTGAAAAAAGAAGTGACTAAATAAAATTTTCAATTATTGTACAAATGGTTTTGATTCAGTGGCAACATCACATATAAAATGAATAAAATACAACATTGTATCAAAGTAAAAATAAAAGAATAAATCAGAGCCTTGTCTTGCAGATGGACGTTCACGACATATTTGCCCTTTTTTGGCATGTTGACCACCGTCGCAGGGCAAGAAAATTTCTTGTTTTTTTTTCTGAAATCAGGCGAAAATCAATGCGCGCGAGGATGTCATCCATAAAATTTACTTGCTGTGGCCTAAGGTAAATCACTCAAAACTTTTCAAGACCTAAACTGCATCAGAATAGGCGCCTTCTGAGTCACCTGTAACAAGTCGGCATGGTTATGGATGAACACAGCCTTTTCAGTGGCCTTTGCTGCCCTGTCCAGCGCCCGTGTCAAACACTGCTATTGGTCGTGTAGATCTACTCTCCAAGCAGCGCGGCTGACCGTTTTCTGACTTGCTAACAAGAATTCCAGCGGTCCAGTATGACAGTGTCTCTCTGGCTGGAATTCCAGCAGCCCTCTCCACTGGCTGCATTCTTTCTTTCTTTATTGGCAATGACAGACAAGTCAAGACACAGGTTATCAAGGCAGTGATAACTGGTATTAGATAACCCACATACAAACGGGGAGACAACATTAAAGAAATCTACAATAAATACAAAACCTGAAATAAAGATAACATATTAACTGGTTAACATAGTATAGAAAATCAAGACATTCCTAACTAGCAGCAGTATGTGCAAAGATTGGAGATACTAGGTTGGGATGGATGGAAGGCTTTAAGTAAAATTAAGTATAAGTGCAAATTTAAAGAAGACAAAGGTCATGACAAAAGGTGGTTTCTGCAGTGAGCCTTGAATTGACTGAGAGTGGGAGAGTCGGTGATGTGTCTGGGTAGACTGTTCCAGAGCCGGGATATGTAGGGGATAAAGCTGTTCTTGTAGATGTTGGTCCTACATCTAGGGATGTTACGAAGACGTAACTGGAGTTGACTCTGGGCTTGTCTTGTTGTCGGAATGAGTGGGTGAAGGTGCTGTGGAACAGAGCCGTAGTCTCCACAGGTAACCGAGAACTTTCCTGGCCTTGCTCGAAGAAGATTGTGCATGTTCAGTCCAGCGCAATGCCTGGTGTAGGGTGACACCTAGGTGGGTGTAAAATGTCACCTGCTCAATAACCTGGCCTGAGATGTAAATAGGAGGCAGTTGTGCTTTGTTCTGTGTGGTCTTAATACAGATGACTTTGCACTTGTCAGGATGTAATTCAAGGCCACAAGCGTCGAACCAGTTTGAAACAAGATGAAGGTCAGAATTGGTGATTCTGGCAACTTCCTTGGGTGACCGTCCAGAGTTTGACAACGACGTGTCATCAGCGAAACAGTTAATGTTCGAGGTACATGGTAAATCCTTGATGTCGTTCTAGTTCAAGTTCTTGTAAAACTGGCGGTAAATATCATAGGTAGCTCTTTGTATCGCCTGTCAATGTGAAGTCTGTTCCATATCAAATTTGAAAATAATCTTAAAAGTGAACCACATTTCATCATGGGGTTTTGGCTCCACAAACTGCGATACAATGAACGACCGAAACGCGGCCGACAATACATAGAAAGTTCAGGCAGACACAACTCACAACTTGTGTGACGTCTTGCCGCTACATTGGGAGCCAAACAAACCTTTTCTTAAGGTTAAACAGCCCTACAAACATTCGCAACATCCTGTCGTTTACGTACCCTTAACTACTGGTAACCCGTTAGGATTAGACTTAGGATCACTAGCGTTAGGGTTGGTTAAAGCAGTCTTTGTCAACGGTAGGATGAAACTGGTATAGCTTGAACGAGCTTTTATTTTCCAAACGTTTCCAAATGTTGCAATCCCCACGAAAGTTAGGAGCCTCCAACTGAGCTTTTCCGTCCGACAGGTGGCTTTATCAACCCTAGGGTTTACACAACATCCCTGCCCGCATACTTACCTTTCGCTTCCGGCACGGTACACTGGGAGGTTTACGAAGAGCTTTGCAACGTCAAAACCCGTAAAGCAGCCGGTCCAGACGGCATACCTGGTAAACTAATCAAGGAATTTGCATGTGAATTGAGGGAGCCATTCACCGACATTCTTAACAGCTCCAACAAGTCTCAGTCAGACGAATGAAGATGTGCAGTTTTTCCCAAAGACCAAAGCACCTCTGATAACAACGCCGTTCGATCTCCCTAACATCTTTGTTAGCTAGGGAAAATAGCCGAACGCTTAGTCTCACGATGGGTGTTGTCTGACATCTCCCCGGATAGATGTTCAGGAGTTTGCAAATCGACAACGCACTACCTCTTGGATATGACCACAGCCATATATTCAAAGCCACTGATAAACCTGGAATACTGTGTTCGCTTGTCTCAACGGAGAAGGCTGGATAAGGCTTTTGACCGTGTCTGCCACAACGTTTCAATCGTTCGGCTGCTCGAACTTGGACTGCCGAACTTGGACTGCGTCCTTCTGTGACTTGATGGATTGTTGACTTCCTGAAAAAAACAGAAGCCAGTCTGTTCGTTACCATGGAATACTTTCCGACAGAGTGAAGGTCACCCGAGGGCCTCAACGAACTGTCCCTAAGGTCACAAGCTAGTCACATGAAGCTACACCCAAAGAAATGTAAAGTGTTGCACATCCAGTTTAGAAAGATTCCTCTCACACCGCCCTCACTGGTAACAACATAGAAGTTCAACAAGTGTAAGTAATAAGGGTTCTAGGTGTTATTCTCCAGGCTGACTTGAAATGGAACTCGCACTTTGACTCAGTGTGCACTAAAGCAAACCAGCGCTTGTTCTTCGCCCATTCTCCGTTAACGTGTGCAATTGGGGGTAGAAAATGGTGAAAAATAAAGTTCTTCCAAATACCTAACAAATGTGCTGAACTTGTTACCAGTATTGTCGACTATCTTTTGCTAATTTTGTACGGTGCTACCACCTATACTTTTCGAGATATTAAGTTTTTTGTCTGTAGATATGGTAATCTCCGTAACAAACCACCAAAGACATCACCAAATAGCCAAAACAAGCTCACGTGATACATCTGCTTGGAGATTAAAGCAGGGAGAGTAAACCTTCTGTACTATGATTTTCTAGCAAGACAAGGCCAACTACAGTATTGTTACAGTTGATAAAATGCTGTTAATCGAATCCTTTTCCTGTAAATTCGATAACAGTGAAGAAAAAAAATTAACGTAGGTTAGACGATAACGTAGGTTAGACGATAACGTAGGTTAGAATTATGCTTACGATGATCAATACAATCCAAGCCGTCAGCCCTTACACTATAAAATTTACATGCAAATGTATATCTGATGACCCTCTTTCTGATGAATGGAAGTGTAAGTATCTGTCTCTAATCTCCATGACATGATGATCGAATAACCATGATAACGTAGGTTAGAATTGAAAATTGACAAACGGCCTGACGCTGTTTGTTGTTGTCATTTTTCCGATACTCGTGTTTTGTTCTCCCTGCCATGGATTTGTTTCGCAAAAACACAGTCTAGCGGATAAGACAGTGTGAAAATTATTGTGAAATGTCTTTTCGTGGGCGAATTATACCCGTCTATCTTTCCATAACGTAGGTTAGACAAAACCTTGCGACAAAACTAAAATGGCATCAGATTTAGTATGGACGCCAGCTGGACAAGTTCATCCACCTGTGGCAAGACAGTTTGGTGGATAGGTGTAGATTATGACTGAAAATTAAGTCAACTCACACGTTTTCATTGTTTGAACCCGACGTTTTGTGCGTTACTAGTGGTTGCGACAGGTGATTTTAGCGTGTTTCTTAGCAAAATCTTCGCCTGGACGACCCGAAGGCAGCTGACAGTTGCGGTAAAACATAACTTAGTATATTACTATCATGTACTGATAACAGGAAAGCACAAGATACGCAGTTATTGCTTCTTTTAAAAACTTGGTAGCCCGCTACTATCATGCGACAGCAATTGCACACGTTAACGAAGAATGGGCGTCTTTCTCAGGAAACTTAAGCATTTCCATCTTCCCACTGACGACCTCATTACGGTGTACCTCTCCTACATTTGTCCTATCCTAGAGTACGCCGGTCTGACAGTTTGACACTCCGGACTGCCTAATACGCTGAGTGACAAAATAGAGAAAGTCCAACGTAGAGCTCTACGAGTTATCCTGGGTGCTGAATATATTTCATACGCCGCTGCCTGCTCTCATCTGGGACTACCATCTCTCCGCTCACGGCGTACAACTCTGACTGAGACGTTTGCTAAGTCACTTGTTCGGTCTGGACACTACCTACTTCCACTTACTAGACGAATCATCAATGAGCGACAAACAAGGTCATCGCACAAACTTAACCGCCAATATGGCCGTACGGGACGATACATGAACAGTGATCAAACTTTGAACAGGGATAGAACTACTGAACAAAAGTGAGACATCATACTGCCCTTGACTATTTGTTTCCCTTGACCATTTGTTGCTCTTATTGTGTTTTTAACTTGTGATGACAACCTTCTACGTACATCCTGTTTGATATACTGGCAAATATTGTATAGAACGTTTTTATCCTTTCTTATTCTATTTGTAAATTAGATAATATCTAAGATATTTGTAAATATGTCAAATTGCAATGTCTGAACGCAATTCAGCCGTTCTGGCTGCAATGTGTGACAATTCTAAATAAACCACTCATTATTATCTGTAGCGTTAGGGTTATCGCGGCAGTCTTTTTCAAAGGTAGGATGAAACTGGTATAGCTTGAACGAGCTTTCATTTTGTCAGTTGCCACTGGCAAAAACTGTTTCCAAATGTTGCAATCCCCACGAAAGTTAGGAGCCTCCAACTGAGCTTTTCCGTCCGACAGGTTGCTTTACCAACCCTAGGGTTAGGGTCTTTTAGGGGTCTGTTACAACGGTAGGATGAAACTGGTATAGCTTGAACGAGCTTTCATTTTGTCAGTTACCATGCATGCAAAAACATTTTCTGTTGCCATGCAGGAAACCGTTTTCAAATGTCGCCTTCCCTACGAAAGTTCCGAATCTGTAACTGATATCCTCCCTCGCCCTCCGACATTGTCCGCGTCCGACAGGTGGCTTCACAAACTGCGATACAATGAACAACCAAAACGCGGCCGCCAATACATAGAAAGTTCAGGCAGACACAACTCACAATTGTGTGACGTCGTGCCGCTACATTGGGAGCCAAACAAACCTTTTGTTTAGATTAAACAGCCCTACAAACATTCGCAACATCCTGTCGTTTACGTTCTCTTAGGATTCATCACTAGCGTTAGGGTTAGGTGTACGGCAGTCTTTTTCAACAGTAGGGTGAAAGTGGTATAGCTTGAACGAGTTTTCATTTTGTGTTACTGCAGACTGTGCAGAAAACAGTTTCCAAATGTTGCAATCCCCACAAAAGTTGGGAGCCTCCAACTGAGCTTTTCCGTCCGACAGGTGGCTTTGTCAACCCTAGGGTTAGGGTCTTTTAAATTTAGGGGTCTTTTACAAAGGTAGGATGAAACTGGTATAGCTTGAACGAGCCTTCATTTTGTCAGTTACCATGCAAAAACAGTTTCCAAATGTTGCAATCCCCACGAAAGTTGGGAGCCTCCAACTGAGCTTTTCCGTCCGACAGGCGGCTTTATCAACTCTAGGGTTAGGGTCTTTTAGGGGTCTGTTACAACGGTAGGATGAAACTGATATAGCCTGAACGAGCTTTCATTTCGTGTTACTGTGCAGGAACAGTTTCCAAATGTTACAATCCCCACGAAAGTTAGGAGCCTCCAACTAAGCTTTTCCGTCCGACAGGTGGCTTCAAAAAGGTTAGGGGCTTTTTAGGGGTCTTTTACAACAGTAGGATGAAAGTGGTATAGCTTGAACGAGCTTTCTTTCCGTGTTACCGTGCAGGAAACCGTTTTCAAATGTTGCCTTATCCACAAAAGTTATAAGCCTCCAACTGAGATCCTCCCTAGGCCCTCTAACAGGTGGCTCCACAAACGTCGATACAATGAACAACCAAAACACAGCCGACAATACATAGAAAGTTCAGGCAGACACAACTCACAGTTTGTGTGACGTCTTGCCGCTACATTGGGAGCCAAACAAACCTTTTGTTAAGGTTAAACAGCCCTACAATCGTTCGCAACATCCTGTCGTTTACGTTCTCTTAACTACCGGGTAACCTGCTAGGGTTCAGGCTTAGGATCCCTAGCGTTAGGGTTAGGGTTAGTGTTACGGCAGTCTTTTTCAACGGTAGGATGAAACTTGTATAGCTGAAACGAGTTTTCATTTCGTATTACTATGCAGAAAAAAAATTCAAATGTTGCCTTCCCCACGAAAGTTAGGATCTTCCAACTGAGATCCTCCCTAGGCCCTCCGACAGGTGGCTCCACAAACTTCAATACAATGGACGACCAAAACAAAGCCGACAATACATAGAAAGTTCAAGTAGACACAACTCACAACTTGTGTGACGTCTTGCCGCTACATTGGGAGCCAAACATACCTTTTGTTAAGGTTAAACAGCCCTACGGACATTCGCAACATCCTCCGTTAGAGCCTAGGGTTACGGTTCGCTTTCAACGGTAGGATATAAAACCGATACAGCCGGAATGAGTTTAGTCTCATGTGCAGAAAACCGTTTTCAAAAGTCTTCTACAAAGACATTTATCTA
Organism: Branchiostoma floridae x Branchiostoma japonicum; assembly: GCA_013266295.2. Classification (NCBI taxonomy): domain Eukaryota; kingdom Metazoa; phylum Chordata; class Leptocardii; order Amphioxiformes; family Branchiostomatidae; genus Branchiostoma; species Branchiostoma floridae x Branchiostoma japonicum. Next base: position 3,778,913 of record CM023829.1, on the reverse strand, counting down.
TTAATTTCCTTACTGAATATCCAGAGATGAAAGGCCCTGCTTTGAGCTAGCAACTCCATAAAAAGCGGATAAACGACAATACTGTATAAAACAAAATATTGTTAAAATTGTTTTCATCATGACGACATAGTACAGCAGGTGGCGTAGCTGCTTACCTACGACCAAGTGTGACTCTACAGGTTCTGACTTGAACTTCCTGAACTTTGACGTCCCTTGTGTCGTAAGGCCTGAATGCCAGACCTGATAGGCATAATCAAGAGTAGGCTGCATAAAAAGTCCACACTAATAGAATGAAATGTGGTTCACTTTTAGATTATTTTCAAATTTGATTTGGAACAGATTTGACATAAATAAATGTGACGGAAAAGTTTACAAAGTACATGATTTGACAGTGTCTAGGTTTAGCATTCAGATAACACAGTTCTATATATCAAAGGGTGATCCGATGTGAGTTTTAGATTGTTCAGACTACATGATGCTAAAGGTAATCTCATATTTTATTTTATTTGTAAGACGAATTAAGTGGTGATGAAATTGTGAACATATCAAGTAACATTTTTTTCACATAATAATACATTTCTCTGTAACATGAAAAGTATAAGTATTAGTTGATGCGGTTTGATGTGACAAAACGTGAAGCTGCCCGTTTTACATCGATTTTACATTTTTTAAACTTTTTGTGGCCAATTTGCATAATATTCACATAAAGAAATTCCATGAAAATGTAAAAAATGTTTCCCAGTAACTTTTATCGAGTCGATGACTGTCGGCGACGGTGGCTATATTTCATATAAGACTATAGGCTGAGCAGATCCATTAGTGATAAACTTGACAGGCGATACAAAGAGTTACCTATTTACCGCCAGTTTTACAAGAACTTGAATGAATGCAGTGGAGAGGGCTGCTGGAATTCCAGCCAGAGAGACACTGTCATACTGGACCGCTGGAAATTGTTAGCAAGTCAGAAAACGGTTGGCCGCGCTGCTTGGAGAGTAGATCTACACGACCAATAGCAGTGTTTGACACGGGCGCTGGACAGGGCAGCAAAGGCCACTGAAAAGGCTGTGTTCATCCATAACCATGCCGACTTGTTACAGGTGACTCAGAAGGTATTCTCCAAGCAGAGGTTTGGGTTTTGGGCTTATTTTGGGCGTGTTTTAGGCTTTTTTATCGGGCTTTCTTTTTTCACTGAAATTTGTTGGGTTGGGTAGAAACAAAATTTCAGTGAAAAAAAAAGCCCGATAAAAAAGCCTAAAACACGCCCAAAATAAGCCCAAAACCCAAACCTCTGCTTGGAGATCAGAAGGCGCCTATTCTACGTCTTATGCAGTTTAGGTCTTGAAAGGTTTCGAGTGATTTACCTTATCAAACAACTGTCGTGTGTAATTCTAGATCATTCTATAATGGTGGAAGAAAGTTCATACCGCAAAATGAATAGTTTAGGGGAAATCTATTTTAACCAGCTTCTATTGCGCGGGAATGGACGCTATAATACAGAACAAAGAGTGAAACAATGTTAGTAAGGTGGTACAGTATTTATGGATATGGTTAGTCAATGTCACGTGTTCTTTATTCTGAAGACTAGTATTTCCAACCGAGAGTGATGGCACAGCATATATTCTTGTTGTTTTCTTTGTCACGTTTCTAGGAACAATCGGTCCCATTCGGGCATTTCCCATCCTTCGTTAGATCTTAGACACAGAATTGCCTTCCGCTCCGCGCCCCGCTAAGTGATTTCATGTCTCCAGAGGCCGGAGCAAGCCTGATCCCAACTTGATAAGGCCATCCCACAGTGACAAAGGTCACCCGAACCAGATACAACAGTCTTTGCAGGCCGGAGTCTTTGGGGACACGGCGCCAGGGAAACACAGATGTTTCCAATTCCTTATCAAGAATGCAGGCATGCGCTTTGGCAGAATCGCAAAGAGCGCCAAAATTGACAACGGTCTGTCATGTCTGTGGTTCGTTTCTATCTAACCTTTCAAACAATTGTTGCCAGAGTGGTGAGGATGGATGAGGACGACTTCTGGCTAAGCAGTGGAGGATGTAAGGTACGTTACCATACCATAGATTTCTGGTAAGGATATATTTGGTCGAAATAACAGTTCCTCGCGTGAAAATCGGTTTATTTCATGTTTTGGCGCGATGTCTAGTTTATCGGCTTGGGGAGGGGGGTCTATATTTGGATTATGTTTTGGCCATTCTGGTATGTACTACTTTAGAGTAGAGTTTTGAAATGTTTAAGAACAGCCAGCAGTTATGTACACAAGTCCTAGATGTTTTCTAAAACTGGATGCAGACAGGTATATACAATTAATTTCAGTTCTATTATAAGAATTAAGATTAAGAGTGGCGGGAGACCTTTCAGTGTGGCTGATTCTTTCCTAACTTTATGATTTCATTGTTTTTTTTAATGATTTTACGGTCATGTGAATGTGTAGACTAAAATCTAAAAATACATTTCATATGTTGGCACCAAAACAAGTGCTATCAAATTTATCGCCCGACCGGGGTAGTAAATGCAAAGGAGCCCCGTTTCAAAATTATGGATGGCTCCCAGGCCAAACAAAACAGGGTTGCCCAAGAAATCCCTCCTATGAACCGGTCAGAACAGCGAGCGACGGGGGGCGTGCATGCCATTGCCACATCTGTGTCACTTTCTTGGCAGTACTCTCCAAGCAGAGGTTTGGGCCTATTTGGGGCCTGTTTTTTTTGGGTTCTTTATCAGGCTTTCTTTTTTTTGCACTGGTATCTGTTTTTTACGTGGGTTGGTGTAAAAAAAGCCCGATAAAAAAGCCTAAAAAGGCGCCAAAAATAAGCCCAAAGGCCCCAAACCCAACCTCTGCTTGGAGAGGAGCTTGACAGGCGCCTTCTAATAATTTTTACGGGATTGTGCAAAATTATCATCCGTTATTGGCCAAACCGAAAACACCATGGAGGGCCATGGAATAAGAGGTTTTGATAACCTGGAAAATATGCGATGCTTCTCGAAAGATCTGTCGCCTTGCGGGCGCACTTTCATACTGTACCCGTGTACGGCATATTTGTAGTCTTCCCTACAATTCTAATGGTATCATCCAAACGCCCCATAATTCCGTTCGACTGTTGCCGAAGTAGAGAAAACAAGGGATTTATATCGATAACAGCAATGATTTTGCACTGCTCAGGCCTGGCACTGCCAATCAATGTGTTTTACTAGCACCATGGAGGTAATGCTAGCACGTTCAGTTTTTGCCAGTACTACTATATAGTGCCCGTCATTCTGTTATTTGAAGGAATTTTGACAAAAAATTGCCCAATCTTTGACGGACAAAAATGGGTGTACAATGATAAAAAAAATGTTAGGAAGTTTCCATGGATTTCAAGAAAATCAGCGGACGTTTGTGGCGGAGCCGAAGTACACGTAGATCATTTCTAACGAGCGCCTGAGGCCGGGAAGAGTTGATCCAAGCTATATATAGTGCTTGGGCGTGGCGGGCGGGCGGGGCGGTACGTACAAACTTGAAAGGCGGCCGATGTTACATAAAGGACCCATAAAGGCACTAGCTAAGGTTTTGTCGACAGTTGGATAGTGATAAGTCATATTCGTACGTTGTTAGCCGATGTACCTCTGCATGCTGTCGGAATACGTCTTCACTTCATTTTGTATCTTTTGCACATAATTTTGTACTTGTGAACTGTCAATCAGAAGACTGGTGAACAGTAGGGTAGAAACTGTGTCAGGACAACTCGGCCCCCGGGATAACTCGGTCCCCCGGCCATTCTGGACAACTCGGCACCAAGCCCAGGACAAGTCGGCCCCATAATTTCTCAGCAAATAATCAGTATTTTGGGGCTCAAAGAATTTTTGTCAATCTAGTAGCCTCCTAATTTGAACTTTTTTTTCTTTACAAAGGCATGTACTGTATTTTTTGTAGCGACGATGGACTTGTTGGACTGCGCCGCTCAGAGCTATATTCTGCTAGCGGGGCCATTCGCCATCGATAAAAATTACAATTTTTTTTAGTCAAAAATGGCAAAATACTTATTATTTGCTGAGAAAATTATGGGGCCGACTTGTCCTGGGCTTGGTGCCGAGTTGTCCTGAAAGGCCGGGACCAAGTTGTCCCAGGGGGCCAAGTTGTCTTGGAATCGTAACGTTAACACTCGAAGCGGCGATTAGGACTGAGCACCGGCGTGCCGGATCAAACGCACAATGTTTTCAAGTGTAAACTATTTTATCGGTTCGTCATATTTGTATTGTAATATCAATTTTCGCAAAGTGTTGAAACTGTTACTTACCTTGATTAGATGAACTGATGAAGTGTGACTGTGGTTTTCATCGGTGGTGTCTCTCATCGGAGACGGTAGGAAATACTAGGAATGTTTGAACTTTGATTTGTTAAAGTAAGACGCATACGGGGCTGGTGTTGAAAATGTTTTATTTTTGCCGACTTTTGTCGCTGTAATTCTGTGTATATGCTTGTGGGTATGCCTAAATACCTCAACCGCCCTCAACCCCCCTCAACCGCCCTCAACCCCCCACTTCCTGGGCTAATATGCAGTGTACATGTGCTAAGAACCCTTGTTTACACTCTGTATACATTGTCTATACGAATATAGATAAAAATCACATAGTAACGTCTAAGTATTTGCGATTTTTTTCAAGTTATAACTTTTAATATATCATAAGTGGAGTTACCGTCTTTAGGGAGTGATACACCCCGCAAAATATCCGCCCTAAAGTATTGAGCGCTAAAATCCACCACCAGAAACATGATGTTTAAAGAGGTTTCCCTCTATATCTGCTGAGTTTCCGTGCTGCACAAGCTTTTTCACTTTCCTTATTTTGACTTGAAACTTACGGCACGATGCGTTCTGGCGGCGCGGCGTAAACAAACAAGATGGCGGACCCTGTTCCTCGGGCGCACGGCGCGCCGTAAAAAAACTGGTAAAACGCCAGAGTTACAGTGATTTTCGTATTTATAATTGCATAGACAATGTATCCAGAGCGTTAACAAGGGTTCTTAGCACATGTTCACTACATATTAGCCCAGGAAGTGGGGGGTTGAGGGTGGTTGAGGGGGGTTGAGGGCGGTTGAGGTATTTAGGCATACCGTATATGGTTGTGTATATTTCTTGTAGGACATAGATTTCTACTAAAGTTACAAAGTTTTGTTGTGGTAAACGTAAACTGTCCCCATTTCGTATACAACATAGAAGTGAGGCTTGTGCGTGCGATCTTCACCGGATATGCATGTGACGGTCCTCTCCCCCAAAAAAGTAAAAAATTTTTGTAATTTCAGAATTAACTGTAAGTTAGTTGGGACATCTGTATGCACAATACTTTCAATTATAAACTATAGTATCTCCTTGCAACTTGTTTCTGCTGGTGTTTCGCTTCATGCACTTGATTTGCATCAAATGAACCCTGCAGTCTCAGCTCATAATGAAAAAAAAGATTTGTGTTACAGGCCTCGAAATTAACTTTTCTTCCTATTGTCCCAGCACTGCCCCAAGTGAGGATGAACTGTCCCAACTTGTTTTTGGGAAGTATTCTATGACTTTAACTTAAATTCAACTTTATTTTGCTTATGTTCACTCCCAGGCGGAGTAGACAGGAAATTTGGGGGACTTTCGGCAGTTTCCGGATCCAAAAGCCGGGACGTGTGGCTGACGATTTTGATTATTTTTCTATTGTCCCCAAAATGTCCCAAAGTGTCTTTTAAATTGTCCCAGCCTGAGTGGCAATTGGACCACCTTTAATTTGGAGCCCTGGTGTTATTTCTATATTCGTGATTGTCGCAGTAACTCATAATACAAACCATGGAGGTCTCTTTTCTACCTCCATATACAAACTCATCACATCCCCAAAGATTCTGTTATCTTTACTACTCTACTTTAGTAAGCGGTACCACTACACTAGAGGCTACAATGTCTTTTATCACAAACCCTGTCAACAAAGGAAATCATCCCTGAATTGTAAAATGTTGCTGCAGTCTCCTGTCAGAAGTAAACAATGATAACAAGGATGGTTTTGTTCTTCCATTGCTGTAGTTGTTTCAGTACCTGTCAAACAAAACATTTTCATAACTATTTACTTTTCAAAACTCACTTATTGACTTTGTCAAAGTTTGTGACAATTATCTAGGAAAAAAAGAGAAAATAACTCGAGTGTCAACAGGGCACGTGAATACGTTAGACACGTAGCGTTGGTCGTCCGCATCGCAAAGTCAGACACGAAGTATATTGTCGTACCAAGGTTACATTATTTTGTTATTGTTCTAAAATTTAAGTCACCAGATTTCCCGATAAAAAAAAAACATTTGATGAAAAAAATCACTATCCATTTGTTCTACCAAGGTTCTACGTACTGTTTTTCCTTCTTCATGTATTAGATTTATAATTAAAATAAGACGTTGCTCAGCGGCCGGCGCTGGAGTTTTCAGGACCCGCGCAAACTTGAAGGTCTCGCACCAAAGATCGGGTTACGGGACAGGATCAACGTACGGCGGGAGATCCCGCAAAATACCGCGGGATGTATTTGATGTTTATCCCGAAGTACTAGAACTTCTTTTGAAGCCTTGAGAAGTCATTATTGTATACTCCTATCTTGATTCATACAGAATTAGTAAGGATGCATGGATTTAAGCTTGGAACAATGCTTGTAATAAAAAGTGACACTGGGTTTCTATACACCGTCCTTTGATATGGTTTCTTACTCGCGCTAAACCCTTAGAAAGGTAGCACTTTGTAACATTTTTCCAACATTTTTTTACATTTTAGAATATCCATATATAGCTTAAAGTTAAATGTATTGATTAAACATTGATGTACTACGAAGTCACCAGAGGATTCACCCCACCTGAGATGTCATCATCGTAATCGATGGACTACCACTAACCAAAGAGAGACTATGGCCAGAAAACTTTTAAAAATCGTTCTAAATCACAGTGCCTTTTTTCTTAAATTTCTTTGAAAAAAAAAAGCTAAATAAAACTTGGCCATCTAGGCTCCTTGCTGTTTGATTGTGTCAATCATGGTACATTATCATTATGAACATGGGAACAATAAAATGCAAGTAATGTACTGTATTCAGTATAAGGCTAGCTGTGTAACTGTTTTAGATAGATATATAGATAGATAGAATGGTTTATTCCGTTTAAAATCCCTTGCAGCCATCAGGCTGAATTGTGGACTTAATTACAAATTTAAAACTGGACTGATACAAACATTACTGGTGACATTCTAAAACAATCGTAGCATATACATTAAATAATATTTCATAATAGTTCATTTCGTAATTATTTACAAATTTACTTGCCAGATGAATTATTCAAAGTTTCCATTACAAATCAATAAAACGGTAAAAACATTAATTTCTAGATGCACACTTCTCACGCAAACATTATACGAGTCTGGACGGTTTCTCAAGCTTAAGGCGCAAGTCCATACTTCTTGTTGAAGTTTCTAACGACTTGTGTCTTTTGCAGGACTGATTCCAGACAGGGTCTTTAGGCAGTGTTGGGCAGGGCCGCTGGAATTCCAGCAAGAGAAGCCAACTTGGTCAGTGCCGCTGGCTGGAATTCCAGCCAGGGAAGCAGACTTGGTCAGTGCCGCTGAAATTCCAGCCAGAGAAGCAGTGTTGGTCAGTGCCGCTGGAATTCCAGCCAGGGAAGCAGTGTTGGCCAGTGCCGCTGGAATTCCAGCTAGGAAAGCAGAGTTGACCATTGCCGCTGGAATTCCAGCCAGAGAAGCTGACTTGGTCAGTGCCGCTGAAATTCCAGCCAGGGAAGCAGTGTTGGTCAGTGCCGCTGGAATTCCAGCCAGGGAAGCAGTGTTGGCCAGTGCTGCTGGAATTCCAGCTAGGAAAGCAGAGTTGACCAGTGCCGCTGGAATTCCAGCCAGAGAAGCTGACTTGGTCAGTGCTGCTGGAATTCCAGCCAGGGAAGCAGTGTTGGCCAGTGCTGCTGGAATTCCAGCCAGGGAAGCAGCGTTGGTCAGCGCCACTGGAATTCCAGCCAGGGAAGCAGCGTTGGTCAGCGCCACTGGAATTCCAGCCAGGGAAGCAGTGTTGAGCAGGGCCGCTGGAATTCCAGCCAGGGAAGTAGTGTTGGTCAGTGCCGCTGGAATTCCAGCCAGGGAAGCAGCGTTGGTCAGCGCCACTGGAATTCCAGCCAGGGACGCAGTCATAACCAGGGTTGCTGGAATTCCAGCCAGGGAAGCAGTGTTCGGCAGGGCCGCTGTAATTCCAGCCAGGGAAGCTGAGTTGGTCAGTGCCGCTGGAATTCCAGCTAGGGAAACAGTGTTGGTCAGCAAGGGACGCAGTCATGGCCAGGGCCGCTGGAATTCCAGCCAGGGAAGTAGTGTTGGGCAGGGCCGCTGGAATTCCAGCCAGAAATGCAGTCTTGGCCAGTGCTGCTGGAATTCCAGCCAGTGAGATGGCTATGTACAACTACAAGGTACAAATAAATGGTTAAGAGTACATAACCTTGTATTACAGTGGGAAATAGGGCCGGTATGCACAACACGAGGTGCTGAATCCACAAACAGTGTCATCTTGAGACTAAAATACAGTCTCAAGTTGCATCAGAATCCGTTAATTCTAAATACTTCATGGAGTCGTGAAATTTTCGATTTCTTGTTTCCCTCTGCGAAGGTTTTGCACCGATCAGTGGGATGTGCAGCAAGTACCGCAGCTGTACCATCAACGAAGACTCAGGACTGGGACTGGCATTCACCATCGCTCACGAATCCGGACACAAGTAAGTAAACATCTACCCTGACTACATCATGCTTCTAGCATCCCTTCCAGCCCCTAGGCTGACTACATCATGCTTCTAGCATCCCTTCCATCATGCTTGTAGCAGCTCTTCCACTGGTCAGGTCCCTAGAAGCTTGATGACCAACACCTCTAATTCAGGAGAATTGGGAAAATCTCGATCCTGTTGGTTTATGCATATGCGCTAACTTTTGGAGATATTCTTAGGTCTTCTTTGTTAGTCTGTTCAGACACTTTTCACACTGTCTATTGTCAGAGGCTTTTATGTGGTTTAACTTTGTATTGTGAGTTGTCACGACATACTGTCATAAGAAGATTTGACACAAAACCCCACTATTATACATGTATATTGTTATAAAAAGGGATGTCATGGCTCTGTACGTATGTCAGCAAGTGAAGACGTCACCTAGTAATTTTTAAAGGACTGCATAATTGTACGAACCTGACATTTGGAGGCTTAAAAGATCATCATCAAGAATTCTGGGCTTGGTTAATCATACACACCATTTCCTGCTCTTTCAAGCAAGTCTTATTAAGGACTACTAATGATAAGGATTTCTTACCACTGGTATGTCATTTAGGAATCTGTAATGGCAAGGATTTTACTCCCAAGGCCTCCTCTTTACATCTACACTCTCCTATCCTAGTATTACATTCCCACAGTCTTAGCTGGCAGACAGAGAGTTACAGTGTAACCTGTCTCTGACTGGCACCTTAGTTTTCCTTAACAAAGCTCCTTAGTGTCATCTGAAGATGTAGGTGTGAGTAGGCTCAAGACTCCCTTTGTCCAGATGCGTGTTTATAGCTTTAAGAGCATTAAGTCTCGTTCATTAAGTTCAGGCGCACTTTATTTCGGTTGACTTGCGGAGGTCAATGGAAGTTTCCTTTTATGTCTGCCCTGTTTTGCTTCGACTGTAACTTCAGACAAGTGCCTTTTAGGAACAATAGTCATTGTAGAGTTATATTCGCCTTAATGTGGAGTTTGGAATTAATGAACTATCAGAGAGGAAGAGACTTGTTCAAGTCCAGCTGATAGAAAGAAAGAAAGAAAGGATTGTCAACAGGGTTCCAATATGTACTCTAAATTTTAACTAGACAACCTTCTTGATATTAGACTAATATAATATGCGTGAATACCAGCATGGTTCAGACTCAAGAAATCTGCTAAGTGGTATTGTGAATAAAGATTTCAAAGGTTTAAGAACCCAGTTTGAGAGTAGGGGCACAGTGACAATCATGTGGCCTTGAAACTTTCACATAGGAATGCGTCAACTCGCCGGCTGGTTGATATGTGACAACAGAACCTCGGGGCAGCTCTTTATAGTCTTAATAATCTACAATTACACGACTAATGGCAGTGCCTTAATGACCAGTTAGTAACATAGCAGCCATTTTCACCCTAAACGGCCCATTTCGTGTATGTTTTTATTGTTGTGTGTAAAGGAATGGTGTGGAGCCGTCCACAGTTAGAGTGACGGTGTGTTGTGGTCGAGGTGTAGAGTCGGAAGTGAAGAGTTGTTCTAGATTCTTATCGCACATTCTTGTCGGATTGTCCTTCGGTCAGGTCGTGAGGAACGTTTATCCTGTGCAGCAGTGATGTGGGCTCTGATTGGTCAGTCATGCGGAAATGCAAGAATTCTTGGTTACGTGTTACGAACCTGTTGTTGAAAATGCACCCTCAAACCTTATATCTGGCAAGAATATGAACAACATTTCTACACATTGTACATTCATGTACCTTCAGTCATAATTTTGGGGTTAAGTCACATGTAAGCCACTGTATACATATTAGAATTGGTGTTACAGTAACATTAAAAGATGATATATCTGTTTCACATTTGTTTGCCTGCCATAGTTTGTCGTGTCCACTCTGCAATATATGATTATGGTTTACCACATTGCTGTTCTTGCCTCATGATACATAGCAAGATACAGAACACAAAAATTGAAAGCATCAGAGAACCAGTTAGTATTGCCCTAAGGAAGGTGACAATCACCAAAACGTCACCTAGTAGGTATTCACTGTTTGATTGTGTACAGAGAACTCTGTTATCCAGTGATTTACCAACCTGATGAAACTACATGTATGTTCATGAACAAAATTTAAAATTCTTACTAATAACAGTTACTACAGGATTTTCAAGCAAAAGAAACAGCTATAAATTAGTTTGAACACTGTTCAGGTCACTCTTAAACAGCAAAATGTCAAAAGCTTTGCTTCAATTGAAATATAATTGGTAAGCTTGAAGTTGATGAATGAAACTGAAAGTCAAAGGTGAATCAATTAAGACATTCTGTATAGATAAGAGCGCGACCCTATTCTTTGTGTGTCAAGTTAAAAGTCTCTATAAAAGCACAGGAAATCTGGTGTGACTGCCTTGGTTGAGGATCGTGAAGCCGCTGCATTGTTGGCTGAGACTGTAGCAGGTTTTAAGAGTTTTGCCGGAGCGATTTGTTGGTGGGACGCCGTAAGATCTTCCGTTCCCCGGGGCCTACCTTGCGGTCACCATTAATTTTTTATCTGTCGTCTCGGGACGGCCGTATCAGTCATGCTTGGCTGGCGACGAAAGGAACAATCACTAGGTGTGAAATTTGTCTCCCTTGGACAATGGACAAGGGCAGGACAGGTGTCCACAGGTGAAACATCAAAGGGAAAGGTGCCCCCACCCTCCTCAGGTGAGAGGGGTGTACAATGGACAGGTACAAAGGATGCACAGGTAGTTGAAAGTGTGACAATGGTGTGTATTTGTTTGTGGTGGATTTGAGATCATCAGTGTCCACAATTGTCAAACGTTCCATGCTTTCTTCCAACCTGCACTGCTGTTGGGATATTTGTTTATTTCATGATTTTATTTCATTATTTATGTTGATTTTCCAGTTTAGCATTATAATAGTATAACCTCCTCAGTATAACTACTGCATTTAGCCCATGTAGGCAAGAACATGCATGAGGATCATTACTATCACTCTGAAATCTGAGAACCAACAAATTAAATTGATGTCACCGTTAGAAATGAATATCTACGATATGCCTCGCGACCTAGCTTCAGACTCAAAACAACGTGACGTCCAGGCTTAAAATTTAAATCCAACTTGTCGGAATGCCACCTGCATTCTTGCAACAGAGGGAGCTATTTCAACACAGTTTGGTGTTATTTATAATCGTGTATCTGTGTCTGCTCAAATGTGAGACTGTGCGGTTGAAGACGTAACTCGAGTCAGAACCATAAGGGCTTCCCTCTCAAAACGAATTGGCTGGATTTGTCGGCCATTGAGATTCGTAAATATTCCCGCCTGGCCACCCTTCGGCGTGCGGAGAATGCCAGCCATCCTCAGAATGGCTGTCGGAGAAGCCGGTCGTCCTCTGTTTGTGTCTGCTGTAACACTAGCCTGTGAACATCGCCGCAAGTATGCAACTGTTAGTGGTGGATTAGCAATGGAGCAAACTGAAAGTCAGAACAGTTCTGATCGTTGCAGAGTCATGCATCCAAACTGCCAAAAGCTGGTAGTTTTTGAATGTTAAAACCTCAGTCATCTTCATGCCTGTTCTCATTGCTGGCCCTCTGCTATACTGTTTGTGTCTGCTGTAACACTAGCCTGTGAACATCACCGCAAGCATGCAACTGTTAGTGGGGATTAGCGATGGAGCAAACTGAAAGTCAGAACAGTTCTGATCGTTGCAGTGTCATGCATCCAAAATGAACCTCGGTCATTATTAGAATGGCTGTAAGAGAAGCCAGTCATCCTCTGTGTCTGCTGTAACACTAGCCTGTAAACATCGCCACAAGCATGCAACTGTTAGTGAACGAAACTGAGAGTCAGACCAGTTCTGATCGGTGTAAGAATGCATCCGAAATGACAGTCAGTAGTAGGTAGTTTTAGAATGTTGGAACCTCAGTCGGTAGAGTCATCCTCAGAATGCTTGTTCTCAATGCTGGCCCTACACTACAGTTTGTGTCTGCTGTAACACTAGCCTGGGAACATTGCCGCAAGCATGCAACCGTTAGTGGGGGATTAGCGATGGAGCAAACTGAAAGTCAGAACTGTTACAGTTCTGATCGTTGCAGAGTCGTGCATCCAAAATGAACTTCAGTCATTATTAGAATTTTTGTCGGAGAAGCTGGTCGACAACTATTTGTGTCTGTTGTAACGCTAAGCCTGTCAACAATGCTGCATGCGTGCAACTGTTAGTGGCGTATTAGCCATGGACGAAACTGAAAGTCAGAACAGTTTTGATTGGTACAAGATGAGAAAGTTGCACATCCAAAATTTGTTAGTTTTTGAATGTTGAAACCTCAGTCAGTACAGTCATCATTAGCATGGCTGAAGTAGAAACTGGCCTTCTGCAGTTTGTGTCACTCTGTGTTTGTAACATACATGTAAGCCTGCCAACATCAATGCAAGCAGATTGGAACTGAACAAGGCATGTTGGCAACTTGCTCCCTCTATATGCGCTGGGCAGTACGGGACACAATGCTGTGGCGGCCGGGAATTTGGGGTGCTTGTATTAAACACTGGGCGTAAACTGTGGCGTATAGTTTGGGTTTGTTTGGATTTTATTGGAGCTGATCCGTGCATGATGTACAGTGGTTTGCTCCACGGGTGGTCTGGCAGGACGGTGAGGAAGTGAAGTCTCCAGCTGGGCTTCTCTGTTGTCTCTCCAAAACTTACCTGTACCTGCCTAACCTGATGAGGTTAAAGTTTCTCACCTGTTGAGTTCGAAGTTTACACTAATTTTCAGGTCTTTTAAATCATACTTTTACGTCTTGCATCATATTCCAATTATGAAATCAAGGGTCACACAAATCCAATTTTGGTAGCTGTATGGTTGCTCAGCGATCGCTGTCTAGTGGAAAGGGGCCCTAAGCAGCACTATACCCAGAAATCACATTGGAACCTCAGTCACTACAACCAGTCAACTGTCCACAAAATAACCATGTTTTTCAATAGATTGTTATTGTTGAGGGATTCTTATGTCTCAAGAAAAGGCAGTGTCTTCCTCTTAAGGAATCTACAGTGGGTGGTCGCCTCCTCCTCTCACCTGCATGCATACCTGGAAGTCCTGTCGTGAGGCATGCAGCGCACCTGTCAGATGTATTTGTTTTACTGCATCATGGATTTTCTCTCGTTTTCTTACCTTTTCAAAGTTGGTTGTTGTAGTTTCTTGTTTCTGTATCTTCTGGTAATTGGTCATTGAAGCTTAATGATAGCTGTTGTATTGATAAGGAGGAAGAAAACAGTTATTAGACATTCTCACCTGTCAAAAGATTTCCTGTAAGATGCACTGATTAGTGACTTAATGCACTGCCACTGATGCACAGATAAATCTCCTTACTCAAATCATTACATATTCAGTTGCCTGGATCTGTGTATTGATACTTCAAAAACTGAAAATGATTTGTATTTTCAATACTATGACTTTGTCTTCTTGCACCAGTTATGATCGTTGTTCTTTTGCGTTTTTTAAAAGATTCCAAATTCTTGCAAGTGTCAAAACTACAGCGCAACTTGATCCTGTTTCTTGTTTTTGTTAGACCTTTTCCTTGGCTGATTATTGTTGTTCAACAAATTGAATGGTTCCCCTTCACTCAATTATGTGTGTGTGGAAAAATATTAACCTTTTCCTTTCTAATTTCCTTTTCTCTTTTCCAATTTCCTGGCGGCAAACCCAGACTTTTTGCAGGTGTTCACGCCTGTACTTCCTTTACCTGTTTGTCCAGCCTTTATTGTTATCTGATCCCTTTCCTCTTCCAAAGTTGTTGCTTTCATGGTTTCTGTCTGGTCTGAAATAGTGCTGAAAAATGCCTTTAGCAAACTATCAATACTGCAATGTGACTGTCAGTACTGACAGTAGCATTTCAGCAACATTTCAGCAGCTTTACTGTTACGATCATGACCCTTTTTGTCTGACCAGTTTTTGATACTCTACAACCTAGCTGCTACAAAAAAGTTGCCCCAAACTCCAAGTTCGCACTAGACGGCACATCACTTCAAAACCATGCCAGCAATCTGACTGTAACAGCTCCTGTAAACTCACAGTTCAAGCGGGTTGAGCCCAGAAATTTCCCCTTCATTCATCTCCTGTTGTTCCTGCCATACAGAGCATGCCAACCTCGCTGCCAAAACTCCAAATCCTCTTCGTCTGTCTTCGCCTTGTGTCTTCTTGTAAACTGTTCTCCAAAGAATTGTAAACCACAAGTGCGCCCTTCTTTTGTGCACCCCATTCACAGCCGTGTTTTGTGCAAAATTATGGCTGTTGCCATCTGTCAAGTTACAGCTACTACTTTTGACAACTACAAGGAAGGAACACGTACCACTGCAAAGATTGTATACAAGGTGTAAGAATATTGTTACAACTCAAGTTTCCTAGTCAAACTTCTTGATTTAACCTTTACCAAATAGTAGTGTTGTTTAGAAGATAACAAACAGAACAACAAACTAGTAATGTGTCTGAGACGCAGCTGCAAAAAGCTGTACGTCTGACCTTCACTTCCGTTGGGGAAAAAGATTTTCCTAAAACTTTACAAGACAAAATCTATTTATTCGTTCAACTTTGTCTGAATGTAGCATAATCTTAATACCTTAATTTTAAGTTCAACTTTGTTTTAGGCAGTTTTTAGCTGAAAATGCATTTAATTTGTTCTTTTTCATTGACAGACGACCCCGAAATTTCATTAGTTTGGCCTAACAGTGCAGTAAAATTGACGTAAAATTTTTAATATAAACTTTAGGAAGTACGAGGCACCATAAAACTTGTCCTAAGACCACAAACCCGAAGTCAAGTTTCTCTCCCTACTAGTCAAACCTGCATCCCAAATGCAAAACAGACTGTTGGGCCCAGTGAGGTCAAAGGTCACACGTGTGTCATTGACAGGGTTCACCGTCAGGTCAAGTTCGCCTGTCATTTCCAGTTTCTGGGTCTTGTTAGGATGAGACGGTGACTGGATGTGTCAGCGGGACTAAATGAAAGGTGGTGTCACAAACCCCAAACTCCCACCGAGATTTTATCCTGGGTTTCTCTTACCTCCGGAGTGAAACATTTAGAAGATATTCCAACGCGGCTGGAAAAGTCACATATGGGGCAACTTGAAAAGCTGATTTCAGAAAGTTCTAAAATCAGTGTTTTGGCAACAATTTCAGCTTTTCAATCTCTATTCAGGTGCTTGAGTAACTATTTTCTTTTGGTTTTACCTTAAAAGACATTTTTTTCTGAGATATCTCTCTATCTATAGTAAAGCTATAATGTATAACAACATCTAGACATAATAAGTGCATATCTCAAAGATGTTGTTTGGAGTACCTATATTAAGGATGTGGCTGAAGTAAGGGTGTGGTTTACAGGTATGGTTAACCACAGGCCAGGGGGGTTACCTGTGAATTAACCTTTAAATGCCCGTGGGTGACTTCAACATGCCGTTTTGATTCACTGGTAACATTAACAGCGTGCTGCTCCAGAAGCTATTCACAGAACAATTTTAGCTCTTTTGTTTACGAATACGGAAAACTCAAGTTCAAAAGTTCTGCTTTTATAGCATTATCAGCAAAGTTTTGTTTGGTATAGAAGTTATCATGTGGTGTCTACTATGTATTTTGTAGAGGTACTGGTCGTTAAAGCGTTAACCGTTGTGTTCCTCCAAATCTGTAATGATTGGAAACGCCTGGGTCGATGCCACGGGCCTGTGTTTCCATTTACTCTGAAATTGTACCTGTTAGAACAGACTTCAGGACTATTAATGTCAGCTGACTGCAGTCCATCTGGGGAAGGAGATGGAGGAAGATTCCTTCCAGGCTTGACAAGAAAGCCGTACTGGTGTGGTTGTTGGCCAGATCAATGTAATTTGTTGGTTTGAAGAGTTCAAAAATAAAGCTAAACTGGAAGATGAACATGAGAACAGAGTCTTAGGGGAAAGTCTGTACCTTGGTACACACGTATAGCTTCAGAGAGTAGATACAGTTTGATGCATGTTTTTCTTCCAGCTCTCAGTTTTTATGTTGTTCTTTTTCTTCATCATCACTTTAAAATGTCTGAGAACTAAGGAAATATATCAGTGTGGCCTTGCAGATGACATCAGCCTTCCGAAAGAATATAAAACAAACTGAAACCATTTCTTTCTTCATAACTCTTGTATCATTTCTACGTTCTTCATACAATGTCATCCACAAAGTCAAATTCGTCTGGCCTAAGCGCTATTGAATGTAGATTCCTTTGATGGCTGCGGCTGTAGGTGTTTATACCACCAACTGTCAAACTTGCAGATCGCCAGCATATAGTTTAAGGGACCTGTGGAAGATTAAGTCATTGGTGGCGAGACCCTTTCGGTTCCTTCCCTCTCATCTTCAATAGAGTGTGCAGAGGGCAGGGACCTTCCATTGCGTTGGTCATGAACCTGGTCTTTAGTTTTGCGTCGGTAATCTTTTTGAACTTTTACACAATCAACATTGATAATACTCCGATAGCTTGTTTATGTTTGATAGTATTTCAATTCTTCTTTGATGTTTGCCTGTTTCAATGTGGTTTTGATGATATGATATGTCAGGAATTGGTTTGAATTTGAAGGGGGATTGAAATTTAGATGGTGTGGCAAAATCTTAAATGGTCTGTGGCAAATTTAAACGTATGCTCTGTTTAAATTCTGCTTCACAACTCATTAAAGATCACCAGCTTTCCAGTGAATTTCATTAAAATCAAGACAATTGCATTTACCGTCTAACATTCTACATCCAAAGCTGACTTAAAATCATTTACTGTAGGTCATATATCAAGATAGAATTGTACATTGTATATACATATACATGATATACTCCTGGTCTTCAACTCAAACAGTTAATTTCTAAAAAAGAAGGTATTTTTGACAAAGTTCACCACAATTTTCGCTGAATGTGTGTTCGTGTAGCAGCAAACAGCATTCACCCCCACCCAACTCTAAATACCCCCCTATGCCCACACATGGACATGCCTTACACCAGACTGTATATTTGCAGACCCATTCGCAGTTTGCCTCCACACACGCCGTGGATCTTCGCAGTTTGTACCCAACTTGACCTCTGGCTGACCTTCAGACTTCCCCGCTCCATCTTTTTGTCCTTAGGGAAAAAGAGCAACAATTGAGTGCATTTGGATTTGCTACCATTCTACAGATATTTGTGACGAGTCTTTTTGTGGCGGTGAACCAGATAAAAGAAAACCTCAGACTGAGTTACAGACAATAATATTTGTAAATGAGGCCATACTTTTTGTTAGCAGAACTGACTGTTAGTGTTTACTTGATTTGTGTTATCTCTCTGTGTTTTACCTAAATTGTCTGGTGTGCAGAATGTGCATTCAAAAACCATGATGATTGCATAATGCATAATAAGAAAATGTTACCAGATATAAGCTAAGATTTCTCTGCTTGTTATGCGTATTATCGTCAACAAAAGCTGTCCAAGATTGAGACATAATAAGGTACAAAACTGCCACTTACAGCTTGTTACTCGCGTACATGTGTAAGTTTTCAAAGACTTAAAATCTGAGGATGTCAGAATTTAAGGTCAGAAAGATTTATATGGATGTGTACGTTTTTTGTCTATCCTATTCTGTATTCTTGTCTCTTCCTTGAACAGACAGGAAGGGGGATTTGCTTCAAAGTTTAAAACCCCTGAAGGAGACAACTGAATAGATCTAGGAGACATATTCAGAATCAGCCTGTACATGATAACCATCGAAAGATGCTAAACTCGGGTCAAACGTCATCCTCCGCAAAAGCGTCTGTCTGGGTGCCGGATTTGATGGAAGCCGTGTTCCTTTTCACCAGTGCTGTACCAGCCGTTATGGCATTAGCAGAGATCTAGTGTGCTATTCAACTCCTCACCCCTCTCCCCTGTACCAAAATCCCGGGATGGGCTTTGCGGACCAATTAGGGCCATTGGTGAGAACAGGGGGGATTTCAGGCTTTGGATTTGCGGATTTGTGGCTCTGAGTTCGAAGTCTCTAGTGGGACAGTGAGTGACCTGGGTTGGTCTACGTGGGTGAGGGGGATTTCTGGGTCTGCTACCCTCGTTTTCACCCTTAAAAGTAGGCTTGTGTTTCTGGAGTTTGGCATTATAGTTTCTTGATCTCACAGGCAGGTCATATTGATGATCTATATGTGTATAGCCTGTATAACCACCCTTTGGCATAACTCATCAGCTTCTGTATAGCTGGTATAACTGTTTACAGTGCTCTCCTACCTAACCTTTGCACATCTAACTGCAAGCATTAGTTAAAGCTATCTACTGTACTTGGTGGCAGCAAGTCCCACTCCACGATAGTTCTAGGAAGAAAGGAACACCTCAATCCTGGGTTGATAACTTCAGTATTTGATGAGCATGTTGATTGGCAGATTCTCACCCCTGCCTTTGTATTCCTGTATTTCTGTACTAAGGCATTATGTACTTTTTGTTCATTATGATTTTGATTGGCAAATACTTACCCTGTTCTGTGTTTCTGTAGTTTTGGCATGGTCCATGACGGAGAGGGGAACGTGTGCAGTAAGCGGGACGGAAACATCATGTCTCCAACTCTGCAGGGGGTCAACGGCATGTTCTCCTGGTCGTCCTGCAGTAGAGACTACCTGCGCAAGTTTCTCGTGTGAGTAGACACTTATAGAACTTCAGAGACACTTATAGAACCTCAGAGTGTCTCAGACATTTAAAGAACCTCAGAGACTACCTGCGCAAGTTCCTCGTGTGAGTAGACACTTTAAGAACCTCACAGACACTGAAAGAAGCTTACCTGTGCAAGTTCCTTGTGTGAGTAGACACTCCAAGAACCCAAGATATACTTAAGAGTCTCAGAGACACTTAGCTTAGAGACACTTAGCTTAGAGACTACCTACAATGTACGCAAGTTCCTTGTGTGAGTAGACACGAAAACCTCAGAGACTACCTAAGCAAATTCCTTGTGTGAGTAGACACTTAAACAAACCTATACATGGCAAGGTAGTCTTGTGGTTAGCAGGGGTTTTTCTAGAAATTTTTGATATGAGGGAGCACCACCAGGCAAGGGAAGCGCAGCGACCGAGCAGGGGGAATGGTGCGGAAGGGGTGGGTGCCCCCCCCCTTCCGCGGTGCGGAGCCTTTGAAAAATTAAAGCTGCAATGGGGCATTCTGAGGCTATGTGAGAGGGAGATTCATAGTCTTGTGGTATTCCTAAGACTTGAGAAATTAAGACAGTCAACTGTAAAAGTTTCCAGTACTATAATGTATGTAAAAGCCATAGGAGAAGGATAGATGGACTAAAATAATTCAAGGTTATTTTTCTCAATATCTTTCCCAAATTTCTATTCATGCATGGCATATTTCCCTTATAAAATATAAGTACAATCAACAGTACACAAAATCTGCAAATCACCCTTTATACACTAAGTCTTACACAATTGGTGATCAATGTTACTTGTAGCTCATGACAACATTGGGTTTGCCACAAGCTCAAACCTTTCACATGGCAAAATAGCAACACATTCATCCAAACTGCTACAAACTCAGGTCTCATGTTTCACTTCAGAGCCTGTTCTATAAGAGGCCCAGCTCATGTCTTTGAGCAAGTTCTCAATGAACATTGTTTATTCCATTCAAACTTTTACTACTAGAGCTAAATTTTCATGTTTGTGGTAAGATTTTGGAATTTTTATGAGAGTAACATAGTTTGTAATGCTAGAATACATTGTTATGTGGTGTTTTTTAAATATTTTTACTGGAAAAAGATAATTTTGGAAAAGACTTAGGCTTCAATCTGAAAATTGATATGAGGGCGCTGGCTTGTTACATGAGGGCGCTGCGCCCCTGTTCCCCTGTTCAGAAAAACCCCTGTGGTTAGGGTTGTTGACTTAGAAACTGAAGGTTCTAGATTCGAATCCCTGTCAGAAGGCAAGGATGGCCTTGGTACTGATAATCTATCAATAAGGTACAAACAGAGAGGAGGCCTTCTCCGGAAGCTCACCCTGCTTACTTTAAATGCGGAAACTTTTGCGATGGTTTCATTTTCACAATGACCTCACAATGTGAAGTCAAAACACAGCAAATGTGTGTCTTTTTGTTACTACAGAATTGTTTAAAATGTGAACTTCAAACACTGCAAAAACCTCATTTTCCCTCCTACTGTGAAATAAAAACCCCACGAAAGTTTCTGCATTTACAGTATGCCATTCTCCATCCCTCCCCAGAACTGCACAGTCCACCTGTCTTGACGACCCTCCCAAGGCCGTCGCGGAGTTCAAGTTCCCTGAGAAACTTCCCGGAGAGTTGTACAACGCCGACCTGCAGTGCAAGTGGCAGTTTGGGAACAGCGCACAGCTCTGCATGTTCGACTTCGGGAAGGTGAGATTTCTTAGCTTGAAAGTTTATCTGTGTTGGTAGAAATCACTCTGAAGCAATGTTGAACTCCAGTCTTTGTCAATGTCAGAAGGAACCATCCACCGCTTCTGTGATGTCATGTTATGCACTGCCAGATAGATCCATTTACATCAGCTATAAACTTTCTGCAACTTATGATCCACTGCTCATAGAGTCACGTTTTCTGTCTGCGTAACACGACATCACAGCAGCAGGGGATTGCTCATTCCTTGACAAATACTGGAGTTTGACAGGAGTTGAAAATTTTGGTTAAGTCCAATTATTGTGTTGGAAATTCCTGATCAACTTTTCTTCAGAATCTGAGATTTCAACTTCAATGTTGCCACTGTTCCTTATTTCACAGCACATTACTATTCAGTATGGAAAAGATTCTGCCCCTTACTCCTGGCGTATTTTGTTATAGAAAGGGCTAACAGTTGATATTTCGCTGTTCTCTGTATGTGTGTGTTATGTGTTTAGTGTGACGGACAGCAAATTTGCCACAAGCACTTCGACTACATCAAGGTAGGACCTAGACAGTGTACGTGTACATGTATGCATGTTACATGTACATTGTATATCTGTCAAGGTGAATTGGCAAGAAGGATGTGTTTTCACCAGGCTTTGTGGTCCTTTTCTTGCTTTCCCTACTGAAATTCAGGAGTGGATTTGTACGATTTTCCCCTTGCAAGTCAGCCTTGCCATCAGGATTTTTTTGCAGTACCCTAGCTGGTTCCTTTTGAACTACAGATCTAGACTGCAAGCATGGGAGTTCTATAAGGGATACTAAAGATGCTATGCTGCCCTAGCAGTGGCTTACACTATGCAAGTGCTCTCTATTGTGGTGATGTTTTAGTTGCACGCATATTTTAATTTTTTTGTTTGGCAGCATCTCTTCAAAAGGATCTGAAGGGTGTTTTTTTTTTATTGCCCCTGGCCAGTTTTTCCTGAAGTTTTTCTTGTAGTTTTTTTGCTGGTGTTGTCCAGCACGGTGCTCCTTTAGTTGTGCCTGCTATGTTTTAGTTTCTTTTCTTCGGTGGCATTTCTTCTAGAGGATAACCTTGTTGATTACCACAGTCCCTTTCGGTACAGGACATCTGCAAAGGTCTGTGGTGCCACCGGGGAGGGCGACGCTGCGAGACCAAGTTTCTCCCCGCTGCTGAGGGGACGTCCTGTGGGCCCAACAAGGTGGTTTGTTTGTTTGTTTATTTTTTTAATGCATAACGAGTAAACAACCTTATTACATAACCCACCAGTATACTAAAGGTGACACAAGCTGTGCAAAAGACTGGTTTTATTTGTTTTATTTGTTTTTATTTATTTATTTGAGCCACAGAATGTCGAAGTGTACATGTATACCTAATGTCTTGTTGATACATTGTAAGTGCTGTGGGTTCTCAAACCCACTCAAGTGTGGCTCAATTCAAACCTAAACTTTGATCCAACGCAAGTGGATTTGCCAACTTGAAGGTAAAAGTCCATGATATTATCACTGAATCTACAAGTTTTGCTAGATTTATAATTTACAAAACAGTTAAAAGTTAATGATGTAATTGTTGTTCCCGTCACAGTGGTGCAGGATGGGGCAGTGCGTGGACTACGGCGAGGACGGCCCGCCGGCGGTGGACGGCGGTTGGTCGCCGTTCTCGGAGTGGGCTCCCTGCTCACGGACCTGCGGCGGCGGCATCACCTACAAGGAGCGCGACTGCAATAATCCCAGGTACTTGGCATCAGTAGTAGGTCAAAGGTACCCAGGAGTTTGCATGTTTCCTGTTTTGCCTTTTTTTCCTAAGACAATTGAGATGTTGATAGGCTATCTAAGAGGATCTGTCCTTTTTTCCTTTATTGCAGACCTCAGTATGGTGGTGCATACTGTGTTGGGGAGAGCAAAATCTACCGAATGTGCAATATCCAGGTGAGAATCCTACACTACACATACAATATACATTTGTACACCTCATTCAAGGTTAGGAACAAGGGACCTTGTTCCTACAACACTTATTTCATTTTGAAGATGCTGTAACCTTACCCAAAAGTAAGGTGCTTACCAAAACCAACCTCTGTTCAGTCCTCTGACCCTTCTTAACCTGAAATTCAAAAGTCAAAAAGTGACGGAACGCTTGTCATTCATTTAAATCCTTTCAACAACAAGACTGAAATATCTGCCCAACAAGAGGTGATTCTCTGTGTGTGGCTCACTTTGGTTGCCCTTGTGGTTGTTAAGAGTCCATTTATTCAGAACTAATCCCCCAAATGTGCTCAACCGTCCGGGAAAGTTTATAGGATTAAGTGAAGTTCAGAAATTTTAAGATGTTAATTTACAGATGATGAGTTGCCAAATGAGTCATTTTGTAAAATGGACAATGGTATAGATTTTTTACCCCAAATTTTGAAATCATGAATAGAATGTAAAATTAACCTAACATATTTAAGGAAGTGAACTCAAATAGAAGTTTCTTGGTCCTAAAATACTTCGAATGTCTCATGATTAACCAAAATTGCTAATTGGTTGATTTAACGACTCCAGTTGTGAAATCCAAGTAACATTTCAACAAAGCAGTGTTAACCTTTTTCTGTCATTAAAACAAATACATCTGGACATCCTTAATTGTTACTAAAAATAAACGAAAAATGGCTGTTTTGAGAAAACATGTCAACTAAGATATTCAGTATACAGACATAGACAAAACATACGGCCACTAATGATCGAATCTGCATGATTAATTTTTAATGAAGTTAGAAACAGGCTAAACCCGCAGACAAAGTTATTTATACATCCAGCAATACTACCAAACAATTTTTGTGTCTCCAGAAGTTCCTGAAACACTGCGTCCCGTCCTTCTAGTCTGTGTGTAGTCTTTGGGTTTGTTTTTGATGAGCTCAAAACAGCTAACTTATAATGTACAGGGCTCAAAATATTCAATTTTGGGAATAGGTGTACTGCTGCATATGAACACAGTATTTCCAGCCCTGTTATACATCCAACAATTCTTCCAGACAGCTTTTGACGCTAGAATAATCCTGACCTTGAAATCGATTTCCGTAAATGTCCGGAGCTACAGCCTGTGTGGGGCAAAAACTGCCACCAATTACGTCCAATTAGTCCGTGTTTTAAGGACACCACTGCCTGGGAAAATAAAGAGACGTTTTGACAAGGCTTAGCTATCATCACAAACCCAAGCAAAAACCTAAGGCAGCCACCAAATAGTGACGAAAAATAAATGATGAAAAATTACTGGTAGCGCAATGTTTAGCTGAATTTTATTCCATTTCAATAACATGGATTTAGCGAATGGTCAATTCATAGAATCCTGGCTGGGCATGAAAAGGTCCCATTCAGGATTAAGAATTGTTTTGTCAGTTTGGTCCAAACACTTGATCATCTTCTTGAAATAAGCTAGGCCTGACTGTAGGTTGTCTGGTCTGACGTTAATTGGCTTAGTCGTTAAGTCCGTTTGAACCATTTAATCAGCATGTGGTTTGCTCAGAACTTACTCAGGTTTAACAGATATCCTTCGGGTCTTTGCTCCCTGGAAAGCAGAAAGTTCCCACCCATAGTGATTTACCTGTAGCTCTTTTTCTTGCGAGAGAAACTTGAAGGTAAAAGATGGGGTCATTGATGTTTTAGTATCTTTGAAAGGATAGCTGGAGGTATAATATAGGTTCATTTTTATTGCATAAATCATAGTTAAAAGCTCTCACCTTTCAATGCATAAAGGAAACTCATTGTTTCCAGAAAAGATGGCAGACCAAGCCTGGAGTTGTTCCAAGTTAAACCTCGGCAAACAAGAGGAAATACACTGGCTGTCCCATCACCCAGTTATCAGCTTATCTAGTCTCCCAGTAGCTCAGACATAATCCATAACCAAACAGTGACGATCTTCTCTGCTGTTAATGGTCGGGAAAGGACTAGTGTAAACCTGTGGTTCTGTCATGGCTTCCTTTGTACAGTGTGTACTGAAATATTACAGCAAGTTTGCCTTGTTTGGATGTAAAAGAGCATTTGACACAAAAGAATCCCACCCTCTCACTCATAATCATAGCTTTAGTGCTCTATGTCTAACTAAAAAAAGTTAATCAACTGCTATATATAGTACTGTAGGTGTTTTCTGAATCAGATGTAGTTTTCTATTGCAGTCAGTAATTTATTGTTTCAAGTTCTTGCCTCTAACAACATTTCATACCTCTGTATTTCTAAGAAGGGTTTGGAAAAACATCTTTGGTGGCAAAATTTGATCCAGAACCTTAAACCCCAGGATGTAACACTTGTCAGGCATGTCATAATTTCAACCCAAACCATTTCTGTGAAGGTTTACCAAACAGTAATTTTTGTTGGCACAACATGTTAAAAGTATTTTGAAACTGGTTTCGCACTTAATTTTCTTTATTGAAAATTTGCTGTACTGTGACATTGTAGTGGGTGGCCAGACATAAGCCAGTGAACTTCACACCCACTCAAATACGGTGAAGTGCCTAACTTTAGCAGGGCCAAATTTTAGCGATTTTGTGTGATCGGCAAATTTACCGAGTTTCATTTTTAGTGAAATACATGTACTTTTTTCCAGACTGGGTTATGTGTGTTTATAATATTTTTGATGGTTTGTAAGCAACTTTCGCCAAATATTATTTCTTCCGAATTTTCCAATTGTACGGTAGTTCAGGCAATCTTCAAGGCGGGAGAGAAACAAAGGCGCAGTCTGTTGCACTTTCTAAACAGAACTTTGATTTTTTGACATGGTCGTCACTTTTCCACCGTCTTAAGTTCGCGACTGCTGCTCTCTAGGGGGCCTCCTTTGAAGTCTCCCACACCTGTGTTACCTGTAAGGTGTGCCATTGTCAGAACTCACCTGTTCGGAAGAAGAGAGAAATGATGCACTCATTAAACTTTATCTGTCTGGTGACCTTTTCTTTTTTTTTCGTCGTCTCCAATAACCCCATATTTCAATGAGTCTACATGACAAAATAAATTGTCTGGATGACCATAAAAAGGTCTTGCATATATTACTTGAACTGGAGAGATTTCTGGTGTTGCATGATATCAAGTCAGCTAACTGGTAAAGCTTAATGACTTATAATAACATAAATGACCAGCAATCAAATATATATTTCAAGTTACGATAGAGGACACATAAAAAGGTCAAGAAGGGAACGATTCTTCATTCTCAGCGATTCAAAAAAAGACAATGAGATTCTGAAAAGTCTACCAAGCTTGCTCTGAAGCCCCTGCTGTTTACAATCGTCTAAGAAATACTTCAGCTTAATGTAAACACAACTCGGAGGTGAAGCAGCCAGTTGGAAGCTGATAACAGATTTGCGAGCAGGAAGACGTACAAGGCCGGCCTTTCTCAAAGTGCAATTGCCCGTATTAACAGATCATGCGCTTGCCTCCCCGGCTTCACCCCATGTTCAAAACCAGGGCTCGAAATTCGTTCTTGGGAATAGGTGCACTGGTGTACATAAGCTACAAATTTAGGTGCACGGAAAAAATTTGGGGTGCACAACATAGAATAGTCAGCAAAATGTCAGCAAAAGCTTACTGTCCCTCTTCAGAGCTTGAATTTAAAACTCTATAGCTAACTTCAAAATTTTGAAAAAGTACTACAGACAAAGGCTTTAATAAGTATTTTTTCTAACACTTAAATGTCAAGAACATGCTGTATACATGTACAATGTACTAGTCTACCATTATCTTTATGTATGTTAAACCCTACACAAATATCTAGGTACACCCACAGTCATAAATAAGGTGCACAGCTCCAGTTTTGGGTGGACAAAAGTGCATATTATATGCACCCAGTATTTTCATAATTTCCAAGCAGATCTTTTGGTGGCTGCAAGACAGTATCATTGGCAGGGCAGCATCCAATACACCACCTGAAGGCTGGTGAAAAAAAGATACCAGTACAAAAAAGAAAGCCCAATAAAAATGCCTAAAAACACGTCAAAACTACATTTTGTAAGCTGAAACCTAAATCTCTGCTTGGAGAGTAGTATTTCCAGCCCTGGAAAACCCACCTGGGCGCGGCAGACAGACAGGCTTGTCTGCAGTCCGCCCCTGGAACAGATTGAAGTGACACGTCTCCGGCGTGTTCCGACAGCTCTCATGTTTGGAGACGCACACGAGAAGTTTAGAAACAAAGCATCGCTGTTTAAGACTCACAGCAAGATCAAAGGCAGTCAGCGCGCGTCGCCGATTCTAAAGTAATATGTGTCATCGAGCTGATATTGAAACAAAAGCCGAGCTTGCTTGTTTAAAAACGACACCTTCCATCTGTCCTTATAATATGCCTGCAATGCAGGATTTTAGAAAAGGAACTGGCCCTATAAACTCAGCATCTACAAGATAGAAAAAATTCTTGCTTATGAATTTAAAATGACCTCTGCTAACTAGTCGGTTAATCTGGTTGGTTGGTTGGTTGGTTGGTTGGTTGGTTGGTTGGTTGGTTGGTTGGTTTATTGATTTGCAAGCAGGATAAATCAAAAAGCCACAAATGAATGGCCTCTCAGAATTTCCTATAGTGGTGAAAGTTTACACATTCAAAGTGTGGTATATCGTAAGTACGATATACATTTGTAGTTAGTTTTGGCGTAGCAAATGTACTTGAAAGCTACTACTGTTCCTTGGATCATATGTACATGTATATGAACAAATGGATCATGACCTCCTCTTTCTGCCCTCCCTTTCCACCCAGGACTGTCCGTCTGACACCCGTGACTTCCGGTCGCAGCAGTGCGCAGAGTTCAACAGCAAGCCGTTCCGAGGCTGGTACTACAAGTGGAAGCCCTACACCAGGGTGGAAGGTGGGTGCTGTGGGAAACCGGGAATGTACAACACTGTATTGTTCTCACATCTAGTTTTGCTCACTGTATGATTACACTCCTATGCTCTGACACCCCTATGTTCTGTGATCAGACAACGCAACCCAACCCTAACTCTATGTCAGAAATTAGAGGTGTTGGAACATAAGGGCATCAGAACATTGCTATGTTTGAACATTGGGCTGTCCCCATTTCCATGATCATACCATAAAAGACTGATGCTGTGTGCAGTATACTCAAGTTCAGTGTATCAGAAAGTTCCATGCTCTTTTCAAGTACAAAGTACAGTGGGCTGTGGCAAATTCTCCTTTCCCAAGGACTGTAACGCTTTCTAGTAGAAGTCAAGTTGAAGGAGTGAGGAAGTGCAGGTTCTCAAAACTTTTTTTTTTTCAGAAAAAAAGCAAGACCAATGAAAGAGTTTTAAGATTTAACACATGGTCACACTGTATGGCATGTCTTCATCCACGTTGCTGTTTCGCTTTGTCAGGTTTCTTTCTTCTTTCTCTTCTCAAGCTCGTTTGTCTACAATACTTGTCCAGGCCAAGCCCAAGGTCATAACAAGGTCACCGGTGTTCCTTCCAGGCATGCAGGTTGGCATGACCTTCTTACCTGAAGGTTTCCACAGCTGGAATGTCTTAGATGTCTGAGGTGTTGTGTCTTAAGATTCTGGCTGGAAGGTGTTTCTATGACAAGTCCACGTCTTGGTGAGGGTGAGAATATGTAATGGAGATAGATTGTGGAATTCCGGTAGTTACTGACTCAGGTTTTTTTCTGACAGCTCGTCTGGTTTAGTTTGTGAGGCATAGATTTATCTACAGTCTCAAAGCTGTAGGAAACCCAAAATGTTAGTACAGTAGAAAAATTGGGAAAAAAAAAGCTTTCTGCTTACTGTGTAGAGGTAGAAAACTGTTAAAGGTGTTTCAAGAAAGTTGAATTACGAGAAAAGTTTTTATCAAATTTGGGTATTTAAGTTGCTTCCTCATCTACATTTGTATTACTTTAAAGCAATTGAGGGATAATTTACAGAAGTCTTGAAGATCATCAGAGACCACCTCCAAGACAAGGTTCACTGTAGTGCAGATTCATGTGAGACTCCTTAAAGTTGTAATCTCCTCTTCAGACACCCTCCAGTGTGCGCTGAAGTCCTTAAATCCTCACTGGACAGCCTGAGGACACGCCCTGTCTCAAGTAGTCGGATGAAGAAAGTACCAAACACAACCTTAAGGAGTGACAGGGCTGAGAACACGTCCCCTGTTTTCTGTTATCTCAGCAGTTTTGTCAGGATCCAATCAAGATTTTTGACATGCTTGCAAAAGAAATAAATAATGAGCATGACTCTGAACAATACATATGATGACAACATCGTTAGGTTATACAGGAGTGGTCTCTCAAGATGCAAATGAGATTCCACCCAGATAAATGTAAGGTTATGCACCTTGGAAAGCGGAATCCACAACACGAATACACAATGAGAAAAGAGGATGGGGCAACCCATACCCTGAGCACTACTAACGAAGAGAAGGATCTAGGGGTTCTGATTGACCACAAACTGACTTTTAGTCAGCATGTACAGGGGCAAGTAAATAAAGCAAACAAAGTGTTAGGAACTATCAAACAAACGTTCCAGCACTTGGATAAAGATTCATTTTTACTTTTGTACAAAAGCCTTGTTCGCCCCCATCTTGAATATGCTAGTGTTATCTGGAGTCCGAAAACAAAGAGGGATCAGGACTCTCTGGAGAGAGTGCAGCGTCGGGCAACGCGCCTTGTTCAGTCTGTTTCCCACCTTCCATACCCTGAAAGGCTCAGAGTGCTGGAACTACCAACACTCTACTTTCGTAGGCTGAGATCCGACGTTGTGGAGCTGTTTAAGATCTCCCACGGACTGGACAAACTACGCACAGGAAACCACTGTAACCTCTGTAGTAGGTCAATGTTTATGTCAAGTCTGTCAAAGAATACCAGAGGGCACGCATATAAACTCCAGATCCAGAAGTCAGATGGGCCCAGATCAAACTTCTTTCCAACAAGAGTAACCCCTATCTGGAATAAACTCTCAGAAGCAGCAGTGACCTGTAGTTCAGTGAATGCCTTCAAGTCTAAACTAGCTCTGGAATGGAAAAATCACCCGGACCGTTACGGCTACAACTTCTCATACTGAACTGCCAATACTGTCTGAACTATATGAACGGTCTCATTACCCTGGGAAGGGTACCGACTGACCCGGATTCAGGTGAATATTCAGGTGAATAAAATTGTGCATACATGTAAATCATTGTCACTTGCAAAGAAAATCTAGAATCGTGTATAACTCTGACAACACTCAACACTCCCAAGAAATTCCAATGGTCCTCAGGCTCCTACTGTACTACCTTAAGGTAGTGACAGGTTTAAGAAGTTGTCTGCTGTTTTCTGTTATGTCGGCAGCAGGGTCTGACCAGGTACAGCTGGTGGGATTGGGTGAGATGGTCACTCTAGAGGTGGACGCTGCAGCCCTGTCACATTCCTGAAGGCTTTTCGATGATATATCCGACACAGTTTTGAGAATTAGGAGAATTTTAGCACTTGTAATCCACAAGTTTGCAATTCAATGAAATTGATCACTTATACTACGTTATACTATGTTAGCTACATTGCATTAAATAAGTGTACAGTCAAGTAAGTCACTCTGGGCCAGATAGAGGTGAACACCGAAACCTTGTGTCACATTCCTGGCGATTTTTCACCAGTTTATTACAGGGGAGGGCTGGCAGGTTGGAGTTGTAACTAGTAGTTTGTGTTCTACCCCGCTGGGCTGGTATCTAGGGCAGTATAGATCATGCTGAGATGGGGGGGGGGCTTGCAATGTGCAGATTAGGTGGATTGAGATGGAAGAACTTTCACTTTGGAATTTAGGCAATTTGATGCATCTACATGTATAAGGGCGATAGTGAATTCCATTTCAGTAGAGCGCCGAGCAACGCACAGACGTCCCTAATGCCACAGTCTCTCCAAGTGATAATTAAACTCCCTGGGCAAGGACTAAGCACGCAGATATTAGGAGGGAGTACACACTCAGCCATTTCAAGATGTTCGGCTATACTGAGATACTGAGCAAACCATGCACCATTGTAAAGAAGGCTACATACGATGTACATTTCGCACTCACTCACACTTTCCCGGGTGTCTTCCCAGGGTTCATATAAGTTTGATGTTGAAGTCTAGCTGTCCGTCATCTCTTTTCTTGGGTTGACACTTTCAGTATCAAGCCTGAGAGGGTTTTTTAATTATCACCATTTAAACATCAGTTGTCTCAATCAATGTGGGAACTACATACATTCAGAGCTTGTATCAAGGGTCTCCGGCAAAGTAGCAGTCTTAGTAACACAGGTAAGGGGCTTCTGCACAGAGTTTGTAAACTTAAGGCTACAGCCACTTTCTTAAAGTTGGGTGAAATACGGTCGTGAAGGGCGCTCTTGTCAGCTGAGCCGTGTTTGTTTACGAGATGAAACCAGGTTTAGGAGTTAACTGGCCATGGAGATATGCCTGTTTACCCAAGTAAGAAGGCTTTATTTCCACGGAAGTAAACAGATGCTGGAAGTGTTTATCCAAGGAGAAGTTTATAAACCGGATGGTTTGTTTTCGGAGGGGGAGAGTCTTGGTCAGTTGACCCCAGGTCTTAAGTGTGAGTTTAGGTGTTGAGTTGCCCTACAAGGCGTGCCCCGAGTTTCTTTAAGGAGCAAGTGTGGTGATGATGTCACCTGGAATCATCTTAACTTTAACCCTATCCCTGCTGACTCCTGTAGTAATCAACTTAAATCTGGTACATAAGTCCACCCTTAGCAGTTGTGAGGTTAAGCCTGTACAGCAGGTGTTCTCTTGGTTTGTTGACCAGTCTTGCCCAGGGTTGGCTACCTGCCTAAGTGCTCAGACCAGGTGTAAACCCCTTGCTCCTCTTATATTATGGCTTTGGTCCTTACCTACTCTTTCAGAGTCTCGCAATGTTTTTGCCTTCGTCAAGAAGGGTATGTTTTCATGGGCGTTCGTGTGTGCGTGAGTCTGTCAACAGTATAACTCGAGAAGGCTTAAATGGATTGTCTTCATATTTGGTAGGTGGGTAGGTCTTGATGAGGTCTAGAAGTGATAGGAATATGGGCCCCCTGGCGGCTCGTTATGGTACTGCAGCGG
The DNA here is from genome assembly GCA_013266295.2 of Branchiostoma floridae x Branchiostoma japonicum. Classification (NCBI taxonomy): domain Eukaryota; kingdom Metazoa; phylum Chordata; class Leptocardii; order Amphioxiformes; family Branchiostomatidae; genus Branchiostoma; species Branchiostoma floridae x Branchiostoma japonicum. The sequence continues at coordinate 3,746,815 of CM023829.1, read as the reverse complement.
TACTTCCGGTTTTGAAATATGGTGATCTGGAGGAGCTAGGGTCATGATTTTTGGATGGTAGATAGGTCTTGTGCTCGGGAAGAAGTGACATAAGTTTGGGCCCCCTAGCGGCTTGCTTTGGAACTGCAGGAGCATTTGTATGAAAATGTTTAAAGTAGGATAACTCAATAACCGGTCGACGGATCGTCCTGATATTTGGTGTGTAGGTAGCTTAAGTGATGCTTGACATAATTAGATGACAATTATGCAAATTATGATCTAATTTGCATAATAAATGAAGCAATTCTATAATTCAGTTACCTTCCATGATACTCTACCTTCATTGTGACACATGGGCTACAGGCTGTCCCAGAGGGAGAAAGTCCCAGAGGGGATAGTCCATGTAGCTGCAGGCGGTGTTGCCTTACAGCCTGCACATGTGTTTTTTCCCTTGCCCAATGCTCGATTGCAGACTGCATCGGCAGGGGTAATTTTCACAATCCAACTTCCATATTTAGGGGGACTAATATATCACTTCTACCTTCTTAAGTTATATAACGATAACATCTTTTGACGAAGGCATGAGATCGTTGACCTCTAGTTAAGTTTGATACCACTTTGTTGGTGACTCAATGTTTTATGCGAAAGTTAGGAAACATGCCTCCTGCTTTTGTCTGCATCTAGTGTTTATGAAAGTGCAGCCAGGATTTAAACACAGGGTAAGTGGCCGTGTTGAAGGCTTCTGTCTAGTCAGATGTCGCATGACCAGGTTCTAAAGGAAATGCATTATGGGAATGTCCTTGGAATGACCCGCTTGATGACAGCCTGGGATTTTCCTTTAAGATTCCCTCAAGGCTTTAAAGACTGGAGATGATTTTCTTGAGGAGACTTCTTCCTCCTTGATGACTTGTTAATGGCCAACAGGTGGTTCCTGGCAGATTCACCTGGTGCAACCCTGCTGGGCAATCATCCTAACCATCAATCCTCCTCCTCTCTCTGTTTTAAGTTAAGGTCACATGTGCACCAATTCATTTTGGGGAGAGAAACCAGATGACAAGAACAGTGAAGGGCATCATTATGCCAAATAATTTAAACAACTTGAGGTAGATGAAGTCCCTGAAGAGTCAGATGTTTCAGACAACATCAGCTGTCATTCCTCAGTGACTGTGACTCTTTATTTAGTTGGAGACTATTTCCAGTTATGTAGTATCTTCAATAGCCTGGGTACCATTTACCTGGTACCAGACTCTATCGCTACGGGCCCCAGGGTTTTACCTCCGCGCAAGGCGGGCGAAAAAAAAATCGACAAGGGTAAAGTTGAGTAGGGCCGGCCTAAAAGCTATAGTTAGCCGTCCGCAGGAGTCTGGTACCCAGGTAAGGGTACCATCCTCCGTAGTTTTTGCCACCCGTGGTGGCCAGCGACCTTTGGGAGCGGCAAAAACTACGGAGGATGGTACCCAGGCTACTTTGGATTTGGCTTTTGCTGAGAACAATCCGGAAGTCAAGGATTTGAATTGGTTAGGCCTCTATACGCACCTGGTATACTCTGAAGGAACCTGGATGAAGGTTTACATATTTCAAATGTTGAGAATTCAGAGCGGAAGTATGTATCAAAACAACTCTTTGTCAGTTCCAGCATGATAGGTCCTGCCCCTATTAAACCCTTACATGTTTCTTTAAATTGGGGTCCGGACTCCTGCTGGCCTTCGTAAAAATTCACAGTGGGGAAAAAGTTGTTTTCAATCATGGCCTGTCATTGGTCAGCCCGTTTCCACGGTTCCCATGACCTTGTGAGCAGAGGTCACGCAGGTTTGAGGTGCCAGGTCAGAGGAACAGATTGGAGCAAGGAGTGGTTAAGCTATGTCATAAATCTCACCTGAACAAGGCCATGTGGCTTGTGTTTTCGGCTCGCTATTAGCTTTTATTAAGTGCCTTTGGCTAGGGAAACAATCTTTGCAATAAATATGGATAAGACTCAAGATTCAGTAACTGGTCACTCTAAATTTCGGAAGACAAACACATGAACACAAAAGGGAAATATTTCTATAGTTATAACTCCAGGGTGCAAATGTCACCTGGTTTGTGTTTTCTGCTCGCTGTTGCCATTTATTAAGTGCCTGTGGCTAGGGAAACAAGCTTTGCAATAAATATGGACAAGACTCAAGATTCAGGAACTGGTGGCTCTAAATTTGGGAAGACACAAACATTTTGGAAAAAGGAATAAACACGTACGGGGGAATATCAAGATTCTGTATATTTATAACTCCGGGGTGTAAATTCTACCTTCGGCTCGCTATCACATTTTTAAAAGCCTGCTGGTGAGGAAACAAACTTCGCTTGCCAATAAATCTGGACTTGACTCAACTCACCTCTGAAGCTGTGCAAAGTGAAAACACAGTAATAATATTTCGACTCAGATATCCCATGTTTCTGAAAATATTGCCTGTAGCTAAAAAAGCCACTTGGCGATAGATCTGAATATGGCTTAAGGTTTTTTTTAAAGCTGAAATGCTGACAAAACAAGCACACCTGCAGGAAGCAGCCATATTTTTCCATGTCCTGAGGAAAAGTAAATCTCATTAGGAATTTATTTGTTGTGTAACGAAGGTATGTCCTGTTGATGGAGGACCTAATTAGTGTAGTAATTAGTGTGCTTCATTATGAGGACTTAATTTCCCCGATGACAGTCACCTTCGTCAAACAAAAATCGGTCCACTGCATTTTGTTTTGGTCTTTGTTGGTTAGCGGAAGATAGAGTATATCATTTGTGTTGTAAATTGTTTTGCTGTTATGTCTATCTATATATGTCTGTACATGTGTATAAGCCATTACAAGGTGTCTTACACTTGTGTAGTGCCAAAGACAGCTTGTCAATTGGCTAATTGATCTATCTTCTTTTTCCACAGTGCTTGTACAACAGCTGGTTAGTTAGCTGGTTAGTTAGCTAGTTAGTTAATGTGGTTGTTCAGTTAATGGTAGGTTGATTGGTTAACAGATGTGTTGTTTATTTTCAGAGTCTGACCAGTGCAAGCTGTACAGCAACAATAGCTGGTTGTGTGTTGATAGGTTAAGTGATGGTTAATAGATTAATATCTGGTTGATTGGTTAACAGATGGTTTATGTGTTGATTATTTACAGAGTCTGACCAGTGCAAGCTGTACTGCATCGCAGAAGACTTCGACTTCTTCTACGCCCTTGCCAGCAAGGTCAAGGACGGAACGCGGTGTGTGGAGGAGGGCGACCGCCTGGACGTCTGCGTGGACGGAGCTTGCGAGGTCAGGGGTCAACACTTTCAATGCCCGGTGGTGGCCAGTTATATTACACTGAATGAACTGTCACACCTCATCATATCTAAGTCCAGGAATTGCTTAAAGTTTTCTATTAAGGATACCCCTACTGTACTTGTTGTACTCAAGCAAAAACACTGCTCATAACTTTGTAGTGACCAACTGCTTTTTCAAGGTTGTGGTTTGTGGTTGGTTTTGCTTACAATGGATGTAAGCATAGCCAACCACAGGAAAGACCATGTGAAGATGTTGATGTACAATCTGTGTTGTCCCCATAGAAAGTGGGCTGCGACCACGTGCTCGGTTCTGACGCCACCCACGACAGCTGTGGCGTGTGTAACGGAGACAACTCCACCTGCGACTTCGTCTACGGAGAGTTCCACGACATGCCTGAGGACAACAGTGAGGACTTGTTTCGATTCAAGTTCAATTCTATTTTTAGATCAACTATAAAGATGGCTACCTTTTGCCAAAAAAAACTGTATTTGTAAGTCTGTAGATTGTCATTCTCTGGTAGGTTTGAAGCAAATAATGGCGATTGGGATGAAATCACTTCAGTTTTGTGTCAGATTTTGGAGGAGTTCAGAAATTTCTTCTAGGACCCCATTTCAAGGTGGGATAAACTCTACTCTCTTTGATAACTAAGGTGATCGCTCGCAGACTTCATGACTTGGCATTTTCCCCTCTACCACCCCAGAATACTTCCCGATTGTGACCATCCCAGTGGGCGCTCGCAGCGTGCGAGTGGAGGAGTTAAACATCTCCTCCAGCTACCTGGCCGTCCGCGACCTGGACGGGAAGTACTACCTGACCGGGGACTGGACCGTGGACTGGCCGGGCGAGTTCGACATTGGAGGTACCACCTTCCTGTACAGCCGCCCGTACAACGAACCCGAGATGCTGACTGCCAAAGGTCCCACCAAGAAAGCTGTAGTCATCGAGGTATATAGATATGTTCCTTGCAATCTATCTTCAGGCCACAGGAATTGATTTCCTTGCTTCTTGGACATTTTGAAGATATCGCAAGCAGACATAATAAAGCAGAGGGGAAACTTGACTGTATTCGCTCCAGAAAACTGAGTTATAAACCTGGTCCTCAAGCTTTGCTAGCGTTATTTTATTCCAGTTAAGCGTATTTTTTTCAATCCTTGAACCAACAAATGAAGTTGGTGTGGCCTAAAGTCAGTGTCAAAGAGAATTTTCTCAGTAGTAACTCCGAATACATTTTGAATCACATCTTCCAAACTTAAATACATTGTGCATAAGAAAAGCAGTCAAGTTCTGAATGAATAACTGTCTGAAAAATTGTATGGGAGAGTGGGGACTTGGTGAAGTGTGTCAAGAGCCTAATTGCTCACTTGTTTCCCAAAGCAGTGAGGAATGCAAAAGACAATAGATGTGTGTTTGGAACAAGTCAGCCTGATCAACTATCAACAAGCAAGTCACTCATTTAGACCATTAACTGGACATCAGAGATGAGTTTTGCTGGTTGAGGGATGATCTTACTAGTCTTGTTGGTCACCAGCCAAGTTTTGTCTGACAGAATCGGATTTTAGGTCTTCTAAAAACTTCTTTCTGTTTGAAGAAGGAGTGCAAAAATCATAGCACACTTGAAGAAAGTGTGATTGGGATTTCAAGTACTTTTGAACTTAAAGAATCTTGTGTGTTCTAAAGAATATTGTGTGAAAGTCATCCTAAGGTTACCACCAAGATGGCCGCCAGCCGTGATTGACAGGCTAACAAAGTGTTAATCCCCAAATAATTGATGTTAGTGGTTGTTATTGTAACTTTTAACTTCCTGAGCACACATTACCGCGATGTCTGAGCTGGCATCAAAGGCGTCAGGTTTGTGGCGCCGTGTTTCGCCAGGACGGCCCTGTTCAATCGCCCCACTGTTCCCTGCACCCCTGCTCTAACTCCATGGCCGTATCGAGTTCCTCTGTATATTTTTGGTTTCGACTGCCGGTTATTCACCGACTCTAAACACAAGTACACGGGGTTGCGAACCTGTTCACAGCACAATAACCGACGACGGCAGATTGTGTATAACAATCGATCACCCGTGCACGTGTAAACTGCCCCTCCAAGAGGTGCTGAAGCAAGTTCACAGGGAAGGATGGCCAGGGGAGGGGGCTACAGATGTATTTGCCTCCGTTACTAGGCCTGTAAAGAGTCCACTGGGTATTTGCTCGTTTGTTGTTTAGATTTTGCTCTGGCTGGATGGACTTCACACAAAAAATAGTCTCTATCAGACTCCAATGGATTGCTGGAAAAAAAAAAAATCAGCCAAATAGAGACATATGCCAGAGGAGTTAGCCAGCCAAAGTATTGCACTTGGCAACCCACGGGCAAAATGCTATGGCCGGCTATAACTCCTCTAAGTTGCATATTATTCAGTCTATTTGATGAGTTAACAGTTTCCATGGGAAGGAGAGTCACCATTAGTCCTTAAAGCTTTGTGTTCCCAACTCCTTGAGGAGTTGGTGTTTCCACAGCAAAGCTAAACAACATGGGGAAGAAATGTAAAGATTTATTTTGGAAGGAATCCTGAGTGGACGGGTGGTCAGCCCATCTGCACATGGCTGCCTGCAGATGGTGGAGTCTGGCAGTCAGATGGTCCTTAGGTCAACTGCATTGTTCCTTCATGATGACCCTCGGGCTTTACTCTGTAAGACTCTTGCTTACCAAACTCCTCTGTATAACAGATGGGTAAAAAACCTATATTATACTACATTGTACTACATTGATCTACATTGTACTTTGAAAGCTTGTGGTATTATAAATACTGTATATGACATTTCAGTAGCTTGTTTTTCAGTCACATTTGCAACATGTACAGGTTCAGTTTTCTTTCTGCTGGGCTTTTCCTAAGAAATTATGTAAAGGCTGTCAGCAAGTTTACCTCCTACTCAGTTGTTCACAGACCTCATCCTTTTAACACATTCTGGTGATACTTGAACTGTTGGGAAAGCTTTAATTAAAGAAAGTCTTTTAGAAAAAAATTCTTTAAATCATAGCTTACTTTCCCCACCTGTTGTCCAAATAGCCTGGTTGTTCTCATGGGTGTGTTTAGGCTTGTTCATGACAGATCTGTTACACTGTGTTGTCCTGTACATGTAGTGTCTGGACCATTGCTGCTTATACCTGCCTATGCACTGTCACTGTTTCTTCAAAGTTAAGCTTTACTGTCTTTGGTTTCTGAGCTTCCGTAAGCTGTCTTGTCAGTTGCTCTTTGTTCTTGTTCACATAGTTTTTTTTCGTAATGAGGGCTAGAAAAATCACCTGCAGTTTTCAAATGAATGAAATGATACTGCCCTGCACTGCAAGGGAAAAGATTTAGAAATTTGTAATTTTGCAGGTGACTTGTCTGTCATCCAGAGCAGTTTTAGCTCCTGTTTTAAGCATACAAAACCTTGGCATTAAACACTCCTGTATTAGTTTATCTCTGTGCGCACTGTTGACTCTACAGAGGAGAACACTTGTAGATATTTATATTCTAAACTTCCGTGTTTTCCTGTCAAGTTGGGTGCTGGCAGGGAGTAGTTCCAGATCCAACTCTCAGGTTATACACCATTTCCAAGACAAACTGACCGCACAAATAGACAATGTTTTTTGTAGATCTTGTGAGGGCAAGCGGCGTTTTGAAATGGCTTTGAGTGACGTTCCTTTCTTTTGCACACTGTGACAAGTTATTCAAGTGTGGCAGGTTGCTTGGTCCAGTGTTTATCTAAATAAACCACAAAGAAAAAGAAGTTAGGTTGTAGAAAGAATTGATGAAAGGTTTTGAAAACAAAGATAGTTCAAGGCCAGGGGCAAAAAAGTTGTAACTTTGAGTACAAGAGCAATGAAATGGTCTCTTCATGTTGGAACCAAAAGTTGGGGGTATTGCTCAGCTTTAGTTTACAGTAATATGAACATGTGTGGTTTTCCTTTCAACTAAATTCTTAGGGAACTCTCTCTGTTAGGAAAGACATCTGTACCTTCTATAAATACAGGTGCCTCTCAAATGGCTGCAGTGTTGCCAGGAAAGGCTAGGTTTGGGTAAATATTTTAGTTCATTCTCTAAACAGAAAAGTTTGACATGATTTGTGCTGCTAATATTGTGGTAGTAAGGAAAACAAGAGGCCTCTACGCTGGCGTATTTATAGCGCAACTGTTTCTTCTGCGGAGTAAAACTAACAGGCATAAATGTCATCATTCAAGGCTTTCGCCCATAAATATTTTCCAAGTGTTTCCTTCTTTTTTCTGCCACTGAAAGACACAAGGCAGCCAGGCCTGTAGGGCCTGCCATGTGCAAGGGACTAGGAGTAAGCTCTAACAATTTGAAAGAACAGACGGAGCTCAGAGATACAGTAGCCACCTATCAAGACAGCACAGGATTTGAGTGCTTGTAACTTGCTGTTTGAAAGGAGCTGCAGTTTATAAGGAAGCAGCTAGGGGGACCGTCATTTCCAGCAGTCATCGTGACTCCTCCACAAATTTCTTGGAGCTGTATCGAGTCTTTGCCCTTAAGACTTTGTCTCCCCCTCCCCTCGAGAAGTAAAAGGATTTGGTTGGAACTTTCTGAGCTGGCATCCTGGTGAAAAATCAACCAGAGCCAGTGAAATAATAAACTCCTTGCCACATGTAATCCCCATGTGAAGAGGCTGTGTTGAAAGGGAGGTTTAACACAGCGCAGTTCTGTGTTTACAGAAATGACAGAACTTCAAACAACAGCCTCTACACATAAAAGATGGAGACATGCTGGCCAATTTTCCCGATAGCACGCCTCAAAAAGCTGCTACCGGGATGTTGGGAGCAGAGATTTGCAGTCGGAAACAGGTTCTGCATCGTGTCAAAACGTGCAAACAAACTGTACAGATGCATCAACCTTGATACTGTTTCAGTAATGCACATTACACTTCTGTAAATTATCATTTTTTCTGATTCAAATTTAACCAATGTTTCCAAGTTACTCCTTGTAGCATTTCCTATAGGAAGGACAAAGTGAGATGCCAGCATTAAAGCCTTCACAAAAATATATTAAGTACAAGTCATGTACATGTATTGCAAGAATGTTAGTTAGAACTCTAAGAAGGTGTTTTTCCTTCATCCACCTGTTAAGATCTTGTGAGGTTACTTTAGTTAGGAGTTTTCTTCTTCTTCCACCTGTTAAGATCATGTGAGGTTCTTAAGAAGGTGTTTTTCCTCTTTCCACCTGTAGCTACTGGTTCAAGGTGAGAACAAGGGCGTTGCATTTACCTACACGGTGCCGAAGCCGGCGAACGAGACAGAAAAGAAGCCGGTTCCGAGCTACTACACCTGGAGCGCTGTCACGTCGCAGTGTTCCGCATCATGCGGAGGAGGTGAGTTTCATTGGTCAATCACTTCAAACAGACAAACCTGTACTTATTAGTGACCACCTGGCCAATGTGACCACTTCTTGGTGGACAGACTTACCGGTAGATGATTTTTCCCATTGACAAGCATTAAGAATCCTGTCTAGTGTGACCACCTGTCCACATAGACCAGATTTTATTGGTCCCCAAAGTGGTCTTCCTGGGCAGGTTTGACTCCATTGTCTTAGTGATTTATAGTGATTTAAAGACTTAATACCTGAATCAATGGCTTTGATATCAAATTTTTTAATAAACTGGAATCACACAATGTCGCAGGAAGTGTAACATAAAAGCACGACTTAATGAAAACAGCTCCGACCAAACCTTTTGTCGAAACATCTTTAACTGACTTCAACCCATTAACCTGACGGGGTCACTTCTCCGCCCAAACGTCAGCTGTTTTTATAACTGGTCATTATTTACATAACAGACCCGTTCAGAGGTCATTATTTACCAAAGAAACCTGTTCACAACATCCGTCGTCACCTGTTTGGCGGACTCGTGCCGATTGTTCGGAGACCGCTTCGAAGTGCGGTCTCGTCGAATTGTACAATAGCCCGACTGTGTGCCTTGGACAAAACGGCGTACCCACAATCCCGTCTGTTGTTGTGTTTTCTTATTTTCCATCAGCACCCTGGGAGTGGGTGAGTGTTTAGGGGGACGCTCGCGCACAGAAGCGGGGAGGGGGGTGAGAACAATGTGGAACCTGTTCCTGTGTTTGTGTCCACCAAATGGCTCCTTTCACTGCTTAAAGTGAGGCCTATTCTACTGAAGGTTGCCACACGGACAGAGCTGTACGTTTTTGTTTAGGACTTTCGGTAGGAAAGGTATTGGGCTGAGTGTGCACGGACTTTGAAAAATGGGAGGATGCTGTGCTTGGTAAAAGATGTGCTCAAACTGCTGCTTTAAAATGAGACCATATACAAAAATTTATCAAAAAGAGGAAGAATCACTGAATTTGTCCTCAGAAATCTACACTTTCTCACCAGTTTCAGCTGCAGATGGTTTGAAGACCATGAACTGTTCTCCGTCCATTTTTCTTAACACACAGTTTGGCCACACCAATTTAATATGTCGTTTCTCCGATTTAAAAAAAAATACTTTAACTGGAAAAACTTACTGAAAACAAAGCTTGAGGACTAGGTTTCGGCCTCAGTGCACTCAGTTTTATGGAGTGCATACAATTATATTCCAGTAACTTTTCCTCCCTGCCCTCTGCCTTTATGATGTCTGCTTGCTATATGTTCACTGTAAGATATGTGAGAACCAATATTAATATATATTGATTATATAATAATAATAAAATAAATTGGTGTGGCCTAAGGTTCCCTGAGAAACCACAGTACATTGTCAGTTTTATGGAGTGAATACAGTAATATTCCAGTAACTTTTCCTCCCTGCCCTCTGCTTTTAAGATGTCTGCTTGCTACATGTATATCTTCACAGTAAAATGTCCGAGAACCATTGAAATAAATTGGTGTGGCCTGAGAAACCACAGTGCACGCCTACCCCCCCCCCCCCGTAACCCCACCCCCCTGCCATGTGTTCGTGTTTGTTGTGGGTTGCAGCGTTTGCCCCAAACAGGAGTATTGTTCACAGAAAGGCGAGCAGTGTTTGCTTTTCCTGTCAGGCGGCTGGCCGTAACGTGAGCGGTCCTGACTTTCCCCGTCCTGACAGGGCTGGCTCGTGGGGTCAGATGCTGGTCTTTAGTGCTGTGTACTGGTTCGCTGGACTCAGTTCTGGACTTGTAAAAACATTGAGGTTCAAGTAAAAAAAAAACTGAATTGCGGGAACCAGTTCTGGACTTGGTTGGAAAAAAACAAACATGTCACACAGATCGCAAAATCTGTGCTGCAAAATGAAGAAAACACTACTATTGGGCATTGTCAAGTGTCTGCCTCCATGTTCAACATGTGGCCACAGTTTCGCCCAGACAACATTGCAAGGTTGCCAACATGCAATTTTGTATATACCGTGGGTTCAGGTCCAGACTTACAAGTCCGGAACTGAACCTAAACCTCTGGACTTGAATCCGGACCTGAACCTAAATGTGGGTTTAGGTACACAGCACTACTGGTCTTACTTAGGAAAGTTTTTAGCATCGCATGGAAGTTAAAAATTCTTTTTTCCCAATTTCACTTCTGTAGAGTGGAAGTAAGTCATTATCATGAAATACAACAAGAAACTCAGGTGTAACGTGCAGTCTGAAGTGAGCCTAACATTAACTATCATTGACAGGTATTAACTGAACATTTGCTTCTTGAAATCCCTTCTGCAATGGAATGTTAAAGTTTTTGTCTGCACATGGATCTTCATGTCTCTCCACTCTGTAATAATGTCCAATAACGTAAGAAAGATATGAAATCAGAAGAAGAAACTCAAAGATGGTCAAGTTGAACCCTCCATGACTTGCCCTTCACTTGGCCCATTCCTCAAGGTCAAAGGGTCAAAGTGATCAGTGCCCCCCTCCCACAACACACCATTTGTACAAATCTTGCTTTATCTCCCTGAAGTAGTTTTTCTAAATGTTCCTTAATTCCTGTTTTGTAAACAAGGGTCATTTGTCCCAGACAAGGACCGTCTCAAGCCTCCCGGCCAGTTCCTTAAAGGAGGTGTCTGGATGTCTTTGTGCCCGGTGAAAAGAAACAGTTAATCTGTCGTCTGATGATGTTGTGGCAACAGGAAGGAATGCAGGCACCTGTCCTGGGCGCAACGGATGCCCAACACAGTACACTGGACGTTTAATGACTTCAAAGATTTGAACCTTTAAAGAAAACAAAGGAAATTTTCAACCTGCCGTGGATGTCCTTGGAGTTGAGTCACAGTTTCCTTCTCAATTTATCTAAAGCACAAAAAGGGAAAGTGTTTGCTCAGCTGATCTCACCTGTAGGGAACACCTGTCCTGAGAACAGGTGAACACCTTGCCACCTTTTAGCCGCGAAAGGCTCGTGTTTTGTTTCCACGTCTTGCTAGGGACAGCTGACAAATTGGGGCAAACAAGGGAAGAATCCGGGGTATGTTGTTGCCTAGAAACTCGTCAGATGTACATGTAGGGATGAGGAAACAGGGATACTGGTCTTGGGCATGCTTCAAAGAACTTGGCCAAGATGTGAAAAAAGACAGAAAGATGAAGAAGGTTTAAAAATTCTGACAGGTTTGCTGCAGATGTACAAGTTCAAATACACTCGAGAAATTCCCTCAATGTTGCTGCAATGTGTCTTAACTTTAGATACGATAATATTATAAACTTTTATTGCAAAATCATGCTAATTACATGTACAGTGTCAAAGTAGATTCAAGTAAAAGATTACACATAACTACTGTCTGATTAACTTCTTGAGAAAGACGAAATCAAAACCGGTCAATTTCCGTTTCAGCGCTGTAACTGTCCCGAAGCTACAAATGATACTGATAGGATATGGTGAAAAGGAAAGGTTGAAAGGAAAAGTGCTGACGTGGCTAAATGTGGTCATGAGTTGGTGTCCATTTGCACAGCTCCTGTTTTCCCCACAGGAAGTGGCAAACAGCATCACCCCACTGTTAACGTTTGCGCCCAACGTTGTACATTTGTTTTCACTAGCAAACATGGAGCACTGGCCAGACATGTGCGACAGATGGGCTGGACAAATGGAGAAGTTTTTCACCAAATTCTACATATTTAGGAAATTGTCAATGAAAAAACTGTCTAAAATGTAAAATCCTAGAGTTTAATCTCTACATTGTACATACAAGTTCAGTTCAAATTCATGAGATAACTGCTAGAAAGAAAATGATAATGATGGACAAGTTTTCATTTAATCCTTCCCACCAAATTCTACGTATTTAGGAAATTGCCAATAAAAAACTGTTTAAAGGGTAAAATTCTACATTTTAATCTCTACATTGTACATAAAAGTTCATCTAAAACCCATGGGATAACTGCTAGAAAGAAGATGATATTGATGGACGAGTTTGACTACTTCATTATTCAGTCTTTTTTTTCAAAGTTTGGTCTGTTAGTGTGTAAAGCTTTTCTAAAGCTATTGATAGAAGAAGCAGGGTCCTTTGGGTGTTGTTCTTGTTGTCCAATATTTGAACACAATTAGCTATCTTTAGACCCTGTTTCTGTTAGTTTGAAAATGAGGAGGCAAACTCTGAACTCAAGTCGGGGGCTCTGAAGGCAAAATCATTTACATCTAAGGCCACACCAATTTATTTCCTAGGTTTTCAGACATCTTGAAGTAAAAAGTTAGCAAGACTTTACTTAGACTTAGGAAGGAAAACTTAAATCTGTGTATATCCACTCACTGAAACTATATATGTGTACCAAGGTACAGACTTTCCCCTCAGACTCTATTTTCGTGTTGATATGATAGTCTTGTTTTTTTTTAAATATTATTCTTTTTTTTAGAATATGAGAACCAACAAATTGACTTGGTATGGCCTACCCCAATTCACCAGTTAATAGGATTGTCTATGTGTGACATTTATGAGTGCAAAGGGACTACATCAAGCTGGAGAAACTCCAAACTTCCTCCCGTAAACCTGCCAGCACGTAGAAGGCCGGACCTACCAGACAGTTTATAATACTGCAGCACTTCAGTTTACATTTCAACCCCCTTTGAACCGGCTTTGAAGACAGTGTATTGCTTAGAAGTGCATCCCCTGAGAGGGACATGTCTGTGTCTTGGGGGCTGAGAGGTTTTTCTTAGCCGCTACTCAAGAAGCACCTGCATCACTTCAGAAGGTTACAAACTGAAGACGTCTGGAGAAAAGACAACACCTTGTCTCTGTGTGTATACATGTATAAGGCCACTCAATCTCGATTCTATGGATCTCGCCTGATGGTGACATGTTCACACTGAATAAAATTGGAAATTTTACTCCTGTTCATTTTTATATTCAGTTTCAATTGACAAAATGTGTATTTTATGTATTTTCAAGAGCAGCCTTCGTAGCCTCTGCTTCTCCTATCGGGTCAGTCTGTTCTCCCTCTCATTGAGTTGATTTGTTTCTGACTTAGGGAGAAGAGATGCTGTTCCAGTAACCCTAACTTAGTTCAGTGCTTAGAAGTTGTCTCTTGGCCTTGCACTGAGCAAATTTCCTTAATAAAAAAAAGTAATAGAGACACAAATGATGTCATTGATTAGGAACTTTTTTTATACCAAGGGAACCCTCATGGGTAGTATACCGGCCTGTGGTGTGTATCCCAAAACAGATGAAAAGCTTTAAGCACTTCACGCTGCCTTTCTGTTCCCTTGTGGACAAAATGCTGCTCTGGTTGGGGCTGTGTATGGAGAAATCAAAGCCAACGACAGAAACACAGATGATGTCATAGTTTAGGAACTTTTTTTATGTTGAGGGAACCCCCCACGTGGTGGGTAAAAAGGCGGAACCAATTCACTTCCTCCTTTCTTGGTCATCTTATATAAAGATCAAATAAGATGAAAACTGGTAGGAACACTTGAATCTGACTATATTCACTCCTTGAATCTGTGTGGACCAAGGTTGTTGTATCCAGAACTGTGCCTATCTAGTTCTATGCCTGAATCATGTTTCTGGATAGTCTCTGCGAATCCAAGAACGTAGACTTGACCCAGTCAGGGTTCTGGATATGCACGAACTATCCAGAATTGTGCCTGAGCATGATTCTGGATAACGCACGGTTCTGGATACAACAAAGGCTTTCCCCTCACACTCTGTCCTCATGTTAAGAGGTCTTCCAGTTTGGCAGCATCTCTGTAGACCCAAGAACCAACAAATCAAATTGGTGTGGCCTATAAGCGCAGGACAGTGCGATTCCCTCTCCCTGCCTCAGTAACCACAGACAAAACAGCCGACGGGGAGGGTGGGGGGTGAGGTCACAGGAGCAACAAATTACTACATCCTCCTGGAATGTGCGGCCTCACCTGGCCACCTCACCTGGAGAGGGTCAGGGGTCGTTAAGGGGTTTATGGGTAAACAGTAGCATTGTGGGTAAACAGGGCAGCTGTCAATCACTGATGGCAGGATTTCTGCAGCTTTGTCCTAAAGTTGAAGTTGAAGGAAAGAAAAGTTGTTTAGGACTAAGTTTTAGAGATTCAACAAAATTTTTTTCTGCATTTGCAGTCTGTACTATGCAGTCATCATTTCTTTTTTAGTATATCGCATTTCTTGTCTTAATTTCACATAAATGCTCTAAAATGGTCAGGAAACAATACTTCATCCTAAAAGCTTTTACAACACGTCGAGGGCACCTACCTCATTTTTCTGGAAGTGCAGACTAAACATTTGTTTATTTAAACTGATGACAGTATTAAAGGAAGAGAGGAAAAAAAGATGACATTTTGTTCCTTCAGTGGATTGCACCTATCTCATTTTTCTGTGAGTTTAGGAATCCATTTGTTTGTTTGTTTGTTTGTTTGTTTGTTTGTTTGTTTGTTTCACCATGAATACAAAGGCCTGAATATATATATTTTTTTTTTATTATACACACAAAACAAAATACAGGACCTAGTGGTGGTACACTCAAGTTAAGAACTTATTTTGATACCACCACTACATAAATAACATACAAAAAGAAAATAGACAAACACTTGAAAGTATGTACAAATAAAGGTTTTCAAAAGTGCAAGTCCGGTTTCCCACCCATTTTGGCCTGAATATTGGCAAGCATTAAGTCATGAATTTTGTTCTTGAAGAGAGGAGAAAGATGACATTTTGTTTGTCTCTCTTTTGTTTGGATTTTAGGCACGCTTGTGACGACAGCGCAGTGCCTGTGGGATCTGTCTCGCCAGGTGGACGACTCGTTCTGCGACCAGACGACCAAACCCAGCACGGGGACCCACCAGTGCAACATGGACCCCTGTCCACCACGGTCAGCATATATTGTCATTATTGTACAGTGGATACGGTGGAAAATGAAAATATATTTCATTTCTAAATGCTGTCGTTGAAAGTTATGTCATTTCTAAAGGCTGACATTTGTAAAATGGTCTTGTTATGAGGCTAAAAGAAACAGTTACAATCTCCCCAAGCTTTCGCTATCTAGAAGACCTAAAAAAAACTACATTTCTAAGAGATAAGCCAGTTATCATTAAAAACGTGGGACTATCCCATTAACCACTGGCTGCATAGAAGTCAAATGTAGGTAGACATATCAGATAGATCTAAAGACTAGAGATTTTTTTAGAAAGGGATTTGGGTGTTACTGGTATCATCTGATAGAACTTATAGAATTGAACTTTGTAAGGCCTGCTGTTAGGGATAGATTTAAAGGGAGAAGAAGGCATTTTGGGTTCAAAGGTTAAAACATTGTGACCAGCTCCTAATTAAAACTTGCCATTTTCCCCCTTTAACAGCTGGATTGCCGGAGAGTGGGGAGTGTGTAGCAAGTCGTGCGGAGGCGGGAAGCAGAAGCGACCAGTCAACTGCACGCGGAAGACGTCCACGCAGGAACAGGAACCAGTCGACGCCGACGCCTGCAAGAACCAGCCGAAGCCCTACAGCGAGAGAGACTGCAACATGCAGGAGTGCCCGCCCCAGTGGGTGGCAGGGGACTGGAGCCAGGTAGGCTGTGCAGCGCTGCCATATCTAGCAGTTTGTGTGTGAAGTGCATGCAGCCAAACTTTCAGAATCATAATTTGCATGCTCCTACCTTGAAAAAAGAAATTCTATCTGAATGGAAATGATACTTCAACTCTAACTTTGCAGGAAAACATATTGTTTTTGCTCTGTTTCCTCTTCTTCTGTTCCAAAGAAACAAGGTCAATGACCTGGACCAGATGGCTACCACCATGGGAATTGGTGCTGTAGCAGACACCCTGTACATTATGTAGCAAGTGTCAGGACCTGCTGGTCACCATAATTGAATATGTTTGATTAAGAATAAACCAAGCAGTTGTTTGTTAGGCTAGACCGTGTGAAGGTAAACATTATGCATTTGCTTTGCAAATGTTAACTTTCTACTTTTCTCCTTTCTCTAGTGCTCCAAGAAGTGTGGGCACGGGTTCCAGACCCGGGAGGTGGAGTGCAAGAGCATGCGTCAGGACCAGTCGTACGTCATCATGCCCGACTCCCTCTGCAAGTACCAGATGAAGCCCAAGATCCGACAGCACTGCTCCAAGAAGTGTTCCCGAAAGATGATGTGGTTTATCTCGGCCTGGAGTCAGGTACGAACCTTCTTATTTAAGGCCACACAAATTTAATTTGTTGGTTCCTGGATATTTTTATGTAGAAATTCAGCAAGAGGATGTCATGAAAACAGAGTGCCAGGAGGAAAACTTGCACTCTTTTCACTCCCTGAAACTGTGAAGTACAGACTTTCCCTGCAAATTCTGTTTTCATGTTGATATTCCAATCTAGCATAATTTTTTTTAAATTTGAGAACCAAGAAATTAAATTGGTGTGGCCTAACTCTCTCTCTGCCAGGGTAGGGCTAAGAATCAGGAAACAAAATTTGTTACACGTCGGTATGCTTACATGTACACTACTTGGCATTGTGAAGCTCAGAGTTTGGATTTTAAGCATGCCTGCATGACTACTAACGTTAAAATGCATCCATGTTTGTTAATGCTAAATACAACTTGTACTATGATTCAGCAAACTGTTATAAGTTGCACGTCTGCTCAGCTAACAAGGTATGCGATGACATTCTGTAAGTGCACAAATAACTCTTGTTGGCTCGAGTACAGGAGCACAGGGATCTACTGAAACAAACAAACAAACAAACAAACAAAACTGAAGCAGAGTGGTTCATAGAACATTCTTCAATCAGTGACTGTTTCGAAAGGTAAACTTTACGTACCTCCAAATTTTCGATGTCAACTGTACATCTTGATCACGGAGGAGGCCAGAAGACCGGCACAAGTCTCGACCTAGTCTCGTGTTCTCGCGAGACTAGGTCACTCCGTGATCAAGATGTACAGTTGACATCGAAAATTTGGAGGTACGTAAAGTTTACCTTTCGAAACAGTCACTGATTGAAGAATGTTCTATGAACTGCTTATCTGACGTGACTTATGAATCTCTTCAACGATGAAGCAGAGTGGTATGAAGGAGCGTCGTTGGCTAACCCCCCTCCCCCCTCCTGTCTCCTGCAGTGCTCGGTTTCGTGTGGCGAGGGAGTTCGCAAGCGTTTGCTCAAGTGCGCCACCAAGGATTCGAACGGCTGGTACCGCCAGTTCCCCGAGCGCCGCTGCTCGCACTTGAAGCGGCCGCCCGTCCAGCTCGAGGAAAAGTGCGTGAAGCCGAAATGTCCCAAGAACAGGACGCAGGAGACCATGCCCAAGTGGTACACGGGGAAGTGGTCGACGGTACGCATGCTCGGTTTGGTGACTGTTAACTTGGCATTGTGCATACATACACACAGCATCTTGAGTTTGCAAACAAAGCGTTTTCGTAAAGTTGGAACTAACCAAGTTAACTCTGTCATGCCTTTGCATGCTGGTGAATGGAGTTAGAGAAAATTAGTAGTAATTACATTTAGTGTACAACATAAGAGCAGAATACAGAAATGTTCACATAACAGAATAGAAGTCTTAGAATATCTAAAAGATTGCAGATGAAAAACAACCCTTGAGTTACATTTAACTGAAATGCTAATAGGGACACTTATATATATGGCAGGCAGCATTAGTTTTTTTGATTGATATGAAAATTGTACACACACTATGTATACAGCCAAAAGTTGTACAAGTGACCACCTCTACATAAGGACCACTTTTTGGTGATCCCTTAGATAATTTTTCCCATTGACACAAGCATTAAGAATCCTGTCTATAGTGACGACTTGTCAACATAGACCAGATTATATCAATTCACTGAGTCGTCAGTTTTGACTGCACAGAAGGATGTCTTCAGTAGACTGACTATTGTTTCTGTGTGCAGTGTTCAAAGGAGTGCGGCGGTGGACTGCAGCAGAGACTTGTGCACTGCATCGATGCCAGCCGCGGCAGCCGAGCCAACGGCTGTCCCGACAAGTCCAAACCCCCCACCTCCAGACAGTGTAACCTGGACCCATGTCCTGAAGAAGGTAAGAGTTTTACTTGAGCATTGATAAAGGTTAGATATCCAGGTGTTCACCTGTCCAGACAGTGTAGTTATGTTTACCTTTGCAGACAGAAGGAAAACATATTGTATTTGCTCTGTTTCTTCCTCTTCTTCTTTTCGGAACAAATAAGGTCAATGACCTGGACCAGACGTCTGTCACCATGGTAACTGATGCTGTAGCAGACACCCTGTGGTGTTGGGTTACATGATTTTGTAGCAGGGCAGAGCTGGAGGTTCTGGTCACCATATATTACATATGAACTTGTTTGAGTAGGAATAAACAGAGCAGTAGTTTGTTTAGCTAGAACATGTGAAGGTAAACATTGTGCATTTGCTTTGCAAATGTTACCTTTCTAGTTTTTTTCTATCTTTTATCTAGCAGTAACTTTCCACACTGTTGGATAGTTCTTGCACTTGAACAAGTGTTTGAAACATGTGTGTCTTTCTTGTCCTTTCAGAGGATAACAGCAGCTTTTAACCCTCCCCCTCCTAACCTCGCAACCAATAGAGAATTGGTAGCCAAACAGCTTCTTCAGTGTGCTGAAGGTTAAAATGTGTCTGTTTTAATCTCCAAGCAGATCATACGGTGGCAAGGCAGTATCCATAGGCCAGAGGAGTGTCTTTTAGCCACCAGTGGCTGGAAGACACTCCTCTGGCCAATGGATACTGCCTTGCCACCAAAAGATCTGCTTGGAGATTATCTGTTTTTCCTTCCCTTCCAGAGGAGGACATGCCTTCCTTTCTCATTTTTTTCTATCTTTTATCTAACAGTATCTTTATACAGTATTGGATGGTTCATGCACTTGAACAAGTTTTTAAAATGTGTGTGTTTTTCTTGTTCTCACAGAGGATGACAGCAGCTGCCAGGACGCGTTCCGGTGGTGCCACCTGGTCCCACAGCACAACGTGTGCGACCACAGCTTCTACGGACAGAAGTGCTGCAAGTCCTGCCGGAAACACAAGCAGGAGCAGGCCAGCTGACGTGGTCGTGGGGATGTACGGACTCGATAACACCGGGCTGCTGTGGGAAGGGAACACTTCTGCTACAAGGGTGGGACTTTTCTGCTACAACAAAGGATCTGCTACAACACAGGATCTGCTAGTTACACAGGATCTGCTACAACACAGCATCTGCTACAACACAGCATCTGCTACAACACAGCATCTGCTACAACACAGCATCTGCTACAACACAGCATCTGCTACAACACAGGATCTGATACAACACAGGATCTGATACAACACAGGATCTGATACAACACAGGGTCTACATACAAACTGTACTTCAAAACAGCAGAATGCTCCAAAATTCATTAATGTGATGTGTAGCACCAGAAGAGGAAACTTTCCAATAAGTCTTGGATTTACTGTACTCCAAACAACGGATGAGAAATATCCTGGATTTACAAACTGTACTCCAAAAGGCAGAAAATTTTGAAATTCATTAGCACCAGCCTTTTTCTGCTGCAACACAGGCTGGATCGACATACAACTGTACTCTGAACAGCAGTAAACTTCCAACTTCATTAATGTGAAATATGCAGTGTCAGAAGAACAAAATTCCAAGAAATTCTGGATTTACAAACAGATAACAAAACAGGAAACTTCAAACATAGGATCTATATGGCATCAACTTCAAATCTTAGTAGAAGGCGAGGAAAACTTGCAACCAATCCTATATTTACAAACAAGCTGGAGCTCAAACAACAGAATGTCAAATGTCAGCATCAACTGTCCAACAGTAGAAGAGGCGAATCTCTCTACAATGAGGATGGAACGGTTTTGCAACAACAAACTCTCCAGGATTTACAAACAAGCTGCATTTCAGCAATGGAAAGGTCTTCAGTATGGTTGTGTTATCTTTGGAGAAGTTCTGAACACAACTACAGTATCACGTGTCCAGTAGCAGAGGTGCTCATGGAACTTGCCATTTTTCTTGATAGTGGAAAGAAAAGGTATAAACAGTGGAACAACCAAGCAAGCTCCTTGCAAATGTCATCTGCAAGACTGTAAGCACTGTGTTATCGTGAAATTTTATGACTTGTTTTTTGAAAGGCAGTGAAAGAATCACAGACAATGAGATTGTAGATTTTTTTACAAGGACAATTTCGGAGGACATTCTCCTTGACTTGTACCTTATAAGAATTCCAAACGTTTTGCTGCTGAACCAAGAAAATTCCAAGTGGGACTTTAAGTTTAAGACGTCGGAGGACTTGAGAGATCAGTTTCTGGACCTTCCAGCTTGCGCGGTCATGTTGAACGTGGAAATATCATCCAGGTTGTGAAACTGTGAAACTGGATGCAAGACCAAACCTATGCAAGGTTGTGGCAAACGGTGGGGACCATAGACTGGTATGGGACCACTCACTTCACAATGTACGATCCAGAGGGACTGAACCACACATTTATGTGGGGAAAAAATATTGCTACTTTTGCAAGAGACCCTCTGAGTCTGAACCCTGTCTGGGTCAAGGTTTGCGACACAAAGCAAGGAACTACTCTAGCAGTAACCTCGACAGAGCTGGCCAAGGAAGCCAAGAAACAACAGCTTCTTGAAGACTTGGAGAAGCGAGCGTGGACTGATCTCACAGTATAGAGACAGGTGTAACAAATAGTACACCTGGAAAATCCTTAATGACTTACTGTATAAGTAGGACTGTAAATTACAGGGATACATATTGTACAGAGGGTGTGGACAATGTCATACTCTCTGAAATTCAAAGGAAGTTTCCTTTTTGCCTGATTTTTGGCATTTTACATGGAAATATTGTCTACCTTGATCATTTGTATTTATTGTGCCAGAGAAGTTATATTTTCATATATTATATAGATTTGTGGATATTAAAGCTTGCGGGGCAGACACTTGATGCAACGTTTGCTGTTCAGCACTGTGGCTGTAACTCCAGTATTTGTCTCAACACATCACAAAGTTTCAAATACATCATGAAAGCAACACATGAAATTGGTCACACGAAAGTTGGAAAGTTCTATCAAATTTCAATGGCACTATATGTGTTGGAAGCCCTACATTTAAATTTGTTACACATGTCATTTGAAAGACCATGCTTCTCCATATTGTAGTATTGTAAGTTGTTCCTGTCATAACATTATCAACAGATAATATTTGACTTTGTAAAAGTCATTCAAGATACCAACTTTCTAGGGACTCTCCTATTTCAAAGTGGCCAGTTTACGTTCGCTATCTATAATTGTCCAATGTCGCTGCTATTCAAATTGATAGGTATCATAATTGTTGAACAGTCTGAGCAGAAAACATTGCAGTCAGTTGTCTTCCCCGCCCGGTCACAGAATTGCAGTAGCTAGCCTCACCTTGTACAGAGTATTATGGGATGTAAAAGTTTACTGTATAATAGTCACTGCAGAATCTAACACTGTTGGCTCGTGTCCAATTCGCTACCTCAGGGGCGCTGCAAAGGTCTCTCACCACGCTCCGAGCGGCTTCTAAAACTCCGATGTGATACCCGTTTTGGAGTAGAATTAGTTATACAGATTTTATAATGTCATGTCTTTTGAGAACAATTTAGAAATTATTATAAATTTTGAACCAGATTATATACAATGTACTGACAAACAGAGAAAGCTGAATATGTATCATAAATACTACTTATTCCTTTTCTACATGAAATGTGAAATCCTTGCAGCCCCCTGAAGTTCGTATCGCAGCAGATGTACATATTTTTAACTGCAGCTTTCGTGTTGCTGGTAAGACAGGGTAACGTCAGGTTTAGTCATGTCCGTCTGGCCCACATGGGGGAGTCCTTTAACTCTGCTGCTCTCGAAACAGTTTAGCTCACTGAAGAGCTACTCTTCCACAGGTCGTGACAGAGAAGACCAATGCTATGTACAGTATTTACAGGCTCGTTATACTGGGGAAAGTCCCCTAGGTCTTTTCAACAAGTAATCTTGGTATTGTACCAATGTTTTCACTTTGCACACTGGTAGATTCTGTAATACAATTATCAAGTAATACATTTTACGGTGGAGAGGTCACCACAAAATTAAAGCTACCCCGAAAGTTTCTGCATTGACCGTAATGCACAACTGCCAGACAGTTCTTGCCAGTAGAGAGCAGAGTTGTACAGAGGACTCCCCCAGGCCGAGGTGCTGTAGAAATGGCCTCATACAATAATGTACAGACTCATGTGTATGTGTATGTGTACAAAACTGATATCTGGTGCTACTGTGTATTATTTACTATAGAGGGAATGTTGACAAGTTAGCATTGGAAAAATATTATTATTATTATTAATTTTTTTTTTGCACCAACTCTCATGTCATAGGAAACTTTTTTTATCGATTTAGGGGTAGATGTGTATTTTTTACCACTTCAGTTGTTTGGTTCGAGCAAAAAATGAACAGATGTGTTCTGTGAACCCAGAATTATGTGCAGATTTAGTAACTTAGAGGTAGTAACATACATGTATATCTGCAGTACATTTTCTTAGACGTTTCTAATGTCTTAGGCACTAAGACTAAAGAAAAGATTTCTTGTAGTCAGCAATTAGATAGGAAGCCATAAAAATAGTAGAATGTAAGATTCACATGTTTTAAAAAAATGCTGAGTTTCATTTTTTCTTGTAAGGTCCAAGAAAATACCATCAACATCTGGGTTCACAGGCACAAACCTCTATCAGTGTTCAAGTGGGGCTACACCAGTTTAATTAGTTGTTTCTTGGATTGCTTCCAGAAAACGTTGGAGCATGTATGAAAGGATTTAAAGCAGAATTTCTTTTTTTGCAGTCAAAGAAACTGACAAAGTTTGTACACATTTAAAAAGGAACTGACAAGTTTTGTACACCTTGAAGCATTTACAAAGAAAGCCATCAAATTATTAGTAGTGAAGCAATTTGTTACGAGAAACAACTAACTAATTTTCTGTGTCCCCCAGATGACATATCAGTCTACCCTCATGGCCTCAGTGTGGAGAAAACTTATGCAAAGAAAAGGTCTTAAGTTAACCTAACAAGAACTTCTCCACACGTTCTTATTGGCCACTGGTGCTTAAGGTACGGCTTCTTTAGAAACACTTGCCAGGATTTTTTCATCTTTAAGACGCTTGGGACTGCTTCAGGGAGAAATAGAGAAGAAAAAGGGGGAGACAAGATGGCGTTTTAAAAAATCCTTCGCTGAGTTATTTCATAGTAACAATGTGATGTTTCAAATACTTAAATACCCACCCATTATTTATATTCTTATCTTTTTTGCCAGCGGACTTGTACCCCTCTGTTGTTTTTACCTGGAGCATCCCAAACAAATGACACTGATTCCTTTCTGGGTAACAATGTAAAACATAGTTGCTGAGAGACATGGAGACCAAGGAGAAGTCATAATTATTGAAGGCTATACTGTGGAAGATGTACAATGTAACAAACTGAACACTGTGACTACCTCTGTACTGCATAGCTCACATTCTTGCCAATACTTAAAACACAAGAGTTGTTACTAAGGATCACACAAAATACAGTTTATAGTAGATGTTTCTAAACAAGCTGTACCATGAACGTTTTTCAGGTCAGAATCTCAATATTCTGTTATTAGCATAATTTTTCACATGAATTATTTTCGAATATGAAATTGGGAATAAAATGTCACAACATATTAATTGGTCTGTGGCTTTGATTATTCATTTGTTTTGTTGCCTTCGTCAGAAGGGTTTAAAATCATCCATTTTTAGTAGGGTAACTGCGGTTTTAGCGGCATAAGTCTTGAAGGCATGGTTCAAAGTCCATGATTTTTGGCAGGCAGGTTACTGTTGTTAAGACCAATGTCAAGTGCAAATATGGGCTTCGTGGAGGGGGTCCATACGTCACTGCAGTGGACTTTTTGTGTTTGTCGCTTGTTAGCAAAATAACTCTTGTATATGTAAATGGATGTTCATGGTTTTTGGTAGGCAAGTTACCATTGTGAAGGCTAAGGTCAAGTTCGAAAATAGGCCTCGTGGGGGGTCCCTACGTTTCTGCAGTGGACCTTTTATGTTTAGATATGTAACGATCTTTCCCCACCTACCCCTACTGGAGACAGCTGTTTGACTGTTGGTCAATTTCTACTCTTTCCAGTCGCTTACCGAAGCCTGGTAGAGCTAGTTGAAAAACATTTTGCTCTGCACACGCAAAGTGTGAGTCACAGAAACTGGAGGAAAAGATTTGAATCCTGTCTGTGTGTTTGAATAGTGATCAGCACCAAGGACAGGTCGCTTGCTTGTCTGTGTAACTATATATTATGCATAGTGTAATCGATAGAGGTAATGATAACAAGGAACACAATGTGTGTAATTAAGCAACTTTGAGGTGTATTACCGGTAATGTGACATTATAGTGATTGGGCCGAAAATCATTGTGTACGATGCTAAAATCAGGCCCATTTTCTATTGATAGAAAGAAAAATGGTCCATTCAAACATCAGAAAGTATTCGTAGAGCTAAACTGACGAAGAAAATGCTTCAGAAATACACCTGATCGCGTGGCTAGAACGCAAAATACACAGTGAGTATACTGTTTTTCAAAGACGGACTTTTACACTACATGTGTATGGTCTACCATAGCCTTCATCGGGCCTTCCTAAAGAAGTTAGGGATATCGGGATTCGGCAAAGATAGGGTGGCCAGGAGAGTGAACTCATGAGCCCGTGCTAAGGGTAACTTTTCCCCTAACTGCACAAGCAAATGGTGGCCAAACTCCTCTGGCAAATTACGATTTATTCTCCCTATTTGGCTGACTATTGCTGTTTTTCCGCCAACGCTAAAGATACGGTTGCCTGATTTGCCCGCCAACAATTTGCATATGTGTTCAAATAATTTGCATGTATATGATGTAAACAGCGATCGCTCGTATACACCCCCCCCTCACTAGTCCGACCCTGTCTGGATCCACGTCATGTCTAGCCGTACGTCGCGTCATCGTGTCTGGCTTGCGCACCTTACGGCCGAGGTTGCTAAGCTCATTCATTATCTCATTTGACTTTGTCCTGTGAGCTACTACCTGTGACCAAAGCAATCCGAATCCGAATCTTTCTGTGAAGCGAGTGAACGAAAACATGGCAGCGGCAGCGAACAACGGTGAGTCCAAATCATCACATTTCTAGTATTGTTCGCTACACAGTTTGCTCGATCTTGCCATGTTCGCCATGGAACGAATACCGTCAACAGAAATCCTGGCTTATTCATGCATGCCGATCGGGAGTGTTTCTATGGCCTGGTCTTTACTCGTATCTATCGCGGTTTGAACTACCTCGGGAGTTCAATCTGGGGCTAATCAAACTCGTGTTGTAAAACAAAACCTACATGTTTTTAGATTGTTGACGTTGAAGCTTACAATGTACAATTATGCTACGTGAACTTGAGAGCGTGTTTCTTCAAATTTCCCGCGGTTTATGCATTCCAAATGTTTCGGCAGTTCGATGAATGGCGCGATGGCTCATCTGTTACAAAGTCCCAGTCCTTTTACCAAGTGAAATACACACGTATGTACGAATAAATGTATTATATGTATGCTCCGATCGTGCCTGACAGCTGAGTTTCCGTAAAAAATGTCACGATGTCACGATGTCCTTGCAGATGTATTGAGCCCCCTTGACAGAAGTTGGCGTCTCTGAATTGTAGATGGCAGGAAGCTTCGATCATTTTAACTAACTCATTTATTCCCTTTGTCCTAGGAAATGCCCCTCGAGGTGGCTTAAATAACCTCGACGCCATTTGGGATCGGATGAACGTAAGTTAACCTTGTTTTAATAATTTTATATTTGGTACTTTATTAGAACAGTTAGCTTTGTGACAAACATTAGTGAACACCATCTAAAGATAATCAGTTTGCTGTTCATTACAATGTCTGTGTGGTTTTGCTGTTTTGTGAAGGACATTATTTCATGAATCATGCAGTAGTACAGTCAGCTCAAAATACTAGTACTGGGTGTGCAGGTAAAATTGGGGCTGTGTATACGTAGGTGTCTACCTGCACCTAACCTGCACTGGACAATGTACTAGGTTTATATATACAAGTGCTAAGTATGTTAATTTTTGCTGTAGTGACTGTTACCACCATGACGTACAAAAGAAATGATGGCAATGATCAGTTTTTAGTGTGATCCATACTTCTCAAACTCCGCGTGGTGCAGGTAAAATTTGTCTGGTAATAAATTTTACCAGACAGTGCAGGTAGATTCCAGGTACAGTATGAAAAAAAAAAAAGAAGGATTTCCAGCCCTGTACAGTCATGCAAAATCAGTCAACCACATTAATATTCTGTAAAGTCAAAATCAAACCAGAATCTTGACTTATGTCGAAGCCTCGGCTGGCTGCTGGAGGACCCGCTGCAATTTTCAGGGTGTGGCCGGTACAGCCCGGCTCTCCCCAAGCAATAAAGCAAGGGTGCTCCCCCTCTTCTCAAAATCCAAGCACCACTCCCAAATTTTCAAATTTAGGGTTTTCTCTTATTATTTTCATTAAAAATTCACTAATTTTTTTCGCGACATCAACCGATTAGGGAGCACCTCATTCCTCTAAAATTTACTGGGAGACCGCTGCTGGTATGTTGTCCATATGGTCTAGTGGTTAGGATTTGGCGCTCTGAGCTCACCACCAAGGCCCGGGTTCGATTCCCTGTGTGGGAACCTGTGAAGCAACAAGAACAAGAAGAGAGTATGAACAGATAGAAACCCCTGGCCCCGGTCTGGGATCGAACCCATGGCCCAATCTGAGCACCAGTTCACGACCCAAGCGCTCTAACGATTCGGCTAAATTAGGTCTAGACCCCAAAGACGGATCTGTTGGTAGCGCACTGTTACACTTAAATGCTGGCATATAACCTCTCTGCATTCGCGTATTACTAAGTGTTACCGGTATCTCTTAGTGCTACCTGTCTATCTCTGCCTTGTAGAGCAGGCGTTGGCTGGCCAGTGGTGTGGGTACGGGGAGTACAATAACCATTTCAGTTGCATTTCTCACTTGGTCAGATGGGACGTTACTCCGACCGCTCTTGTCACAGACTCCAAGACTTGCTGCCTTTAGTCCTGCTCTGTTGAGGTCGTGGTAGTCATTGTGTGGGCATGAAGATTACTCTGACACTGTGGTAGTCTCCTTCATGTATTTGCTGCAGTCAGAGTGGTGATGTGAAATGGGATAGAGACATGTTAAAGTTAGAACAAAAAAAGAACCACTCTAAACCCCATGATTTACCTCTCAAAATGCGGGAGATTGCGTTTTGGAAGGCTTGAAAATCCAAAATTTCCCCTAGATTGCACTTCGCTTCCCAACTCCCAGACTCATTGGATCACAAAACTGAGCTGAGGGAAAAACATTTAAGTCTATATCTACAGGATCTCTTATTTTTGTTTTTAGTTTTTCATCTACATTGTAGTCCTTGAATATCATGATATGTTTGAACAATTCTGTTTTTGGTAAGTGCGCATATTTCTGTTAATATTGTACTTACTTGGTGTGGCCTTATTGTAACCTACATGATATAGTTAAGGGTCTGTGTTTGTGCACAACCGGATGGACTGTAATGTTGTGTATCTGGGTTAAGGTGTTGGGAAGATGAAAGGTCAAGGTCAAAATGTGGGCCTCTTGGCAGCTATCCTTGGTACTGCAGCAGAATTTCTAATTTTTGTATCTTTTCAGTTTTGTCCTAGACATGTTAGGGTTTTGTTTTTATTGTGGCAGATAGCTTGTTATGTGAGAAAAAAAGTGGTTTAGGTTTGGTTCCTCTAGCAGCTTAATCTGGAACTGCAAGCCTTAGTTTGATTTGTGTAGAATATTTCTGATATCCAATGACTTCTAGCAGCATCTTTGCGACTATTTCAGTCACAAAGCAATATGGCAATATACTATCCTGGTAAAAGGGGTGAAGTATGCCATTTCTGATTGCTTTGTTTGATGTACATATTATTCAGCTTGAAAGTTCATCTGTGTTGGTGGAAGTCATTCTGAAAAATGTTTTGAACGTTTAGTACAGTGTAGTTTCTGTAGTAATTGGACTCACCCAAATCTTGATTGAACCTCCTTGTTTAACTCCAGTCTTTTTGAAGGAATGAGCAATCTACTGCTTCTCAGTGACTTATGGAATCTCCAAGCAGATCAGTGGCAAATTTTTACTATTGGCCAGAGGATCGGACTGTCCGGTGGCTAATGGACACTCTTCTGGCCGAAAAATGTTGTAACAGCCCAATATTCTGGCAGACTATTAGCCCCCCCTCATTAGGAATCGTATAGCCAGTGCCACAGGGGGGGGGGAGAGGCTCTAAACCATTCTTAAAGAGGGGGAGCTTAGTTTGCCAGAATATTGGGCTAACTTACACATCAAAACTTGATGAGTGACTCTCCAGACGTACTGCGTATGTTGATGCTCACAATAAACCTGTTAAGTATACTTCTCGACTCACCTCATCGCTGACCATTATCCTAATTGGACCTTATATATAATACACTGTCTTGCCACCCACCCTAGATCTGCTTGGAGATTAACATTATGCAGATAGAACATGTGACTTGGGGAGCAGTGCATCCTAAGTAGCATAAGTCTGTGCCCCCCACCCCACCCCATATGTAAATGTGCAACCACTTGACAGTCTGTATTTTAATTTAGTACACTAGCACGTCAGCAGAACGTACTGCGCCTGTGCGAAATCCAGAAGGTAACTTGCATAACACTTAAACAGAACATATCGTTTAAGTTGATGTTTAATATATGTTTTTTGAAGGATGACATCAGTAGTTGTGTCTGAAAAATGATACTGTCTGCGATGGGCAAAATGCTGATGCTGTTAACCAAACATAAAACACAAACCGTGAAAAATCCAGGTTTCGTGTAGGCGCAGTATGTTCTGCTGGCGTGCTTTGGAGTTCCTACACACAGCTCAAAAAAGGAACAGAAATATTGATGGATTTCCTTTTTTTATTTTTTTGTTTTACTTTTAGCCCCGCCGAAGCCAGCGGGTAAGGAGGGCGCCAGAAAGATATCGTAAGTTTGCTATTGCTTTTATCTGTCAGGACACTGATGTAAAAATTTGACTAGCTGCAAAATCAAGGAGCTTTAAAATCATCTCTTTTAAAGCTCCTTGGCAGAATTCAGGTCGTTTACATCTAAAAATCATATTTAGATATAAAGACATTTCACTTGAATGGATTTTGTTTCAACACTGGTGAGATACCGGTAGCTAGCACTCTAGGTCTGGTGTTGTGGCCGTGCACAGTGTCTAAGTGTGGCTTACAAGCCCTATCTTGGCATGGCAGTTCCGGCCACAGTTGGGACACAAGAAGGTTGAGATATTTTGTGGTTTCTCTTTAATATGTAGCTATGACATCGATAGTTTTATGAGATTCTACTGACAACTAAATGTGTCTCCTTTATGTGTTTTTTCTCACTAATGACTACTGACAACTAAATGTGTCTCCTTCATGTGTTTGTCTTGAATTACCTTAACTAGTCCCTGTCCCACTCCGGCCGTACTTACCTACTTACAACTAGATGTGTCTCTTTCATGTTTCTCTCACAGATGACTACTTCTAAATGTCTCTTACATATGATGTTTTTCTTACAGACGAAGATCCAAGATACTGGCCGGGGGCCCAGAGGCAGAGACCAGCTGTGCCAGCAGGAAGAGGAAGAAATGTTTGTTTCCTCTTTGTTTGTTTATTGGTTTATTAAAGATTAAACACTTTCGGCCTATGAATTGAAATATTTACAATGATTATCAAGATTTAGGTACAGTCATTATAAATCAGTTCCTGGGTTACGATAGAAGTAACGGTCCATCAAAGTTGTGGTAATGTTACATTTTTGTACTGTTTAGGAGAGACCAGGTCTTGGGTGGGTATGACATAAATAAAATATAACACGGTGTATTCCGCATCGCCCTCAGTCCCGGCCCTCCTGCGAGTCCTGCTGTACATTACTGTATAATGTAAGTCTTGTTATATGATGATAATTTTCAGTGTATCCAAGCTTTCCTCCAATCATTGAAAAATACTCATTCTAATCCGATACTAGGCGAACAACAACAACCCTCGCAACGATGGGCGACCGCGCAGGAGGTCGGCTGTGATTGCGGCAGCCAGGATCGCCGCAATTGCCGCGGCAGAAAGGAGAGGAGCGGTAAGTGTTGATATACTGTACAGTATGTCCAAAACCTCAACAAACGCTCAGAGAAAACGCTTTCTGTATAGAATGTCCTGGAATGATCTGAAGTTGTAACAGTGCAATTATAATTATTTTAGTTGGTGTATATGGACCTCATGTTAAGTTGTCTGTAAAATTCCTTGTTACATTGCTAATTGTTATTTTGCTAATTCTCTCCATAGTGTCTCCATGCTTTGTATATGACTGTTGCATTAGATTTAATGTCTCCAGATAGGAGAGGTCATACATAAAAATTACTTGGTGTGGCCTTATGTGTACAAGTACTGATTTATTGATATTTTCATTAAATAAAAGACTTGTTGGTTGGTACACCATGTTCTCTCATTCAATTTGTACATGTCCTAACACTTGTCATCCCTTTGTATATTTCAAATCTGGCATCTTGTTTTTTTTGGCCCTTCTTGTTTTTTTCGCGCTCTCGCATTAAATCTCCACAGGACGTCATCCCCAAAAATTACTTGGCATACTAGCCTTCTGTGTAACACAATGCACATATAACCCACTCAGTCTTGTATTCTTTCTACCTTATGCCCACAGAGGAGAGCGTGACTAGAGCCAGCCCGACCATCGGCGCACTGGCCCGACCATCCAGCCAGTGCGGCTCTGCCCCAGGCTCGCCCACCAGCCTGGGGTACGTACGCCCTCCCCCCGGCCCGTCCACCGGCTAGGGGCGCTCTTCATCCGGCTCGACCATCAGCCGGACGCTCTCCCAGGCCCCTGACTCGACCACCAGCCAGAGGCCCACACTCCTGCCGACCCCTGGCCCGGACACCGGCCAGGGGTAGCCAATCTCCTGCCCCACCCTGGCCCGGACATCGGCCTGGGTGGTGGCCACACCATCGCCAGGTCCCCATCCCTCCCCACCCTGGCCCGAACATCGGCCAGGGTGGCGGCCACACCACCGCCAGGTCTCCATCCCTCCCACCCTGGCCCGGACATCGGCCAGGGTGGCGGCCACACCATCGCCAGGTCCCCATCCCTCCCCACCCTGGCCCGGACATCGGCCAGGGTGGCGGCCACACCATCGCCAGGTCCCCATCCCTCCCCACCCTGGCCCGGACATCGGCCAGGGTGGCGGCCACACCATCGCCAGGTCTCCATCCCTCCCCACCCTGGCCCGGACATCGGCCAGGGTGGCGGCCACACCATCGCCAGGTCTCCATCCCTCCCCACCCTGGCCCGGACATCGGCCAGGGTGGCGGCCACACCATCGCCAGATCTCCATCCCTCCCCACCCTGGCCCGGACATCGGCCAGGGTGGTGGCCACACCACCGCCAGGTCTCCATCCCTTCCCACCCTGGCCCGGACATCGGCCAGGGTGGCGGCCACACCACCGCCAGGGCGTCCATCCCTCCCCACCCTGGCCCGGACATCGGCCAGGGTGGAGGCCACACCATCGCCAGGTCTCCATCCCTTCCCACCCTGGCCCGGATATCGGCCAGGGTGGCGGCCACACCACCGCCAGGGCGTCCATCCCTCCCCACCCTGGCCCGGACATTGGCCAGGGTGCCGGCCACACCACCGCCAGGGTCGCCAGTTAAGATAAGTGTTTACGTGTCTTATGATAGGAAGTTAATGATTTGTGATGTCCCATTTGTAAAAGGTAAAATTATCATTTGTAGCTTGAACTAAACTAAGTTCCTTATGTCTGAGGTACTGTTGCCAGGTATAATCATATTTTCTTGATTATTGGCAAGGTGCTTGACTGTGTTTTGTTTGCATCTTGAGTTATGTTTTTGGTTGGGGGTAACAGGAGATATTGAGGGTGGTGGCTGCTTTTGTATGCAGGGCTTCAGTCAGTTTCTGTGGTATACAGGTTCGATGTGTGGTTGATTTAGTTTCTGTGCCATGTTGATAGCTGGGATTGTGTTTGGAGTAACTGCGAAGATCAGTCCCCTAGAAAACAGTGAGTTTTCTGGTTTTGTTAGCTTGTGACTATTCAGGTTTTCGTACCACTTGACATTCTTTCTGCAGTTATGTGATGGTCAGTGGGTCGGGTTCGATCCCCACCCATGTCACCGATCTTGTGCCCTTGGGAAAGGCACTTTACACGACTTTCCTCACTTCACTCAGGTGTAAATGAGTACCTAGCTTCGGTTAGGGACGTCCCTCGGATAGGACGTTAAATGGAGGTCCCGTGTTTGGGGAGAGCCACACCCCACGCACGTTAAAGAACCCACCATACTTATCGAAAAGAGTAGGGGTCCTTCCCGGTGTGAGTGGTTCAAACCTTACAGTCCGGTCTCAGGTTTGACATCTTGTAGAGGTGATAGTCACCTGTTATGTCAATCCTTCCACAAATGTGGTAAATCGTCATAAATGAAAAATAAATAAAAGAGGAGGAAGAGCCTACTCAATGAGCTAACAGAACTAGGAAAGTCACTGTTTTCTGAGGGGCTGAGCTTTGCAGTTCACTCCAAATGCAATTCCGGCCATCGACGTGGTCACAGAAACTGAATCAGCCACACACCGTACCAGTATGCCACAGAAACCGACTGAAAAACTGTGTGCAGAAGTAGCCATCGCTCTCAAAATTTCCTAATCCCAGGAACTAGCAACATCGCTCGGGGTGTCAACTAGACATACTCATCACCTTGTCCACAGACAGCTCAAAAAAGGAACAGAAATATTGATGGATTTCCTTTTTTTGTTTTTGTTTTAGCTCCGCCGAGGCCAGCGGGTAAGGAGGGCGCCAGCAAGATTTGGTAAGTTGACATTTCACTTGAATGGATTTTGTTTCAACACTGGTTTATATACTATAACTGCTTTTAACTGCTCTTATCTCATGTCCGTACATCGTGTAATTGCTTGTGACATTGAGACTATGTATTACTAAGTAACGTTAATGATTTTATGAACAGAAATATTGATGGATTTCCTTTTTTTATTTTTTTGTTTTAACCCCGCCGAGGCCACACCATCGCCAGGTCTCCATCCCTCCCCACCCTGGCCCGGACATCGGCCAGGGTGGCGGCCACACCACCGCCAGGGTCGCCAGTTAAGATAAGTGTTTACGTGTCTTATGATACGAAGTTAATGATTTGTGATGTCCCATTTGTAAAAGGTAAAATTATCATTTGTAGCTTGAACTAAACTAAGTTCCTTATGTCTGAGGTACTGTTGCCAGGTATAATCATATTTTCTTGATTATTGGCAAGGTGCTTGAGTGTATTTTGTTTGCATCTTGAGTTATGTTTTTGGTTGGGGGGTAACAGGAGATATTGAGGGTGGTGGCTGCTTTTGTATGCAGGGCTTCAGTCAGTTTCTGTGGTATACAGGTTCGATGTGTGGTTGATTTAGTTTCTGTGCCATGTTGATAGCTGGGATTGTGTTTGGAGTAACTGCGAAGATCAGTCCCCTAGAAAACAGTGAGTTTTCTGGTTTTGTTAGCTTGTGACTATTCAGGTTTTCGTACCACTTGACATTCTTTCTGCATTTATGTGATGGTCAGTGGGTCGGGAACCCTGATTGTGAAACATTACATAAGCCGCCTTGTGTGTTTGTGTGGGGTGGGGGTGTGTGCACGTGTGTGTGTTGCATGTGTGTGGGGGGGGTGTGGAGTGGTGGGGGGGGTGTGGAGTGGTGGGGGGGGTGGGCACGTGTGTGTGTTGCATGTGTGTGTGTATGAATGAATGAATGGTTATGGTGTTTGTATACGTAGCTAGGATCTTGAAGTCCCGAACCAAGACTACGGCACAGGGCCCGAGAGAAAGAC
This sequence comes from Branchiostoma floridae x Branchiostoma japonicum, assembly GCA_013266295.2. Lineage (NCBI taxonomy): Eukaryota > Metazoa > Chordata > Leptocardii > Amphioxiformes > Branchiostomatidae > Branchiostoma > Branchiostoma floridae x Branchiostoma japonicum. The sequence continues at coordinate 3,712,295 of CM023829.1, read as the reverse complement.
AAGAGGAGGAAGTGCCTAGGTAGTAATGAGCTAATAGAACTAGGAAAGTCACTGTTTTCTGAGGGGCTGAGCTTTGCAGTTCACTTCAAATGCAATTCCGGCCATCGACGTGGTCACAGAAACTGAATCAGCCACACACCGTACTAGTATGCCACAGAAACCGACTGAAAAACTGTGTGCAGAAGTAGCCATCGCTCTCAAAATATCCTAATCCCAGGAACTAGCAACATCGCTCGGGGTGTCAACTTACTGATCATCACCTTGTCCACAGACAGCTCAAAAAAGGAACAGAAATATTGATGGATTTCCTTTTTTTATTTTTTTGGTTTAGCTCCGCCGAGGCCAGCGGGTAAGGAGGGCGCCAGCAAGATTTGGTAAGTTGACATTTCACTTGAATGGATTTTGTTTCAACACTGGTTTATATACTATAACTGCTTTTAACTGCTCTTATCTCATGTCCGTACATCGTGTAATTGCTTGTGACATTGAGATTATGTATTACTAAGTAACGTTAATGATTTTATGAACAGAAATATTGATGGATTTCCTTTTTTTATTTTTTTGTTTTAACCCCGCCGAGGCCACACCATCGCCAGGTCTCCATCCCTCCCCACCCTGGCCCGGACATCGGCCAGGGTGGCGGCCACACCACCGCCAGGGTCGCCAGTTAAGATAAGTGTTTACGTGTCTTATGATACGAAGTTAATGATTTGTGATGTCCCATTTGTAAAAGGTAAATTGTGTAATTGCTTGTGACATTGAGACTATGTATTACTAAGTAACGTTAATGATTTTATGAACAGAAATATTGATGGATTTCCTTTTTTTATTTTTTTGTTTTAACCCCGCCGAGGCCACACCATCGCCAGGCGAGGTCTCCATCCCTCCCCACCCTGGCCCGGACATCGGCCAGGGTGGCGGCCACACCACCGCCAGGGTCGCCAGTTAAGATAAGTGTTTACGTGTCTTATGATACGAAGTTAATGATTTGTGATGTCCCATTTGTAAAAGGTAAATTTGTAAAAGGTATATACTATAACTGCTTTTAACTGCTCTTATCTCATGTCCGTACATCGTGTAATTGCTTGTGACATTGAGACTATGTATTACTAAGTAACGTTAATGATTTTATGAACAGAAATATTGATGGATTTCCTTTTTTTATTTTTTTGTTTTAACCCCGCCGAGGCCACACCATCGCCAGGTCTCCATCCCTCCCCACCCTGGCCCGGACATCGGCCAGGGTGGCGGCCACATCACCGCCAGGGTCGCCAGTTAAGATAAGTGTTTACGTGTCTTATGATACGAAGTTAATGATTTGTGATGTCCCATTTGTAAAAGGTAAATTGTGTAATTGCTTGTGACATTGAGACTATGTATTACTAAGTAACGTTAATGATTTTATGAACAGAAATATTGATGGATTTCCTTTTTTTATTTTTTTGTTTTAACCCCGCCGAGGCCACACCATCGCCAGGCGAGGTCTCCATCCCTCCCCACCCTGGCCCGGACATCGGCCAGGGTGGCGGCCACACCACCGCCAGGGTCGCCAGTTAAGATAAGTGTTTACGTGTCTTATGATACGAAGTTAATGATTTGTGATGTCCCATTTGTAAAAGGTAAAATTACCATTAGTAGCTTGAACTAAACTAAGTTCCTTATGTCTGAGGTACTGTTGCCAGGTATAATCATATTTTCTTGATTATTGGCAAGGTGCTTGACTGTGTTTTGTTTGCATCTTGAGTTATGTTTTTGGTTGGGGGTAACAGGAGATATTGAGGGTGGTGGCTGCTTTTGTATGCAGGGCTTCAGTCAGTTTCTGTGGTATACAGGTCCGATGTGTGGTTGATTTAGTTTCTGTGCCATGTTGATAGCTGGGATTGTGTTTGGAGTAACTGCGAAGATCAGTCCCCTAGAAAACAGTGAGTTTTCTGGTTTTGTTAGCTTGTGACTTTTCAGGTTTTCGTACCACTTGACATTCTTTCTGCAGTTATGTGATGGTCAGTGGGTCGGGTTCGATCCCCACCCATGTCACCGATCTTGTGCCCTTGGGAAAGGCACTTTACACGACTTTCCTCACTTCACTCAGGTGTAAATGAGTACCTAGCTTCGGTTAGGGACGTCCCTCGGATAGGACGTTAAATGGAGGTCCCGTGTTTGGGGAGAGCCACACCCCACGCACGTTAAAGAACCCACCATACTTATCGAAAAGAGTAGGGGTCCTTCCCGGTGTGAGTGGTTCAAACCTTACAGTCCGGTCTCAGGTTTGACATCTTGTAGAGGTGATAGTCACCTGTTATGTCAATCCTTCCACAAATGTGGTAAATCGTCATAAATGAAAAATAAATAAAAGAGGAGGAAGCGCCTCGGTAGTAATGAGCTAACAGAACTAGGAAAGTCACTGTTTTCTGAGGGGCTGAGCTTTGCAGTTCACTTCAAATGCAATTCCGGCCATCGACGTGGTCACAGAAACTGAATCAGCCACACACCGTACTAGTATGCCACAGAAACCGACTGAAAAACTGTGTGCAGAAGTAGCCATCGCTCTCAAAATATCCTAATCCCAGGAACTAGCAACATCGCTCGGGGTGTCAACTTACTCATCACCTTGTCCACAGACAGCTCAAAAAAGGAACAGAAATATTGATGGATTTCCTTTTTTTATTTTTTTGGTTTAGCTCCGCCGAGGCCAGCGGGTAAGGAGGGCGCCAGCAAGATTTGGTAAGTTGACATTTCACTTGAATGGATTTTGTTTCAACACTGGTTTATATACTATAACTGCTTTTAACTGCTCTTATCTCATGTCCGTACATCGTGTAATTGCTTGTGACATTGAGACTATGTATTACTAAGTAACGTTAATGATTTTATGAACAGAAATATTGATGGATTTCCTTTTTTTATTTTTTTGCTTTAACCCCGCCGAGGCCACACCATCGCCAGGTCTCCATCCCTCCCCACCCTGGCCCGGACATCGGCCAGGGTGGCGGCCACACCACCGCCAGGGTCGCCAGTTAAGATAAGTGTTTACGTGTCTTATGATACGAAGTTAATGATTTGTGATGTCCCATTTGTAAAAGGTAAATTGTGTAATTGCTTGTGACATTGAGACTATGTATTACTAAGTAACGTTAATGATTTTATGAACAGAAATATTGATGGATTTCCTTTTTTTATTTTTTTGTTTTAACCCCGCCGAGGCCACACCATCGCCAGGCGAGGTCTCCATCCCTCCCCACCCTGGCCCGGACATCGGCCAGGGTGGCGGCCACACCACCGCCAGGGTCGCCAGTTAAGATAAGTGTTTACGTGTCTTATGATACGAAGTTAATGATTTGTGATGTCCCATTTGTAAAAGGTAAATTTGTAAAAGGTATATACTATAACTGCTTTTAACTGCTCTTATCTCATGTCCGTACATCGTGTAATTGCTTGTGACATTGAGACTATGTATTACTAAGTAACGTTAATGATTTTATGAACAGAAATATTGATGGATTTCCTTTTTTTATTTTTTTGTTTTAACCCCGCCGAGGCCACACCATCGCCAGGTCTCCATCCCTCCCCACCCTGGCCCGGACATCGGCCAGGGTGGCGGCCACACCACCGCCAGGGTCGCCAGTTAAGATAAGTGTTTACGTGTCTTATGATACGAAGTTAATGATTTGTGATGTCCCATTTGTAAAAGGTAAATTGTGTAATTGCTTGTGACATTGAGACTATGTATTACTAAGTAACGTTAATGATTTTATGAACAGAAATATTGATGGATTTCCTTTTTTTATTTTTTTGTTTTAACCCCGCCGAGGCCACACCATCGCCAGGCGAGGTCTCCATCCCTCCCCACCCTGGCCCGGACATCGGCCAGGGTGGCGGCCACACCACCGCCAGGGTCGCCAGTTAAGATAAGTGTTTACGTGTCTTATGATACGAAGTTAATGATTTGTGATGTCCCATTTGTAAAAGGTAAAATTACCATTAGTAGCTTGAACTAAACTAAGTTCCTTATGTCTGAGGTACTGTTGCCAGGTATAATCATATTTTCTTGATTATTGGCAAGGTGCTTGACTGTGTTTTGTTTGCATCTTGAGTTATGTTTTTGGTTGGGGGTAACAGGAGATATTGAGGGTGGTGGCTGCTTTTGTATGCAGGGCTTCAGTCAGTTTCTGTGGTATACAGGTCCGATGTGTGGTTGATTTAGTTTCTGTGCCATGTTGATAGCTGGGATTGTGTTTGGAGTAACTGCGAAGATCAGTCCCCTAGAAAACAGTGAGTTTTCTGGTTTTGTTAGCTTGTGACTTTTCAGGTTTTCGTACCACTTGACATTCTTTCTGCAGTTATGTGATGGTCAGTGGGTCGGGTTCGATCCCCACCCATGTCACCGATCTTGTGCCCTTGGGAAAGGCACTTTACACGACTTTCCTCACTTCACTCAGGTGTAAATGAGTACCTAGCTTCGGTTAGGGACGTCCCTCGGATAGGACGTTAAATGGAGGTCCCGTGTTTGGGGAGAGCCACACCCCACGCACGTTAAAGAACCCACCATACTTATCGAAAAGAGTAGGGGTCCTTCCCGGTGTGAGTGGTTCAAACCTTACAGTCCGGTCTCAGGTTTGACATCTTGTAGAGGTGATAGTCACCTGTTATGTCAATCCTTCCACAAATGTGGTAAATCGTCATAAATGAAAAATAAATAAAAGAGGAGGAAGCGCCTCGGTAGTAATGAGCTAACAGAACTAGGAAAGTCACTGTTTTCTGAGGGGCTGAGCTTTGCAGTTCACTTCAAATGCAATTCCGGCCATCGACGTGGTCACAGAAACTGAATCAGCCACACACCGTACTAGTATGCCACAGAAACCGACTGAAAAACTGTGTGCAGAAGTAGCCATCGCTCTCAAAATATCCTAATCCCAGGAACTAGCAACATCGCTCGGGGTGTCAACTTACTCATCACCTTGTCCACAGACAGCTCAAAAAAGGAACAGAAATATTGATGGATTTCCTTTTTTTATTTTTTTGGTTTAGCTCCGCCGAGGCCAGCGGGTAAGGAGGGCGCCAGCAAGATTTGGTAAGTTGACATTTCACTTGAATGGATTTTGTTTCAACACTGGTTTATATACTATAACTGCTTTTAACTGCTCTTATCTCATGTCCGTACATCGTGTAATTGCTTGTGACATTGAGACTATGTATTACTAAGTAACGTTAATGATTTTATGAACAGAAATATTGATGGATTTCCTTTTTTTATTTTTTTGTTTTAACCCCGCCGAGGCCACACCATCGCCGGGTCTCCATCCCTCCCCACCCTGGCCCGGACATCGGCCAGGGTGGCGGCCACACCACCGCCAGGGTCGCCAGTTAAGATAAGTGTTTACGTGTCTTATGATACGAAGTTAATGATTTGTGATGTCCCATTTGTAAAAGGTAAATTGTGTAATTGCTTGTGACATTGAGACTATGTATTACTAAGTAACGTTAATGATTTTATGAACAGAAATATTGATGGATTTCCTTTTTTTATTTTTTTGTTTTAACCTCGCCGAGGCCAGCGGGTAAGGAGGGCGCCAGCAAGATTTGGTTAGTTGATCTATTGCTTTTTATCTGTCAGGGCATTAATGTAAAATTTTGAATGGCTGCAAAATCAAGGAGCTTTAAATGATCTCTTTTAAAGCCCCTTGGCAGAATTCAAGTCATTTACATGTAAAAATTATATTAGGATATACATGTAAAGACATTTCACTTGAATGGATTTTGTTTCAACACTGGTTTATATACTATAACATTACTGCTTTTAACTGCTCTTATCTCATGTCTGTACATTGTGTAATTGCTTGTGACATTGAGACTATGTAAGTAACGTTAAGGATTTTAATGTAACTATCAACAGATTTCATGTTAGCATGCAAACGTAACATGCAAGTTGATCGAGATAAATCTGAATGCGCTTTTCCTGCATTTGGAAGCCCGTGTGATGACCAGATAGAACCCTGTGTGTTACTGCTAGTTATCACACGGGCTAAAACACCCATATGGAACGTTATCACGGCCCAGCTATCTGTAAGGCATGCATCCTTCCATCTTGAAACATGATGGTTAAGCTAGCACTCTAGGTCTAGTGTTGTGGCCGTGTCTAAGTGTGGCTTACAAGCCCTATCTTGCGGCATGGCAGTCCCGGCCACAGTTGGGACACAAGAAGGTTGAGATATTTTTTGGTTTGAAGTCTCTAATATGTAGCCATGACATCAATTAAGTTTTATGAGATTCTAAACTTCATGTGTTTTTTCTCACTAATGACTACTGACAACTAAATGTGTCTCCTTCATGTGTTTTTTCTCACTAATTACTACTGACAACTAAATGTGTCTCCTTCATGTGTTTTTCTTGAATTACCTTAACTAGTCCCATGACCAACTCCGGCCTACTTACCTACTTACAACTAAATGTGTCTCTTTCATGTTTTTCTCACAGATGACTACTTCTAAATGTCCTTACAAAAAATTTATGTTTTTCTCACAGATGATGATGCAAGATACTGGCCGGGGGCCCAGAGGCAGAGACCAGCTGTGCCAGCAGGAAGAGGAAGAAATGTGGTAAGTGTTCATTATGTCGTTTCCTGTTTGTTTGTTTATTGGTTTATTTGTGTCAACAACAGCATAAATGGCAGCTGTGACGTACAAGGCTGAATTTCGATGCTCGTTTACAATAACATAAATCATTCGTAGTAGGGTCATAAATAAGTTGAAATCATGTCTACACTTTCGGTCTATGAATTTAAATATTTACAATGATACCTTGTATAACTCATGATTATTTGAAGACTGACGTACAGTCATCATGAATCAGTTCCTGGGTTAGGATGGAAGTAATGGTCCAATATTATTATATATTGATAATTATTTTAGTTGGTGTATATGGACCTCATGTTAAGTTGTCTGTAAAATTCCTTGTTACATTGCTAATTGTTATAATTTTGATTATTGTCTCCATAGTGTCTCCATGCTTTGTATATGACTGTTGCATTAGATTTGATGTCTCCAGATAGGGGAGGTCATACCAAGATACATAAAAATCACTTGGTGTGGCCTTATGTGTACAAGTACTGATTTATTGATATTTTCATTAAATAAAAGGCTTGTTGGTTGTTACACTCATTCAATTTGTACATGTCCTAACACTTGTCATCCCTTTATATATTTTAAATCTGGCATCTTGTTTTTTTTGGCCCTTCTTGTTTTTTTCGCGCTCTTGCATTAGATCTCCACAGGACGTCATCCCCAAAAATTACTTGGCGCAGCCTTCTGTGTAACACAATGTACATATAACTTACTCAGTCTTGTATTCTTTCTACCTTTTTAATGCCCACAGAGGAGAGGGTAGAGCCTGAGCCCGACCATCGGCACACTGGCCTGACCACCGCGGCCAGTGCGGCTCTGCCCCAGGCCCGCCCACCGGCCTGGGGTACGTACGCCCTCCCCCCCGGCCCGTCCACCGGCTGGGGGCGCTCTTCGTCCGGCTCGACCATCAGCCGGACGCTCTCCTACACCCCTGACTCGACCACCAGCCAGGGGCCCACACTCCTGCCGACCCCTGGCCCGGACACCGGCCAGGGGTAGCTGATCTCCTGCCCCACCCTGGCCCGAACATCGGCCAGGGTGGCGGCCACACCATCGCCAGGGCGCCCATCCCTCCCCACCCTGGCCCGGACATCGGCCAGGGTGGGGGCCACATGTCCGGGAATATTGCAAGGTATGATGTACTAACAGGATTGTGTCTTGAAATTTGTATGTTTGAATTACTTTGCGTAGCCTTCTGTGTAACACAATGTACATATAACCAACTCAGTCTTGTATTCTTTCTACCTTATGCCCACAGAGGAGAGGGTAGAGCCAGCCCGACCATCGGCACACTGGCCCGACCACCGCGGCCAGTGAGGCTCTGCCCCAGGCCCGCCCACCGGCCTGGGGTATGTACGCCCTCCCCCCCGGCCTCTCCACCGGCTGGGGGCGCTCTTCATCCAGGATGATGGAAGTCAAGGATGTTAAGTGTTTACGTGTCTTATGATACGAAGTTAATGATTTGTGATGTCCCATTTGTAAAAGGTAAAATTACCATTTGTTTCTTGAGTATTGGTTAGGTGCTTGAGCGTGTTTTGTTTGCATCTTGAGTTATGTTTTTGGTTGGGGGTTTTAGATATTGAGGGTGGTGGCTGCTTTTGTATGCAGGGCTTCAGTCAGTGTCTGTGGTATACAGGTTCGATGTGTGGTTGATTTAGTTTCTGTGCCATGTTGATAGCTGGGATTGTGTTTGGAGTAACTGCGAAGATCAGTCCCCTAGAAAACAGTGAGTTTTCTGGTTTTGTAGCTTGTGACTATTCAGGTTTTCGTACCACTTGACATTCTTTCTGCATTTATGTGATGGTCAGTGGGTCGGGAACCCTGATTGTGAAACATTACATAAGCCGCCTTGTGTGTTTGTGTGGGGTGGGGGTGTGTGCACGTGTGTGTGTTGCATGTGTGTGGGGGGGGTGTGGAGTGGTGGGGGGTGGTGGGCACGTGTGTGTGTTGCGTGTATACGTAGCTAGGATCTTGAAGTCCCGAACCAAGACTACGGCACAGGGCCAGAGAGGAAGACAAGAGGAGGAAGGCCCAGGTAGTAATGAGCTAACAGAACTAGGAAAGTCACTGTTTTCTGAGGGGCTGAGCTTTGCAGTTCACTTCAAATGCAATTCCGGCCATCGACGTGGTCACAGAAACTGAATCAGCCACACACCGTACTAGTATGCCACAGAAACAGACTGAAAAACTGTGTGCAGAAGTAGCCATCGCTCTCAAAATATCCTAATCCCAGGAACTAGCAACATCACTCGGGGTGTCAACTAGACATACTCATCACCTTGCCAGCAACCAAGAGATTGTGATTCTCCCCGTTGATATATGCCTCGGGTAGGTAGAGGGGATTGTAGCTAATTGGACTGAAATTGCATCACAAATCATTAACTTCCTTGTCAATGAACCTGTAAATACTGTAAATACTGTACATAGCGTCTGTCTTCTCTGTTACGACCAGTGTAAGATTAGATCACTTTTCCTTTTTACCTTTCTTTTGACTGCCTTGATGACCTGTGTATAATTGATTGTTGTCATTTCTCAATAAAGTAAGGTAAAGAGACCATCATGTATATTACTTTGTCATTGATAAATACACGTAGCTCAAGTTGGGTAGGCTTACACATCTTGTTGGGTCAAGTTAAAGTTATGACTAATACATGTTGTCAACAGTAGGTACATTTGTTTAGGAAGATTTTAGAAATTTAGTGTCTAAGCACTGGTAGCTAAAGTAATATGCTGACCCATATCTTTTGTATTTGTCAGTGCAAGTGAAAATGTAAGTTAGCATAATTGTAGAGTGATAATCTAACTTGATAATCAACATTAGTGGGGTAGTTGTAATCAACATTAGTGGGGTAGTTGTAATCAACATTAGTGGGGTAGTTGTAATCAACATTAGTGGGGTAGTTGTAATCAACATTAGTGGGGTAGTTGTAATCAACATTAGTGGGGTAGTTGTAATCAAGTTTCAGTGCTAGCTAAGGCCACACCAATTTAATTTGTTGGTTCTCGGATTCGCCTCTTCATTTTTGTCTGATTTGCAACAAAAAAAAAAAGATTTTGGCTTTGAATCAGCTAAAAAATGCTCACATTTTGCCTTCAACAGTTGAAGAAAGTCTTTTTCTTCCCAGTTGTTACAGTTTTTCCATCTCTCAATGCAGAGGTTTGATTAAAAGTTCAAAATTCATTGTTTAAATATTTTAACCCAGCCTTTTATGTTGACTTCATGGCTCCTATCGTAACATTTGGGGCTATAATAGGATGCCCAGGCCTGTTTTTATTTTTATTTTTTTTCGCCCTGTCGCTTCATATTTTTTCTGAGAAAATCCGAGAACCAACAAATTAAATTGGTGTGGCCTAAGGGTACTAGAAATATTGTTAAGAATTTTAACATCAGATAGTTCTACGGTACAGCCGAAAAGCCACGTCGAGAGTTCTATGTGTTTCTCTTTTCCTTCCGCGAGAGAAAGTAGTCCGTTCCACGTCTCCAGGCGTCGACACGCCTCACAAGAAAGCCTACCGCTGGATTATACAACCTCATATCTTCCTTATTGTAACTTATTTGTAATATTTAGACTTGCTCACTTGCTCCCAATGATTTGTTAAGCCGAGAATGTACCTTTCCCCTTTTGATATCATGACCTGAAATTAGGTAATTTTGGGGAAATTCTCCGTGCATTTTAGTCATGATGCAGTTTCGCACCAACAGGAAATTTGTTGGGTAAGAAAGAGCAACTCTTAAATTCTGATGGTATTTGAGTTATATTCGATTTCGAGGGCGAAACGGGTTTCCCCCGAAATTCCGTGAGGCCATGTCACGGGAGCAGGCGGAAATGTACACCAAATAGAACGCGCTTCCCCGGCGCGCCGGCGAGCACCATGTGTTCTACGGCCGAGCGCGCTCCTCTCCGATCCCGTGTTTAGATATACATTGCTTGATTTAAATTATCGTCGACCTACGTCTAAACTACTCTTAGTTAGACTACACTGGGTGTTAATGCATCTTATATCTAAACATGCCCTTTTATTTTGCCCTGAATATAATGTTTCCAGTCCCTTGATAGCGGCCGCCTATCTGAAAGCTCGAAAGAGTGTCTGCCTAAAGTGGCTAAACGCTGGGAAACATTATACTCTCGTACAAATGTAGCTTCCTGACTTTTGAAAAACGCATCTAATTAGAGCAAGCGAACCATCAGAACTAGAATACATCAAACATTGAGTCATGATTGGTGGGTTTTCAAAGATAGTAACCGTTTTTTCTCTATTTGAATGGCACTGGGTTTAAAAAAACAGTTACTTTACGAAAAGTTACATTTATCGACCGACTGGCTCCGTAAAAATGTATCTTATCCCAACGCTTCCGATCCCTATAGTGGTTGATGACATAAAGAAATGGGCCCAGTCCAGAAGACAGGAACAGAAGAGACACATGCAGTTTTGGTGTGTGAGCAAGGTAGGTAAGTAATTCTTCCATTAGTTTCAAAGGTGTTGACCGAGCCAGGCCAACAAAAGTTCAATCAACAACTAGAGTTCGGAGTACTCATGCCTTCGACAGTGTGATATTGTTTTGATGGGTGTTGTGAAGATGTTTTGTAACGGTTTCCTTGTGGACTGTAATCATCTGCTCCCGTCCTGTAATATTGATTAAGTATAGATACCTTCAATCAATGTAGATTTTCTTGAAGACAGTATTACTAATCTAACTATTTCACCCCGACAGAGGTCTGGCAATCTCCGGTCTCGAATCAGCCGACATGGTGATTTACATCATCACCCTGTGACCCAGGCTGAACCCCTTGTTGGAGGACACCCATTACACCTAATGTTTATTCCGCTAAACCACAGCTTCCCGGTTGTTAATTTAACCTAGATAAACCCAGGAAGATACAACACGTCGAATGCACTACGAAATGTTCACACAAAATGACCAATTGTTTTGATGGTATGTGTCATGTAAGATAAATGGGTTTCTCCCTTGTTAGATTTTGTATCCTTTAGTGACAGTGGAGTATATACTGTGCTTAAACTACTTAATGAATCTTTATTGCATGTTCATTCCCCGGGGGGATAAATGCAGGAGATCAATGGAAATACAATGTACTAGAAACAAATATAAATGGCTAACATTAGATCTAAGGTATATATATATATATATAAAAAAAGCTAAAAACTATATAAAGTGGTATCTATCTACGTTCTAACGGCTTCTTCTCTCTTTTTGAAACATTTCGAAACATACTTGCAAACTTCATTCATTACATCGATATCTACATTTGTACATGATATAATAAATTTAAAGGTGTCGTGTTTTGATAATGTTTTACATTTTTTGTCTAGATTAATTGAACTGAACAGTGATTTGCGTTCCTTTTCATATAATGTACAATCAAGTATAAAATGCAATTCATCTTCGATACATGAATTCTTACAGAATTTACTAGTACATAGTCTGTCTTGTAACGGGGTACGGCTATGCCTGCCAGATTCTATGTGTAGGGGATGGTCGCTGATTCGGAGTTTACACATGGCTCTGCGGTCCTCAAAATTTGGAATGTCTAAATATGGTTCTCTGTCGTATATCATTTTGAATGTTTTGTACGTTCTCAGTTTGTTGCCTTGATTTTCTCTTTGTCCCTGTGCTTGTAATACCGAGTTGAATTTTTGGATGAACATATCTTTTAATCTTTGTCTTAGTTCGTGCAGATGGAATGGTTTGTTACTATACTCGTATGTATATAGGCAGGCATAGCCGGACTCCTCTAAAAGTGTCTTCATATTCAACAACCAACAGGGAACTTTACTTCTAACAAGGTCTTTTTGTACAATGTAAGCTTCATGCTGAAGGCTTTCAACAGGAACATTTCTAACTAATCTATAATAATAACTGTACATTCTACAACACGCTTCAATCCATAGGGGGAAGCGGCCAAGTTCTGCTCTACTTGCATAGTTACTAGTGTTTCTTCTTAATCCTAGAATTTGTTTACAGAATTTTAAATGTGTTTGTTCAAGTGGAGAGTTGTCATTTAATTTGCTGTTGCACCATACTTCCGCCCCGTACAATAAAATAGGAACAACACATTGATCAAAAAGCTTAAGGTAAACTGATATAGGAGCCCTAGTGTCTCCAAGAGTACATTTAATGCTGAACAACGCTCGTAGGGCCTTCTTTTGTAGTAATTTCATCGCTGTGTTAAAGTTGCATCCAGCTGTAAAGACTACACCTAAGTAAGAATAAGATGAAACGACTTCTATGTTTTTGGAGAATAATTGAAAGCTAAGTTTTGTAAAGGCGTGTCCTTTCTTATTGAATACAATAATCTTTGTTTTATTTAGGTTGACGGTTAGTTTCCACTTTTGGCAGTATCTACCAAGAGTGTCTATTGCGTTTTGCAGGCCTTGTTGGCTTTCCGACAACAAGACTATGTCATCAGCATATAGCAAGCTTGTTACTTTTGAGTAGTGTAATAGTGGTGCGTCGATGTCTACCATGTTTAAGTCGTTAACAAGATCACTGATATAGAGGTTAAATAAGGTTGGACTCAATATGCAACCTTGACGGACACCAATTCGGACAGGGAAGCTTTCTGTTAAACCGCCAATAGTTTTAACGCGTGCTTCTGACTGGTTGTAAAGACTTTGGATGATATTAAAACATCTGCCGGATATTCCTTTAGATAGGAGTTTGAAAAATAAACCCTCATGCCAAATTGAATCAAAAGCTTTGGAGAGATCTACAAAACAAGCGTACAAACGCTTGCCCGATTGGCTATATTTTGAGATTAATGTTTTAAGTATGAAGATGTTGTCAGATGTTCTGTAGTTTTTCCGGAAGCCTGTTTGGTTTGGTTTTATAAGTTTGTTCTCTTCTAGGAAATTCGATAATCTTTTGTTTAATACTGATGTAAATAATTTGCCCAGGCAGCTAGATATCGATATTCCGCGATAGTTGTTCACTTCGTCCTTTCTACCCGATTTAAAGATTGGAACAATATAACTATTTGACCATTCTTTTGGGAAGGTTCCTTCTGACAGAATCCGATTGAATAATTTAACTAATGGTGCCAGTAAGATTGATTTCCCTGCTTTAATCATAATACTAATGTAACAACTTTAAGATGCAACTTTAGTTGCCTTGGTAGAGGATAGGAACTCCCCTGGTGCCAGGATGAGCAACTTTTAACTTTTCCCTTTGTTCATGTTACTTTTTGCTAAGTAATTTGCACCTGACCAATAGCCTCAGACCAGTGCCCTAGGCCAGGGATTTCAACACCTGTTACCAACAGTATTCCCAGGGGACTATTCCTGGTCAGAAATCTTCAATACAAGTTTCCAGTTGCTTGAGTAACCGTATTTTTGCGTACTTGGGATGATAGTTTACAATCCCGGTTTATGTGAAAGTATTGAAATCTGTCAGTATTGAACTTGAACTCCCTGCAGTAACCACAGACTGACAAGAAGGTTGAAGGTGAAAATGGTCTCCCAACAGTACAAAGGTTGCCAGGTTGGACAGCCTTTTCAGCCCCTAACCAGTCCTGGACCACTTTTTCCACCTACCCAAAGATTACCTCATTTTCTGTTTCCTGCTTTATATTAACGTTAGATGTGTATTCATTTGCAAGAGGTGTAAACAGTTTGATTCCTTCTTATTGCTTTACGAATTGCAACAATATCCTTCTCTTTGCTAACCCTGTAACCCTGTAAAGCTGGTGTGTTACGCCGAAGGGCGGTTATACCGGCTATATAAATACAGATACAGATACAGAACCCATAAAAATTTGTCACCAAAAGGCCTCAGGGAAAGGGTTTAAAAAACCTTTGAAAAAGAGTAGAATAGAATAGCAAGGTTCGACAAGTCTGGACATGTCCAGACGGCATACCCGACCTTCTTGATAGAGTAGAGTAGAGTAGAGCATCTACGGCCAGGAAGGACAGTCCAGTTGGGGCTCCTGTTGACTTCCCTTCTAGCCGACCGTCAGTGGGTTTTTGTACGTGATCCAGTATCTTGAAATTATATTTAACCAGGGGATACTCCATATGTTTGTCCATCTCTTTTCTTACCTCTGTAACAGATAGAAACTAGAGTTCCGCGACCTCATACCTTCGCCAAATGAGGTTAATATTATATGACTGACGAATTATAGATTTCCCCCTAATTATGCCAATAAGATCCCCATTTGCATGAATTACGTCAGTTGATCATATTCTCCTCCCGATGGCAGTGTTATCGTAACAAAGAAGGCCATTCTAGCATTTTCTCATAAATTATGCAAATGAAGTCCTGATTTGAATAAGTTATGTTGAATGATGTTCACCTCCAGTCAACTTCAAAATGCGCAAGTATGAAATTGCCAGCATCAACCACTATGGAATTACAGTATTTTCTCATTAATTATGCAAATTAGGTCTTCATTTACATGATTAATATATGTTCCTGTCATTCTTAATTACACATGTCACAAGGTAGAATAGTCCTTAATGGAAGATAGGTGAATTATAGAATTCCCTCATTAACTATGCAAATTAGATCCTAATTTGCATAATTGTCATCTAATTATGTCAAGCATCACGTAAGCTACCTACATACCCAATATCAAGACGATCCGTCAACTGGTTCTTGAGTTATTCTACTTTAAACATTTTCATACAAATGCTCCTGCAGTTCCAGGGCAAGCCGCTAGGGGGCCCAAACTTACGTCACTTCTTGCCGAGCACAAGAGCTACCTACCATCTAAAAATCATGACCCTAGCATGTCCAGATCACGAGATATCAAAACCGGAAGTTCCGCTGCAGTACCATCACAAGCCGCCAGGGGGCCCAAAATCTAATCAGTTCGAGCTCTCATCAAGACCTATCCACCTATTAAATATCAAGATAATCCATCTAAGCCTTCTCGAGTTATGCTGTTGACAGACAGACACACAGACA
The DNA here is from genome assembly GCA_013266295.2 of Branchiostoma floridae x Branchiostoma japonicum. NCBI lineage: Eukaryota > Metazoa > Chordata > Leptocardii > Amphioxiformes > Branchiostomatidae > Branchiostoma > Branchiostoma floridae x Branchiostoma japonicum. The sequence continues at coordinate 3,696,755 of CM023829.1, read as the reverse complement.
GACAGACACACGGCCACGAAAACATAACCTTCTTGGCGAAGGTAAATATGGAACTGCGGGAAGCCTGTAGTTCTTAGAAATGCCCTGAGTCACTGGCTCTGTATCTAGGTCAGTTCTCCTCAGGAGGCCTTGTGACGTAGGACCAAATGGACATGCCCTTATTTGGGACTGAAGAACCAGGAAGTCACTATCTATTCCATATTTGGGGAATAGGGTACAAGGACCTCCAAGAAACCACCTGATGACAAGTGTCTTAGGAATGTATGACTAAGTTAATAATGTAGGAGGACTTCCTGTCCTACAGGATATAAAAAGGAGACAAGATCTCCAGTTAGGAGTAGTCAGTTCGAGTTGGAGTTGGAGTTAGTCTGGAGTAGATGCTGTCCAGAAGAGTCGTAGTCCGTCCACCTGTGTTCGTCTGTGTAGTAAGTCTTGTGCATGTATCTTTATTAAACACAACGCAATGTCCTGTAATAGTAACTGTTAACTAGTTGACGTAACGCCTGTAATTGTAACTGTTAACCTCTAGACGTAAATCCTGTGAGTAACATTGGATGACCTTTGTTGATGTTCATGTTGATAGCTATTAAATAAACTGTACACGAGAACACAGTATCCAGTGGTCGAACATTCTGCGTAAAGCCTAAAATCCGGATGGCACCCAGGCTAGTATTTCAGTCGCCTCGTACGAGTACATCTGGCCCTATTTTTCTCAGTTCGACCAACTAAAGAACTTATTGATTCACCTTCGATGGAATCCTGGTGGATAAGTATTCGGGACATTTCTCAGGGTCAAGTTTAAACGCATGAAAGAAGGGGATCTTAAACCCCATAAGAGCCCATCTCGTTTCCCAAGTCGCGAAATGGCCTAATCTGGGAATGAGAGACGCTTCCTTAGCGAGATACGCACCTATTCAAACTTGTGTGACATGTGTAATTAAGAATAAGGGGACACTGCCACATATTAATTATGTAATTAATTTGCATAATAATCTTAATTAGTGTCGTTTTGCACCCCTGTGTAAAAGTCACCTTTGGTACAGTCCGCACATACATGTGCGCTAGCGGAGGCTTGTAGTGACACCGTGTCGTTCCTCATGTTCTTTTGGCAATTTTGGGGGTAAATTTTTCAACTTTTGCCTTGAAATAATTCATCCAGCTTATACCATACTCGTCAGGATATTTAAACGGTGGATTTATACCGTTCTTTGGATGTTTGGGGGAGAAAATTCTCATTTCCTGACCGGGTGAACTACTTGGAGTTGAAGACAACGTGGCGACTCTGAGACTTGGACAGACTGCGTGGTGTGGCTTTTTTTGTGACTTTTCAAGGTAAGATAACAAGCTGTTTTCGTCAAATTTATTTCCAATAAACCGATAACCTTACTTTATATGTTAGTTATATTCGGTATGATTTGGTGTGGGTCTTAGAAGGCTACATCTTAGTCTTCAATTTAGCTTGTTTGTCTATAATAACCATTCTACGCTGTTTTGAAACTTTATACCGCTTCGTGTCGTTTTGAAGTCCTTGGTGGCGTCTTCGGAGAACACTATATCTTATTTTTCGTGTGTCTTGTGTGAAAAAAATATGAGTCTACGTTGGAGGGAAAATTGTTCTGATATATAGAAATGTTCTAACGCCACGTGGTAAGCGCGGCTCAGCGACCACCTGTTGGAATGTGCCGCACGCCGGCTTATTGATGTTCCCGCCAAATTGGCGGCACAAGTACAGCTCTAGCTAGCATATTTTAGTATTTTGTTCTTTCTTATTAATCAGAATATTGTGAAAAATGTCACGACACATAAGAAGACTGTTGGTTTATTTGAGTGAATGACTAGCCTAGTACCCACTGTGCACTTTTCAACATTTCTAGGAAGTAATATGTTACATGCAAATGTTTATCATCTTGCTTGTTGCGTTGTACTAATTATCCTGTATCATGCATAGAATGATGCATCCTAATGGTGCTGTCCTGACTGGGAGAAACCTGTGATGACTTCTGTCCAAACCTGACCAGATGATGGCTCAGAAAAACCAGATGACTTGATGACAATGAAGTGAAGAGCTTGTACAGGTGAGACAATGCTTTCAACTTTACTTTTTTCTCGACTCAGAGGCATAGAACATATACTACCAGTAACACGTTTAAAATCACTTAAGTTTATGGAGCCATTTTATTTAGCAAATGGACGTTCTATTGGTTTTATCGTTACAGTCATTCAGTGTTGCCTGGATATGTTCTTCGTACTCTAATGATCCTTTCATATTGTTAGGTGTGTCCTGATGTTCCAGTCCTGACTGGGAGAAACCTGTGATGACAGGCGACTTCGGTCCAATGCAGACCAGATGACCTGAAGACACGGGACCATATTCCGACAAGATGAGCGGTGAATAAGAGACAACAACAGCGTGGATCCGGAGACTGGACTGTAGCAGGAGGAAGAACCGGACTTTTATCGGCAGAGCTGTATGAAAGAAGATGGGGAGGTGTGAGTATGGTGTCTTTGTTAACACAAGAGAACACTCCACATGCACACACTTGCACCCGCATTTCTCACTTTTATGGCCGTTAATTCCGCTTTGTTATCCTCAATTCACCACTGAAAAATTCTTTGCATCGTGTTGTTGAAAGCCAGTTCCTCCAAAATTATCACTTTACTCTGCTCTGAGGGTCAACATGAATATGTTTCCGTAAATCGTAGCCTTAATTCCACGTTGCTATCCTGAGTTCACCACTGAAAAATTCTTTGCATCGTGTTGTTGAAAGCCAGTTCGTCCAAAATTGTCGATTTGGACCTCTCTTCACTTAAACTTTCCTGCAAAATTGGGACTTTACTCTGCTCTGAGGGTCAACTTGAATTTTTTCCGTAAATAGTAGCTTTAATTCCACGTTGCTATCCTGAGTTCGTCACAAAAAAATTCTTTTCATCTTTTTGTTCAAACCAAGATCACCCCAAAATTGTCGCTTTGGACCTCTGTTTACACGTAAATTTTCGAAAAATGTTGTTCATTGAAATTTGCATGCAAATGGCAAACCACACCTGGAAAGATAATCGAGTTAAGATTTTCGCGCGGTTTTAGATAGGGTATGGACGGTTCTGACCTTTGACCCCAACGCCTGGGCCCCCACAATTAACCACTTCTCCTACATTGAACACTATAGTTACACTGTTCCAACACTTTGGACTTAACTTTTTCCGGACACTTATAGTCACCACACTCTGCAACATCAGACCAACCAATCGCACCAAACATTCAAAATGATTTCTGTCTCTCCTGGTCGGCAATGCGCACTAAATCTACTCCATCGGGGATGTCTTTGCTTTATGCATGAGACATTGTTGCTTCGAAACAACAGTATACCAGTGCGCTTGACTAACCAGGAGATACAGAAATCATTTTGAATGTTTGGTGCGATTGGTTGGTCTGATGTTGCAGAGTGTGGTGACTATAAAGTGTCCGGAAAAAGTTAAGTCCAAAGTGTTGGAACAGTGTAACTATAGTGTTCAATGTAGGAGAAGTGGTTAATTGTGGGGGCCCAGGCGTTGGGGTCAAAGGTCAGAACCGTCCATACCCTATCTAAAACCGCGCGAAAATCTTAACTCGATTATCTTTCCAGGTGAGGTTTCCCATTTGCATGCAAATTTCAATCAACAACATTTTTGGAAAATTTACGTGTAAACAGAGGTCCAAAGCAACAATTTTTGGGTGATCTTGGTTTAAACAAAAACATGAAAATAATTTTTTGTGACGAACTCAGGATAGCAACGTGGAATTAAGGCTACGATTTACGGAAACATATTCATGTTGACCCTCAGAGCAGAGTAAAGTGATAATTTTGGAGGAACTAGCTTTCAACAACACGATGCAAAGAATTTTTCAGTGGTGAATTGAGGATAACAACGCGGAATTAACGGCCATAAAAAAGTGAGAAATGCGTGTGCATGTGGAGTGTTGTCTTGTGTTAAAAAAGACACCATACTCACACCTCCCCATCTTCTTTCATACAGCTCTAACGATAAAAGTCCGTTTCTTCCTCCTGCTACAGTCCAGTCTCCGGATCCACGCTGTTGTTGTCTCTTATTCACCGCTCATCTTGTCGGAATATGGTCCCGTGTCTTCATGTCATCTGGTCTGCATTGGACCGAAGTCGCCTGTCATCACAGGTTTCTCCCAGTCAGGACTGGAACATCAGGACACACCTAACAATATGAAAGGATCATTAGTACGAAGAACTTATCCAGGCAACACAATGACTAACGATAAAACCGATAGAACGTCCATTTGCTAAAATGGCTCCAGAAAGTGATTTAAACGTGTTACTGGTAGTATATGTGCTATGCCTCTGAGTCGAGAAAAAAAATAAAATTGAAAGCATTGTCTCACCTGTACGAGCTCTTCACTTCATTGTCTTCAAGTCAACTTTTCTTCTGAGCCGTCATCTGTTCTGGTTTGGACAGAAGTCACCCGTCATCACAGGTTTCTCCCAGTCAGGACAGCACCATTAGGATGCATCATTCTATGCATGATACAGGATAATTAGTACAACGCAACAAGCAAGATGCATGTATTTGCATGTAACATATTACTTCCTAGAAATGTTGAAAAGTGCACAGTGGGTACTAGGCTAGTCATTCACTCAAATAAACCAAGTCTCCTTATCATGTGTCGTGACATTTTTTACAATATTCTGATTAATAAGAAAGAACAAAATACTAAAATATGCTAACTAGAGCTGTACTTGTGCCGCCAATTTGGCGGGAACATCAATAAGCCCGCGTGCGGCACATTCCAACAGGTGGTCGCTGAGCCGCGCTTACCACGTGGCGTTAGAACAATTTTCCCTCCAACATAGACTCATATTTTTTCACACAAGACACACGAAAAATAAGATATAGTGTTCTCCGAAGATGCCACCAAGGACTTCAAAACGACACGAAGCGGTATAAAGTTTCAAAACAGCGTAGAATGGTTATTATAGACAAACAAGCTAAATTGAAGACTAAGATGTAGCCTTCTAAGACCCACACCAAATCATACCGAATATAACTAACATACAAAGTAAGGTTATCGGTTTATTGGAAATAGATTTGACGAAACAGCTTGTTATCTTACCTTCAAAAATCACAAAAAAGCCACACCACGCAGTCTGTCCAAGTCTCAGAGACGCCACGTTGTCTTCAACTCCAAGTAGTTCACCCGGTCAGGAAAGGAGAATTTTTCCCCCAAAACATCCAAAGAACGGTATAAATCCACCGTTGAAATATTCTAACAAGTATGGTATAAGTTGGAAGAATAATTTCAAGGCAAAAGTTGAAAAATTGACCCCCAAAATTGCCAAAACAACAAGAGGAACGACACTGTCTCACTACAAGCCTTCGCTAGCGCACATGAGCGGACTGTACCAAAGGGACTGTACCAAAGGTGACTTAAGCTTTTAGACAGGGGTGCAAAACGATACTAATAAAAATTCATGTCTATAGCGACCACTTGTCCACGTATTATGCAAATTAGTCACATTATTAATGGCCTATTCAGACGAAACCACATGGACGGACTATACTAAACGTGTCTTTTACACAGGGGTGCAAAACGATACTAATAAAAATTCATGTCTGTAGGGACAAAAATTAGTCACATTATCAATGGCCCTGTTCAGACGAAACCACTGGAGTCACGATTCGGGTAAATCACATTCCTTACATCTGGTCGGCGCGCCGTACGTTCCTTCAGAATGGTTGCCAACTGCAAGTCACCCAAGCTAGATATCCTTGTCGATTGATTAAAAGACACAAGGTGCCAACTTATGTCAGTGGTCGTTACACCTGGTTAGGTGTAACAGGTCGTTCGGTGTAATGTAGCCAGCTGCCGCCGCGCCGCGTGCCTTCGAAGCTGGTGTGTTACGCCGAAGGGCGGTTATACCGGCTATACAGATACAGATAGTGGTCAACGACCCTGCCAAATGCCGGCGTGGTCCCGTCAGACGCGCTGGAGCTCGTCCTAGAATGGACACGTTATTCGGTCATTACCGCTATTGAAGTTGTGGTCACGTACCTTTTTGTATTGCATACAAATAAAGACATATCACCCCTTAATCCATGACAGGGACAATATGCAAAGTAAACCGGTGAAATCGCATCGTGTTCAGACGCAAGTCGCGATCCGGTAAAGGCGGTTCGAAATTACCTCCAGATATGGTTTGGGATCGAGGCGCTTTCAATGCGATTTGGAGCGTTCAAATCGGGCCACATGAATCCTGCTTCGGTGGAATCCACATCCAATGCGATTTCAATGGTTTCGTCTAAACGGGGCCAATATCTGGCAGCATCCCAGTTGTTCTAAATTACACACTTTTCACTTTTCACGGTTTCATATAGACACTTGGTACCCGAAACAGCATGTATTGTCACTTAACTATAACGTATTTCAATTACCTCCATAGAAAATGAAGGTATTGATTTTGGTGTGTCTGTGTTTCCGCAAATTTCTGGTCAGCATAACTTAAGAAGGCCTTTATGGATTGTAATGATATTCGGTGTGTTGGAAGGTCTTAAGAAGACAAAGGTCAAGATCTGTGCCTCCGGGTGGCTGATTTCATCATCATCATCATCATCATGAAATATCCCGGATGTAGGGCCGGGAATTTTTCATCATCATCATCATCATCATGTAGCCCGGATGTAGAAGCAGTGTGGATTGAGCGTTATGATTACCTTTTATTAAAGTTTTCCCTCGTTATTGAATAAATTGTTTGGGGAGCTGGATTCTTTATGATTAAAATATAAAAGTATATACAAACAAAGCCATTGAGAGAGGTTTTATTTTCTGTTTCTTTTTATTCCAAAGTAATGACACTTAGTTACAGTGACTGACAGGTGGGTAGGACGTTAATATTCGCACTTACGTTTCTCTTTCCAATATCATTTTTAAACGAAGTAAATAGCGATTTTTCGTTACAAATATAACGTTACACGTCTTGTTAGATTATACAATATACTTTCTAACAATCGATATGAACTAAAAAGCGATGTCAGAATGATCAATTCCGGTTGCGCATCCTTAAGCTTCGAATCACCCGGTGATGAAGAGGTCGTCAGAGCTGCAGAGGGGAAGACCGTCAGAGAACAAAAAAATGAAATAAACCATAAACTGGGCTGTACAACATACTTCATACTTCAAGTAATATGGTAAAAGAGACACGAAGAATGGGTCAAATAACATAATATACAGTAACTGTTTTTTCAACGTTTAGTGTCTTGGAAACATCAACATGAATCACCTGCAGAAAATTTCTTTACAGCTGTAATTACGCGTAACACGGTCTTAATTTAGCGCCGCCCAGTGAAGGGGAAAGATACTGCAGCAGCTGGCCTCATCTCCAACGACAAAATACTACGTAGTAGGGTTGCTTGCACCTGACCGTGACACAGTCTTAATTTAGCGTCGCCCAGTGAAGGGGAAAGGTACTGCAGCCACTGACCTCCATCCCGCCGTCACAAAAATCACAGCAGTCAGTGGCTGCAGTACCTTCACCCTTCACTGGGCGGCGCTAAATTAAGACCGTGTCACGGTCAGGTGTAGCCCGATTGTGACTGTGGGAGACGTAGGCCAATGGATGCAGTACCTTTAACCGACACTGGGCGGCGCTAAATTAGGACCGTGTCACGGTCAGGTGCAGCGCGATTGTGAGACGGAGGCCTGATGCTGCAGTACCTTTACCCTTCTCTGGGTGGCGCTATTTTCCCGATTACCCAAATAATACAAATTATGTCGGTCAGACGAACAAGACATCTTTTACTGTCTTTAACGAGTTTTTCCTACTTTCACCAGTCTTATTTTTTTCAAACCACCGAAGCATTTTCATCGGACCTAAAATGGTAAATGTTTCTGTTCTACTCGACTTAGAAATAACTGTTCTTTTGTGCTGCAATTGGATACTTTGGAGTTTTCATGAAAATTAGGTTACATATAAGTAATGTTTAAGTTAAGAACCCCAAATTTGTGACTATATTCAAGTCGTCATATCTAAAAAACATCTTTTTATTTCAGTCTATCTGGAATAGCTGCCTGACAATAACACTATCATGGAAGAAAGTGAGCACACAGCAACAAAATTCATTCGCTGAAGCTGTGGTTACCACAATTGTACTTCAATCTTTTATTATTTGTACAGTTAATAAATACATTGTGAATCTACAAGTCGTCTCGCAAATGAAGACATGTTTCTACTACCTTAAAATAGATAAACAAATGAATCTAAATTGCTGGGTTACTAAAGCTGTTAAAACATATTCAATGCCAACCTTCAAGTTATGGGAAAACACTTGCAACACATGGTATATTCGCAAACAAGGCTACAACTTTCACTTACAGACAGTAACAGAGCACCTCTTCAGTCATAACTAGTTTAGTTGCAGAAACGACCTTCTACAAATTGGACATGTGCTGTCCCTGCTTCTTTTACACTGCTTAAAATATTAGGAACAGGACCATATTGCACAAATCTTAAGGTATATGGAGCTAGTTAGAAAAAAGGATACAATAGGTTCCTGATACCACATGTCTGAGTAAACAAAGTCCAAACTCTTCAAAAGGTCTGGACAGCATGTCGGCAGAACGTACTGCGCCTGCGCAAAACCTGGATTTTCGCTGGATTTTTGGTCAACGTTGCATTAGAATTTTGCCTGTTGCAGACCATATCTTTTTCTACACAACATTTGAAAACTACAGACGGGATGTCACCCTTATATACGCGAATTCGACCTTATATGAGACGTTCTGCCGAAGTGCTATGCACAATACATTACGGGTTTCGCGCAGGCGCAGTACGTTCTGCCGACGTGCTGGTCTGGACCATCTACAAAAGGTCAAACAAAAAATGAAAAACACAATAGACTGACCATCCATAGTAGGAAGAAGATTATAAGACTTGATGAATATTTGGCTTCACTCCATGTAGCTGATCTTCAGGTGAGTTTTCACACCTTGCAGACATGGCAAATCTTCAAGCAAAGTTTCATATTCCTCAAAGACCTGGCCAAATGTTCAAATCAAGTTTCACATCTTTGAAGTCTTCAAGACATGGCATATCGTTGGGGGACTAGATTTTACATTTTCTAAGACACAGTTTAATCTTTAAGCACCAGGTTTCCCGTCCTTCAAGATGTGGCACATCTTTAGTTAGGTAAGTTCTTCCCTCCTTTAAGACATGGTGCATCTTCAGGTAAGTTCTTTCCTCCTTTAAGACATGGTGCATCTTCAGGTAAGTTCTTTCCTCCTTTAAGACATGGTGCATCTTCAGGTAAGTTCTTTCCTCCTTTAAGACATGGTGCATCTTCAGGTAAGTTCTTTCCTCCTTTAAGACATGGTGCATCTTCAGGTAAGTTCTTTCCTCCTTTAAGACATGGTGCATCTTCAGGTAAGTTCTTTCCTCCTTTAAGACATGGTGCATCTTCAGGTAAGTTCTTTCCTCCTTTAAGACATGGTGCATCTTCAGGTGACCAGTTCCTCACATCCTGATTCTGACCAGTTCCTCCACCGCCAGCCTCCGCAGCTGGTTAAAGTCCACGTCCAAGTGGCTGCGCCAGTACCGCCGGTCACGGCCCCACACCTGGACAGGTAATACGCAGGTAAAAAGGTAAAGCAGTCATCCTCACACGTGGACAGGTAACAGGTAAAAACGTAAAGGTAAAGCTATCATCCTCACACCTGGACAGGTAACAAACAGGTAAAAAGGTAAAGGTGACGCAGTCATCCTCACACGTGGACAGGTAACAAACAGAGAAGGGTCAGTATGAGTAGAGTGGAATCATTCCTCAGCTGACCAACATCTTTTGCACTGCAACCATTCCTCAGTAAGACATCAGTGGAGCCGCATAGTTCCTGTTTCGAACATTTATTCAGCCTGTCACTCAGACCTGTTCTGCTGATGTGGCTTCTTCAGTAGCTAAGTCTTCATGGCACAAGTGCATGAAGTTTGCTCTTAAGGTCTCATTCATGAGTTTTCTCATTACAGCGGGGCCAATGCATTAATGCGTGCCTTACATGACCGTGTTCCTAATGATCCTACAAATCTTTGATATCAGTCATTCTATGTTCTTCTTCTTCTTCTTCTTTGAGTAGGGCGACCACCTTCGACCTGTCGAAGATTTTGTTGCCATGACGGGTTTACTGCGCAAGGGGGGGTGGAGTGATATGTACTAAGAAGGTAGAGATTACTGGACTTGAATGTTGAGCACATTTACTCTACTGGAGGACTGCAGGATGTCTAAGAGTTTCTCACCTGTGCGGGGTAGCAGGGACTGTTGATCCCGTGGAAGATCCGAGCGATGGCGCGGCCGGTGAAGTTCCTGTCGTGGTGGAGACAGACGAAGCTGCGAATGTCCGCACGCACCTGGCCCTCGTTCTTCAAGATCACCTGGGACGGACAGACACATCAAGGAGTTTAGGTTGATTCAAGAAATGGCGAGTGGTGGACAGGACTCTAAACATTACAGAGGACTTCTCGCTCACTGTCTGACTGGCAAAGATTGTTCGGTGTAATATAGCTAGCTGCCGCCGCACCATGTGCCTGCGAAACTGGTGTGTTACACTGAAGGGCAGCTATACTGGCTATACAGATACAGAAACAGAGGGATACAGACCCTGTCTCCTATTGTTACAGCTGACTATTTAGTAAATACAAGTCCTTACAGTTCATTGTCAAGAATTTCTCCAAAGAAACAGACCTGGTGCAATCTCACCTGTTCCTCCTCCTCCTCCTCACAGGTGTCTTGAGAAACGTTTTGTGCCGGCTCCTTCTCGAAGTACTCCCTGAGGGTCGTCTTGAGCTGCTCGCTCCGTGTCTGGTCCACCTCCTCGGCACAGTGCCAGAACTCGTCGTGCGACACTCTGTGGAGGAAGGAGAAAAGGTGGTAAGAGACATTTGGAAGTAAATGCAGAAGGTTTCTCACCGTGTCTTTGTCGGATTCCCTGAGTCATGCCAAAGATTTTTTAATTACATACTGTATGTACTGCCCTCCCACTCTTTCCTGCCACTTGCTACACAATGTAATCCAACACCACAGGATGTCTGCTACAGCACCAGTTACCATGGAGACAGACGTCTGGTCCAGGTTATTGACTTTACTTCTTTGGAACAGAAGAGAAGGAATGACAAAGGAGAAAACAGTATGTTCTCCTTCTGCAAAGGTAAACAAAATAAGATAATGGTAATTTTTGATCCAACACAAGAAGGGAACTCACCATGAATTTTTGGTTGAACCCATCAACTTTCGTCAGATGAATGATCCACTCGCTGAAGTCAGGAGTGATTCGATGTTCTTGTGTTGGATCAAAGTTAAACTTTACCATTATGGATTCTACCAACACAGATGAGCTTTCTTTCAAATATGTAACAAGAAGACGTCTCACTCTGTCAGTGCTTCGAACACGGCCCTGATCTGGCGGAGCTCCGTTCGCTCCTGCGACTCCACACGACCGTACAGGAAATCCGACACCTCCTCGAGCTCCTCGTCCGACAGGTCGCCCGGCGCCCGGAGGAGGAACGACACGTCGGTGAACTCCACCAGCAGACCCGTCCGCTGGTAACCTGCAGGGGTGCAGAAGAGACCCCTATCGATTTTGGACAAAACTGCAGCCCCTAAAGCTAAGCGAAAACACTAGTGCAAGAACAGTACTAATCAATCTTTTGGAATACTACCTTTAACAGCACTTTCAAAAGAGACCCCTATCAACCCACGAACAAAAGTGCAGTCTGCAAAGCTAAGAAGTAAGAGGGTTTATCTTTGCCAATCTTTGCTTGCCTGTAAAGTTCACAAGCAGGACTGATGGGTAGCAACTTTCAAAAGGGCTGAGACCCCAAAACTACAGTTTCAGCAGCACATCCAAAAGATCCCCCTGTTGACTATCGATGGTACTGCAGTTTCACCTATGTATGTACTGTAAATCTTGAAACTTTTGTGGTGGTTTTATTTTCGAGGTTTTTGCAATTACCTCTCCAATGCAAATTCATGAGTTTCCAATGTATTACTACTATGCTACAGAACTGCTTTAACCACAGAAAATGAAATAAAACCACCATGAAAGTAAGTGAATTTACAGTGTTTCAGGCATTTCCCCACCTCCTGTGTTCGTCCTCTTCCACTTGAGCGCTCGGATGTCCCTCCTGACCGGCTCCAGGTCCCACCCCATCCTGTCTGCCAGCTCCACAACGTTGAACTCTAACCTGCAGGGACAAGGGTCAAAGGTAAGATGAGGTTAAAGGTGATGCAAAGGTGAAAGGTAGTGCAAGGTGAAAGATCACACCATCAAGATTGGAAGTCAAAGATATATAATATGGTAACCTGTCACTTGTACCATTATGCCATGAAGCTATCAAAACAGTAACATTACATTTTCATAATGTGAAAGCTTTCGCTTTGCTTAGGATGTCCCTAAGCAAAGCTAGGTACTCATTTTCATCTGATTGAAGTGAGGAAAGTGCCTTTCCCATGGGCACAATATGTTGGTGGATTCAAACCCAGGACCTATGGGTTCTGGGCCAAACTCCCAATCATAACGCCACACGATCCCACACAAGGTGGTCCAGTTTGAAAGCTGTGACCAGTCTCACCGGTTGCTGGCTGAGTGGTCCACTCCCTTCTTCCTGTCCATGGCGACCGCTGCAGCGATGATGGGGCTGGTCCTGGCCAGTTGCCGTAGCAACCCCGGCCCCCCGTAGAACTGGATGGTGCAGAAGGCTCTGATTGGTTGGAGGACCTCGATCCACTTCCTCTGGTGCAGTTCCAGGTAGCACAGCAAGGTGGCGATGCCTGCAGGAGCAAGGGGAACATGGGAAAAAGAAGGATACCAGATTTAAGACATCAAAAGCCTATGAAAAAATAACAAATTGGGGCTTGGCTCAGTCGTAGCTATTGGGCGAGCCTGCTGAATTTTAGGTCTTTGGCCAATGTAGCAAAAGAGAAGAACACTCAATTCAAAACAGTTCAAAAAGGCCACTCAGTGGGCCAACAAAATCTGGTCTGTGTGGACAGGTGGTCACTATGGGAAAAATTGATCTGAGACTACGAAAAAGCAGTCACAATGGCCAGGTGGTCCTTATTTAGAGGTGGTCACTAGTACAGGTTGGACTGTTTTATTAACTTTATTGTTGGAAAGAAGATGAAGAAAAAAGGAAACAGTACATTTCTCTTCACTTTTAGGATAGGTCAGAAAGAAAGAAAGAAAACCTAAAAATCTATATTAAGGAAAATAGCTGACCTTCCTCTGTCATGTCCAGTGACTGCACAGCTGCCTCTATAGGCACTGCAACCACATGGCCAGGGCAGCTACAAGGCAGTTGGGCCTCTGAACTGCCTACAACTGGATAGTTGGAAACTGCAATTGTGTTCTGGTGAGAGTCAGAATGTGCAGAGACTTGTGTGTGGGTGTTCCCATCTTCTGACAGCTGCGTGTAGTCTATACCATCATCTTCAAATTCTACTTCCTAGGAAAAGAGAAAGAACTTTTAGTTCATGCATCTTGGTCTTCAAGTTCAAGGGATCAACTGTAACAAGAACACCATTTTAAGAGTCAAGTTCATCATTCTACAGCAAGAGGGAAAAATGCAACTGTCTCATTCTGTAGTTCTATGCAAGCAGCCTGACTACATCACGCTTCTAGCAGCCCTTCTACTGGTCAGGCCCCTAGAAGCCAACACCTCTAAGTCAGGAGAATTGGGAACATCCTAAAACCCTGTTGATTTATGCATGTGAGTGTACATGGACCAGTTATTGTCAGACTGATAACTGTCTATTACCATGGTGTTGGCAGCTGTGATGACTGGTTTGCATATAGTGACAGAGAATCCTATGCTCCTATTGGACTGATTTCCATAGTGATAAAGAACCCTTAGCTCCTATTGGTAGTTCTGGGAATGAGAATGGTTCTCTCAAGTTAGAGGTATATGGCCACAAGCTCTCAGGGAGGAGGCCCAATCAGCCCGACAGTGAGAGATTGTGTAACACAGGCTAACTACGCATGCACATCACTAGGAAGCAAAGAAAGTAGCTCCAATCTGCACCTGTCCTCCTCTCTCTCGTTCCTGTTCTTTTCGTATCTTCTCCCGACACCTGCAGCGCGGGAAGACTTTCCTCAGCAGCTTCTTGACGGTCGTCCTGTCAACCGAGTTGCCGTAGGTGTGGCGCCGCAGCTCACACAGGTCCGAACCCTGCAGGGAAACAGGAAAAACTCTCACAACAATCTCAAAATCAACAAACAAGAAGCCATAGGCGACAATTCTCCGTGAAATTTTATAATTTGCAGATTGGGAGGTGGTATTGGCACTGGCATGCTTGCAGACGATGTATAAAATTGCATGCCGATTGAACAAAGGGGACCGTGGGTTTTAGCTACGGAAAAACGGGTACTGCTCAAGTCAACGTTAAATAACGAAACAACATGATCACAACAGCAACGGTTAGCACAGTTGCACACGGAAAACACCGTCCCACATAACCGCTACGGTAAAAACAAAGACACGTGCACAAAGTCAACTGCGCAACTGGCGGTCAGTCTAAAACCACGTCAACAATTTTAACACTTGCCGCTCAAGTCAACTGCTTTAACAAAACAACATGACCACCATAGCAACGTTAGCACAGTTGCACACGGAAACAACAGATATCTTGGCGCATTCTCCGCGCTCCGACCAATTTCAGGTCGCTATATTATAAGCTATAAACAGTACAGTGTGTGAGCTCTACCGAACAACTATGATATTAACATCTTGCCAGACAATTAAATAGACCTGACCTTAGGTGCAAACTATAAGTCACAATCCCAACAGATACTCACAAACAAATATACACAACAACCACCTAATATCTGCTTAGAGAACCTCGCCTACCACATAACTACTTAACCTACGGCCTATTCCACAGGATTGTAAAAATAGGGGTGATTTTGAAATATCAAATTTACCTCGATATAAAAACCGCTACGGTGAAAACAAAGACACGTGCATCAACACAGACATAACGGCACACCACATGCCCAAATTCATAGAAATACAATGTACACAAACATGACTTTTACGTGCGAACACATTTCACAATTCCGGCCCATTCATAAACCATTACGGTCCGCATCTGGTCTGCATTAAAAACCGCACCGCACATCTGCATTAAGGATGCTTTCCCCCCCCGCTATTCAAAACCACGGGTTTTTCGCGGCCGGTCCCATGTGCCCCTAAATGTAGGGGTGCTTTTCGAATATTATCTTGACCGCGAAAACACCTACGGTAAATATTGATATTCGTGCATCATCACTGGCATGCCTGCACACGGCGTATAAAATTAAATGCCGATTGAACAAGGGGAACCGTGAGTTTTAGCTGCGAACACGAAAAACCGGCTGACCCGAATACTCCTGCAGGAGGTATGCCTCCTTCACGGAGTAATAAAGTAAACAGTTTGAGTCAAAAAGCACCTGATATTCAAGCATGAATTACTGGATGTCTCCCAAAACCTTAGGTAGAATGGCTAGTGTCCACAAAGCTTTCTGCAGTTCTAGTATGGACAGCTAGGTGGATAACTAGGTGTCTCTCTTTACATTAGCATTGAGAATGAGGTGACTGTGAGGGTTTCTCCTCCCTGCCTGCAACCCCAATCTCCTGTGCATGTGTGTAATTCTCAAAACTTTTTTGGGGATAAAAAGTGCCTGCAGTTCTAGTACGAATTGCTAGGTGTCTCTCTTACATCAGCATTGAGGAAGAGGTGGCAGTGCGAAGGTTTCCCGTCTCTGCCAGCCCTCCCGATCTCCTGTACGTAGTTCTCAAAGCTCTTCGGCATGTTGTAGTGGATGATGGCTCGTACGTCGGACTTGTCCAGACCCATGCCGAACGCTACCGTTGCCACGACGATACGGAGCTCTCCCGACATGAAGCGCTTCTGGATCTGTCGACGTTGGGCGGCGGACTTCCCAGCATGGTAGCAGTCTGCCAACCACTTCACCTGGGGAGGTCCTTTTTCTGTAGGGAGGAAAAAATCAGATCTTTTATTTCTGGCCACTTTAAATTGGTGAAAGTCCTTCCCACACCATTCATTGGTGCATAGGGCAGTGCTGGTCTCTGTTTCCTTAGCCCAGCTCCACAGAACTTTGTGTAATCTCTACAGCAGGAATTTCCCTTGCACACTGCAGGATCATCATTGTCATCATTTCAGGTTGGCCTAAGCCCGGATGCCAGACCCATAGCACACTAGGCCCAAAGTTATCCAGTTTGCAATAGCCTGGGCGCCATCCGATTTGCTAAGGGGCTCCTTGCACTCACTGGCCCTGGCAGAAATTGAGTGCAAGGAGCCCCGTAGCAAATCAGATTGTACCCAGGCTAATTTCAGGTGTGTAACCAGGACAAAAACCTCATTTGGGCAGGAGAGCAAAAGGGGATTCAGGCCCTGAAGTCTAATCCTCCTGATCAGGATTATCATCTTAGCAACACAGAAATAATCCTTGAGATGAACCACAGGAATCCAGACTTATACCTGCAGGAGGGGAAGAAAGACAACTGGCTGGAGGTCAGATGTCATCATCTTAAAGAAGACGAAGACCTTCTTTCCGGTTTTAAAGGACACACCTGTCCTCTGAACACCTGTTACCTTCTACATTACAGGTAATTCCTCACTCACCTGTAACAAACACCTGAGGTACATCCATCCACTGCTGTCTTTGTTTCGGGTATTTTACCCCAAAATATAAGAACAGTGATTTTATACACATGGAAGATTGAAGATGAAGGACAAAACAAGTCGAGAAAGAACAAAATGCTACACAAAGTTCAGTTGAGATGAAGATTTGTATGATTTCTACACCGCTGCCCTGAATTGATCCATTGTTTTGAATCCGTACTGATTGAAGTCATTAATCATAATCCAACAGGTGACCTGATACTGTATCAGAACTCCCTCCAGGCACGCATTTCCCATTCTAGTGTTTAATAGACCAATTCTGCACCCCTGTTATTCTCCCTCAAAACATAGAAACCAAAGACGAAAATCTAGAAATTTCTCAACTCATCTATCCCTTACTTAGTCTAATTGTTTGACCACTGAGGCACCACAGATGATCTGACCAGTTTTCTTCACCCTTCACAGTTTTCTGTTCCTTTTAATGTTTCACTTAGTGTCATGCTGGTTCACTCACTGATATTATCCTCCCATCTCTTTCTCCCTCCCTGGACTGTTCCTTGCCTTATGGCTTTGGCTAGTTCTGACGACCGTGACATGTGGCTTTACCACTTCAGTCTTCGTTCCTTTACTGTGGTTAACAGGTCTTCCTATGGACCTATGTTTTGCCCAAATTCCACTGATGCAAAGCTACTCTGGTATTGGTTAATCTGATGGACAGCAGAGATCAAAATATAAGTGGGACATTAGCAACAAACAAAAGGCTCCCTACAGGTGTCCCAAAGCCCCGGGTCAGGACAGATACACCTGTTTACTGGGACCACCTGTTGGTCGTTGCTCATGCAGAAAAATACCTTCAGATTGCAAGCCACGGATTACTGTAACACAACAGTGTCACAATGGGCTACTTTGTTACTGAGGGTTTGTTTGGGGCCAACAATTGTGCAGTGCTGCTAATAAGATTCCCTCTATACTAATTATAGTAAGACTGTTCTACAGTAAGGTGGTCTTGTGGTTAGGGTTGTTGACTCAGAATCTACAGGTCCTGGGTTCGAATCCCTGGCAGGCCCCTTGGGAAAGGCACTTTACACCTATCTCCTCACTTGACTCAGGTGAAAATGAGTACCTAGCTTCGGTTAGGAACGTCAGTGGGCAAATGAACTCTATGGTGGTCAAACTCCCCTGGCAAATTATTCTCCCTATTTTACTATTTTTCAGCTCGCATTGTTGGTCTGGTGAAGACTTGTGTATGAGAGTGCTGAACAAGCAAATACAGCCTAATCTACTGTCAGGATGGGAGCTATACAGTAGTTCTGCCCCAGATCAGCAAAGTAGTTTTCCCACTCCAAAGGAAACATACTCATACTCCCTCTGCTGTCTTTTGATTCTTCTCCAAATAATCAAACCTTTGTAGCCTGAGAATGGATAGTATTACGCACTTGTACCTGGTGTTGTTCTCCTGTGCCTGTACAAACAAAATTCTGCAAGGGAAAAGACTAGGCTCAAAGATGGCATTCCTGCACTTCTTTGTTCCGATCCACCCATTCTTAAATGTTACAGCACTCTACAGGTGTTTCAGTATCTCTGAAAACAAACAAAGGATTCTCCTCAACCCCACAGGTATGTCTTGTCTGTTAGAATGTCAGACAGGTGTGTCCTTTGTCCCACTTTCTGTCTCACCTGTTCAACGTATCGAATGATTGGCATTTTGATGTTACTTCACACAATATCTTTGCAGTAAGTATACATTGTACTTTGTAAGGGCATGTGTTGTAGAATAACAAATAAGGATAACTTAAGTCCAACTAATGTTGTCCAACTGTAAAACAGGCATTGATCCAATAAGCCTTAAGAAGGGAAAGGAATCTTTATAATACCCATTATCAGATTATTGGAAGCTAATCTTTCACTGGTCATAACGACTACAGGACAGATGATGTACAACTTTTTATGCACTGGGAAAGTTTGGATGGACAAAGCTTTCTGACAAGAGCATTGGCTGAGCTTGGAGTTAAGCTCTCTTGAGAGCAAGAAAAGACAGAAAATGGCATTGAAAATTCCTGCAGTGCACAGTTCAATCCCTAGAGGGCATCAGTGACCAATGCTGAGTGTAACAGAGATACATGTAGCTAATGGCTAGCTAGTAAACCCTGTGACCTTGAAAGTGTACAATGCACTCAACACTATATTTCTAGACTGAGCTTAGTTTAATGACATCTCTTTCCATTCCTTTACATGCCGATTTTGTCCATCAAATATTACGGATTGGGCAAGATTTTTGTCCATCATAAGCAGCAAAATTCCGTCAAATTACAGAAAGATGAACGCTGGCTAGAACACTGCTCCACAGGGATGTCATAATGATGACAGACACAGCCCTCTAATTAGCGTAAATCTACTCATAGCTTCAGGGTAAATACCAAAACAACAACATAAAGGGAACAGACACAGAAATCACAGTGCATCCATTTATATCTAATGATGACATCCTATCCTTGGCACAAGGTATTGTTCGTTTTTCCCTCCCTTTTTTTCAACAAAGGAAAAGGCGATAAGAGCGCGCCTATGACGAACGGTGGATCAGCAAGGTGCGCACTGGTGACGCACGCAGGTGCAGCGTGACACGCAACCAGGGCCGGGCGACAGGTGAAGCCTGGCGAGCTGCCAGGGGCGACGGGCGTGGCCACTCAGGTGTGAAGGACAGGTGTGGGGAACAGGTACTCCCCAGGTGAGACAATGGTCGGTCGGTAAGTGATGTAATTGTGGGGAACCTATACTGTGTTTTCACCTGTGTTTGTTTGTAAGTTGGTGGGTTTGTGAATTATAAGTATGACTCAAAAAGTTATGGATGCATTTTTATAATTTTTTCTAGGCCTTGGATATCATATCATAATCAAAGACTGGATACTATAACTACTTGGCAGAAATGATTTAATTTGGGGGCATATGTTCAAGTCAAGATCCAGGAATGCTTTCAAAGATTCTTTGGCCACAAGAAACCGAGTAACAAGGACTGATATGCTATTAGCAAAAAAGCACATTATAAGCCCAAAGCCCAACACTTAGAACCTGGTAAGGAAGCTATGTGAGAGCATTGAAGGGCAAGGTGACTGTGCCCAGTACATTACAAGCTGCTAGTTGTCCTACATTAGAGCATAATTTTGATTTTAAGAGTGTAACTGTGAAAACAATTGTTGTGGGTGGTCCCCAATAGATGAAACATTAGCCCAGTGACTCAGAATTTCTGGGTGGACAGTCACAGAACTAGAGACACCTCACGTGAAACAAGGCCAGAAGAAAGGGCAAGATGCTTTCCTGTACTAAAACATTGACTAAAATTTTGTCAAATTCACCACTGGCGTATTCATTCACAAGATTGTTAAACTTACTTTCACAGGAGTAAAACTCACAAGTAGATCTATACCATCCACAGTGATATTGTCTAAGTTTGCAGCATATGTGTGTGAAAGAGGTTACCCTGTAAATCCGACACACACCCTTCTGAAATCACAACCCAACATCAAAGCGAGAAGATCGCTATCGAGGCTCAGACAATCGTCTATTTCCAAATGTCACATACCACAGACTCTACCATTATTTACAGGTCTGTGAACTCGTGGAGTGTTTAACGTTCGATGAGAACAAAGCCATCTTTGTCAGCAATGGAGAGATGGATTATATGCTTTAATAGATCAATTGAGAACTCTTCTGCTTAATTTCTGATGCACAATTTTGAATCTTTGGATCCGACCTTGCGACTAGAAACCACGACATGGTGTAACACACCTGCTCTGTACATACTATTGGCAAGTTTAGAAGTTAGGACCTGGGAATTTGCAGTGTGAGCGAATCAAACCTTACAGTCTGGTCTCTGGGTTGACATCTTGAAAAGGTGATAGTCACCTGTTATGTCGATCATTCCACCAATGTGGTAAATCTCAATGAATAAATGAAAATAAATAGGTAACTCATAGCAACAGTGACCATGTGTTGACAAGACATGTATCTGTCAACTAACATAGAACTTGTCTCATATCTTTTAATTGTACCAGCATGTCAAGATATATAAACAGGTTTTCATAATGTTAGTTTTATGACGGCGTAAGACCATTTTAATGATATCTGTCTGTCTCTCTTTCAGAAATATATGATCTTTTAGTGAATATGGCACAAGGGATGTTCAATTTTCCCGCCAAAAAGGAAGGACAAAGGAATTGCTTCCTAACCGACAAAACCCCATTAACAGCACGGCAGAAGTGAGAGGGAAAAGCAAGGAACAGGTGTTCACAATACCTGTAGACTACCCAGACCATGCGAAACGTTAGGTAAAAGGTACATAACAAAGCCTTCGTCTCCGATCCTACTATTGTCGCAGCAGGTGGAGGGTAGGGAGTCTGACGGGCATTGTTCTCTTCACAAGAGAAAACAAAGGTGTTTCTAAACACCTGTCTGCCATTGTTTCCAGTTCAGTCTCTCTGTTGTCTTCTCCCCAAAGGTAGGACACTGGAAAATTCCTTCATACAGTTTTTCTCATCAGAGAGATTCAGACTGTTTGGTTCCTGCTGGGGGGATGAAAGTGTAAAGTGAAAGTGTGTAATGAAAGAAAACCACAATTTCGTCTTGTATTGTAGGGCCCCCATCCCACTAGACAGTGACCGTTGTGCGACCAAAATTGGATATGCGCGACCCTTAACTTTATGATTGGAATATGATGCAAGATGTTAAAATGACAACAAAACACATCAAATGTGAAAAAATTTGTTCTTCTAGCAGTTGCAGCTTCTAGTGGAAAGGGTGCGTAAAGCACTCAGAGTATTTGGTCAGTTCCTTAATAAAACTGTAAAAACTGTAACTGTAAACTGCAGCAGCACTCTAAACCTTGACCAAGGACATTACATAATATAGGGACACTTTGTAATGTCTTTGCCTTGACTAAAGGTGTTTTCATCAAGTACTTTTACACTGCAAAGTTAGAGCTCCAATTGTTTAGTGTAGTGGGAGAAACTCTTGTTTCTCAACGTTCTTGTAAAGTATTTTCAATTGATACAGCTTTCACCATTTTGACTGATGGCAATATAACCGGTACTAAAGCTTGGAGTTTGCCACCCATGCAAACTTTTAAGATGTTTTAAAAAAAGGATACAAACTAAACGAAAAATGCTTCAATTACTGGTTTATTCTCATTTCCACCTATTTCTCTGAGATAATTTGACAGCTTATTTGTTTTACTTAAGTGTACACAAACTGTTTACTACGTCCACCAAGATGGCCATGTTTTCAGTAGCATTTGTGGTTTTGGAGGCTTTTTGTTTGCGGTTGAACAGCATAACTCCAGAGGATTTGTTATCATATCTGGTTCTGTTTACTTTAGATTTAGAACCACCTGCGTCAGTTTTGCCTAACTGTGTGACCAGGTGAGCCACCCAGGTGTGACGGGTAGTTACTTATGAGGACACTTCACTCCTGTCACCTGCTTAACGTGATAATTAAGGCTTCAGTGGAGTGGAAATCACCAGGTTAGGACAGTCCTACACTGACAAGGCTTTGTGTCCACTTGACAGGGTCTCCAGATAAGCAACAAACAGACATCCTCCTTTATTTTGTCTCAGAAAAGGCTGTCTTTGCATCTATTACTAGAAAGTGCCACGTTTTCTGATAGAACAGAGTAAAACAGGGCTGGTGGCCAATTGTTACCTGACAAGTTGGTGGCCATTATTAGTGATGAAAACACCCAAATTGCACAATTCTGTAGGGCAGACTCACACAGTTATAGCTTTGAGTCTACTCACATCCTTTCTCTACCTTAACCTACACACTGAGTCATGTAATCAGAAAGGTTTTGTGACATGGATGGATACAGAACAAGCACCGGTAGAACAACACTATATACTGGCAGTCTGCCATGACACGTAAACTGCGTGTTTAGACATAAAATGTTAACAATTACGAATCCTGCATTGTAGGATAAACCATGATTACTGAGTTCCAAACACTGCCTTTATGCTAATCCAGACACTTTTACTGTACCTACATTGTGTTGTCTCAGCTTCAAGTCCAAACTAACATGTACCTGTCTGCTGTTAGCTTGAGAAAGGGCAGGTGTACTTCTTAAGAACCTTACCTTTGTGTCTTCCGCCCTTTGTAGCAATTGTGCAACGACAGGTACAGAACACCTATAAACAAACCGAAGGTCTTAGAGGAGTCCAACAGGTGTCCTAATCGCAGGGTGGGCCCCAAGAACGCGACAAGTGGCATTTCAAGATGCTTTGTGTGAGCGACAATAAGTCTTACCCTCGGCGAGGACATAGTTGTTGCCATCAATAGCTTAAGAAAAATGTATAAAATGCAGATTTTTAGGACAGTTTTAAAAGCTTTGTGTCCACTAAGCTTATCAGCAATCTGAAAATTCAGCCACTGTATTATATTTTTCTACCTGAAGCTGCACTGAGCTATCATGAACTGCCACAACACACAAAGTACATGTTCGGACATAAATCAAAGTAACAACTGGTTCTGAACAATCAAACAGCCTGAAAGTTGAAGGTCTAACGTCAGACAGGTGTGTTAATCACGGGGCAGATTCCCAAGAATGCAACAAGTGGCATTGCAAGATGTTTGTGTCAGAGACAGAGCTACCCTGAGCAAGGGCACTTCACAGTTTGGCAACTGCCAAACAAAACATGTCTGAGTTGCTCAAACTTGTAAGACAGTCTGGCATAGTTTTGTGTCCATTTTACTGCAAGAACAGTTCTGTTTCTCCACTTAAAAGTTAAAGCAGTACTAAACTATCCTGACTGCTACAACATGTAAGGCCACATGTTTACACATAAAAAGGGGCACAAATTATAGCAACAACTGTTGAAGGTCCGGTACAACTTGAATGCTGAAGGTCTTGAGAAGTCAGACAGGTGTGTTAATCACTTGAGAAGGCGACAAGTTGCATTTTAAGACGTTTCGTGAGACCTGCTGTTTATGTCGTCCTACCCTGAGCAAGGACAGACCACAGAGAACACTGGTAGTGTCCTTGGCGAAAGCAAGTCAATGATAGGTTGACATGAAAGTTATGTAGCTTGAATCTTAGAGACCAGCCTTGTACTACTCTCCAAGCAGGGGTTTGGGTTTTGGGCTTATTTTTGGCATATTTTTAGGCTTTTTTTATGGGACTTTCTTTTTTCACTAGATTTGGGTTTTGGGCTTATTTTTGGCGTGTTTTTAGGCTTTTTTAAAAACAGAAATCTAGTAAAAAAAGAAAGCCCCATAACAAAAGCCTAAAAACACGCCAAAAATAAGCCCCAAACCCAAACCTCTGCTTGGAGAGTAGCCTGGTACCAGGGCTAAGGGGAACGACTACCAAGTTATCGAACTACTCTTGCCCACAGACACGAGCGAGCGCAGAAAGCCTGTTGTCGCGCCAAGGTCGTGACCTGACCTTTCGGAAGAGTTCCGCCCCTATGCTCTGCACCTGCTGCTGAAGAGCTGCATTCTAAATTAATTTGCAGACAAGAAGTTGTCTTTCTGATGCAGGGCTCGAAATACATGATTGTATAGTCAAAACTACCCAAGAAGACCACTCAGAGGACCGATAAAATCTGGTCTACCATGTGGACAGGTGGTCACTATGGACAGGATTCTTAATGCTTGTGAAAAATTATATAAGGGACCACTGGTCACATAGGCCAGGTGGTCCTTCTGTAGTTGTGGTGACTTGTACAGGTTTCATAATGGCCCAGTGCAGGTTAGGTGCATGTACACATCAGAAATACCTGCACTAACCTGCACATGCAGGTGGTATTTCAACCCTGTACTTACACATAATTATTTCTACCTTTCTGAGGTTATACTTCTGTTTATTGGGTCCCATTTTGGCAATGACATGTACGCACTTCTTAAGAAGCAAACCTTGAGATAAGACACATGTAGAGCCTTCGGGGTGGCCAATCTGCCCATGATGTACACATAGCGTGATAGCTGCCAATTTTCTTCATTATGTCATTAGAGATGCTCATTAAATACAGCAGGGAGGGGGTCTAACGAACTGAAAAAGCAAACCGGGGTCAAAGACTCAATAATCACTCACTCACACGATAAAAATTGTTTTGACAGTTTTTACCAAATCAATTTAATCATTTGCATTAATGCCATTATGACGGTGTCTCCTATTTCCTATATTGTAGTTTGTACATCAGATGTACCTTTAGTTAGGTTTTTGGTGCTGTTGAACTGTGTGTTTAAAAACAGCATAACTCCAGAACTTTGATATGTATGAACTTTTGGTGTAGGTCTTGAAAACGAACAATATGATTTCAGTGCTCATAGTTTCTTTGGGAAATAAGATAGACATTCTTAACTTATAGAGGATGGGGAACTTGAAAACAGGAACAGATTCAACTTTCGGATCAATAGTTTTTTTGTTATTGGATATCTTTTAAAAAGGCTCAATTAGATGATCATTATAAAAACCAAATCTAAGGGAAAAGCCTGCAGGTACAAACAGTTTTAGGGAGTGAATAGTATCAGAGTCAAAATTCCACCCCAGCCCTGTGTTTTTATCTAGACCTCTAGCTAGATCTTTATTTCAAAACTTCTGAGAAACCCAGACATAAGTTGCTGTGGCGTTTATAAGGAAGGACAGGTGTGTTGGAATTGGAAAACGATTTCTACACCTCACATACACATAGTTACATACCTACAGTATAAGTACATACCTACAGTATAAGTACATACCTACAGTATAAGTACATACCTACAGTATAAGTACATACCTACAGTATAAGTACATACCTACAGTATAAGTACATACCTACAGAGCTAAGACAGCTGGTTAGGAGGGAGTTGTCACCAGTACGGCTATGTTCCCACCTGTGGGCCATTGTTCTCATGTGGAGACATCTGCCTCCCAAACAATAGAGACAGTCTACTCGCCACACCTGTCGCCCTCTCGCTACAATTGTCACCATTACTAACAGGTGACACTCCTGTCGCTACATGCCTTTTGTTACATGTCAGTCACGTAGCCCTGATTTCTGTCTGTCTGTCTGAGCTTCTGATTTTTGACCTGAGGTGAAGAGAGTTTTAGATTTTAAGATTAAACAACTAAAATTGCATCAACTGTGTTCATATACTTTTCTGTAAAAATGATTTTCATACCATCAAGTATATCTTTTCAAATATTTCAAAATTTACATTTTCATATCTTAATATTGTTGGTGATTTTCATCATACATTAACACTACTATCATTGATAGTATCAACTGCACACAGATGGAGGTTATAAGTCAGTTGCTTTGTGTGTTTTGTCTCCTACATTCTAGAGTTTTGAATTTTGGTAAACAATCGTAATTTACAAGCTTTGATCAAGGCAGAAGTTTTGCTTGGAAATTAATGTAGCATGTTAACGACCAGTTTGACCTTTATTTATGTAGTGTTTGCAGAAGTATCCGGGGCAATGTCACGCAAATAATAATCTTTCTTTCTTTCTTTCCTACTGTAGAGTCATTAGATCTTTTGGCATGGAGAACAGAAGTCACTGAATAACAGAATTTCAGTAAGACAAACACATGAAATGGCCACAGTTCTGAATGTAGGATGTACAGATTTTCAGGTGGTCAAAATGATTCACTTGTCAGAAGAAAAAAATTGATAATCAATTTCAAATAATCAAATTCAGTCACTCAAAGCATTCCGTATCAAGATTATTTGTATCATAAGGCTCTTTGTAATTCCTATGATTTGGGAGACCACACAAGATATACCTGAGTGTTGTGACTAGTTGGTTTGTGAGAAATTTTATGGGCTAGTGAAAGCAACTGACAGTTGAAAATCAAAACCATTTAGTAACAAACCTTCCCCAGGGACACAGGATACCCCCAACCCAAATCTCTGAAATACCACCACATATATTTTCCTAACCATCTTGATTTCAACATTTACCATCTTTTTTCGCACACTCGCATCAGTTTTCGTTTGAGGTGTCATCCAGCCTTTAGTGACTACAGACACGAAGAGAAGGATAAGTCGTCCAATCACAACACTTAAGAAACTCATAGATACCGATTTAGAAGGACATCAACTTTTCTCAGCAATGAAAGACAAACAGTTCTGTCAACTAAACTTTGTTTGCTACACCTCTTAAAAAAGAGGACAGATGATGATCATCATCCATAAAATAAAGGCAGCTTGCAATCTCCTGTCCAACACTGGACAAAACCTATTCTGTACTTAAGTTCTACAAACAGAAGAGCTGAAAAAACACAACAACCCCCATCCTGTTGCCTCTAATATACCAGCATGTCACAAACCAGTCTCTGCAGCATTTTCTTGACCGTCCTACCCTGTAATTACAAGCTTGTAGTAGTGAGACCTGTTGACGTGGCACAAAGCTTCCACTGTTGTCTGTACAGACGTCACATTGCACCGGCGCGACAGGTTGTTCCAATGCAAATGTCAGGTGTACAAATGTACCTGCACCTGTATTGTCTGATAATCACACGGTGATGATTTCATCTTTAGTAGAAATCCACATTTAAAACTACAGTCAAACCTGTACATAAGATCCACCTGGCCATTGATATACAGTCAAACCTATACAACATACTACAAGTGACCACCTCTACATAAGGACCACCTGGCCATTGATATACAGTCAAACCTGTACTACTGACCACCTCTACATAAGGACCACCTGTCCATTGATATACAGTCCAACCTGTACTGACCACCTCTGCATAAGGACCACCTGAGAACAAATAGACCAGATTTTATCAGTCCCCTTAGTGGTCGGTCTTCTTGGGCAGTTTTGACTGTAGCGTGGTCTTTAATGCAATCCTGATCTCAAAGCAGATGACACAGTAGTCTATGTCAGTTACCCTGACCTTGAAACTACTCAACAAGCATTGCAATCTGACATGTACAGAATCGCTAACTGGTTTGTAGCCAACAGTTTGTCAATTAACGCAAAGAAGTGCAAAGCAATGCTTTTTGGGACAAATAGGCGTTTGTTAAGAACACAACAACTTCAAGTGCACATAGATGGGGTAGGGTTGGATGTAGTCCCAGCTTACAAGTATCTCGGTGTCACTGTTGATAAAGAACTCAAATGGGACACACATGTCAGTACTGTTTTAACCAAACTAAAACGTGCACTTGGTATGATGAGGCAGGTTCGACCATTTGTATCGAAGACCGCTCTAGTAACCTTGTATAACACTATCTTTCTTCCCCATTTAACTTATAACTGTACACTGTGGGATGGTGCTAGTATATTTCAAATAAATAGGTTACAGAGGATGCAGAACAAAGTAGGGAAGCTGATTCTGGGTCTTCAACCGAGAACTTCATCAGCTGAAGTACATCTGCTTTTGGGATGGCGGGACGTTGCAACCACCCACAAGACACACAAACTCTTGGCAGTGTACAAATCACTGAATGGCATGATGCCAAGTCACATGAAGGAACTTTTTGCAACTTGTCGGGACAGTTCCACCAGGATCACCAGGCAGGCTACCTCCAACAAACTGCTGGTGCCCAGGGTGTCCAGAGACTGTGTGCGAAGATCTTTTGCTGTGTCCGGGGCTGTACTTTGGAACAGCGCACCTGCTGAAGCTCGTTCAGCCCCATCGTTAAGGTCATTTAAGGACAGAATATAGTAGGGTTTGACGGATTTAGAATTGGATGAAGGATTGTGAATTTTGGACACACTAGCTAGTATACTGTATAGTTGATTTTCGTTTATTTATTGTATATGAGTTAATTTATTTTCCCGTGATCCCACCCCTCACTCATCACTGGACCTCTGGGAAGAGCGGCTTGTACAAGGCCGACAGGGCCATCCAGTTTAAATAAAGGTCTTGAATTGAATTGAATTGAAAGCATCAGCTAGACAACCGAGTATTCTCAACGTGTCTTTGGTCTTGACTTCGGAAATACAGTAAGTCACATCACCCCATCCCCAAGCCCCTAACACACGACCATTCCACAAACCAATCTCCGCAGCACTTTGTAGATCGTCCCACCCTGTACTTATAGGCTTGCATTTGAGCCATGTTGACGTGATACAGGTTGTGCAGACGCACACTCAAGCATCAGGTGTACCTGCACACCTGTATTGTCCGATAATTGCTGCGATAGCTTTCATTTTCAGTCACGGATTTACGCTGAAGTTAGTGAGGTCGGCACCAGAAATCTGGAGACCAAAAGACAGGCAAGACATTTGGCTTCACGCCTCTCTGATCCCAACTTCATTTTAAAAAAAGACAGTTGAAAATAAAACGCATCATTCCCATCCACAAGCCTTTTATAAACCACCTCACCTCAAACCAATTTTCGCAGTATTTTCTTGACAATACCGCCCTGTAATTAGCGCCAAGCATTTTGAGCCATGTTGACAACATACAGGTTGGTCCGATAAACTTCCAAATGTCAAGTGTACTGCCTCTATGCACCTGTATTGTCTAACTATCACTGTGATTGTTAAATTTGTTGTTGGAGATCTACTACTGAAATTGGGGGCTCTGTATCACAAAATCAGAACTCAGCATTGTGTTCAAAGCTTTCTGATCTTGACTTTGCTAAAACAGAGAGATGTAAAGAAAGAACATCACTCCTTTCCGCAAAGCTTTGATATACCACCTCACCTCAAATTAATTTTCACAGTATTTTGTCAACCGTCCTACCCTATAATTATCGTCTTACTGACGAGACCCCTTGACGCGGTGTGGGTTTATCGTACGTAAGGTTGAACCCCTTCCAAATGTCAGGTGTGCGCCCGCTGCACCTTGCATTGTCTGATAATCACCCTGTCCCTCTAACTGGGACACAGACAGGTCCTCAGCAAGGTGAGGCACTCGTGCATGACATTCACAGGCGGCCTTGGGGGGACTGTCAGTTTTCTTAGTGACAATTTATAATTACCAGTACAGTAACATCCATGAGCAGTTTCGTCAGGTTGGTAAGTCACTGAATAAAGATACATCGGCTGAATAAAACACTTGTTTGTGTAGAAAGAGTCTCTTTCTTCAGTACAGTAACATGTTGTCCTATTTTAGGTTACTTCTTCAGAGGCACAGAATGGACACAGGAGAGGCTATATCATCAGTTTTCTTAGTCACAAGTTAGAATTACCAGTGCTGCATGTTGTCCTATTTTAGGGTACTTTTTCAGAGGCACAGACTGACACAGGAGAGGCTATACTGTCACTTTTCTTAGTGACAGTTTATAATTACCAGTGCAGCATGTTGTCCTATTTTAGGTTACTTCATCGGAGGCACAGACTGACACAGGAGAGGCTATATCGTCACTTTTCTTAGTGACAGTTTATAATTACCAGTGCAGTAACATGTCCTATTTTAGGTTACTTCATTGGAGGCACAGACTGACACAGGAGAGGCTATATTGTCAGTTTTCTTAGTGATAATTTATAATTACCAGTGCAGTAACATGTTGTCCTATTTTAGGTTACTTCATCGGAGGCACAGACTGACACAGGACAGGCTATACTGTCAGTTTTCTTAGTGTCTGACAATTTATAATTACCAGTACAGTGACATGTTAGATCAAGATCATGTCAGTTCAAACACAAACTTTTACCACAGAAGTTTAAGATTTGACTTAGAGAGTTAGTAGTGTTTTTATTTTAACCTTCTTCTTGCTATTGTATCTCATAACCAATACAAATTTGGTCCCAAATAGGTACCTTAGCAGGCTGAAGGTTAAAAAAGCCATGCTATAAGGTAAACCTGACGCTCTAGTCCTGCTTAGAATTCTTGTCACAGTACTGTCTGGTGCACCTCTACCTGCCTCAGGTGAACACAATACAGACTACCTGTTGATTCACCTGACATTTCTGTGCGTCAGAACTCACCTATTATAGGCGCACCTACCACAATTACCTGGCTTTACCAGGTAAAACCAAACACACCTTAGTGCGCACCTTGTACACACGTCAGGTAGACACGCAGGTGGGGCTAAGACGAGACACAGAGATTTTCTTATCTTATCGTCATCAAACTTGTTATCAAAGACACTCCTGTGTAAAAAAAACATGTCTAATCTCAGCTTATATGATTTACAGCATACCTGTACTTGTCTGATAGGATAACATGGGGGAAAAGACATACACTTACTTTATATTCAGTCAGCATACATGTACAAACTAGCTATCTATGGTCTGAATAAAAGGTAAGCAAGAACTATCTTTGTGGTTAATGCCATCACATACCTGTGAGAAGTGAGAGAGATCAAGTCTCTGATATGGATGATAGAGAGAATAGAGAGCTTGCTTCGAGCGAGAGCTTGACCAAAGTAAAGTAAAGTAAAGTAAGTAAGCACATACAAATTAGCTACATGTGGTACTACCAAACAACCTGTTTCATTGTCACTTGATCATCTGTGATAATAAGGAGAGATAATACATGCAGATGGTCATCGAAACGTTCGCTCTTGTAAAACAAGTGGTTATGAATAAAAGAACTTTACTATTCAATCATTTACCAACCTGATGAAATTATTTACAGACATAATATATACAGATTTTCCCAAGAAAACTTGAATTTCTAAATGTTAAAACTGCAGCATAGAAAGCAGAACTGCAGGTGTGATTTATAGTCTTGAGGTTTGGGGTCACACCTGTCCTCTGTAAGACATGTCCAGCCACACCTGTTTCAGCAAAGGTCATCAAGTTCCTCTCAACGATGAATATCTTTCTATCTTCAACTCTCTCTTTTAAACCTTCTGACAAACAAGGTTGCGATTTCTAGAAGGTTCGCTCCTTCTTGTTCCAAGCTAGGTTCTCATTTTCACCTGAGTCGAGTGAAGAAATAGGTGTGAAGCGCCTTGGGTTGTACCCTTGGGTCTGCCATGGATTCGAACCCAGAACCTTCAGATTCAACCACCCTGACCACAAGACCACCTTGCCACCATAGGTTGATCACCTGTCCTTACTTAGTAAGTGGTAGATTTCCCTTTAAGATATGGTCATTTCTCCCATACCTGAACAGTTATCAAGTCCATCTCAACTGTCATGAGCTGTATCTTCCCTCCCCATCTTAAACCCTTATGATCACTTGCTGTGATTTATGGCTGTGTCATTGATAGCAATAATAGATCGAATCTGAAAACATTCACCCCTGAACAAAGGAAGGCCACAACAGCCAACCACAAAGAAATTGTACTCAAAATGCTCCTTTTGACTCTCCTGTTCACAAATCAAACCTCAACAGAAATGTCCACCATGATCTATATTCGTATGTCCTTCATCATAGACAATGAAGAGAACAAAAGTTGAGCCAAACCTCCACAAACGTCATAGCAATGACGTCTTTGACAGTGTTTCGACCACGTCTGGTCATTCTCAAAACTCGGTGCATCCAGGCAGTTGTTAAAGAGGTACAAGTGGCCTGGGGCTTGGTTTGAAAGGGACGGGTAAAAATATACGCGGCAGAACTTTCCGTCATTGTTAGCAGGACAAAGTTAATGAAGGGTGTGTGAGTGACTCATGTGGTCATAATTATAGCTACAGGTGATGTTCGAGTTCGCTCACCTCTTTCGTAGAAAAACAGCCAGATTTAACTGGAAGACTGTCAATGTTGTAGTGTAGGTACAGCAGATCTAGCAACACACTTTACTCAATCACTACTAGGACTGAATGTTTCAGAAACAGCACAGTCAGGCTTTGAAATCAATAAGACAATGTAGCACAATTAAGTGTCTGTAGATGTATTTCATGCTTGATATCTGATTTTAACGTATAACCTTTCTATATAATCAACACAGGTTAACTAGCACAATCTGGTTTGAACCACTCACAACAGGATGGACTCCTACTTTTTTAAGTCAAGTGAGGAAATAGATGTAAAGTGCTTTTCCCAAGGGCACAACATTGGGGCCTGCCAGGGATTCGAACCCAGAATCTGAAGATTCTAAGTCAACAACCCTAACCACAAGACCACCTTGCCACCTTACTACTGAAGAGACCTGAATCAATTAGCCTGGGTGTTATCTCTCTCCATCAGCAGCTGATTGGGCCTCCTCTACGAGAGCTTGTGATCACACACCTACATGTATAAATCAACAGTATAAGATGTTCCTGATTCTCATGACTTAGAGGTATTGGCCATAAAGCTTCTAGGGGCCTGACCAGTGAGAGGGCTGCTAGAAAGTCATGTAGTCAGAATAGGGGTCTGGCCAGTGGAAGCTTCAAGAAGCATGTTGTAGCCAGGCTAGCACAGATGTCTGGTCTTCATCAACCTACCTTTAGCTTTCTTTTTCCCCTTGGTCTCCGTGCTGTCGGGTGCCGCAGGAGGGGTGAACGGCAGGCAGGTTCGGACGAGGGCGGCGATCCTCTCTGTTTCCTCGCGCCTCGTGCAGTACACGATGATGGAGTCCAACTCCGCGAACCGTCGGCCCTTCAGTAGGCTCACCAGTGCCTGGAACAGGACAAAATCATATCGATAGAAGGGATTATGTTCTCGCCGCAAAAGCACCACCTACATTGGCTACATATAGCGGTGAGAAGCAGTACTCCAGTCAGAAGCTCTGAAGAAGGTGTCTGATAGACATCGAAACGTAAGCAAGGTGAGAGAATCTCTGGTTGTGTAAAATGAAATCCCAATATCCTATGTTATACCAACCAGATGAAATCATTTTCGGGAAGATAGAAGTTACTTTACTGAAATCTACTGTGTTTTTGTCCTGCAAGTTTGATTTTGCTGGAGAAAATCTCCCTCTCTCCCTTTTTCTTGATCAGCAACACTGAACCATGGCATGACTATAACTCTTTTCAGTATCGTTTTAGTCAAGTTTATTTATTTACTTATTTCTCTCATCTTTGTAGTTTGTTTTGTCACCGGGGTAACCCAGCAGAGTGGTGTGACCACTGCTTAACAGTGAGACCCTGGGTGTAAGCAACAGCATCTTTTTCATGAAATTTAGATGCAATCTACAATTTAAAGGAGGCTGTTTGGTAAAGATAAGGAAAAATTTCTGAATTCAGATACATGTTTCAAACAAGGGCTGCTCACACACATTCAGAAATCATAGAAAATCCATTCAGAAGTTTCAGAATCATACACGCCTCCTTAACCAACCCAAACACAGCAAACACTGGCAGCCTCCTCTGCACAGGTAACAATGACTGAACACCTTCTCCTGTCACAGGGATTACCTGCCTTTGTGTACAGGTGGGTACACCTGTTGGTTTGGACAGGTAGACACTTCAACTTCTCAAGATTCCTGCCACAAACCTTTCAAGTGTCTTTAAGTAAGAAATCTAGCCAGGTGTGAGAATCGATTTTCAAGTGTGATGAGGCCACACCAACTTTTCTTTAGTTTTCAGACATGTTCAATTAAAAATTCAGCAAAATAAAAAAGCAGACAGCAGGGAGTAAACCTTGGATCTGTCTATATCTACTCCCTGAAAAGTGTGTGTACCAAGCAATGTACAGACTTCCCTCTTCTTCTTCTTTTGTCATCCTCAACTGAGGTGAAACATGATGCTTTTTTCAAGTAGCTACTTAGCTTAGTGCAATGCAGCTTTGATACAGCTCCCTTAGTTTTCATGCTGTTTAAAGTTAAAACCAGTCGAAAGCTCTAGGTGAGAAAATTTACCTTCTGTTGGATCAAAAGTTTTAAGTTTAAACATGTAACTACCAACACAGATGAACGTTCATGATAGTTTTTATGTTGACCTTGCATTTCAGCACTATTTTCTTAAAATATAAGTGTCAGAGAACAAACTAGATTGGTGCAGCCTTGCAAAGATTTACACAGTGTAATTAATTACTGTCAGCCCAATGCCAGGAGTCCGTGTTTGTGGCAGAACCACTGTTTAGTGCAGACTCTTTTGTGTTTGAGTCAGGACTGCCCTTCAGGGCACCTTAGTGCACATTCCTCTACATCTGCCTACAACACCACATAAAAGGCACCTTTATGAGATTAAATCATTCTGTCATTTTCCCCATACAAACATATCATGTATATATGTTAAGCCATCATTACTTCAGCTTACTTTCTCGTAGACACCCCAAATACCTGACCAGAGAATTAAAATTCACTATCATGTCATTTATGCAGTCTAGTAGATTTGTTTTTATTTCTAACTTGAAATTTTATTTCTTTGTCTGATACATACAGCCAAGGTACATACAACTAGCGAATATAGCTATTTGTAAGGGGGAACCTTGGTTATACAAGTTTTCACAAGACTCTTCCAATAGAACATTGTTGTGTCCTTGGAAAAGGCACTTTACACGACTTTCCTCACTCCACCCAGGTGTAAAGTGTGTACCTGACTTAAGTTGGGGAGGTACATGTGAAAGGCAGTGGAAGGAGATGGATAGGCTCCGCCTTCCAGTACCGTGTACTGGACACAGGACACCCTGACTACCTTTACCTTTTTACGAAACATCACTGGGCCCTACCTGGTCCCTGTACTTGTCACATGACACAGACAGGTGCAGGTTGGGGGGGACGGCCGCCCCCCTTACTGTCGCGCCTTGCTCCGCAGGTATCCCAAGATGCTCTGCAACACTGGCGGCTGTTGAGCGGGTGGCTGTGGCGGTCAATCCCAACAGGCATTGCACACCATACCGCTCTCTTAGTACCTGTAAGGAGATAGAACAAGAGACAAGAACATATGTGAGGGTATATGGGAAGGTGAGTGTGTGTGTTTGTTTGTAGGATTGTGCTTGTGTGTATGTGAGAGAGAATGTGTGTGAATGTGTGTAAGTTTGTGCATAATCTTACCATACAAGCCTAAGATACAAAGGCCTAAACTTGACCACTCAAACAGTGAACCATGTGTCAGTGCATGTGTATGTGTGCGTGCGTATGTGCATGTATGTGCGTGTATGTGTGTGTGTGTGCATATGTATGTATTTATGTATGTATGTATGTACGTATGAGCGTGTATGTGTGTGTGTGAGAGTATGTGTGTGTGTGGTGTGTGGTGTGTGTATATAAACTATGTATGTGTGTGTCTATGTGTCTGTGCATGCATGTGTGTTTGCTACCTTACCTTACAAAGCCTGAGATAGGAAGGTCTGAAGTTGTGTGACCACTCGGACACACAGTGAGCCTCGTCAATGCAGGCAAAAGCTATCGGCGGCAGGCGGTTCACGCCGGGAAGACACCCGGTCCCATAACCCCCTCCTCCTACAAGTGCCTCAGGTGAGATCAGGAGAAGGTGCACCTGTGGAAGAGGGAATACACACTGTCTCTTGTCAGGTGATAATCTACAAGTCATGTGACAAGAGAATTCCAAGACGAGATCTGACTTTACTGGGCTGATGGAGAGACAGAGTAACAAAACTTGTTGTGTGTATGGTTAAATTTTTTGTCAAGAATACACCACTTCATTTATCTAAGGCCCCACCAATTTAACTTGTTGATTGGTTGACAGAAGGATGATGACTGAGTCCCAATGATTTACCAGTTTTGAGCTTTTATTCAAAAGTCTTCATCAGAATAACAGAGTGGTACCGCACTTCCTTTCTACCCTTCTATTCCAGTTAGATCAGGCTACTCTACTCCCTGCTTTAGTTAGGGTAGGGTGCTCTTAAAAATTTAACTAGTTGTTTCTTAGATAATGCAGAACAGGAAGATCAAACATGAAAATTTGGGTAAGTCCAATTTTTGTGTTGAAAATTACAGTTCAAAACTGTTTCAGAATGAAAACAAAGTGTTAGGGGAAGATTTGCATAGCTTTAGGGAGTGAATATAGGTTGATTTGAGGTTTCCTCTCAGCCCTCTGTTTTCATCTTGTCCTGTATCATTGCTGTTACTTTGAAAGGTCTGTGAATGAAGCAAACAATGTGAAAAAGAACATATGG
Source organism: Branchiostoma floridae x Branchiostoma japonicum (assembly GCA_013266295.2). Classification (NCBI taxonomy): domain Eukaryota; kingdom Metazoa; phylum Chordata; class Leptocardii; order Amphioxiformes; family Branchiostomatidae; genus Branchiostoma; species Branchiostoma floridae x Branchiostoma japonicum. Next base: position 3,660,270 of record CM023829.1, on the reverse strand, counting down.
CAGACAAGAAGGTATGGTCTCACCTTGCCCTCCAAAATCAAGTTCACGACGTTCTCTCGTTGTTTCTGAGTCATGTTGGAGTGGAGACAGGCGGCCTTCAACTTGGACGGCAGACCTGTCACCTGGAAAGGAATTGAATCCATGAATTGTTTGTTTGTTTGTTTGTTTGTTTGTTTGAGCTTTTGTTTATTCATAAAATACTCAAATCAGCTTGCTGGCTGCTTTTCATTGAGGTCAGACAAAATGTTTTTGAATTTTAGAACCCTTATTACACCAATGCCATCCTCTAGTAAATACATGTGTAAGAAATTAACTAAGAACCATCATTTTAATTTGCTAGCATTAGTAAGGTGGAACTCACTGTCACCAAGAACAGTAGCGGAAGCCTCTCTATGCTACATAAAACTTACTGTCCCCTTCAAGACTTGTTGTGGCAACAGGAAGAGATTGAAAAACAGGTGTTTCTCTGTTAAGCTGTTCTGATAACTACTGATAGTTAGAGCTCCATAGCTACCACACATAAACTTTGTCAGTTATAACTACCCCTGGTAATTGAACAGTTTTCATCTTGCTGTAAGCCTCAGCATTATAGCTATGCTGCATTGACCGTCCATGTTCTTTTGTCATTCACGATTCATTAAAGTTCCAGAAAGTTTCAGAAAGATTTTCAAACTTTGCAAAATAGAGAAAGATGAAGAATTGTGATGCAGTAAGTAGGAACAGTGCATCCTAAAATTATCCTGAGTATATCTTGATTGCTGATCAATATAGAAAATATGCTTAGATGCTTTCAGTTTTCTTAGCAGTTTTCAGGTTGTTCTCCTACTGCTGTTTCATTTCAAAATGTCCATGATACAAGCAAGCTCTTCTTGTGTGGACAAGGCCCGATGTTCCATCGTTGCCCTACCACAACTCATAGCCCACAAATCATTAGAAAGTTTCCCATTTAAGGCAATTATAGCCTTGAATAATCGGATTTGATATAAACGAGTCCCTACAACAAACACCTGTAGGGGCAGATTTGGTCAGAAGAAAGGCGCCGCCACCCTCTCCAGACCGGCACAGGTCGCGGACAAACACGGTAACCAACACTTGTTGTTGAAACACCTGTTTCACAAGGTGCACAAAGACTGGCTCACAAAGGGAACACCCCTGGTCCAAACGTGAGAAAGTTTGGGCGAACAGGTGTGCTGGATCAAACGCAACAGGTGACTCAAGAACCGGCGGATTTACTGGTACTTCCATGCCTCCCACTCATGGGAAGTTTCTTTCTGTCGTCTACCTGCACCATGGTACCAGATCAGGTAACTGATAGTAGGGCCTTTTCTCAACATTTATTCAACACAACAAAAACAACAAAAGCATTACACACTCAAGAAGTGGTTAAATATGTAACATGTTCTGAAAAAGAAGAAACTGAAATGGGCACAGAATTTTCTTAAGGTCTTCAGATTAAGCTCATGGGAAGTTTCTTTCTGCCATCTACCTGCACCATGGTACCAGATCAGGTAACTGATAGTAGGGCCTTTTCTCAACATTTATTCAACACAACAACAAAAGCAATGACACACTCAAGAAGTGGTTAATATGTACCTTTTTCTGAAAAAAAAGAAGAAACTGAAATGGACATAGAATTTTTTTCAGGTCTTCAGATAAGCGGGATAAAGTAGTAGAATAATTTTTCTTCAGAATGGCGCCAGTTTATGTAAATATCATTAGTGGTAGTCATAGTTCTCATATTTCAGATTAATGTGGGAAAATCACAATCACCAATAATCCACGTGTTTGTTAATAGTTTCAGTGGTACTTAGTTCCAGGCGCAGAGTGTGTGTAAATGGATTTCCTACTTTGCTGGGGGAGATTTATATGGGCAGGTTTGGTTTTCACAACACTCCAAACACTGGTGGTCACTGTGCACAGGTTTGGGAAGTCATTTTTCACAATCACCAAGGAAAGCATATTGCAAACTTAAAATTTCATCCTGTCAGTAAGTAGTACTGGATGTGTAGTTATGTTTCTTAGTGGAACAACATTACTCTTCTGTCATACTTAACATGAAAATTATTTAAAAATTCCAATTTCTAGTGACTGTCCTGACTTGAAGGGATCAAAAACAAAGTTTTAAACAAACTTTTTTCTTGAAATAATCTTATAATAATCTTAGAATCTTAGATCTCAAGTGCTTCCGTCATAACATAGATACTTATTTTTTACAATCAACATGAAAATCTGTTGCAAAATCAAATTCCTAGCTACTGTTCTGAATATAAGAAATCAAGAGTAAAAATTTGACTGAATCTTCACCTTGAAATAAGCCCAGAAGCTGCTATCATGAAAATTTGAGGAACCTGAAAATTTCCCAGGAAGTCTTAATTTCAAAGAAACACACTTCAAGCCCCAACAGGTGGCCACCTCTTGGAAAGGGACAGGTCTTCTTTTGTTGTCTGTTTGTTTTTCCTACGTTTGACGTCATAGAGTGCATGGGTAAAGTCTTTAACTATTCCAGGTGAAATACAGCACCACGTTTGCCAGGTTATTCAGAATCTTATGGTTGGAAAGATTTTGTACTGACTGATAAAAAGGAACATCTTTTCATGAAAATCATTCTTGGAATATAGAAAGTCGAATACGAAAAGTTGGAATCTCAGACAAGTTTTCATAACAGAAAGGCCACACCACAAAACTCCAATCTAAACTTTTAGACCGACCATAACACTACTAAACCTATTCTTAGGACAAATACCTTGTAGTGCACAGAGAATGCACCTGTGTTTTGTTTATTTGTTTGTTTGAGCCTTTGTTTATTCACAAACTACTCAAATCGGCCTGCTGGCTGCTTTTCATTGAAGTCACGAAGGAAGAGGTCAGGGTCAGACAAAATACGGTATAACAACATACAGTTACATGATTGGAGTCCTAACAAATCCATCAACATACAATGTACAGGGTCTTTTTTGTGTACCCGTGGGTGTTGGTTACTGTTACTGCCACTGAGGCATGGCCTGTACTGACTGGGCTTTTGTGGCTGACTTAGCCAGGCCTTGGAGAACCGTGTAAATCATGGAACACCTGTCTGGGAGACAACGGGGGGACGAGGACACCGTGTACCCACCTGTGCTCAGGTGTGAATACCTGGGGATCGGGTTACCAGGTACACCACAACAGGTGTTAGGGTTAAGGACGGTTAAGTGGGAAGGACACAGGTAACTGACTCCCAAAGTTTACGCAACACTGGCTACTTTTTATCTTTTTAGAACATTTTGTTTCAATTCCAACGATCTAATCGCTACATTTCCTTTAAAATGACACAAAATAGATACAGAAGGCAGTATCCAAACCACTTGTCCTTCACTGATGATTTCCTGTAGTGTAACTTGATACCAGGTAACAGGTGTGGTTACACATCAACCTGTAGCAATTTTCATACAAACAGCTCTCATATTGTCTTCAGTTTAGAGCACTTTCCTGCTGGAGTTTTTCACTATAGACTGGAGAATCCTGTCCACATAGACCAGATTTTATTGGTCTTCTTGGACATTTTTTATGGACCTGTCACACCAAGAATGTATATCTCCAAGACTTGTCCAAAATCAGGTGAGCAACAACCCTTTGCTTCAGAAGCACGGTCCCTAACCTAGATGGGCAACTCTAGATGGGCAAATGTAGGCCAGAGTACCTGTAACACAAACCACTACAGCAGGTGGCATTTCCGGCTCTCTAAACTGATTACAGCGCTGACCACCCTGTGGTCACTAATCTCCCAAACATCGCTCTAAAGCTAACATCGCTCCCTCAATCAGGTAATTGGCGGGGAAAATCACGTAAGTCTGTCCAGGCGTGCCGCTAATCGAACGAGAAGCCATTAACGGTCGTTCTGATTAAGGGAACGTCCAGAAACATTGGCGGGAGGGTCTGTAACAAAGACTGTCATAACCACAGCCAAGAGTGTGAAACATTTTCATAATTTTCATGTCATAGTTAAAAATTCTCATTACCAAACTTCAAGCAAGATGCAGTTTTTCATACAAGCTTTTTTTGGGACCCCACTCCCTGTTATGACACAAGTGGTTGGTCCCAAAAGTACAGGAAGTCTCAAATAAAGGAAACACCTGTTGGCAGGAGGAGTAGTTTCTGCCCTGTGAGAAGGTTTCCCACACAGGTTACTCCCTGGTTTAAGGGCTTTGAGATCTTGTTGTATGTTGTAAGGGAACATGGAAACTTGTCATGGTATGGCTGTTCTGTGTCCTAATTACAACTTTATTTCTATAAATAATGAGATAAAATAAAATAAAACAATATAATTTACATATCTTTAAGTTCTAAATATTGACTGGAGGTATGAGGTCTCCAAACTTTTGTTGTATGTTGTAAGGGTAATGGAAACTTGTAATGGTACGACTGTCCACAAATGAAGAATTTGACAACTTTCTTCTTTGTGGAGATAAAATCTTGGTCTGAATGAATTGAAGATAGCACACATTGTTTAACAGATACCTGCAGTCAGCATACCCTGCAGGTGGGAAAACTTCAAAAGGACTTAAGCTTAAAGGACGGATTTCAAGGTCGTAGGGAGGATCTGAAGGTCACATTCCTGGAGGTGTCCTGCCCAAGGACACACCCACAGGTGATGACCTTCACAAGTATGTCTGTACATTGTCAGAGCTAGCAATACTGGTCATGTTAGGTTTGGAAAAACACAGTGATGTGGCAAATCTAGTGACTCCACCCACTGGCAACAGAAAAACTGAGTTGGGAAAGACACTGGGAGTTAGATGAAGCAGTCTTTCATAATTCAACATGATGAGTGTTTCTCCCTCCCCCCTCCTCCTTCTTTCCCTCCTCCTTCTCTGTCAAACAGTTTTCTTTTACTGACATTCTTGTGCTGAGGATTAAATGCATGCCTACAGTACTAGTACTTTCTCAGACTTACTCATTCCCACACTTGCTGACTTAACTGGTAAAAAAAGGAAAGTGATCTCGATCCAGTTTTAGCTCACAGAAGAGCTAATCTCCCACTGGTTGTAACAGAGAAGACAGACACTGTGTACAGTATTTACAGGTTCATTGTACCGGGAAAATTCCCCTTGCTCTTTTTGACAAGCACAATGAACAGTGGACCAACATCACGTCCTAAGGACTGCAACCCCTTCATGGTAGTGTGCATGTCGGGTAAGCGACAACAGCTGGGACTCCAACTCCCAACCTCTTAGTCCAGAGGCAGGGTCGCTAACCACTGGACTACACACACTACAAGATGCTGCTAAGAGACACCTGTTCTGTTCCTACTATCTGGAGAGAGATGTGTATAATGGGAGAAGGAAATGATCTGATGGACCAAACAATGGGGGATGATAAACCCTTTCTCCTTCTCCTGTGGGCCGTTAAACACCACAACAGGATCGTTCTAATTCTAACTACTTCTAACTCTGTAATCATACTCGGAATATCTGTATATCTGTACATGAATCTATATCTGTGCATGAATATGTATCTGTACAGGACTCTGTATCTGATTACAAATAAAGATCTCGAGTGATTGCCATACCTCTAACTCTAAGGAGAGTTGAATCATGCACATCCTTTGCACATTTTTTTTGTGTGCTCTATCAGGCTAATCAAGTAACATTGTGAATATGTTATGTCTTATTCTTACCTGTAGCTGCTCCTATTGTTAGCTGTTCCATGTTTTCAATAAAATATTTAAGAAAAAAATTTTTTTCAAATTTTTTTCTGCTTTTACCTGATCGTCCATAAGCGACACCAGTGGGGATATCACCAAGGTGATGCACTTTGACCTCTTGGCGTACATGTAGGCTGGCAGCTGGTAACACAGAGACTTTCCTGCTCCGGTGGAGAGGACAACCAGGGTCGACAGTCCTGGGAGGAGAGAATGAAGGAAAGAATGAAGGAATGAATGAAGGGATGGATGGATGAATGAATTGCATAACACTTGATACTAAGATTTATCATGTAGCCACACATCTAGCCCTGTAAAAACTGTTGTCATGGCACCTGTTTTGACACACGCACACACATAATTGTCTTTACCCTGTACAGCCATTGTAGCTTGTGTAGTTCACTTATCGAGCACAGCTATTATCTTAATTGACTGATTTTCCAGATTGTTAGCTAGACTAGTTATATGTAATCTAACTTTCGGTGAACATCTATATATTGTACTTTGTCACTATTATTGTTGACTTCCGAAAATCAGCCACATTGCCTGAAAGTCAGTGTAATGCACTGTAACATTTGCTAATAAATACATTAATGAATGAATGAATAAATCTACTAATGTTCAAAGCAGAAGATCTTGTCCTCACCAGACAGGATCCTTGAGACAGCCTCCTCCTGACCTGGTCTGAACTCCTTATATCCCAGGTCTCCCAGCGCCTTCTTCACTGCCTTGGTCGAGACTTAAGGATCAAGACAAGGATCTTAGATAGACGTGAGACATGTGCAAAACAATCTACAGTGGATGTCACCCAAAGACAGAAGAGAAATGTCCAGACTGCATGCATGATTTGCAAAAACTGTCATAAACTAAAGGTTAGGTGTGACAGGTCGTTCAGTGTAATATAACCAACTGACTCTGCACCTAAGGGTGGTTATACCAGCCATACAGATGCAGACACACAGTGGGCATAGACATAACATTCTGTCTACTATGAACTGTTCATATGTTTTTGAGAACTGCATTATCTTTTCCTTCTTTATATCTAAAACAACAACAGCGTGGATGGGGTTATTGTTAAACCGCCGTACTTTCTAACAACCCGTACCTTGTAGTTCTTCCTCCTCAGTGGGGGGGTAGAGGGGTTCCATGGGAGGAGGGGGTGGAGGGGGTTCGTAGGCAGGGGCAGGGAGGGACACAAAGTCATCAGCAGGCTGGGGTTCAGCGGGAGACTCGGCAGTCTGGCTGTCTGGTACACCGGCCGCTGCAGCTTCTGTATGGGGAGACAAAACTGATAAGCTCTGTAATTCCGGACAGCAGAAGGAGATCTGTTAATGGCAGAAAAGAAGCCACACAGGGGATAAGTTACACAGAAAACTCCTTGGCCACTAGGCCTCAAACTACTAGTATTGGTAAGAAGAATTTCAAGAAAGATGGCCATACCTACTGATGAACTATTAAATAAATAGTTTTCTTCTTGTTATTACAGAAGATAAAATATGCCATAAAATTAGCTCTCAGAGAACTCAATTGTAGCTTCTTTGCTTAGAAGCTGAAAGATGTGAGAAAGATGGCGACACCTGCTTTTGAAATCTTCAATAAAAAAGTGAAGTACTCACGTTGAGAATTCTGTCCGCCTGACTTCCCTCCTGCTGAGCTGGGTCTCCTGCCCACCGCCATCATCGCCGCATCCTCCAGCGACGGGAACGGGCTCATCTCCATCTCTGCTTCTTCTCCTCCCTCCATCTCCCCATCACTGTTCCAGTCATCCTTTGCTCGCTGACTCACTGGAGATAACAGGTGGATCATGGACGTTTGATTATTTATTTGAGCCTTTGTTTATTCAGGAAAACTCAAATCGGCCTGCTGGCCACTGATTCTGGGTTTGAATCCCTGGCAGGCCCCGTAGTTTTGCCCTTGGAAAAGGCACTTTACACCTATTTCCTCACTCGACTCAGGTAGAAATGAATATCTAGCTTTGGTTAGGAACGTCCTCTCAGATGGGATGTAAAGCCAGAGGCTCTGTGTTTGAGGAAATATATGTTTTCGAGGAGAGGGTCTCTTACAAACATCTTCCATTTTCTCCAAGCTCAATACATAAATGTGACTAAAAGAAAAACTAATAGACATACAAACAGAAAACCCACCTTTCCCGTTTGCAGTGCACTTGGTCGCCCAGTGGCCCTGCTGCCCACACTTGAAGCAGACGTCCTGTGATTGGTCCCTTCCCTTCATCCTCTGCTTCCACATCATCCGGCGGTACTTTCCTCCCGTCATCTGCCCGCCCTTCCGCTTGTACGTCTTCCTCTTCATGTTCAGCCGCACAAAGTTGTCCTTCCGCGCAGCCCCAGATGAGGAGACGGAAGATCTGGGGGAAAAAAGAGGGCAGCATTTAACCTTCTTCCTGCGACCTAACCCTTAACCAATAGAGAATTGGTAACCAAACAGCTTCTTCAGTGTGCTAAAGGTTAAATTTGCATAATAGCCTTATGATGCAAAGAAATACATTTTTTTAAAATTTGCTATACAGGAGGTTATACCTCTGGTGCCTAAAGGTTATTTTCAAGCAACAAAAATCTTCAGCAATTACACAATGTATCAGAAAGTTTCAAAGAAATGGACATAAAATTACCACAAAGATTTGGTCAACAATCATGTTTTTTACTTTATCTAGCTCAATTTCACACTAAAAATAAGAAGTATCCATTTGGTCAGTAAATCTGGTACATGTACCTTGGAGCAGAGAATTTCTTCTTCATGTTCCCTGCTTTCTTTACTTCTTTCTCCTCGTCTTCTTCGAGTAGATCGTCAAGACTCTTCTGCTTTTCTCCTGACTCTTCTCCCATCCCTCCATCTGCCCCTCCCTCATTCCCTTCTTCCATGTCCTCATCAAACTCGTACAGGTCACTTTTCTTGCCTTTCTTCCTCCTGCTTGATGTTTCTTTCGCCTCAGCTCCTGAAGACATCTTTCTCCTCTTTCTTGGAGCTGGTTTTCTTACAGGAGAATCTTCCTCATCTTGAACTTCTGGCAAGTCTTCTTCTAGCTCCTCAACTTTTCTCTTCTTCCGTGATCCAACAACTTCCTCGCTTTCACTTTTTCCTGGGTCACTAACAGTTTTACTCCTTGGTATTTTGACCAGTTCTTTAGTTTCAGACAGATGTCCCGTAGGAGAGCTTCTTGGTTCTGAGTCATTTGTGTCCATATCAATTCCTCCATCCCTTCCTGCAGACGATGTACTGGCATGGCTAGGTTTGTTCCATTTCTTGCTTTCAGCACGGGGTGTAGACGTCTTTTGAGAAACAAAGTTACTACCAACACTTTCACTTGTGATAAAGCTTGACTGTGGACAGGTACTAGACTTACTTGTCTCTCTAATATCGCCACTCAAAGAATCAAAGTCCAAGTGACTTTCTATGTCTTTACTTGTAGGTGTGAACCTGTCTGTGAGAATTTCTTTATCTTCTGGGATCTCAGCACTGTTTACAGTTGTTTGGACTGCCTTCTTGTTCTCTGGAGTGGCTGGTTCAAACGTTGCTGTGCCATCAGTGCCATGTGCACACCTCTGTAACCAGGCTGTGTTAAACCTGTTCCTCAGCTTGGCATTCTGCTGGCCAAACGGCACGTTACAGGACATCCCTGGTCGGGTGGTCAGCGGGGTTTTGTTGTGGACCATCTTTGGAGTCCTTGGAAAGCATGATGTGGTTTCACCTGTCCTGCTGTCGTCTTTTTGGCAGGTGTCATCCACAGCACCTGAAGTGTCTCTGTTTTGTGTTGTAACATGTTGTGTCGTCTTAGATGGTGTGAGGAGTGCTGGGAATTTTCCTTGGCAAGAAGGGTTTTCTTTAAGACCAGCCTTGGAGTCATCCTTGGCTGTCTTACACTTGAGAGATGTGGGTATGCTCTGCAATACAGGAAGGCAAATGTTAACCTTACATAGATGTCTGAGAATTTCAAGGAAAGAGAATTCTGAGAGTTCAACCGATGTCTTTGGTTTAAACTTGAAATAAAGTTATGTCTGTGTGGATCACTGCTTAAGGTTCCTGCTGAATGCGTGAGCAAGTGAAAGTGAGTGAATGAATGATTGAATGATTGAGTGGATGAGTAAATGAATGAATGAGTAAGTGAGGAAATGAATGAATGCTCCTGTACCTTGACAGACAGCAGTGCGGATCTCTGCTTGAGCTTCTTGCTGTATGACTCCACGAGGGAGACCTTCGCTTGGCTCTTGGTTTCCTCCACGTGGTCAGGAGTGGCTGGTTTGTTCAGACTCGAGCCCCACACGTCAGCTACCTGTAAAACACATTATTTTTGTTGTTGCTTATTTCACATAACCGGTAAACCACCTTTAGGTATAACACATGAGTTTTGTACAGTAGGTACAAAGTGGGTATGCCAGACTGTAAGATTTGATCCACTCACACTGGGATGAACTCCTACTCTTTTCAATAAATCAACAAGCCTAACCACAAGACCACATTGTTACCTGGTTGTACAATTGTACTAAGAGTAAATAATACATGTACATGTATTACCTTTTCCTTCTCTTGCTTTTTCTTCAAACTGTAGTACTCTCTGTAGGTGTCTGAAAAAGAGAAAAATTGACATTTATAACCTTCATATTGTAGCATAGCCTGTACTTCAGCTTATTTCAATTCATTAAAAGCATGGTGACATAATTACAAGAGTTGACATGTTACTTTACCTTTTACTTCTTGTGGGGCAGCAGCAATGTCATCCTGTGAAGAACAAACGAACCATGTCAAATGTGAAAGCAAAGGATTCAGGAAGGTTTATACATGTATCAATCAATCAATCAATCAATCAAATAATCAATCAATCTTCCGCAGGCATCAGGAGCTGGTGGCTGTAGACATGTCTCTACAGGATGTTCTGTTATGTGCATTTGTAAATACTTAATGCAAAAGTTTTCTTGATATAAATCCTGAGACAAGCATGCGGCTTCCAGCTTTCCATGGTACTTCTAAGTAACACTAACATTACATATTGCAGTTTCCATGGTGGATTTGTTACCTTGTTGGGTTTGCGGCTGTTTTTTGTCACAAACTCTGCCTCCCAACTCTTCAGCCTCTGCTTCAAGGTGCCAAGACAGTCCATGGCTGGACAGACACAGAATCATACATTATAAAATCGAAAATGGTGTAGTGTTGCTAAAAAATTGATGGTGGGAGGGGAAAGTTAGCACTTCAGAAGTTGAAAACAGGGTTGTGTCATATTTATTTTATTTATTTATTTATTAATCTCGAATACATGTGTGTAATCCCTTCCGCCACATAGGGTTGATTTCCAAGGGAGCCCATACAGGTACACAAAATACAAAATAGAGCTGGCTGGAGAAACCGGACGGAGGGGAGCAAGGGGCCAGTACCTGGCCTGGGCACATAGGCAGGTAGGCAGGTCATAAATAATACAAGTGAAATAAAATTCCACAAACAAATTATACAAGTAAATGAACAATGACTGAACTGTTTCTGACATGAAGCTGACTTGTGTCACTGCGTACACAGGAAAGTTTGTTCACAAACGTGTCACAGTCAGCTCTATCAACTTCCTCCTTCCGAGAACAAGGAAATACTGACTAAGCCAAACAGGGGGCGCTTTTCAACCACAACCAGTCGCCAAGAAGGGCTTTACAAACGTGGTGTGCAGCCAAGGAGAGGTCAGATAGAGCCCCGTGTGGTCTAAGCAATCATTTCCTCAAGGAAAACTTCCAAGTATTTAGTATTCGTCGTGGAGGAAAGTCTTGGAAAGTCTGAGCTTAGATCTTCGAGTGTTTCGGGACCGTCGCGACTAGAACTAGAACGCCCCCCTCCCACTTTTATGCTTTGCCACAAAAACTGCCAAAATATTACATTCTCAGTAATTTCTGACGTAGAAACTATCATATCATGTAGATTGGAGTATCGGTATACATAAAATGACAGAAGTGTCGTCCTTGGGACTTTGTTTACCTCTTGCCGATGTGTCGAAGGTTTGTTTTTGCCGCCAAATCAGCTGGGCGCAGCCATATTGGTCGTGGGCAGTGCGCAGGTTCGGCGCTGAGCATGATGGGTAAGGCGCGAAACGTGCACCTGTTGACCTCCGCAGCAGGTGACCTGTCGGAAGGACGATATTCTCGTTTTTAGGGTTTTCTATAGTGTTTTGACGTCCCAAACTATAATTTCCTGCACATTTCAAACAATTTTGTTGCAAAGAATCGGAATTTTGTTCTATAGAATCGGAAGTGTGAAAAAACACGTGTGAAATAAGCAAAACAAGTTGCGATTTCATGGGAAGAGCGATTCTCACCTACATGTGAAGAAAAACACACCGTTTTAGCACGTTTTTCACAAAACTCGTGCGCGACAAAGGCGATAATTATGAATGAATGAATGAGCGGAAACGCTCGATGCTAAGCCAATTTTCACTTCCCTTCTAATCCTGAATGAGGGACCTTTTGGTGTCTATTATCCCACAGAAACAGCAGTTTCACACCCCCATTCAAGGTGAATATGCAACACTGGGCTTCCAGACGATGCAAATGAACTATTCAAAACTTGTTTCACGTCCTCTTTTGTCCAAGTACGCTTTGTCGTTTTGAAGCCCCGCGGCAATACACATAAAATACACAAACTGAGCGGTCCGTTCGCCATTGACATCATGCTTCCCCTTTTGCTACCTTTCACCTTGTTATTGTTAATTGTTCAACACTTCAACATGAGACTTACGGAGGAACCAAGTTCACTGTGAGAAAACAGAGGAATAGAAAGCAACACAACAAAAACAAGTATTTCCACACGCCATATGTCCTTTTTTGGAACCATACCTTCATTTCTGTGTAAAGTTTGGGAATGGTTTGTGATCAAGGGTTGCTTTTGTTGTCCTCGTTTAGAGCCGTTGTCCTCGTAAAACACCTGTCCTTGCACATGACATTGTATTGTGATGTTCATATCCAATGTTGAAATGATAACAAAAGGACTAAAAAACAAGCGAAACCCCACATCTGCTTGAAGATTACCCCGCCACGCTCCCACGCAAAGGGCAGGTGTTCGCGACAGGAGAACAAAAGGCACCAGAACGCTTCTGTCGGAATTCAAACCCTTTGTTATAGTTCAGCGCACTGATAATAATACACACACATAAACACACGCGCGCGCGGCAAATCTGCTGTTGGCTATAGGTATTTTTGTTCTTCCATTGGTACCTTTGGCCACATCTTTCTCATAGCTGTATGTACTGAATGGAACACAGCGGAGTACTAGTTAGGCATCTGGTTACATGTTCACACCGCTTTTAGAGTCTGAACGAAAGCCTATAAATACAAAGAGGAAAGGAACAAAGAAACTGATAAAGAATACGTGACAAAATTCACTATCTGACATATGCTTGTAAGTAGTAGGTAAAATACACTCGCCACTGAACAAATTTAGACCATATCCTCGCTCCATTTTACCGGTATTCACTCTTTCCCCCAACCTTGTAGCATACCTATGAATCGTGACCGAATATCTCTTCGAAATTCCCACACACATAAAAAAGAGATTGTCGGAGCCGCACAAGGCCGCTGGTGAGAGAGAGAACAATAGGATCCAGCCAGAGTATCATTACAAACACCTCTTAACCTTGGCACGTTTTAACTGGACGGAAATAAACGCGTAGGGCTGATTACGTTGTAATCATAAGCAGATATCGTGTACACGCGGTGCCGTACGATTCAAGACTCTCCCTGTCGCGCGGTGTGTACTTTTCCCGGGTTTTCTATTTACCGTACGACTCTGCCTTCAAATGTGTGTATCTAGTCGGATTTGTAGGAAGTTGTGGCATTAGGGAAAGTTTCCGTTTACAAAGCGGACCGCGGGTGTAGGCACTTTCTCCGGGGTGTAGTTTTACAGGTTATTTCGTGAGAGAAAATCTGGGATACTACTAATATATATTTACGTCTCTCTGAAACTTCCTGTCATTGGATAGAGCAGGCTTAGGTCACATTACGTGCGAGAAATTTCAATAGAGTTCTTTATTTACGCGCCAGCCTTGTGGTATTAATGTATGTGTATGAAAACAGCCTTTCGAGAATCTTTCGACCGAAGTGACCGATGGTTGCCCCAACCTGTTTTCACTACCTGCGCACATCTGGGACGTGGTATGGGGGCACGTTTAGATTCTAACGTCCAACATGTGGAAGAACTCTGAGATAAAATCTTGCTAACTAGTCGCTAAGGAGACAAAACGTTTCCGAACGTCCGTTCTGAGGGTTCACCTTGAAGTCATTTCGTCCTTGAGGCTTGGTCGGCGGAGAAACGTCCAAGGAGGCTAAACCTCCTTGAATTTGAAACGTCGGTGTTCTTTCGACAATTCAAAGAATTTGCTAGAAATGACGCCTACTACTAATACTAGTAATAGTTCTTATTCTCCCAGTTCCCTTGCATGTTGCAGAGTGTGTTCCGTACATTCATTTTTGATGCGGATAGTAAAGTTGGAAAAGGTGGTTTTAATTGTTTATTTTTTATCATGGAGTTAAAATATTTTAACTCCATGTTTTTATCAACAGCGTGAAGACATGTCCTCCAGTAGTCCCTTGCCAACAACCTTTCCTGACGGCGGCGATGTGAGTGTCGTTCACACATCGTTTGGCACGGGCGTGCTGAGACGCACGACTGGAAACTGATGTCCTCCAGAACGGGGCAGAACTTCAGGGCGGAACGCGAGGTCTTACCAGCCTCCATAGCAGGCTCGGTGGTGGGCGTCCCATAGCCTCCACCAGGCTTTCCTACGGGGTTATGTATTGGAGAGTAGTAGACGAACCTGGGGTTGGAAGGTCGCTATGAACGGTTCCTGACTGTTTGGCTCCACCCTAGTTGGAATACTGTCGGAGAAATCAGACAGAAAAAAACATAACATCTCATTGGAGATTGCTACTAAATGCTACCAGTTTGCAATCACAGTCAGAAACTAGAGTTCCACGACCTCATACCTTCGCCAAATGAGGTTAATATTATATGACTGACGAATTATAGATTTCCCCCTAATTATGCCAATAAGATCCCCATTTGCATGAATCACGTCAGTTGATCATATTCTCCTCCCAATGGCAGTGTTATCGTAACAAAGAAGGCCATTCTAGCATTTTCTCATAAATTATGCAAATGAAGTCCTGATTTGAATAAGTTATGTTGAATGATGTTCACCTCCAGTCAACTTCGAAATGCGCAAGTATGAAATTGCCAGCATCAACCACTATGGAATTACAGTATTTTCTCATTAATTATGCAAATTAGGTCTTCATTTACATGATTAATATATGGCGATGTTCCTGTCATTCTTAATTACACATGTCACAAGGTAGAATAGTCCTTAATGGAAGATAGGTGAATTATAGAATTCCCTCATTAACTATGCAAATTAGATCCTAATTTGCATAATTGTCATCTAATTATGTCAAGCATCACGTAAGCTACCTACATACCCAATATCAAGACGATCCGTCAACTGGTTCTTGAGTTATCCTACTTTAAACATTTTCATACAAATGCTCCTGCAGTTCCAGGGCAAGCCGCTAGGGGGCCCAAACTTACGTCACTTCTTGCCGAGCACAAGAGCTACCTACCATCCAAAAATCATGACCCTAGCATGTCCAGATCACGAGATATCAAAACCGGAAGTTCCGCTGCAGTACCATAACAAGCCGCCAGGAGGCCCAAAATCTAATCAGTTCGAGCTCTCATCAAGACCTATCCACCTACCAAATATCAAGATAATCCATCTAAGCCTTCTCGAGTTATGCTGTTGACAGACACACAGACAGACAGACACACGGCCACGAAAACATAACCTTCTTGGCGAAGGTAATAACCTGGATGCCAGATGCAGACAGGATAACTTTGGGCCTAGTGTGCTATGGGTCTGGCATCCAGGCTAAGTCAGAAACGGCAATATTGTATCAAAACGCCCATCGCTCAGCCTGCTGAGGAGGCTAGAATGAAAACTGTCTTGAGGAACGCGAGGTCTGGCGGCGTGCTGGGTACGGCCGTCATCACTCCCGTTATAACTTCCAGCTGGCGACAACCTGAGCGCCACTCCGCGGGCAGCCACCACCTACCGCCCGCAGGACGTTAGCACCAACCTGCGGCCTTCAGACTTACAACATGCGCCTTTAGTTTAGGAGCAGAAAAATAATGATTGGATGAAAAATCTTTATTGAACGTTTATGCTCTTACAAGTACATACAATGACGATAAAGCAGTTCGAGGTACAATTACTTTACAGTGATATATTAGAGTGTGGTATCTTCATCTCTTGGCTTGGCTTCGTTTTCTTCATCTACAACAAGGGCTAATGTATGTACAGGTTCAGTAATAGGAAGTTACCAGGAGAATTTGCCAGGAGAGTTCCAATTTTCGATCACCTCCTTTTTTTCGCTTATCATTCATTTATTTCCGTTTGTCTTTTTCTCTCATGTGCCAAATGCAAAGAAGGCCCTCATTTCGCACATTCGGTTATGAACTTGATTTGACCTGTCACAACCCCAAAAGTACCTGTTGGGGTCGGTCTATTTCCCCATCCCGCCGAATTCGACCTAAATCTACACCCCTGCATTGTTCCCAGGTATTGTTTGCTAGTGAAAAGCTGCCGAATTCGGCGTTCTAATGAGTTCGTTGCTCTCATTTTTTTCAGGGAACATCTGGAGCAGGCAGGGTCGGGGGAGGGTCGGTCTGTTTGTCACCCTGGCGACCCCCTGTGCACCACCGCCCGCAAATTCACTCCGTCATAAAGTTTCTCTGATAACCTTGGCGCCACAAGTCGTCAAAGTCCGTGCGTGTGTTTTGGAAAGGGAAAACTGCATCCAGGGTCGAGGAAGGAAGGATTTCTGGGCTTTTGTAGCACAGAACGCGGGAAACAGGAGTGACAAACAGTCGCCATATGTTCAAGTTGTTCTGTATGCGGTCCGCAGAGGCCGGTACACAATGGGGCATCGCCCCGTTCTCACGGTGTCGCTGGCCAGGCATTCCAACACGCGCTGGCACCGAACATAACGCACCGTACCTTCTAATCGAGCTGTAGATTCGTCTCCGCACCATTTAGGGCTCGCTTGGCAGGACGTTCAAGCGAAAAACGCGTGGGTTGTTTTGTTCGGGCTTGTTGTGGTGACATTTAGAAGAA
This sequence comes from Branchiostoma floridae x Branchiostoma japonicum, assembly GCA_013266295.2. Classification (NCBI taxonomy): domain Eukaryota; kingdom Metazoa; phylum Chordata; class Leptocardii; order Amphioxiformes; family Branchiostomatidae; genus Branchiostoma; species Branchiostoma floridae x Branchiostoma japonicum. The sequence goes on along the minus strand of CM023829.1, from coordinate 3,643,441 downwards.
AGTGTAGCAACCGCTGAGGAGTAAACTTAGCAAGTAAACCGGGTCGTCTAGCCTCTACCAGGCTTCGGGAAGCGGATGGAAAGAGTAGAAATTGGCCATATACTAGCAATCCTGACGCGGCAAAATGTACTCTCTCGAGGACCAACTCCCCTGACGTCTTATCTGTCTATTTGGCCAATTTCTACTCTTTCCAGCCGCTTCCGGAAGCCTGGTAGAGGCTAGAGTCGTCTACAAGCGTAAGAAGAAAACCCAGCACTTGAGAACCGCCGTGAAGAATCAGCGGGCGAAAGATGCTTGTAGGGGTTGGGTGGTGGTTTGTGTGGGTTTTCTTCTCTTGTCAGGCTTAACGTCCCTTGGGAGAGATCATTCTCTCTCCCCATATCTAATTGGTGCCTTTATAATTGAATCCAGCAATTTGAAACTTGACGTGACGGTCGCTCTGTATATTGTTGTAGTAACACTTCTCCGAACCTACCCCGGTCTCACAGGTAAAACTTGGAGCGCGACTTGAGAAGTGGCACTCAAGATTTGCACCTGTCGAGCCAAGGTGTCCCGTTTCCCCGCCCCGGGGCACCTGTCCGACTCCGCTCGGGCACACAGGTGGGACCAATCCGGGCAGGCTTCCCCCGCACCTCGGTGGCGCGCGCCCGGGCTGGCCCCTGGGCGCGCCCGCAGGAATTTACTTGGCATTCCGCGCGTGGTGCCCGCCAAATGCCGTCTTCCCTCCACCCCATAAACTGCCGCGTCACTTTGAACCGGCCATCCCTCATTTCGCCAAAGACCTCCTTGATGCCACTTGAGGTTCGGAAAATAAATAAAAGACTTGTTACGGCTGGAGGCGCTGAGAAAAAAAAACGCTCATTACACCTGTAAAAGCCATCCGATTGGCTACAGTGACATCGTTACGTAGACGGGGCTTCCCAGCATGTTACCTAGCTTCTGATTGGTCGGCTGGAGGCGTGACCGGTCGGTGATTGGCTGCGGCTGGCCACAAGTGTTTAATTTAAATCCACCTGACACCCCGTCGGCCGTCAGTCCGCCACTTGCTCCTGGCATGCGGAGACACGCGAGAAAGTGAAGTGACAGCTCGCTACAGCCACCGAACAAGTTTTCTCCGCCGCTGCAGGAAAACAAACTTCTCCCACGGCCACGTTCACTGCTAGTTTCTCCCGTTATTTTCTGCTACCTTCACTCGGAAACCATGCCGCGGTCCTTCCTCATCAAGAAGAAGCTGCACCATGCCACCAAGAAGCCGCGGTTCGACGACTCAGGTAAGGTTCTTGAGAACTTCAGACGTGTCCTTGCCTGTAGCAGGTTGATTTCGCGCCACACGACCCGGCTACAAGGGTCCTCAGCGAGCCTGTGTCTAAGCTCTGCTCACGATACACGTCTTCTCCTCGCCCTCTTGAGTCTGAGAAGGGTCGAACAAACGGAGTGTAAGGCGGCGAAACGAGAGTTTGGAGAGGCGCTAAGCCCCCATGTGAAGTAATGTGGCCGTGTTGTTGTTGTTGCCCGTTCTGTAACGTGTTCTTCCGGCCCGCCGCCTTTTGTGAAGGGTGTCCGCGGCCTCGAACACACGTCACCCCGGGGTAAAAACTACCCCGTCCTTGCAAGGTTGACGTTTAGTCCGTAATGTAGAGCTGAAACTATGATTTATCCATACAGAATTCCACGTTTGTTTTCCCTGAGAAAGCTGGCTCTGAAAGTTGATAGAAATTTGTTTGGTTCGCCAGGCCAGCTGTGGAGGGAATTTTTGACAGGATGCCGACACATTTCCGGGCGGTGTGATTTGTTTTGTATCTGTTCGTGGCCGCCGTGAATAGCACGTGCTGCTGTGTTCCTTCTGGCCCTTCCCTTTGCACAGACTTTCGCCCTAAAGCAAGTCTTGATCTCGTTTTATCCGTAATTTCGACAGAACCCTTCGGTAATTACCGTCAGTGCCTGTATGTAACAGAAGGGCGCTTGTTGCCTAACTCTGCTACGGGGGTGTCGGAAGGGGTGGACCGGGCATGACTCGATCGTGTAAACTTTACAAGTCTCAACAGATTACTTCTGGTATTCACAACCAGATGTTAATGAAATCAACAGCCTAAAGTCACGGTGACAATTTACTGTGGGAAACCTTGTGCAGAAAATTCGATCACTTCTCGCATGTTCTTTGCCGTATTTCGTGATTTCTGTTGTGCGACGAGCGACACGAAACAGATAATTGTTCTATCTTTGACCACCGCTACAGAATACTAATGTACAAATTTATGTTTTCTCCCTGTGTGCAGTGATCAAACCATTCCCGGAGCTGGCAGCGACCATCGAGCCGGGGCTAGTGGTTCTCCCGCCGGCAGTGTGGCCCGTGCCCCTGTGCTACCCGTCCGACGCCGCCGCCATGGAGCTGGGCGGCCTCCCGCCTCTACCGCTCTCCCCCGAGCCGCCGGCCCGGGCCTCCCCGCCCCTACCGATGGAAGCAGAGTTGCCCGGCGGGGAGACCTCGCAGGGCAAGCCGGTGAAGAAGCGGACGCCGTCCGGTGGGAGCGACCAGTCCCGTTACCAGTGCCCGCAGTGCGCCAAGTCGTACTCGACGTACAGCGGACTCACCAAACACAAGCAGTTCCACTGCGTCACGCAGAGTAAGAAGGCCTTCAACTGCAAGTACTGCGACAAGGTCTACGTTTCCTTGGGAGCGCTCAAGATGCACATCCGCACCCACACGCTTCCTTGTAAGTGTAAGATCTGCGGCAAGGCGTTCTCGCGGCCGTGGCTGCTGCAGGGACACGTACGGACACACACCGGGGAGAAGCCCTTCGCATGCCCGCACTGTAGCCGCGCCTTCGCCGACCGCTCCAACCTACGGGCGCACCTTCAGACGCACAGCGACATCAAGAAGTACAGCTGTAAGAACTGTTCCAAGACGTTCTCGAGAATGTCGCTCCTCACGAAACACGAAGAAGCGGGCTGCTGTCTTCCCAACCACTAGAGACTTGCCGTTGTGTGTATGAACAAACTTTGTGTACAGAGAGAGAACATACATAGACTTTGTGAAGTGTGATGAGAAAACAGAACCTTCCCAGTTCATGTTTAGTTTTCTCCTTCGTTGAGAAACTGTGCTACCGCGCAAAAGTGCCAGGATTACTGACAGAACTTTATTGTTTATTTGCTATTATTTATGACGTACCGTGGACACGGTATTCTACTTGTTTTGGTTCTTCCAAGGGTGGAACATGCCCTACCCCACCGCCAAGGTCGGTCGTTTCCGTTTCCAGATGTTCCGGTCCGGTTTATTTGGATCCGTTCCGGCTTTTACACCCACCCTGACGGTAAAGATAATTGCATACACAGTTCACACATCTGTTAGAAAGTAGTAGATATTTCCGAAATGTACCGCTGTTTTTCTGACTTGTTTCCGCGCCAGTATAATTTCCTTTGTAATGCCAAAACCACGGGGGTGCGGTTTGACGTTATGTAGCCAACATGCCGACACAGCTCGTTCATACTTTTCACACACGTTGTGAGAATAATTATGGGTTGCGAACTGCAAAAGTGATTTGAACATTTCTGTTGTTGTTGTTACCGTGTTGTGTAGGCGTGTTATGATCCCGGGTTACCGAGACGCGGTGAGAAAATGTAAATATTTCCACTCGCTCTGCCGAAATTGGACAATTTCCGCGCCCGTCCGTGTTTAGAAACGTAGAACACTGGCCCCAGATGTGGCACCCGACCCCCGAGGTCACCTTAGCCTCGCTCTCCAGACTTCCTGTATGGCTTCCCAAAAACCTAGCAGTCAGCCGATTTAAAATCATAAAAAATAGCCTCGTAGTTGCTACGAGATATGGATTTTGAAAGTCCTTTTTTTTCTCAGAGTGTGTATTCGGCTAACTGCTTTGTTGTAGCCCTTGAAGTAGACTGGAGATCGAGACTAAGCAGTATCGGAAACACTATTCTTGTTCTTGAAGACTTGTTTATTTCAACGTTGAGTTATTTATAACTGTGTATATTTATGTACAGATTTTTTACCAGAGATAACGCCCTATGTTCAGGAAACAGAGAGAGAAAGATGTTATGTTTCTATTTCAGTAACAAAGCTTTTGTTGTGGAATAAAAGCCCTTGTTCCGAAAGATATTTTCGTCTGAAAGACCATCTGTTTTCATTCAGTATATAGCATAGCTGTGGTTGCACGCACGTAGCCTTCAAGCAGATGCACGACTTTGGTTTCTTATTATTCGTCGTTTTGAACATCTTACTGTAAAAGTGCATACAAGCGAGATGACGTGCAGAAACATACTAACGTCGTGTATCTGCTTGAAATCCTAGAACTTAGTAGAAGTACCTAGTTAATCCAAGGAGGTATCCTCTAACCTCCTTGGTTAATCAAAGAAAAACGGGGAGACACAAGACCATTCTTTGGGCTGGGAAAATAGTAGAAACTGGCCGAAAAGGGCCGAATAATTTGCCAGCTGGCCAGGGAGATTATTTCTAGGAGTCTTGTATCTTTTTTTCGCCAGTCCAACTTCGGGTGGCGTACTGCCCTGCCAATGAATGATACTAGTACTGTCTTGCCAATTTGATACTGCCTTGCAGCCACAAAAGATCGCGATCGGCTTGGAGATTAGCCCTGGTTATGAAGCTACATCCATACACAAAAGTAAACGTCTTACCCTTCTCAAGTTGAAATGACTTGAAGCCACGTTGGGGTACGGATATAGCGTTATAATGTCATTTACCGTCACAGATGGACCTTCATACGTTCTGTTATTACATAATCACATGTGTCCATCCATTCAAAAGGAAATATTGATCAAAACACGACAGATCTGTTAATTGAAACAGGATGGCCCGATCCTGGGAAGACCCCCTGTAACGCGTATCTCCTACTTAATATCTGTTTACAAATTAGGTTTATTGAAAGCAGAAAGAAAACAATCCACCAAGGGTCAAAACCCGTCGTGAACTAGAGACCACGTCTTGCGTAATAATGAATGAATGAAAGACCTTTATTGTACGTTCATGCCGCGACGGGCTAGGTACAGGTCAAAACTTCACAAACACATAACAAAAATATAACAGAAAAGTGGAGACAAAAGATACACTACTTAGTGATACATACATAAGGATCATATAAAGGTACTAAACTAAGCTAATACAAAGGTGTTCTAGATACTAAGCTAATACAGAGTGGTCATAATAGACGTAAGACAAGGACAACAACAACAACCCGAAAACTAAACGCAATGACTGAAAAAACATGACAACGGTCCACCATGTTTTCTTGTGTCCGTTTGCAGAAGGGAAGAGACGAGAAGAAAACTCCCCACTTCTTCTTTGGTGATTCTTGGTGGAGGGTCTGCATGCTCTTTTCCGTAAGGCGTAGGCGGGCCTTTTAAATTTCCCGTAATTCGTAGGGAAGTTATTTTATTCAGCGTAATTCGTAGTGAGGAGGTGAAAATTTTGCGTAAAGCGTAGCCAGTGCATTTCACGTAAAGCGTAATCGAGCCAAAAAATTCCCCGTAAATCGTAGTTCAGACTCCCAATTTTTCGTAGGCCGTAGTGGATGAACTTGCGGTTGACCTGTTGGGTCATCCTTGTACGCAGGATTTACACGTAAAAAGTTGCAGAATATACCGTTTCAGAGGGTCAAGATTTCAAAATTTTCCCGGGGCCCCTAAAATGTATGCGATGAGTCACGCCTTCGGCGCTGCAATAAAATATTATTTTGCCCTCTCCCATAGAAGTAGAGTCGCTTTGCTGCCGTCTCTGCTTTCCTTCTCCCATCTGGGTCCAGCCGTCCAGGTGTGGTGCACGATGGCTCGACCATATAACGCCCGTGATGGTCTGCATTTTATCACATTCTGGGTCCATTCTGACCCAGTATCAGTGCAATTTGGAGTCGTGACAGTGTTTAAAACAGCGAAGTCACTGATGTAAATCAGTTGACAAACAAAATAGACAAGTCAACTCTGCCTGAATTCGAAGCGAAGCGCCAGAATTTAGCGTAAAACGTTGCCGGCCTTCTTAAATTTTACGTAAAGCGTTGCGGGCCTCGATGAATTTAGCGTAAAGCGTAATCAGGACCCCCCATGCAGACCCTCTTGGTGGCTTTCTAAGGTACAAATCTGTGGTTTCCGCCAGGCCTGCCCACACTTGAAGAAGGATGACTTAAGGAACTGTTAAGATGTGTGAGGGCAGGGGACCTTGACCTCCTAATCCCGGCTTTGTCAAAGTCAACAAGACAAGAGAGAGAAGCCGAGATGTGACTCATCGGTGCTCCGCCCCAGTCCGCCCGCGGAAGCGGGGTTACCCAGGGGCAAACGGTGTTTTCAACACAGAAGCAAAACAGCAGAGTATTGTTTGTGTAGACTAAAAGCCAACGAACTTTAGATGACTTTAAAATAAATAGGTGATTGTGAAACTCGACCCTGCAAACGCCAGAAGACTGGGACGTGGTAGAGGATGTTACGATCTTCCCGCTCTACATCTGCTTTGAGATTATGCCCAAGGACCGTCCTCACAGGTGCATGGCAGGGTAGCCTGGATACCAGACTGTCTCCAGGGCCTATGCTGGTCAGCTCATCGAGTCTAGGGCATCATTACTCTCCAAGCAGAGGTTGGTGGGGACGATCGTGACCTATATATCAGGCCTGCTATATATCATATGTCCCGTTTTTTCTGTCCCTACCACCACCAGAACTATAAACTCAGGGGAGAGGGGGCAGATGCGGGTTGCGATTGTATATCGCTGACTTTTAACGCTTCTTTGTTCACGCCTCCCCCACACTTCTTTTCTCCTCCTTATGTTACACTGTCGTCAGTCTAATGAAAAGCGAATTCACCTTCATAATCTAATAACACGGGAGGTTTTACCCGGTCGGAATTTTGCGGTGACACTAACGTACACACGCCCACGTCATGACATTTGGCGGCGACCCTTCCCCATCTTCATTGGAAAGTCTTCGAACAACAGCAACACAACACCCACCTTCAAACCAAAGATCAAACTGGCCTTTCCGACCACATCTCACTATCAGATTTTTGTGGGTTGAATCGTCAAGTAAAGTGTGGTTTTGTCTCGCTGTTTCAAGCACGGGGCACCTGCCCAAGAGTGTAGTAGAGTAGACTGCAAAGTAGATGCACGTTGTCACATATTGATGCGACAAATATCAATGATTGTTTTGTCAACAATCGATATGTGACACTGACAGTGAAAAAGTGACTACATGTATAACAGAGGAAGCCTTGTGTTCAAGTTTGTGTTTCTGAACCTGTCCAAAGGGGTGTACAAACTTTGGACGCGCAGTTTTCATGGGTATATAAGACTGCAGAAGGCGACAGGTCGTGTGTTCGATCCCCGGCCGAGTCATACCAAAGACTTTAAAATGGTACACACTGCTTTTTCTTAGCCTCCTTCGCAGCCCTCGGGCGAAACCTTCTCTCCCCGGCAAACTCCCTTGGCTGCAAACCGTCCTTTCGCGACATAACTCGCGTCGGTCGCCGAAAAAAACATAACGCCGCTCGACAAGGCTGCGAAGGAGGCTAGCTTTTTCTGCTCAGCGCTCTGCATTTGGGAAAGAGTATGGGAGTTAAGTGTGGCCCAAGGGCTACAGAAACGGAGATGGGCGTCGCCCTATGCACCATATCATGATAGGTGCGGAAAGGAACTTTGAAACCTCTGCTTGGAGAGTACGGACAGGGACATTACGCCGTATTACGTGCCCTGTGACTTCCTGGGGCGGGGTGTCGGCGGACGGACGGTTTCCTGCTGATAGGGACCCGGGACGACATCAAAGGGTCCGGAATGAGCCGGTTTGTTTACCATCTGGGGTCATGGAGAAGCCTTATCACTTTTTAATTGGAAAATCATTTGCCAAATTTTTGAAGACACTCGCCTGAGATCCAGATGTATGGCCATGTATTACATAATGGGGCGCTGGTCTGGGGCGCAAGCTACAGCCTAACTAGCCTGGTTACAGTACCAAACCTATTTTAGCTCCCGACTCGAGGCTGTATCCTCTCCTATTTGCGGAGAGAATACAGCCCCGGGAGCTAAAATAGGTCTGGCAACCAGGCTCCAGCCGAACACGACTGGATTTCAGGCTACTAAGGCACTTTGTCGTACGCATGGCACAGTCATATACCAGTAACAAATCTTATTTGAAAGAGCAAGCTTTCTCGTTTTACCGTAACACCTCCATGTCGGATACGACTTCATATCTATTTTGCCTCTTGAGTTTCTTACATAGAGATTTCAATTTGCTGGCGTCTTTCCGAAATATTAAAATGAATCATTTGATTGTGTCTTTTTTCGTGCCTGCCCTTCACAATAATGTAATAGTAAGGATAGATAGCAGGCTAAAACAACAGGCCTGTGGTGGTGTGACCCCATACAATACAGCTAGGTTCTTAGGCTTTCTTTCTTGGCTAAGAAAGTTGTTAGTCACATCCTTAAGAAGTTTGACATTCTTCTGTGTTTTTTCACGTCTGTGCGACAGGTGAGTGGTACACCTGCCGTCGGGGGATGACGTAGTTGTCTTTGTCTTTTCTAGACACAGCATAAACAGGGGACTGTGTCAGACTGGGTGTTATATTGTTGAAAGGTTTCCATCCATTCTAACGCCGAAGATGAAGCAAAAAAAGGACTTGATATAATAGGTTGCGATAAACTTTGTCTTTCTACTATTAAAATCAAAGCCTTTGATCCACATATTATAGAAGAAAGAAGTGGGTAAATTCGTCTCCATTGGCTCAAAAGAAGAAGTCAAACCCAACAAAACTCGATGTGTGTTTTAGTATATATAGTATACAATAGAAACTAGTATTGTATTTATCATCATTATAGCTATGTTACATCATACTTACAATTAGCCTTCGGGTATTTATTTGCAATTTTATTTGCAATAAAGTTTTTGCCCCTCGACATGTGTAAGACCTAAAACGTGACAGGCACTGCTGACGGAGAAGATTTGTGTTTCACGTAGGACGTAGGAATGGTTATTACTGAAACATTCCATGAAATATCAACGCCCAGGATGTGGTGACAAAGATCGCATTAATATTGTGATGAACACCTTTCTTGATGAGTAAGAGTTGGGACGTTAAGAGTCACAGAAGGTGAGAGGACACAAAAACAAACGAACGGAAGCGACCGTGGCTTGTCTGAACACCTGAGGCTAATACACACCTTTTCTCACCTCGGAGACAAATACACACCTGTCCAGACAGGTGGGACTCGGTAAAGAAACGGAAACGGACACAAACGTTCCTCAAAAAGTCGCAGGTTGGACAGAGGAGCCGACACGTCTGTGTCTAGCCTCTACCAGGCTTCGGGAAGCGGCTGGAAAAAGTAGAAATTGGCCAAACATGCCAAAGATAACATGCCAGGGGAGTCAGTAGCGGCAAACTGTACTCTTCAGCGGACCAACTCCCCTGGCATGTTATCTGTCTATTGGGCCAATTTCTACACTCTCCAGTCGCTTCTAAAGCCTGGTAGAGGCTAGTCTGTGTCCTGCAGTAGTCTCTACCAGACTAACTGCGCGGGCTATAATAGGGAGATATTTGCTAGGGGAGTCTGGCGCTTCGGAGGGGGAAACTAACCCTCCCGCGGACCGACTCTATTGGCCAGCTATTCCCTTCTTTTGCCGAATTCTACGATTTGTACCCCCGTAGGAAGGCCTGGTGGAGGCTAGTCCTGCAGGTTCGTCTGAAGACTTGAGACACAAACACACACCTGTTCAGACAGGTGGAAAGGAGTCACAACGGGAAGAAAAACAAACATTCAACAAACCCCCGCATACCGGCAAACACCGTGGACTTGAAAAGACGTTCGGAACACTCAGGTTCAAAGCGAAATATCTGTCTAAGTCTACAGGTGGTGACAAAAACAGAAATACCATGATATAAACAAAAACATGTTCGTTCAATTTAAATGGCGCGCGACAATTGTCTCGTACATTCAACACTTGAGTCGACATTTAAGGCTCAAGGTGAATCTGATCTCTTTCTAATACATTTTTAATGTTTTCCAAGTTCAAAGTGACTCATATATATTAGGCGTTGTTTATGCCAGAGTGGTGCGATGGTGACGACACGAGGCTGGTTCAAAAACAGTAAAATTTATCCAAATAGGGGGAAATCACGATTTTTTTTCGCCGCACTTTTATATTCACGGTTTTCGCGGTCACTTCCGTACCGCGAACTTATCATTACCGTGAACAAATAATTTGCCAACTTTCTTTATGCTGCACCTGCCGATACCGCGAATATGTCCATTTTTCTCAGACCGCGAACTTTTCCTATCGCGAACACAAAGTGATTTACAGTAATCGGCCAGGGGATCGAGTTTGGCCACCGTAGAGTTCATTTGCCCGCGGACTGACTCTCCTGGCCAATTATTTCCCTTTCTTGCCGAATTTTGCGATCCGTACCTCCGTAGGAAGGCCTGGTGGAGGCATTAGTGGCGGTATGTTTCAGGCATACTCATGATACTGGCGGTATGTTTCCCGCGTGGGGATCGCTCTTCCGTGCAGTGTCATCACACTCCGGCGTCTTGTTTTTGTTCCGCCCGGCTTTCCCCGCGGTTTTACCTGAGACAGGTGGAGGTTACCTGCATGCGTCACGTCCTACGTCACAGGTGAACGCCCAGGTGTGCCCCGCGGCGCCGTGTGACGTTGGCATACCTGGTCTGACGACTACAGCTTCACAACACGCATTGTCGGGGAGCCAACACATGACGTCAGCATGTGGTTCCCTTTCTGGGTATCTTATGTAACGTACAATAGCGTTCACGTAACATCTGACAACGCCGTGCATTCTTTAAAGAATGATAATCAAAACGCTTCCTGCTATCCTTATTAGGAGAGAAAAGATACTAAATACGCAAGGAAGTGAAAGTAAGGTCGAGCCACGTAACTTTCTCGGAGTTTCCGCCGGTCAACTCAGTTCATACACATGGTACACTGGCAACAACAAAACAAAACATTGAAGAGTAAAACACCAGTTCCTGTTGAAAAATCGTGCCCGTGAAACGTTCTCTGGGTCACTTTTTTTCTGACAACCATCGCATCCTGTGCAGCCAGAAATCGTTTACGATTCTCTGACAATTGCTTGGAGATTACCTCTATAAACATTTTGTACCTGACTGATCAACAAAACATGTCAACTTTCCCACAGTCTCGGCTTCCGTGAAGGCTAGCCCGGTGCGAATTCACCAGATTCCGGCTGGTTTTGTTTGTCATTTTGCGGCGTTTTTTGCGCCTTTCAAGTGGTGCACTCAGAAGGCTCTGCTCAGAAGGCAAGGCAAGGTGGGCTGTAAATCTCCAAGCAGATGTTGGGACGGAGTATCAAAAGATTCTCTGTCTGCCGCATTTTCTGACATGTAAACTTTGCCAGTAAACCGGGTCGTCATCAAGCGTATTAGAAAACTCAACACTTTAGAACCGCCGTGAATGGGTTGTGTGGTAATCTCCAAGCAGATCTATTTGGTGGTCCATTTGCCAGGCAGTTACTACTAAGTATTTGCTACCGTTTGGCTGGCGTAAAAAAGATACCAGCACAAAACAAGCCTGATAAAAATACATAAATCACGTAAAAAATAAGCATAAGCCGAAAAATAATCTGCTGCTACGACGGCCTACGAAGAATGTGACCACACCATAAGACAGACGTTCAAATCGTCAGAGAAGTGCGCGCAAACAAACAGGAGTCCAACATCTGCTTGGAGATCACAACTTTCCCACGTCCCCGGCTTCCGTAAAGGCTCAAGTCTCGCGAATTCGCGGGATAGTTTGGCGGAGTTCCGGCTTCCCGAGTGCCGAAGACAGACGAGCTGTGTAACCCGCTCTAACAGCGCTGTCATGTCCGCGGAGTTTTCCGGCGCAGACTCATTTCCACCTGTTAGCTCCACGGAGCATTTCAGCATAGAGCACCTCCCACCTGCTAATGGACAACAGTCTCTGTAGTGTAATCTCCAAACAGATGTTTGGGTGGAAATTGTAACGTTTTGTGGCTCCCGAGCAACCAGAAACCTCATCCAAAGTAGCCTCTACCAGGCTTCGGGAAGCGACTGGAAAGAGTAGAAATTTGCCAAATAGACAGATAACATGCCAGGGGAGTTGGTCTGATAAAGTTTGCCACTCCAACTGTATTCTTTAGCGGACCAAGTCCCCTGGTATGTTATCTGTCTATTTGGCAAACTTCTACTCTTTTCAGCCGCTCCCCGAAGCCTGCTAGAGGCTACATCCAAAGATCTGCTTTAAGAAACCAACAGGGAAACACAAACATTGCAGGAGTATTCTCAACCAGACTCCAATGGATCGCTGGATAGTACATTCGGCAAAATAGAGCTGAATGATTTCATCAGAAATTCCGTCTGGGAAATCCGCACTATTCCCCTCAATGCCTTCAGCTCGTAACCGGTCGTGTCATTGTGAGGTCGCATCATGAAAAAATTCGGTGAAAAGTCGACGCACGCATTTGAGAAGTTGAACAACCGCACTGGCTGCTGAGTCAGCATACTGATGTAACGGAACGGACCCCAAAACAAAAGTTAATAGATAAGATAAAAGGACACTTTCGGGAAGGTCGTCTCCAGTTTTCAGTTTTACACAGAGTGAACCAGCACTACATGCACATAACTGTTGTTACACACTGTCTGGTGTTGTACGGGGGGGGGGGGTCTTTAGGTATTCATTAGGGGGGAGGGATAATCCTTCTGCATGAGGGGGTCTTAGTTCATGAGGGGGTCTTATCGGTGGGTAGGCCTCTGTTGTCTTCCTTCAAGTGAAAATAATTTGGGCACGACACTTCAGTCGACCATCGACCGGGGCTACCCCCTTGCACTTGGCGCGAACCCCACAAATAGCTCCATCACCATGGCAACGGGAGCGGAAGATATCGTCTGACACTGGCAGGTGGAATCGGGACCGACCGGTTGAGACTTGTCAGTCTCCCTCCCTCGTGCAAGCCACAACTCAGTCTCCTGTCCTGACCTCCAGGATAACGACAAGAACCCGCGTTGAGCGACAAGCCCTGAGTTAGAACTCCGTCGCCATGGTAACGGCCCCGGAAGCGCCATCATGACCTTGACAGGTGGAAATTCCATCGCGGGACTAGGTCAGAAGTGACGATGCGCACCCTGCGCTTTTCCCGGTCGCGGCAGAAGCTGCTGTTTGTGCAGATTTTACAAGAAGATACCGTACGGTACCACAGTGTTATGCTTCCGGACGTCACGTACGACTTTTCCGCAAGACAGCAGAAAACCGCGCAGTGTCCTCTGTTGGATTGACATGCCTGTAGTCTGCGGTTTTGGAAGAAAGGAAATTGGCCCCAAAATTTAACCACTTCTTCCGTAGGGATAGCCCTAACTAATCTCCAAGCAGATCTTGGTTTGGGTTGGGAAATGAATACTGTCTGGCTAATGGTTACAGCTTGGCCAATTTGATACTGTATTTTTGCCTATTTTCTTTTGCTACCCAACCCCAAGATCTGCTTGGAGATTAAGCCCTAACTACGAGCGGAAAACTATAAAGACCCATTCATTATCTTCTAAATTATTCCACTGAAAAGTACAATCAACAGCCAAAAACAGCCTCCAAGCCAAGTTGCTTGTGCTGAGAATCAGTGCGGAAACCACACAGTCGAACCGTGACCAGGACCGCATGTTCGTCCCATCATATGCTTATCTGATTGAATGTTCTAAGGCCTTCTAACGAAATCTGTAAGACAAAGGAACGTCCTACAACTTTCAACTCTTATGACGAGTAAACAGCCGAACAAGATCCGATGCGAACAACTGTTTTCCCCACCACTAGCTCAGAGTGCCACCACAATGTCTTAGAAAGGTCTGAGAAGTCACATACTTGTGGTAACGTTAGCTACGAAGGAACCGTTATATTCTCACATATCTCAGAGACAGAAACTTGATCTAGACACTTTGTTGTATCTTTACGACAGACCATGGTGCCAACAACAAGTGTTAGTAAATCACCGTGAACAGTATCACAGTGAAACCTTTCTCGGAATCGATATCACCTTCCTCCCACCGTGACTTTCCAAGATATCAGTTATCCTCCCGATGACGTCAGGGAGTTATCAAGTTCACATGACAAGTTTGATGAGACCTCGGGGAGGGTTGGGGAGAAATTTGCGTTTTTCTGCACGTTCTGTCCTCGCTTCCTCCTGCTGTATTGGAAGGCACGTCGGTTCCGAACAGCGTCACGCCACTATGACGTGTTTTTGTGTGACCTTCGATAGTTGAACTTGGCTGGCGTAAAAATGACAAACATATTTGTGTCGTTTGTAATCGTGTTAAATCAGGTGGAAATGTGGGTAAAGTTTACAGAACACATCGAATACTGAAAGTGAACTAGACTTAATTGTTAGCAAAGACGAAATATGATTAACGTTAGAATGGGCGAGAAACTTGAAATGAAATAGATTTACAGAGCAGGATACTAGTAAGTGTTGAAAAAGATAAAAGAAGACTGGGGATGGGCAGGGAAACAAAATGCTGTGTAGGAGAAACGAACATGAAAGAAAGAAAAGGAATGCTAAAGTGAAGGCCCGGTGCCCCCTCCCAAAAACGTATTTGAGGGCCTATATGATGTAAGTTCAAGTATGTCGTTCTCGCTTGAACTCTTCCAAACGTCATGGATGTTTCTCCTCCACCCCAAACTCTGTCAAAGGCCATCCGCAGTTTCCCACTTTATTTCCTCTCCCTTGCCCACAACTCTTATAAAACGTCATATAAAGTTTCCTAGTTCATACCCCCCTCCCCCCGAACGTTTCACCGTGAGCCTGAGTGAGTCATCGTTCCCGGCTGACATCCGGGGTCTGTTGGCAGGTGCCCATGTGAGGAGGTGGAGAACCTGCTGGTTTCGGGAGTCAAGTCTGAAATCTGGAGTTCCGGTGACGATTGTTAAAGGATCGTTTGGCTAAAATAAATATTTTCCCTACTTCGTGATTCGGATGTGACGTCAGCCTGTGTGTGACAGACCGGTGCGAGGTGGAAACTGGGGGCGGGGTGAGCTCACGTCTGAAAACACAAGTTCACGTTACTGTTCATACAAATGTCATCTCACTACATTGTATCAAACATTACAACGTTACAAAACGCACGTATATATATAGCAAAAAGACGTGAAAAATGATACTGTTGGCATACTTTGCTTAACTTAAACTTTATGCAAATGGGTACTCAACTCTCAAACGAATACTAGTATCGTGGCATTAGTTTTGCATATTGAAACGACTTGGTGCAAGATAATCATATAGAAAAATGATCCGGGGTACCGTTTTCAAAAGATCTTCTTTGTCCTGTAACGTTATTATAAACCTACTCTCTCTGCTGACGCAACTTTGATACTTTTTTTCTGATTTCTTTCAAACCATAAAAGAAGCGAAACCGTAACAGTAGCGTCGACCGGATATACAGCAAAGGGAGCCAGAAACTCATGCCACCTGCTAGTGACAAAAACTGCCGACCACAACAGTTTGAGCTCCCAGACTAGGTGACTAAACAGGAACCGACAGTTCACCAGAATCACCACCATCTGTACACACAGACGAGCAGTTCTGCAAGCTAACCAGACTGTGGTGTAAATAGTGCCCGTGCATGTCAGACACGTGGGTGTCTGTCTGGCGACCAAAGTAAACTTCAGCGCACCTTCTTCAAGTTCATCCCCCAAGGCTAACTGTAACGCGTATTCTTTGGAATGGCAAACCCCAACGTTCCTGACGCCTTCACAACTTCTACCTCATTTAGATCTACAGTCGTCATTTTTTTTTACTAATTTTTTTGTTCATTTTATTATTTTTCTAGATCTATCATAGATATAGATGGCATTTTG
Organism: Branchiostoma floridae x Branchiostoma japonicum; assembly: GCA_013266295.2. Taxonomy (NCBI): domain Eukaryota; kingdom Metazoa; phylum Chordata; class Leptocardii; order Amphioxiformes; family Branchiostomatidae; genus Branchiostoma; species Branchiostoma floridae x Branchiostoma japonicum. The sequence goes on along the minus strand of CM023829.1, from coordinate 3,627,610 downwards.
TAGCATGTTATGTTGTACTTGCTGCGTAACGAAAAGATTCTACTCTCCAAGATGAGGTTTAGACTTCGGCTTATTTTTGACGTGTTTGATGCGTTTTTATCGGGCTTTCTTTTTTGTACTGATATATTTCTTTTTTTCGGTTGGCATATTGGAAACTACCTGGAAAATTTGATCATGTCTTGTCAATTTGATACTGTACTGAGGCCATCAAAAGATCTGCCTGGAGGTTATAAAAAGCCTCCCAAACAGTCGTGACTCGTGCGCGCGAACGCTGCCCGTGGTGCCCCAACCCTCCGTCAGAACGTGCCAGGCTCCTGATGAGAACCGGCTGGGTAGAACAGGTCTCTCCGCTCCGCACACGTGTTTCACAGAGAACAAGTGCACGTACTCACCGGCCGCGCATGGCCGACTGCCCCGACACGCATCTTTGCCAGTTCTGGAGATGAACTCGACATGAACCTCCGTCTTCAGCGTAGCCTCCACCAGGCCTTCCTAAGGGTTTATGGATAGTAATGTTTGGCAAAAACAGTAGCCTCCACCAGGCCTTCCTACTGGTTTACGGATAGTAAGATTCGGCAAAAATAGTAACCTCCAACAGCTTCGACGTTCTTGTGCTGTGGCAATAATGTTTATGTATTACTTGCTTGTACTTATATCAAATGTTCCATTTTGTAGTACAAATGTATTTGCAATTAGCCCTCGGGCATAAATTTACAATAAACAATTATTATTAATAATAATTCGTCAGTAATAATGTATTCATTTTCATGAGTTTAGGTTGTCGGTAAAAGGGTCAGGTAGGACACCGACCCGCTCTTCCCTCCCAAGACGATCTGCTCGGGGATTAATTTAAACACTTTTCCGTTTCTAGATTTTTCTTGGCAAGGGCGCGCACGTCTGCCCCCCGAACGTCTGTGTGTAATCTCCGGCCAGATGTTGGGGAGAAAAACTGTCACGACTTGGTATCGTGCCTGTCAGTTTCTTTTTCCTGAACGTTCGAGAAAGACGTAATGGAAATATAATCCCTCCGACAGGCAGATGTGTTGGCCCGGTGTCCAAACCTATTTTAGCTGCCGAGTCTCTAAAGTTCGTCCTCTCTGCAAATAGAGCGCCTCGCACCAGAAAACGCCACGAAAAGTACCAACGTACGAGAAAATAGCATGGCCTTGTAAGCTTTAGTCTGTTCCCCAAGATCCACTACGGGGTAACAAGGCTAATGAAAAAAAGAAAAACAAACAAACAAACAAACAAACAAATACAGTCTTACAAGTCAAGTCAAGTCAAAGTTTATTGCACAACGTTCAGCGGCCCGAACCCCTGTCTATGCTGTGACAAATCATTGTGAAAACCCTGTCTAGGACTCCTTTTTTATGACACTACTCTAATATTTTTAAAAAGCTTGGCTCATTTTCAAGCAGACGTTAGCGGTGTTCTGTAGGTCTGTCTTTCTGCGCGCGTTCTGTTCGTCTTGCTAGGACCATGCTAGGACTTTGCTTGATTGAACCATGAAGTTAAAATGATTGAACCAAGGTTGAACAAGGTGGAGACTACAGACATCTGTTTGGACATCAATGGTTCGAACACAGTCTGAGATTGTCAGCCAACCCCAGAGGTCGTAGCAACGTTAGATAATTGACATTGCGGCATTGATTGCTTCCAATTCCAGTCAGCCGAGCACACAGCCGTGACGGTCACCGCCGGGCAGGGGGCGGGGACCACGTGCGGGGACACACCGGTGGAGGACATGTGCGAACTTGAACTACAAATATGTCATCAGAGTCAAACGAGACACTGTTCTGTAGTTTGCGTGCACTACACATGATTGTGGTGCGCTCCAAAGTCAAGTGATGTTCCTTGGTAAATAGCCTCCTTGAAAAGTTGAAGATCCTCCTTTAGCAGGCTCGTGGCTTTTTGGTCTACCCCTCCTTGGTCTGTCTGTCTGTCTGACTGTCTCTTTCTGTCTATGAATCAAGCCGAGGTCATACATTCGCTAGGACCAAGCACAAGCCGTGGCCACCACCTGTGGATTGTTGCGTGTCGCCGGGAAAATGGGGCAGCCACAAATCTGCTTGGGGAAGATTTAAATGCCATTTATAAAGCCATGGCCACTGCCCTTTCTACCTTGGTCAGCACCCCTGGGCTCCCACGACCTCGTCCTTCACAAGGCGTGTGTAGTGTCCTTGTCCAATTGTTTCTAGTTTCAATGTAGAAACCTGGCAGCCATACCCATAGCCTAGCCTGGGTGCCAGACTGTTGCCAGGGTGGTATACAGGCTAGCTCCTCGGCTCCAGGGCCAACATGTTCTCAAGGCCCTGTTCAGACCATGTTGGCCCTGGAGCCCCTCAGTTAGACCCTGAGCAACACTGTTCTCGGGCCAATACGCAGACCAGTCCTCTGTTAGACCCTGAGCAACACTTGGTCTATTACTGGGAACTGGCCTGCGTATTGCCCCAGAGAACAGTCTGGCAGCCAGGCTACCCATAGCCTGGCTTCAAGAAGCCTTGGTTTCACAACCCAAGACGTAAGAACGTCTGGAATGCGATCTGAGAAACGGGAATCCCCCAAGGGGTGGAGAAGTTGAAGGAAACAATTTGTTTCGTCAAGTAGAAAATCTGCCACAAGGCCCACAGGGAAATCACCGATATCAACATAACTGTAATACGTGGCCCCCTGCGGAGATAGGTCGAGCGCCCTCTGTCGCTGCAGTACCCGTTTGAGGTGCGTGGATACTAGTACTAGTAGCAGCCAAAAATCTTGATTCTTGAACGAAAAAGAAATCGAAGAAAAGCCTTTGCAACGCAAGAATGGCTTTTCGAGAATGAAAAGTAACTCATAGGTTACCCTAGACTCATATGAAATACAATGTAGATTTGTCTTGCATATAACGACGGTCGTTATCTAACAAGTTGCAATCATCCGGCCTCTTTTAAACCGTGTTCTATTTACAAATAAATCTTGGGGGATGTTTTTTTTCTTCTAATGAATACCATGAGTAAGGTGGACATTTCCTTTTCAGAAAAAGCAATTTAATTTCATAGAGCAAATACAAAAGCGTGTAAAAAGACACAAAACCAGTGCGGGGGTCCGTCCTGCTCGCCGCTTCACGTTGGCCAATTAGCGCGGCGGCCATTACAGTACAAATCCCTCCATACGTTTGTCACATTCTGGATAAAACCGGACAGACTGACGACGTGTTGTGATGAGCAGGTTTCACCCCAAGCTGAGGTCTCCCGGGTACCGAAGGGACAGCACAGTCGAGTCAAATCCCGACCAAAGGGATTTTTGTGGGGGGGAAGTTGGTAATCTGGCGTGGAATGAATGAGCTAATCCGGAACACTGTCAGACTTGACAAACCCTTAAAAATATTTCCAGAACTTTTCAACTCATTGCCGAAATAACGTGTACCAAGGAGGTTAAAAATCAAGTTGATTTTTACCTCCATGCGTGTACAGAGCTGCCCAACATCTTTTGGTGAATCACTGAATGGTACAAATGTAGAAGCTACGAAAATACTTTTCCACTTTTCAATGGCGCTACATTTCAACTTAATGATACTGTTGTACATTCAATCAATCGTATTTCTTGTGTCATCTGAAATATACACCTTCCTCGAATACGGCACTACGTGTAATTTCTTCTACACAAAATATTTTTTCTTCTTCTCTTTTAATTACGGCGTGCAGAGTTGATTCAGTCCCATTGTTGCGTCCTTTTCTCGACACGAAACAAGTGGTTGAATAGATAGGAGGACATGAACATGTTAATTTCCTCTTCAGCATCACAATCACCGTCATTAACGCATTCCAGGCTCCACCGTCATCAAATAAAGTATTTCTGTTGTACGGTACAGTGAGGTATTGAACGGAAACAATGCGGCAACAATGCAGCTCAATAAAAAGAACGGTCCCATTGTGCTGTCGGTATGACCGCCGTGCCCATTTTCACCTGTTTGCAGACGTAAAACTCACCATCAGCACAACAAAAGATGTTTTATCCTCACCCCGCAGGGAAAAACAGGCATTGAAACTGCAAATCAGTTCCAGTATTGAAACAGGAAGGCATAACGGCGCTCCGCTGGAGCAAGGAATTCCTTGATATGTATGGACCGTCGTGAATGATTTTTTGTGACCAGGATTTACAGGAAACAAGGACCATGATTTTGATTTTGACCAGGACTTACAGAAAACAAAACCTCCTAGCAGAAACATTATCGCTTTTTAGTACATGTCGATTTGTAAGAACAAATAAGTCTGGTATATCAAGGAGGTTTGATTGGACTTGCTTCGGGTACCGTGATACAAATGGTTTTCAAAACGCGTTAGGGATGAGACTGTGTCTGTCCAACCTCTTTGGTCTGCCTAACTGTTACTCAAGTGCTTTACGTAATTGATGGCCCACTGAACAATGCCAGTCCCATAACAGATAGCTCCAGTATCGTTTTGCATGTCACAGAAACGACAATTAATTAGTTTGCTTGGTGCGGCCATTGTTGACCTGAAACCCCACAGCTTTAATAACCTGTAATCACCTCCAATAGTGGGTCGTACTGAAAACGATTGTGATGGAAAGACGGAATGAGGCATTTGCAGATGAAAAGGGGTGTGAACGAGAGAACAAAAGAAAAGGGAGAAAGATGAAGATTGATGACGACACCCGGGGAAGGAGTCCCGTTACCTGACAAGACGTAACCCGATCCGTCCTTACAAATCATACGGAGACGAATGAGTCAGCGGACCCGACATGACAAGTGGTGTGAAGCCGTATTTGCACAATAATGAACACTTGTAGCATTGGGGTATGGTGGTACACAAGGAGACATTCTAGTCCGTATTCCTTCGTGCAAGATTGAACCTCCTTGCTTAAATGGTAAGAAATAAATGTTTAGGAAAAATGTTTTCTGTGGTATCTTGCTTCTAGACGATTTTGGACGCTGCAAAGGAATTAGAAAGGAACGTTTTCGAAATCGAGCTGGATCAAATAGCTCAAAGCAAAGACGCAATGTCCTTCCTCAAATCATATGTTTGAGGTGAAGTGCGAAACGCAGGTATTATGGAGCAAGTGGCATGCCGCGTATCGGAACAATGTATCAAGAAGCTTAATGAAAGGGCAGTCAAAAACATTATGATTTTCTCCCAGAATATTCAGTACTTGGGGATTAAGAAGATCAGACCCCCACGGTCAAGTCGGTATAATACCATAAAAGGAACCGAACGGAAGCAACTCACAAAACGATCTCACAGTTTTTCACACGTTTGTGTTTTCCTCATCCACCTTCTATCACAGGCCTGTTCTATCATGCACCAAGGAGGTTTATTTGATTGTTTAATCAAATGCTATACTTCTCTGATAAATTAAATATAATTTCCTTGCATTCAGTTTTATTGGGTGCCCCGATCTTCCCTGCCAATATCAAGGAGAGATACTAGTAACCTCTTTGCCACCCTGTAATACTTTCTTGAAGATTATAAATCTTTGATAAAGCAACTCTAACTAATCATACAGCCTCATACATTTATACAATACATGTACTAAGAAGCGAGAGGAAGTCGAAAAGACTATAATACTTTAGACGTTTATATATATATGTAACAGTTATATTTATATGATTGTAATCATGTGACCTGTGCTTAGCCCAGTGAGGCAAAATGTACAATAAAGGTCTTCATTCATTCATTATAATATCAAGGAAAACCGAACGGAAGCAACTCACGAACCGATCCGACAGTTTTTCGCACGTTTGTTTTTTCCCGTCCACGTTCTAACGTACCGCAGGCTCACACGGTGTTCCGCGCAGCGAGGGCCCGTTAGGCCGGATTGTCAGATTAAGAAAACCGGCGGACAAAAGGTGGGACAAATCTTGGCGGATCGCGGCGATCACCTGGTGAGATGTGACGCGCCGCCGCGTCCCCACCTGCCGGGAACACCTGGTGGTGCAGGTAACAGGTACAAAGGCAGGTGTAAGACGGGGGACAATAGTGGGCCATCTTCCCATGGACGGGACGTCCCGGGCCCACAATAGCTTTTCATAAGGAATACACATCTTCGTAAGAACATGGCCATGGTAAGAATGAGATACCCGTTACTTAGAATTACTAATTAGTGCGGTTTTAATGATGTAGGAAAGCTTACCTCAAACAACAATGGCTTCCTTCATACGTCGATGCAAGTTGGGCATCTAGATAGAACATCACGTGATACAAAATACATCAAGCAACTTGATAATTCCTCTAAAGGGTCATTTCCCTTGGTTTTAAGAAATGCTACAGCTAAGTTATCGTTCACAATTCGTACGGAGATCATTTCGCATAGTTTTCCGTTCGTTAATATCAACTGGCTGATGCCATGAACGTGAGGCAAAGGCCAAAAAGCCACCTAACAGAACGTAAGAAACATTCTCGTCTTGACGAACTATTAAAGAAAGTTCTGAGACTCCTTCTTCCCGTCTGAAGAGACTTCCCGCCGTTAGGGGTAATCCCAAGGTCAGCTCTGCCGCTCGGATCAACATTCCTCCACCACGTGATGACGTTGCCTAGCAACCGCTATTGGACGACAGTTCGCGCCGTCCTAAGCCGCTTAGCGGAACAGGTTGAAGAAACGGGAGAGAAACAAGGACAGAACGGAAGCAAGCCTGGTCTTTTCTCTGGAACGATGAATACAGTATGAATACACCACACAAGCGGGAGGCTTTGTTCTCCGATTCCAAACTTTTGTACGTTGTTCGTTGAAGCGAGGTAATCTTCAAGCAGATATATGGTGGCTTCCAGCCTACTTGGCAGATTCTTTGCTCTAAAAAGAGTGCTGTTATGTTTTCCTGATTCGATTCGCACTGGATCAATTCGTAGTTTTGTAACTTTGGATCTGCGACATAACTTTATCATTATCACCATTACAATTACACAATACATCATTACACAGTATTACTCATATTATGATATCACAATATGACTCATATTATAAGTAGATTTGGTGGTCTCTTTCTCCACAAAGACGTTTGAAGGAACCCTCAACAGTCACCTATTCGCCATTGTAATACGCGCATATTCCTGCTACTGAAACCCGACTCCTGGTGTATTCCGCAGTTTCCCACCACAAAGTCTCAGCGGTAACTAATCACGTCTTTCTCCACGAGCCCCGTGTGATGAATATGCAGAGTCCGGCGGCATGAAGGGGGATTGTGTCCGCGGATCAAAACCGTCGGATCAAATTTGCCCGCCGATTCCTTTGCACAACACTGGATGTGACAGGCGTCTTTTGTGCTCAGATTTTCGACAGTACAATACAGGGGAAAAAGGCATTGGGTCCCGATGATGAGTCGTGGAGGCAGAAAAAAATGTTTGTTTGTTTGTTTGTGCCTTTATTTAAACTCGAAAAAAAAAGAACGTTAAAGATGAATTTCAGTTTCTTTTTACCTGCCCCGCCCATATTGAAGAACCCTGGTGACAAGACCTATTTTCGCTGCCGAGTCTCTTTCGTCCTCTCTCCTACTTGCTGTATTCTAAATCATGTTTTGGAATGGAACAAGTTTTGGAATGCAACAAACTCCACAGTTCTCGTGCCGTCTCAATCTGTGTAATTTCTGGACTGTGATGACAAATATAACTGGCCACACCTACAGACTAGAACGACAGTGCGCTTGTTTTCCGCTCGGTCCATGCTAAATATACATGTGCGTGTTCTGTACCGTGTAACCAAAACATGCGCGCGTTCTGTACTGTTAAATACCTGTGCGTGTTGTGTAATCAGTCCGCGCTCTTCAGACTCTAATCTCCATGCAGATCCTACGGTGGAAAAAAACAGTATCCAATTGGCCAGAGGAGATCTATACCCAGAGTAGTGTCATTCAGCCTACACTACTCTGGGTATAAATCTACTCTGGCCAATTGGATACTGTTTTTGCCACCGTAGGATCTGCATGGAGATTATTCAAACTCCACAGTTCAAGTGTCGTCTGTGTAATTGATTCACCCCGACCTGAGCCCGGGATCACATCAAAGGAACATCACTGTCTAACCGTAATCCCCGTGACTAAACCCGACTTTACGGAGCTCGGTAATCCGGAGGTCCAAAAACAACTGTGAGCTGACTTCGTCTTCCCTGGCCATGTACTTGGCATGATGTGGGGTGTGGACATCTACTATAGCACTAGTCACTACTGTCAGCCAATCGAGTACAGACTTGGACATGGTAGATCTACTGCGTACAAAAGTACAGTTAAAAGTTTAAAAAGAAAGCAGTTCAAATGTTCAGAAGACATTATCATCATCATCATCATCAGGCCAGTGAAGATGTATGAATGAAGATCGAGTGAGCAACAACCAGGACTAGAACCCGCATCCCCGTGGTCTAGAAGTAGGGTTGCTAACCACTTTGCCATTGTGCGTGTGTTTCTGTCCATCTCTGCCATTACAAAAAGATAGCTTGAAATACAGCCTTGTTAGCTATAGCCTGGGTACCATCCTCCACGGATGGTGGATAGCGACCCAGGCTGTTATCTCCCCAAAAGTCACTTTTTCGGAGCGGACCTATAGCTAACATGGCTGGATTCCAGGCTGACAAAAAGACGCGCGCGCACACACACACAAAAGCTGTATCCACGCATCTGCTTGGATCCCAAGCAGGGGCACTTGTCTCCTTGCTCACGCACCGTGCGCCCTGCACCTGTCCGGCGGCATTAGGCGCACCAGGCCGCGGCAAGACTGATGCCCCGGCCGCGGGAAACCCTCATCTGTAACGGCCGCCCGATATCCCCGCTAATGAATGGGGCTAGAAAACGGGATGAGCTTTTCTGGCCCCGCAGAACGACCGTATACATCACCGCAAGGCCGATTTAACGCCATTTTAAGGATAGCATTTCAGAACTTTCACCTCCTTGGGGTAAGTTTATTTCAAAATACCCGAAGGCTAATTGCAAGTAGTATGAGAATGACGTACTTACAATGAATTATCGTATAGTATGTGGCTACTAGTCTTTGTGTTTGTTTGTTTGTTTGTTTGTTTGTTTGTTTGTTTGTTTGTTTGAGCCTTTGTCTAGATGCTGACTCTGAAATCTAATTTGTTGGGTTGGATCTGGTGTGTTACGCCAAAGCCACAAGGGCGGTTATAGCGGAGGCGAGATACAGAAGCTGGTATGTTGCGCCAAATTAAAAAGAGCGGTTATAGCGGATATACAGATACAGATCTATGAATCTATCTGAAGTTTCTATGTACTGAGGGTTGGATTTTTCTCCAAGTAGTCATAATTTTTTTACGGAGACAGCTTTGCTATTTTCATTTCGGAAAACAGGCCCAAACCACCTAACCGGCCCAGGCCTGAACCGGCCGGTCTCGGCAGAGGGAAACACATCGGGTTTTACCGGTCTGTCCGCATCGCTGCCTCCCCGAGTGTGATTCTGCGTCCGTCTCCATCACAGGCCATCAGAACGGCACAGGCAGGGCAGCCATCAAACAACCGCAAATTATTGGTACCTAAACTCCAAGCAGATGTAAGAAACGGCGCGAGGAGAGACATCAAACAACCACAAAATAATAGCCTTGTGGTCAAACCTATTTTAGCTGCCGAGTCTCTTGACTTTAGTCCTCTAGAGGACGGAGACTCGGCAGCTAAAATAGGTTTGGACAAATTATCTATGTAATCTCCAAGCAAATGCAAGGAAGGACACAGGGAGCCATCAACCACAAATCGGTTTCGGTGGCACGTAAGCCAGGAAAGCGACAAGAAGATCTCGGGATGAGAACTTTCGACTATACAGTATGTTGGGACAGAAAAAAGATACCACTTATCATAAGTTATTAAGGATAGCACGCCCTTCTTTTTCAGTCTAAGTCTAAGTCTATGTCTATGTTTCTGTTTTTCTAAAGAACACTGTTAATGTGCCCAGTGTTAAGCAGGTCCAGAGGAAAGAAGTGAAACAGTGCCGGTGGCATTTGGAAAGTGAATTTGTGGACATTGTGAGTGTTGGTTGTCCGTTATTCCGATGCCAACTGGGTGTCCTTTGACAATAGAACGTGAAGTGAAACAAGTTTAATCTTATCATCAGTCGATCTCTGAATTACAGAAAGAAACTTGGAACAAGTCAGTAGATGTAAACAATAAGGTCCTCTGTGCAAAGCCTCTTGCAGTAAACACGATTCTGCCCTTTCCAAACACGAGATAACAATGGCACACCTAGGGCCGTCGGAAGTCGGGAAGACGAAACAAGTGTTCCTCACGCGGCCTCCCGGTGCAGCTAAACGGGCAACAAGAACGGCCCGAAAGGACAGCTTCACTCCGCAAAATGTCACTGTACTCTAACCACCTCCCCTGGTGCGGTGTGCCTTTCATACAACTGGACATCTTCCAAGGAAAACGGACCTAACAAGAACCCCGAATCTCCAAATGACTAATCCAGCCCGTCTTATGAGATTGACACTGCTTCGTGACCCAATTTTCATCTCCGGGAAGTCCGTGACTTCCTCAGGAGAAAGTCTCCAAGCTGTTTTCCACCTGTTTCTCGTTGCGAAGACATGTGCGGAGCTTGAGGATGTTTGAAGGCAGTTTCCTGAGTGTCTGGGGGAGACTTTTGTTTTAAATACGGGAGTCATTAGTGGGGTAGGACAACCCGGAGAGCGACACAGACTTGCCCGGAAATAAAACGACGTCGCGACGAAAAGTGCGACAGAACTTCACGGGTTACTCCGGGGGCCCTCTGATACCGTCAGTCAGAGGACATTGACTCCTAGCCTCCGCCAGGCTCTCCAGGTTGCTAGAAAAATAGTAGAAGTTGGTCAAATAGACTGAATGGTACTCGTATGCCAGAGGAGTTAGCCGGTTAGAGAAATACAATTTGCAACCTAGTCTATTTTGCCAATTTCTACTACCGGTACATGTATTTTTCCAGCAACCTGGGGAGCCTGGCAGAGACTAATCTCCAATTCCCCAAGCAGATTCTGTGGGGCAAGGGGAGTCTATATTGGCCGCCTGTATCCATTGGCTGCCAATATAGACTCCCCTTGCCCCACAGAATCTGCTTGGAGATTAGTCAGAGACCACATGTTTGAACTTTCAAGGGGGTTCTCTCTCTAACCTCCTTGGAACTTGTCACATCATTGAGTAGAATTAATTGGATGCCAAGTACCCAAATAGTCCTATAATACATGTAATATATTTTCCACAACGATAGCCGTATATCATGACGTTGGCTGCGGTTTCCAGGCTACTTTGCTGCGCGTTCCCGTCGGTAATCAGCCCAGTAGCCCTGCATCAGCCCGGTGACCCATGGCGGCCCACTGAAAGGACACACCAACCGTGGAGACCTCCGGTTTGGTCCGGAACATCGCCGTTTTACTGCGTAATGGTCGGACATTCAAGCAGACGTCGGGAGGTAGAATATTGCCTGTGCAGGCAAACTGGTCCTTCTCTGACCGGGTAACTCCCCTGGCCAATTATATCCCTTTTATCAGTCTATTTATACTATTTATTTAACCTGCAAAGGAGTCTGGTGGAGACTAGAATATTCAAGCAGACGTCGGGAGGCGGAACATTGCCGTTTTATTGCATGCGTAATAGTCGCATATTCAAGCAGAGGTCGGGGGTAGAACGTTTTACTGCGTAATGGCCAGATATTCAAGCAGGTGCTGAAAAAAAGATCGTAAGGGTCAAGGCACAGGTTTCTCATCTCTCCACTCACATCATGTTCTAAGATATCGCTTACAGAAAGAAAGGTTAGTCCAACCAACGTCCGTATATTTTGATACACTTTTTTTAAAGTCAAATCTTTGCGGACTACAAATCGCAAATTGCCAATGGCGCCAGTAGTTGTCCCAGCGAAGGAATTGGTGACAAGTATAAACTCTTTTCTTGGCTCAGGTTTTAATCGAATACGCGGGAAGATATATCAAAATGTCGAAATATTCATTACGATGTTCTACGAGGGATAAACATCTCCATTCATGCCCTAAAGATGTCCATAAAAATCTTTGTTGGCAGAAGTCAGGAAACTCTACTCTACACATCCGCATCCTAAAATATGTCCCACTCCCTGCACCTGTCCTCATATTAATCTCCATGCAGATCTTTTGGAGGCTACAAGGAGGTTTCAATCAGAAAAAAACCTCCTTGGTGGCTACAAGACAGTATCAAATTGGTAAAACAGTATCGCATATTGGCTGGCGAAAAAAAAAATACCGGTACAGAAAAGAAAGTACCATAACAACGTCTAAAACAGGTGAAAAATAACCCGAAGCCTAAACGTCCTAAACCTCTGCTTGGTCTTGGCGAGCACCCTCATATAACCTTCTCATCATCGTAATCTGGAAGTCTCTTACCCCGAGGATGGTTGGGAACAGACAATTAGACAGGATCTCAAGATTCCTTGGGTAACGACTTCCCCCGAGACACTTCCTTAAAGGCTAATAATGCTTAAGAAGGAAACTGTATATTTTCGGGGAACAGCTTGGCAAGACTTGCTGCCGTTGTTCAAGACGTCGCGACATCCTTCCTTCCCTCTTGAGAGAATTATAGGGTGTGTTGGCTTCATTGCCACTTCCAGTTTGGATTTCACTATGATCAGCAAGTCTGTATGTGAACATGAACAGGATATACCTCAAAAAGTTATGGCTGGAATTTTGGAAGTGGCCCAAAGGAGACGGTGATAAAGGTTTGGGAAAGATCTCGATTCGGGATGATTACTAAAGAATGAAGAAGACGTGCGCACTTCAGGTTTAAGTTCTTTCTCTTCTTTCTTTCAACATCTGTTGGAAATAACATACATCGTGAATATCCTACGTATCTTTGAAGTCACCTGTTTCTTAAGGAGTCTTGTGGTGAAAGTAAGTCTCCTTCCTTCCCCCAATACGACAGAGGAGGTGGTCTACGTTTCTTTCAACGTTTCCTGGGTACAAACTCAGCCAAAACCTACAAATTCTGGTAACTGGTACAGCTATTGTTTCTCCGACATCGTAAAGCAGCCTCTGACAGGTGGAACCAACAATATTGTTCTTCCTGTGCGAGTTGACGTGGCGGAGGACGGGATCAACACGTGGTGCCGTCACCACTTGTTTAGATAAACCGTCAGGCTGCAGGTGTAACACATTAACCCGGGTAACTCCCAGGCAGGGTGGCAAGGAGGAGAAGAGGGAAACAGGAAGCCACGTTTCTCATGATCATCATCTTCTGATCGTGATGTCTTATAGCCTTTACTCTCTAATCAGAGGTTGATTGGTACCGTAAGATTATAACCGGTTAACCTTCTTTTATGTACCGTATTCTGACAACCGGCCACGTCATTCCATAGTATCTTGCCGGTTGGTTTCAACTTTGCCTCCGAAAGAAACGAAAGAAAGATGTACTTGGAGATTGATAGTCTCCACAGCAGGCTTCAAGAGCTGTGGTTTGGTGCGGCTATTTTCTTTGCTAAGTGCGGTTTTCTGATGGCTTCCATTGTCTATAGCACTGCACTGACAAAGAGCGACAAAAGCTGTAAAAGTCTAAGAGAACAGAAAGCGTAATAACAAGTCAGCAATCGAAAAGCACACCCAGGACAATAGTAAAAAGAAAAGAAGTTCGTACGGATCAAAATACCACCCGAAAGGCCTGATACAGAGACTATTCCAAAAAGTTTCCACGCAGACGCTAGGATGGAAATTTATAACGTTTTTCTGAGGATGACTGCATCATGACAGAAAAATAGGACCTATTGGATACAAAAGTCTTGCCCATTTTGCCACCGACAGGTCTGCTTGTAGGCTAGGCCACAGGAAGTCATATTTCTCCCTGCCCTGGTGTGTGAGTGTGGCGGGAACCAGGCCATGTTTGTTTTGGGAGATTTGTGACCGTGTCAGGAAGCACTACATCTCCTGCCCCTGACAGCACCGCTCTCTCCACGGGGGAGGGGGGCAGTCACCTGTTTCCTGTTCCCATGGTAACTCACCGGTTGCCGTGGTGACGTGTTTTTCACTGTGACTGATGTGTGAGTCATGGTTGTTTTGGGAAATTTCTGACTGTCAGACAAGAAACACTACAGCCACTGACATCAGTTCATACTGCAGGCGAGGGTGACAGTCACCTGTTTCTTGTTACCATGGAAACCTGACGGTTGCCATGGTGACGTATTTCTCACTCAGTCACTGCAGCTGATGTGTGAATGTTTGTTTTGTAACTGTGTCAGAAAACACTAACAGTTACATCTGAATAGATGCTACAAAAATCTGAACTCTTATAATACGGCAGTCTGATATCTGTACAACTGTGAAGTTCATGATGTCATTTTCCTTGAAGTGAGGCTGTTAGCACGCCAGTTTCTTCACTCCCACCCCCAGTCAATGACCTACCAGTTCTGTCAGTAGCTATGCTAATGGTACATCCACCAGGGTTAATGTCTCTGTAGTCCTTGGTAGGAGGAACAACTGATGATAAACCAGGATTAATTGAGAAGTCTCCAGTACTGAGACACAAAAAAGTTGGCATTCAGCCTGTAGTCCTGTAGTAACCTTCGTTGCTGATTTCCATTTGTCCCATGTACAAATAAAGGCTTTAGAGATATTCAGTCATTCTGTATCTTCTCTTCTTGTTACAATGATTGCAATATTCTTTTTTGAAAAATTAAGACATCTTCTCCTTTCTAGACCTAATTTGTTTTTTCTCTGAAACTCACCATCTACGTAACTTGGTTTTCCAGTGGAAGTGATCCATAGAATCAACTTAATGTGGCCCAATGTTCTTCACTATGCTCAACACATCTGTAGGCGGTCCCATGTTCTCGTCTGCAGCGATGAAAGTTCATGAAGGCTGTTTACATCGGGAACAGGAACAGGGGCAAGGGGTCAACCCAAGGTCATCCCAAGGTCGTGTTCCCCCAAACTTCCGCTCCTCTGTCATTGTCGAGGCAATGGCGTTCCCTCCCCCTGCATCTGTCAGAGCTGGGAACTGCACTTGTTTGTCTCTTTCTTCCTGTGCTGTCATGATTTTAGGGATGATGATCGCTTTTACGCTCAGAGAGAAGTGATGACACTCAAGGCCTCCTACCAGCTTTCTTTGGAACAACAACTGTGTGTGTTTGTGTTCACTCTTTGGCAACTGTTGGAGCTGCGAAATGTAGTTGTTTGTATGTCTCTTTGTGAGCATGGTACTGTCATAATGTTGAGGCTGTAGATTGCTTTCAGGCTAGGAAAGAAGTGATAACATTCAAGGCCTCCTAGCAGCTTTTTTGGACCTGCAGTGGGGTGTATGTGTTCTCACTTGTCATCTGTAGGAACAGCAAACTGCAGTTGTTCCTACCTCACTTTCTCAACATGCTACTGTCTGGATTTTTCAATTGATTCAGGCTAAGGTAGAAGTGATGACATTCTGGCCCTCCTAGCAGCTTTACTTGGAACTGCAGCAGGGTGTCTCTTTTCCCTCCTGGTACCTTCGGAGCTGGAAGTTTGCCACGCTCATCTGTAGTCCCACCAGCAGGTGCCGCTGCGGTCAAGTCAAGTGCAAGGTCATCCGTGGGTGACCTAGAAACCAGAAACACACCACAAGTTGGAAAACATCCTGGCTGTGACTGACAAGCCTCTATGGCTGCACTGTGCGAGCGGAAAGAACATTTTACTTCTCACCAAACCAATTTGTTTCATTGGTTCCTGGACAACAAAAGGGAAAATTGAAGCAAGAGAGCAAGAATAAAACAGACTGCTGTATTGAGCTGTTTCATAGTTTGGTCAGATTTTCTTCAGTTTGTTTTTGTTCTTTGCTTCATTTCTCACTGAACTGCTGAAACCCCCAAACTATGTTCCCTCATTGGTCATATACTTTAATTAAATGTCTTTTAAACGTTGATGAATAGAGGAGATGGTTGGAAGCACTTTTGAAGCAATTCATAGGGGAGAATGTATAACCGCACTCCTCTAAAGTTTTCTGCACACCAGATGCCCAACATTCACATACTACCTAATACCTGTTTAATAAAGCAAAGAAGGAAATTTCACATCATACAGTTGTTCCTCCTTCCCCCTTCCTTTTGATACTCAGTGATAAAAAGTGTCCCCTGCACCACAAAATGGGACAGCGCCAAGCAGCTAGAGGCAGGTGCAAGTTGTTGACTGTAAGGTGCAGGACAGGAAAACATGTGGGAAGGACCTTCAGCTATAGGGTTACTCAAGATGGAAGGCTGTTTCTTCCCTCACACATGTTTGATTTTAGAGATGACATGTAGGAAGACATTGATGCCTTCCATCTAAATCTTCCTCCTCTCCAAATATGGGCACACAAGCTGCCAGGCGGCCCAAAATCTAAATATTTCAAGGTTTCATCGGACCTACCCACCTACCAATATCAAGACAATCCATTGAACTTCTAAGCCTTTTCGAGTTATCATGTTTTCAGACAGACTGGCACACATGAATTCTACCGAAAACATAACTTTCTTGGCAAAGGTAATACAGTAATAAGACACAGTGATGACTTTGCCAAACAACTGCAAAATGAGATGAAATATGTTGTAATTCTCATGAAAGTGCCAGAAAAGTGAGCATTTGAATTTAAATATGTAAATTGAATCTAAATGTGAGTCATTTAGAAAGAGAGTCAGTTGTTTTTTTACTTCCCACTCTGACTACTCTCCAAGTTCACTACCTTTTTCCAACTAACCGACTAACTTTTCTGACAACTGACCCCTCCAATGTCTGCTTGGAGGTTATGGAAGCCTTTAATAGAATCAAGTAAGTGCAGCCTTACAGCACAGCACTGCAATGGAGGTCTGGGAACTATGTTGTTAAAGACATGCTGACAGTTGTTAAAAGTTTTCTAACTGAGCTATGAGGAAATGTCCACATGAGAGAGACCAGTGCTGTACTCAGGGACATCCAAGATTAGAAGGGTCGATGGTCTGGCAGGATTGACCTGTCTTTCCTTCTTGGTCTTTCAGACGTCAAGAACCTGATTTTCTCCAGCCAATATAAAAATAAATAGCCCATGTCAAAATTGCTCCCCATAAGACATGATGAACTGCTGATTTTCTGGAGGTTATCAATGATGTTTTTTCTTCACAGATATTTGCTGACAATTTGCAGCTAAAAACCTGACTTTACAAAGTCAGGAACCTGACTTTACCCAGCCAATATAAAAACAAATACTAGTAGTCCATGTCACAATTAGTTACCATTAATAAGATGATGATTTTTGGGGGCTCATTGTTTTTTTTCCTTACAGATATTTGTTGAAAATTTGAACCTAAAAACCTGACTTTCCAAAGTCAAGGACCTTTCTCCAGCCAATATGAAAATAAATAGTCCATGTCACAATTGATATGGTAAACTGATGATTTTCTGGAGGTTATGATATTTTTTCTTCACAGATATTTGTTGACAGTTTTTGGAGCTAAAAACCTGACTTTCCAAAGTCAATGACCTGGCTTTCCCAACCAATATTGAAAATAAATAGTCTATGTCACAATTGCTTGCCATAAGATATGGTAAACTGCTGATTTTCAGGAGCTCATAATGTTTTTTTTCTTTATTACAGATCTGTTGACAATTTGGAGCTAAAAAGCCCAACTTTCAAAAGTCAATGACCTGGCTTTCTCCAACCAATATAAAAATGAATAGTCCATGTCACAATTGCTTACCATAAAAATGGTCAACTGCTGATTTCTTGGAGCTCATAATGTTTTTCTTTAAAGATATTTGTTGACAATTTGCAGCTAAAAACCTGACTTTCTCCAGCCAATATGAAAATAAATAGTCCATGTCATAATTGCTTTACAGTTTACTATAAGATATGGTAATGTGCTGATTTTCTGGAGGTTAATATGATGTTTTTCTTCACAGATATTTGTTGACAGTTTGGAGCTAAAAACCTGACTTTCCGACAAAGTCAAGGACCTGACTTCCCCTCCCAGTCAGTAAGTCGCTGCCATCTGGGCAGAACCAGTGGCACAGATGGCGTGCCTGTGTCCTGATTTGCATCTGCATGCAGGTCGCAGTTTTCCCATGAAGTTGTGGAACAACTGCAACAACAATCACCCCAAACATAAAAGGGAGGGGGCAGGTTCCCATGCCCTTACACAGAGGGTGATAACGAGATTTTCATCACTAATTATCAACTGGTATTAATTAGCTCCAAGCTTGGCACACTGGACAGGTGTAAGGTGGGAAGCAGGTTCAAGAGGCCAGTGCAAGAGGAAATGCAATTGGTCATGTGGTCTTCGGTTATCTCATTTTTAAAGAAATAAACAAGTTTATGAGGCTGTTGCTTTTGAGTTAAATCTACCTTTTAATGAAAAAAAAGTTTGGCAACACATTTGGTTCCCTGCTTTTGAATCTCTCACACTCTTGGAAGAAAAAAAGTTGAAGCAGACAAAAGAAAGCAACAGTACTAGGTTCTACCTCCATGGTATAAGCAACACAAAGGTTCAAAAAGTCAGCCTCAGGGTAAAGCAATTGGTCATGGATGTAATGCTTTTTGTTGTTTCCTTTTTGGCAGAAGTTAAAACAGTTGCATGTTTTATTGTTCTACAGTTGGGTATCATACGTTTGGCCCCTAGATTTTGAAACCTCATGAAAAACTTTTATGAACAGACGAAAAAGAAGAGAAAAAATAACTACAGATCAAAAGTTATCAACACCACCACTAGATAGTATCAAAGCAACACACTGGTGACTGCTTTCAGACCAACTCTTCAACATCTCACAGATTATAGTTGTTTGTTTATTGCAAACTCTTGCCCAAGGGATAATTGCAAGTGCAACAGTGGTAAAAATATTAAATAACTAGAACTAAAAAACTAACTCCTAAATCCACTGGGTTTGACGTCTTTTTTTTGAGACAGAGGAATGACGAAGGTAATGTGTGGGTTTCCAGATATGGTTTTGGGTTTTCAGATTCATTGAATGTCTAAACAAGCCAACACTTATCAAAGCAAATCAACCCAAACAAGAAACAATTAATATGCAAATAAGTCAACTTCATCAGGCCTAGCAGATCAGCCCAAGTGGCCATCTATAGGCTAACGATGATCCTCGAGCCCGCAGGGGGCCGATAAATTTGACGGCAGGTTTTATTTCCGAGCCGGGCTACTGAATAATGCAGACCTTATCTTCCCATATTGAGAACTTAATGCCAATTACAGACGGGGACAGGAATATGCCAATTACGACTCATGGGGGGCCATAATAGTCGGGAAATTTGGCAGCCAATTCTGACCCTCATCAGGCGGCAATGGTAACACTAAAGTGGTCATCTCTGGAAGGGACGAGAAAGTTTATATATGAATGGATGGATAGATGAGGGAGCTTTATTGTTTTTTCTGCCTGGAGGGGCTAAGTGCATGTCCTTGTAATGAACCAAGACGTATAGGTGTACTTAAAGGTGCACTGACATACATAGAATACTGATGTGGACTGCAGTAAGCTGATGGACAGGATCAACTTCTTTTCACTTTGTAGAATAAGTGAAAGAGCAGGAATGGATGAGCTTTGTTACACATGGTTGGTCCATACTGGATAAGTGTGATGGGACTGTCAATGTGCTCAAGTTGTGGCTCCCCTAAAGAATACAAATTTCCCTGTACTGTTCATCAACTTTGCTAGAATATTGATAAAGCATAATAGTGTATACATTTCTTTCCCTAAGATATTGTCTACGATTTCGAATGGCTTCTACTCAGGTGATGATATTTGTAGCCCTCTCTTCTGACTCATGCAAATCTCAACCACACCACATCTGCTTAGAAATGGGTTCCTTTTTCACATATTAATGACATACCAACATCCTGTAGCAGGCATACATGTACAATATACATAGAGCCACTTTCAAGTTAACAAAATGACTTCAAACATGTTCCTTCTACATTCACCAACAGGATTTGATTGACAGAAAGCTGTGCTTTGACCAGCAGGTGTTTGTAAAATGTATTTGTAACGTTTTTGCACCCAAAATTAAAATATCTTAATTGAAAAAATCATTGGCAACTCCACTTCCTGAATGACACTTATTTGCAATGGAGTAGGGTTGATTCAACTTACTTTGTAAAGAAGCTTTAAGTTTAACAGAAGTCTATGTTTTGACCAGTGGGTGTTTGTAAAATGTATATATTTGTCTTATTATATCAACCCAGAAGCCACAGAAACAGAGAACTTCCCTGGCCTGGCCTGAAGCAAACCCCATCCCTACATGATCCACCTGCTGTGGAGGAATGCATGCCTGCATCACACATTCATCCCTTCATCCTCCCTGCTATCTGATCCTACTTAATAACGGTTCATCCTCCTCACTGTACCAGACAGGGAACAGGTGTTGCTGCTGTCTCTAGGCAGATATCTGAAGCCTCACAAACAAGTGCTTCTGAAAAAGCTGGCGTTTTGGCGCGCTATCATTGTCACACGTTGTACATATTACATATGCCACTCTGCATCTCCTTGGAGATAACTTTATAGATATGCCACTCTACATCTGAGATGACAATAGTCAGACCATGAATGCCACCAACATCTGCTTGGAGATTAGCAGCGTTATCAAAAGAAGTACATACAGGCTGAGCCAACCATCGAACATGGACTGAAATGGGACCATGGTGACTGTTGTTTCAGATCATTTGCTGCTCTTAATTCGAATAAAGCTGGAATTTCGGCCCGCTATCGCTGTCTCATGTTGTGCACCTTACATGTACATGTATGTCACCCTGCATTTGCTTGGAGATAACTTTATAGATATGACACCCTACATCTACTTGGAGATAACTTTATAGATGACACCCTACATCTGCTATGAGGTGACTCTGTAGATATGCCATCCTACATCTGCTTGGAAATAACTATAGATATAGATAACGCTGTTCATATATATCGTATGTCACCCTAGACGTGGAGAGGCTAGGGAGATGTGAAGTAGATATTATATAATAAATTTTGATTTGAATTTTGTCTTTAATGACATATCTTAAGAAAACCAAGTAAAAGTGTGGTAGAGATTTTGCAGGTGACAGAAAGCAAGCTGGATATAGTTTCTGCATTTGTGAAAAGTGTATTTTACACGTGGCAGCAATTCTTAAGTGTATCACCTTCAAACAGTACAATATCAAGATCTGCAGATGTCCATGAAATTGCTTGTTTGCAAGCTGTGTGATATAGAACAGCAATCAAAGAATTTGCAGTGCATTGTTTACCTCTACTAGTTTCACTGAAAATTTTGTCACCTTGGTGATATTTTCCAGACAGTACAGCTTCGCACATTATGGAGAAGGCAATCAATAAGTGATATGTTACAAATGTGACACAAGCATAGAAAGATGTATCTGTTCAAATTGTTTATTGATGATTTACATGTACTTTGAATAAAGGCTAGATTCAGTTTCTGGTTTAATTCATTAGTGAGGCATAGACGTTTGGTAGCAATGGCACAACTGGTATTGAGTGCAATAGCATATTGCACGGTGGCACAGGTTGGTATAGATTACACAGTGCACGGTGGCAGTGGTGCGCAGACTGCTTGGTGACAGCTATTCCCAAGACACATCTGAAAGCCAAAAATATTTCTTGTGTCAACATAACATCCACAACTGAGCATATGCATATTGAAATCTTGCTAAAAGGCTTCAAAATTCAAGGAGATTTTATGTCCCATCAAGGAGGTTAAACCTCCTTGGTCCCACTCCCACAAAGGACATAATTTGCTCTAACTATAAACTCCTTGCAAAATTTCATTGTTGCTGTTGTTGAAAAAATTGTGTTTTCAATGCACATTGAAATTACCTGATGAAGTTGAGATCAGGCATTTTCGGGTGAACTAGATTGTTAGAATGCACAGAATTGTTCCACCACTAAGGCGACAAAATATGAAAAAATATGAAAAGCCCATAAGCAAAGGCCTGTAATAAATTATATAACTAGGAACGCACGTGCTCCACCGAGTATGCACCACCCACTGAGAGCGAAAATAGAAGGAATCAAAAAACTCCAGAGAAGACACTTAAAGATGCTGCCTTAAAGATTGGCAAGATTGGCATTTGTTGGTAAGGAACCACGCCCGTGAAAAATGGATCATCCAGCAGATTGAGAAGGGGGAGGGGGGCGGCGAAAGCGGTTGCAAAATTATATTCAGTCTGATTATGTGTTCAACAGCGAGTGAAAGCACGATGTTATTGATTGTCCCTGCTCATACTATTTTCAGCTATACTGTTTTGCTCTGAATCTATGCCTAATACTGTTACAATTGCTGATATTTTGCCTCGCGCAAAGATATTTTTACATGGCTTTATAGGGGAGACGCCTCGGTTGGGCTCCAACATTGACTTCTATGCAAAAACAGGCCAAAAAAGGGGCACCATATCTCACCTTTCTGAAGTTGTGGTCACACAAACTCACCTTCATGCATTAGCCAATTTATTAATATGTACCTACAAGCCTTTTCGGGAAATTCTGATCGGCGAGTCTTGAGTTACAGCCGTGTTTGTAAACACTGGTGCACTTTGACCCTATATTTCAGGTCGATACCAATGGGTAAGGCAGGAGGGGTGTAAGGCAACATATAACCCAATAGCAAGGCAACTTCATGAAAAAACTCAATTTTTTTGGCAAAAACAATCACTCAGAACCCTACACTGTACAACCCACCATAAAAAGGCCAAAAATTCAACAAAATTCCCCCCCAAAAAAGGCTTTTAAAGTTCTTTAGCTAATCTTAATTTTGAGGTCACTCACCAGGCACTCAGTGCGCATGCCCTTTCAGGCGCGTCTCCCCTTCTAGGGAAATGAAGAAGTGAGTTGTGGAAAAACACCCCCCCTGGCTGATACACTGGGGGTGTGTGATCATGTTCCCCAAATATGAAATTCATTGATAGCCCCCTTGGGAATTGAGGGGAAGTTTCATCCCCACACTTTGGGCCTGTACTGAAGGCCTGTACAGCATACCTGCCAATATCACATGACCTTTTTCAAATGTAAACAGGGGTCTGTTTCTCGACAACTGTCAATCAGTAATAAACATAGTCTGTTCTACTACTCTGATGTGAAATTTCAACTTTTCAATAGGAAATTCCCTACTTTTGACAACTTTTCTACCAGGCACACCACCATACCTTACCAATGAAAACCCCAAAATGTACACAATACAGCTGAGAATAAAGAGCTAAAATGTCCCCCCATACACGAAATCCCTTTTCTTTGACAGAAAACATTGTCCAGCCACACATTCAGAGCAAATCTAGCCATATCTATTCTTTATTTGGTTCCTGTGAAGTCTGAAAATGACTATTTCTGTCTGCTTGGGGGGGGGGGGGGGGGCTCATGGGAAGGGCACATTTTGATTGACAGTTCTTAATTGGTGAAAAATACTATTGCATAAACCTTCAGAAATTACTAAGTACATCATTTTTCATAAATGTATACCACTTTAGCAGTCATTCAAGCTCTTGTAGATATTTCTGGCAGCTTTTATCATCATATACACACTGCCCCTGAGCCCATTACATTACACTGCACTAATATCACACTTTTGTGAGGCAAAAAGGCAAAAAAATGCACCCACATACCCCAAATTAGGTCATCATGTAACAAAATGTACTTGTAGATAATATTGAAACATGATTTTATTAAATCCAATTGAGCTATGAGGTAGAGAAGGACACTATGTATATATAGCCTAAAACGGTATAGGGGAGACGCCTCGGTTGGGCTCCAACATTGACTTCTATGCAAAAACAGGCCAAAAAAGGGGCACCATATCTCACCTTTCTGAAGTTGTGGTCACACAAACTCACCTTCATGCATTAGCCAATTTATTAATATGTACCTACAAGCCTTTTCGGGAAATTCTGATCGGCGAGTCTTGAGTTACAGCCGTGTTTGTAAACACTGGTGCACTTTGACCCTATATTTCAGGTCGATACCAATGGGTAAGGCAGGAGGGGTGTAAGGCAACATATAACCCAATAGCAAGGCAACTTCATGAAAAAACTCAATTTTTTTGGCAAAAACAATCACTCAGAACCCTACACTGTACAACCCACCATAAAAAGGCCAAAAATTCAACAAAATTCCCCCCCAAAAAAGGCTTTTAAAGTTCTTTAGCTAATCTTAATTTTGAGGTCACTCACCAGGCACTCAGTGCGCATGCCCTTTCAGGCGCGTCTCCCCTATAGCTTACCTGCTTCTACGGGATCTGCCACTTTCAACATCAGCGACATCTAGCGACATGTATCAAAACTGTAGCATATAAACAGCGACATCTAGCGACATTTTGCGAAATAGCAGAAACATGGCACGCCATATATGGCATGGCACACCATATATGGCATGAAGCAACGTGCACCGCTAACAAACAAACTCCAAGGTTTACTTCGTATCAATGGCGTTTTGGCCCGCAGGGGCCAAAACGCAAAAAACGAGTGTCAGTCAAGTTATTGTAGAGTAAAACAAATTTTCTTGCCAGGAATAAACCCCTATGTTCTGACACCCCTATATACATAGTTATTACATACATACGTTACATACATATCCAGCCTTTGATTATTCTGCTGTCAGCTTCCCTGTGAGTATCTCAGGGATGGGCAGCAGTCGACTAGACTGGACTCCATGTCTCCATGTGACCCTGTCCTGTGGGTCATATACATGTTCCAACAACTCAACCTATGTTTTGAGAATTTGACAACCCTGACCCTAACCCTACGTCAGAACATAGGGGTGTCAGAACATAGGGGTGTAACCAGGATGGGTGCCCTAACCACATGCATCCACCTGTACTATCTGATGGATCATTGTCCAGACTGTACCAGACAGGGAACAGGTGTTAGGTCTAGAGTGTCATGTCTTTCCGAATTCAAGGTGACAGGTGTTTGTCCCTTTTTCCAAGGTCACTTTCACATATCATTTATTGAGAGAGAGCACAGTTTTCTCGACATCATTATAAAATCCATTTCTGTCCTAACATTTCATGTCATGTATTCAAAAGGAAATTGCTTTTGTACTGTGAATGTCCTTCCTAAGTTTAACTGACTGACCAGTGTCATTGTAATTCTCAAGGTCAAAGCAGCTCTTCTCTCAGATAACAAGTTTTTCCCCCATCCTACCAACAACCCTACCCAAGTACCCCTTCCTCGGAAGTCAACACAAATTTTCGCCTCCTCCCTTAACTTTTAAAATTTGATTGAGTTTGTCAGTTTTCAAGGTCGATCACAAGATCCCTTTTGCTGTCAAAGACGCCCCCCCCCCAACCACTCTGCCATCAACTTGTCCCAGGTGCTCGCTCGTCAGCAGTCACCATTAATTACCGCTGAGACACATCCTGTCTAATTATCCGCCAGGTTACGAGACATTGCGCACGCATCAAAAGTCAGGCCGTGTCGCCCTGGCAACCATTAAGAGCCCTATTAAATGGTTTATTAATGCTTGTGCAGTTAAAGGTTACACCTGATATTAGGATAATAGGCTGGTTTGAAGGTTGGCGGAATTACCCCGGAATTTATTTCATGGTGAATTGGTTTCCTGTCCGACGATCGCTCGGAATGGCTTCCCAAGGGCAGGTTGGAAAGTTGGGAGTGAGGCGGGGGACAGGTAGCTGCATGGGGAAACAGTGGTGGTAAGGCCACACCAATTTATTTCATTGGTTCTTGGACATTTTAAGGTAAAAAATACAAAATGCACACATTATAAAAGCAGAAGGCAGGGAGGAAAACTACTTGAATATGGCTGAAATCACTCTGCACTGAGGCATCAACATCGGGCTTTTGTTTTCATTATGTTTTCCCAGTTAAGCATATTTCTAAAAAAAAATCTGAGAACCAACAAATTAAATTGGTGAGGACTTATAAAGGAATTATACAATTCAGTCCTGCATAGGAAAGTACACTAGGTAAAAAAAAATGAGCCCAAACTATGACAATTCCAATGTTGAATTGCAGTTACAGATATCTCAATTGCTGAGTTAGGCAACAACATGACATTGAAAATGGACACCTCGAAAAGGAAAAAAATATTTACAAAAACTTCATATTGTTACCATTGCAAGAAACCTAAAAAACAACAGTCAAGTAATACAACAACACACAATATATATCAAGGGAGCAGGTTATAAGCATTGTTATCAAAAGAGAGCAGAACCAATTGCCCTCTATTACAGTGAAGAGACCAGGTCACAGACATGCATTATATCTGTGACCGGTCACATAAAAGATCATTTTAATGAGAGAATAAAATCTGTTTACGACAGAATGTAGGACGCACCATTGCATTCTGAGGCTCTGCCAGACCAAATAAGTTTTGATGAGAATTTTTGTTGAGATACATCTGATCAACATTACCAAAACTGTCAGAAGTACTAAAAAAGAAACAGTTGCTGAAAAATGTTGTTAATGACCTCAAAGCATTTCCATCCGTACTGTTAGCATATAGAGATGAGCTCTTTAACAAACTGCATGCGATATGCCATAAAAATAATCTGGACGACTCTTATAAGGTCACTGGCAGCAAGGAAACCAAATTACGATGACAATAAAACGAGTAATTTTGGATGCCCGACGCCATTTATGGTGGTTAATCTGCCATTTAATGGTGATAGGAATAACTTGCCTTTTTTGCTGAGGACCTTATTTGTCACCTGATTTTGGTTACTGAAATACATTATGCATAACAATCAAAAATGTATGAATTGTAACCAGTCTTTTCATTTTAATGCCATTCCCTTGGGACAAATAAGTCTAGGTATAAGTAGGAGACAAGCAAATAGAGAAACATTATTTTTGGAAAACTTTGTTGCTAAAGAGAGAGAAATGCAAAATACTATTTCACAATCATGGGATCTGAAAGGTTAACGACGTTAATTATTCATAATTTCGCGTGTGTGATTATGAGTGTATGCAGGAGACATTTTTCAGTTCCAGAATGAAAGACATTGAGGATTGCTGTTTTAAAATCTGGCGACAACCAATAGTCACAACAACATAACGTGTAACTCACACTAACCTCAATGAGAAGCCAGCCTGCTGTTTTTACACTAACTTTCCCCTCGGCCTTCTGGGTGGCGCTGCATGTAACGCTA
The DNA here is from genome assembly GCA_013266295.2 of Branchiostoma floridae x Branchiostoma japonicum. Taxonomy (NCBI): domain Eukaryota; kingdom Metazoa; phylum Chordata; class Leptocardii; order Amphioxiformes; family Branchiostomatidae; genus Branchiostoma; species Branchiostoma floridae x Branchiostoma japonicum. The sequence goes on along the minus strand of CM023829.1, from coordinate 3,600,624 downwards.
AGGGGGGGGGGGCACTGTGTGGTTAGCTCATCTGTAGAGGTCACATAAAAGTTCCAAGGAGTTTCAGATGCACCTGTTCTGGCCATTACAGCCCAAGGTCAAGCAAGGTCACGGGGATGTAACACTTCCAGTTGTTTTCATTGCAAACTTTGTGTTGGACAAGGCTAGGGTGATTTAAGATCCAGATGACAGGTTTGAGAAATTTCTTTTATGTAAATGAGGAGGGAGGAATCCAACTTAAATTTGCTTAAATACATATATAAGAGTTAATTACTTTTTTTTAAACTTATTTTTCTTTCAACTTTGTAGTGAAATTTTTTCGTCTTATATTCTAATCATCAGACTTTTCCCATTCCTCCATGTTCTCTTGTACAGTTATTGTGGATCATCTTTTCCAAAACCCACAAAAATGAATGTGACAATGTGTCAAAATGCCACACCTTATTTGGGGGCTTCAAACAACAAAATAGGTTCTAAAACACAAAAGGACGTGACAAACACATATACTGCCATATCAACCGATTAACAGCTTAACTTCAGAGCTAGTTCCAAAGGAACACCTAGACTTGAATTTATCATAATAGAACCTCCTTACTTCAAAGCACACATACATGTAATGTTATTATAACATTATAGTATAAACTTATGTCAGATCTCCAATGATTTAAAACATAGATTTTCCCATCTGTCCCCTTCCACAGTTAAAATGTGTTTAAAGCATCAAAGGGGTATTGACATTCTAAAAATCAGTCAATCACATTCTCCTCTGACAAACACACATTTTTGTGTCGTTTACCTATTCTGACTGTTTCCTCCGATTAAAATAGAATGCCTAATGACGATACTTGCAACTTATAAAAAGTGTTATCAACCTGAAGAGGCTGCCTACTTAGAAAAGCACATTTTGTGTTTTTGATGCAGCATCTGCCGAAACATTTCCTTTTCTTTCAACCATGTTGAATTGATAGAACAGCATCGTGTCAAGGACACGACCTTGAGTTTTCCAGCAGATGTGAGAAACAAATTCAACACTTCACTGTTTGGAAACACCCTTCTATACACGTCAATCTTAAACTTGACCCTGAGTTGTAGCCTTGAGTTGCCTGTAAGTCTTTGAAAGATGAAACATCCTGGTGTATTCAAAGAGGACTGACGATGATGACGAAAGGCACAAAATACACCTGCCGAGTTATAAAGGAAGATGAAGCCCAAGGAAAAGTGAGTTCTCGAGACAAAACAGTTCCTTCCTGTGTCTTTAAGACAATAGCTTCTATATAAAAGTAACTTAAGTCCTGTTTTCTATTTGGTCTTCCAAATAAAAACAGTTTGGGTGGCCTCAGTCAGTGGTTGGTTGCCATTTGAAGAAAACACATAAAGACCAAATTTACTCTTCCATAAACAACACTTTACTCTGATGAGGCAGACCAAAAGGGGAAATGGGTGATGATGTATTTGGTTAGGTGAACTCTTTTCTGGGGTAACTGATGCTAAGGTAAGGGCAGTTCATTCAGAGGACATCAGTACCTGTATCTGCTGTACCTGCCAACCAAACTGTCCTTTGGCCATAACACTTAACAGGCATGCAGCTGTCCCTGGTTTTATGAACAAGGAAGATCAGGAAGTTTTGTTGAAAACTATTTCATGAAGGGGTCTCTAATATAACGTTAAGGGTTTCACTCTACAAAAGTTCTTGCGAAAAAGAAGTTTGAAAAAGCTTTATGATACCTGATACGTGTACCTCAACCTTGTAATAAAGATAGAAGCTAAAAGTTCAACAGTGAAGGAAGGCATTTAGAATATTGATGTCTACTGACTAAAACAATTCTCAAGTTTCCAAGAAAGCCTGATCCCTACCTAGAAACCAAAACTTCCTCCTGCAAACTGAAAACATTTTGTTCCCGTCCTGACAGCTGCCAACATAAAGCCCTTGAGGAAGTCATAACTACTTTCCGTGAGACTTCAAGGCGTAGAGACCATCTCACGCTCTCTGTAATAAGACTCCTTGGAGGATTAAGACCTACTTTACGAACTAGTTTCGATCTTCTCCACCTGTCTCACATAAACCACGCGTTTTTACAGCAGGAAGGGGAACCTTCTAATCACCTGCAGTAGCGGGGGGATCGGCTTTCAGAACTTGGGGACTTTGATTTCCGAAAAAATACGACGAACCATAAAGCTCCCCCGTAACCTCTACCCTGTCGGCTTAATTCTTGGCAACCCCTGATGTTTACTTCCTGTGAGGTGGAAAACTTGAGTACGTTTGATCACCACAAAAGATGCAGATCTGTTCTGTGTGATACTGTGGGGAGAGCGGTGTAAAGGGGCACTCTAATCAGGGTCCTGGATTTGGCTGGACACCGTGGGAAAAAGGAACTGTATCTCAATCCAGTTTTAGCTCACTGGAAAGTAATCTCCAAGCATGCACCATGCCGATATGTGCATGTTTGTGCAGCATTTTGTATGGTCTTTCTAGTGGTTCCAATATCTCACCATCTCTCAAAATGATTCCTGTGCCCCACCCACACTATATGGGCACCTGTGCTGCATTTGCACAGCCTGGTTTGGCTATTTCTTTGCTGTTTACTCAAAGATACCTTCACCTTTTTCTCAAGACAGTGGCTCTGTTCCAAAGAAGATGGCTCGCAGCCAACGGGATCCCAGGTGAAACACATAGCGGTGGAAACTTGATTTCATTTCATCTTATTTCTTTTATTTCATTTCCTTTCTTCAGACAGCCTTGCCAGCGTGAATGATGGACCTGGCTCTGGTCCAACTGGTGCCCAAGTTAAACAGGTGGCATGGAGACAGTCAGGACGGCTTACAGAGCTATATCTCCCCCCTCCTGTCTGTTCCAATCATATCTCGGTAGGGATTGGCACGCAACGGTCCTTACCGCTGGATTTAATGGGTGTTTAACTTGTGCTTAACGTAGACCGCCGCTTCTTGGAACCACCACATAGGTGCCAGAGTTGGGCAGACTAAAACCTTTTAGTGATCTTTGATGACTCATTCTTTGGCAAATACATATGTTCAGCTTTTCGACTGATGCTCAAGCAGTGGTAGCAAAGGCAATGTGCTGGTAGAACTGTCCTTTGGCATAACACACCAGTTTTACTGACTTGTGGTTGACTTACTGGTCACATCTTAATCCCTACATTGAGATGAGAAATGAGATGAGCTGGTTTATTACATACATAACACACTAAAAAGCACATCGTTGTAGCTTTGGGGCAGTGTTCTATATTAAATACATGCTAAAGTCATCTCGGAAAACTGATAAATAGTTAACTCGCTATTAACATTTAAAAGTCATTGACAGACATTGTCACAAAGACACTGACTCCAACCACTTGGGTGTTTTAAAAGGTGTAGACTGCTGTTCCTTGGAACCCCACAATGACTGTGCAAGTTTCTGCCAGAAGGTTGCACCACTGACTCAAACCAGCTAGTGCAGCTTGCACTTCTCAATCCAGTGCAGACAGGATAGAAACCTGTTGTGCCATGCCACACTGTGATTTACTGGTTTGTTAATGAGATTCAGATATTCACATCCACTCCCTCATCCATCCTGTAGCTTTCCTGGATAACAGACACTTGGCAGGTCCTGGTTACTGTAAATGCAGTTTATTTTGCAGTGGTTTCATTTTGCGGTAGGAGGTAAAACAAACTATAAGGAGGTTTTTGCAGTGTTTTAAATTTGTGGTTGAAACATTCTGTAGTACAGTAGTCATACAATTTGCAGTGTCGTGAATTTGCGGTGGAGAGGTCACCACAAAAATCAAACCATCGTGAACATTTAACGATTTACAGTACTGTACCTGCATCACCAGGCAGGTTTTTAGCCTCCTTCTGTCATCCAACAGTTTATTGATGAAACAAGTGCCCCTCCCCCACTATTCTGGCACCTGCTCTGCATTTCTGATGGTCTGGTTTAAATGTATATGTCAGGGTAGAGACTCTGATCTGGTAGAATGCAGAGATCCCAATAGGAAACTAAATTTTAAGACATTGACTTAAAAGTATGAACTTTTCAACTTTGATTCATGTCATTTTACATAAATAGATTACTTGAAATTTAGGATTTGTAAATGGGAAACCACCCTAACACAGCATCCTGATCAGAGTCTCTGTCGACAAAGACTCCATTCAGGATCTCTACCAGTAAAATTGCCAATCCTACCAGTGTTTTCTGTTGCTTTCCTTCCCTTGTACAAACACCAAGTTACTGGTAAGAGTAGCTCAGCGTCTCTCTAACCTGTCTTGATAGGGAAAAGCTGTGATTTCCTGTGAGCGGGAGAAATAATAGGGTGGACAGGTTCTACTAAGTTGGAGGTAATCCCAAGTCCTAACCACCTCCAGATGGAAGAGGGAAATTGGACACAGCACTTTTAGTGGCAGGTTATCCTTCAGACTTGGGCATTCTCAGGGGAGGCTACTACTGGTGTTACTGATGTTACTATGAGCTTAATTGTTGGAGAATTCCACCTTTCTCATTTTGTATGTAATTATTACTTCTGGGTACGGAAGTATTGGTTTGGGTAGCTGAGCTGTGGGTTTGTGTGTCTGTTTGTCCGGACCAAGGAGGTTCAAGAAAGAGTTCCCGACAGAGTAGGCTGACAGCACCTGGATGGGGAAAGATTGACGTTCCTAAATAAATATGCATTAACTATCACTTTGCTGACACCTCAGTTTTTTTTAAAATGAATGAATGAATGAATGGTTTTATTGTTTCGTAAAAAACAAACGAAGTATTTCACAGTCTTCTGACTAGTCGACTAGGGATGATTGTTTCATCTGTAACCTTTTGTGAAGCAAGAGTGACCAGGCAGGACAGGGACCAGTTCCTTGCCTTCTTGGAAGGATTCTTAGGACTAACCCTACCCTGTCATCTATCCTCCCTCCATCTCTCTCCCTGTGTCTTTAGGAACATTTGGGTCAGACCTGTGTCCAGTTGGAACTGGAGCATAGCAGGTCTCTGGAGCAGGTAGTTGCGGGAGGGGGGCGCCACCTGTCTGTGACCCCTGGGTCACAGGGGACGTTTGAAGGACAGAACTCTGACAGACATCCTCCAAACACGCCAGGCAGAGATGAGAACCAGCTGGCGGAGGGGTGTCTTCGGGTTTTACCGGGTCAGCCGGGCATGTTTGATTTTCGGAGACTTCCCCGCAAAGTGCAGCAACAAGTGTAGTGTGGCACAAGGGCGTCAGGGGTTACGACAAGGGAAGGTCGCCGGGTGGGCAGCAAACAATGGGTTACCGTGGCGACACGGAGGAGGGGTGAGAGATTTGTGGTGGGAAAGTTTTTCAGGGCTTTTGGAGCTGGCCATGCATTGAGAATCAGGTTGATTCCTCTGGTCAGGGGTCATCAATCAGGTGTAATGGCTACCTCATTTGCATACTTGGGACAAGTTAAAAAGGCACCCCTATCCCTAGGGATGCCAAGTGTCAAAGGGCTGTTTGTCCCCCTCCTTATTTACCTTCTTCTAAAACAGCCCCAAACTGGAAACAGATGACGTTTTATTGGACTCAGCCATAATCTGCAATATGAATGGCTTACAGGTGCTATGGGTTCCCTTATCCATGTATGTCTTCATCCTTCAGCCCTGGCCAGTGTCAGCAAAGAAACAAAATCTTACTTCATTCATGAGGAAATGATGAATTAGTCTTAAACTTGTTTCATAAGGCAGGAAGCAGCCTTAATAAATCATTTGTGAAAACCAACAAGTGAAGATTACGAAAATTTAGTGGGCTGACTACAACAATGGGGTCGAGATCTATAATCTTGTAGGGTCCCTACCAGCAAAGAAAAAGCAGTCTCATTCCTCCCATATTTCATGAGGAAACGCCTGTAAAATGGCATCGCCTTTTCATAACCACCCTCTAGCAGCTATTGCACCATTGGGAAGCCACGCCAGGAGGTATATGGTTAGATACGGCATCCTAACCCCAGGTCAAATGTTTTGTTCAGAAGGGGAATCTGATCTTGATTGAGGCTGCCAGTGACCAGGTAGAAGGCAACAGGAGGGAGGAAGCCCAACACGCAGCTTCTACACCCTGCTGACGTGTGTGGATAAAATCTATCACAAAGCCGCACAATCCGAATTAGTTCTTTCAAACATGTTTAATACGAAGTACAGTGGCAGGTGGAAACTTTCTTCTATATCGCCTTGCAATCTAGTTACATCAAGGACACAAAAATGTCCTTGATATAACTGAATTGCTATAGGTCATATGGCATTTGAAAATTGCCTGCAATCTGTCCTTTCCTTCTTTTCTTTCCTTCCTTCTTTCTGTAAGCCTATTTTTTCTTTCTTTCTTTCTTTCTTTCTTTCTTTCTTTCTTTCTTTCTTTCTTTCTTTCTTTCTTTTTCCTTCTTTCTTTCTTTCTTTCCTTCTTTTTCTTTCTTTCCTTCTGCCTGTCTTCCTTCCAGCACCATCTGAGGTTCACCTGTTTTCACTCTGCACTTTGCAGTTCCACATTCCTGTGCAAACAAGTGCAGCCTGTGGGGAGGAGGGCTGCCCAGCCTCCTGCCTGCCTGCCCACCACATGCACCACAAACACACAAACCACAGAAACAGACCATCAATCATTGGAGGAGAGCTGAGCCTGGCTGTGGGGTGGGACCCAAGCAGATGTGTGGGTTTAGTTGCTTTTTTGGGGGGGGGGGGGGGACAGCCCTACTGTGTCCAGAACCGTGCCTATCTATCTAGTTCTATGCCTGAATTGGTTAGGATAAGGCACAGTTCTGGATAGTTTCCGCGTATCCAAGCACATAGATTTGACCCAGGCACGGTTCTGGATACGCGTGGACTATCCAGAACTATACCTAAGCACATGGTTCTGGATAAAGCTCTGTTCTGGATACATATATATTCCAGAGCCCCTATGTTCTGACAACCCTACATGTTGACAAAGGGTATGGCTGTTGGAAAATAGGTTGAGTTGTCAGATACATGTAGCCTGGTTACCTTTCTCCAGAGGCCGGCCGAGCTCAGCGTCTAACAAACTGGCCTATGTACATGTACTGGGCCCTGACAACAGTCTGGAATCCAGGCTAAGAACCAGGCTAGTGGCTCCAGGCCTGAGGAGAGACCCCAGAACAGGCACCTCCCCGAGCGTGACAAGTTTGTGAGAAAACTAATGAGTGCAACAGGTATCCCTATCCTCCTGGGGTGGGGCTGGTGCCAGCCTGGCGCCAGGGCTGGGAGGTAATTGTAGAGTTTGGCACTACCTTACACCTGCTGGGCTTAGAGCTTACAGACCACACCAAGTCATTGCCTTGTTTCTCGGACATCCTAAAGTGAAACTTAAGCATTGGTGATCCAATCACACCAGTTACAGCACATGTGAGGGAAATTTGAGTACCCAGTCTGTGCCCTTCTGCTGTCTGGACCTGTAAGGTCAAACTGATGTATCTCCTTAAAGCTTGGTTCTTGGACATCTTGAAGTGAAAATTCAGAAAAAAGACAAGATGAAAACAGTGGGCTGGGAGGAAAACTTCGAAATGACTATAAAATTATAGTCTATAATACTCACTCACTGAAACTGTGTGTGTCAATCTATTTCCTTTTTTCCCAGATATTTCAAAGTGAAGAGCATGATGAGAAATAGAGGTCTGGAAGGAAACTTTGTATCTGACTAGATTCACTCCTTGACACTGTGTGTTCCAAGGTACAGACTTCTCCAAGTTCTTCATCATCACCAAGTTCAGCATCAGCTTTTTTTTAATGTCCAAGGACCAAGAGACTGAATTGGTGTGGCCTAATTACGCTACCTGCCACCTGCCAGGCTTATATACCAAACAGGCAGCAGACCTGTTCACAAGACGACTTCCTCACACTTATGGAAAGACAGGGGCAAGACCAGCTCTGTTGGGATAACTTCGCCTGCTTTCAGGGGGAAAGACAAGGCTGTTCCGTCGCCGTGGCTACAAAGTCAAATGTAAACATCCTCCAAACCAAACAGGTGGCCTCTGGGAGAAATCTTGTAAGGTTTCAGCCTGTCCTGTCTGACAAACATACAAGGTTTTCCTTCCCTGCAGAAGCGAACATCCCTTGAAATCTTACATGGAGAAACCTACAGTACACACTTGGAAAGTTCTCTTCTAGCCTGGATGCCTGCTTTTGTAGCGTTATAATAGTACGCTCTCTTGGTTGCTTCCCTGCCAAAATGAGAGAGCGTACTAAACCTGCTGGCATCCTGGCTACTTTTCTTCTTCACAGTGGTTTGTCCTTCTTGGAACTCTTCTTTATCTCTGAGAAAGGTGGAGACCGGAGACTCAAGGGTGGATAAGACGTCTTATAGACACAGGAGATGTTCCTTGGGGGTCACGCAAGCAAGAAGTGTTTTCATAACAGCTGTCAGGCCAGGTTATTTGGTGCGCCTTGCTTAAAGACATGCACCTGTCCTCCTTGGCTGTCGTTAAGTCCGCACGCAAATCTCTTCCTTTTTCATAAGCGTCAAGGAATTCCTTTGTTTATCCTCCGGTGTTACTGAAATATGAACGGAAATGCCTGCCAGCCCGTGAATTATGCGGAAAGCTATTAGCGATAGTGTGCAGCACACACAAGATTCCGATCTGAGCCTTTAATGACTACACAAGCGAACCTTTGTTGGAAGATTGGAACAACAAGACCGGCTAAAAGCCTGCCCTTCCTTTTCACAAGTTCAACGGCACCGTTACCCTCGAGTTGACTCTCCAACGTACCTGACATTGAGAAAAATAACAGCGATGCTATGTGCCAGAACCAAATTACTTTAAGAATTGAAATAACCTTCTTAGCAACTGTTCTTCTTAGTACCACAGAAACAAACAAACCAAGCAACCACATATCTTTTCGATGCAACAAAAGACAAATTATTTCTTTCCTCATAACTTCTTTCCCGGTTCCCTGCATTATAAACCTTGATATGAACAAGTGGTGGCCAATCTTAAACTTAATTGAAGACAACATGCTGTTCTTGGCACAGCACTTTGTGCCAAGATCCTTACACAAACAGGTATACCTGTCCTGTGTCTAGAAACTGTGGTAACAGTTGATAAGAGTCAGACAGTCTCTTGGGGTGAGGGAAGGAGAGGTGAGGACTTAATTGTGTCAGGCACCAGAAATCTGCCCACCTCTGTCGTGCTGATGAGACAGAAAATAAACTTACGATGTGAGTCTTCTTTTCTTTATCTTGTACTAAATACACTAGCAGATAAGAACACCTGCTGTGAATGGGTGTAGTTAGGAGTAGAATAGACTCTTTCAGAAAGTAGCCTTGTTTCTCTTCTTTTTTCCAGTCCTATGTCTGTTCCATTCTTTCCCTCTATTCTGACTTTTCTTCAATTCTCTCTCTTTCTTCTATACAAAGTGAGCTACATGCCTTTACTTTCAAACAGTACACCAATCTAAAAGTTGATAAAATTGTATCGTCACTAAATACAACTGGAAACTTCTGTTTTTCGTTTGGCCATTCCAAAAAGTACCAGTTTCATTTGTCGAAGACATCTTTTTTCCTTGCCTGCCAAAGTTTGGGACCAACCTGTGGGTATCCCTGCTCCCAGTCTATCACCACGATTACCTGTAGAAATCAGATCACTGGACCACCCTATCCCCGGGGAAGCCGGGTCTATCCAGGCACCCTTACCCGGAATTTGCGAACGTTCTGTTCTAATTAGTGCTAAAAGGTTGTCATTGACGACCGCAATACCAAGCCGCCGCTACAGGCTCCGCGGCCACTTCCTGCATTAAGGGTGTAACCACAGGGTCACCACAGTTTGTTGTTCCACCTTGTGGCTACTTATCTCCCTCTAAACCATCTCTAATGTCTGGCAGGGTGCCAGCAGGCAGTTCACCTGTCTCCCGTCCTGATACACCACATTTTCCCTGTCTACAAGCAAATGTACGGCTGAGGCTTTCTTGGCTTAGTTTGGGCACATCTTTTCCCACAAGTTTCAGAAAAAAATCAAGCCTACATTCGAGGAACAAGTACAGCTTGGGTCGGTGTCACCTATTCCTAGTACCAAACATGACAGGTTCTCTCAGTATCACTTTAAACACAGAGAATAGGTCCTGCCCTGCTGCTAACACCCAGCCAAGCTGGTGCCAGCGAGACTGGGGTAGCCGCAAGAACCTGTTACCTCTAATGGCCAGCCGGTAACAACAAAATAAACTACTTCTGGAGACGAACGTCATGTTGCTACGCACGGAACACTGTCTCTGCTGCAAGCTAACATGTGTTTGGGAAGGAGTATTTACAGTAACTTCTCTTCAGTTTCTTTCAAGCTAACATGTTTCTTCATGTACCATTTTCAAGCAGAGGTTGGTGGGGAAGATCGTTACCTTTAATCAAGGAGGTTGAATCTCCTTGCTTTAATATGCCCCTTTTTTCTGTCGCTACTCCTTCCCCACCAACCTCTGCTTGGAGAGTACCATTTTCTGTAAACTTGTTGAAACATAGAAATGCAGGAAACAAACGAAATCTAGATGCAACCTGCATTGGACGCAGAAGCAGCTAGGTTTTGCAAGGGTCAGTGTTACATGTACTAGGATCTATTTCTGGTAGGTTCTCTATTTAAACTGACACACATAGAGCAGGTCTTGCCCTGCTGCTAACTCCCAGCCAGAGTGGAGCCAGGGAGACTGGGGCCGTGCAAGAACCTGTTGGGTCTAATTGGTGGCCGTGTGCGGGGAGGTTTCACCTGCTGTGGTCCTACAGGCGTCCGCTGCACCAATTTACCGACCACTTCCTGCAGCCTGACAACAGACGCGAACCAGGGATGCGTGTTTTGGATTGAAACAAACAGGCCCCTTTCTTTTCGTCCCTTTTTCGTCACTGATTGGTTCCAGTGTGATGGTGTTCCCTAATCACCTGTTTTTCACCGGCAAGAAGAATTGGCCAGATTGAAGGTACTAAAGGTTTAGACCTGCTTGGGCAAATGACCGCAAATCTCTCAGAAGTACTAAAGGTACATACCTGCCATTGATAACTGGCTGGTATTATTTATAATTGGGCCTTGGTATGAGAGTGCAGCCTTCAGCAATTGAAATGAAAAAGTTATGAATGTACAGGAAGTTGAAAACACTTGAAGGAAGTATGGTATGCAGGTCCTGGCCAGGAGAGGGTGGTATAATGTGCTATCAACAACTTCAACATTGTGTATGAGTGTTGTGAATGAACTACATATTATGTATTTTTTTTACGAATCTCTTTGTTTTTAGTACAGATTGCAATGGGAGTCTTCCCATTTTAGTTTTATATCAATTTCAGAGTAGATTTCTTCCGAGGAACGTCCGTAGAAAAAAATATGACAAAATGTGCAGGTAAAGGAGAGAAAGAAAAGTTTTAGGAAAATGCACATTTATCTATTTTGCTTGTCGAAAAATGGGCCAACAAATCCTTGGATAAAGTCAGTGCAGATTCCTTCTAAGGCATACCCAGAGACAAGTGCTGAGACCTGAATGTCACACATACAATGCCTCTGTTGGAGCTTCAATACAGAGATTTTCTGTAATCAAGTCCACTTAAATGCACATGCCACAACAGGTCTGGTGGCACAGAAATGTCACCGCAACACAGAATCGACCTGCGGGTGCGCAGGAACAAGTGTCGCCTTGTGTTCTCCCCGCCACAACTCAACCCACTTCCCAATAACCCGCCCTTGGACAGGTTTCAATTTGCCGGACAAAAAGGCCCGTCATTATCCGAACAAGGCCGTCAAAGAACGACACTGGATTCCCAGGATTGAAATGCAAACTCGCGGATGCGGAACTGACTCCCGACAAAAGGACGCCCACTTTTCGGGTAACGTGATTGGTCACTCTCCTTATCTTCCCAGCGGGAGGAAGGACGAGGGCTTTCATCTGGAAGTGTTGTGGTCCGGAGACAAACAGGCGTTATTGGATGAAAGGACGACAAGGCCCAGCGGAGTGCAGGTGCCCTGTGGGACCTGTTGTGGAGTGGAAAACAAGGCAGAAATGCTGATACAGACCAAACCACTCAAAGGATGTCCTTCTACACCACTGTACAACAATACTTAGCCATTAGAGATACGGTAGTAGCCCCAAAGCCCTTCAAAGTTTACACAATGTCAGATTTTTTCGCATTTTTCGTTTGCTTTGTGCCCTCCTTCGTAATCAACAAGGTATGAATGCTGATACAGACCAAAGCACTCAAAGGACGTCCTTCTACACCACTGTACAACAATGTCAGATTTTTGTGTTCATTTTTCGTCTGCTTTATGCTCTCCTACGTAATCAACAAGGTATAAATGCTGATACAGAAGAAACTTTTAAAGGCAGTCCTTCTCCATGACTGTACAACTGTCAGATTTCTTAATTATTTTACGTTTGCTTTGCTCTCCTTTTTAATCAAGGCAGAAATGTTGACACAGGAAAAAATCTCAAATTAAGGACGTTGTAAAGGAAAAAAGAGGTCCTTGTCCATCACAATGTCAGGCATTTTGCATCTTTCGTTTGCTTTGTTCGTTCAAGGAGGTTCAATTCATTGCATCTAAATAGCTCTCATTACACTGGATTTTGCGAGGTTGAAATTAAAGAATCTTCTCCAAACTGGCTCTCGAATACAGAACACTTCAAGAAAAGGTGTTTTATACCAAGGAGGTCCAATGGACTTGTTTCTACCAACAAACTGAAATCATTAAAACTAATATGGAAAGCTCCGTTAGGTAGATAACATCGGCAACAGTTGTGCAGTTTCCACATGATTTGTATTGCATAATTACGGTGACCTGGGGCAGACCACTGCCGGTGAACTCTGTTCACTGTGCACTTGAACCTCAACTTGTGGCATCAAAACTTTTGACACAGTAGAAAAATAATGACCACCTGGACAATGATGACATTTTGTCTACAAAACTTCTAGAGAATGAATTTCTTTTTCGTGGAATTAAAGAACAAAAGACAAGAATTAATACCATCTTTTGTTGTAAGTTCATTCAATAAAGGTCATTAGTTCAGCTTTTGTTGGAGGAAATTTGCTTCCCTATTGTACAAAACATAAACTTGATAATAAAAGCAGTAAAAGCTGCAGGAAAGGCCTGTTCCAAAAGAGGTTGTGCTTTATGTCCTTCTCATTCAGGAAACGTTTTTTTTTCTGCTTAATTTCAGGATTCTGGAATCAAACTTGCTGACAAAAAAGTGTGCAAGGGACAGGAAATAACCATGTCCATCCATGCGTAGAGAAGGACCCCAAAACAGGTCAGCCTTGAAGTTGATATGAAAAAACACAAAATAACTGAAGCAATCTATGTATACCACCTGCTGTAATCTTTTAAAAGTCATGTCCAAATTGGCTCGCCCGTTAAAAAGTTTGAAAAGCAATTTTAATTAGCTGTCAAGTGGTTTCCGTGATAAAAGACATTTCATGGTTTTCATAAATCTGTAATAACCGCAGCGTGACCTGCTAAGTTTGTGTGCTGATTGACACAAAGCTGGAAGCTATCAACGACCTTCAGCGACCTTCAAAGGTTTGTTCCTTGCATGCTTTTGTTGTTGCCAATGTTAAGTGGTGGCATAGGTTGGATAAGTTGAACAAGAAACAAAGACTGGAGTTGAACAATTAAAAGTTGGGTAAGTCCAATTTGTTGTGTTGGAAATGACAGTTCAGACTTGTTTCTGAATGACAGCTGGACTTTCAAGCTATAAAAGAAACAACATTGCTTTTCTTCAAGTCTTGATGTTTCTGCAAAGAAATCTTCAGAACCAAGATAAAAGAAAACTCAGAGCACGGCAAATGTACAAGAAAGCAACTAACATTTTCAATCCTGAAGTCAAGACACAGGTGTACAAAATTCAAGAACATGCCCAGGTCAGCTTTGATCAAATTTCTTGCATTCTACCAATTTTTCCTTTCAAAAACAATGTTCAACTAATTTTGTTCATTCAGGGGGTTCAAAATCAGAATTTTGAAGCTTGCTTATTTTCCTTTACAGAGGATTCACACAAGAACCTAGTGATAAACTTGGATCAGCCTAAGAAGGAGAGTGGATGTCCTCAAGATAAGATCAGTATAAAGACAAGTAACAAGGGGTGGAAGAAAGGGGATTTGGGTTTGAAATCAGCATTAGGGCTCGTATTCCCCTGATTAACCACATATGGCCTTTAATCCAGATCATTGCCAGAAGATAATCCACAAATAAGCAGCGTGGAAATGGCATTTGAAGGGTCTCTGTTCCTGTAAACATGTAACCTTACAACTACAGGAATTTCAACTGCAGAATCTTTCTACTTCCCTACAACTTCCAAACTCCACAACAAGGTGGAAAACCTTGCAGTGTAGAGTAGAGTACTCTATGATACAAACTGAATTTTCTAAATTTCTTTATGGTACAACTTTGTTTTTAGCAAATCCCTTTGAAATTGGCATTTGAAGGGTCTCTGTTCTTATAAACATGTAACCTTACAACTACAGGAATTTCAACTGCAGACTCTTCCTACTTCTGCAACTCTGAAAAGGTGGAAAACCTTGTCGTGTATGATACCAAGGAGGTTTTAAACCTCCTTGATGATACAAACATTCTTTACGGTACTAAAGTATAACTTTGTCCTTAGCAAATCCCTTTGAAATTGTATTTCAAACTAGCTGGTATTGTATATTTATCTTAGTTCAAACACTGCAATGTATCAATAAACTTATTAACTTGTCATAATTCCTGATATTTAGAATGCCTTGCCCAGTTCTAATGAAAAATGGCACTCAGAGTGTAAAAAGTCTCCATCATCTAAATTTGATAGAGGCAACCCTGTCCAAATTGAAAAGAAGTACTTCCCATGTAACACAAGAGGAAGAATGGAGTAAGATATCACTGTGTGTCTGGAAGGTTTTTCTTCGGAGTTGTACTTTGAAACTTTACATGAGTGTGTCTCTAACATTCCAACAGTACGGCACATTTGTCAGTTGGATTTGTGCAACAGGAATCGGCACTTGTCATCTGTCTGTAGGATATGGGGAGGATGAGGACCAATAAAGGAGAAAACCACCAAGACAGCAGTAATCCACCGAATCAACAAAGTGCAAATTGGATCTTACATTTGGGGCCCCCCAACTCTGCCCAAACATCTCAAAATCTCGGGATTTCTCCAGGAAATTAAAAGACTAGGAGGGGATGGACAGATTAGCACAATTTGTTTGTGATCTTGATACCATTCCAGTACAGATCAGGGCAGTAATCAGGGTCTTCCACTTGTTTGAGCCACTTACAGACAGGGGAAAGGAGAGAAAACAGCTGTTCTGAGGGGATTATCCTGAAAGCTACTTCAGGTTGCACTTCCACAGTGTCTGGTTACAAAATCTGGGGAGACACGAATTTGATTTTTAGGGGTGACACCAAACACACCTTGATTTCTGACTGTCTCTTCTCCCCAATCTCAAAGAAGAGAGCTAGTAGAGCTCTGGCTTATTTTGTGCCTTTTTATAGCGATAAAAATATTCATTTTAGTGGTGAAAAATATGCACCAAATGTATGGAACATTGCAAAAAGACCTTCATTGTTGTATACGTCACAAGAAAAATTTTAATTTCTCTGTAAAGGATGAAAAGAAAAATTGTTAGTGTCTCTTTTCTGCAACTGGAGAAAGAAACGTGGGCAACCTCACACAACCTCCTCCAGGTCACTGAGGTTGGGTGAGAAATCTAAGACATCTGAAGAACAGGCTGCAACTCAGATGTCTTAGACGTAAGAAAAACACTTGTTCCTTTCTCAGGCTGCCAGTCTGGTGTTCTACCCAACTGCTAAAGTCAATATTGTGGCCAGGAACATGCTGGGCCTGAAATTAAAAGAGTCTTTGGCATGTGTTTGTGATAAATCTGATCCTCCAGGGGACTGGGTGTGTGCAGGTCAGCTGGTGGGTCTGGTGTGGAGAGGGTGGCTGGTGGGGAAGACAGACTGGATCATGGAGTGATGGATGGATGGAGGGATGGGTTTATGGATGGAAGGATGGATGGATGGGTTTATGGATGGATGGAGGGATGGATGGTTGGATGGACAGAGGGATGGAGGGATGCAAGGAGGGGTCAGTAGGCTTATGGATGGAAGGATGGATGAATGGGTGGATTGATTGAGAGAGGAAAGGGTGACAAGTGGACAAGTGCATTTCTGAAGGAGAAAACAAAGGAAAAGTTTACTTTTTATCTGTTCTTCCACTATCTATTGCATGTATATTTGCAATATCAAGGACATTTAAAAAAATAACCTCCTACCAAGACCTAATCCCATGGCCAGCTGTGGTCTAAAGTAAACTGTAATATCCCTCCCTGCTCTAATAAATCACTATCAATAGGAAACTGTCAAAACCACACCATTGACAATAGGATGACGTCCATCTATCACTTTAGCAAGTAGCTGAGACTTCCATCCCAGGTTCATCAGCATCACTATCCTGCTGACTTTTGGCACCTCAGTCTCAGCTCACAACTGAGTGAGAAGTGAATTATGGACTATTAAACACCCCCACCATGGTACAGCTGAGCTGTACTCTCCAAGCAGACAATATTAGGCCTGTTTTGGGATTTTTTCTCTGTTTTATTACCTGAAATTTAACCAAAGCTAGATTTCAGGCTAGCTCTTTTAGATTTTCTGTCTAAAATGGCCAAGATACCAAAAGAAAAGCCTATGAAATAGAAAGCCCAACAAAATATCTGTAAAAATGGCTAAAAAAAGGTCAGAAAACAGGCCTAACCTCTGCTTGGAGAATATTATGTAACACTCAGTAACCAAACATTCATCTCCAACCTGAAACAGTTTGAATCTTTCAAGCAAGGAGTTTTGTTGTTTCAAGTTTTCAACATAATCCATGGTCTGGATGGCAGAGCTAGAGAAAAGAACCTGTCATGTTTTTCAGACCTCCTATCCTTCATTCATTCAATGAATAATTCTCTTGATTGTCACACCTAAGGCTAAAGCTATAGCTAAAGGCTATAGCTCTGTATATCTAACATAAGTCTTATAAAGATGCCCCTTATAGTTCTAGCAAGGACATTACACGTGTGTGTAATGTCCTTGGTTCTAGAGAATGGTTAGGGGACTGTTGAAACAAAAGCGCCACAGAAACACTCCCAGTCCCTGTGCTTTGAATCCAGACAGAGACAGGTTTTTCACACCTCCTCCTCGAACCCTTCTCAAGTTCTCACTGTCTGTCACACCAATGCTAAAGCCCTGTGTTTGACGACAATGATTGTTCTAGAGAATTGGTGACAAGGGAACAAGGAAACAACAAAAGCCTGGTAGTACAAGCAGATACAAACATTCCCGTGATAATCTGTTCCTATTCATATAGCTTCACACCTTCTCATGAACGAACATCATAACCTAGCCTATACCAGGCTTCGGAAGCGGCTGGAAAGAGTAGAATTGACCAAATAGACAGATAACACGCCAGTGGTCTGCAATTAAGCGAGTACATTTCTTGCAGCAAAATGTACTCTCTCGTGGACCAACTCCCCTGGCATGTTATCTGTCTATTTGGCCAATTTCATTTCGACCCTTTCCAGCCGCCTCCCGAAGCCTGGTAGAGGCTAACATGAAGCCTGGCTGGTTAGCACACTACGCCCATCCTGACAGATGAACCTGTCCTGGTTCTTCACACCTCCTGATGTCTGTAGATTTGGTGCCAAGTGGAGCAGCTCAGCAGGGGAGGGGGAGGAACACCACCCTGTGTTCCAGGAAGCTTTGTTTACTCTGTCTGCTCATCCGTCATCACCATGGCGACACTTGTTTGTTTGTCAGCTGGTCCCTGTGCTGGTCCATGAGAGGGAGATAACAGGGGGACCTGTGCCACAGATGGTGGGATGCACTTGTTGTGGCATGGCAGGAAAGGGCAGATGTCAAGGCTGGCAGTAGGGTCACTAAGGCCTCCTTTTCACTAACGCTGAGGGCCCAAAATTGGATTTGTGTGGCCCTTGGTTTTATGATATTATATGATATATGTTAATTTTTATATATATAAGTTTTATGCTTAGTTTTGTCTCTACCCCTGTCTGTTTGCATACAGATCCAATGACATCCAATGACAGGATTGATTGCAAGATAGGACATCGACAGAACTTGCCTTGGTGCAAGTTGTAGCACTAGTACTCTTTTGTCAACTTCTGTAACGTAAGCAAGCTTTCTCACCTTACTTGTTGTAGTCCAGCTGTCAATATTAGAAAATTCCAAGTTTGCGTGACAGCTAGGTTTTCAGGAAAGACATGCAATTAACCGAGAACCAAAATAGAGAAGACTGCAAGCGAAGACTATCATCAAAGCAAGCTAGGAACCATTTCCAGTCCTGTAGGAATTCAGGCATATTTCCTGAAATTTATGATGTCTCAAAGTTGGTTTTCAGGTTTGTGCCAATAGAGTGACAGAAAGCTTATGGTAGGACTATAAAGTTGGTGTTGGTTGTGTGAATTCGGTACTTGTTAGAAGAAACTTAAATTAAAAACTTCAGGTATAAAAGAGGAAGATATTTTTCTGATACATCCATCTCCACTTATGCTATAAAACCACAAAAAGACAACCTTTCTAACATCTGCTTGATTGGAGATTGCATCTATTAGTGTGTCTGTGGTGTCTTCAAGATAATTGATGATGACTTTTCTCACACTTCGTCCATAACTGCCTTTGGGGGACAGCAAAAAATAAACTAATTTGTAGAAATAAAATAACGACTTGCTCCCAGGATAGCCTGCAATGTATCTAGTCAAATGGTTACTATTAACCTCCTTGGTTCATCAATGCTGATTTTTTTCATCCACTGACACCTTTAAGGGTTAAGAAAAAGAGGAAGAAGATGAATGATTTGTAAATGTCGAACCAGTCGGAATGTCAAGT
Source organism: Branchiostoma floridae x Branchiostoma japonicum (assembly GCA_013266295.2). Taxonomy (NCBI): domain Eukaryota; kingdom Metazoa; phylum Chordata; class Leptocardii; order Amphioxiformes; family Branchiostomatidae; genus Branchiostoma; species Branchiostoma floridae x Branchiostoma japonicum. The sequence continues at coordinate 3,581,811 of CM023829.1, read as the reverse complement.
TCGATCGTAATTCGCAGGTCCATGCTTCCTCTTCCTATCTTCGCTGACATCTTTTATTTATTTGCTCCCAAGTGGAGCCTGGTGTAGCCAATGCCTGTGATGTATTTAGGCTAATTGCTGCTGATTTTTCTCACACTACATCCATCCCCACCTATGCTAATCCTGCAGCAGAATGCCACTCGCCGGCCAGATGGCCAGGGGCGACAGGTTGCTCAGTTCCCAGGCTCGCCACCAGCCCGACCATATGGTCCCCTCCAATGAGTTATGGCTGCATTGTTATAAACCTGGTAATCAGATGCTGGAAACTATGTATTAGTTAAAGGATGGGCGGAGCGAGTTTATGTGGATTTAGTAACAGCCCCGCCCTCCCAAGGATTTTGTTGGCATCCCGAGGGCGGAGCCCGAGGGGTGCCAACAAAATCCGAGGGGGGTGCGGGGCTGTTACTAAATCCACATAAACGAGCAATTCGCCCATCCTTTAACTGACTTAGAACACGACCACCTTTCCGAAGCATGCTGGCAATATAGGCACATTTTACATAATCAAAAACAATCATATGGTTCTTGTGTTCTTTCCCCACAAAATCATGCTTCAGTCTACATTTACATCCCTTTGATCCATTCATTGCTCTCCTGAGGGTCTGTCTTTTCACAGCCTTGTGTAAAGCCTGGTTGCCTTTCTGCCAAGTTTTACAACACTCCTGGCACCACAATGCCATTGTTTTGGGGAGTGTGAGAAATACCAGGTTGTCTGCTGTCTTCAGACTTTTCTGGCCCCAGAATGCCCTTGGGTTGAGAAATTCCCTGACTTGTCTGTTGAGACGTCAGACCCCGACCTCATCTCTGAGGAGTCGGTTGTGTCTCTCGGTGAGCATTTCGACAGCCCAACCCGTTTGAGTTCAAGCTGGAGCGAGTGAATGATGCTGGAGCATATTGGCATTTTTGCTGGAGCATGTTGGTGCATTCTTTACATATAATGTTAGTTTGAGTTGTTTTTTTAAGTCAATGAAAGTGTTGATTGTGTATTTGAATCTCCTTGATTATGCTAGACACGTTGGCAAGACTTTGCTTTGTTTTGATGTATAGTAAAATGTTTGTAGTTTCTTTGTTACAGTTTTCTTTTTGCATTGTATAAGAAGCTCTTGTAAGAAAGTCGTAATAACTATTCAGTATTTTTAAGAATTCTTTTTCGCAACTTCAATGCCCTGGGAATTTCCTTTGTTTGTCGTTTTGAATAAACATGTCCAGGAACATTGATTTATTGTCTGTTTTCCCTTTTTGTTAATCCTTTAATCGCTTTTATTTGCATGTGAATGGTGGGCGTCTTGAGGTTAGTCTAATTTATGTGTTGGTTAGTACATGGGCGTCTCCCAGTTAAACTAATTTATTCGTTAGTTAGTACACCCCTGTCCCTTTGGGGATCACACTAAGTGGATTTAGTCACAAGAAATACAGGCCCCTGATTGGCTGAGGAAAGGTGGCCATGTTCTAAGGGAAAGTTTGCTCCAGCCCTCCCAAAGGAACAGGTCTCTGGAAAACCCCAAGGGGTCCTTCCCAGTGTTCATGCCAGCACTCAGTGCGTTGTCATGCAAATCGCAGCGAAATCCTATAAACAGACGTCCTTTGTTGATGTAATGTTGTAAAATGTGCCTTTTTTAGTGAAGGTCGATAAAAATAAATGTTCAGCAGTCTTCCAGGTGCCTGATAAAATATAGGGTATGATTAAAGTCCAAAGAGAAATTTGAAACATTTCTGTGATTGCAGCTTCTAAACATGTGTCCTTTGTCGATGCACAAAACAGTTCTTTAAAAGTGAAGTGGGGATAAAATTAAACATTTCATCAGTTTAGATATGACTTTTTGCCAGATGAAAGACAATGCATCGTTAAGTTTTTAAGAGAAACCTCTTCGTAAATATCAATTGCAGGTCCTAAGCATTTACCCATCAGCTCTATTGCAAACAGCCATTTTCATGTAAAAGATGGAAAATGGCTGATGTGTTTGAAAAAAAAATTTTCATAGCAGGATGGAACAATAAAGAGATGCATGGTGTTTCTATAGTAACTGGCTGTGGTTCACTTGTTTGCGTACTTGCTCTCACATAGACTGACTAAATGGACATGTATGGACACAGCAATGGCAGGCTATTTTAAACAGTACTGTTTACAAGACTGGTCTTTGGATTGGATCGGGACCAGTAGCACTGAGAATGTATGGCAATGAGCTGCATTGTGTATACTGCGAATTGCAGAAACACGCACAGACAGACCCACAGACAGACAAGCCAAAAATAAACTACATTGTACTTCTCTCCCTTGGGGTGAAGTATCTAAGTCCTTACAATTCCACCTGTGACATGTCATGCTAACAAGACTTGTTCACAACCAAGGAGGTTCAATTCAGCAGATAACCCCTTCACCCTGAAGCAGCAGCTCATCCTCTTACTAATAGGTTTCTCCCGGAAAGGTTTGTTTTCGGGGAAACCCAAAAGTTGCCCAGAAACAGACATGTTCTACAGCTGAGTTGTCTAGTTGCACTGACCAGAAGCCTCTTCTGAAGTACAAATCTCGGGACAAATCCCTGACGACAGACATGGACCATCAGGGTGTAGGGTGGGTTCAGAGGGAGAGAAGGAAGAATAGATCAAGATTAAAACGTCTCTAATTATCGTGGAGACGTAAAAGTTGGCCAGAGACAGACGTCCTACAGCCCTGGGTTGTCTGGTTGCACTGACCAGGAACGCTAGCCTCTTCTGATGTACAAATCTCCATACAAATCCCTGACGACAGACAAGAACCATCAGGGTGTAGAAGGGAAAGAGGAGTACCGGTAGATCATGTTTTTTGAGGAAACCAAAACGTTGGCCAGAGTCACATCACCCCATTGCCTTGAGTTGTCCAGCTATACAGACCAGGAGCCTCTTACAAATCTCCAGAGAAATCCCTGATGACAGACATGTTGAACATCGATCGGGGTGTGGGTGGGTACAGAGGGACAGAAGTTAGATCATTGACAAGATTAAAAGTGTCTCTGATTATTGTGGAAACCAAAACGTTGGCCAGAGACCTGTCACCCCATTGCTCAGTTCTCCAGCTACATTGACCAGGAGTCTTCTGAAGTACAAATCTCTGGACAAATCCCTGATGACAGATGACGAACTTAAGGAAGGTGGAAGTACTGGGTCTGGGAGGGATAGTAGAACATGGAAAACTGATACAAGATAGGAAAAAAAGATTGTGCTTTGCCGAAGGGCAGTTTGAAATGTTATGATCTTAAATTCCCCTCCCAATACATGTACCTGCTTGTAGGTAATGTACTCCTGGCTCCTTCGATAGATCTAGCCCGCAAACCAGTCATGTTAGGATCAAGTCAAGGACTGATGCCCATAGCGTAACAATAATGGACATGAATAATATCTACCTAAGAAAAGCCTTTATCTCTAGGCATCTTTTGAGCTTGGGAAAGCTTTCCATGAATGTCAGAATTTCATAACGTTCATACCAAGCTTCCTGCTATCTCTAACCAAACGTCCCAGTGGTAGCTTAACTTGCCAAAAAGCTTTGGGCACTTTTTGGAGAAAATATCCCCAAATCCAGTCGGCATTACTGCCCCTGTTAGTCTTAATTCCACGACTACAAGATGAAAGAAAACTTGCAGGAAGTGTTGAAGGAGCAACAAAGATGGAGGAAATGGTAACCAGGCATCAGTGTACTTCTAAGGGAACAGGTGCAGCTCTCGTGGTATTTTCGCCAAGTGCCAGAGATATACAAGAGACTATTTAGTTGTTGTTGCTTCCCATAGCTGATACTGTGCACAGACTGCAGAACACACCAGTCCTGTTCTACATTGCAAAGTGTTGGCTGTTTGTCAACCCTTGTGAGAACACAGCCAATTTTCGAGAATACCGTTTGAATAGGCGAGCTGTGACTATGAGTATGAGCAAGGAGTCCCTTCTTTAACCTCCTAATGGTATGAGAGAAAGATTGACTGGAACTTTTTTGTAAAAACTTCAAAATCAGTGTAGCCTTAATTACCATCTATTGCTAACCAAACTTCCTTGACTTCACGATCAAAGAAACCTTTGAGGCAGGATTTAGAGACACGACACCACAGAGCTATGAGCAACAGACATGCAAGAAACAAGTGCAAGTTACAACCTACTGGCACATCCATCCAATAGCTTATTGCACAGGTCCCTCAATTTTCTTAAATCTCTAAGGTGTTGGTGGACCCTTGCTACAGATTTCCATCTCTTTACTTAATATATGTACAGAACATTAAACTGAGGGTCAAACCTGACCCAGACTCCAATTTATCTGATCTGATGTGAAGAAATCCTTCTCTACCACCTTAACAGTTATAAATTCCTTCAGTAAGGATGGGAGAGACATTGTGGGGAAAATTCCGACAAGGATTACGAGCCACAGAGTGAAGACTTGGCTGCTGCGCTCCTTTGTGGGAAACAGGTGCAGCCTTTGGCTAGGTCTCTCCCCACGCAAGAGGCACACAAGGCGACACTTGTGCGCACGGGTGCCCGGCCAATGACAAATCAGCCTGACAGAATTCCACGACAATGGTCCCCCATTGGGCTACTCCACAGTGCCGGGTGCCCTTGCTGTGAGGAAACCCTACATTAGCCTAACAGTGCGGGCCTGCATCACAAAGGGACTTAGCCAAGGGGAACCCTTGTCCATGAAGCCTGGATCTGGATATAATTGATTCGGGACAATGCTGACAGAGTGTGGGAAAATTCGGGGGACAATGGGGGAAATTGCGATAATGTATGCCGGGTGGATATTGGATGTAGGGGAATTGTGGACGGACCGATTGTCCGTAACAACGACGTTTCTTTGTCGCACAATGCGGAATGACTGAACACCTATTGCATGTTTAATGCAAGCTTTTACGATATTGTGAACACTTATCATACCATTCGACCACCTGTTTCACTTTTTCATCTTTCTAAGACTCCAAGGGCTCATTAGATCCGAGATCTGGCCACAAAACTACAACGTCAAATGCCAAAGTTGATCAAATTACGAGACTGTCGGCAGGGCCAAGACAGTGGTGAAACCTGTCTGATGCCAATCCCAAGTTGGACTCCAAACAAAGACATGACAGTGAAGAATGTATCAGCCCAGCAGGGCGCTGTAGCTGTATTTAGTTCAACTGCAGGAGCCAAACGAAAAATGGTCCGATCTCTCGAAAAATGGGCCAAGTCAAGCCTAGAGCAATTATGTGCTATGAATGTACCCCTAACCTTTTGGCTGGCTGAACTAATTTCTGAACTGCTATCACCTGCCACTAATTACATGTTTGGCTGCAAATTTCGACATTTTGTTCTTTTGTATTGTTCACACAAAGCAAAAACTCTCACAATGTGAAGTGTATAATCATAACACTATCATGTTACGTGCTTTTGTATCAACATCAGTGGGAAACTGTAGATTAAGCATCTTTCTGGAAAAATTCCCATGAACACTGACGAAACAAGGAAGTCTTTGAACACAACTGTGTTACTAACAGTTTCAGTTTCAGTTTTTTAAACAAGTACAGTTTTATGTGTCAGCAGGAACTTGCAGAGGTTCCCTATGAAACTTGTTTCCATGGCAACAATCTCTCCAGCATCCACCATTCATCATTTGACACAAATTTGCTGCTTAGGATGGAAATCTTTTGTATTGGTTTTATAAAGTTTTTTTTTACGGCTTTCTAGAGTCCATTCCGCGTCACCGTGCGGGTGTTTTCTCCCATTGTTTGAAATTGTTTTGAAATATTTGTAACCACTTCTAATATAATTTCATAGTTTGCAAACCTTTCGAACTTGGTTTTAATATTGTAAACAGTTTTCCCAAATCAGAAAACATTCGAAACATTGTAGAAGCCATGTAAGTTGTTCCGAAAGAATTCTAATAAAAGACTTCGCGGTAAGACCATTTTTTCGAATTATTTCGAATTTTTTGTAATTGGCTAAATGATCTGTGAAATCGGTAATCCACTCTGGCCAGAATAGCCCAAAATAGAAAGGCTGATGAATGGACGGGGGCATCCCGTGGCGCATCCCGTGGCGATCCTGAGCTGACCAGCGGTAATGTAAACAAACACCCCATCAAACTACCGCGTGATTTCCCACAGCTTTTCTACCCTATCATTCAACTGCAGATTCAACAACTGAATAAAATAGGTTTCTCTTAGATCTAAGCGGGAGTTTTATTATTGTTTTGGCAAGCTGTTGACGAGGAAAACGCTAAAATCTGCGTTAGTCTAGATTTCTAACCTCCTTCCTACACCTCGGCACCATTTGGGTACCAGAAGCACATGTTTACGGTCCACCCAACTTCGGCGGACCACAGGGAAGAGCCGCAGCCACGGAGCGGGGACTTTCCGTTATACAATCCTTCTGCTATATTTCTGAGATGAAAAAAATAGGTACGCATTCACAAAAATGCCTGTAAACTCGGCAATCTTTGTCGCATAGCGCCGACAGAAATATCAAAATGTCCGCCTTCTCCCCGCTCGTCAACAACGCCGTCTGCGCAAGTCATGTTTGCTTCCAAATAAGGAAATCCGCGGTAGCTCGGGCGGTCTTCGGCAAGCATCGGCGTGCGTGACGTCACGATCGGACTAATTTGTATACAGGCGACCTGGTGTCGGCATGAAGTACAAAGGAAGGCGGAAGCAACAGATCGCCGCTGGCAAATCTGCACACCAACTTCACCAAGTTTATTTGAAGTTTGGCCGGTAAACGCAAAACATCGCAAGAAATAAAGCACGATATAAGCTGAAGCTTGTTGAAACCGTGACGAAAATATGATGCACGCGCTGTCATTGTGTGCAAACCCTAGCGTTACGCACTGATGGCCGGGGCCGCGGACGTCCCGCCGCGCGAGCTCTAAACATAAACAGAAGCCGCCTGTGGAGCCGGGATTAGCGCCTTTGATAAGGGGCAATCTTCTTTTCGAAATATTTCGAAATATTTCGAACTCCAAATTGTGTTTCAAAACATTTTGAAAATAAGATCTCATTTGATTTCCACTTTCAAATTTTTTTGAAATTATGATAACATTTTCGAAAACATGCTACTCAAGTACTTACATTCTTTATAATAATTTCAGAATATTTATAATACTTTCGAATTATTTGAAAATTCTTACAAAATATTAGAAATATGATTTAAAAAACCGCACGGTAACGCGGAATGGACTCTAAGATGTTCTACACAAACAGGGACCAGACCATGGATGCCTCCTGGTACGAGACAGGAGGACAAATTAACTTGCTTGACAGTCAGGTTTGGCTATTTGTTGGCAAATGTTTTCAGACCCAGGGGAGGTACAGATGTGGAGCACTTGCTCTGGAATGCAAGGTTGGTCAGACCAAGGAGGTTACAGACTAACCTGTTCAGTTAGTCTCAAATCAGACCCCTATGGTGGCTGAAAAAAGAGCTGTAGATAAAATAACTTGCCAGAGAATGTTGGTTTTACCACCTTAAGAGTGAGAGTAATTGTAAATTTTAGCTTCAGACATGGGTGAAAGCTTGAACAAAGTCCTACATTGTACCACCATTTCCCTATAACCTCCTTGGTAACACCATGATTTCTACAATCAGACCAAGAGGAAGATTCCCAAAAGATGAAAAAGATCAGAAGGCAATTAGAACCTCCTTGGATAAAAGACAGAAGATGATGAAACAGTAAGGACTTTGCTGCCCGACAAGCTGTTATACTGTAAAGGCAGTTCATTTTGCGGTGTTTATATTCTGCAGCAGAAGGGAAAAAGGAGGTTTTCCTGTGTTTTAAATTCACGGTTGAAATAATTCTGTAGCAGACAATTCGTGGTGTCGTGAATTCGCAGTGGAGAGGTCATTGTAAAATAAAACGACAGCGAAACTTTCCACATTTACAGTATACAAAGAGCAAGGGGCCAGCACTGGCTTGCACCAAGGATTGCACACAGCATGCTAGCAGGCTACATGAGACGTTCTGAAAAGTCTCAACAAGGAGATTTCCAGGAAACATGGCCCTACTGGTTACAGACAGAAGGACAATCCTGGATAACAGCTCTGTAAAACACCGACTGACAGACAGGTCCAGCCATTTGTTGGCAAATGTTTTCACACCCAGGGGAGGCACAGATGTGGAACACTTGCCGAGGAATGCAAGGTTGGGCAGGGACCTGTTTAGTAGGGAGGGTGCAAGGAGAAGGCAAATAGCGGTATAATGGGTCAGGTCAAACACAGGCCCAGGCAAGTCTGTTCCTTGGTTCTTGGAATTAGCAAAAAAAAGTACTTGCACTGAAATAAGTAGTCTGGCAAAAAAACAAAAGATGCTCATCTTTGACACTAGTTGTTTTACACTTCTAGAGATCAACGTGTAAAAAATTTCCTTGATGATTGCATTAAAACTGTTTTTGTATTAGCTGTATCAAGGAGGATAAAACAGGACCTCCTTCACATCACTTGGCTGTGTAGAAAGAGATTTACGTCTATAGAAAGACAGGATCTCACAGAAAGACATCCTCTTAATTTGGAGTAAAAATATTGGACAGATGAGAGCTATTAACACTTAGATTTATCAATAGACCATCTTTTGTAGATAAAAGAGTGATGAGTTAGTCAGAAGAAAAAGTTGTCATGTATCCTGTTAGTTTACAACAAAAACGTTTTTTGTTTCATGGTAGCTTCTGGACTTTTGAGTCTGTCCCCAGAGGTGTACATGGGTTGAAACAGTCAGCACAGAGGAAAACAAACGGAGATGTGGAGAATTTTGGGCATGCTTTGAAGGGTGTTTTGATATTGTTTGAAGTCAGCAGAGAAAATATGAAAGGGACCATGTAGAAACAAACATCTGGACCTGTAGCTTTCCCAGATGTATGTTTTAGATGGAATTACCACAACATGTTCCCCAAACACTGCCTAATGGTGGACCAATAAGGAATATACTAGATATACTGTATATCTGGTATAAAAAAGGTCTAATTTTCCATTAGCTGACTGTTATGTCATCACTCATATTCATGGATAGGTGTGTTGAGTTGATTGATAGACAAACAGAAGTAAATTTCATAGGTCTTTATGTAACTACATGTAATACTGAACCTATTAAAGTGGAAGAGCTACAACTATTTCCCAAGCAGTGGAGGACCAATATTAATGCTTATGAGACATCAGGGATCAACTCTTAAGTTTAAGACAGAATGTTTTATAATATTTTTATGATCACCAAGTGACAGAGAGCTGAGCTTTGGATGGTAAGTTCTTCATAATCTTAAGAATGAAAAAAGGTACCAGTACAATAGTGCCTTTTCAGTCAAAGATTTTCTAACATACTTACTCGTAACATTCCTTAACATTGAAGTACATGTATGTGCTATTAACCTTTAAAAGTTTAAAAGATGCTCATTTCTATGCCAGATTGTACCAGAAACACTTGTTCTTAGATACTACTGTAGTACCATACAACATATAGGTGGCTTGTGGCCACCTTCAGCATGGTAACATTTGTGCACCAACGCCTCCTGTCCGACCATTTAGTACTGCAGGTAAATTGGTAAATAGGCAACTAGAGTAGCCCATCTCCATAAGTTACACCTGGAGAAAGTTGTAAATGAGACAAGTACACACCTGTATGTCTTGACCTTGGTGACCTTTGATGCTGCCAGGTGTATGGTTGCCATGGTAACCAAGAATCATCATCATCATCATCATCACCACACAGGATCTGCAGCCAATCAAATGCCAAGAAACATCCAGTCAACAAAAAAAAGCTTGTCAATTTCATTTGAAATATCATTAAAGATTTTCAAGAGATGACAGTGTGACAGGGAAAGCCACTCGCTGTGGTATCTGTAACACCTGTGGTTGCCATGGCTACAAGGTGGGACTGACAGGTGACAACAGAGTTGTCTCAGGTGCGAGGCTGTGGCTGGTGTACTCTCCAAGCAGAGGTTTAGGCATCGGCTCTTTTTTGACGTCTTTTAGCCGTTTTTATTGGGCTTTCTTTTTTGTACCGGTATCTTTTTTTGGCCAGCCAAATGGAGGCATATTGGATACTGCCCTGCCAATTTGATACTGTCTTGCCAATTTGATACTGTCTTGTAGCCACCAAAAGATCTGCTTGAAGAATACGGCAGGTGGATTTGTGATGGTTACACCTGTAAGGACCACTATGCTGTGGCATGTGCTGCAGTGTACAGGTAAATACCACACTGGAGGAGAGGGAGGCATGGAGGATCTGGAATGCCACATGGGGGATTGGGGCCAGGACCTCTGGTTAGGCCAGCCCAACTCAACTGTCAGCTTACCATCAACTAAAGGGGTAACCAGACAAGGCGGTGGGTAGGGGCAAGGGCGATCTATTTTGCCTGATGTCCAATTATAAGAAGACTGAGTCTAAAGGCCTGTATTATTACTTTAATTACTGAATACACATACCCTTGATGTATACTGTACATGTTCAAATACTGGTGGGTACAAACTGTTATGTGGTGGACAAGTACTGTAAACCTTGAAATCTTTGCAGTGGCTTTATTTTCGCTGTGACCTCGCCACTGTGAATTCATGATGCTGCAATGGGTTGCTGTTGCCCCCCTCCATTTCCAATGTATCACTTCTGTACTACAGACTTGTTTCGAACTTAAAACACCCTGAAAACCTCCTTTCCCATTCTACCCTTTATATCCTGTCAGTCTGAGGTTGGCCTCGCTCCCCCTTTTGCTTGCTAGGACTGGGCCAATCAACGAGATCGTTCAAAACCTGAACGAACATGTACATGTAAATACCAGCCGTTATTCCAAGGCGGTTAAAAATTAATCGATTTTTAAATCTCCTTGGTTATTCCTGACTCTGTGGTAAAGCAAGTGAAAAGGGATAGCCAGCAGTAACTATGGAGGATGGCACTCAGGACAACCACACAATGTATCTGCTTGGAGATTAATACCCCATGCCCTATCCGCCCCATGAATGATGGGTCCAGGTGGACCAGGGTGGTTATCATTACCTCCTATCCCTCCCTGGAGCGGTCCCTCTGCCAGGGGAGCTGGGTAATATGGTCCTATTAGCCGGGCAGTCAGGGGGAACATGGATAGAGATTTCAATTTGGGCTGTAATTAAGGAGACATGAAGTGTAAAATGAACAAACCTGGATAGCCGGGCATTACAGACCTGTTTCCTTACTGGGGATAATTGGACGGGGAGAGATTAATAACTCGTCTCACATCAAGTAATGTTATAATGCTGATGATCACTCACTCCACGTTTGGAAAGACATTTGGAGTTTGGAAAACTGTATCTGTATCTGTATCTGTATAGCCGGTATAACCGCCCTTCGGCGTAACACACCAGCTTCGCAGGCACGCGGCACGAATGTCAAAGTCGAAAACCAACATAGCTATGAAAGACATGGTAGAAATGGACATGGATTCATACCATGTTTCAGATCAAGTAATGTAATGATGCTGATCAGTCACTCCACGTACGTTTGGAAAGACATTTGGAGTTTGGAAAACTGCATGAATGTTAAAGTCCAAAACCTTCATAGCTATGAAAGACATGGTAGAAATGGACATGGATTCATACCATGTTTCAGATCAAGTAATGTAATGACGCTGATCAGTCACTCCACGTTTGGAAAGACATTTGGAGTTTGGTAAACTGCAGGAATGTTAAAGTCCAAAACCTTCATAGCTATGAAAGACATGGTAGTATGGATATGGATTCATACCATGTTTCACGTGAAATAAGGTCAAACAACTTTCGAAACTTACAGCAAGTAGTAACTTATCTGATATCATTTTAACAATCTTGCATTTTGTACAATGTGTGAACATCAAAGTCGAAAAACCAACATAGCTATGAAAGATATGGTAGAAATGTACATGGATTCATACCATGTTTCTGGTCAAACAATGTGAAACAACTTTCGAAACTTGTAACATGTAGTTACTTTTCTGATATCAATTATCATTGCATCAGTTGTACATTTTGTACATTATCAATGAAAAGCCATGAGTGCAAAGTGTGAGGAAAAACTTTTAAAAAATTAGCCCTTAGGCGATTCATATAAGCAGCATGTACACAGGAAATGGCAAATTGTTTTTTGTGCAAAGGCAATTGATTCACATGGCATTAATGTTACCATCTGCAACAGAAATTATAGAGTACAGAAACCGCTGTTTTGTTTGAGTCCGCCCATGTGTCAGGAAATTGGCTGATAATGAGACTATTCATTAGATATCCCTGCTCTGCCGACCTTGGGGTCAAGTCGGTAGAGTTTTCTAATGATTCATAAAGGTTATTGTGCCTACAGTGGCACAGTCCCCACCCACTGCAGATACAAACAGTAGGATACCCTTGGTGGTGGTAGATCATATAATTCAGAACTCTATTATGAAAGGGAGTACGTTTTTGAAAAAAATAGAAAAGAATAGTAAAACACTGAAGAAAGAAAGGTACAGTTTTGTAATGGTTCATGACTCTGAAGGAATCATTAAGGTTAAGGTGATATAAACTGTAGCCGACTCTAATACCCACTGTAGATAGATACAGTTGGGGTTCTATGGGTGGAAGTGGCAAAGGACAAAAAGCTACATTCAGTGTTATTCTTACTGATTAAGAAATTATGTAAAATTTCAATTTTTTGCTTGGCTGGCACCAGGGATTGTGAAAACATTGATCAAGAGTTAGATGAAAAGGTGAAAAATTCAGCGGGAAGGAACATGTCAAAAAAGCAAATATGAATGAGGAAGAAGATACAAAACTGAAGTGGATGTAAAATTACAGACAAAAACTGGTGTATCTAGAACTTTCCACCCCCCTCTCCTTTTCAAATGCTATTATAATGCATAAATATTCCTGCTGAGAAAAAAACAACAGGTAATTTTTTGCTTCACTGGTGCTGTAGGGTGCCTAAACCTGATCCCACTGGTCCTTACAACTCCAGGGGGGAGAGAAAAACCACAGCATCAACTTTATTGGTAGGAGGGTCCGATTTCCCCCAGAAAAACAGTCTCTCTCTGATAGGGGCCACTAGAAAAACAGGCGTAATTTAATGAAGGGATTGGAATAACAAAATATCATTTACCAGATGAGCAGGCCCCTGCTTCAGTGATATTTTCATTTGCCTGAGATAAAGGGCAGGGACACAGCAGGGGATGGTGGTTGGGTTTGGGATGATTCATTTGTTCTTCATATCAAGCTAGGCCAATTTATTTACAACTCTCTGCAATGTTATACATTCCTGATGCAGCATACAGTTACAAACATACTGTTTACGAGTTGAGTATTAGCATATTAAATTAGAGTATGTACAAGTTGCCATACATTGTACCTGCTAGTGCTACAGTTTTTGTGCAATTAAGTTCTTCTGTGATTCTTTTTGTAAAATTCAAATTAGCCCATCACCCTTATCATATAAAGCAGGATTTTTTTTTTCAACACATGTAAAACCATAGGCTTTATCAACCTACATGTAGTATGACAAGTTACCAATGTCACTGTTATAGGATGTACATATATAGTACCTCTATCTTGAACCGTTGAACCAAAGTGGTAAGGTTCCATTATGATATAGTACTACCTCTTGAACAACTGAAGTGGTAAGGATCCATCCCTCGGCCTGAATACAAGACTCATCCCCACCAACTGTGCAACAACAAGTGCAGAGTTTACCATAACAAAGTATCGCTTTTCAGGTCTAATTGGATCCAATATGGAAAATGGGATTACGGGAATGCCTTTCTCACTCCTGACACACATTGATACAATAATATTTGCACTGGGAGATTTCGCAAGAATTCGCAAAAACATGACAACGAAATGAAAACAAAATTGACAGCAACCGACATCACACCATATGATCTTTGCTGGGACATACTGCAGGGCCACTCAAGCTCGACTTTGTGGATGACATCCTTCCAGGACCCCAAACTTGATGAAACAGCACAAAAAACACTGTTTGTTTATCAATAGGGCCAATAGAAATTGTTTTACAAGAGTTTCCAAACAGGTGCAATGTTTTCCCTTGTTTTGCTCTTACTAGTCTTACCCAGGGTCAAACTTGTACACATTTACACTCCTTGATGTCTTCTCAACTTGTGTAAAAATGTTAGCATATTTTGCCTGTCCTTGTTCAAGAGGTGAGGCCAAACTCGAGTATTAGAAAATCTTCAAGCAGATCTTTTGGAGGCTACAAGACTATCAAATCTAGAAGGAGGCTACTTTTGGAGGCTACAAGACTATCGAGGCTATCAAATTGGCAGGGCGGTATCCCATACGACACTGAAGTTAGCTAACCAAAAAAAAGATACCGGTCCAAAAGAAAGAAAGCCCAATAAAAAAGCCTTTAAAAAAATGTCAAAAATAATTTGAAACCTACACCTCGGTTTGGAGAGTAAAACTCGAGTGAGTGGGTGCCCTCCACGCAACTGACTCAGTGTGGCCAAAATCAAATTGACTTGGGGTAATAGACATAACACAATTTGGAGTGGTTTCCCCTGTCCGCCCTAATCCATGGGTGTCTGTGTCGCTCCATGATGTCCCTATATCATCTGATCTCGGCAGGATTGTTGTGATTGGGAATAACAAGATCAGTGACATTGTCAGGGTTCTGCCACGGCCTCATTAATTCCTCCTGCAGTAACAACCTTGTTTGTGTCAAAAAGGAAAAGGACACTGTCGGACAGGCGAGGGAGATACTACTCCAGGGTGATGGAAGGTGTGTAGGGGTCATTCTTGGGTCTTTCTGAGGTTAGGCTAAAGAAACACAGTGATTCAAGTTCAAATTTCGGTCCAACACAAGAAAAACAACTAGGATATACAACTGACTCGTCAGTTTTCTTCTAAGGAAAACAGTAATCATGTTTTATCTGCCTACACAGGTAAGCCTGGAAGTAAACAGAGATGTGAACAAAGTCAAGTCATATTTTTCTACCTCAGAAATAAACTTTGTGTAGAGGTAGAAGATGGTAAATATTACTTTTGGTTGACAGGTCCTTCTAGATTCTATTATTAAAGGATAGAAAAACAGAAACTGGGACATTGATTCGAAAAAAGCGGGAACACCAAGACGCTGAATTGCACAAAGGCAGCCTTGTTCCGTGCACTTGTTCTGCATTCTATCAACCTGCTGCGGCCCCGAGCTTGAGTGACAGATGATTCCTGCGCCATTGCCTGTTGCCGTGGAGACGGGATGCAGGCACGGAACCATCCGCTGTCTAAAGTCCGTCGCCAAAGGTTAATGACGGTAAGATTTGCAAAGGTGACAAAAAAACTGAGCCTGGTTGTGGAAGACAACAATCCAGTCACTCACAGGGCCTACTGATCAGGCTGTGCCAATGTGGTTGTACGGGTGACATCCGTGCATGCGTACATTTTGATCAAAGAAATCTTGCTTCTCAAAAATGTGAGGGTTAACTTAGGAAAGATGAGAATCACATCTAAATAGTTGCTGAAGGAATACTGCTGATTGGGATGTCAAGGTGAAAAAAATATGTTGGTTAGGGAAAAATATGTTGGTTAGGGGACCCTCTATAGGACTGCAAATTCATTTGGGGGGGGGGCTTTATTTCACAGAGGGATGTTTTTGCTGTGTTTTAAGTTTAAGCTAAAACAATTCTGTGTTATAGTAGTAATACAATAGAAAATATTTGTGGCATCATGATTTTGTGGTGGAGAGCTCACAGTGGAAACCACGAAAAGTTAAACCAATACGAACAAGATTTACAGTATTCAAGGAGATTCAAACTTCCTTGCAGTATTCAGTGGCAATTGTTTAGCCAGAAAAAAACAACAACTTTTTTCTTTCCACACAAGGGAAAACCCACCTGACACTCTAAAAAAGTCTCCAACAAAAAAAATCTACACACTAGGCACACCCCATTTAAGGCATGACTTGCCTGCCTTCTTGTGGACAAACTTTGCATACATTAGCATAAATTTGCATACATTAACCTTTCCCTAACAGCAAGTTTCACCTGCACAGTGCCCAGTACCCAGCAACCTGTCTCCGTCTTACTATTGTCTGGCAGGAGGTCTATTGACTCTACAGCGACACTTTGTGTGGAGAAATGCCGTGAAAGAGAAAGATTTTTTACCAATATTTGTTCCTTTGTTCTCCTTACATAAAAAACGAAGGGGGAAAACCTACCATTCTTGCATCTAAACCCTGTTTGAAAATGTTTGATTCATGTTATCAAAGTCTTGTATAAAAACCTTTTTTTTAGCTGCTCCGAGTGAGCAATTTGTTGGAATATGTGTGAGTTAAAACCGTCTGTTGTTGGACAGTGGTCCTATTGACTAGACAGAAGCACTTTGTGTGGAGAAATGCAGTCATTTAGAGGACAACAAGTGCAGCAGCGGCGCCCTAGTGAACTCCTACGTCTATATTTGGAACAAAGCCGTGAAAGGTGCACTGTGCTGGCTTCCCCAATTCCCACGTCCCACATTTTCGACCAATTTTTGTGGTCCATTGAATCGAAGCTGGTGTGTTACGCCAAAGGGCGGTTATACCGGCTATACAGATACAGAACATGAAATTGGTGAAAAAAAGCCTAGATGGTAGCTGAGACCAAGTAAAACCTCCTTGCTGAGACACATTGTCCAAAACTTGAAGATTTCAGCTTTTAAAATTTGGACCAATTTTGCAAAGATGGCCTATAAAAAACGCAACTGGTCAGCCTACACCACGTTGGTTCTTGGATTTATAAAAAATGTAATGACGAACTGGATGATCAACATGCAAATAGCATCTGAGGGAGTGAATATAGCAAAGCATGCAGATGTTTTCCTTGCAGCCCTCTGTTTTTATGTTGACCTCTTCCTAAATCTTTTAACTTAAATTCTAAAAAAGTCAGAGAAGAAAAAAAATACATGTCAACTGGAGTGGCATGTCAGCCAAAAAAACTCCAGTTCCTCTAAAGTTGCTAATTTACTCTCTGCTGCCTAACCCTGTAACCAATGGTGTTACTGGTAGATTCAGTTTGAGGGTACCTCAACAAGAAGAAGGTTAACATCATAATTCCGAGCCATGACAAAATGCAGACCTGGTCCTGTCACAAGAGAGACCACACAACCACAGATGATCCTTGGTGATAACCCTCAACTCAATCATACTCATTTGTCCTTCACTCTGTATATGACCCCCTGGGGGTTCCACAATTGCCATTTGACTGATACCCCCTAGGTCAAATTGATCCCTGTCTGGCATGATAAAGCTTGATTTAATGCGTTTGGGGTCAGCAAATGCAGTTAATTCTGTGTCAGCCATCCGAAACAAGTTACTTTGCCAGTATTTGTATCCACTTTTCGAATGTTGCCTGGGCCATCCTGGTAAGTTTGATTCCACTCGCATTACTCGCAAATTATGGTTAGAAATTAAAGAAACATCATAGTCTGAAATATGTAGAATATTGAACAGACTCGAGCAAAGTAAGGTATGGGCAGAAAACAAAGTTTGCCAGAAAAGATTATGAGAATCAGGAAAAAGAAGAGGAAAAGTTTCAACTCACAAGTTTGGGAGTCTGCCCTCTTTTCTCCAGAAAACCTGGTTCTCTTGAATCTGTTTGAGAAGAGATGGTGAAAAGCAAAAGCAATGAAACTGAAATTGAAGTATTTGCCTTGCTTATGAGTTGAGAAAGTGAAATTGTCTAGAAAGAACATCTAACATGATAGAGGGGTTGAGGAGAACGCAGCAATAAATGTATGTGAACTAAAGCACAAAGCTATAGAACAAACCTACCGGTACAAAAACTTTCTTGCAGTTTTGTTGTCCTAAAGGGGAAAAGGCAATAAGACATTACAACATGTGCAATATAGTAAAGCAGAATATGTTGCAAAAAAAAGAGTTTGATGTCAGCAAGGGTGTATATGTGCTGGACAAAGTATTTTTAACAAAAATTATGAAAAGCTGAACAAATGAATGATACTTCCAGTGGCAGAAGCAACCTCTAGCCACACCGATGCCCTTCGCTACACAGCCCCCCCCCCCAGAGACCCAACCCCGCTCTATGGATTTTCGCAGAGGCACAACTTTTTTTTGGCAGATGGACCAAACTGCGAGTTTCCTCCTGTAAGCCCCCCTCCCCCGTCAAGCCTGGCCGGCTCGCGAGATGGCTCTACCACGCGTGTAATTACGCCATGGAAATTGTTCCACAGTTTCACAACCCTCGGAGACTAGAGCCAACCGGTAAATAATTACGGGTATGATTCATAATGGGAGGTCGCGACCTGAGATATGCTTTTCTAACCACCTAACAAGACACGGGGCAGGATAAAATGAGGGTTACAAGTGCAGGGAACGATCCATAAGTCTTTATTTGGCTAATAGATTTCCCATTATAACCCTGCGCAGGGGTGACTTATGCGCCATTATTCACCATAAAGCATCTGGTGGGGTACGTTCTGAAGGGCACCCAATACTTCATCCTATGTCACCTGTAAAATTGCAAAAACATCTACCTGCAGTTCTGTCCAACCTGCTTGCAAGGTTGCAAGATTATCAGAAAAATTGTCTTACTAGCCAAATTATGGACATTCTCTATGTCCTTGGCCAAACTCAAGTAATTTTGGAGTCGCATGAAAAACTTTAGTTTTTGTCATCTGTAAAACTGCAGGTTGCTTGACTATAATCTACCTGCAATTTCGTCACACTTGAGTGCAAAATCGTAGAAAATAGCGAAGGAACCAAAATTCAGGAATTTAGGAAATAGCAAATAGAAAGGGCCTTTTAGTCAAAACAGTTGTACTAGACTAGCTGTAAATTGTGTCAAAGTTCTGGAAGATGAAAGTCGCAGTGTTAGGAAGCATGGATACATGTCAGCTTCCATGTAGGAAGAGCAATGGTTGCTGAAAGGAAGAGCAGAAACCTTGACCTTTTTTGGAACAGCCCTTGTTCTTCAATGACAATTCGAAAAAGAATGTTTAAGGGATTTTTAAAATTGTGTCATTCAAAGTAACAAATATATTCTATGTATTTTTCACCATTTTGACTCAATTAGACAAGAAATCATTTATTCTCACTTACACCTTTTTAATGATGCAAAAATTAAACCAAATGCAGCTGGCTTCTGATTTGAATTGTGAAGTCAACTTTTTGTAAAAGTTATATAACAATATTATTGAATGTATCGAAATTGCAATATTACTAGTAGCCTTTTGGAGATCAGAGTACAGTTTATTGCACACATTAAAAGTGTCTGATATATATATTTTCAGGCAACATTAATCTTTAACTTCTCAACACATTTTTAAATAACTAGAATAATTACATTATCACGATACTGTTTTGCAACAATCATGAGCAGATGCTTGCTTTATATCAATTCTTTTTCATTGTGTTTAGAAATATACGATTTCCACCTTTAGGAAGGCAAAGATATTGTTTAAAATTTAGAAATGATGCAAAAGCGCCACCTTTTAATACATAATGGAACTGCAACACATAGTCATAGCTACACTGTAAGTTGTACTCCTTTTATATACTTATATAAAGATAATATATAACAATAAATGTTAAGTACAGAAGTTACAGTACAGATGTTTACTCTGTGGCATTATTGTTTGAGAGAAACCCTTTTTTTTCAAGTTGCTTTTTAATTTTTTTTGGTATACTGAGTTTGTTTCACGGTGTATCACTTCTTGAGTTTATTTTGTCTTTGGTAAAAAAAGAATCATCTCATTCTAGGTTACATAAAGATTTGTCCCTTGCAGTCATTTGGCAAGACTAAAATCATCCCAAAGGCTGCCACCTGCATAGAGTATCTATAATCAACTTATTTTTTTGCACATAATAAACATAACGTTACTTACTTTATATAATCTTAGTGATCTTTGCATTTTTAACAGTTACTGATCAAATAAGGTCTACAAAAGGCTCATGAACATCAACATATAAATACAAACATTGCATCCATGTCTAAAATGTCTGGTCCCTGATTTTTTACTCCAGTAACAGAACAACCTTGCCCCTTGCATCCATCCTACTGGTTACCTTGTTTACTGATATGTTGCCATGGCAACAATATTGTTTACTGTCTTGTTACCATGGCAACATCATGCTGTTGTGCTGTTGGACATGTCGGTGACCTCTGCCATCTCGACCCGGATGTTGTTGTGCTCCAGCTGCTCCTGCAAAATGGCCGCCAGCGACTCCTCCAGATGGAACCCCATCAGGTCCTTCCTGGGGTCAGAGGTAAGGGGTCAAGGTCAGAGGAGTCGTCACGATTGGGAGTTAGGTTGAAGTTTGTGGCACAGCAGGAAAAAAACACACTGTACAATCAGATGTAAGGCCACACCAGTTTCATCTGTTGGTTCTCGGATTTTTAAAGTGCTCAACTGGAAAAACATCATGAAAACAAAGCCTGATGACTGGGTTTACACCTCGGTGCACTCAGTTTTATGGAGTGAATACAGTTATATTTAAGTATTCCTCCCTGACCTTTACAGTTTTGATGTCCGCTTGCTGTATTTTCACCTTAAAACGTCTGAGAACCAAGGAAATAAATAGGTGTGGCCTACTTGAACATTTAACATGTTGTCATTCTTCTTGTGACCTGTATGTAACTGTTAAAAGTAAACTCCAAGTGTGATGTCACAAATACACAGGAGTATGCACAGAGTGATAGCCGAAAATTATGAGCAGAGTTAGTGGAGGTAATACATTAGCAAAACAACTTTCCAATGTTGTACTGGCAAAGAAAAAGTCCACATCAGCATCCACAGCACACAGAAATTCTTCTTCACTCCAGCAAGGAGTCAAACAGGCTGCAGTCTCTAACCAAAGTTTACCAGGCACAGGTCTCTAAGCAGAGTTTACAGACGCATAGCCTCGCCACACCTGAAAGAGAGAAGGAGAGAGGCAAGGGAGGGTTTAGTTACGAGGTGCGAGCGTGTCACATCCAGCTCTCGGCCAGCTCCAAGGGGACGTTTGTGGCGCAGGTCACTTCCAGTCTCACCCGATCCAGGCTCTCCTCCAGTCTGAACCCCATCAAATCCTTCCTGTGTCAAGGGCCAAAGGTCAAGGACAATACGGTCATTTCCTGTGGGATGGGGAAAACTGAGGGGCATTTTTATGTTTACAAGGTTTCTTATTACCTTCATAAAAGATAACAGAGATTCCCGACAAGTATGATAAGCAGCAAGAAAGATGTGGATAAGAGAACTTAACAGCCCTACAAGCCTGAAGTTCTTGTAAATACATATGTACAAGTAACCAACCAACCAAAGAAAGAAACAAACCTGGTCATACATGTAATATCCCTACCTCAATGGCATTCTTGATTCCTAAGTAAGAGTCTACATGTGATGTACAAACAAACAAACAAACAGACAAACACACCTGGTGATAATCCCGACGACCTTGTTGGCTTCGTCCACGACCGTGAGATGCCGCAGCCCTAGCGTGCGGAAGATGATGTAGGTTCGGTGGAGCGAGAAGTTGTTCCGAACTGACAACGCCGACTGGTTCACATAAGGTTGCTACAGGAAATACACAAGGAGAATACTGAGCTTAGGGAAAAGATTTCTGTAACTTTTGTCTATTCAGGATCACATTCTTTTTATTTCAGATATACACATGCTTCCCAACTCCATAACCAATAGAGAATTGGTAGCCAAATGGCAACTTCAGTGTGCAAAAAAGTTAAAGCAACTTCATCTCTGTTATACCTTTTACAGTATTCATGGAGATGTTAATGTGTAAGTACAAGCTGTGTGAGACCAGACTGGTGAGTTTCCTCCACTCACACTGGGGCGGACCCCTACTCTAATCCATTATTAAGTTGGGTTGTGCTCAAGGTGCGGTTCTCCTCAAACACTGGATCTCCAACTTTGAGCAACGATGGTCAGGATTCAAACCCTCAACCTCCTGATGCTCACACCTGCATACACCTGCTACTTGTTACAACTGACCAGTGCTTGCGTTATTTTTGTGAGTCCAAGTATTTATTTAACATACCAAGTTGACAAACTGTTGGTCATACGCTGGGTCATCACAGAACTTGGTCAGCACCTCCTCGATCTCATCCGTGTTGTACAACTTGTGTATGGTTGTCTGTGGAGGAAAGCAAACGGTAAGATCATGCTTAAGACAAGTAGAGCTCTAAAATGCATTCTCAATGTTGTATTTCAGCTAAAAACGTATCATTCTTTGCATGCAGCAAAAACTAAAAGTCACACAGATCTACAGAACTTTGGCTAGTTCCAAGTAAGAAGTTAACTTTAATTAACAGATACAATTTTTAGGGACATTTTCGACAATTGGGGCCTGCTAGGGATTCAAACCCAGAAACTTTCCAAGTCAACAACCCTAACCACAAGACCACCTTGCCATCACCTTGCTATGTACTTGTAGACTAATTGAGCACCTTTCTTTTGTAGCAGTGCTGCACCCAAACCTATAAAATAGGAAATAAATCCTGACCTGTTGGTAGTCAATCATTGTGACCTCTGGGTCTTCTTCTGTCGGGTTTTCCCTCGTCTCGAAGACCTCCGGATGGAAAAGGATCACGCTGAGCTCTATCCTGAAAGGTGGACAAGAACATCATTCAGTACATCACAATAGTAGATGGCACCAGGACATGTCAAATCACACCAAAGTGGCATAATGACTTTATCTTGCTACATGTACGTATCCTGATGGATAGTGTACAATCCTTAGAAATATCCTACACTCAATGCAGGTCCAGATCTTTCCAAAACCTGAATCAGAGATGGTTGACTTCACCCCCTTACCAATTGCAATACTGCTTTGCCACCCTTCCTGTCCTAGACCAATGGCAATGGGGAGTGCAGAAACACACACACACACACACACACACACACACACACACACACACACACACACACACAGACAGACAGACACACACACACACATACATGTCTACAGACACAGACACACACACACACGTGCTCACGCAAAAAACAAAACAAAACATGTACTTCCTTCCCTTGGAGTAATGGAATGAATCGAAGACAAGACAGAAGTGCTCTCCAGGTGACCTCACCTTGTTATCATGCCGTAGAAGGTCTTCTCCTGGTCCTCCCTGCTGGAATGTACCACTGGGAAGCCTCCGTGAGGGGTGTCCAGGAGGAGGTGGGCCAGGTTTGCCACCGACTCTCGGGTGGAGATGACACAGGGCGGGGCGGCCATCACATCTCGTGCCATGTGCAGCTCCAGGTTTACTCTGGAAGAGATCAAGAATGGTCTTTAAGAAACAAAAATAGTAACAAAGATTGTGCCAAAACCTCTTAGTGGCCAAAGGGGCAGTGGGTTGATAATCCACTGTGTCTAGGGCATGGTATTGGAAGGCATAGCCCATGTATTTTTGTAATACCATGTTATGTGTAAGAACTTCCTACAACTACTGTAAGTTCATTTGTTTATGGATTTATTAGGACTTTTAATCATGCAACCTATTATATTTTGTCTGACCCTGACATCTTTCCTCATGACCTCAATGAAAAGCATCCAGCAGTTTCATGAATAAAAAAAGACTCAAACAAACAAACAAACAAACAAACAAACAAACATTAAATATCTGGAGGAAACATTGCAGTGATAAAATGAGTGATAAAAACAGGGATGCTTTAAAAAATGACTGGTCTTACAGCCATCGTTTCAAATCTTCTTAGCTGCCCAGCTAGCCAAAGGCTTCTTCTAAAGACCAGCCTGTGAGCTGGAAGGATTTGGTCGCCCCACACAGGGGAATAGCCCCGAGTTCTTTCCCACACATATGATCGCTACCGCACTTGTGTTGTTTCTCAGCACCGCACCTGTTCTTAAGAAATGCCAAGGCAACCTGGGAAGGAGGTTATCTCCTCAAACATGGGACCCCAGGCTGAACAATAACAAATGGCATGTCATCAGTCTCCAAGCAGATGTTGGGGTGGACGATCGTAACGTTTTCTGACAGCCGGACAGCTTCAGGCTTCTTTCCCTCAATATTGGTAAACTACAGGACAACCAGGGGACACTGTCAGGTGTGTCTGAAGTGTTGGTTGTAAGTTGGACATGGTAGTGTGTTCCTAAGTAGTGATGACATGCAGTTTAAACAAGGAAGGAAATGGAAGCAGCAGCACACGACAGAAAATACTACAGGAGTGCTGCTTTGTCATCTAATAACACTGTTATGGGACAATCTAAGGTCTAAGGTAAAGTAAGATGACCAATTTTCAAGCAGACGTTGGGCTGGAAGATCGTAATGCTTTCTGACAGTAGAAAAGAAAGGCAGCACAACAACGACCAAAGGGGTTTTACAAGCCAACGTTTCAGTGACCGTCAAGTCACCTTCCTCAGGGCAATACTGACTGGCTCTACTTCACGATGCAGCCACACCAACCTGATAAAATTATTCATGGCAGAAAAGAAAGGCAGTCTGAAAATTTCGAGGGAAACAAGCAGACACGTCTCCTAGTCCAGGTTACAACTTGGCCTCCTATGTAGTGTGAGAACTTTTCCCTTATCTGAAAACAATTTTGGGAGTGGGTTGAGGTAATCTCTTTCTCCAAAACCAAACTGTTTACCTTGAGATTACAGAAAGGCAGTCAGAACATTTTGAGGAAAAAAGCAGAAATGTCTCTTAGTCCAGGTTACGACTTGGCCTCCTATGTAGTGTGAGAACTTTTCCCTCATCTGCTGTGGTAATCTCTTTTTCCTAAACCTAACTGTCTGCCTTGAGATTACAGAAATTCACACACGCAGTAGGGGAGTCAGAGGGTCTTAAGTAGGAGTAGGAGACCTGCCAACTTGCACCGGGGAAACCTGGCTGTCAACAG
Source organism: Branchiostoma floridae x Branchiostoma japonicum (assembly GCA_013266295.2). Taxonomy (NCBI): domain Eukaryota; kingdom Metazoa; phylum Chordata; class Leptocardii; order Amphioxiformes; family Branchiostomatidae; genus Branchiostoma; species Branchiostoma floridae x Branchiostoma japonicum. Next base: position 3,557,046 of record CM023829.1, on the reverse strand, counting down.
GTGTGGTGGTGATGGAGGTGTTTCTTCGGCACAGTTGACAGGGGCTCGACAGGTGGTTAAAAAGACTCTTTTGTTAACGTACACGCTGAAATATTCCTGGACATGCAACCATGAGTTAGCCTGGGTGCCATTCCTGTGTGGTTACTGCTGGCTCCCCCTTGTACCAAGCAAAAACAGAAAGCCAGTAGTAACTACCGAGGATGGTAACCATGCTAACTATGGGTGTGGCAAACGAGAAGCCTAAGGGTTAGATCTACATTATACATCATGAAGATGAAAGTAGGATTTTTCCAAAAAGAAGAAACAAAGTCAGACTACCACTGTCCATCCCACATTTGATTTGATATCTTGATCACAATCAGCACACACTGTAAGGGAGTCTTGACTATAGGAAATCTACAGACTTTCTCAGGGAATATTATCAACAGGTGTTGGAATGTGTGGGAGGGGGGAAGTAGTGGGACTTAATATGTGGTTCCTTAGGGGTAGAGACAGCTGTTGGACAGGTGGTTCACATGTCCTCTGTCTCCAGATACATCCTGTAATATTCCTGCCATGTTACTAGAGTGGAGGACAGAATGTGTTATGGATTACACCAGGAAGAGGAAAAAGAAGACTTTGTGTACACTTGGGTTTAGAAGAATAGATTACAAGAGCCTTCCACCCACAACTGCCTTAATAGACACAGTAAGGAGGTTAATCTTCTTGATGACAGCAACAGGAAACACACTGCAGGGGAGTTCTATAGTCTTAAGTTGGGCTGGGAGACTTACCAACTTCCCAAGAGGACCAGAGAACACTGTCTGTGGTTTGTGTGTAGGTGTGTGTGTGTATATATAGGTGTGTGTGTGTGTGTGTGTGTGTATAGGTGTATGTAGCCTCCTTCGCAGACTTGTGAGCGGCGTTATTTTTTTCGGCGACCGACGGCAGTTATGTCGCGGAGGGACGGTTTGCAGCCAAACTCCCCGGCAAACTCCCTTGGCTGCAAACCCTCCCTCCGCGACATAACTGCCGTCGGTCGCCGAAAAAAATAACGCCGCTCACAAGTCTGCGAAGGAGGCTAAGGTGTATGTGTGTGTGTCTAGATGTGTGTGTATAGGTGTATGTGTGTGTCTAGATGTGTGTGTGTGTGTGTGTGTATAGGTGTATGTGTGTGTGTCTAGATGTGTGTGTGTGTGTGTGTGTGTAGGTGTGTGTGTGTGTGTGTGCGTATGTAGATGTGCGTGTATTCCTGTCTGTCTGTGTGCGGTACAGAAGTTACTGATGCATTTCCCAATAAGGGATGGCAGCTTTCAACAAGCAGTGTATAAATGGTAATAAATATCACATTGCTTATGCATCTGCTGAAGGACCAACAAGAAGCAGAATGTTACCTAGATTTTTAAACACAACCTGGAAGCACCGTCAGCAGTGTGTGGGAGGGGGGGATGTAGAAGGAACAAACATTTCCTCTTCCTGACTGACAGACCCTTCCCTGTGGTTTAGCTCCGAAGCAGGAAGTCTTACTGAGGTCATGGCTACACTGACAGACGTTTGGCCTTGGGGCTTGACATTCATTTTTGGCAATAGATGCACTGGTGCACCTAACCTAAAAACTGAGGTGCCAAAAACGTTTTGGTGCACAGCATAAAATAGAGTAGAATTCGAATGTCAGCAAAACCTGATTATGAACCTTACTACCTCTCTTCAGAACTTGAATCTGAAATTCTATAGTTTGCCATAAAAACTAAAAAAAAACTTTCCCCCCAGATTTCAGTCTCTAAGTTGTTCCTACTGGGTTGTTGAAAGCCAGGAATGACAGGCTCTTATCGTGGTCACTTTTTGGTGGACCCATAGTTTTTCCCATTGACCTAAGCATCATCTATAGTGGTCACCTGTCTGACCATTTTCTTTATATCCCTTCAGTGGTCAGTATAGACAGGTTTTACTGCATATAAAAAATAAAGACATACAAATGAGCTTTGTCTTGTCCTCAGCTTTCCACAAAACGATTTTCCCTAGACTCCCACCCCAAAGTTCAAGTTCCCACCTGTCACTCCATTCCTTAGTTTACTAACCAGGTTGTTGAAAGCAAGGATTGGCAGGCGCTGGATTGTGGGCAGGGAGCGTGGGAAGTTGTCAGGAGGAATTACAAACCTGGGGTTCCCTCCAGCTGCACTCAACACTCCAGGCCCTGCTGCTGAAATCTGCTCCGACTAACAAGACGTCTCAAGTGTGTATGGAGTTCTCAAGGGCCACATCACTAACTATTTAGTTTTTTTCTCAACATTCAAGATGTATTTATTGAACATTGCAGTGGGGGTGCCACTGAATTGTATTCAATTCACAGCTGGGGTTGGTTTAAAAATGTTAGAATGACATACGATATTGCACATAATAGTATTAATACTGTTACATGTATCTACATGTAGCTTATAGTCAGTATTGCACCTTATAATAAAAAAAGTTATATCAATGGGTTGAAACAAAGAGAAAGTAGGGGCCTTGATGGCAAGCAAAAACAGACAGGGACTGTGGACATATGAAAGGTGTATGAAATACATGAGTTACGGGGGTGGGGAGGTATGTTTAGTCTACCCTAGGGGGTGGGGAGGTATGTATAACTGCCCTATGGGGTGGGGAGGTATGTTGAACTCTGCCCCAGGGCACATGTAAGTCTGCTGCAGTGGAATCACTTGTAAAGGGCCTTGAGGAAGTCAGGAAATGTCACTCAACAGTTTTCGGTACAGCTTAGCTTTCACATAAGGTAACATGACTATAGACTCCTCAGTCTACAAACATGCATGAAACTACATCTAAGTGAAATGTAATAGAATTTGTAGGCAGGAAAGGGAAAAGGGATATGAAACAGAAGTGTGGTATAGATTGTGTTTCCTGTTTGGAAGCGTTTGGAGAGGATTCAATCTTCTTAATGCAGTAACTCTACAACTATTAACTATGTTACAGGTTAGAGTGACAAGGCTTGAAAATCAAATGATCAATGTATGGACATTTCCGGCCCAAGAGGCTGAAATATCGAAGTCTGGAAACTTCTGTCCTTGTCTCCTGTCTAGAATATGCCACAGCGGAAGTGAAAACTAATAACTAGAACAGGTGTCAGCACAGCTGGCCTGTAAACACAATGGTTATCATGTCTGGCTCTTCTGTGATAGTAGAGACGAAATGTGAGCAGCAGACACAAATGATGCGTGGGCACATACAGAACAGGAAGCCTTGCCATGTGATGTAATGTCTGTTTCTCTGGGGCTAAACATACCTTCCTCTTTTGTGTAAAGCTGTAAGAAAGTTAAGTTGTTTATGTTTTCTTCGAATTGCTATCTTGATACAGTTAAAACAGCAAAAGATATAAATGGAAAAAGCCAAAAAAACAACAACAACATTTATACAGCAATTTCAAAATTTGGCCAATTCTTACCCAACTTCACTATCCCCCAATATCTCTTAAAAATACTGGTAAGAAACCAGCTGTACTACAGTGTACATATTTCAGTACATCCGAGAACCTTAGCTGGCTGAAGGTTAAACAAACTGACAGATATTTCCCGGCCTGTGTAAAGAAGGGGCCCTGTGTGCCTGTTAATGAGTAATCAGGCCTTTGAAGTCTTCGTAATTGATAGGCAGCTGCCCAAAATCAACAAGTCCCATGATTTAACATAATTCGTAATCAGCTCTGACAATTTAAAGTAATTTTGTTGAGGAGGTTCATCTGTCACGTGTAATTCACAATAATATTACATGTAGTAGGATATTCCTCAAACAGTGACGATTTGAAAAGGTAGAACAGAAAATTTGGAGGTATGTCAGTTCTACCTTTCCAAATCGTCACTGTTTGAGGAATATCCTACTAACTGTTAAAGTAACTTTTACTCAGGCCCTGAAAGAAAGCTCCACCTACGGTTTGTCCCCCTCGTGTATGATGACGGGCTCGGCGTCCAGGAAGGGGATGCACTTGAGCTCCAGCAGGGCGTGGTACAGAGGATGGGTCACGAAGTCTCCCACCCACTTAGCAACCATGATCGACACCATGATGGGCAGGAGGAACTGCACGTCATTGGTCATCTCCATCTGTAGCCATGGCAACAGGACATACATGACATTAGTGATGATTTTATCTTCAACAGTCTTGCTCTTTCCATCCATTTTCACTTTCTCATTCTCATTCTCTGCAAAGAAAATGGCCACAGTAAACAGGTTTCTTAATGCTTGTGTCAATGGGAGAAATCATCTAAGGGATCAGCAAAACGTTGTCAAGTTGGCCAGGTGGTCCTTATGCAGAGGTGGTCACTTGTACAGGTTTGACTGTATATCAATGACCAGGTGATCGTTATGTAGAGGTGGACACTTGTACAGGTTTGACTGTATATCAATGGCTAGGTGGTCCTTATGTAGAGGTGGTCACTTGTATAAGGTTGGACTGTATATCAGTGGCCAGGTGGTCCTTATGTAGAGGTGGTCACTAGTACAGATTTGACTGTATGTATATCAATGGCCAGGTGGTCCATATGCAGAGGTGGTAACAAGTACAGGTTAGACAGTATACCAAAAAAAAGGCTAAATATTACGAGATAAACCAGACTTTACCATGATGACAGTGAGCGACATGGTAAGGCGGGAGACTCCTCCGAAGAACGATGCGGCGCCGATCAGGGCGAAGGCCCCGGGGTCCATCCAAGCCCAGTACTCGTTCACCGACTTGTCCATCACCCCAAACATCGACACCATGGACAGGCCGATGATCCGGCCGTACAGCGCGCCAATCAACCTGCAGGACGGAAAACAAGGTCAGCAGAGACGGCAGACTTCACCCCCTTACCCATCCAGCATTGCGACCCTTCCAGTCTCACTGAGAAAAAGGCAGATGTTTGGAAATGCTGCTTTATTGGGAATTGCAGAAACACAGGCCCTTTTCCCACGAGGATAAAATTGTCCGGTTTGAGCCGAATAACTTGGCGACTGGCTTTGATCTGGTCAGCTTTACCCTAGTAGGAATGCTACAGATCTAGCTCGATCTGGGTCAGCAACAACTCACCTTACTCAAAAAAAGTAGGAGACCTTCCAGGTGTGAGTGATTCAGACTTCACCCTTTTACTCATCCAGCAAATGTGTCTCGATCATAAATAGATAAGCAAGAATCGGATATTTAAGACCTTCCTGCCACCCTATTGCATTTTTCTCCTTTTATTATACTGCATTGAAATAAATATGGACACAAACAAACAAACAAACAAACAAACACACAAAGTAGAAATAAAAAGACAAAAGGAGCAGTATAATAAAAGGTGGAAGGTGTTCTTGCAGCTAGGGTTGTTGACTTAGAATCGAAAGGTTCTGGGATCGAATCCCTAGCAGGTCCCAATGTTATGCCCTTGGGAAAGGCACTGAACACCTATTTCCTCACTCTACTCAGGTGAAAATGAGTATCTAACTTTGGTTTGAAACATCCTCTCTGATGGGACATTAGGCTGAAGGTCCCATGTTTGGGGAGTGCCACATCTTAAACATGTTAAAGAACCCACCACAGTCTGGTCTCCAGGTTGACATCTTGGAAAGTTGAAAGTCACCTGTTATGTGAATCCTTCCACAAATGTGGAAAATCTCCATAAATAGATAAATACTCACACCATTGGTACGACCAGCCCGCTGGAGATGGCCGACCCGGCCGTCCAACAGGCCAGGAAGAAGTAGATGGCCAGCACGGCAAAGAGCGGACCGTAGCTGAACTCATGGTGCGTCTCCCTGGAGAACAGATGGTGGATCGCTTCCTCTCCCGTCACAAACATCAGGGTGGCCACTGGGCAGGGACAGAACAGTACTGGTCAGATTTAGCACTTAGATTCAGTCACATTTCATCATTCAGTCGTAGATGTGATTTTGATGTCGAAGGCTTTCAACCAACTGCTAACAGGGATGTATGATGCCCTTTTCCACAACATGACAGCTAAAGTTTGTATGGCACATGCACGACTGCCCCAAGAATGCCCTCAGTTTGTGATCGTATGACGATCGTATGACGAATGTTACCAGGCCCTATGGAGAACAAATCTATGAAGCCAACTATCTGCACAAAATTCGTAGCAGGTTTAAACCTTGCAAAGTTAATTCTATGGATGAAGTCCTCTGGAGACTCCAAATGTGGTGAGTGATGGAAAAATAGCAAAGCCAACCAAATGTAGTCTGCTACTCGTTACAAGCTTCCAAACTCTTTATGCCTCTTAATTTTTTTTTTGTCCCAGTTTACCCATGTTATAGAAATCTATTGATAATGAATTAAAGTTGAGCTGTCATTGCCAACACCAAAATTGGACCCAAATTTTCAGCTGACCAACTCCAGTCTTTGTCAAGAAATGAGGAGTCGAAATTTTGGGTGAGTCCAACATTTTGTGTTGACAATTACAGTTAAACTTTGATTCAGAATGACTTCCACCAAGTTGATCACAGGTGACCTTTCAGGCTAAAATCTAATAATAATTGAAGAAAGGAAGACATGTAGAACCAAGAATCAGACTACCTGTCCCCACAGGTGTGGCGTACCTTGGTTGAATGTCTTGTTGGTGGTGACAGAGTTGTTGTCCAACCTGGTGATGATGCCAGGTGGACAGGTGTAGAGAGAGACGTCGTTCTCCGTGTGGATGGTGTGGTTCTCTGGAGACAGGCACTCCGGACTGTGGGGAGATGAATCGATAAAGTTTGATCCACAACATTTGCAGTTGCATGTAGTTTACAGATACAGTCAAACTTGTAAGGCCATTTGGCCATTGACATACAGCGGTCACAATGGTCACGTGGTCCTTATGTAGAGGTGGCTACTTGTACAGGTTGGACTGTATATCAATGGTCAGGTGGTCACTAGTACAGCTTTGACTGTATATCAATGGCTAGGTGGTTCTTATGTAGAGGTGGTCACTTGTACAGGTTGGACTCTATTTGTCAAGTGCAGAACTGAGGTGCAGAACTGTGTATTTTATAAAACAAACAAAAACAAAAAACAACAAACAAACAAACGTACCTCCTGATGACGTCGTTGTGGGAACTGTAGCAGGTGAAAGGACTGCAGGGGAACGCAGCAGGCAGGAACACTGAAGCTGTCACCGTTAGGGTCTACATGGGGGGATAAAGTTTCTTCATTTTATATTCAATCAAAATCAATCAATCTATAAATACATAAACAAATAAATCTTCCGTAGGAACTGATGCATGGCAGCTGCAGACATCTCTCTCCAGGATGTTCTATTTTCAGTGTGTGATCTCCAGTTGGCCCTGGTGACCTCGAGCCCACTAAGTAAAAAGTGTGTTGCAGACTTGGTTATCCCACCTGCTTCTGGGGCACCCTCTAGGGCGTATCTAGGTGGCATCTGGGTTTATATTGTGAACATTCTCTGCCGGGCTGTCAGACAGCCCTACGCCTGCCACTCCGAAGGAGGCGCCACGTGTATCATTGCTTTCTGGGCGGGATTCTGACTTAGAGGCGTTCAGTCATAATCCCTCAGATGGTAGCCTCGCACTACCGGCTCATCAGCCGAGATTACAGTGTTCCTTCTGCTTGTATTTAGAGGTAAAGTTAGTCCCACAGCCCTTTTGAGGCCGTAGGGACAGTGGGTTGTTACTGTCTACTGTGTCTAGTGCAGGGTATTGGAAGGTGGAGCCCATCCTTTTCTTCCACCGCCTTTTATCTAAATGATAACCACAGACACAGCTAGACTTTCTGCAAGGCTTGAAAGTTAGAGACTCACGATGATGAGGCAGAGCTCGGAGACCCGGACCACCTTCCTCTTCCAGTCGGAGGAGAGTTTGGCGAGGAGGGCGCGGCGACCTCGGACGATCTTCAGGTTACAGAAGGTGAAGAGTCCGCCCAGTAGGCCCCCGAGCACGCCCAGTACAACCGTCGGGATGAACGCCAGGATGTTCACTGGGATCTCGTTACGCACCTACAGCAAAAATGAAAACTTCAGGAAAATGTAATGAAATATCAGTGGATAGAAATGTACCAGAAAACGGTCAAACCTGCCCAAGACAGCCACCCAGGGCATCGAGGTAGCCTTCTTGGGCAGGTCGCCTAAAGAGATCAAAGCTGACTTTGTACTTGGCGGTTGGAGCCATGATCAGTTGTGTGTAACTTGGGGTCAGACTACATGTACATACATTCTTATACATATACATAGACTGGGATTTGAACTCCTAACCTTATGAATCTTACCTGAAACAAAATGTATTTCTCGGCCCCGAAGACATGGGAATTGAACTCCTAACCTTATGGACCTCACCTGAAACAGAATGTTTTTCTTGGCCCTGAAGATGTGGGATTCGAACTACTAAACTTGTGAACTTCAGGATGCATTTCTCGGCCCTGAGGATGGGATTCAAACCCCCAACCATGTGAACCTTATCTGAAACAAAATGTATTTCTCAGCCGTGAATATGGGAATCGAACCCCTAACCTTAAGCTTGTTCACCTCACCTGAAACAGGATGTATTTCTCGGCCCTGAAGAGCCCAAAGCTGCCCTTGTACTGGAAACTGGTGAAGGCTGAGTTGAAAAGGTCGGTGGTGAAGGTCGCGATCATGCAGCAGAAAAATGTCTGCCATGTTAGCTTCATGTTCCAGAAGGAGGAAACCTGGAAGAAGGACACAGAAGAAAAAACTCATACGTTTGGGAATATTTTGGGTTGACATCCTTTTAAATTTCCTTTCCAAATAGTAACTTTCTTTAAAAAATGTCTGCCACGTCTGCCACAAACCCATGACCTCTCGGTCTCGTGTCCGCTTGCCTAACCACTCAGCCATTCAATGCCACACAAACACAGATGATAAAATACAGGTATGTAAATCACCTCCTCCATAGCAAACAGCAAACCGCCGACCGGAGCTCCGAACGCAGAGGCAACACCAGCTCCAGCACCTGCCTGGATAAAATTCCTCCTGCAAGGGTGGACGACAACATACATGTGATCTTGTTTCAAAAAAGGACAATTTGAAATCATCAAATTGAAATTATATGGCCAGAGAAAAGTCTGTTGAATATGTTTAATCTTCTTCCGATAGAAATTTGATGCCAAACAGCTGCCTTAGCAGGCTGACAGTTAAAACAGAAGGGAACACATAGGTGATATATGCAACAGTAATCAAAAATATATGCTAACCTTGCTGCTTAGACCTGCTTAGCATACATCATTGTTGTATATATGTGTAAGGGCAGGTGGAAAAGACTAGCTGTTTATTGTCCTGCTCCAATGGCGTTGACTAGTGTTACTTAATCTCCAGGCAGATGTTGGGGTGGAAAATTGTGACATTTTCTGACTGCCGGGCTTTTCTGACAGCTCCCCCATTGTTACAATCTTGTACCCTAATATCTGCTTGGAGACAAGCCTTACAGAACACACACCAGGCATAGCAGTCTCACCTGTCTTCTGAATTCCTGAACCTCTGGAAAAATGGCAGGGCAAACCCGAGAGTTCCCGACCGGAACTGGCTCAAACCTGCTCCAATCAGGCCGCTGGGAAAGAAAGATGATCAGACATTACAAAATCTTCGCGGTGGATGAAATATGGTAAACATCATGTACTAAATTACCTCAGCATTATGTTTTCCAATTATGGTTTCATGACAATCATGACATCTTTTCTCATTTTACTTTAGTTGCAACCTGAGGACATATGGAGAAAGCGGTTTCCCTAAGCCTAGGCCACACTAATGTCTTTCCTTGATTCTTGGATAAAAATCTATCCAGTTGCTTTATTTATTTTGTATTTTGCAAGGTGAAGCTCAACTGTCAAAACGAAACGAAAAAAAGGTAAAGGTAGTCCCATAGCCTTTTTTGAGGCTGTAGGGACAGTGGGTTGTTATCCACTGTGTCCAGGGCACCATATTGGAAGGTGGAGCCCATCCCTCTCCTTCCACAGTGTTTACCTCCCCAACCAAAGTCAGGTACCCATTTTACACTTGGGTAGAGTGAGGAAAGTTAAGCAAAGTGCCTTTCCCAAGGACACAAGATCAGTGACATGGCAGGATTCGAATGGGAGACCTCTGGGTTCTGGGCCAAACACCCTGAAATTACATGACACGACCCAACCCCAAAAGAAAATGGAAAAGAAGACCAAACTCACCCCATGTGAATCATGGGTCCCTCCGGCCCCACAGGGAGCCCGCTGGCCACGGCACAGGCACAGGACAGAAACTTCACCACGAACGTCTTCACGTTAAAGATGTGCCGCACAACCGTCCCGTTCAGGAATCCTATCAGCTCCGGCATACCAGAGCCCCCTGCTGATGGCCGGAAGTACTGCAGGAAAAAATTATTTATTTATTTATCTATTTATTCATTGGTTTGGCTGTTAAACACGCACAGCCAGGGCAGCCCAACTAGAACTAGCCAGTGGCTATTGCAAAGGGCTAGCCCTGCTGACAAGGACAAAACATTACAACGGAATTGGACATGGACAAAGAACATTATTCTACATGTAGGTACATAAAAGCATTGTCTAAAATTAAAAAGAGCTAAATAGTGTCTATGAATACTAGCTGCCTCAAATTTGATGGAAAATAACATACAGTATTTTGGTGAAACAATGCATAAACAAAACCAACTTACTTACATATTCTAGCACCACAGTTTCTGGTACACACTGTAATCTTCACAATGATAACACCATGGTAAAAAGATAGATGCAGTTTAACACCAGAATGTATTACCACATACATGTACCAATCATCTGGCCAATGCAACCACTCCCCCTCAGAAACCACTTTTCCTCCGTCCCTTGAGTGGTTGCTGCAACCAGGTTTGACAGTAATTTATAACAGTAGAATCAACATAAACATCCTCACCACAACCAGCACAGACCCCACTATAACCAGCAGTAGACTGATGCCCAGAACCCAGATATAAGCCACAGCAATGTCTCCATCCTACAGGGACAGGGGAGGGAATGTGTCAGAACATGTCAATGGACTCACACAGCAAATTCAAGTACATGCATACAATGTATGTCACATGGGAGACTGGAATCCAGGGGAGACTGGAATCAAGGTTTTTAATTATTGTTTCTTACCTTAAAATGTGCTGCATACTACTCCCTAGTAGCCCAGTGTCCAGTCTTGTTAGCTTTGGTCCGCTCCCCAAGATCCGCTACCCCGCCAGGTACACCAGGCTAACTCACTAGTGACAGTAACCTTAGTCTATAGCTAACTTCAAAAACTAGTGAGTAGTATGCAGCACATACTTAGGGTACGTAAATAGAATACGAGAAAAAGAACAAGAAGAAGAAAACTTGACGAACCCTGATGAAGTCTTCAGCCTTCTCCCACTTGTACTCTGAGATGATCTCGATAATCTGATGAAGCAGGAACCCCAGAAACCCCACAGAGAACCCAATCAGCCCCATCATCACCCAGCGGTCCCAATCCAGCCTATGGGAGAACAGTATTACATCACTGAGGCCTTCATGGGGTTTTCGCAAACACCTAACACAAATAAACAACTACCAGACTGGATACATATATTCCAAGAAACATATCATATTAACAACAGAACCTATGATGAACTTTCATTCACTCGTTCGTTCGTTCGTTCATTCATTCATTCCCTTCCTCACTAGCTCACTTGTTCATCACTCATCTGTACAGTCACTCTTCTATTTCATCTATTTCAATTTTAAGTCTTCAGAAACCACAGTAACCATAAGGGAGCCAAAAGGTCTACCTGCTGGCTGCAGTTTGATGAAAAGTTGCCAGGTGGCACTGCTGTACAGTGCACTTAACCTAACCCTGTACGTACCTGCTTGGCTGCCTCTTGATCCAGTTTCTGTAGGCGAAGCTGTGGGACGGCAGGTAGTCCAGACTGTCGAACTTCGACAGTTCCTCGCGCTCCTGCGTCGTGTAACGGTGGTTCACGTACACGCTCTCGAACTCACGGCCGCGGGCGAAGAATCCCTCTGCCGGGAGAGGGATGCAAAAATGTCTTCACTACCATATTTTAGCCTGAATACCAAGGACATTATATAGCCTTTCCACTGGTCAGGCCCCTAGAAGCTTGATGGTCAACACCTCTAAGTCAGGAGAATTGGGAGCATGCTAGTCCTGTTGATTTGCGCACATCAGCTAACATGGCCTAACATTACATGTATCATGGTCAATAATGGTATCACAGAGTACGTAGCCTGAAATCCAGCCTTGTTAGCTATAGGTCTGCTCCCAAATATTCGCAATTTTGGGAGCGGACCTATAGCTAAACAAGGCTGGACTTCAGGCTACTGAGTATGTATGGCAACACTGGATTGTGTAAACTGGGATTGTGGATACACACATAAAATACTTGTGCAGCTTAAGAGCACTAGGGTAAATGTGTGTGATCAATTAAGAGAGTCTCTAGATACATGTATTTTGTGTGTATTGTTTCTGTTGACAGGCCGGGGCCAGTTTTGTACTTCAAATGAATAAATGGAAAAAAAAAATATGAATGTGTTATTGCCAGCTATGGTGGCTTCTTGCTTAGTTATACTCCATTTTCTTCAGAACCCTAAACAATCCTTGAGTACCTTCTACATAAACATGACAACTCAGATTAGGTACAAACTGCACTGAGGTAAGGGGGAGGGGCAGCAGTGCTAGGCTATAGGGCGGGGCCGGGGTTGGATCTAGCCTAGTTAATTAGAGCGGTTTTACTGAATAAGTCGGCAAAACAAAAGACTTAAACTGTGCCAAGGTGAAAGTAAGAGCTACCAAGCTTCTCACCTGACGTGTCCGCCTGCGCCAGGTGAACGTCGTCCACAGAAGGCACCTGTGAGACGCTGTAGGCGTGCTTCTTCCTTCGGGACCGCACTTCCGCCATTTCTTCAGCCGATTCCGACGTCTTAAAGGATAAAAACACCGACTCTTTACCCCCTCAAGGCGCTAGCGAGGTTCTTAAGGATGTGGTGTACGACTATAGGGGTCATACGGGAATGAAAAGGGGCGGAATTTTTGGAGATAGGAGTATCAAACAATCACAAAAGTTTTCTGTGTCAACTAGTCCGCCATGTTGGATTTAGTGCGCTTTCCAAGTTGCAAAGTTTTACAAATCCGCTAGGCGCGCTTTTCCTAACTATCAAAATAATGCACCCAGCGGATTGGTAAAACTTTGCATCCGTATTTTTTCATGGCGCCTTTCATGTGACCCAAAGGACAAATATTTTAATAAAGATCTATATTCGGGATTTAGATACAGTATCCAGATATGTCCCCAAAAATGTGAGCATCTGCTAGATTTGGACAAGCCGCTTCCTAGGCCAAGGTCTGAGTTATTCGAGTGATTCCATGGTATGAAAGTAGATCGTTTCATCAGAAATTCAATCACCCCGATCACAAATTCACTCTTTGTTAGCCACCGAACAGTTTAGAAAAGACATGTCACATGCACTGGCATTGTACTGTCAATTTCCGTCATCATTTTTGAACATCAACATCGCATAAAACCGTTGAGGCAGATCTTACCATGATGACGACACGGATGATGGTTCCACAAGCACAAAGTTTCAGTTCAGCAACCGCCGACAAACTAGCTAAACTGTTCTTATATATGGGGTTTATGGAAAGCAGAACACCATGTGATCAAAAAGGGAAGAGACTATTCAATTACATGAACATTTGTTTGTTTTTCGGTTTGTGTTTGAGGTTTGGGGGTCTAACATTCTTTTGAAAGGAGTCTACAGAATGCAGAACATGCTAGTAATACGATGCTGTAGCAAGAAAAAAAGAGAAAGAAACGAGATCTTGCTCCTTTTCGTGTTGTAGGAAGAGAAGGATATTTCGTCTTTTTAATTGTGTAAGGTTGTTTTTTTACCCAAGAGTCATCGTAGAATGGAACTAGCTACTACAGAGAACGAAGAATTAAGCACACATACGCATTATTCGTAATTACTATGTGGTACTGTATTTCATATAGAATATAAAAATGATCTATAAAAATGATCTATAAAAATCACATTAAAAATCACATATACAACGTTCTATTGCACTGCGTCTTTGTAACGGTGAACCTACTCTGCTCAAGTTCTCGCCGCTGTGTGCGAATGAGTGAACTTCCATCAAGTACAACTGTTGACTTGCAAAACAAGTCAACATCTCAACAACAAAAAACATTTTCAGGCAGATTCATTAATGAATGAATGAATGAATGAAGAATGAAAGAATGGATGGATGGATGACTCCACATGGATTTCACGGCGTTTTTGAGATGGTGAACCTGTCTACCACCCTGCCGGAGTCCACACTGTGTATGTAGGAGAAGGCGAGAGCGGAGGAGTTGACCTCCATCAGGGTCCACCCCGTCTTCACTGTCTCGGAGTAGCCGGCCCGCCAGGGCGCCAGGAACTCCGGAACGTAGGTCGGGTCGTTACCCTCGGGGTTCCCTGTGGAAACAGCGGAAAGTAGTTATGTTTCAGTCCGTACATAGTAAGGATGAAATATATTGTTTTTATATTTCAATCCATACCATAGCCATTAGGTATGGATGACTGAATATATTGTTATATTTCAGTCCATACCATAGGTATGGATTATATATATTGTTATGTTGCAGTCCATACCATAGGTATGGATGAAATATATTGTTATATTTCAGTTCATACCATAGGTATGGATGAACTATATTGTTTTCCCTTGTGTTTCTTCTCCTTCTCCTCCTTCTGCTTCTCCTCCTGCCATTATGGATTCAAGTTCTTCTTCTTTTGGCCAAATGACCTGAAATTTGGCATGGAGGTAGAGTTGCCAAATACCCCCAGAAGTTTTTGTTTCATTATTTTCATACAGGCTTTTAAATTTGTTTTATTTGTGTTTTTTTGGCCATTTTCGGGTTAAAAAATTTACATTTTGGAACAGACTGTCAGACTGACAAACAGACAGACATAGAGACAGATAGAAAGACAGACAGACAGGAAGACAGACAGACAGACAGACAGACAGACAGACAGACAAACAGACAGACAGACAGGCAGGCAGGCAGGCAGGCAGGCAGGCAGGCAGGCAGGCAGGCAGACAGACAAACAAACAAACAAACAAGCAAGCAAGCAAACAAACAAACAAACAAACAAACAAACAAACAGACAGACAGATAGACAGACAGACAGAGGCAGACAGGCATTACCTGCAGCCCCGGTGACGATGTGCACGGTTGCCGCGGGGTTGTTGTAGTTTTTGGCGGTGACGTTTCCGGCGGAGACCGGCCAGGACCGCTCGTACTGGTGATTGTGCCCGCAGACGTACACGTCCACGTGGTACCGCTGGAAAAGCTCCTCGATGTCGCTGCGGTACTCACGGGCCTCCTTTGTACACCTGAAGGAGAAGACATCGATCGATCGAGATTGATCTCAAAGAATCTGAAGAAGGCTTCAGTGGAGACAACCTAAAATTTCAACGTGTTTCTTGTTGTCCGTGTATAATTTCATCAGGTTGGCAAGAGGCCGCGTGTATAAGAAGGTTCCTTATTCAGCAAGCGTTTTTCTCATCTCACCAGCTACATAATGTAACATAATTCTGCTACATAATGTAACCCAACACCACAGGGTGTCTGCCACAGCACCAGTTACCATGGTGACAGACGTCTGGTCCAGGTCATTGACTTTATTGTTTGGAGAAGAAGAAGAAGAAACTGAGCAAAAACAGTATGTTTTCCTTCTGCGAAGGTAAACGTAACAAGTAGACCACCTGGTTGTCCAGAGCACGGCGGAGGAGCAGTACAGCGGTCTGTGTCCGAACACCAGGATCCACGGGGTCCGGGCACGGTTCAGGTCGGCGGTCCTCAGGTCCTGCTCCAACCATCTGTAGGAACACGTCACGGTTAGCACGTCTCACGGTGTAATCCAAAGATTGAGGGAGAGAGAGAGAGAGAGAGAGAGAGAGAGAGGGAGGGAGAGAGAGGAGAGAAAGAGAGAGAGACAGAGAGACAGAGAGAGGGAGAGAGACAGGGAGACAGAGAGAGACAGGGAGACAGAGAGAGAGAGAGGGAGAGAGAGAGAGAGAGAGAGAGAGAGGGAGAGAGAGAGAGAATGAAATGGTGCCTGGAGAACTCTACTCAGGACTGTGTTACCACGTCCTTCTCTGGTCGTGTCTCTTGGCCAACTCCCGGAGCTCCCCGATCCAACGGGCGAGACCATTCTTCATCTTCCTACATCTACTTCTTATCTAGGTATAAGTTACAAACAGTAACTTCTGTGAAAATATTACATGTGGTCCAAGAATAAGCAGTCTTATTTGAGACAGATAGATGCCGGCTGATGTTGTTTGCTGGTCTATGTTGAGTGAACTAACAGCCGACAAGGATTTAAGACAGCTTTTTCCGTAGCATTTTAGACAGCTGAATTTTGCACGACACGTTCACGACTACTTCAAGAATGCCCCAGTTAATTTGCGGTCGTACGGCGATCGCACGACGGGTACGTGTAACCGGTCCCTTACTTGTGCTGTGTCGAGTTCCCGCTTAGATCGTGCTCGGTCGAGATGCCGACGAAGTGAACGCCAAGGTAGTCGAACGAGTAGTAGTATGGGGACGAGGACCCGCTCTCGTTCCACGGCATGTGCAGCCAGTTCCGGTAGGCGGCAAAGTCAAACTAAAAACAGAAACAAGAAATCTCACATTTCAAACCTACCGTAAGCATTTTTAGCAGTTGTGAATCTATTGCAACAGCCAAAGATATGGACTGGCCTACTTTCAACGGATTTAGAACAGAAACCTTGCAGACTGAGAGCTTGATTGTGACAAGCATTAAGTGGGCATACCCCAATAACTGCACGCGCGTGTGTCTGTGTGCGTGTGTGTGTGTGTTATGTCCGACTCTCTCTCTCTCTCTCTCTCTGTCTGTCTCTCTCTCTCTCTCTCTCTCTCTCTCTCTGTGTGTGTGTGTGTGTGTGTGTGCTCACTTCCTCCCAGCTTGCGGGGAGACCATTTAGACATCTAACTTGACCTGACAGTGGCTTAGGTGCCTTATGAAAGAATAGGCATCGTTTATCCAGGGTTATCTGTTGTTTATAAATGAATGATTAGACATAGTATATGAATGAATAAAGTGTTACCTGTTTTTCATGGTTTCCAGGGCAGGTCATGTAGGGCACCCGAGCGGTGACGTCCTGCAGTGACGTCATGTACTGGTCCCAGACCCAGGAGTTGTTGCCGTCGCCGCTGCCGTAGCTCGTCCCGAAGTTGTCTGCGTAGCTGACGTCACCAGCGTGCAGGATAAAGTCCAACTCGCCCTGGTCTAGCTGATAAGATGGTACCGAAAAGATAAAAGAAAAATGTTTTATTGCACAACAATTGCACTACAATGTACAACGTCCAACACAACAATTGTACTACAATGTTCAGCGTCCAACTCGCCCTGGTCTAGCTGATAAGATCATACGGTACAGAGAAAGGTTAAAGAAAAATGTTTTATTGCACAATTGTACTACAATGTGCCAAGTCAAACTCGTCCTGGTCTAGCTGATAAGATTGTACAGAAAAGATTAAAAAAAAGTTTTATTGCACAACAATTGCACTACAATGTGCAAAGTCCAACTCGCCCTGGTCTAGCTGAAAAGATGGTACAGAAAAAGATAAAAGAAAAATGTTTTATTGCACAACAATTGTACTACAAAGTACAGCGTCCAACTCGCCCTGGTCTCATTCTAGCTGATAATATGGTACAGAAAAGATTAACGTTAAAACACTTTATTCCACAACAATGTACTACAAGGTACAGCGTAGCGTATACTGCTATATGACAAACATACTATGAGACTTTCCACTAGAGGCTGCAACCGCTGGCGACCAAACATTTTAATAATAACAATTTTCTAAAATGTCTTGTGTTTTTTTTTCCTTTTAAGTCATATTTTTGCATCATGTTCTAATTATGAAATTGGGGTTCACACCAGTCCAATTTTTGTCGCTCAATGGTCGGTCAGCGATCGCCGGCTAGTGGAAACACATATAAAAGAAAACAATGAAAACACAGTTTGAATACCTGATGCAGTATGGACCTGATTGTGAACGAGTCCTCTTCTATTCCCATGTCTGCGATCAGGGCCACTTTGCCCACTCTCTCAGCACCTTTAACACAGGTCTCACCTGCACAGGTGCGGACAGGTGATATCTTGGACGGCGTCTCGAAAGAAAAACTTTTCTGCAGTGTTTTGGGCTGTATGGTAAAGTTGTACGGCGGGCTCATGACGTAGTTCACGTCGCCACACCGGTAGTTGATGGTGAGCGGAACACTTCCGGGTTCGTACTTCAGGACGGCTTCGTTCAGAGTGGCGTTGAAGTTTCCTGCGGTGTAGGTGTACGCTCGCCCTGCCGCGACGCTCGCAGTCTTTAAGAACGTCGCGTCTTTAAGAACTTTGGAAGGTTTACCACTGTCTGGTTTGTTGTTTGTCCCCTGACGCCTGTTTCTTGCGGCGAGCGGGACGCCGTCTTCGCGAGTTGCGTCTTTGCGTTTTTCCGTGGTAGCGCTGAGCGAGTGGACGACCGTGTACGCGCACTGGGGCTTGAAGTCGGACGGCTCGGTGAACGGCACGGGGTTCATCCACATGGCTCTCACCTGTCCGACACCTGCCAGGCTCAGGTGAAGCCCTTTCACGCCACCTGGGCGCACCTGGGGAGCAGGAAGACTTCCAGGTGAGACACTTCCGCGTCGGCCTGGATTCACTGATTCCTCAAGCTGCCCACCTGGGCCGACTTGAGACATCATGAACACCTGTCCCACAGACTCCTTGTCGCGGTCAGAACGCTGAAGGAGGTCCGTAAGTTTCCTTGTCTCACCTGCGGCGACCCACAGGTGCGGTTGAAGCCCCACATGGCCGCAAAGAACGACCAACAAGACCAACGCTTCCCGGTTCTTCATGCCCAACAAATCTGTGAAGACAATTTCCACCTGCAAAAGTGTGAATTTCACGAAACCGTGACGTAACCTTACGTGCCCAAGACGTAACCTTAAGTGCCCAAGACGTAAGCTTACGTGCCCAAGACGTAAGCGTACAGGTGACAAGCCTCACCTTAATACCAAGGACTTCCACCTGGACTATGAACTTTGAACTAAGGCAAAGGTCGCGGAGCGAAGTTATGATGTTGACAAATAAAAGTGCCTCACTTATCAGTTATCTAACACTGTGTAGATTATCACTAACAAGTGAGGAATAATGCACCATGACCCACGGGCTTCGAAAAAAACTTACTTTTTCTTGTTCAATTCTTAAATTCCTTTACTCATAGTTCACGTCTGTTTCTAAATCCTCTGCTACCACCTGGCGACTTTAACGAAGAGTGCACCTTATTCCCTAAAAGAAGGCAAGCAAGTCTCAGACTCCTGAAAACCCTTTTCTGAATCTTACGATGAATCATTGATCTACAGATGCACTAGTACTGTTCTTGCAACTTCAGTGACGTTACCCACACGAAACAATGACTGACAATGTCTCATCATGCATTTTCTTTTAATGCCAGAAATCTTTGTTTCATAGAGCGGTAAATGCTGACCTATGGGTTCCTTGGGGTATTACAAGACGACAGGTTACTAAACGTTTGCGTAGGCAGAATTTAAAGACGCTGTGAAGCCCAAATGAAAAGGGACAATATTACAATCAGGTCAAAGTCTTTCCCTATAAAGACATAAAAGTTTAGGGATGGTTGAAGTAGGAACCTTGTTATCTATGGTGCAGGCTTTCAGCAGGATCAGGAGAAATGCACATTTCCATAGATTGAATACATTCCACAATACACTTTTTTTTCTTTGCCAGGAATCGAACAGGGGTCGTTTGGGCCATGGTGCATTATTTATTCCTCACTTGTTAGTGATAATTTACTCACACAGTGTTAGATAAGTGAGGCACTAAGTCTTGTCAACAAACAACTGGTAACGTGCAATTATATTTCACTGATATAGCAGTGACACTTGACCCTTATTCTCTAAACCAATCAGACGTTGTCAACTTGATGAACCGGTAGGGTGGCTATTGCATGATGGTCGGTCACGTCGGCCATGATCAACCCCATTCACCAGACAGTGCGTCCCCTTTTAAGGTTTAAAATGACTGGCGCGCGCTTTTGTACGGATGCCTGGAGGAGACATGGCACAATGTCAAAACAGAGGGTTTTCGGGTTAAAGGCACAAAAGAACGAGTGAAGTGGTAAATGAGCAACTGGTAACACCCATGCGGCACCCATACAATTCAAAGGGAAAACATCTGATAATTACACCAGGCATAATGCCAGCGTGCAACCGCACCTTATTGGTGTGTCTAATCAATTCTTACGATCAAGACAGTTCGAGTCGAGAGGGCACGGTCGGGATCATCTCCTCCAAGAACGTCCAGAGAGATATTGGAGAGCAACAGACGTCAGAAAGTCAATCACGGTGAGCAATTAACATTGCATTAAGCTTTTGTTTAGAGGATTGTGACAATTCAGCCTGTTTCAAAGTCAGTGTCGCCACATCAAACTGCTACATTACATTAACACATACTGTTGATTTACGTTGTGTTGTTACTCTTGCTTGTCACGTACAATCTCACGTACAATGAAGCGTTCATGATCCCTCATAAAAATCTGTGTGTTGATCCTTAAAAACGATGTTTAATTTGATATGTACGTGGCTGTCGATTTTTGTAGCTGTTAGCTCAACACATGAATGGGATAGCCTCCTTCGCAGACGCGTGTGGCGGCGGTGTTTTAACAAAACTTAAAAGTTTTGTTGGGGGAGCGCTGCAGCTGATACGCGATTTTTACATGGAGTTTTGCCGCCGAGGGAGTTATGCCAATAGGAAGTATACGGCGTATACAAGTCTGTAAAGGAGGCTATGAATAGGAGACGCTGACCCACTCAAACCGCAGTTCTCGCGATAGCAGGCTCCTCTCCCGAAGTGTGTTATCAGCCAATAACGTTTGAACATGGCGGCCATCTTGATGGTGTTGTCGTAATACACAAGACCCGTGAATATAGCCCCTGTCACACATAGCCGAATATGGTCTCCCGAACACTAGCTGAACTCCCCCCAACCATGGTTGGGAGTAGGTCGGGAGCAAGGTCGGCCGTGTTCGGCCAGGTCGGCTACTACGTACTTGGCTGCGCCAGTCGAATGTTTCAAAATGTTTCAAACAGTGATTCGGGCGTTGACAGGAGGTTCGGCCATGGTTGACTGGTGGTTGGCTAGTGTTCGCAAGTAGGTCGGGGTGTGGTTGACAGTGAAATTTGATTCAAATTTAGCTCAATCCGATTCGATTTGATTTGTAAAGAAAGGCGTGGCCTAAATCTGGTCAGACTGCTCCAGAACTGCAGCCAACCTTGGTCGGCTGGTGTTCGGGGGAAGGTTCTGAATGTGTGACAGGGGCTTAAGTTAACTTCTTGAAACCTCAGCTTTGATTTTATACATTGTTTATTTCAAATTTCTGTGGCCAATACCACGGCGCTTGTATAGAAAAAGTTGACTCCGTCCAAATTTGCAAAGCCTTGTAGGTTCTGCACGTACGCATAATTAGCTTCTAATTTTGTCAATCACCAACTGAGCGTCGATAATATCTGGTAGTACTGGTTCTGTTGTGACGGCCGTGACCTACGTGTAGTTGTAGCTCTGTAGATTGTAGACTGTACAAATTGCTAGACTATCATTTGTTTAAACGTGAGAAATTTTGTACGGATCAATGTTTTAAAGTTTAGATGCAAGTTTAAATGGATCCTCACGCTGCATAGTGCTGTGTACCGGTTCGCTGGACTCAGTTCCGGACTTGTAAAAACGTTTAGGTTCAAGTCCAAAAAGACCTGAATTGCGGGACCCAGTTCCGGAGTTTTGAAAGAAAAAAAAACATGTCACATACCCCTTTACGTTCCGAACCACATAAAACCTTCCATAGATCGCAAAATCTGTGCTACAAAATGAAGAAAACATTGCCATTGGGCATTGTCAAGTGTCGGCCTCCATGTTATGTGGCCACAGTTTCACCCAGACAACACTGCAAGGTTGCCAACATGCAATTTTGTATATACCATGGATTTAGGTCTGGACTTATACAAGTCCGGAACTTAACCTAACCCTCTGGACTTGAATCCGGACCTGAACCTAAACGTGGGCTTAGGTACACAGCATTACTCACGCATGGTTGTCGGATGAGGTAGTACCTGCCTTTTTTCCGGGAAGTCTGCTATATTTGCAAATCATGTTGCTCGCAGCTTTATTTAATAGAATCATCAGCTTATCTCATCCTAACTGTCTCCATTATACAGGGAACCATGAGCTACAAGCTGGTAGTGTTGGGGCTGTCCGCACTTGTGTTGGTCCTGATGGTGGACCGAGCAGACTCGCTTTGTTGCCGTAAAAATACTCGCTGTTTTGGTACGACGTGCACCCGCTGTGGGGATGGAGTGACCCGGGTAAGTGCCGTGATAGGGTGTCTGCAGTCACGAGACTAACCTCCAAGCAGATCTTTTGGTGGCTGCAAAGACAGTATCAAATTGGCCAGGCTGTATCCATTGGCAATGCCATTGGCCAGACTGTATCCAATACACCACCGAAGACCAGCCGAAAGACGCACTGGACAAAGTTCGGTGGCGCATTAGATACTGTCTGGCAAATGGATACAGCCTGGCCAATTTGATACTGTCTTTGCAGCCACCGAAAGATCTGCTTGGAGACTATCACGAGACTGGCTGTGACGTAAATAGCGGCGGTCTAAAAACGAGTGTCAACTCATGTGCGAAGAGGTTATAAACAGCAGATACCCCTCCATCTTAACATGCAGAACATTACGAGGCATTCTTGTCTGTGCGATCAGACGACAAGTACTTTGATATAGCAAACACGTTTTAACTGCATACACATATTGTTTTCGCTCTGTTTCTTTCTCTTCTTCTCCACAAACAAATAAGGTTAATGACCTGGACCAGGCGTCTGTCACCATGGTAACTGGTGCTGTAGCAGACACTTTGTGGTGTTGGATTACATTTTGTAGCAGGACAGAGCTGGAGAAGCTGGTCACCATATATTAGACATGAATATGTTTGAGTAACAATAAATAGAGCAGTAGTTTCTTAGGCTAGACCATGTGAAGGTAATCATTAAGCATTTGCTTTGCAAATGTTACCTTTCTAGTTATATTTTATATTAGGGCAACCCTTGCTGTGGAATTGGAACGTGCAACATCGCCTGTTGTAACTGCGAGGGGGGCTGCATCCACAGTAAGAGGTGAGCTGTCACTAATCTCCAAGCAGATCTTTCGGTGGCTGCAAAGACAGCATCAGATTGGCCAGGTTGTATCCATTGGCCATACAGTTTTCAATACAGCCTGGCCAATTTGATACTGTCCTTGCAGCCACCGAAAGATCTGCTTGGAGTTTAAGCTGTCACTAGCACATATTCCATGGGAAGGACTTGAGTAATCTGTTGAGTATCCTTTCATAGAGACATTCATGTTCTTGCAACCGAGTAAAAGCTTAAATAATCATTTCCTAAGATGTTACGTAATCATTCGATTTTCTTTCCTTTGATCCTAGCTACAAGTTTTCGAATGAAAGCCTAATTTGTGTCATTAAAATTATTTTCCAGGAGCGCTCTGTCCGGCCGCGGATTTGAAGACCACGACGTCGACATCTGGTAAGTTATCATCAATATACCTTATAGGGATGTACCCCTATTTCTGATGTAAGCATTTCTTCCAGTCTGCTGGTAAGCGGACACAATTTACCGTAGTGATCCCATGTTAGTTCCTAGATCAACAACAGCCTTGTCCGAACAATCAAATGCAGGACAGACCGACTAGGAAACTCTCCCATACCTTATAACTATATAGTGAGGCTTTAAATGCTTGATCTAGTAGACTTTAGTTAGTAACAACTGTCTCACCTTGTTGCTGTTTTGAACATTTGCCGTGATGATACATGTACGAGGCTTTTAAAATAACGCTATAATTTCGCATTATGATACTTAACTTTAGATTATACGAATGTATGCAAGTGTTTATTACTATATTTTTACTCGAATATGATGATACTAATGTTTTTATGTCTCATGTTGGAACAAGTTTTTAGAAGGTTTGTAATGAGTCAGCAATTTAGCCTTCGGGCTGCGAGTGACTTATATTTGAATAAACCATACATCATCATCATCATCATCATCATCTTTGTTCTCAAGGGACTTGGCCGAGGAAGCCCGCGGCCTCCTTCAGCTGCTGCGCGGGGGACTAGGGAACATCTACCGGGAGGAGAACGCCAGGCCCGGTCGCGAGTTCGGACATCACGACACGAACCAGGACATGAGGCTGTCCAAGGAGGAGGCTCTGGAGATGCTGAAGAAGATGGAGTATGTGGACATCAGCCACCTGCCCGATGATTGGTTCGAGTCCATGGACAAGGACGGCAGCGGGTACATCGAGCCTGAGGAGTACGACAAGGACTTGGCCAAAGACTTGGAGTAGTCCCCGGAGGTAAGAAACATACCTGCAGTAGACTTCCTCATCGAATTTTTGGTTAAGACAGTAGACTCTTTACTTTTACCAAGCTGGTAACAGGGCATGGTAGCTGGGATAGGGCCTTCTCTCCTCACCGTAGACCTTTCACTTTCACAAGCTGGTGATATGGCATATCAGCTGGGTTAGGGCCCTCCCTCCCTAACCAAAGCTATATTGATCCATCAGCCAATGAATCAATCAATTCAATGAATCAATGAATGAATCTATCAATCGATAGATCTATCAATCTTTTCAATAACAAAAACAAACAGAAAAACAGTGGGTAGCATATTTTTCTTGTTCACTCACATTTTACCATATTCCTTTCGTTTTCCAACAGTGCCCCGGAATGGCGATGGTTCCACCGCATCCTGCGTGTGCCGAGCACCATCCTGGCCTTCCAGCCGTGACTGCAGATCAGCCGCATAGATTTTAGCTGCTTTTGCCTTATTTTACTATGACAATGCTCGTGAGAGGGTATCAGAGTTCAAAACAACAAAGATCATCACCATCTTCCTGGAGGGGTCTATGCTAATCTCCAAGCAGATCTTTCGGTGGCTGCAAAGACAGTATCCATTGGCCAGGCTGTATCCATTGGCCAGACAGCATCTAATACGCCACTTCGAAAATTTCATGTCTTTATAGGACAATACTAAATTTGACCTGATTGTAATATTGTCCCTTTTCATTTGGTCTTCACATTCTGCCTACGCAAACGTTTTTAGTAACCTGTCGTCTTGTAATACCCCAAGGAACCCATAGGCCAGCCCTTGCCGCTGTATGTAACCAATATTTCTGGCAATAAAAGAAAATTCATGTTGAGGGACCTTGTCAGTCATTGTGTCGTGTGGGTCACGTCACTGAAGTAGCGAGAAGAGTGCATAGCAGTGCATCTATAGATCAACGATCAAGATTCAGAAAAGGGTTTTGAGGAGTCTGAGACTTGCTTGCCTTCCTCTAGGGGATAAAAGTGCACTCTTCGTTAAAGTCACCAGGTGGTACCTAAGCATTTAGAATAGTCTCTACCAGACTAACTGCGCTGGCTATAATAGGGAGATATTTGCCAGGGAAGTTTGGCCGCCTTGGGGTTTGACTGGCCTTCGGAGGGGGAAATCAACCTTCTCGCGGACTGACTCTACTGGCCAGCTATTCCCTTCTTTTGCCGAGATCCGTATCCCCGTAGGAAGGCCTGGTGGAGGCTAATTTATAAACAGACGTGAACTATGAGCAGAGCAATCTAAGAATTGAAGAAGAAAAAGTAACGTTTATTTTCCCATGCCGGGAATCGAACCCTAGCCGAGTGGGTGAAACCCACGACTTAACCACCATAATGGTTCTGTAAAGCGTGAACTCCGTGATCACCTGAAGCTGACTTACGAAGACAGCCGAGTTCTCACGATGAATCCCGAACACGGTTCGGGCGATGTCGTACTTGTCCGACTGGTTTTATTGAATCTCCAAGCAGATCCAGCGGGGGAAAGGTACTATCAACTTGGCTAGGTCGTGTTCAGTTGAAGATCACTTCTATTGACCTTCGAACAGTATCTAATGGTCAATATCTATAATATCTAATCTCTGGAGAGAATGATAGAATATTAATGATTGAACGAATGAATGAATGAGAGTATTAACGAGTGAATGAATGAAAGTATCAATGAGTGTATCAATGACTTAATGACTGAATGAATAAGACTATCAATGAGTGTATAGCCATATTGAATAAATGAGTGTTTTGAGTGAACGAATGAATGAATGAATGAGTGTATAAATGAATGAATGGATGGCTTATTAACACACAGATTGCAGAGACAGCCTCGCAGGAATGACATCACACCTTTCGGTGACCTTTCCCCAAGGTCATATCGTTTTTCATATGTATGATCACTTGAAGCTTTTATAAATGGTGTGCCTTCTTCTGTACATAATGTACAAAATGAAACAATTCAATTTATACAGTTCATAATCACCATATACAAAGATAAATGCCTGTAATGTGTACAGAGACTGCTAGTCTGTGAAATCTGATTATCTTTTATGTGACATTTTGTATGTGACATGCCAGCCGATTTCTTAAAAATAAAATAAATCTGAAACTATGTCTGTTTGGTTAGTTGGTGCGATCTACCGGGAAAATTCCACATCGCATGAAAACCCGACGTGGTTGACCGTTCACGTGATTCCAGCCGTGCCTGGAGGGGAAATACCGCAAACCTGGACTAATAGTAGCTGCTGGCGTTGTCGTTTTTCGTGGAAAAATGTTGATGGGATTCTTTTGCCTGGACAGCCCACAGATATTCACCTTGCGCGGAACAAAGGGGTTAACATAAAGCTCTTTTGTGAAAGTCAGATGGGAGGGGGCATTAAATGTTGAGGTCGCACCTTCTTGGGCCGTCCCTAATACTTAGCGGTTGATCAAATGAGCCGAACTAAGTTTGCACAAGTTACAAATAAAAATTCCCAAAGCAGACATATACAGGGAAACATCACCAGTGCGATAGTTTTATAGTTTTGCCGAGAAGAGTGTGGAACCGGTTTTGATAGAGAAAAACAGGGTGAAAGTTTGTTAGTACTGTCAAATACACGTACGTCAACAATTTGCATAAGAAAGAAGCTTTCTAAGAACCATCCGAAATATTTGGGTGTTTTATGCCACACCTTTTGGGATCGTCTTATGATGCTTTTTTTAGCTTTGTTGCTAGGCAACTATTGACGTCGTTCGCTGAGGTGCGTCTTTCATCCTCCAGTCAGCTTCAGGTTTACCAAGGACATTCTGTATAATCAATTAATTCCTCAACCTGTTGACTTGTGGCTTATGACCTTAAAATGTTTCCGTGTTGATGGTTGATACTTGATAGGGTGGGAATGAAATCTATGTAACCAAGATTTCTGGCAGTAAAAGAAAATGCATGACAAGAGACCTTGTCAGTCATTGTTTCGTGTGGGTCACGTCACTGACGTAGCGAGAAGTGTGCATAGCAGTGCATCTATAGATCAACGATCAAGATTCAGAAAAGGGTTTTTGAGGAGCCTGAGACTTGCTTGCCTTTTTCTAGGGGATAAAGTGCACTGTTCTTTAAAGTCACCAGGTGGTACCGTACCTGAGAATTTATAAACAGACGTGAACTATGAGCAGAGCAATCTAAGAATTGAAGAAGAAAAAAGTAACGTTTATTTTCCCATGCCGGGAATCGAACCCTAGGCGAGTGGGTGAATCCCACGACTTAACCACCATAATGGTTCTGTAAAGCGTGAACTCCATGATCACCTGAAGCTGACTTACGAAAACAGCCGAGTTCTCACGATGAATCCCGAACACGGTTCGGGCGATGTCGTACTTGTCCGACTAGTTTTATTGAATCTCCAAGCAGATCCGGCGGGGGAAAGATACTATCAACTTGGCTAGGTCGTGTTCAGTTGGAGATTAGTTATATTGACCCTTCGAACAGTATCTAATGGACAAACACACTGGAGAGAATGATATAATATTAATGATTGAACGAACGAACGAACGAACGAACGAATGAATGAGTGACTAAGAGTTTTAACGAGTGACGAAATGAATGGATGAAAGTATCAATGAGTGTATCAATGACTTAATGACTGAATTAATAAGAGTATCAATGAGTGTATTGTCATAATGAATGAATGAGTGTTTTGAGTGAACGAATGAATGAATGAATGAGTGTATTAATGAATGAATGGATGGCTTATTAACACACAGATTGCAGAGACAGCCTCGCAGGAGGGACATCACACCTTCGGTGACCTTTGTCACCGAAGACTATGTCTGTATGGTTAGTTGATGCGATCTACCGGGAAAATTCCACATCGCATGAAAACCCGACGTGGTTGACCGTTTACGTGGTTCCAGCCGTGCCTGGGGGGGAAATACCGCAAACCCGGACTAATAGTAGCTGCTGGCGTTGTCGTTTTTCGTGGAAAAACGTTGATGGGCCTCTTCTGCCTGGACAGCCCACGGGTATTCATCTTGCGCGGAACAAAGGAGTTAACATAAAACTCTTTTGTGAAAGTCAGATGGGAGGGGATCGTTAAATGTTGAGGTCTCACCTTCTTGGGCCGTCTCAAATACTTTTACCTGATTAAATGAGCCGAACTAAGTTTGCACAAGTTACAAATAAAAATTCCCAAAGCAGACATATACATGGAAACATCACCAGTGCGATAGTTTTATAGTTTTACCGAGAAGAGTGTGGAACCGGTTTTGATAAAGAAAAACGGGGTGAAAGTTTGTTAGTACTGTCAAATACATGTACGTCAACAATTTACATAAGAAAGAAGCTTTCTAAGAACCATCCGCACCTTTTTCGTCTTATCTTGATATTTTTAGCTTTGTTGCTAGGCAACTATTGACGTCGGTTGTAGGTGCGTCTTTCATCCTCCAATCAGCTTGAGGTTTACCCAGATAATTGAGACATCTCCAAACGTTGAAAAAGTCTAGTTGAGGCGGGCTGCCCGCATTCTCTGAGCGGCACGGCTGCAGTAGAGTCCACACCAGAGTCAACCACACTTTGAGTGTTCCTCCCGATCAGCCTCCTCTTCCAATTCACAGTTCGACATCTTGGTATCCACTCTAACAAGAGCAAAGACAGGTAAGACTGTATATCATCCTGTTGACTTGTAGCTTCCATGAGCATGAAGTGTATTCGTTTGGATACTTGATATTGACTCGTTGAAATGCCCCCATGGTTAGCCTGTGTTTACTGGGGCGGCAACCGTCTGGCAGGCCGGCCGCCAGGATTTGTGCGTCCATGGTGTGCCAATTTGGCAAACGCTTTCAATGTGTGCACCGTCAAGACAAAGGAACGAATATTATATGCACGATCATAGCAAACAGATGCACTAGCACGTGCACTTGAGACGGCAGCCAACGAGTGCTAATGCCAATGGGCCGTGAGCAAATGTACTAAACGAGTAACCACTGGCACAAAGTGGTAAGGCTGTATATGATCCTGTTGACTCGTGGCTTATGATCATAAAATGTTTCCGTGTTGATACTTGATAGGGTGGGAATGAAAAACAGGGTGTCAGAAAGTGTCACAGTTTTTCCACACCGCATCTGTTAACTCGATGAAACGGTATGTAGCGTTTTGCTTGATTCTGATTGTGAAAGGATACAGTACTTTGCCAAACAATTTTTATCTGTTCTGCGGCTAAATTTTGACCCATACCCAAATTCGCACATCTCCGTGCGGGCCCACTTAACAACCCCAGCAGTATTTTTTGTCTTTTCAACTTGTTGGGCCCCGGCCATAAAATTTACCGATAAACTGAGTAAATCTTTCAGGCCGGAAGGCGATTAGGAAGGTGAAAGATCAGATTACTAGTAAGTCACTGAATGTTTTATTTGATTGCTGTGTGGCCGTCTTGTTTGTGGTGGATGTTTCGTGCGCTAGCCCGGACACTCGGGCTAGTTGGCCGGTGGATGAGCACTGCCTTGACCGCTAGCCTCTCCGCGTAAAAGTTTACTAAAGAACTGCAAAAGAACTTCAAGTACTACGACCAAAACAGATGTCCTGTCCTTTAAGATACCTCTCCGTATCGACCTGGTGTGCTTGAACGGACACTCAGCCACGTCGGCCCGTAAATAGGCACTGTCCAATTCGCTAGCCTCTCTGCCGTAAGATTTACTACAGAACTATACAACAACTACGGCTAATACACTGGTGTTTGAGATACCGCTCACAAGTTGAACATATAAAATAGTTCGTCGAGGGTCCAATTCGGCGAATGGTAGTACACAGCTAGCTGCGCGCTTCATACTGTCTGGAAAAATTGTATCGGAAAAAGAAAATGAGAGTTAGAAATACAGCTATTATAGAATATAGTCATTTCGCATCCTTCAAAACAACGACAGCGAGCAAGCCGTGTATGTTGTCGATGTCTGCTTTCTTCTCGGTCAGAATGCGCGCTGAAATTGTTTACCATGTTTCTCCATGTTTGGATTCATCGAAAGACGCATCGTCATTTGAGACCTATCAAACATAACGTATTAGATTAGCAACTACTAGTAATCCGGGACCCGGGCCGAAACGTCCTAGGCCTGGGGCCGAGACGTACGTCCTCGGCCTGGGGCCGAGATGTCCTGATCGGCTGAGGCCGAACTGTACGGTCAGACCAGGGTCAGACCCCTTTTTAGCTTGCTTCCACGGACACACAGCCAAGTCGGCACGGAAACCCCCCCCCACTAATCTGTCGGCTAGCCTCTTTGCGGTAAACTACAGAACAACTACAGCAACTATGGCGAATTCAGAGGTCTTGTCCTATGTAATACTTCTCCGTATGGTCTTCGCGTGCTTGCATGACACGCAGCCGAGTCGGTGCGTGGGTGAGCACTGTCTTGTCCGCTAGACACTCCGTGGTAAAGTTAGCCGTTTTCCTTCGGTAGCCAAAGGGCACTACGCCCGTCTATCTAAATTACCGCTACGGGAGAGATGAGCCCGGCCGGCCATCTCCCTTCGGGCTCGACTCCCCGGGAGCGGTAATGTAAACAGGCGGGCATAAGGCATTGAGCCACCGAAGCCCTCCGGCTAACAGCCCGATACTAGGCTGGCTCCCAGCGTACAACAACTACAGCATCTACGGCCAATACAGAAGTCCTGTCCTATGTGATACCTCTCCGTATCGTCTTATTGTTTTCACGGACACTGAATCGAGTCGGTCCGTGAATGACCACTGTCTTGTTTGTTGGGGTTCGTTTGTCCGCTAGATTCGTTTCCTCAGAAAAGTGCGCAAAATTCTGTAGAAGTGTCTGGGTGCTGGGTGGGATCATGTTGCTATTGTTAATAAGGTATCAATCAAATTAGCAACTCCCCCAATAAGAGAGTGAGATCAGGTTATTTGACTACATGAAGGCGGGGCTTCAGCACCAGTGGGTTACCAAACCGGTTTCTTAACTGCGACAAAAGAACAAACATACCTTGGGGAGACATAGTGTAAACAATGTGCGATCAAGTTAGGAGCAAAACAAGTCCTGATTGTATTAATCACAAACATTCCGAGCACTTTGTTCACTTTCAACAGTCACTTTTAAAACATATCACATAAAAAATTTAGCTACAAGCGGCCATGGTCGTGCCCTTCGGGCTGCCATGGCGCGAGACCACGTCGTCTGGAGAGAGTCTGTCTGTGTACGCGGCGGACGGCCAGCGCCTGGTCCGCCTTGCCTAGCCGGCATACAGCGATGTCCGGGTGGGCCCACGATGCCCTTGATCGTTTTCTCGCGGGCTTGGACCCTGACCTGCGACACCAGGTTATGAAGTTCGGACCCGCTGACATCGCCGCCGCAATCCGCCAGGCCTCCATCTGCGAGCAGGCTCGCCACGCCGTCGCCCGAGACGTTCAACTTCCCCGGCAGACCACACCACCGCGAGGATCACCTCGACCAGGCCGCCGACACCAGACCTTACCGCCACCGTCGCGTCTCTGGCGCCCAAACTGTCAGAAGTCGACCTGCTTCGGGCTCAGGCCACCAATCAGCTTCACCCTGACTGTCCGTACCGTGGCCGTCGCGATGACCCTGGACCACCGTCCGTCGAACCGACGAGCCAAAAGCCGTCGTGACGACCCTCCCCCACGCACGGAGAACCGACGCCGGGCACCACACCAGCCCAGTCGACCCGTACGCCCGGATGAGTTATAGCCACTACACCGCCTCCATGCCTACACTGCTAGCCTCTACCAGGCTTCGGGAAGCGGATGGAAAGAGTAGTAGAAATTGCCCAACTAGACAGATAACACGTCAGGGGAGTTGGTCAACGAGAGAGTACAGTTTGCCGCGACCGAACTGTACTCTCTCGTGGACCAACTCCCCTGACGTGTATCTGTCTATTTGGCCAATTTCTACTCTTTCCAGCCGATTCCCGAAGCCTGGTAGAGGTTAGGGGTAGAACACGATGCTGCTAGAGAGGAGAACACGCGTGTGATCAATTAGACCCAATAAAGTACCTCCGGCCATGTGTCAGACTGGAGTTAGACTTGTTGCGTGAAGACCTTTTCCCTGTTTCTCGGCTACGCTACACTTTTAGCTTCTAGTCAATAGTCACTAGGGCGTCCATGTTTCATTTTCCCCCCAGGGCAACTTTGAGGATTCAATCATGTCACACCCTTAGGACATGGCCTAGACATTTTAGTCTTCTATATTTCATATGGGTTGTCTTTATTCCGTAGGTATCCATGGGTTGACGATATATTATGCTAGATGATATTTCATGTAGGCTGTTTTGATCCGTAGGTAACCATGGGCTACAAGCTGGCGATGTATTATGATAATATTTCATGTAGGTTGTTTTTAATCCGTAGGTGACCATGGGCTACAAGTTGGCGATGTATTATGATAATATTTCATGTAGGTTGTTTCTTATCTGTAGGTAACTATGGGCTACAAGTTGACGATGTATTATGATTATATTTCATGTAGGTTGTTTTTATTCCGTAGGTAACCATGGGCTACAAGCTGGCGATGTATTATGATAATATTTCATGTAGGTTGTTTCTTATCTGTAGGTAACTATGGGCTACAAGTTGACGATGTATTATGATGATATTTCATGTAGGTTGTTTTTAATCCGTAGGTAACTATGGGCTACAAGCTGGCGATGTATTATGATAATATTTCATGTAGGTTGTTTCTTATCTGTAGGTAACTATGGGCTACAAGTTGACGATGTATTATGATAATATTTCATGTAGGTTGTTTTTAATTCGTAAGTAAACATGGGCTACAAACTGGCAATGTATTATGATAATATTTCAGGCAGGTTGTTTTTATTCCGTAGATAACCATGGGCTACAAGCTGGCGATGCTCCTGGGTCTGACCGGCCTCCTGATGGCACTTATGGACCAGGCAGATGCGAACTGCTGCCATGCTGGTCATTCATGCACCGGGTGGTGGATTGGTCACTCGTGTAAATGGCATTGTGCCGATGGAAATGCGGTAAATATCGCTATCTGTTGTTGTAGAACTTTGTTCCAACACAACAAACCTCCCATGAAGTAATCCTAGCCAGCTGACGTCACGTGTCCTTGATTGGTCATTTGAATCTATCTGATGAAGGTTGCAGTATGTAGAGTTAAACATTGGGCCATGGGAGGGACTTCTTTCAGCTTAGCATTTAGCTGTTAATTAAGAGACATTGCGACTAGCGTTCATCTTAGTATTCATTCAATGGTTATATAAGTAGAAAATGTTGTTTTGTTAGACAAGATTGAAGAGGTCAAAACTAATGCATCCCAACCCCAAACTCAGCCAAACCCCCACTGCGGAGTCGGGCACTGCAACTGGTTTGGATGTGACTGCATTGGGGGCTGCAGGAGGAGTAAGAGGTAAGTTGAGAAAACATTATTCCGGAAATCATACTCTGAGCACTCCTGTTATCTAGATATCTATTTCTACATTGCTTCCTTCCACAATCATTTCCTGAACGACTTGTATCCTGTAACTTGTCCCAAGATTCCCATTGGGGCTGCTCAGGCACCAGCAAGGACCTGGCCACTAGTTTTCTATGCTCTGCACTGCTCTGTAAGACTCTGCTGGACTCAGCGATCTGATCTGAATCATATTCTTACATGTTCTCAAGGTCAGTGGCAGACCCTGACGGAGGCCGCAGCCTTCTGGATTTGCTGGAAGGAGAAAAGGAAATGCCCGGCCGCGGATTTGAAGACCATGACGCCGGTGAAGGCCTTGAGCGGTAAGCTAATATAGAAATGGTTCTTGTAAAACTGTTCCTGATCTAGTATTCCCATATCCGAAGGAAAACACACACACACACACACGCACGCACGCACGCACGCGCACGCACGCACGCACGCACACACACACACACACACACACACACACACACACACACACACACACACACACACACACACAAGCAAACATCAATTCTATTAGCTCGTACAAAATACTATCAGCAACACTAATAGTAAATAGATGTTTCCGCGGAAATGTTATACACCTAGATCCCAGACAATATTTACCTGATTCATCACAAGCCTTTATTGTTCACAAGGGTGGCCGAGGAAGCCCGCGACCTCCTTGAGCTGCTGCGTGAGGAACAGGAGATCATCGGAGGAGAGCCGGAGGAGAGCGCCAGGCCCGGCCGCGAGTTCGGACACCACGACACGAACAAGGACATGAGGCTGTCCAAGGAGGAGGCTCTGGAGATGCTGAAGAAGATGGAGTATGTGGACATCAGCAACCTGCCCGATGATTGGTTCGAGTCCATGGACAAGGACGGCAGCGGGTACATCGAGCCTGAGGAGTACGACCATGACTTGGCCAAAGACATGGAGTAGTCCCCGGAGGTAAGAAACATCTGCAGTAGACGTACTCAGCGATTTTTTTATTAAGACAGTAGACCATTCACTTTCACCAAGCTGGTAACAGGGCATGGCATTGGTTAACAGACCCTTTACTTTCACCAAGCTGGTAACAGGGCATGGTAGCTGGGATAGGGCCTTCTCTCCCGAACCAAATCAATATTGATCCATCCATCCATCCATCCATCCATCCACCCATCCATCCATCCATCCATCCATCCATCCATCCATCCATCCATCCATCCATCCATCCATCCATCCATAAATCAATTGTTCCAGTAACAAAAACAAACAAAAGAAAAAAAGGTTGGTAGCAGCTTCACTTCACTCACATTTACCATATTTCTTTCGTTTTCCAACAGGACCCCGGAATGGCGATGGTCCCACCGCATCCTGCGTGTGCCGAGCACCATCCTGGCCTTCCAGCCGTGACTGCAGATCAGCCGCATAGATTTTAGCTGCTTTTGCCTCATTTAACCATAACAAGGCTCGTGGGTGGATATCAGAGTTCAAATAACAAAGATCATCACCATCCTGCAGGGGTCCATGCCAAAATTTGAACAAAGTCCTGTAAACATATGTCCACAGCACACCTATACCAATTGTCAGGAGGCCAAAATAAACATTTTGATTTGATATTGACCTAACAGACATGAACAACATAGTTCTAAAGACCTATATCAAAGAAAGGAAGATAAAACGATTGGGGGCATTTGTCCACTCTACCTTCATGACAAATTTCAAGTCATTTGGCCCCAAAATGACAAAATTTAATCCAATTGACCAAATGGCAGGTAAAATATCACATTGCAAGTCAGTGGGGGGAGGGATCAGTAGACTTTCTGGTATCAAAATAAAGAGGATAAAAGTTTTCATTGTCAATGTGTCAATGTCAATGTGGATTACAATTATGATCATAATCATATTTTGGGAAATGCCATACTTAGTCGATGTTCTAAATTCTTCGACAGACACAGAGGACCTGGTTAGGGCACCTGAGTGTTGCATCAGCGACAAAGAAATTCCACACCATATAAAAATCAACTAAAAAAATTTACTTCGTAAGTCCTAAATGAGTGTTTGATATCCACCTCAGAGTCTATTTAGTAGATTAAAGGGCTCCTACAAAAGCTGGTGTGTTACGCCGAAGGGCGGTTATACCGGCTATACAGATACAACTTTCTCTCAAATTCCACTTCTACAAAGATATGAAAGTTAGAAATTTTAATAATCATTTCATTATTTTCTAACTATGTTTTACTTGGAAGCTCTTGAAACTAAAAAAATTTCTACCTTGCAATTTCATCTCCCTACGAATCAATTCTGTGGCAACTCGAATGAAACCTTTATCTTCCGTCTTTGACTTTTCAAGACCTAAGGAGCCCATAGACTGGCTTTTGCTGCTCTATGTAACCAAGACTTCTTGCAGAAAAATAAAATAAAATGCATGATGCAAGATCTTGCCTTTAAGTGTTTTTTCATCACACATGCCCGAACTAGGTAGTGTACATCTCATGCAGGGTAGAAAGCTGGAGTATGGATGTTAAACACTGGAGAGAATGATAGAATATTATAATTGAACGAATGAATGAATGAGAGTATTGACAAGTGAATGAATGAAGAGTATCAAGGAGTGTATTGTCATATTGAATGAATGAGTATTTTGAGTGAACGAATGAATGAATGAGTGTATTAATGAATGAATGGATGGCTTATTAACACACAGATTGCAGAGACAGCCTCGCAGAAATGACATCACACCTTCGGTGACCTTTCCCCAAGGTCATATCGTTTTTCATATGTATGATCACTTGAAGCTTTTATGAATTGCGTGCCTTTTTCTGTACATGATGTACAAAATGAAACAATTCAATTTATACAGTTCATAATCACCATATACAAAGATAAATGTCAGTCTGTATGTGACTCTGTAATGTGTACAGAGACTGCTAGTCTGTGAAATCTGGTTATCTTTTTTGTGACATTTTGTATGTGACATGCCAGCCGGTATTTTTTAAAATAAAATAAAATAAAACTGAAACTATGTCTGTTTGGTTAGTTGATGCGTTCTACAGGGAAAATTCCACATCACATGAAAACCCGACGTGGTTGACCGTTTACGTGATTCCAGCCGTGCCTGGAGGGGAATACCGCAAACCCGGACTAATAGTAGCTGCTGGCGTTGGCGTTTTTCGTGGAAAAATGTTGATGGGCTTCTTCTGCCTGGACAGCCCACAGGTATTCATCTTGCGCGGAACAAAGGGGTAAACATAAAGCTCTTTTGTGAAAGTCAGATGGGAGGGGGTCGTTAAATGTTGGGGGCATTAAATGTTGAGGTCGCACCATCTTGGGCCGTCCCTAATACTTAGCGGTTGATCAAATGAGCCGAACTAAGTTTGCACAATTTACCAATAAAAATTCCCAGAGCAGACATAAACAGGGAAAAATTACTGGTGCGATAGTTTTATAGTTCTGCAATAAACGCCGAGAAGTAGGTGGGACCGGTTTTGATAAAAAAAATGGGGCGAAAGTTTGCCACATACATGTCTGTCAAAATTTACATAAGAAAGAAGCTTTCGTCAGAACCATTCGAAATATGTAGGTGTATCATGCCGCACCTTTTGGATAGTCTTATCTTCATAGCTTAGTTGCTAGGCAACTATTGACGTCGGTCGTAGGTGCGTCTTTGATCCTCCAATCAGCTTGAGGTTTACCCAGATAATTGAGACATCTCCAAACGTTGAAAAAGTCTAGTTCTGCCGGGCGTCCCGCATTCTCTGAGCGGCACGGCTGCATTAGAGTCTACACCAGAATCAACCACACTTTGAGGGTTCCTTCTCTTCCAATTCACAGTGTGACATCTTGGTATCCACTCTAAGAAGAGCAAAGACAGGTAAGACTGTATATCATCCTGTTGACTTGTAGCTTCTATGAGCATAAATTTAAAGTGTTTCCGTTTTGATACTTGATATTGACTCGTTGAAATGCCCCCATGGTTAGCCTGTGTTTACCGGGGCGGCAACCGTCGGGTTGGCCGGCCGCCAGGGGAGTAGTCAGGCTACACCCATGGTGTGCCAATTTGACAAACGCTTTCAATGTGTGCACCGTCAAGACAAACAATATCATATGCACGATCATAGCAAACAAATGCACTAGCACCGTATATATACACATGCACTTGAGACGGCAGTCAACGGGCGCCAACGCGAATGTACTGAACATGGAACCACTGGCCCCGTAGACAAAGAGGTAAGGAGAACAATCGGACTGGAAAATATCACCGCCCAATTTGTTGTAGACTCATCAGCCTGCACGGTTTTGGGTGGGTAAAGACCCCGGTCGCCATACGGTCGTGGAACACACTGGGGGCATTCTGGGGATAATCGTGCATGTGTTACCGAAAATGTGGTGTTATATCCTTGTCGGCGACTGGTTCTGTTACAGTTTTATGACATGAAAATCGCACGACAGCCTACGACGAATGCGATTGCGACGTGAACTTGGGACGTTAGGTGATAAGTGTGGGCTGAAAAACGAGGTGTCAGAAAGTGGCACAAAATTTTTTGTGTAGGTAGCGTTTCCCTTTGCCATTCAATTTTTATCTGTTTTGCGGCCAAACTAGCACTTCACCGTGCGGTATTTTTCATCTTTTCAACTGGTTGTGCCCTAGCTGAAAGGTGAGATTAAGTCACTGAATGTTTTGCATGATTGCTGAGTGGCCGTCTTGGTTGTTCGGGTTCGTTTGTCCGCTGGATTCGTTTTCTCGGAAAAGAGCGCAAAGTTCCGTGGAAGTGTCTGGGTGGGATCATGTTGCAGAGTTGATAAAGTGTCAATCAAACTAGTAACTTTTCCAAGAAGAGAGTGAGATCAGGACACGTGACTACATGAAGGCGGGGCTTCAGCAACACGTCGGCAGAACGTACTGCGCCTGCGCAAAACCTGGATTTTCGCTGGATTTTTGGTCAACGTTGTATTAGAATTTTGCCTGTTGCAGACCATATCTTTTTCTACACATCATTTGAAAACTACAGACGGGATGTCCCCCTTATATACGCGAATTCGACCTTATATGAGACGTTCTGCCGAAGTGCTATGCATAATACATTACGGATTTCGCGCAGGCGCAGTACGTTCTGCCGACGTGCTGGCTTCAGCACCCGTCCGTAAAACCGGTTTCTCAACTGCGGCAAAAGAACAACTCTCAAAGAAGAAATTGATTGGTCCAGGAGCAAAGGTCATGCACACGATAATGGCACTAACTATAGGCACAACGCTAGCCTGCAACCGCACCTTCTTTGGCATGTCTAATTGATTCAGTAGATTAAATATAGTGAACGAGTTAACGTTTTCTACAAGACAGTTCAAGCCGAGAGGGCACCGCCGACATCACCTTCTCCAAGAGACATTGGAAAAACAGAAATTCAATCTCGGCGAGAGAGGTTACGTTTGCATTGACCTTACAGTATTTCAGAAGATAACTCGTACAGTGACACCACCCTTCCCAGACCCCGTCCGGACTGCCCCGACGTCGATCCCCCCAGCCACTGCACCTCCCTCCGCCCTGCAGTGGTTTACACTTTCGAGCACCGCGCCCATGCCGGCTGTCCTGACGACATCTATCTAGCTACATGCTGTCTGTTGTACACTGGTTTTGACTGTCAAATACGGACAGTCATTTCAGCAAGTCAATTCAATATTTCAATATTTTTTGTTGTTTCTTTTTCACATCACAGGACCATGAGGATCTATCTTGTGCTGGTTTTGTGCCTGGCTGGTGCCGCCTGCGGCAGGTCCGTACAGGAGGTGGAAGATCTCCTGCAGGCCCTCCGCGAGGCAGTGGAGATCGTCGACGGGACGTCTGAGCTTGGAAGGAGGACCGAGGTGAGCCATACTTGCTTGATTCGAAAAAACTGTGCGATCAGAACGTCAGACTTTCACCAGGAGTTGGAAAATCTAGAATCGTCTATAGATTATAAATTTGCTCGCGTCGTTATTCTGTATTGCCCAGTAGATGTTAAGAGAACGTCGAGGATGAGTATTGCATATAAGTCACTATGAAAAATTGCTTGTTACAGTTATGATAGTATAACGATAGCAAGTTTTGCACGAGGGCCCCACAAGCGTAGAAATTGAGCTTGAACCTTGAAGGAATCTCAGATATGCAGCCAAAAGTACGCCATGCGAAAAGATAGGAGGGTTAGATAGGAGGAAGTTCTGTAGGCACAAATGTTAGTAAGACAACTTTTCAAAGTAGTTAGAAGCGAATGCAAATAGTAGTTATAATGTTTGTATTTTACGTAAGAGGACTCCAGGAAGAGTAGTACTGTGGATGTATTGTCAACACTAATGGAGATTCCTTGATAAACAAACAAACAAACAAACAAACAAACAAACAAACAAACAAACAAGCTGCTTCTGTACTTTCAGGGGGAGACGGAGACCGTCAAAGTAAACGAGAACGGCGTGGTCTTCGCCGAACAGATCAGCTTTGATGACGCCAACAGCTGTGAGACCCTCCACGTGCCTGCGCACAACGGACGGCTGGAGGTGGACATCCGGCACTGCTTCAAAGAGGTGAAACCTGATTTACTTATCATTAGATAACAGCCTTGTATACTGTCAATGTTCCTAGTAGCCGCTGTTCTGGTAGTTGCAGTAGTAAAACTTACTAAAACTTGAAAGAGTTGGCCGTCACAGCAAAACACAATTGCGATACTTGGTGTCTTGGGCACATCATGTAAACTTAGATATATGTTCATCCATCAAAGCTATGTTGTATCCGAATATGGTGACTGCATTGATTTGCGGGTTTGAACACAGCTAAGGTAGGCAAATATACATTGTAGTATCGTGGCAACGTTACTTTAATTTAAGCCATATTTAAATCAGCAAACAACAGAAACTTATATCACTTTCCCATGAGATCTGAAAATTCAGTTCCTTCATACAGACTGTTTTACGTGTGATATAGATGACTAAACAGGACTTCTTTCATAACCTTCGCAGGGCAAGTCCATGTACTGCC
Organism: Branchiostoma floridae x Branchiostoma japonicum; assembly: GCA_013266295.2. Taxonomy (NCBI): domain Eukaryota; kingdom Metazoa; phylum Chordata; class Leptocardii; order Amphioxiformes; family Branchiostomatidae; genus Branchiostoma; species Branchiostoma floridae x Branchiostoma japonicum. The sequence continues at coordinate 3,516,247 of CM023829.1, read as the reverse complement.
ACCATCAAGAGTCCAAGTGTTATCTGCTTAGCATGGAAGACGAAGGAGAACCCGGTCTTCAGCAGCAGGAGGAAGGCATTGAGAAGTTTGAGGTAGATATTTGCTTCCTCTACTATCCTTCCAGTGTTAGTGGAAAACTGTTAGATCAGAGAAACTTAGTATTGCACGGCCAAAACTCACTATTGTGCACAACAGCACAAGTCACAGTTTAACTCAAAATTGTTAAATACAATTTAATGTATGTTTGTTTGTTTTTGTGTGTGTGTGTGTGTGCGCGTGTGACCAATGTGTCTGTGTACACATCTCTCTCTCTCTCTCTCTCTCTCTCTCTCTAGATCTCCCTCTCTCTCTGTGTGCATGTGTGAGTGTATGTGTGTATGTGTGTGGTGTCTGTGTCGGCCCCATTTGAACTCGAATGGTTCCCTCTACAGGACCAAAACAACCCTGTCCTCGACGCAAACGGCATCGATGTCCAGGCCAATCGCTGGGTCATCACCGGCGTTGCAGACCGCACAAAACTGCCGAAAGTTCTCGCCAGCTTCAAACCCGACTTCCAAGTCTTCTTCGCAGCCCACATGGATGAAGACGCAATCATTCTGTCGGACAGTGGTGAAGAGCCTGACGAAAGTAAGTGATGAGCTTCAGATAGTACCATTGTTGTGAAAGAGGTCACAAAGTCCTAACTAACTGTCTTATACTGAATTATAGGCATGGGTTTTACTATTAGTTAAGTGGTATGTTTCCTCTGAACCCACACAGTCAATTGATCAAGAACAGTTTTGGGGGCGCCATATATATATATATATATATATATGTACGCTGGGCTTTCTTATCACGAGAAAAGATATTGTACGATTATCAAAGGACCATGGTCATCAGTCTGGGGGGAGGGAGCATGGAGTGACAATCATTGGGCGATTCTAAGATTTGCACTCCATCACTTATTATTTTCAGATGACAAGCGACAGCTGATCGGCGGTTCATGTCCTAACGGAGCCATCCCCGGACGTATGTACGCTGTCACCAACCCCGCGGGATGTGAGTACCTGGTGTTCTGTGAGGGACAGAATAACCAGTACAGCCAGTGCCCCCGTCGCCACGTCACCGACACCTTCTTCATGGTACGTAAAGTAGTCATGATGAACTCTTCTAGAAGGAAAGGATTAGGGATAACAAACGGCTATGTGTCTGGGCACGGAGATGTGATTTATGAATTGATGATAGAGTTCTCTTAATTCTAATCTCCAATAACATGGCTTCTTACAACTGAGACAACAGCGTGACGAAAAGTTTGGTTTTGATCTCCATCACACAGTAGCAAAGCACCACATTAGCCTCGTACTGTACCTAGCATTTGAGATGGCACAGCAAGCACGTATTGATGATAGTAATAGATATCGACAGCTCAAAACATGTCTTCCTGACAGGCTTCCTGACAGGAAGACATGGGTCAAAATGACTGTAACGTTCTAACCTTGCATGCTAGGGTAGGATTCTAACTCCAGATGCTGTGATGTCTTACTGTAAAACGTTTTCTTGTTGCAGACTTGCCTGTGCTGCCCCGGTGTCAAGAGGAGGCAGGACTGTCTGCACTGTCAGAATCTAAACTGCAGCGGTTACTACGACAATACCGGTGTCTGCCGCACCGGATGAAACAACTGACAGGCGTACCTGTCATGGAGCAAAATACAGCAGTCGGACACACAAAGCGTGTTCAGATGTAGCTTATAGGGAAATCAGGCTTTAAAAGCGCAACTTCTTGTAAAACAATTTCCATGCTGTGACCTTTTCAAAATTACTAATACATTGTACCAACAAAAACTATTTTCTAATGTTACAGTTAACCAATAACCTCCACGATATGTCGGAAGTAACCTATCACAACTTATCAATCTTTCTGTATACGTTATAATGCTACTCTCAATGGTATTAATGTTCTTGTTAGTCTGGTGACTAGTAATATGTTTGAACTTGGACTTCCTAACATAGAAGCTGTCCTGAAAGACCTTATCTGGCCACACAAGGCCTGCAGGCGTTCATGAAAGACCAACAAGGTGCCTGTGATTAAAAGATAGAAACAATCTTAGTATTAGAACGTAACGAATCTTATCTTTGTATACCAAACCTTTCACCGTTTCGTGTCTGTGTTGATGGTGACATTTCTCTGAACGAACTTGGTGACATTTTATCCTATCCTATTTGTTACCTATCCCCCTCAATACTTGTGTATGAGCTGGCTTCTTGCTTTTTGTATACCCAAGACTTCTGGCAGCAATAAAAGTGCATTGCACAATTTGGTCGTGTCGTTTTGCCTTTTAAATAACTACTTACCGAGTAAGAACAGGGAAAACCGGCTCGAACTGCCTCCTTCCGAATTTGTGATGAAGTGCACCTGTAGGGTTTTTGGTCTTGGCACCTTGATAGGCTCGGAAGGAACGTGACGCAACGTTACTATGGCAACCCGAAAGTGGGCAATGTTTATAATGCTACATCTCAGTACAGGTAGTGGCACTACTCGAAATATTTCTTACGATTAATTCCAAATTCCTCCGCAGTTTACCAAAACGTTCCAAGCAAGAACACAACAAACACACAAACACACATACACTTACATTTTGTACACTCAATTTGTGTGTTCTTGGTTAAACGAGCAATTATATATCTTAAAACTGATGCCACCAGGTAGAGTTGTGCGAAAAGAGGAGAGTTCTGACGATGAATCGCGAATGACGTGCGTCGTGTGGGCCATGTATACAGCCTGACTCAGGGAGGGCTACGGTAGCATTTCCTTGGAGGCATGTTAATTGGCCTTGGAGGCGAGGGCCTGGAGTGTAGGCCCAGCAAAGAGTCCGGCTCAGGGTCAAACTCAGGGAAGGCTGTGGTAACATTCTGGCTACATATAACAACTTCGGGCTACATTTCAGTTCCCATTTGCTATCTAAATTCTAAAGAGTTACTACTATTTGTGTAAAGTACCTTTTCTGAAAGGTTCTTGCGATATATAATGTGTTTGCACTTGCAAATGGAATGGACGAAAGTAGTTAAGTACGCAGCAGTATTACCCGATCCCCTTAGTTGTTCAGGTATGTTCTGGGAACTGCCACCTTTCGAATTTGCCATGAAGTACACCGCACCTGTACTGTGTTTGGAAATGGCACGTTGACAGGCTTGGGAAGAACGTGACGCAACGTTACTATGGCAACCCAAAGGTAGGCTGAGCGCACACCTTCCCGCATGACTTCTAGCAATACCAGAGACTACACGATATCAGGGTGGTATATACAGTCAGGCAGCTGCATTACTCCATTCTATCACACTTTATATCTTTCGTAAGGCAAACGATCGGCTAGTGCCAACAGTCTCAAAGGTATTTGGTATATTCGGTAAATAATGATTGACAACTAGAAGGCAAAATTGGTGTACATGTCAAATATTCATTAAACGGCACATTGTCTAGGGAAAGCACAGGTCACTGTCACATGTGTCACATGTGTCATGTCCGAAAACTCATCCATCTGCCTAGACCCACTCTCCTGTTTCGCCTTTTGAGCGTATGAAATATATGCCCGATATATATAGGAACGTCCGAGCCACTATTAACGCTTGCAATTAGATGTGCAAATGTTCGGTGTAACAGGTCGTTAAATGTAATATATCCAGCTGCGCTGCTGCACTGCGTGCCTGAGAAGCTGGTGTGTCACGCAAAAAGGCGGTTATATTGACTATACAGGTGCAGATACAGATCAACAGTACAGGTTAAGGCTGGCAATGACACCCCATTGTTGTTCAGGGCACCATGAACGGGAATCATGGTTGACAGCCTTGTTTTTTCGTCACGCGCGAAAGAGGGTTTTAAAGTATGCCCGAAGGTGTTCCCAAACAATTCCAGGTAAACGTGTTCCTGTGTGTGTGCCTTACGAAAGACCGCTGTGACACAACCGGTCATTGGGGGTCAATGTGCTGTGGGCTATAGCAGGCTTTGAGACGGGTGATCTACTAGTCTAAGAGCTTTATCCGCAGGATGACCACAGAGAAAATCAACTATGTGGCACCCGTACCCGACAAAATAAGTAAAAGTTGTGTCATGTTCTCCCACTACTTGAGAGCCTTTCCTTTCCAAACTGTTCCTCAGTGTCTATCTCAGGGAGGGTTACTATTTGTAACGGTTTTCATCTAGATTTCGGTATCGTCTTCTACTAGTCTGTGTATAACATTTGCCTTGTGTCATGTTTGTCAGCCTTGTTTTTTCGTCACGCACGTAGTGAAAGTAGTTAAGTACGCAGCAGTATTACCCGATCCCTTTAGTTGTTCAGGTATGTTCTGGGAACTGCCACCTTTCGAATTTGCCATGAAGTACACCTCACCTGTACTGTGTTTGGAAGTGGCACGTTGACAGGCTTGGGAAGAACGTGATGCAACGTTACTATGGCAACCCAAAGGTGGGCTGAGCGCACACCCTCCGGCATGAGTTCTAGCAATACCAAAGTCTACACGATATTAGGGTGGTATATACTAATACAGGCAGTTGCATTACTCCATTCTATCACCGTGACTTTTATATCTTTTATAAGGCAGAGAATCAGATAGTATCAACATTCTCAAAGGCACAATAGGTACACGTTAAGTATCCTTTAAGCGTCATATTGTCTAGGGAAAGTACTGGTCACTGTCACATATGTTACATGTCCGAAAACTCATCCATCTGCCTGGACCCACTCTCCTGTTTAGTCTTATGAGTGTATGAAAATTATGTCCGATAAATAGGTACGTCCAATCCACTATTAACGCTTGCAATTAGATGAGCAAATGTTAGGTGTAACAAGTCGTTCAATGTAACATAACCAGCTGCTGCCGCAGTGCGTGCCTGAGAAGCTGGTGCGTGTGTCACGCAAAAGGTGGTTATACAGGTTATACAGCTGCAGATACAGATCAACAGTACAAGTTAAGGCTAGAAGAGACACCCCTTTGTTGTGCAGGGAACCATGAACGGGAATCATGGTTGACAGCCTTGTTTTTTCGTCACGCGCGAAAGAGGGTTTTAAACTATGCCCGAAGGTGTTCCCAAACAATTCCAGGTAAACGTGTTCCTGTGTGTGTGCCTTACGAAAGACCGCTGTGACACAACCGGTCATTGGGGGTCATTGTTAGTGCTGTGGGCTATGGCAGGCTTTGAGACGGGTGATCTACTAGTCTAAGAGCTTTATCCGCAGGATGATCACAGAGAAAATCAACTATGCGGCACCCGTACCCGACAAAATAAGTGGAAGTTGCGTCACGTTCTCCCACTACTTGAGAGCCTTTCCTTTCCAGACTGTTCCTCAGGGTCTATCTCAGGGACCCTCAGGGGGGGTTTGGTAGCATTTCATGGGTGTATGTTGGCCATGGAGCCGAGGAGGTGGCCTGTGCAGGCCCTGGAAACAGTCTGGCATCAAGGCTATATTTTGGTTATCGTTTTAAATTTTCAAGTTACTACTATTTGTATCGGTTCCCATCTAGATTTCAGTATCGTCTTCTACAAGTCTGTGTATAACATGTGCCTTGTCATGGCTGTCAGCCTTGTTGTTTCGTCACGCACGATTAGACATGGTAATTAGCCCTTCACATGAATCACGTTGTTTGTATGTACACCTGCCCAAAGTTCCCAAACAATTGCAGGTAAACTTGATCCTGTGTGCGTGACTTACGAAGGACCACTGTGACACAACCGGTCATTGGGGGTCATTGTTAGTTCTGTGGGCTTAAGCAGGCTTTGAGACGTATGATCTACTAGTGCTTTGTCACCAGGATGGCCGCAGGGAAAACCAACATAAGCACCCGTACCCGACAAAATAAGTGAGGAATGTCTTCTCCCACTGCTTGAGAGCCTTTCCTATGCCATCTGTTCAGGCCGAATTTGCGAAGAAGTACAGACTGAGGGCACACCATCCCGCAGGATTTCTGGCAATACCAAAGTCTACACGATATTAGGGTGTTACATGTATATACCAATACAGGCAGTTGCATTACTGCATTCTATTCCACTTCTATAAATAATTCCTAAGACGGACAATGAGATAGGCGCGACAGTCTCAAAGGTATTTGGAATTGGGAAAAAAACGCCTTGATATTGCAGACCAGAGGTGGTTAAGAGCTATTCTGAGGGTAAAAAGACAACACATCCCCGACGAGGAAGTTCGTAGGAGAAGAGGACAACTCAGCCCGCCCTACTCTAGTGAGAAGGGCACGGTGGCTTGGTTATGTTGTAAGGATGCCAAGATCACGCCTTACCTCGGTGGCATTGAACTGGATACCACAAGGGAAAAGAACAACAAATGACATGGGAAAGGCAGTCATGTGAGAGGATTTCACTTGGGAGGGAGCTAGAGGGCAAGCGCTGGACAGGAGGGAGTGGAAAGCAGTGGTAGCCCGCATCGTCGACAGATGGGAGCGGCGGCGATGATGATGATGAAATAATGATTGACGATAAGATGACTAGAAGGCACAATAGGGGTACATGTTAAGTATCCATTAAACGGCACATTGTCTAGGAAAAGTACTGGTCACTGTCAAATGTGTCACATGTCCGAAAACTCATCCATCTGCCTAGACCCATTCTCCTGTTGCGTCTTTTTAGCGTATGAAACATATGTCCGATGTATAGGAACGCCAGAATCATTATCAATGCTTGCAATTAGATGTGAAAATGTAAGCTGTACTGGCAGGTCGTTCTATGTAATATATGCAGCTGCGCTGCTGCACTGCGTGCCTGAGAAGCTGGTGTGTCACGCAAAAAGGCGGTTATATTGACTATACAGCAGGTGCAGATACAGATCAACAGTACAGGTTAAGGCTGGCAATGACACCCCATTGTTGTGCAGGGACCATGAACGGGAATTATGGTTGGCAGCCTTGTTTTTTCACGCGCGAAAGAGAGTTTTAAAGTATGCCCGATGGTGTTGCCAAACAATTCCAGGTAAACGTGTTCCTCTGTGTGTGCCTTACATAAGCCCGCTGTGACACGACGATCGGTCACTTGGGGTTGTTAGTGCTGTGGGCTATGATATGAGTGATCTACCAGGATGACCACAGGAAAAACCAACTTCAGCGACCCCGTACCCGACAAAACAACTTGGGAATGCCTTCTCCCACTGTTTGAGAGCCTTTTCTAAGCCACCTGGCCGAATTTGCGCAGAAGTACATCTGTGCGGTTTTCGGCCGTGGCACCTTGACAGGCTCGGGAGAACCGTGACGCAACGTTACTATGACAACCCAAACGTGGGCTGATCATGAGCTGGCCTGTGTAGGCCCTGGAAACAGTCTGGCAGCAAGGCTACGTTTTGGTTGCCGTTTTACATCTAAATTCTAGTTACTACTATTTGTAAAGGTTGTCCCTTCTAGATTTTAGTATCGCCTTCTACAAGTCTGTGTAAAGCCTTTCTAAACAGTGTACTTTAGGCCACACCAAGTAATATTTATGGATGACGTCCTCTGGAGACCCTAAATCTAATGCGAGAGCGCGGGAAAAAAACAAGAAGGGCCGAAAAAACAAGATCCCTAGATTTGAAATATTATAAGGGACGACAAATGTTAGGACACAAATTGAATGAGAGAACACAGTGTAACAACCAACAAGTCTTTTATTTGTCATGAAAATAGCAATAAATTAGTGGAACAGCAGTTGTCGTCCTGTTCTGTTTCTTTCCTTTCAAGTTCATCCCATCTTCCCTTTATCTTGCGATTTGCAGCACTTTAGTGACTCTTTGGTCATAGTTACAGGAAGCGGAATTTCTTTTTTTTTCTGGGAACAGGCCAAAATCAATGCGCGCGCGGACGTCATCCATAAATATTACTTGGTGTGGCCTTATACGCTTGTTTTGGGATCTTTGAATCCAATAGGAAACACTCATTGAAAACGAGATACATTTTTAAGCTCACACGCCCCCATTGAAATGTCTGTTTCAGGCTGTAACGTCTACTAGAAATGGTCACAAAAGAGACATTGGCAAAACATTTGCCTTGTGATGTTTGTCAGCCTTGTTTTTTTCGTCACGCACGAAAGAGGGTAAAATTAAATTGTGCTCCTAGGTGTTCTCTGCACAAAGCAATTTAGCCACATTCAAACAATTCCAGGTAAACGTGTTTCTGTGTGCGTGCCTTACATAAGACCGCTGTGACACGACGATCGGTCACTGGGGGTCATTGGTAGTGCTGTGGGCTATGTCGGACTTTGATATGAGTGATCTACTAGTGATTTATCACCAGGATGACCACATGGAAGACCTACTTCAGCGACCCCCGTACCCGACAAAATAACTTGGGAATGCCTTCTCCCACTGCTTGAGAGCCTTTTCTAAGCGAATTTGCGCAGAAGTACACCTCTGTGGGTTTTGGCCGTGGCACGTCGACAGGCTCGCAACGTTGCTATGACAACCCAAACGTGGGCTGAGCTGGCCTGTGTATGCCCTGGAAACAGTCTGGCAGCAAGGCTACGCTTTGGTTGCCGTTTTACATCTACATTCTAGTTACTACTATTTGTAAAGGTTGTCCCTTCTAGATTTCAGTATCGTCTTCTACAAGTCTGTGTAAAACCTTTTTAAACAGTGTACTATATACGCTTGTTTTGGGATCTTTGAATCCAATAGGAAACAATTAAATAATCATTGAAAACGAGATACCTCACACGATAACTCACACGCCCCCATTGAAATGTCTGTTTCAGGTTGTAACGTCTACTAGAAATGGTCACAAAAGAGATATTGGCAAAACATTTGCCTTGTGATGTTTGTCAGCCTTGTTTTTTTCGTCACGCACGAAAGAGGGTTTGATTAAATTGTGCCCCTAGGTGTTCTCTGCACAAAGCAATTTAGCCACATTCAAACAATTCCAGGTAAACGTGATCCTGTGTGCGTGCCTTACATAAGACCGCTGTGACACGACGATCGGTCACTGGGGGTCAATGTTAGTGGAGTGGGCTATGTCGGGCTTTGATATGAGTGATCTACTAGTGATTTATCACCAGGATGACCACAGGGAAGACCTACTTCAGCGACCGTACCCGACAAAATAACTTGGGAATGCCTTCTCCCACTGCTTGAGAGCCTTTTCTAAGCGAATTTGCGCAGAAGTACACCTGTGTGGTTTTTGGCCGTGGCACGTTGACAGGCTCGCAACGTTACTATGACAACCCAAACGTGGGCTGAGCTGGCCTGTGTACGCCCTGGAAACAGTCTGGCAACAAGGCTACGCTTTGGTTGCCGTTTTACATCTAAATTCTAGTTACTACTATTTGTAAAGGTTGTCCCTTCTAGATTTCAGTATCGTCTTCTACAAGTCTGTGTAAAACCTTTTTAAACAGTGTACTAAATACGCTTGTTTTGGGATCTTTGAATCCAATAGGAAACACTCATTGAAAACGAGATACATTTTTAAGCTCACACGCCCCCATTGAAATGTCTGTTTCAGGCTGTAACGTCTACTACAAATGGTCACAAAGAGACATTGGCAAATCATTTGCCTTGTGATGTTTGTCAGCCTTGTTTTTTCGTCGCGCACGAAAGAGGGTAAAATTAAATTGTGCCCCTAGGTGTTCTCTTCTCAAAGTAATTTAGCCAGATTCAAACAATTCCAGGTAAACGTGGTCCCAACCGGGGGGTGAATCTGCCTAGACCAAGTCTCTGTAAAACATATGCATGCGCGCGCGCTTGTGTGTGTGTGTGTGTGTGTGTGTGTGTGTGTGTGTGTGTGTGTGTGTGTGTGTGTGTGTGTGTGTGAAAAATGAAAAACTCATTGGAGAAGTGCGGATCTGACAAATTTCCACAAAAGAAACATTTTGCCTTCTTATCTGTTGACAAGTCTGGTAGCGGGATATGAGGAATAAATATAAAATCTTAAACAGGACAGACTTGAAAACATTGAGCAGTGAAATGCATCGCTTGTTATCCGTAGAAAAAGCCCACAGGTGCGGTGGGGCTCGAGGGAAAGTCATGGAAAATTATCGACAAACAAATGTTTCGCAAACTTTCAAAATTCAGGCAGTCGCAGTCACAGGACAGACTTGAAAACATTGAGCAGTGATATGCACCGCTTGTTATCCGTAGAAAAAAACAACAGGTGCGTTGGGGCTCGAGGGAAAGTCATGGGATATTATCGACAAACAAATGTTTCGCAAACTTTCAAAAGTCAGGCAGTCGCAGTCACAGGACAGACTTGAAAACATTGAGCAGTGATATGCATCGCTTGTTATCCGTAGAAAAAAAACAACAGGTGCGTTGGGGCTCGAGGGAAAGTCATGGGATATTATCGACAAACCAATGTTTCGCAAACTTTCAAAAGTCAGGCAGTCATATGAACATGATGAAGTGTAAACAGAGTTAAAAGGTTTGCCGCCACGGGAAACTGTTATATCGCCACGGGAAACGGTTATGTCATACAAAAGCTGGGTATTTATATATTCTATTTCCTCTCTTCCCTGAAAAGTTGATGCTGACTATGGTAGTCCTCTTTGACAAGCTCATTCTGTATATGCATGCTTTGCAGCGAAGTGTGATGGGGCGTGGGCGTTTCCTGTCCGATGTACGTGTGATTCATTGTTTCAAGTTTACTTATCAACATGCATGGGTACGCCTTCTGCACATACCTGCACGAGATCAGGTTAGAGACTGTATAAAAGGGGGGCAAGTTCAAGACTCCAGACAGACTGCGGGAGGACGTCCAACCCCAGTACTACAAACATCTGCCAGAAAAGGTGTAGGAACCTCTGCGTAAGACGGTAAGATGAGCCTTGAACCTATTTCATAAAGTCTACTGCGATCATAATGTTCCTATGATTTTCGATTATTGCTGTGCTTCTGCTTCTTTCCACTCAGACGTAGGGGCTCCCGTGTCGTCCGACACACGAAATAGTTGCAGGAAGGCTGACAGGGCTGTGTCGTTTTTTTTATCCACGCGGGGCCGAAAATGTTTCAGAATTTTTACAAATCGGTCAAATCTTCCAATTTAATGTGTGATGAAAGGATTAGGTGCAATGTGGTGCAGGCCTTCGCGAGTCGGTCCTGGTGCGTGCTGGGCCTTTCGGTCTCTAAGCTTTCGGTGCCTCTTCCCCGGAGTAAGTGAGGCCATTTCATGCAAATTTTACCCAAAGACCTACTTGGAGATGACTTACCTTAGCGGTAGGAATGTCTCAGAAGCTACTTTAATCTGTCTTTCACTGTAAAGTACAGAGAAGCAGTTATTCGAACATGCAAATTCAACATTTTTTGTTGTTGTTTTTTTTGCCCATAGAACCATGAGGATCTATCTTGTGCTGGTTGTGTGCCTGGCTGGTGCCGCCTGCGGCAGGTCCATACAGGAGGTGGAAGATCTCCTGCAGGCCCTCCGCGAAGCACTGGCCGTGGAGACCGTCGACGGGACGTCTGAGCTTGGAAGGAGGACCGAGGTGAGCCATACTTGCTTGATTCGAAAAATCTGAGCGATCAAAACGTCGTCTTGTCAGATTTTCACCAAGAGGTGGAAAAAGTAGAATCGTTTCCGTCTATAGATTGAGAGTAAATTTGCTCTCGTCGTTATTCTGTATTGCCCAGTAGATGTTAAGAGAACGTCGAGGATGTGTATTGCATGTAAGTCACTATGAAAAATTGCTTGTTACAGTTATGATAGTATGGCGATAGCAAGTTTTGCACGAGGGCCCCACAAGCTTAGAAATCGAGCTTGAACCTTGAAGGAATCTCAGATATGCCAAAAGTACGCCATGCGAAAAGATAGGAGGGTTAGATAGGAGGAAGTTCTGTAGGCACAAATGTTAGTAAGACAACGTTTTTTTTCAAAGTAGTTAGAAGCGAATGCAAGTAGTAGTTATAATGTATGTATTTCACATAAGAGGACTCCAGGAAGAGTAGTCGATCTATTGTCAACAATAATGGAAACAAACAAAGAAACAAACAACAAGTTGTTCCTGTACTTTCAGGGGGAGACGGAGACCGTCAAAGTAGACGAGAACGGCGTGGTCTTCGCCGAACAGATCAGCTTTGATGACGCCAACAACTGTGAGACCCTCCACGTGCCTGCGCACAACGGACGGCTGGAGGTGGACATCCGGCACTGCTTCAAAGAGGTGAAATCTGATTTACTTATCATTAGATAACAGCCTTGTATACTGTCAATGTTCCTGGAAGCCGCTGCTCTGGTAGTTGCAGTAGTAAATTTAAAACTTACTGAAACAGTTGGCCGTCACAGCAAAACACGATTGTGATACTTGGTGTCTTGGGCACATCATGTGAACTTAGATATATGCAGACTGTTTTACCTTTGCAATCTCGCAGACGCGTGAACTAGGTGACTAAACAGGACTTCTTTCATAACCTTCGCAGGGCAAGTCCATGTACTGCCACCATCAAGAGTCCAAGTGTTATCTGCTTAGCATGGAAGACGAAGGAGAACCCGGTCTTCAGCAGCAGGAGGAAGGCATTGAGAAGTTTGAGGTAGATATTTGCTTCCTCTACTATCCTTCCAGTGTTAGTGGAAAACTGTTAGATCAGAGAAACTTAGTATTGCACGGCCAAAACTCACTATTGTGCACAACAGCACAAGTCACAGTTTAACTCAAAATTGTTAAATACAATTTAATGTATGTTTGTTTGTGTGTGTGTGTGTGTGTGTGTGTGTGTGTGTGTGTGTGTGTGTGTGTGTGTGTGTACGTGCGCGTGTGACCAATGTGTCTGTGTACACATCTCTCTCTCTCTCTCTCTCTCTAGATCTCCCTCTCTCTCTGTGTGCATGTGTGAGTGTATGTGTGTATGTGTGGGGTGTCTGTGTCGGCCCAAGTTGAACTCGAATGGTTCCCTCTACAGGACCAAAACAACCCTGTCCTCGACGCAAATGGCATCGACGTCCAGGCCAATCGCTGGGTCATCACCGGCGTGGCAGACCGCACAAAACTGCCCGAAGTTCTCGCCAGCTTCAAACCCGACTTCCAAGTCTTCTTCGCAGCCCACCTGGATGAAGACGCAATCATTCTGTCAGACAGTGGTGACGAGCCTGACGAAAGTAAGTGATGAGCTTCAGATAGTACCATTGTTGTGAAAGAGGTCACAAAGTCCTAACTAACTGTCTTATACTGGATTATAGGCATGGGTTTTACTTTCAGTTAAGTGGTATGTTCTCTGAAACACAAAGTCAAGAACAGTTTTGGGGGCGCTATGTGCGCTGGGCTTTCTTATCACGAGAAAAGATATTGTACGATTATCAAAGGACCATGGTCATCAGTCTGGGGGGAGGGAGCATGGAGTGACAATCATTGGGCGATGCTAAGATGCGCACTCCATCACTTCTTATTTACAGATGACAAGCGACAGTTTGTCGGTGGATGTCCTAACCAAGGCGTCGCCCAACCAATGTACGCTGTCACCAACCCCGCGGGGTGTGAGTACCTGGTGTTCTGTCCCCGAGATGCTCAAGGGAACGCCAACTGCCCCAGTCGCCACGTCACCGACAGATTCTTCATGGTAACAGTCATCATGAACTCTTCCAAAAAGAAAGGATTAGGGTCAGCTCTCAGCTATGGGTTTGGGCAGAGAGATGTGAGGGGAGATGATGGAATTCTCTTAACTCTAATTTCCAATAACGTTGTTTCTAGATATTGTCATTGTAGCTTCTGACTGATACCGAGTAAACAGTGCGACAAGTTTTTTTTAGTCTGGATCGCACAGTAGTATAAACGTACGATACTGGCACAGCAAGCATGTATTAATGTACGTTTTCAATCAAAAGGACTGCAACATCCTAACCTTGCATGCTAGCCGCTAGGGTAGGATTGTGAATGTGATGTCTTACTGTAAAACGTTTTCTTGTTGCAGAGTTGCCTGTGCTGCCCCGGTGCCACCAGCAGGCATGATTGCCTGTACTGCAATGATCTTCGCTGCAACTTTGGCACCGGCGGCATCAATTGCAATTGAAACAACTGACAGGCGTACCTGTCATGGAGCAAAATACAGCAGTCGGACACACAAAGCGTGTTCAGACGTAGCTAATAGTGAAAATCAGGCTTTAAAAGCGCAACTTCCATGCTGTGACCTTTTCAAAATTACTAATACATAACAGTTAGCCCATAAGTTCCACAATATGTCTTAAGTAACCTATCACAACTTATTAATCTTTCTGTATACATTATAATGGTACTCTCAATGCTATTGATGTTCTTGTTAGCCTGGTGACTAGTAATATGTTTGAACTTGGACTTCCCAACATAGAAGCTGTCCTGAAAGACCTTATCTGGCCACACAAGGCCTGCAGGCGTTCATGAAAGACCAACAAGGTGCCTGTGATTTACTTTCAGGACTAAGATAGAAACAATTTCAGTGTTTGAACGTAACGAATCTTATCTTTGTATACCAAACCTTTCACCGTTTCGTGTCTGTGTTCATGGCGACATTTCTCTGAACGAACTTGGTGACATTTTATCCTATCCTATTTGTTACCCATCTTCCTCAATACTTGTGTATGAGCTGGCTTCTTGCTTTTTGTATACCCAAGACTTGTAGCAGCAATAAAAGTGCATTGCACAATTTGGTGGTGTCATTTGCCTCACTGTTGCAGATAGCCAAAGATGCCAGGGCATATCTTAACCTCTCACTAAAAAAGAACAGGGACACCGGTTCACACAACACACACACACGCAATCACACTAACTCACACTCACTATGTTTGTCCTTGATTAAACAAACCATCATATATATCTTGTAATTGATGCCACCAAGTTGACTTGTACTAAGACAGCCAAATTTTCCCGATGAATCCCGAATGACGCGCGCTGTACTTGTTTGACCGGTTCTATCAACCTTGAAACAGTAAATACCCAATGGACGAAACCATTGGAGAGAGGGTGGCTGTAGAAGTGCCATCGCATGATTTGTGCCACATTTCAACATTGGTTAATGCCACGCTCTCCAATAGTTCATATCAAATCGTCCAGAATGTTGACAAAAGTGTAGAATCACTATACGTAACTTTAGATTACGCATGCAGAACGTTACAATATTGGTACGGAATTGATCACCGCTGCCCCTTTTTGGGCATGTGCCAGTCAATATAAATGTATGTCCCCGTGTAGTAGGCAGATAGCGATCTTGCGGGGGTCTGGCTAGCTAGGACATGTTGTGAGCAAGTCTTGTATAATGTCCTTGTTGTGAGGGACTGCATTGGTCATTTCGGATGGTGAGGTAAAGCAGGCGGCCCCGTGTATATGGAGAAGCTTCATGCGTCCAACCTCTACACGTAAAAGAACCCAACGCGAAGACTGGATAGCTCAAGAAGGTTGAATTGAATAGTCAATAAAATCAACCCGGTAAAATGCCTACTGTGTGCTACGGTTGAGCCAGGCAGAAGGGAGCTCCTACTGCCCCAAAGACAGCCCTCCCAATCCACGAGACTGGATATCTGAGTAAAACCAACCCCGTAAAGTTCCTACTGAGGAGCTACATGTAGCCTGTTTACGCCATGGGAACAGCCTGACTGAGGGAAGGCTGTGCTAACATTTCCTTGGGGGCATGTGAGCCCTGGGGCCAAGAAGCTAGCCTGTGCAGGCCCTGGAAATAGTCAAGCTCAGGGTTTCTAACTCAGGGAAGGCTGTGGTAACATTCTGGCATCAACACTACATTTTAGTTCCCATTTTCCATCTAAATGCTCAAGAGTTACTACTATCTGCAACGGTTGCCCCATCTACCTGTTTATATTGGACAGAACGCTATGACTTACCGGTACTGTCAAGAACTCCAAACAATATATCAAAGCATGTTTATTTCTATTATATCTGTGTTGTTTTATTGGTACAGAAGTGGCCAAGCTTTATCTCCAATGACCAATCAATGAGACGGAAAAACAACCAATAGAGAAATTATCACATGACTGTACTTTGTAATTACTAATAAGAAAATACATGAATCTTTTAAGTTATTTTTAATATCCTTGCAAAAGTTTGTGTGATAATGAAAAGCTAAAGTGAACGAGCTTTTATGTAGGGCTCTGTCCAGCTTGAAATGTTTCTCCCTCCTCCCACAGCCATGCCGCACTACCTGGGTAGCCCGATCTGCCATATTGTTGTTTTTTTGCCTGCCAACACGTTCTGCCTAAGGCCCGAAAAGTCTTACCGGCAACATCGTCCAAAACACCTGTGAATAATTTCATCGGTTCTCCCAGATATTGTCTAGATTCAGTTATTTATTACATGACACATTCCCCAAGACATACTAGAATGGTCCCATACAAAAGGCAGTGTGATGTTTTTGTACGTGGTTTGTTACCGGTGAGACATGAAGATTCTCCCGACCTCCATGACCTGACGCATGTTAATGACTTTACTGCCTTAGGCACATCGTGGCTAGAATGGTCGCATGCAGATGGCAAATGTTACGTTTATTTGTAATATTTTGCTTGGATAGCAAAGTTCTTTATTCACAACCACTGCTTTAACAAGAGCCGACTTTTCGATGACCGTCTGTCATCTTCGTCTGTCATCTTCATTAGAGCAATTATGTGAACCAGTCATAATTGAAGATGACAGACGGTCATCAAAACGTTGGATCTTGTTAAACAAGTGGTTGTGAATAAAGAACTTTGCTATTCAACCAAAATACGTTACAAATTAAGGAAACATTTGCCTTCTGTATGCGCCCATTCTAGCCACGACGCGCCTAAGGCAATAAAGTCATTACCTCGCTGGTAACATCAACCACAATTATGTCACACTGTTTGCCTTTTGTATGGGACCATTGTAGTATGTCTTTGGGAATGTGTCATGTAATAAATAACTGAATCTAGAGATCTGGGAGAACCGGTTCTGTCAAACACAGACCCAATACAAGTTATCCAATGGTAACAGAGATGTGATGGACCAAATACACATTTCTTGAGCAGTATATTTTTTAAAAAAATCATTACAGAGTTCTACAGGTGAGAAGAATCTAGGGGGTGTAGGGGTTGGGGTTATGGCAAAGTTCCCCGAGAAATCTTAACCCTCTGAAACCCCACATATGATGGGAAAATCTTGATGGCTTTAGTCCGTTTTTTTAAACGTTTTTTAGCACTGTTGTTGAGCTGATGATAATGTGTTTTGATTTCTTTCAGTCAAGGCGGTCACTGAGGTATTCGGGGGCGACTGTGTGGCACTCTTTACCACCTTATATTAGAGCTGCCCAGTCAATCGGGAGCTTTAGGACCCATATAAGACACATGAACATGGACTAAGGATGTACAACTTACTTAACTACTTATTATGTATTGCTTTTGCTGATTTGTATTTGTTTATGCACCGTCCGTGAACCCCGCCCCTCAACCTTCTTGACCTTGTCGAAAAGCGTCCTGTCCACCGAACAAGCTTTCGAGAATAAAGAAAGGTTTCATTCATTCATTCAAGGGGGATGGAATGGTTGAAACTTTTGTCTGTCCCAAGCAACAAAATCCGGGGATGGATGGTGGAGAGAGAGCCCTGCCTCCGCCTGACCTTCCTCAGTTCATGAGCACTTCTAGTTGCACCAGGCGGGCGTTGGTGTCTCCCGGCATCCTGTAGGGAATCATGCCTGCAAAGGTGATGAGCGCTCGGGCCTGTTTCCTCAGGTACGTCAGGTACTGCAACCAAGGAGGCAAACAGCAGTCAGTACATATAGAATACAACAAGGTGTATTCCGTATCGCCCGAGGTATCGGCCTGATCGCGATCAGACTTGTGGGAGGGCTGGGACCGAGGGCGATGCGGAATACACCATGTTGTATCTTATTTATGTCATACCCACCCAAGAAAACGCACCTTTCAATGCCAAATGAGCGAAAATTTGGTGTCCCTAAACCAAGAAAACTGCAACAACATCAATTCCAAAGTCTGAATCCTGTATTCGAATTTTCGAAAGCGGCACACGCAGTTCATTCCATGGAAGCCCGGTCGTACCGTAAAGTACCGACCGGTCGGGAACACCGTTATCGAACATTATCGCCGCCTGTGTATGATATAAAGTACAGTACAGTCAAACCTGCCCAAGAGGGCCACCAAGGGGACAGAGGTGAAGTGGTCTACTTGGACAGGTGGCCTTTTGGGCAGTTCACTAAATGATTGCACCTGGAAAAAAGGTGGTTGTTATGGCCAGGTTTGACTGTACATCGAGAAATATTCCCGGTGGATTTATACGTTTTCAGCTCTCCACCCCAAAATCATCACACTGTGAACAATGCAGATCCTCTAGATCTGTCTCTTTTTGTGTGCACACAGCAAACTTAACCTTTAATAGCTTTACTTGTGCTAACCTGCAGTGGTATTTTGAGCCCTGATCTAATAAGAACAAAAATTCATTGACCACTCACAGACTCTGAGCCCTGATCTAGTAAGAACAAAAATTCATTGACGACTCACAGACTCTGAGCCCTGATCTAGTAAGAACAAAAATTCATTGACGACTCACAGACTCTGTCTTGCTGTCCTCTCTTAGTCGGCCCCTAGATGTGGGACTGGCCTGACCAGCACTCCTGGAAACATAATAAAGAAGTACAATAATATGTACATACCTAGGCCATAGCCTGTGTTACACATTCTTTTGCTGCTGGGGGTTTGTTGGCCCGCTTCCCATGCCTCTAGGAGGCCACTCAGTCAGGCAAGCTGCTAGGAGTACGGTTTAGTCAGGCTACCTAGGCCACATCAAATGGTCAGGCACAAGCAAAAAGCCTTCATGAATGCCAACTACCGGTACGAGGTTCCCTCTACAAAGAGTTATCGTTTGAGCAATTGCAAGGATAGGACAAAAATAGAAATCTATGGAAACCCAAAATATCAAGAGACTGTGAATCAATATTGTTGGGTTAAAAAATGTGCAAATCAGATTCAAATGATAGTTTGTTTGGTAACATTAAATCCCTAAGCCTAACTGTTTCCACGAACACAGACTAGTATTAGTCTTTTTACTGCCGTTGAGTTCAACACTAAATTGATGAATTCCATGGTCGAAGAGTTCCTACCTGACAGCCTTGTACTTGGAGTACAGGATGTTCATGGCTGCCAACAACACATCAGGGAGGTTCCTTCTCACCTAGATTAGGAATAGGGACGACTCAAGGTTAATGGACACCACACACTAGAAAACAGTATACACGACAAACAGGCGACGAAAAGTATGCAGCACCTAAAAATGTATTACGTCCTATCTGTGGGACGTCCTTAACCAAAGTTAGGTTCTTATTTCCACCTGAGTGAAGTGAGGAAGTTGTGTAAAGTGCCTTTCCCAAGGGCACAACGTCGGGGTACGTAAGGGGATTCGAACCCAAGACCTCTGGGTTCTGGGCCAAACATCCTAACCATTACACCACACGATGCAAACCATGAGTGATGAACAACAATTCACCTCATCAGCGTAAGACGAGAAGGCAGCGACACGCTGCTCCACGGCCTCCTGGGTCAGGGGAACCAGCTGGAGCCGCTGGATTATCTGGGGGGGGGGGAAGGGGGGAGAACAGTTATAAATAGAAACACTTTACTTTATTGTATGACAATTGTACATGGTACATTGTATGGCAACAACTATTGGACGAAGTACAAAAAAGTATAGAATAAAACCTAATGTAGAATAAAACCTAATAAATCCTAATTACTCAAACAACAGGGGCTAGCACAGGTTTGTCTTTGATATAGGGTTATATAGCCTGGATGCCAGCCTTTTTAGCTTCAGTACGCTCTCTTGGTTGCAAAAACGACTGGCCCCACACATATTCTAACCCTCTGGTGATGACGTCATGTAATGAGCATTGGGCAGGGTCTCTAGAGCTGAGCTTGGGTACTGGTGACCCCATACCAGCACCGTTCTGGTTAAGCTAATCGCCTGTTGAGAGGGACAACTTTTGTACTCTACTCCTAGCTACTATTTTACATTTACAATCTATGTACGAGAACATGTACATGGGGTTGGGTAAAATATTTGTCAATCAATGTCGAGTCCAAAACTGACAAAATCTTGCATAAAACATTTCTGTAACACAATTCTTGGGCGTTAGGAAGGGCATCCAGCCGTAAAAAATCCTGCTTCAAAAAAGACTTGCACTTGATGCAAGCACGTCTAACCCCCGTTTCGGGGAAAAAAGACGTTAAAACTGGATAAGAAGAAGAAGAATTCTTACATCCAGTGCCTGGTCAAGCTGGCCGGTGTGGTAGTGGTCAAAGAAAGTGACCAGGTCCAGCAGTAAGAAGAAGGTGCTGGCCTCCAACTGGGCACCGCCGTGGCCCTGAGACTGGTATCTGCGAAACAACCAACAGAAAACCTACATAAATACAGATGTACATTATCAGGTTGGATGCTAGTAACCTGTAAAAAGGTAAAGGTAGTCCCATAGCCTGTTAGTATTACAGGGCGTAGGGGCAGTGAGTTGTTGATCGACTTTGTCTAGGGCACTTATTAGAAGGTGGAGCCCATCCCACTCCTTCCACTACCTTTACCTCCCCAACCGAAGTCAGGTACCGATTTTGAACCTGTGACCTCTCGGTCTCGTGTCCGCTAGCCTAGCCATTCGATGCCACAATTTTGTCTGACCCTGACCTCTTCCCTCATGACCTCTATGAAAAGCAACCAGCAGGCTGGTTTCGAGTATTTCATGGATAAACAAAGGCTGAAACAAACAAACAAACAAGCAAACAAACAGAATGTGACTTGTTCCCCCACCTCTCTGCTATGCCGACAGCAAGAGCCTTCAGCCTGTCTCTGTCCGACTGGGGGGCAGGGGGTTGTGACACTACCTGGCACAGCAACTTGTTCAGCAGGATCAGCACCTTCTCATGGTCCTACAGCCAAGGGTACAACAAACAAGTCAGTGGGGGGTGGTGACATTACCTGGCACAGCAACTTGTTCAGCACCTTAGCTTTTCATTGTCCTACAGCAAAGGGTGCAACATATAAGTCAGGGCTCTTCACACAGTCCTTGCATGTCAATCTCTTGCAGAATGTACACAGCATGCTTCCATCTACATGTATATCATGGTATCTGCATTTCTAGTTTGTCATCACAGCTTAGCAGATACATTTTCCAAATCTCTGGGTTTCCAAATCACCAGCCAAACACCAGCTAACCATGGCAGAACCTCCCGTCCACGCCTGAATGTTTTAAACATTTTGAAGCATTCAACCTCACAAAACACCAGCCAACCACAGCCGGCCTTGCTCCCAACCTACTCCTAACCTTGGTTGGGTGGAGTTCAGCAGTGTTCGGGAGGCCTATGTGTGACGGGGCCTAACCTAACCACCAACCATTTTTTTGCAGTCCCCTGAGGGCACTCACACCCCATTCAACAACCAAAATCGACAGCTTCTAATCTAAGGAAAGTGAAACAGTTACCTTAGCTAGTTCATACAGCCTGACAGCATCCTCAGACTGACCCTTGCCCTCCGTGTCCTGTGCAACCATCTCTATGATCTTGTGGGTGTCACCGTGGAACTTGTCAATGGCTCCTGCCTGGGATAGAAAAGAAACTTGGTGTAGTAAAGTCACACCACACAGCTAAAGCCACAGCAAGTGAATTTTAACTCATCATCATCATCATCATGGGTCGACCGTATTGGTCGGGGTTATACCGCCCCTTAAGAGGTGATATACCCATGGGGTGCACCACGCCTCCGCCTCGGTGATGATGTAAATCACCATGTGGCTGATACAAGACAGGGGTTTGCCAGGCCTCTGTCTGGATGATTTGAAGTGAATCACCAACTTCCAGCTAATAATATCTGGACCATCGAACACCGGGGCACGCCCCTACTCTTTTTCGAAAGGTGTGGTGGGTTCTGTACATACATTCTACTAGTAAATTATAGCATTTAGTGAAAAGTGTCATCCAGTACTCACCTTCCTGGTTCCATCTCTCTCTAACTTTCCAAGCAGCATGTCAAACTGGAAGGTACATGTACATGACAGGTGGTTTTATATTTCGTGGTAGGAGGGAAAACAAGGTTTTTGTGGTGTCTTAAATTCGCATTTGAAACAATTCTGCAGTACAGTAGCAGTGTTCGAAATACCCACTAGCACACTAGCAATTGCAACCTGATTTTCTTGTGCGCTAGTTGCTCCCTGACTCAGGTAGCGCACCACGCAACCAGAAAAATATGTACCGCTGAACTTAAAGGTGCACACTGTGCTACCTGGTTCAAAAAAGTATTTCGAACACCGAGTAGTCATATATTTGAAATGTATAGTCACAGTGTCATGAATTTACAGTAGAGAGGTCACCACAGAAACCTCAAAAGTAAAACTACCGTGAAAGTTTCAAGACTTACAGTATGTAAAAAGCATAGTGGTACATATGAACATTATCAGAGATTTTCACATGCACATCACAGGAACATTAGGGATAGACATACATATGGAAAGCCAACTGAGCATTCAACAACATGCACTACTCTATACCTTACATAACAATATTTAAGACTATCTGTAATGTATTGATCCTGACCTCTCTTGTTTCCAGCACTAGAGCACTGACACAGGCCATAAACAAGTTCTCTCCTCCGGGCGTCTTCAGGTCCCTGGGGAAACAAGGTTTGCTCCCTAGTCACGCTACATTTTTATACATGTGTACATGTACTTGTACTTACACTGTCGCTATGTTAACTAAAGTAATATAATCCCTCCAAAAACCATGCAGACCCAAAAGAAGCAAACATAGAAGTTCAAAATGTTCCATTTTCACAATGACCATTCAGGATTGACTGTCTACTTTGTGACATAAAGCAGTTTTGTCAGGGTTAACCTGACCAATATCTATTCTATCCTATTCTAGCTCGCTCCTCTGATGGAGAAATGTTTCGCCCTTACTACTGCACATCATCAATTTATTATTTCAGAAGTAGTGTAATTGGAATCAAACTTCTAAGTGCCTGTTTGAACCCCGTTACCATGCCGTTACAGAGATCTGTGCCACTTGGGAGCCAATCAGAGCTCTCGCGTAAACAAAAACCTAAAAGGCGATCAGATCTCTATGAATGGGTGCCAGATTGTTTGACTGGGAGGTGTGAACTGGACCTAGAAAAGTATGGATACCAGGCTAACCAACACCACTTTTGGAGGGCAGGTCTGAACAAAATAATGTTTTGTAAACTATTTTCACCAATATTGAAATTTGAAGGCTTGTCTAAACAACAGGGATCAGTTTACTGTCTGTCTCATTTATCCGCCAGTCCCACCTGAGGACGTAGAAGTACTGCAGAGCCTCCCTGGCGTCCGTGGACTCAAACTTCCTGGTGTAACTCATCACCAACCGACCGAAGTTCAGCCGGCGCATGGGGACTGGGTCACTGTCCTCCTTCGTCACTACGGAAAAAAAAAAAAATTGTGAACTTAATTACGAAGACTGTTTTCTTGCTTCTGACAGTGACAGAGTCACTTGTAAGGACTGGATATGGCCCACAGAGTTCCCAAAATAGCTAGAAGAAGGTGAGTTAATGTTGGAGGGCCCAGTAGGGACAAGACACTCAGGAAGAGGGCTGGGTCTGATTGTACCTAAGATTAGGGAAGGAATAAAAAGGACATGTTCCACTCCTGCCTTTGTATGAGGTGTTAATGGGTTTGGAGAGATCGTAGGCTGTGTCATGACACGCATGATGAATACATTTTTCACTGTCAAATCAAATTTTGAAATAATCTACTGACTAAGACATGTTTACAACAACAAAAAAGCATCAATGTAAAAGTCTACAGCATACCAGGACATTTCTTAAGGCAGGTAATTAGCAAAACGTTGGAAGAAAAAAATCCATTTGGTTGTGTAGCTACAACCAAATGTAAGAACCCAGTGTATTGGGAATTTGACCGTTAACACTTTTGATTTAACATGATAACGTTTTTAACTGTATAGTAGAATAATTTAAAAGTCCTGGTGATTTGCAAGAAGGGTTCACAATTCAGCCACAGGGCTGCCATGAACTTCAAATGTGTACTATATGATTGTATGTATGAATGAATAAACCAGTCTACTATATTTCAATCCTTGCATAAACACCACCTACACAGTTGAGCTTGGACGGTGTTGGGGGTGAGCAGGAGTTTCATCTCGTACAGAACGATGGCCACGTGGACCGCGTGTGCTCGCAGCTGGTCCACGCGGAACAGGAAGTCGACGGCCGCTTCAAACTGTCCAGTCAGGAACAGGACTTGGAAGTACAGGAAGGGCTGCTGGGACGCGTTGAAGTGTGTCTCACCTGGAGGAATAAAGCAACGTAAAGAAGAAATAAAGAGATTTCAGACTTTCGGGAAGTGTTTCAGGTTTTTGTGACTGTATTGGAACTGTGGAGGGGATTGTACGATGTAAAGTCATCCAGCCTTTTGAAATCCTGTCATGTGGTCTGATGCAATGATGTGGTCTGGAACTGCTTGTATAATGACATGTACTTAACATCCTTGACTGTCCCAAGAATGCCTTCAGTTTGCAATCGTACAACAATCAAATCAAGAACTTACGATCCACTGCTCACGGAGTCACATGTGTCATCTACATAACGTGACGTCACGGAAGCGGTGGATTTCTCATTCCTTGACAAAGACTGGAGTTGTACAGTCGAAAATTTGGGTAAGTCCAATTTCTTGTGTTGGAAATTACAGTTTAAACTTGTGTCATAAAGAATGTGTCCAGGTCCTTCCACAACAAAGAATATGTCCGAGCCCTTACGTAATTACAGAGCAAAGAATGTGTCCAGGCCCTAACACAGATGAGGGTCAACTGTCCCCGCTGCACTTACCGTACTCCTCCAGTAGGAGGCTCTGCAGCTGCGGTAGGGTGAACTTGTCCTGGGGGCCTGCACTGTCATCCTCTAGGGACACCTGACACAGCTGTCAACAGGCGAAAAGAAAAAAAAACAACTTCAGTGCTGAATATTGACAACAAATAACACTACAAAACCTACTCACATTTGCAATTGAAGGCACAGCTTACTACATTGTAGCTAGTCAACTGGGACTGTCCATGCTTATGCAAAGAGCAAGGCTGCAACGGCTGGGTCAGGTTGAGAAAATGCAGAGGATGCATCTGACTAGGGTGACTTTAAATTGGAAGCCATGAGGAAGGGGAAAGAGAGGTGACCATGCGTTAACTTGGGAGGGGACAGTAGAGCAATGTCAGCAGACTTATGATGTGGGGGCACAATGGCTAGCAACAGACGGCCAACCCCAGGCTAGCAACAGACGGCCAACCTCAGTTTTAATAACGGAAATGTGGCGATGACAGCTTACCTTTAGCCACAGGTAGTCCTCAGTCTTGTCAGCAACGTCTGAGTGCGTGTCTGACGTGTCACAGCAGGCCAGGATACAGTACACAGCCCTGGGGGTCAGATACATGCATAGTTATCATTGTTCCACCTTAAATGTACAGGAGAAGATCTACATTTACAAGCCCATCAGCACCATGGGCAATACGGAGAGGCTGTATTAACTAAAATGCTGTGATTAATCACAAAGCATGTGGGATCGTGTGGCATAACGACAGAGTGTTTGGCTCAGAACCAAGTTGTCCCGGGTTCGAATGCTGCCATGTCACCAATCTTGTGCCCTTGGGAAAGGTACTTAACATGACTTTCCTCACTTCACTCAAGTGAAAATGGGTACCTAGCTTCGGGCAGGGACCTCCCTCGGATAGGATGTTAAATGGAGGTCCTGTGTATGGGTAGAGTCACACCCAATGTACGTTAAAGAACCCACCACATCGAAAAGATAGGGCTCCTTCCTGGTGTGAGTGGTTCAAACCTTACAGTCTGGTCTTACGCAGCTTGTACTTACATGTACAAAATTGGAGTGTTATGCCTAAAGGCAGTTTACCGGATATGCAAAACAAACAAACAAACAAACAAACCTTTTGAAGGGATCTGTGCTGTTTCTGATGGCTCTTCTGTAGTGCAGTCGAACTTTGGTCTCTGTGCTGGGAGACAACCTGGAACAGAGGATATATAATACAAATGTTCCTAGGGACATAACCAAATGAATTTTATCTGCCATCCTTTCAGTAACTTCTCAGCCAACTCCCTCTGATCTTAATGAACTACTCCATATCTGAATTGTATGTAGATATCATTATCAATGTCATAAACTTTCTCTGTGTATTGAATTCTACAAAACAGACATGTTCTACAGTTAGCTAATTTACATAAGAAAAAAGCCTTATCCTAGATGAAGACACAACCTTACCTTCTGTCCTCACTTCGAACATACTCTCTCAAAAACATCGCAAAGTCTCCCTGCAGACTTTGACTGAAAAATCAACACATTCAGACTGATAAACCCTTCAGGGAGGTGTTTGATACATCAAGTGTTGTTGAGCTTCATAATGCTGCTTGTATCAGTATTAATATTTATTGAAAATGTGACTGACAGTACAGTACATGGGTTAGCCAGAGGCAGCTACCAACAGAGATAGATACAGGCAACAATATTGACACACCTTGTCATGTCAAAAAAATACAATCTGACTTCTACTTTCTTTTACTGTTGATAGTAGCAAGTCATCTAAGGGAAAAAAAACCCTGACCTCTAACATCAAGTTTATTAGGTAGCCTTAGTTTTAGTATTGTGTAGTCATCAAGGTTAAGTCAAGTACATACATTGTGTAATGTGTACAATGAAAAGTTATGTTGAGTTGTAACTTCATGTTGATGTAGTTATAGTAAGAGGACTCCAGAAAGGTTAGCAAGTATTTAAAAATGGAGTTTCCTTTCATAAACAAACAATGGAAGATTTTAGCTGAATGTTTGGTTTCCTATGTACTGACCAGTTGTCTGCCACTTCCGCAGCGGCGTCCAGGTCCCCACAGCGCAGACAGTAGTAAACCATGGCCCACACAGGGTGGCCATCCACCTCACCATCCTAGCAACAACAGAACAATCCTGGTTACAGGGCTGGACATACCAGCTAACCCTAACCCTAACTCTAACCCTAACCCTAACCCCACAGCGCAGGCAGTAGTAAACCATGGCCCACACAGGGTAGCCATCCACCTCACCATCCTGGCAACAACAGAACAATCCTGGTTACAGGGCTGGAACCCCTATACCTAACCCCACAGCACACAAAAAAAGTAAACCATGGACAGGGATCGAAATACTTTTTGTGCATACCTTCACTCGTGCTGGTAACATTACCTGAAAATTACCTGCACCACTCAGAATTTTTAAAGCACGGATCACACTAAAAACTGTTCAGAAACCACTGCCATTATTTCTTTTATGCTTCATAGGTGGTGACAGTCAATACAGCAAATGAAAATACACAATCATATACCACAATGACACGTTACCTCTAGTCCTGCCATCACCGCAGGTAGCCTGATGTTGAGGAAGGACCTGACCCTGTTGTATGTTCCTGGGATGCCTCCGAGCTGTGCCTGCTGCAGGTTGTCGTAGATGGTGGTGGTGATGAACTGGACATACCTGAACAAAACAGCCACATTACAATTGGAAGGGGAACCATTACATAACATCATTGGTCCATGGTTTAAAAAAAAAGCTATCAGCAGCAAAATGTATTGAAAGCTTCTCGCTTTTTTCTTTACTTCGTATTTACAATGTAAATAAAGTGACTTCAAACATTGTGTAGAAAGCAAACTGGATAAATTGTCAGAATAATTTCTGCAAATAGCAGCACTCTCTGCAGCATTCATCCTTCCATCTCTGGATACAAAACTTTTGCAAAAATTTAGATGAAGCCATTTGAAATTTGCCCCCTTAAGATACAAGAAACAGCATTTCAACATTTCCTGCGGGAGCATACCCCCAGCCCCCCCTAGAGTGCTTGTGTTGCCGATACTCGACACAGGGCTTTGCATCGTCAAACTGAGAGCAAAGAAGAAACTGTAGACCTGAAGAAAAGCCCTGCTTACTACCATGTAAGTACCTCTGTTCTAAGAAGTGCCTGGCCTTCCCAATGAAGGCCCTCTGTAGCTGTGAGGACCTCCTGGCCTCCATAGGAGACTGTGCCTGGACCAGGGGGACATCCGTCACCACTTGTACCATCTGCCACAGGTCCAGTATGTTCTGTACAGGGTACAACACAACAGACTGTCAGTACGTGTGTGTGTGTGTGTGTGTGTGTGTGTGTGTGCATTTGTATGTTTGTTATACTAAATGTATCATATTCTAATGCATTTCTCAAACATTTAAAAGTCTTGATAATTTTATTTGTGTCTACATGATGTAACCTAATGTATTTGTGGAAGTTTTGTGTTTGCAGTTTCTACAGTGACATCTCCAAAGAAAAGTTATCACACCACTGAAAGTAACATTTGTTTAGAAATGCATTCTGTGCGTCCACTGTACAATTAAAACACGGCAAACACCTCCATCCCTGTGAACTTAAATGAACCTACCTTATCGTCCACCTTGTCTGCAACTTGTGTGAACAGGTCGGCCAGACTTGGTTTCACAGCTCCCTGGACCACTGCATCGTTGTACACAAAAATCTGAAACACACAGAAATCATCATCAAATTAAGTCTGCTCATCTGCAAAGAAACTCTGAGAGCTATAAGGGTACTAGCAGGGAAGACACAGTGGAAGGAAATGAAGAAAGACTAACTGCAGCCAGTGGTTGTTTAAACAACTACACTGCATTCAAGAATACAGTGGATCATCATCATTGTCTGACTTTCCAATATCCAACAGAAAAGTCTTCTACAGAAATTTTATGCCACTGAGTGTTTTATCCCTGCTGTACTAACCTGTCTAGCATAGGACATCTCCATGTTATCCATGTTGCTCCTCCCTGTGCCAACAGTGGTATCACCCAGTTGACCAGGAACCTGAAAAAGACATGATTGGACATTTAGTATACAAAAATGAATGGCTGGTGATATCAATAGCAATACCCAACAAGAGTTAAATGTCTTTTACGAGATTGTTTAAGACTTACTGCTAACAACTGTTCTGATTGGTGCTCAACTCTGACACTCTGTCACTCCCTCTATCTTATCCAAATGTTGGATAACAGATAACACAAGTGCTTTCACATTATAATGCAATTACTGAAAAGATGTAGTACTAGCACTATGCTTTTCTACTGTACCACTGACACATATGAAGCATGACATATGAAGATTTTTTACTCCTAAGTTTATGATTAAAAAAAAACTGTAGTAAGACAATGAAAGACAGAGAGTGCATATTTGCAGTGTGAAGAGTTGTTTCATAATTTACAGTAGCTTTAGCCTGGGTGCCATCCTATTTGTATCCCATACTCGCTCCCTAAAAAAATTGCTCCCTAAAAACATTTTTAGGTAGCGAGTATCAATAGCCTTTATTTACACTGGAAATGCCCTGTCGGCCTTAGCCGCTCTTCCCAGAGGTCCAGTTGGGAGGGGGAGGGGTCACGGGAAACACAATAAATAAATAAATTAAATCAATTAATACAAAACTATTTTACCAAATACATAATGTAGTATTCATATCTTTTCCAAGTTCGCAGTCCGTAAATCAAAATTCTCAAACTACTGTATCCTTTCTTTGAAAGTCCTCATTGATGGAGCTCTCTGTGCATTATGGGAGCTCTGTCATAGAAACAGGATGGCACCCAGGCTACAGTAGCTTCAGTCTGAGCTGTACAAATTCTCCCCGACAGTTTTCCTGACCTCTCCCGTTTCCTGTGTGAAGTCGAAGGCCTCCTCGCCAGCGCTGATGAGCGCGTTCAGGATCTTCTGCTTCTCTATCTCCCACTCCTGCTGCATGAACTCCCAGTGGTGACGCTCCACGGACTCAAACGTCTGGGGAAGAAAATATAGACATTATGTAACTAGACTTTTAAGTTAAACATACCTAATGCTGGGGTCACATCTCCAAGCCGGGGCCTGGCCGGGCTGTTTGAATGAACAAAAAAATTTTTTTTAAGTGCATATAAATATTATTTATATGCACTTTTAAAAATTTTTTTTGTATAACATGCACAAATTATGATTATCTTTTAAATGTTTTGTGTGTTGTGTTGTTTTCTTGTCTTTTATATCATACTTTTCGTTCCTGCAAACTGCCCGGCTGGGCCACGGCTTGGAAATGTGACCCCAGCATTAGTCGTAATACATGAAAGGAAAGAAAAAACAGACATTAAGTACGTGAATACATGTAGTTTCATCAGGGTCGAGTACCAAAGTAAGTAAAGAAGTGGATACGTACATTTCTTCTGGACTCTTCAATAGCTGCCAGCAGGGCGTTTTCCCGCTCATTTCGTAAGAACCCCTGTATGGTACAGACACACGTTGGGGGAGGTTTAAGCAGCAACAACAAACTAGCATGTAGCTAATCCACATCTGAAGCTTTGCCTCCTGAAGCCTTTGTACCATTTGATCTTACTGTTAGGTTTGAACGATGAAGGTCATACAAAAAGGTCTGTATACACACTCATATAGATAAGCAATGGTAACTGGTCTCTGGGCTTCTTCTTTAAGTTCTTACTATCTATCTATTGACTACATTACTGGGGTATCAACCTACGCTTTCACACGATCTTCTGGTATAAGCAAACCAAGTAAACTCCTCCAAATCAGTTTGGTTGATGAGTTGTTTTTTAAGAGGGGGCAAACTTGCAGATGCTGCATGGTTTTTTCTTCACTACAGTTACTGGTACTTTGACTCCAGTCCATTCTATTTCATACACCTGTACCACATCAGTGGTTTTGGCTAAATGGCCTATTAATTAACTGTACCTGTATGTCTGTATCCCTGACTGGTTCCAGGGGCTCAAATGTTTTGGCTGCACTCAGGGTCTCCAGTCTTTGTGAGATTCTTGGGACATCAAAACCCTTAGCACCTAGCAGAATGGACCTGAAAGGAAGAATTATATTAATTAGGTTAAAAAAAAATCACTAAGGTTCTTTAATATGTTACAGGTAAGGTCTTTAATAAGATATACAGGTATGTAGCCACTAACAATTACTAGTACCTGATAATGTTTTGTCAGACTTCTGCAATACTGACTGGTTCACAGTGCATGACTGGAGTAGACTTACATACATACATACTGGTCTTGAACTGTCACTGGCTAGGTGTTGTGTCATGTCACCGTAACATGGCTCAAAATACTTTATTCTGCATACCTGCACTGCATTGGAAATAACCTCAACTTGATGACAAATTTTACCTGCACTGCTCTATATAAAAAATAGATTTGGTATAGTACTTTATTTAACATTTGACAGGTAGTAAATTCAAATCATCATTAGGCCACACCAATTTAATTTGTTGGTTCTCGGATTTTTTCAGAAAAAATATGAAGCGACAGGGCGAAAAAAAAAATAAATAAAAACAGGCCTGGGCATCCTATTATAGCCCCAAATGCTAGAATTGGTGCCATGAAGTCAACACAAAAGACTGGGTTAAAATTTGAATAATGAATTTTTAACTTTTAATCAAACCAGTGCATTGGTAGATGTAATAACTGTAACAACTAGGAGTAACAGGTCTTTCTTGAACTGTTGGAGGAAAAATATGAGCATTTTTGAGTTGATTCAGAACCAGAATTTTTTTTTTTTTTTTTTGCAAATCAGAAAAAAATGAAGAGGCGAATCCGAGAACCAACAAATTAAATTGGTGTGGCCTTACTGAGAAAAAAAATCCACAAACATTTGCACAGTTAGTGGATGGCCCAGTGCAGGTAGACATCAGAAATACCTACACAGCTCCAATTTTACCGGCACTAATGGGATTTCCAGCCCAGCCATAAACACCTTGAGGCTGGTCAGTAACCCTTAGCTGACTTGTACTTACGCCCGTGCGTCGGTCTGGTCCTGTGCGGCGGCCTGTGCTGTCCGGGACCACAGCCTCTCCCCTGCGTCCAGGATCTGCTGCAGGTTCCTCTCCACACGGGGCAGCTCCACGCCGCTGTCCATGTCCGCAGTCAGCTGTTCCGCGCGCTGCAGAAGGTCCCCGAACCCCTCCGTATCCATGTCTGTAGCCATGGTGACCACACAGTCTGGAACATAAACACTAGAAATAAATAAACAATAAAAAATAGACAATTAAGCAGGTCACCGAACCCCAGTATGGAACATAAACAATAGACATAAATAAACAATATACAATACAGTAAACAATAACACATTTACACATTTAGAATCAAGCAGGTCACCGAAACCTTGCAGATCCATGTCTGAAGCCATGGCGAAATGAACACTATTACTGTTACACATAATCAATCAAGCAAGGTTTTTTTTTTTTTATACAGTAGTTATAATTATTTACAGTCGTTTACGGGAGGCTACTAGCCAAGTTGAGGCTCCATGGTATAGCCAGGTTAGTAACAGGCGTTGTTTCAGATATATTTCCTATCAACCATTTTCTTAAACATACATGGTGTGCTGTCACGTATGGACCACGTAATCACAGCTTCCGAGTTTCCAAAAGCATTGAATTCACAAAGTGTAAAATTTCATATTTTGACCACATACAGTACAAGAATCGCCCCCCTCCCCACGTTAATACCTTGAATGATTCCAGTTTCTACGACCAATATGACGTCCTGTAACTTAAACACAGACTGCACTATGTCTCCATTATCCTGTTTCTACGAAAAGATCATGAAAAGGTACAATTTTACCTGCTGTACGCCTGCGCACTCACAATCAGCAACCGGTCAAAACGTGCGCCCAAACTCAAACTCAACCGCGCATGCACAGTATATCCCACAAGGCACCATAATCCAACATGGCTGCGCCCATGCGAAAAAAAATCCGACGAAGTGAAAGTTTACTTTTACGTTTGTAGTTAGCTTTTTTGGTTGTTTGTGTATTTAAAAATGGCTGGAAAGTCATCGGGACTGGGAGCTCTGGCGTGCTACGAAAGCTCAAGTGAGGAAGAAGGGCCTAGTCCGTCCAGAAGTTTGCAAAAACAACACACAGGGACTACTGACAAGCTTCCGGGTTCAAAACATCAGCAAGAAGAGAAGAGTGTTGCGGCGTTCCAACACTGTAAAAGGAAGCTGGGTAATGATGATGAAGATCCGATGACTTTGAGTAAAGATACAAAAAGGACTTGCACAAAAGATCTGGAGAAGTCGAACAGGTAAATAAGTTTTATCTGGATTTTGGAAATCAAGATAGTTTACTTGGTTATTACACTTCTTTTTTTTTACAACAACTTTCATCAGGAAGCAGTACTGCTACACTTGAGGAATGATTAAGGGCACAGCGCACTCCCCCCCTGCGTGTCATACCCCAACTGAGGGGTGTTACGCAGTTCTCTTTCAAGATCAAGATCAAGATCAAGATCAGATCACATATATTTGTGTCAAATCGCATTGAGAAAAGACAATATACTTGTCATTAAAGTTTGACTATAGAATGAAATTTGTGTTAGATGAAAGCAGCCTTGTATGTAGTACATGTTTAGCTAGATTAACGATATTCATATTAAATATGAACTTCGTTCTATAACTTCATGGTACTTGTAATGTATGTCAACTTGTTTTTCAAGGTATCCTTAGACAGCAGTAACTGTAAGGTTTTAGTCCCTAGATAACCACTGCACTGGGAAGGTAAACTTTTCAGCAATTTGGAGAAAAAGATGTTGAATTTTTTCTCCCTGTAGGAGCCTCCCATCTGTGCCAGCAGACATCCTGCAGATGTTTCCAGACAAACAGGCGATCGAGGGAAGAAAAGAGAACCAGGAGGAGCATGGAGGAAGGATACGCTCGTTTCCACATGTTGCTGGCAACTGGGCTACACATGTGTATGTGTCCTGTGAGTATAGTATACAATGTACGTAATTGCCAATGGCATATGCATTTGTAATAAGACCTCAACAATAGTGCACAATTTATACATCTATCAAGGGAATTGCTTTCTAGTAGCCTGTGTTACGCAAACTCACTGTAAAGGGCTGATAAACCACCTCCACCTACTAGGGGGTGAGTTAGTTGGGCAGCCTGCTTTTAGTTGAAGCATGATTTTAGTCAGTCCTCTAGTCCCACTACCCTGGTGGCCAAACTCGTCAAGCGGCTTATGGAGAGTTTGAGCCCGCCCGCCCCACTATGCACAAACCCTCTAGGCCCACGCCCTCCCCACTATGCACAAACCCTCTAGGCCCGCAGACCCCCTAGGTACGCCGCTCCAACTCGTTGGAGCGGCGTACCTAGGGGGTCTGCGGGCCTAGAGGGTTTGTGCATAGTGGGGAGGGCGTGGGCCTAGAGGGTTTGTGCATAGTGGGGCGGGCGGGCTCAAACTCTCCATAAGCCGCTTGACGAGTTTGGCCACCAGGGTAAGTCCCACAGACAGGTACTGTATTTACTTGAACAAAGGATATTGTTCTTGCCGGATAGGCTTGTACCTTATACAGTGTATAACTGTAAGTTGCAAACACTGGAGTTGCATATACATGTACTGGAAACAGCATGATATCTAATCCGCTTGAAAATTTAGCATACATGTACTTCTATTAGCCAAATGGGAAAACCTGTTTTCCTCCTTGTGCCCCCAGTTGAGCCAGATGCAGAGTTTACAGACGGAGTGAGGCACCTGCTGGGCTGTTTGGATGCAGAGATCCAGCTGCAGCAGGTGGAGGAGTATCACATCAGCCTGTCCAGAACTGTTCCCCTCACCTTCCACTGGATACAGCCCTTCATCGACTCACTCAGAGACACACTCAGACACACAGAGAGGTAGGGCAACTCTCTTCACAGTTTACAAATATACACAGAAACTCAAACATAATATCCTGCAACTTATGGTCATACTCACTAAATACCTTCCAAACAATGGCTAGAGTCAGACATAAATGTGCAAAGGTTAGGTGTGACAGGCTGTTCAATGTAACATCACTGGTGGCCACTGTATACCTACGAAGCTATTATATTATTCTAAGCAATGTGTATCAAGTAAAAAATATCATCTACATCCAGCAGACCTACACTGTACTCCAGACTATGGAAAATCCTGTTTCCAATGTTGAAGTTGTTTGTTTTCAGATTCCTCTGCACATTCCAAGGAGCCAAACTGTATACAAATGATGAAAAAACAAGGTAGGTCTTTGTTCAATGTCAAAACATTTGTTCCAACATAAAGAATGGTTCTCACCTAGAGCTTTCGACCAGTCAACCCTGGTCTTCTTCAATAGACTGACCCAGTGAGACTTGTCACGTGGCTTCTCTGAAGTGTGACGTCAACATTGGGTCAAAGCTCTAGGTGAGAACTATTCTTTGTGTTGGAAGAAAAGTTTTAACTTTAAACATGTAACTAAGAACACAGATGAACTTTCATGATAGTATAAGGCAGGTCTTTGTTATCAGGCCCAATGATGATACATAATTGCCTTTAATGTAACACTTTGGTCTGCTACTACAATTGTTTGTGCATGGAGCGACATATATGTACTTGTTTACCACTTGTTCAGACTACAGGTGTGATAATTCTGTACTTCTTGCATCTTAACAGGTCATTCCTGGGCCTTGAGGTCACAGGTGGCCATAATCACCTGTTGCAGCTGGTAGAAGGTGTTGACAGGTGTCTGGGAGAATTTAGACTGCAGAAATATTACCAGGTGAGGTAGTGGCTCGTCATAGCTTGTGGTACACAGTCTCTTCCTGTCAGGTTACTACTATTAGTACTAGTAGTAGTAGTTCAATTTTAGTCAGACTGTGCCTTGTTATACATGGGGAAGCTCTTCTAAATTCTAATGTAGCAGAATTTGGACATACATGTATGCATAACTCCATTGAAGTTAGCTATCGGCCTATCCTGTTTCATTCTGTTGTGGCTAAATCTGGTTGTTTTTCACCTCTAGTAGACCTATATTTTTATCAGATCCATTGTTTGCCTCACTAATAAACATATTGACTTGTATTCCAGAATCCTTCTTTCCACATGACTGTAGGATGGTGTGTTGGGGATGTTCACGAGGACACCCAGCAGTTCAACGAAAAACTGCAGGTCAGATGTTTTCAGTCATGCAAGATAAGGTGTTCCATAGATTATGCAAACTGTTATGTTGTTACGCCTGAAGGCTTCCAGTAGAATTTCATGTGGTTAATAGTCTTACCAATTTAGGAAACCTGAGCTCTGTTCACAAATTTAGAGCAATGTGATGCTGGAGACAGTGAAACTCGACTGAAAACAAACTTTAAGTTATCTGAAGTAGAAAACTGACAAGGTGGTACAGCATCATTATTCCATTGCTTAGGGAAAGTCCTGCATTTTCTTGATATCTATCAGAAACTAAGATTAATCTCTTTATTTGTTTAAAGTTAAAACTTTTGATCCAACACAAGAGAAATTGTTCTCACCTAGCTAGAGCTTTCGACCAGTTTCTCTGGTCTTCCTCGGTAGACTGACTTAACTGCGACGGGGGCCGACATCGTTTACCAGATACCTTTGACCCAGTGTTGACGTCACACTTCAAAGAAGCCACGTGACTAGTCTCATTGGGTGTCTACCGAGGAAGACAAGAGGAACTATTCGAAAGCTCTATCTAGGTGAGAACAATTTCTCTTGTGTTGAATCAAAAGTTTTAACTTGAAGCAAATAAAGAGTTTAATCTTAGTTTCTCAAGTAAATGCAGGACTTTCCCTAAGCAATGGAATGATGATGCTGTACCACCTTGTCAGTTTTCTAAGTGTTGGATCAAAAGTTTAACTTTAAACATGTAACTACCAACACAGATGAACTTTCGTGATAATCTCTTTATGTATCATTGCAGGCCAGCCTAGCAGAGGCCCAGGAAGAATTCCCTTCCCTGGCAGGGTTCCTGGTGCAGGAGATCAAGTGCAAAAGTGGAAACAGATTCTTCTCATTTCCACTCAGATAACAGTTCATGTAAAAACTCTCAGATTGAACCTCGGGGGAAGATCTGAACATGGACAATTCAGGAAAGGAAAACTTTTGCCTGTCTGGTCAGGAAGGGTGAATGTTGTTATTTTTTGTCACTACCTCATGTTGCAATAAAGGCTTCACCAGCCACAGCTTATGTTACACACTTACTGGAGGAATTTTTAAAGCTTTGATCCATTCATACCAGAAATGACTCTTATCAATAAGTGTAGTGGGTTCTTTGACATACATGTACTAAATGTGTGTCTCTCATCTATTGCTACCCCAAGAGACGAAATTGGTGTTAAGTGCTTTTCCCAAGGGCACAACATTGGGACCTGAACAAGCATCGTAAGGTAAATAAATGTTCAGTGACAAAAGAACCTGAATATTTAAAAATCAAACAAAATACTGTAATGTCAGACAGGTAAAATCAACACAGATGTATTCCACAAAAAAAGTACTTAGAGGCCTACCCTCTACAAAGCTAGAGCTGCCAGCACCTCAGTTGCTGCTCTGAACAACACTTCATATTGTACATGAACACATCTACAGCTGTTCGGATCTTATGGTCTAAGTCGCTCTAATCACAGAAAAAATGCTAATGCTAAGCTTTCCTTATTCCAGAAGGTTTGCTGCAATCATTGCACAAAAGCTCATAAAATAATTTGCAAAAAATGAACGGATCTCAGCTATATAGAATAATTGTTGAAACAGATACATGTAAGGTGTAAAATATAACTAAAATCAAAACTTGCTTCTAACACCTCATTTAAAACAATACAAAAGTATGTGCTTATTTACATGGGTATTTTACGTAGAAGTACTCTCGAAGCAGAGGTGGAAGGAGAATACTATCTTCTAATTGTTGATAACTGTTTTTTGACAGCCCACTTCTTGAAGAAAGTGGCTTCCAGAAAACAGGTACCAGTCAGAAGAAGTTAACATTCTTCAACTTCTGTTTGGAGAGTTCTTAGAAGTGACAAGGAGTCTCTTTAACCTCCTTGGAAGGGCAAATAACATAGATGTAATTTTATCCATACAAATAGTTCAGGTAAGATACAGTATAGTCATCAGCACAGACAATACACATCTGTTCCTACAGTACCCAAACACAGACACAACACTCTTCAAACATTCTAACTCTTTGGTCCCGGGAAGTTTTCCTTGGTTGGAATCGACAACATTGGAAGAAATGCCAAAACATTGACAATAAATACACCACGATGCTGTAGTACATGCCTATCTACTTCATACAGCAGATACACCGAGAGAACACCATAAATACATGCTTCTAACTATGACAGTCTGATACTACAACAGTTTGTTTCTTTCGTAAGAGGCCCAATCATGTGGTACATGTCATGATATTCTACAACTACTACATCTTTTTTTTCATCTGAAACATTATGATTCTGCTGTGATTTTCTGTACATCACCATCATCAATGTATGCATGCAACATACACAATTTTCTGTCCTTAGAACAAATGTATTCCAGTTTTCCTAAACAGTAACAGAGGTGCTGAGCCCTCCTACCATTGTGAGCACATTATAGCAAATCTACACTGACCACTACTTAATTTCACAATCACAAGAACCCTTACAATGCCCCATCAAATTGTCTAAACTCAGCATAGTATCTTCTTCACTCAGTCATGCCAGTCAGTACATAATGCCATCATACCCTATTTTCCTAGAGAATCCCATGGAAGCATTCCATATTTCTCATAACTATGCATTTGTAATAAGACCTCAACAATAGTGCACAATTTATACATCTATCAAGGGAATTGCTTTCTAGTAGCCTGTGTTACTCGTTGGAGCGGCGTACCTAGGGGGTCTGCGGGCCTAGAGGGTTTGTGCATAGTGGGGAGGGCGTGGGCCTAGAGGGTTTGTGCATAGTGGGGCGGGCGGGCTCAAACTCTCCATAAGCCGCTTGACGAGTTTGGCCACCAGGGTAAGTCCCACAGACAGGTACTGTATTTACTTGAACAAAGGATATTGTTCTTGCCGGATAGGCTTGTACCTTATACAGTGTATAACTGTAAGTTGCAAACACTGGAGTTGCATATACATGTACTGGAAACAGCATGATATCTAATCCGCTTGAAAATTTAGCATACATGTACTTCTATTAGCCAAATGGGAAAACCTGTTTTCCTCCTTGTGCCCCCAGTTGAGCCAGATGCAGAGTTTACAGACGGAGTGAGGCACCTGCTGGGCTGTTTGGATGCAGAGATCCAGCTGCAGCAGGTGGAGGAGTATCACATCAGCCTGTCCAGAACTGTTCCCCTCACCTTCCACTGGATACAGCCCTTCATCGACTCACTCAGAGACACACTCAGACACACAGAGAGGTAGGGCAACTCTCTTCACAGTTTACAAATATACACAGAAACTCAAACATAATATCCTGCAACTTATGGTCATACTCACTAAATACCTTCCAAACAATGGCTAGAGTCAGACATAAATGTGCAAAGGTTAGGTGTGACAGGCTGTTCAATGTAACATCACTGGTGGCCACTGTATACCTACGAAGCTATTATATTATTCTAAGCAATGTGTATCAAGTAAAAAATATCATCTACATCCAGCAGACCTACACTGTACTCCAGACTATGGAAAATCCTGTTTCCAATGTTGAAGTTGTTTGTTTTCAGATTCCTCTGCACATTCCAAGGAGCCAAACTGTATACAAATGATGAAAAAACAAGGTAGGTCTTTGTTCAATGTCAAAACATTTGTTCCAACATAAAGAATGGTTCTCACCTAGAGCTTTCGACCAGTCAACCCTGGTCTTCTTCAATAGACTGACCCAGTGAGACTTGTCACGTGGCTTCTCTGAAGTGTGACGTCAACATTGGGTCAAAGCTCTAGGTGAGAACTATTCTTTGTGTTGGAAGAAAAGTTTTAACTTTAAACATGTAACTAAGAACACAGATGAACTTTCATGATAGTATAAGGCAGGTCTTTGTTATCAGGCCCAATGATGATACATAATTGCCTTTAATGTAACACTTTGGTCTGCTACTACAATTGTTTGTGCATGGAGCGACATATATGTACTTGTTTACCACTTGTTCAGACTACAGGTGTGATAATTCTGTACTTCTTGCATCTTAACAGGTCATTCCTGGGCCTTGAGGTCACAGGTGGCCATAATCACCTGTTGCAGCTGGTAGAAGGTGTTGACAGGTGTCTGGGAGAATTTAGACTGCAGAAATATTACCAGGTGAGGTAGTGGCTCGTCATAGCTTGTGGTACACAGTCTCTTCCTGTCAGGTTACTACTATTAGTACTAGTAGTAGAATCGACAACATTGGAAGAAATGCCAAAACATTGACAATAAATACACCACGATGCTGTAGTACATGCCTATCTACTTCATACAGCAGATACACCGAGAGAACACCATAAATACATGCTTCTAACTATGACAGTCTGATACTACAACAGTTTGTTTCTTTCGTAAGAGGCCCAATCATGTGGTACATGTCATGATATTCTACAACTACTACATCTTTTTTTTCATCTGAAACATTATGATTCTGCTGTGATTTTCTGTACATCACCATCATCAATGTATGCATGCAACATACACAATTTTCTGTCCTTAGAACAAATGTATTCCAGTTTTCCTAAACAGTAACAGAGGTGCTGAGCCCTCCTACCATTGTGAGCACATTATAGCAAATCTACATTGACCACTACTTAATTTCACAATCACAAGAACCCTTACAATGCCCCATCAAATTGTCTAAACTCAGCATAGTATCTTCTTCACTCAGTCATGCCAGTCAGTACATAATGCCATCATACCCTATTTTCCTAGAGAATCCCATGGAAGCATTCCATATTTCTCATAACTTGATTTTCTACTACAAAGGGAGGGGATAAGAGTACAGCAGATTTTTACTCGCCTTTGAAACAGAAAAGGTCTCAAACTTAGGGAAATTGGAGGGACATAAACACATCTGGCAGTGTGTTTATAATAGTGTGATGTATCTCATTAAGTACCAAGGCACTTTGGATAAATGATCATGCATACATACCAAGCAAATGTTTCATAAAGGTGCTACAGAC
Source organism: Branchiostoma floridae x Branchiostoma japonicum (assembly GCA_013266295.2). Taxonomy (NCBI): domain Eukaryota; kingdom Metazoa; phylum Chordata; class Leptocardii; order Amphioxiformes; family Branchiostomatidae; genus Branchiostoma; species Branchiostoma floridae x Branchiostoma japonicum. The sequence continues at coordinate 3,475,416 of CM023829.1, read as the reverse complement.
CACACTACACTTGTAGTGAAGAACTACTAATGTGATGACTACTACGGTAGAGATGTTTCAGCTGCTACATACTTAGTGAGGTAGTGTTAAAGAATACCACAGATTCACCAGTGCATATCATGTATAGTCATTACAGCCACCACTGGTTGAACATACATACGGTAATGCTCCTATACACAAATGCTCTTGGCATTCTTATAGAAAAGGCTTTCATTGTGATGAACAGTCACTTCAACAATAAGCCTAGAAGGAATACAGCAGTACAATATAACATCAAATACCAATATGGCCATAGCCAATAAGATAAGTCTGTTGACAGAAAACATCAACTTTACGTAAAAATTACAAAAGTACAATAAAAAGGCAAGACACTGACGTGGAATCTTGACATTTTGTCGGATGAAACTTTCACACCTCAAAAATCTGACATAAGTTGATTATGAGGAGAGGTTAGAGGCACAATCAAGAACAGATTCTCAGAAGGTAAAAATTACTAGGGCTGTACCTGTAATATTATCTAGGACAGTTTCAGACCAGAACATCTGGTGTACTTGAACAAAATAAAACACTAGTGGACACTGTTTTTTACACTAAAGACAAAGTAAATTACATCTCAAGAAGATGACAATTTTGACAATTTAGCACCTTAAAATCAGGAAAACTTGCAAATACTTTGAAATATATAAATCCCTTATACAAAGACAACAATTTACCACTAAGACAGTTGGCTACATGTATAACTTACAGATGATTGGCCAAATTAAGGTACAGGTACAGGCCTGAGCCTATACCTACAATTTGTTAAGGTACACAGCTCTAGTTGATAAGTCCATAGCTACTTCTTGAAGAAGAACAGGGTGTAGAAGACGGTTCCCATACACACGATGAACACGAGGTTCAGGAAGTTGTGACAGGTTAGCAGGCTGCGCACTTTCCCCATCCTCACTGCAACTTTGGACCTGGCTCCTGCAAACAGCTGGGGAGGGCAAGAGACGGAACAATGTAAAACTGATAACCTCACTGGACATGTGAAATGGAGTTTTAAACATTCCAGGCAATGGTGAACCATCTGCTACAACGGGCAGTTAGAGAAACACTACAATCAAGTAATTCAGGCACAAACTTGTATAGCTGTTTTCAGAAAAAAAGCCTTTCTTACAGTTTTACACCAAAAGTTTTGTTGTAAAACAAAACAAAACAAAACAAAACAAAAAAACAGGCTGTAGCTTCCTTTGACTCATTTTCAGTCTGGGCTCGAGAAACTTTTCTGGTGCAGGTATAAATACCTGCACAGCTCCAATTTTACCTGCACTAACCTGCATATGCAGGGGGTATTTCAAGCCCTGTTTGAGACACAATCCAAACTGTGAACTGCAATTAATACTGAATAATGTCCTCCACCCGAGTAAAGATGAACCCTCTCTTTACCCATACCACCGTGTGATGACTTTAAAAAACCTCACACTCACAGGACTCACCCCGACTCTGCCGTCCCGTACAGAGTTCAGAGACGCCCTGGTCAGCTTGGTCGACACCGGGGTCTCCACGTGAGTCTGCAGGCTCTCCTGCTTCACAGCTGCTCTCGTTGTCATGGCAACCTTCCTCTCCGTGACCTCTGACCTGGTGGTGATGGAGGTGGTTGTACTGGCCGGGGAGAAGACCTGTCTGGTCAAGTCTCGGGACCGGAGCGCCGACCGCCTCAGCTCCTGGTCAGACTCGTGGTCCGACTCGATCACGGTCGTGACGCGCGTTTTTCTGCTTGGCGTGCTCTGTTAAAGGACAAGTAAAGTAATTTCAGTTCTGGTGCCTTTCAACCCAAAATACTGTTCGCAAAAGGTGATTCATTGGACAAGTGATTGTAGAAGGACTGACATGTCCTCTGGCTTCTATTTATCCTTTTCTTTTCATGGAGATGTTCTTTTATGTACTAACGTTAACAGAGTAGTGATTTTATGGCCAGTTAATTAGATTAAGTGGACATTTGACGTCACGGCAGCCTCCTGGTGGAATAGGCAGTCATCAAACGTGAACATGGATTTGGGTCAAAGTGTGCGGGACTGGTAGAAAGCAATGAATCACCTTTTGCAAATAGGATTTTGGTTCAAAAGACACCATAACTGAAATTGGCGTTTTTGTCCTTTAAGGACAACAGGGAAGAGGGTGAGAAACTGCTTTGAAGCATCCACTTCAAGAATGGAGAACGATTCCGCTTGCCTAGGCAGTGCATGCATGCAGGGCTCCTCCTGAAAACAAGGCACTTTTAGGTCATGCATTTTCCCCGTAGATTGGTAAGCATTCAACATGCAAAATGCACCTTTTTACCACCATTGCTTGATTAAGACAACAGAGAATATATTATCAATGTGCTGCATGCTTTTAAGTTTTAACTGTGTCTCATTCAAGTTGCATGCCATGCACTGTTGTGTCTTGACTATTTTCAGGGTGCATTTATTTTTGTCAGAAGTGCAGACTACATAATAAGACAGGAACCTCTGCTGTCTCCTGTTCTTGGGCTGCAACTTTCTGGACAACCAACAGCTGCTTTCCCACATGTGTGGACACAGATTTCGGCCCACTGTTTTCGGCAACCTTCGCAACTTCTTCCTTTTCTTCTGCATGAGTTGCAGAATTACTGGTTGCTACCTGAGCCACTTTCACCACTACAGATGTCTCCTCTTCACTTTCACTCACGTTGATAACCTTGTGGATGGAGACATAAGTTGTGTGCTATTCATAGCATGTTGCAGACCATATCTTTTTCTGCACAACATTTGAAAACTACAGACGGGATGTCAACCTTACATTGTATATACGCGAATTCGACCTTATATGAGACGTTCTGCCGAAGTGCTATATGCACAATACATTACGGGTTTTGCGCAGGCGCAGTACGTTCTGCCGACGTGCTACCAACAGACAGCTTAAAATACAAGCCTGGAAATTTGCATGAAAGACATCATCAACTGTTTGAGTTATAACTTATAACAGTTATTTGCTCTGGGTGGCAGCCTTAAGTGCAATCACGTCTTGTCCTCGCAAGACAGGGAACAATTCAGACAAGAATTCGGAAACCTCATACCTCCATAAGATATTTAGAGCTTTTGTGAATGTTTGTTTTTTGGATTTGTCTTATTGATTATGGAAATAAAGCTGTATTAAGCATAATCTATTTAAATTTATGGTTTCCTTGCATTAAATTATAAATATTTTATATGTGAAAGTCCTATCCTTTGGCAATATTTCACTTCAACATTTCATCATTAATCATGAAACTTACCGGTACTTTAGTTTTTGGGGTAGGCGCAGCTGGCTTCCTGTGTGTTCTCCTTGGAGTCTCTGTCTTGGTCTCCACCTTTTCTTCCACCTTCTTGGTCGTCCTCCTTCGGGTGGACGGAGGTGTGGGAGGGGGCTTGAAGATGGGCTTCAGGATCTTCGACCTCTGAGAAATAGGAATAAGGATATTAGGAACATTGTTGTAAGAGTAAAGATACTAGAAGTAACTAAATGCACATGCAGCGACCAAAGCAAGATTCCTAGAAATGTGTGGTTAATCACTATTCAAGAAATCTAACTCTACATGTACATGACGACCACCTGGCCAATGTGACCACTTTTTGGTGGTCCCTTAGATGATTTTTCCCATTGACACAAGCAGGTTGAGTCAGCAGAATCCTTGCTTTTTTTTTGTCATGTCTCTAATTAAGAAAAACTCAAATGTCTATAGTAGTGACCACCTGGCCACACAGACCAGATTTTAGTGGTCTCCTGGGTTTGTCTTCTTGGTCAGTTTTGCCTGTAATTGTCGGTCCAAACATGGTCATTCATCTACAAAGTAAACCCGAGGCTACCCTTGGGGTTTGAGCGGCCAGCCATCTCCTCTTCCACTCCTCCAGGATCTCCTCACAGCCGATCAGATTCTGCTCAGGCTCCCAGGTGTCGTCCTCCTCGTCGAACCCCGCCCACCTGATCAGGTACTCCGCCCGACCTCGCCTCGTCCGCTGCTCCAGGATTCCCTCCACCTGGAGAAGTAAAAAGTACAGTCCAGCAACTCAACAGCTATAAAATACTACAGTCAAACCTGTACAACTTACAAAAATGACCACTGTAGGAGCTCTTTTTGGTGGTCCCTTAGACCAGAACAGATTTTATTGGTCCTGAGTGGTCTTCTTGAGCAGTACTTTCATGATGAATGACAATAGTACTGTTAAGTGTTATCTTGAAACTTGTGGTGGTTTCATTTTCATTGTGACCTCTCTACCACAAATTCATGACACTATATTTGAATATGCCTTTCTAATGTATGACTGCTGTATTACAGAATTGTTTCAACTGCAAATTCAAAAACTGGAGCGTGAAGCACCTACGCGGCCGAAGAAATCTACTCTACTCTACTCTACTCTACTCTACTCTAAAACACCTAAAAAATGTCCTCCTCCCTAGTTCCAACGCCTGAGATTTTCATTCATATCTGACAATCACACATTCATTCACTGGGTTGCGGGTGATAAAATATGATCATACATAAAATTATAAATTATTCAGCACAAACCCATCCCTCTTGGTGACCTGTAAATGCCAGCACACCTGGATATCAAGACAACTATTTTAGCATTCCATTCCCTTGATGTCAAAGGGCAGCAGAATTTCCCCACACGTTGAAGTCTTGGGCACGCCCCAGCAAATTAACTATAGAGGCATATTTTATACTGAGTACTAGCAAAGAGAGTACTATTTGTCCTCGGGCCAAACGATCTGGTCCCGACATATCGGTCAAGGACAGGTGCGCGTCACCCGTCAACAAGCCGGCCACTGGTTCACAACACAAACACAGATCGAAGGACAAGTTATGTCCCTCACTTCATAACAAATATGCTATATCTTGACAGATTAAGCCAGTGTGTGTGTGTTTCATATTCCTACGCCACTCCACGCTGCTGCGTTTCTTACAATGGCGCATTTTTGAACAGATTTTACGATGATCATCTTGTGATCTTGTGCTTGACCACAAAGACACTAAACCTAAGACGTAGCCGTATGAATACGATTTGCGAGAAGGCGTCATCGAACTTAGGGCACTTGGAAAGTGACTCCTACATTTCGTGCGTGTCCTAAACCCGGTCATGTAACAGCAGCGACCGGAATAACGTAATAAATCAAATAAATCAAGTGCACCAACCTCAAAAACATCGCGACCGCCCGCCATTTTTTTGGCCGTTCAAAAAAAGCAAGCCTTCCCGTGATGCACTGCGACGGTCGAATTAGATTTGGGCAAGACCATTCTGGCATGTGGGGGTGTGATAGCCTTTATGGACCCATGGACCCAATGCTTAGTTATTGACTGAATACAGGTGAGGCAATATCATATCATACATAACGTCACCATAGACAAGTCAGACAACAGATCGATGTTCTACTACTAGTGCCAACGTGGCTTGTCCATCCGGAAGGGCTTCAGGAGCTGAAAATTGGTAGGAAATAACACTGTGATAAGTTATGTTTTTTTTAGTGCAAGCTTAGCCTTAGCAGATCTTAGTACTTGTGACTTTCAAACTGTGAGGCACTTTCATAGCGTTGTTCCTTTCATGTGCTTTCGAATGACCGAGGCACTGTTGACATAGCGATCTATTGTATGTATTCTTTATTTCTTTGCGATAGTGACGTCGAAAGAGCAGGGGTGACTTCAGGTCACCAACTCACTGAGGAAAGAACTACAGACCGTCCGTGACTAGTTTCAACAGGTTGGTAAGTCACTGAAAATGAATGAATGAAATCACTCACGCGTACTTAAGTAATGATTCTTGGTGCGCAGCCAATTACAATCACCTGCCAACATTTCGGTAAACTACCTTCCTCAGGGCAATAATTGCACGTAATTGTTAACGGTTGCGTACATACAAAGAACATTGATACATGGGTCTTAAGGACAGTTCCACTTGTTGTTGACAAGAATGCAGTGTGTAGTTAAGGAACTAAGTTTTGCCCAACTGACTTCTTCGCATTGTTTACCATCACATAGAATGAATAACATCACATGATGTTGTCTATTGATTTTGGTTAAAGTTCGGTTATTCAACTTATTGTGCGCCAAAGTCCTTACCACATTGGTACGGTCAGTACCTTCAGTCAACAACACTCCCTTTCCACTGTTGTAAGCGACCAAAAAGAAGTAACAAATGTAACATATAGCTCCATGTAACCCTGGGTTGCCATTTTTCCATTTTCCAGCAGTCTAGATATCCTGGTGGCTATAGAGACAAATCCAGCTGTACTATTCTATATTCTTGCCAACAAGGATTAATTTCTGACGTTACACCATATTTTTCTATGATGACATTTCAACCACATTGTATCGATCCTGGAGTAACCTTTTTTTTGCAACTAGGGTGCGCGGGTCAATGATCATGGAACAGAAGAACAGGTTGAAGTTCTGTTTAATTCTGCTAGTCGTCGTGGTTCTTATGGGAGAAGCCACAATGGACAACAGCTATTGTAAGTACATTTGTACTTGAAGACTTTGAATCTTACAATTCAAACGCATTCGCACATCGCATGTAGAGTCATTGTTAGTTAACACACAATTTAATACAATGACGTTGCATCTTCCTTGCTGTCTTACTTTTTTCATATATAATATTACACTCTTCAAGTTAAACTGGTAGACTTGTTAATTTCTCTGTACACTAGATGGGCAGTCGAACTTTGGCTGGGCCTCCTACTACAGTGACCACATGGTACTGCAGAGGGCACCCAACCGTGCAATCATCTGGGGTTACGGTGACGTAGGCGCTAACGTCACAGTTTCTGTGTACCCCACCGAGAAAGGGAAAGTCTACCACTCAGTGGTACAGACAGGTAGATGTTTCGTACTTCAATGTTTCCGTCAAATGATAGTATATAATGTATCTTTCTACACCACAGTCCATAGACATTTAGGTATTAACTGTGTCCAAGGGCACAACATTAGGGCCTGCTAGGGATTCGAACCACTACGAAACCAATAGCCTTTCCGTTCTACATGTAAGTCAACAACCCTAACCACTGACTACATTGCCACTGTGTAATCTTGTGGCCAAGTTAGAGAAAAATTCTAAGTCAACAACCCTAACCACAAGACCACCTTGCCACCGACTGGTCTTGTGGTTAGGGAAAGAATTCAACAATCCTAACCAGAAGACCACCTTGCCACTGTGTGGTCTTAAGCTTGTGGTTAGGGAAAGATTTTAAGTCAACAACCCTCAACACAAGACCACCTTACCACCGTGTAATCTTAGAATCTAAAGGTTCTGAGTTCTATACAACGTGTAGGTCCATCAGGCAGGGGTGTGTGGCAGGTGTCTCTAGACGCCATGCCGGCGGGAGGACCTCACACCGTGCAGGCCGTACAGACCTCCGCAGGGGGGCGGCTGTCCTTGGTGCTGAAGGACGTTCTGTTCGGGGACGTGTGGCTGTGCAGCGGACAGAGTAACATGGCGTTCACTGTTAAATATGTAAGAATCTTCTTCATTTCCGTTTGTGGTATTGCGTATTTATAATGATATACATGGTTGAATGGTTTTATGATCACGTTTTTTAAACAATAGGGATGAGTTGACATGGTATATATACATAATTTTGAACCATACTTTAGAGTTTGGCTCGTGTTAGTCCGATGTTTTAGGTAACAGTGCAATTGGAGCAGGTCGATCGACTAATAAGTTTCTGTAACACATATCAGGCTGACAACGCGAGTGCTGAGATCGCCCGGGCTGCTGACTATCCCCACATCCGCCTGTTCACCGCGGACATGGTGGCGTCTGACTCCCCGCTGTACGACCTCCAGTCCATCATGCAGCCCTGGGCTGTGGCCAGTCCGGGTACGTCTGCAGCACACAGTCTCTTCCAAACTCTAAAAATGTTTGTTATGTTACTTGTTGCTGTTGCTATTTACTTTCTTTGTCAGTGGTGGGGCTGAGATTAGCAATCAGCTAGAGTTACCCACCACTGTGTCCTGTATGTTTTTTTATGTTGTAAAACAAAACAAAACAAAACAAAACAAAACAAAACAAAACAAAACAAAACAAAACAAAACAAAACAAAACAAAACAAAACAAAACTAAACAAAACAAAACAAAACAAAACAAAACAAAACTAGAAAGGTAACATTCAAAGCAAATGCATAACGTTTACCTTCACATTGTCTAGGCTAACAAACTACTGCTCTGTTTATTTTTACTCAAACACATTCATATACTAGTGCATGTATATGGTGACCAGCCCCTCTAGGTCTGTCTTGCTACATAATGTAACCCAACACCACAGGGTGTCTGCTACAGCACCAGTTACCATGGGGACAGACGTCTATATATTATCCAACAAAGAATACAAATGCTTGGACACCCTTCATAAGAAGCTTTGAGTCCTGATTTTAGTAAAGGTCCACACAGTATACAGGTCAAACCAAACTGTAACGAAAACCGTTTTATCACAGAAAGCATATCGGGCCCACCCCACTCCTCCCTGGGTATGAAGTGGGGCTACTTCTCGGCAGTGTGCTGGTTCTTCGGGCGGGACCTGTACGACAGCATCACCGTGCCGATCGGCCTGGTCGTGTCGGCCTGGGGAGGGACGGCCATCGAAGCCTGGTCTCCTCCCAAAGTCATGAAGACCTGTAACGTCACAACTTCCGGCTCAAACAGGTAAGATACCTAGCCTCCACCAGGCTTTCCTAAAGGGGGGGGGGACTATAACATACCAGAATCTGAAGCAAAAAGTATTCATCTAAACAAGTCATGCAAGCACAGAACATATCTTGAGCATAACATGCTACTCTCAAAACAATTTATGGAAGTGTCCCACAGCTGTCTAAAAAGCTCATCCACCGGCGAGTAAAATTAGCTGGGCATTGCTGTCGAGCAAGGCAAGAAAAAGTTTCATCCATCCTCCTGTGGAAACCAAGTGGCCGAGTGCATTGCAGAAGCTTGACTTTTACTGATACTTTAGTTAGAGACACTGGAATTGAATATGATAACTTAGAAAAAGTAATGCTTCACAGGGCTTTGTGGAGTGAAGTATTTACTAGCCTGGTCCTGGCTGATACAGGCTATAGATACAGGCAGATAGATGATGATGATGCAAACTTGGAAGTTTTTCTGGTTTGCAGTACTTGTTCTAAAGAGAGTGTGCCCTTGCAGGGTGAACACCGTTCCAAAACCACCAACAAACCGTCTTCCTGTTGACGAGTACAGCTGGGATGGTGACATCATAGCAGGCCAGCGGCACAACAACTCTGCTCTCTGGAACGCCATGATTCATCCTTTTCTCAACATGACTCTGAAGGGAGCCATTTGGTATCAAGGTAAGACGTCTTGTCTTATATTATCATCTTTTGTTTCTGCTTGTCGATCAGTGATACCAGGTAGAATAATACAAATTTGTATGACGACCAACATGGTTTACCTGCAAACGTTTCCCTAGTCCTTTTAGTTTAACAACCCACTGCCCCTATGGCCTCAAAATGGCTACGGGAATACCTTTACCTTTGCCTTATGTAAATTAAACCTGATGTTACACGTATTACGCATACTTTTGTAGGGGAGGCAAACGCTGTGTACAACGAGACCGACGTTTACGGCTGCTTGTTTACTAACATGATCAGCACATGGAGGTCTGGGTTCCACCTAGGGTCAGGGGGACAAACAGAGCCAGTCTTTCCGTTTGGGTTTGTTCAGGTGATACTCGATCTGTTCATTGCACCTTTTACTGCTTCTTTTACTAAAAAAGTACTCCTTTTCTGTATATGTTTTTAAAAACTTAATTAGATGAGAGAGGGAAAATACAAACGATGGAATAAAATGAATGTGTATGTTTCTGTTTCCAACCTACTTTGGCCATCAGGTGTTCAAAATTTGACGGTGAATGTGGATCTGGGACATTGTTGTTGCTAAATGTACTTATGACTTACTCATAATGGTCACTTGGTCACTTTTGAACTGACATTGAGTAGATGTGTAAATTTGGCAACTGTATCGGTCCCTGGATCAGCACAAACGTAATGTTTACTTGGCAGCGATAGAAGCTGTACAACCTGGCGCTAAGACATCATCAGGTTCTGAAGTTACATTTTCTTTTCAGCTGTCAGTTAGTTCGAATGAGGACTTCCCTGCACTGCGCTGGAGCCAGACTAACGGCCATGGTTCTGCGCCCAACACGGACATGCCTCGCGTGTTCATGGCCGTTGCCGTGGATTTACCGATCAATGGGTCAACTAGGTACGGAATCTTCCGCTTCATGTGTTGGGAAACACAAGTTAAAGTCCTTCCCGCACCAGATGGTGCATAGCGCTGTTTCTAAAACCCTTTGCTTGGTGTACATATTCTATACTTCGTTCACATCGTTGACATATAAAAGCGTTGCTTGCACTGGTACTCATATTTGAGTAAAATGACGTAGTCTGTAGTCCAAACCCATGATGAAGTGCAGGAAGTGTATGATTAGGTTTCTGAACTAAATTGGGTTAACAAGGCAACTGTTACGTTACTAGTTTTCTTGTCACGGCGTTGGAATATACATCTAGGCAACTTTTCTTTCCTTAGTCAACTCAATGTTTCTCTGTCTTCACTGTGAAACCGAAGCGTTCATATACGGGACAAGCAGGACGTGGGAAGCCGCCTGGTTCTGGCTGCCCGTGCCGTGGCGTACGGAGAGTCTGTCGTCTTCCAGGGGCCATTGCCAACAGCCGTGAAGGTCAACTCATCAACGAAGACCATGGACGTCATCTACAACATGACTATGGGCGGCACGCTGAGGCTGGAAGTTAGGAATCACAGTGGTTTTGAGGTAAACAGAGAATAAGGTTACTTTAAAAATCATCATGTGTGTTGCAGCCTAGCTGAGCAGGTTTCTGGATAAAGCACGGTTCTGGATACAACAGTGCAGACGTATTCCTGTCTAGCCGCCTCTTGACAGTCATTAGTTATTGTACCATTAATGTCGAACCGACAGGAGAATCCACCATCATCAATGGCTCTTGCTTTTCATGCACGAGCTTTCTAATGCAAGAGCTACAAGTTTAAAATCGCGGCATTGTGTTTTTGTTCAGATTTGCTGTTCCAGTCAGAAGAACAGTTGCAAGCCGACTTCCTCTACGTGGATGCCAGCCAAGATCGTTGACCACAAGGAGAACACGGTGACGGTGTCTATCTCCACGTGTGCCAAGTACGTCACATCCTGGAGGTATGAATGGGCCCCGGCTCCTTGTCCCTTCAAACAGTGTGCCATCTACTGTAAGGAGACCCAGCTGCCGGCTCCCCCGTTCAAGGGAAGGGTTTCTTAAACAGTAAGATAACCAGAATACCGATTCAATAAAAGTAGACTACTTTTGGCTACAAGTGTTCATTACCATTTTTTTGATAACTTGCAATGTTAGATGACACCCGTAATATGTTGCAATAATCAAAATTTTAAAAAAAGGGAGAACATCCTGAACGATGATAATTGGAAATATAGATCACAACAGTTGACACTTGTTACAGTGATTGTTACTTCATTTTATTACATTTGGTCCAATTCCAGTAGATATTTTAGAGTCCTCAATCCATCGACTCTTGGAGATACATATGTACAAGTAAGACGCACGTGTATCTTGAATACTGAACATTCGTGTCTGACTCTGATAGTGAGATTGTAATCATGCATCCAAGGATTGTGAGGTACAAGCCATATCATGATATCATACGCATTTTAGCACTTGAATAAAATCACAGGTTGCTATCAAGAAAGCTGATGGTGTTCTGGAAATCGAGTGTACAAGTTAGCATCTCAATATCTGTTGTTGGGTGCCATTGTAGGGAGAATTGTCTCGACAAAACTTTCATATCTTTCTATACATAGTAAACTATTTATAAAGACAAAAGTGTGTCATGAGGTATAAATTCTCAAAGTGACGTTCTCATCATGTTCTCATCATGATCACTTCCTCTATTATACATTGAACATGCTGCGATGGTATAATAGAGGAATGAGTACCAAAATCGTGTCATCCTACCCCCACAAACTCTGATTTTATTGCTGTGTTTATCCACATGTTGCTTATACTTATGGCATAATGAACATGTAACTGGCTTTCCCTGCTACCATGCCACAATTTTACACCTGCACTGGCGGTGGTAAACATAACAGATACAAGAATACAGTATCACGATACATGAAAGTGATAAAAACACACACAGTGTAGTGCTTATCAACATGCTTAGTGCATAGTTTTGTTAACGAAGATCGAAGCCATCAACAACCTTGTATCCAAATCTATTATAGCTGCCGAGTCTTGTAGTCTCCGCAAATAATAGGTTTGGATACCAGGCTATGAACGTGCAAGGTATATACATTGTCATTGTTTTAAATCGAAGTTCTTGCCATGTCAAATATATGTTTAGGACTCTGCCTGTACAGAATCGCGGGCAGATGTTCTTAATTTTACAGCTTTCCTTCATAACTGCCCATATACACTGCCCAGTAGATGATGTTAAATAGTATAAAGGTTGAAGGAAAGAAGATCTTGGACACCAGGTCTATCTTGGCGGCGATCATCTGGCCTCGCTCGTCGCTCTCCGCCATGGCCTGAGCCACGTCCTCGTCAAAGTCCTCCTCAACCGTCTGCTCCTTCTTCTCCTTCTCCTTGTCGTCGATGACGACGTCCTTGTCGTTGTTGAAGGGGTGGACCTTAAGGATGCCGTTGGGCTGGAAAGCCTGCAAGAGAGGGGGTGGGGGGTAGGTACACGAATGTTTCTTAGCTTGAAAGTTCATCTGCGCTGGTAGAATTCATTATGAAACTGCAGTTGCCCACACAAAGACTTTGCAGTCAAAATGTGTTGGTAAGTTCAACTGTACATGTGTTGGCAATTGCAGTTCAAAGATATAATGAATGACCTTTCGTTTGCAC